>CAWUFW010000655.1:1087500-2462114 GCA_963921515.1 Calotriton arnoldi
GCAGGCCGGGGGACAGGGCCCAGGGCTGGAGCACCCGACCCGGGGCCCGGAGGGGCCCCTGGACCCAGCCGGGGCTCCCGGGCCCAGAGGCGCAGGGGAAGCCACCACGCGACCCCGTCCCGGGCACCCTGCCACGCGGCAGGACCGAGGACGGAGCCCGGGGTGGGGAGGCCGCCCTCCCCGGGGCTCTCAGGGGCCCCGAACGGAGCTCCTGAATCCAGCCAAGCGAGGGGGGCTCCCCGGGCACAACGGAACCCCGTCTCAGACTTTTGGCATAGCGTCAGGCCGGGGGACAGGGCCCAGGGCTGGAGCACCCGACCCGGGGCCCGGAGGGGCCCCTGGACCCAGCCGGGGCTCCCGGACCCAGAGGCGCAGGGGAAGCCTCCCCGGGACCACGGGATCCCGTTCCGGGCACCCTGCCACGCGGCAGGACCGAGGACGGAGCCCGGGGTGGGGAGGCCACCCTCCCCGGGGCCCTCAGGTGCCCCGGACGGAGCTCCTGAACCCAGCCAAGCGAGGGGGGCTCCCCGGGCACGACGGAACCCCGTCTCGGACCTTTGGCATAGCGGCAGGCCGTGGGACGGGGCCCAGGGCTGGAGCACCCGACCCGGGGCCCGGAGTGGCCCCTGGACCCAGCCGGGGCTCCCGGGCCCAGAGGCGCAGGGGAAGCCTTCCCGGGACCACGGGACCCCATCCCGGGCACCCTGCCACGCGGCAGGACCGAGGACGGAGCTCAGGGTGGGGAGGCCGCCCTCCCTTGGGCCCTCAGGGGCCCCGGACGGAGCTCCTGAACCCAGCCAAGCGAGGGGGGGCTCCCCGGGCACGACGGAAGCCCGTCTCGGGCCTTTGGCATAGCGGCAGGCCGGGGGACGGGGCCCAGGGCTGGAGCACCCGACCCGGGGCCCGGAGGGGCCCCTGGACACAGCCAGGGCTCCCGGGCCCAAAGGCGCAGGGGAAGCCTCCCCAGGCCCGCAAGACCCCGTCCCGGTCACCCTGCCACACGGCTGGCCCGGGGACGGACCCCAGGCTGGGGCAGCATTCTGGCCCGTCCAGCTGACGGCTGAGGACCGCTAGGCCGAGAGGGGTTCCGGCGTGCCCTGTCCCTAGTAATCCGGAAGGCTACCCCCCTTTCTGGTAACCCGTGTGCATCGCGAGACTGAGGGGACCCTAGGCACGGACGCGCCCGACCTCCTGGAGCCCTGGCTGGGATCGGGGAGGCAAATGAGCCCTCATCGGGACTTCCAGGCCGGCCCGGCCATCTGGTCTCCCCATTGGAAAGCATTGCGTGCGACCAGATGGCCGAGGGGATAGGAGCGACCAGATGGCCGGGACCGAAAGGACGCCCATCTGCCCACCCCGAGCCTTCGCGGTAGGGCTCCCGCCTGCCCTTGCAGGGCTCGGGGGCTCCGCTTCCCGGGTGCTCGGGGACCCCGGCCGGGCCTTAGGCACGGGGAGGACAGCCGGAGCTCTCGGGCCCGGACGCCCGGGGGAGGTCTGCCCAGGACCCGTGCAGCACTTTGCCACGCCGCAGGCCGGAGGAGGGAGCCCCGGACGCTGGGGAGGTGTTGTCCGGGCCCAGCCCATCTGGTCCCCAGCTGAGAACCGCCAGCCCGGGTGGGGTGTCCCGGCATGCCCTGCCCCTAGTAATCCGGAGGAAGGCTACCCCGCTTTCTGGGAATCCATGCGCACCGCAAGGCTCAGGGGACCCTGGGCGCGAACATGCCCGACCTCCTGGAGCCCTGGCTGGGATCCAGGAGGCAAATGAGCCCTCATCGGGACTTCCAGGGCGGCCCGGCCATCTGGTCGCCCCATTGGAAAGCATTGCGTGCAACCAGATGGCCGAGGGGAAAGGTGTGACCAGATGGCCGGGGTCAAAAGGACTCCCATCTGCCTGCCCCGAGCCGAGCCTTCCCGGTAGGGCTCCCGCCTGCCCACGCAGGGCTCGGGGGCTCCGCTTCCCGGGGGCTCGGGGACCCCGGCTGGGCCTCATGCATGGGGAGGACCACCGGAGCTCTCGGGCCCGGGCGCCCAGGGGAGGACTGCCCGGGACCCATGGAGCCCGTCCCGGGCACTTTGCCATGCCGTGGGCCGGAGGAGAGAGCCCCGGATGCCTAGGGAGGTGTTGTCCGGGCATAGCCCATCTGGTCCCCGGCAGAGAACCGCCAGCCCGGGAGGGGTGTCCCGGCATACCCTGCCCCTAGTAATCCGGAGGAAGGCTACCCCGCTTTCTGGGAACCCGTGCGCACCGCAAGGCTCAGGGGACCCTGGGCGCGAACGTGCCCGACCTCCTGGAGCCCTGGCTGGGATCCGGGAGGCAAATGAGCCCTCATCGGGACTTCCAGGGCAGCCCGGCCATCTGGTCGCCCCATTGGAAAGCATTGCGTGCGATCAGATGGCCGGGGTCGAAAGGACTCCCATCTGCCCGCCCCGAGCAGAGCCTTCGCGGTAGGGCTCCCGCCTGCCCACGCAGGGCTCGGGGGCTCCGCGTCCCGGGGGGCTAGGGGACCCCGGCTGGTCCTCAGGCACAGGGAGGACCACCGGAGCTCTCTGGCCCGGGCGCCCGGAGGAGGACTGCCCGAGACGGGCTCCTTGCCACACCGTGGGCCGGAGGAGGGAGCCCCGGATGCCTCGGGAGGTGTTGTCCGGGCATAGCCCATCTGGTCCCCGGCAGAGAACCGCCAGCCCGGGAGGGGTGTCCCGGCATACCCTGCCCCTAGTAATCCGGAGCAAGGCTACCCCGCTTTCTGGGAATCCGTGCGCACCGCGAGGCTCAGGGGACCCTGGGCGCGAACGTGCCCGACCTCCTGGAGCCCTGGCTGGGATCCGGGAGGCAAATGAGCCCTCATCGGGACTTCCAGGGCGGCCCGGCCATCTGGTCGTCCCATTGGAAAGCATTGCGTGCGACCAGATGGCCGAGGGGAGAGGTGCGACCAGATGGCCGGGACCGAAAGGACTGCCATCTGCCCGCCCCGAGCCGAGCCATAGCGGTAGGGCTCCCGCATGCCCTTGCAGGTCTCCGGGGCTCTGCACCAGGGACCCTTGTCCCAGGCAGATGGACACTTGGCAGGCGGCAGGACGGGGGCTCCCAAACCCCAGGCCCTGACCGAAACGCAGTCCCCGGGGCCGGTCCGTGCTTCTCAACCCAGCCAGGCCGGGGAGATTGGGGAGCCTGCCCAGGCACGAGGGACCCCTGTCCCGGGCACACGGACCCTCAGGACGTGCGCTCGTTTTCCACACATTTTTTCCAAAATTCTGCGTAGTGGCGCTACGCCAACTACGCCCAGCCCTAGTCCTACAGTGTTTACACTCTATATATTCACTCAGGAGGTGGCTCCTGCCATAGACATGGGTTACCTTATATTAAGAGGTCCTATAACATGCTCTGATTGTGTTTGTCCTGTAGCAATTACCTAGTGAACGATTACCTGTAACACACACAACATCTCCCGAAACACAGCGCCTTGAGAACAGGTGTTGAGGTATGTCTGTTTTTTCCCCCTGACGAAGGGGGGGGAGGGGTTGGTACGTTTTGTGACAGAAAGGTCTTTCTGTAGCCTTTCTGCACCGCCCTAGGTGTGTGTATAAGATGGATGGAGCATTTCACGTCCTGATGAGGCCCTTATAAAATGACAGATTGGGTCGAAACGTCGGTCGACAAAAACTCAGGGGTAGTGTACTGAATATTTGTAGTTCTACAAGGAACAATTATGATTGGACTTCAAATCTGTGCAAATACAAGCAGCCCTGAGTGTGCATCTATTTTGTGGATCATTTTCTACATTGTCACAGCACCTTCACCTTTGAGCAATGCGTCGTCATCACTCTCACTAATGTTTGTATATATCGAAGTGGATACAATTTCAATTTAATTAGAATTGAAAAGGCCCCTCTGATTTATATGGATGATTTAAATGTAGATGGTAGTGGGTCCACACACATGGTACAGACCTGTGATTGGATGAGACCCACAGAACTGTTGTTCTGTTTCTAACATTGTACCCTGGTTCCAACTCCGGACATAAAGGGTTTTTGTCCAATTGACATATACCAGACTGGTAGCCAGGCATATGCCTGGGGTGGAAGGATGCAGCCGACCCCTGCTTTATTTGCCAGAGTAGATAAGACTTTTAAATTTACGTAAGAGGTCTGATATTGGTTTTTAATGCTCTCTAGAATTCGAGGTGGCTGTCTAATGTTCTAGTGGAACCCTAGAACTTAGCAGTGTGACCTTGCAAGGAGCTGCTACCAGTGCATGACTTTTCAAAGTAAGGGACTATCAAGAGTTGGCTGTAGTGATCTACTTTAGCAGTAGGTACAGAGTTTATGCTGGAGGAAGAGTGGTCCATGGATGGCTCGCAATGCGGTATACATGAATGCCAAAGGTGGCCAGTGTAGTGATTGAAGACTGGTGAGATGTGAGTCCAAATATTTACATGAAGAGCTGCAGTTCTTAGTTCGATGGTGTGCACAACTGCAAACACATTGGATAACAAGAAGGACTTTGAAATAATGTTGTCAAATATCAAGGGTAAGTTGCCTCCCAGTCCAGCACGGATTCCCCAAACATACCTACAGTTCACAAAAACTAACAAGTTAAGTGACTACTGGCAGAGCTCGTGCAGCCGCTCCACCCTCTAGCCACCTGTTCCCGAGAAGAATGGCTCATTCAAGGAAGAGGAACTTGTGTTTAGGTCCTGACCCAGCTGTTAAGTGTAGGAAAGTAGGATCTGCTTTCATGGTTACCCCCACTTTTTGCCTGGTGTGATGCTGTTTCTGACTAAAGCGATACAAAAGGGGATGATGGACGGAACGTTTGAGCCAATCAAACACTCACCCCCAGTCAACTGATCTGGGTTTAATCCATCATCATTCTTTAGCTCACTCCACCACCCCAGTTCAGACATGGCCATATGCAAATCAGTCTGACCCTGTGCCTCATGGGAACAGTCCAGCCCGAACTGCCAAGCCATATCTTCCCTGGACCGGAAACAAGCATCCTAGGACCGGTTTCTGGCATTTCAGCCGTCATCAGCCAGGCTTGCTTGAATCCAGTGGCAAAGTGAGCAAGGGACCCACGTCTGGGCATACCCCGCCAACTTAGGGCGACCAAAGCGATACAAAAGGGGATGATGGACGGAACGTTTGAGCCAATCAAACACTCACCCCCAGTCAACTGATCTGGGTTTAATCCATCATCATTCTTTAGCTCACTCCACCACCCCAGTTCAGACATGGCCATATGCAAATCAGTCTGACCCTGTGCCTC
Source organism: Calotriton arnoldi (assembly GCA_963921515.1). Classification (NCBI taxonomy): domain Eukaryota; kingdom Metazoa; phylum Chordata; class Amphibia; order Caudata; family Salamandridae; genus Calotriton; species Calotriton arnoldi. The sequence goes on from CAWUFW010000655.1 coordinate 1,092,767, forward strand.
ATGGGAACAGTCCAGCCCGAACTGCCAAGCCATGTCTTCCTTGGACCGGAAACAAGCATCCTAGGACCGGTTTCTGGCATTTCAGCCGTCATCAGCCAGGCTTGCTTGAATCCAGTGGCAAAGTGAGCAAGGGACCCACGTCTGGGCATACCCCCGCCAACTTAGGGCGACCAAAGCGATACAAAAGGGGATGATGGACGGAACGTTTGAGCCAATCAAACACTCACCCCCAGTCAACTGATCTGGGTTTAATCCATCATCATTCTTTAGCTCACTCGACCAACACAGTTCAGACATGGCCATATGCAAATCAGTCTGACCCTGTGCCTCATGGGAACAGTCCAGCCCGAACTGCCAAGCCATGTCTTCCTGGACCGGAAACAAGCATCCTAGGACCGGTTTCTGGCATTTCAGCCGTCATTAGCCAGGCTTGCTTGAATCCAGTGGCAAAGTGAGCAAGGGACCCACGTCTGGGCATACCCCCGCCAACTTAGGGCGACCAAAGCGATACAAAGGGGATGATGGACGGAACGTTTGAGCCAATCAAACACTCACCCCCAGTCAACTGATCTGGGTTTAATCCATCATCATTCTTTAGCTCACTCCACCAACTCCAGTTCAGACATGGCCATATGCAAATCAGTCTGACCCTGTGCCTCATGGGAACAGTCCAGCCCGTACTGCCAAGCCATGTCTTCCCTGGACCGGAAACAAGCATCCTAGGACCGGTTTCTGGCATTTCAGCCGTCATCAGCCAGGCTTGCTTGAATCCAGTGGCAAAGTGAGCAAGGGACCCACGTCTGGGCATACCCCGCCAACTTAGGGCGACCAAAGCGATACATAAAGGGGATGATGGATGGAACGCTTGAGCCAATCAAACACTCACCCCCAGTCAACTGATCTGGGTTTAATCCATCATCATTCTTTAGCTCACTCCACCAACCCAGTTCAGACATGGCCATATGCAAATCAGTCTGACCCTGTGCCTCATGGGAACAGTCCAGCCCGAACTGCCAAGCCATGTCTTCCCTGGACCGGAAACAAGCATCCTAGGACCGGTTTCTGGCATTTCAGCCGTCATCAGCCAGGCTTGCTTGAATCCAGTGGCAAAGTGAGCAAGGGACCCACGTCTGGGCATACCCCGCCAACTTAGGGCGACCAAAGCGATACAAAAGGGGATGATGGACGGAACGTTTGAGCCAATCAAACACTCACCCCCAGTCAACTGATCTGGGTTTAATCCATCATCATTCTTTAGCTCACTCCCCACCCCAGTTCAGACATGGCCATATGCAAATCAGTCTGACCCTGTGCCTCATGGGAACAGTCCAGCCCGAACTGCCAAGCCATGTCTTCCCTGGACCGGAAACAAGCATCCTAGGACCGGTTTCTGGCATTTCAGCCGTCATCAGCCAGGCTTGCTTGAATCCAGTGGCAAAGTGAGCAAGGGACCCACGTCTGGGCATACCCCCGCCAACTTAGGGCGACCAAAGCGATACAAAGGGGATGATGGACGGAACGCTTGAGCCAATCAAACACTCACCCCCAGTCAACTGATCTGGGTTTAATCCATCATCATTCTTTAGCTCACTTCCCCACCCCAGTTCAGACATGGCCATATGCAAATCAGTCTGACCCTGTGCCTCATGGGAACAGTCCAGCCCGAACTGCCAAGCCATGTCTTCCCTGGACCGGAAACAAGCATCCTAGGACCGGTTTCTGGCTCAAACGTTCCGTCCATCATCCCCTTTTGTATCGCTGTTTCTGACTAGTCTGACTGGGATCCTGCTAATCAAGACCCCAGTCTCTGTGCTTGCGCCCCTAAATTGTTTATGGTGAGTACTTAGGTACATCAAACATTGGACACTGGTGTACCCTTATAAGTCCCTAGTATATGGTACTGAGGTACCCAGGGCATAGGTTCACCAAGGGTCCTCCACGGGCTGTAACATATATTATGCCACCCATGGGAGACAATTCAAAAGTAATTGCAGGCCTACCATTGCAGCCTGTGTAAGCTGGTGCTAGCACCACTTACAACAGATATAGGTTTCCCTATATCTGAGGTCACTGCACTTAAAACCTATAAGTCATCCCTAAGGCAGGCCTTTCAATCCTGAAGGTAGGATGCTCGGTTCTAAGTGTGAGGGATCCCCTGCATGAGCGGGGCACCCCTATAATCTACGGAGTCCATTCTCCTGGGTTATAAGTGCATCAGCCAGATAACATATAGAGGGGCCATGCGTCATTACGCGATGACCATCTCTAAACTGGCTGTAATGAACCCAGTCATGTTTGGTATCAAACATGTTGGAATCATAACAGTGTGGGAGGTATGATTCCATGGACTGTAAAGCTCCTCCGGGAGGCCCTCAGTGCTCCCGGTACCAGTCTTCCAGAACCGGACAGCAAGCTAGGGCTGCTGCCGACCAGAGACATGTTTCTGCCCTCCTGCTGCTGAGCCAAGCTCGAGCAGGGGAAGACAATAGAGATCCTGTCACAAGGAGTTGAGACCACCTCCCAGACAGGGTGTAGTGTATTGGGGCAGGGTGGGGGCGCTTGCCAGCGCCACTGAGACTGCTTGAAGGGCACATTTGGTGCCCTCCTTTGATACTCCAGTTCAAACTAGTTCAGGGAGCTATTGACTCCCGCTGTGACGCGAAACTGGACAAAGGACATGGCAGTATCCTCCCCACTGTCCAGCCCCTCCTCTGGGAGGGACCCCTGAATCATCCCAACCCTTACCTTAGGGTACTTAAGGGCTTACCTCCCTAGATTTGTTGTGGGACAAGATTCAGATCAAGACACCACTTCATCTTCGACCGTCTGGGCACTCTGGACTTCGCTGGACTTTGCTCTGGGCACTGAGGCTGCAACTGGGAAGTCTCCTGCTGCTCCTGGTCTCGTCGCCCTGCTCGTCTGCTGCAACGTCCGTGCCTGTGCTCCATATAGGAACCTTCCAAGGCCTGTGGACAGATCCAAGACACCTGAAGGATTCTCCCTTGAAGTGAAGGAGTCACTTCCCTGCATCTGCAGGCACCACAGCCAAGCCAACCGGATTCCGAAAGGCTCAGCAACACAGGTGGTGGTTTTATAACTCCCTCGAGGCCTGCACTATCTTCATACCAAGTTTGAGGCCAGTATCCCTCGTCGGAACCGCAGGAACCAAACCCCTGTGCACCTCGTCGACTTGTTGTTGCAAAGACTTGTTGGCTCTCTTCCTCAAAGATCTTCGGGCTCCAAATAGCCTCCTCCTCAAGCATCTTCTGTGACCAAGATCTCCGTCCTCACTGCATCTCTTGCACCGTGGGCCTGCATCTTTGGTGAGCTGCTCGAGGTCCTCTTGCTTCTCCAGTGCCTCCGGCCTGTGTGTCCTCTTGAGGGTCTTCTTTGATTCCAGCAGGCTCCCCTTGATTGCTCAGGTCTGCCCTGACTCCCGTGCTTGTGGCAAGTCACTTGGACCTTGCTGGTCCTGACACTGCACCTTTTTCACCTTCCACGTTGTTTGCAGTTGTCAAGGCTTGTTGGTGGTTCCTTCGTACACCGACCCCTCAACTCTCGACATCTGACGTAGGGACAGCTCGTGAACGGCTCCTGGTCTTCACCAGCGTCGCCTGGTCCACACAGCTGCAGCTCCAAGGTCAGCATTAACTCTCCTGCAACACCAGACATTGGTGGGCATTCGTCTTCCGTGCCTCCTGTTCACTCCTGAGTGGCATATATTCTGTCCCCTCTGCTTGCAGGTACTTCTCAGCTTGAATCCACCTTTGGATTCCACCGGACACTTTCACCTTCCCCAGCAGCGGCATCTTCCTGAAGTTCTCCATTGAGTTCAACAGCACTTTCCGACATCACTTTACACCCATGCACCTGGCTTCCATTGTGTAGTATTCCTAGAGCATCCACGGGTGGGGTGGCTCTCCGAACTTCTGTCTCCCACGGGTATTCTTCAGGGTCCACTGGGAAGGGTCCTTCTTCTGTAAAATTGCAACTGCAACTTACCCATTGACCTGAATTGAACACGCGGTTGTGTTCCCACTCTGCACACGGCCTATGTGGGGTTCTTACCTCGGGTGGTTCCTTGGGTCCCCAGCACTTCTACGTCTTCTGGGTATAGTCTTGATTTGAGTCGTGGTTCACATACCACTATTTTAGTATATGGTTTGGTCGCCCCCTGGCAACCACTGTGTATTTGTGCTACTTACCTGTTTTTATTGCAAAGTATTGTGTGCATTGGGTATATCTCCGGGTAGGAGATATTTGTATGTGTTAGTGAGTGTCTTATAATAAATACCTATTTTTAATAATATACTGTGTGGTTCTTTTTCACTTAATGTATACCAATAAGATTACGTTCTGGTAGAACAAGCTCCTTTACACTCCTTCTGGACTAAGCCTGAAGGCTGCTCTCCACAGCTACCACTGAGAGAGCTTTCTAAGGTTGTCTAAGACTACTAAAATCACCATAAGGGTTGTCTGGATTAGTGCAGCGTGCTCACTTACATAAGTGTGCGCCCTATACTAAGCCAGCCTCCTACAGTAAGCAATATTGATTTCTGATATATTAATTAGTTGGTCAGTTCAACTAATAAGGTAGTGAAGGGAACACCTAAAAGAGCAGTTTAGGTCCATAGAGGTGGAGGCGTTACAGTACATGGTACTTGATAAGGCTGTAAGCAGGGTTTATTGCACAAGCATAGTAGTGCAAAGCTCCCAAGTATTGGCCTACCTGTAGCTTATGCAGGTCCCTCCTTTTCCCGTGCCTAGGCACTCTTGTAGTTTTTTTCTTGTGTTGGTGCTGGTAACCCCTAAGCAGTTTGTATGCAAGCACGATCCTTGCTTCATTTGTTTCTCCTGCACACTCTGAAACCATGTCATGCTGGTTACTTGGCAGTGTGGGCACACAGTCTCCTAGATAGCCTAATCTGCATGACAGTGGCACGCCCGAAATTGTGGAGATCGGGACAGTGTTAACCTCCAAATCTATGAGGTAGTTTGTCCCAGACACAAGATTCAAAACAAGAATTCGAAATACAGTCATACACTGACTCGCAAAGGGAGTTCAAGATCAGAAATTTAGGAAAAAACCATGAAGATTTTTTACAGTTTTAAAAGTAGATTATTGAAAAATGCAAATAAAGCAGTAATTTAATTGAAATGCATAAAAGTAATTTGCCACGAAGGCTCGCAGATACAGGCTAATGCAATAATGAGCAGAAAATCAGGAAACAAATATTAAGTACCACTTGTGCAGCAAATCGATAGAAAATAGGACAGCATCCCTAGAGGCTCAGGGAAAGAGTCTGGCTCACCCCCAAATTCAGGGGTATATACATTCATTTTTAGCATAGGAAGTCATTGAAACTGCAAAGTAAGCATGGTGTGAACATTGTTCTAACGAATCATAATTCTTACCTCTAAAATATCATATAACCCTATCATCTAAGCACTGACCCACTACATGAATATTAATTTCCCCCTTTCTGACCCAATGCCATCCGTAGGTGTTGGAACAAACTAGTTAAATAAACGACAGAAAGCAATTGTGAATGAATGCAATACAGTGTTTGAGCAGGAAGGACCATAATAGTAACCAAGGGCTTCCTCCAGCGAGTTCTTCAAGAACAATTTGTCATTCAAAATACACAGTGCACATCCTGCAGCATTTAGTGTCGAGCAAGAAATTAAACAGAAAATGAACATCATTGAACAAAGATGGCGGTGACACCTAACTGTGGCCTAGTTTAAATCTAAGCCAAAACGAGACAAGATGGTTGACAGGATGCGTTTCTAGGGTGCTCTGTAATGCCCCCGTCAGCATCCTCTATAATCCTGCCCAAAATGTTTTTTCTGCCACTGTTGCTTGGGCCTCCCTGCCCTCCCCTACATGGACTTCATGTGGAACTGGTGGCGATCATAGGCTTGTCCGGTGAGCCGAGAAGCGACGCCGGCCTTAGCCTGGGGTGGGCCGTGGCTAATCCTGGGGCCTCGATTTTGCCCAAAGTGCTGCCAGAGACCCAGGCCATGGGGCCCTCCCACCGGAGCGGTGATGGGGGGCTGCTGCACTTGTCACCAGGGGCCATTTTGGCGCGGTCCCTACTTCGAGGGAGAGTTAGGGTCTGCGGCAGCCGGTTACAGCCTGGAGGTAGATCCCAGAGCATCGGCTCCCCTGCTGCTTCCTGGGACATTGCCTATTCGGTGTGGAGCCCCTGCTGCTGGAGGATTCCTGCTTGCTGTTGCTGCCTCGTTAGGTGGGGAAGAATCCTGCTGGTGGCCGGGGCTTGTCAGTAATTCTGTCCCACACTGGCCGGTGTGCGGCTGGAGGCCCGGACTGCTGTCTATCTCCTACTTATCTGGTGCCAGGGATTGCCGTCAGTCTCTCCTCTGCAGGAGGGGCACAGGGCCAATCTTGGGAGCGGGACCCTGTGACAGCTGGAGTTCTTGGAGCATCATCTCCCTGTTGTTTGGCTACCGGCTGCCTCCTGGGGTGACACTGACCGACTGTGGACCCTGACACTAGCGTGGAGAGCTTTGGGCCTCTGGACAATTTCCTCCCATCTCGGGCTTTTTCCTTGGGGTGCAACTGCAGGGATTGTTGGATTGGGTGGCACCTCTTTTTTAACTCAGGCCTGTTTCCTGCTGGGCATACTCTAACTGTGGTCCCCCACGTGGCCCTTCTCTTCGTGGGGGTGTCCACCTGTTGCTCCCCTCATTTCTCCCTGATACCCGAATAAAGCAGTAGGCTCAACGGAGGTTCTGCGGATTAACGGTGATTGTCCTCACATGGTACGCCCCTGACCTTCCTGCTTCTGTGCAGCTGAAGCTGGAGATTGAGGGGGCGGTGACCCGCACTGAGTACCCTGCTGTGGGAGATGCTACTGGCGTGTTGTTGCGAGTGGACTCCGGTACATGTGCTCTACCTCTCGGTGGGTGTCGCAGTTGGGGGACATTGGTCCCTTGTGAGCGTGTTCTTGGGTGCGATGGGCATCTGTGCTCCAACAGGGCAACACCATCACTCAGTATACGGTGTTGCAGGCCATGCTGCGGGGTTCCGCAGGTCGGACTGGCTCCTGCTGCTGGAGGGGCAGCAGATTCAGACTGAGGAACCATCGAAAGCAGAGATACTGGTGACCATTCGGGGTTCGACAGCAGCTTGGGAGTGAAAGATAAAGACTGTTTCCATCGAAGGTAATCTAGTGAGAGCAGAACTCCATAAGTACATGCAGCAGAGGACTCCATAGAGGAGCTCTGCACTGAGGTCACCACTCTCGGGGAGCGGATGGCAAACATGACGACACTGACTCGGGCGCTAGAGAACAGTGTGGCAGATGCAGAGGGGCGTTTGCGCTGTCATAATGTGAGTGTTGCGCTTCTCTGAACATGCAGAGGGAGTCTTCACCAAACGCTTCTGAGAGAACTGGATACAGCAGAAACGGACACCTCAGGGCTTGTCCCCCATGCTCTCTGTGGAACGGGCACACAGGGCACTAGTTGCTAGGCCTATTCCAGGGGCTTTGTCCAGAGCCATCATAGCCCATATTTTTAATCATAGGGACAGAGACTGTATCCCTTGTGGCCGCCAGAGAGGCACTATGAGATCCATGAGACTGCCATCTATCTGGACTATACGCAAAAGCTGCAATCTCGAGGAAAATTGTTCTTGGATGTTAAGCAGGAACTCAAAGCAATGAATCTTAAATACATGCTCCTCTATCCTGCACGCTTGTGGGTGATAGCCAATGGAATTTTTTTTTTTTTTTTTAAACACCATGCAGGTGGCTTGAGATGTGGGACAAGATGCCTCCTGCGACATCATCGTGTACTTATGGCCGATAGGTGCAGGTGGTTCAGGGCTGTGGGTCACCTGAAGCCCCCAGTATTGCTGTACTACAAACTCTTTGTGTGGCAATTTGTGGGATGAGGGACTGTTGTCCTCTGTGGAGAGCATTACACCAACGCCTTCCCTTACCAAGGGGAGAACCACCATTGGATGATCATACTGCAGACATAGATTGACATGGGTACCTTGTTTGGAGACCGCAGAGTATTTGCTCTGACTCAGCTCCCATGTGTTTATGATTAAGCATGGTTGAAGGGATCGGCTTTCTGTTTAGGTGGCGGGATCCTATGGAGGGGTTCTGGGAGACAGGGTGATTGAGATGGGTTTTGCTCACTTTATAGCTGTGGGAACATGTTCTGATTGCACAATTATGTTGCAGAGGGACTTTAACTCTATGGGATTTAAGGCAGCAGGGACTTTCTGGTTCCGGGTAGCGTGGGGGAATTCGAGCTCCCCCACATGTTTATTTAACCCATAGTGAACAAGGCAGATAGGGGTTTGACATCTGTTGCAGTAATGTTTTTTGCTAAGACAACAAGATGATGGTCGGAGTGCTGAAACTTTTCAACCACTCACTCACAGACACACATATCTGGGTTTAAACCATCGCTCTTTTGCTCAATCATGGGAACAGTCCAGCCTGAACTGCCAAGCCAGGTCCTCCCTGGACCGGAAATAAGAATCCTGGGACCAGTTTCGGGCATCACCCCTCATCAGCCAGGCTAGCTTGAATCCAGTGGCACAGCACAGGGTATGCCCACGTCTGGGCATAACCATGGCCTCTTAGGCAAACATAGTAAACACAACAAGATGATGGACGGAGTGCTGAAAATTTTCAACCACTCACCCCCAGTTTTTTGCCTGATGAGAAGGGACTGGGCAACATTTTTACTTTGGTCAGATCTATTGGGTGGAAATATTATTGCATAGTTTCTATGTGTTTACCCGGTGGGTGCGGGGTTTAGGGAGGGGCTCGAATGCAGTTCTTGGCACAGAAAGTTTAATGCAGTGTAATGTTACCTTATATACAACGTATGCTTTTCCCATCCTAGAGAGTTTATCTTCTATTTAGTTGGTGCTCCCAGAGGATACATGGTTCGCTCTTAGTTACCCTTTCTAGCACAATGAGGACATGGTATAGGATAATTTCATGGAATGTTCGTGGACGTGGTGGCTACACAAAGCGACAAAGGGTGTTACTCTTTTTAAAACGTAACTAGGTTGATATTGCTTGTATGCAAGAGACACATTTACAGATGCTAAGTCCATTAAGATGTGGAAGAAATGGAGAGGCCAGCTTTATTCTGCTACATTTTCCTTTTATGCCCAGGGGGGCATCTATCTGGGTTGGCACAGGAGTGCCCTTTCACCTCACTTTTTGGAGGCAGATGTAGAGGACAGATACATACTACTCCATGCATCCTAGAGGAGAGGAAATATTTATCCTGAATACATATGCACCGAATACTGACGATAAGAAATGTTTATAGAGTGCAAGACCTGATTTCTGATTATATAGAGGTGCCAATTGTTTGGGCTGGAGATTTTAATTGTGTACTAGATGGCACATTAGACAGACCTCAATCAAAACGTTACACAAAACCGGAATGACAGCTGCCCGTTGCGAAGTAATGTCCAACACTGGTTTTATTGATGCCTGGAGGGTTCTACACCTGGTGGCCAAGGCATATTTTTGTCACTCACTGATACATAACACTTTCAGTTGCTTAGATTGGATCCTGGTGGCTGGTATTCCAGTCTCTGAATTGCCCTCTGGCAAGTATTTGGGCACATTCTTATCAGACCTCTCTCCGTAATTGATGTAATGTACATGGGGGGGTGGAAGGGAGGCCAGTCACCTCCTGGGGAATCCCGTCTGATGTATTAATAGATGCTGCATGCTTAGACGCTTTCAATACTGCACTCACTGCCTATTAAGAGGACAACTGGGGACTACCACCTCCACGGCGAATGAATGGGAAGCAATGAAAGCTGTGATGAGGGAAATATGTCTGGGTAAAGTATATGGAGTAAAAAAAGTTACAGAGGGGCCTTGAAGTACAGGAAACCAAATTGGCAAGGGTTTAGCAACAGGAAATGGAATCCCAAGAGAGGCAGTTGGAGGTTCAGCGCAGACTGGGTGAAGTCTGGGACCAATTAGATAGATTGACTTTTAAGGAATACCGGCAAAGGTTGCATAGAGAAGGGGATAAAGCTAGCAGGTTGCATGCCTTGATACTGCAACGTTAGAGTGTCCACCTCCGGTGCTTCACCTAGATCGCCCTGGTGGTGCTTTGGCTGTGATGCAGCAGGCATTTACAGATGTGTTTCTGGAGCCCCTGCAGGCCATATACCATAATAAGCACGCTAGCTCACCGGATACAATACATGCATTCCCATTGCACTTGGATATGCCGCATTTCCAGTAGGAGATGTTGGAGCTGCTTGAGGCTGATATTACCCTAGAAGAATTACAGGAGGTGTTGCAATCCATACCTTTAGGGAAAACACCAGGAGGTGATGGCTTTCCAACAGAATTCTATCAAATGTTTGCACCTCAGTTGCCTGAGAGATTGCTGAAAGTCTTCAGTGAGGCCAAGCAGGCCAGCATTCTTCCTCTCAATATGTGAAGGGGTATCATTTGCATGATGCCCACGCCAGATGGTTATCCAGCAGACCCATCGGCCTATCGACCATTTACCATGGTTAACTTGAATGCTAAAGTACTGTGCGAGATCCTGGCCAATAGACTGCAATAGGTGGTGGGGTGGCTGGTACATGAGGATCAATGTGGGTTCATTCCGGGACACAGCATGACTATGAATATTCATAGACTTACCCATGTGCTTCATTCTGTTGCAGATAGCGAGAAGGAGCTTTCCCTGGTTGTCGTCAATTTAGAGAAAGCTTTTTATACGCCGAGCAGGAGAAATTTGATGGAGGTTCTTAGGGCGATGGGCTTAGGCCCGTTGTTCTGTGAGTTTGTCTATTTTATACAGATCCCAGGGCCTGGTCAGAGTGGACGGGACTGCCTCTCATAGTTGGAATATTGGGCAGGGTACCCCCGCAGGAATGTCCACTCTACCCCCTGCTGTTTGTTCTGGCCCTTGAAGCACTAGCCACCAAGCTTCGGGCAGAACTGGGTGGCTATGGGATTGCTACAGGAGACACTGTTTACATGGTCTCACTATAAGTGGATGACTCACTTTTTTATCTCTGATCACCTAGGACCTCAGTTCCGTGATTGATGCACTATCTAGGACAAGTTGATGGAGTATCAACAAGTGAAAGACCATTCTTTTTCCCTTGGGGAAGTTGACATGCTGACAGACAGCTGCTTGGTTTGTGTCTACAATGTGAGGTAGATCAGTTTCGTTATTTAGGAATTATGGCTGCCTCAACACCTGACGAGTATTGGAGGGCCTGAGATCATCCATACAGTTTTGGAATATGCTCCCTCTCTCCATCATGGGCAGAGTGGCGATTGCCAAGATGGTTTTTCTCCTGTGACATCTCTATAACATACAAACTGTTTTATGTCCTCTGAGGTCTGATACCTTTAAACAATTGACTGTGCTGCTGTTGTCCCTGGTCTGGGCCGCAGGCGCAACAGGGCTGCATTAGACATACTGAAACTGGACCAGGAGGAGAGGGGACTGGGTCTACCCATCATAGAGTTGTATTACTGTGCAGCTCATAGTCCGCATGCTGCCAAGTTGTTTGTGGATGAGAAGAACTTAGCGATTATTGATAGGTACCTGTGGTGAGGATTCCTTATCAGAGCTACTCATGAGTAGTAGTAGAGTGGATCCACACTCCCTTACCTAGTGTGGCAGATGGCCAGGATTTGGGAGAGGATAGTTAGAGTTCTCAAGCGTCCGCCTTTTGCAAGGGATTCAAATATTTGGGATCTACAGCCATTCCGTCATCTTTGCAGGGATATGACAGTCGGTCAGTGGAGAGTTGGTGTTACATTAATGTACAAGACCTCGTGTCCGAAGGGCGGCTGGAGCTATGGTTCCAGGTTAGGGTTGCGGTGCGGCCGCTTCACCCGCTACTACACACGTCGGAGAGCCCTGATAGGATGGGTTTGGACCCGTTATTTTATTCTTTTTTGCGCTTTTGGCTGTTTCTTCCTGATTGGGGGTATTTTTGGGTGCTTTTCCAATGGTTAGCGGCAGGATTGGTTTCTGCCATATATATTTTCGATTACTGTGTTGAGTGTTCTTCAGTATAAGGCATCCATGGGTCACAAGAGGTTGTTCAAAAAGAACAACTTGGTGTCCTCTTCCTCCTCTTCGTCTCCAGATGGATCTCCGATTCCCCTTAAGCGGCCTAGAGTCCGGGGCCATGCCGGGAGTGACGTGCCTCTCATGTCCAAGGAGGAGGTGCAGGGCATGATTGAGGCAGCTGTGACTAGAGCTTTGCAGGCTCGTCCTTTACCATCTGGTCCTTCCCGCCCTCGTGCATTGGATCCTGTGGGTGATTTGTCCCGGTCGGATGGTGAGGGTCCTTCTACCTCCTCTGGTGGAAAGTATGTCTCCAGGGAGGAGATGTGATACATTCTGGCTCATGTGAGGGACAATTTAGGGTTTGCTCCTTTCCAGCTGGGCAAGGATGGTGGGACTCTTTTTTTCCCCAGTACACGTAGCCCTCCCGGTTGGGCATGCCATTTCAGGGCCCTGTGAAAGAGATGGTGCTGAGGGAATGGCGTGAGGTGGACAAGGTGCAGGTCCCTAGCTTCCTCCAGAGACTCTACTTGTTGGAGGGGGATGACCCCTTGCCCCACAATGTGCGGTTGGACTCGATCCTGGCCACGCTGATTGGCAAAACGGCTATTCAACCTGAGGATTGTACCCCGACCGATGCTACTGATAAAAAGGTGGACTCTGGCCTGAAGAAGGCATTTTCGGCAGAGAACGTAGCGCTGAGAGCTAGCCTTTTCTCTGCTTATTCTGCCCAGTCCTTGGTGCAGGATTTCGAGAAATTGGCGGTGGCTGTTCAGGACAGCTCTGAATGCTCGGAGCTACTGGCCGCAGTGGAGCAGCAGGCTAAGCTTTTGGCAGACATTTCATCTGATGTTATTAAGTCTTCTGCTATGTCCACTGGGGCCTTGGTGGCGGCTAGACGTTCCTTATGGCTCCGGCACTGGAAGGCAGATCCAGGGGAGAAGGCGTTTTTATTGAAATTGCGCTTTGATAGACAGCTCTCTTTGGGGATCAGTTGCCGGCCATGATTAATAAAGCTTTCAAAGAGCGGAAGCATGCCTTGCCTTATAAGGGTGGTGCGGCTTCTTCTAGTAAGCCTTGGAATAGGTACTCCCGGTCATCCCCGAAGCGTGAGTCCCGTCAATCTTTCCAGAGGAGGCGTTTTCAGTCACGTTTTTCTCCCAAACACGCTGCCTCCACACCTAAGGGTTCTGCCAAGAAGGGTCCCTGACAATAACTGTCTGGTGGGTTCGCTGCCTGTGGGAGACCGGCTCAGACATTTTCTTCCGATGTGGCAACAGGACATTTCGGATTGCTGGGTCCTGAACATTGTGTAACATGGTTACGTGGTAGATTTTTGCAGGTTCCTCTGCTGGAGGGGGTGTCCAGTTTGCCAAAAGGGCCATTTGCCGGGTTCCTGTCGCAGAAATCGGCACCGGAACCAACTCCATTTTGTTCTTGGTGCAGAAGGTGTCTGGCGATTTTCGGCCCGTTTTAGATCTCAAATGGGTCAACTCCTGGGTTCGGACTGTTCGCTTCCGTATGTTGACCATTCAAGTGATTATTCCTCTGGTACGGCCAGGCGAGTTTTTGACCTCCTTGGATCTCGAAGACGCCCATCTCCACGTCCCTGTTGCCACCTCTTCTCATCGTTTCCTGAATTTTGCGTTAGGAGATGCCCATTTTCAGTTTTGTGTTCTCCCCTTCGGCCTAAAGTCCTCTCCCAGGGTTTTCACGAAGGTCCTTGCGCCTCTCATGGCTCTCCTTCATGCAGAAGGGGTGTTCATTCATCCCTATTTGGACGACCTGTTACTGCATGCAGCCGAGGAGTCTTTTTTGCTCGCGCAGGTCGGGAGGGCCTGGGAGGTTCTTCAAGGACACAGGCTTTTGGTGAACTGGGACAAGTTTTCTTTAATCCCCTCTCAGGACATGGTTTTCATTGGGGCTCGTTTTCAAACTCTGGTTGGCTGTGTCGCTCTGTCTGACCGGCGCCTGGCATCCCTTCAATCGCAGGTTCTGGCCTTGATGTCCCAGGAGGCTCCTCTGGCGGTGGAGTGGTTGAGGGTGCAGGGGCATTTGGCTTCTGTGGTGTTTCTGGTGCCCTGGGCCCGCTTTCACCTTCTTCGCCTGGCCAACTGGATCCTGTTGAGTTGGTCTCGAGGGGCTCAGAGTCTCCCCTGCCGATGACAGTTCGGATCCGGGAGGATCTCTCCTGGTGGCTTTGCCAGCGTCATCTTCTGGCCAGAATCTCCTTATCTCCCCCTGCTCCTCTAATAGTGACTTCGGATGCCAGCCTGTCCGGGTGGGGGGCTTGGATGGGGTCGGAGCAGATTCAGGGGTGCTGGTCCCTGCGGGACTCCCGGATGTCTTCGAACTGGAGAGAGTTGAGGGCGATTTGGCTGGCCCTGATTCACTTTCAAGACTCTCCACGGGGCCAGATGGTGTTGGTTCAGACGGACGATCTAGTGGCGAAGTCCTTTGTCAACAGACAGGGGGGGACCAGGTCCAGGTCCTTGAACTTAGTGCCCAGCAACATTTTCCTGTGGGCTCAGGTCTGGGTTCTGGGTCTGTCTGCTCTCTACATTCGCGGAGTGGAGAATGTTTGTGCCGATCGCTTAAGCAGGGACATTCCCTCGTCAAAAGATTTCTCCCTCCTTCCCAGTCTGTTCGACCAAATGGTGGATCGATGGGGCCTCCCAGTGGTGGACCTGTTTGCGGACCCAGGGAATGCCAAGGTGGGCCTGTTTTGTCCTCTGGGTCGGTGTCCCAGGGCTCTGGGCGTCGACGGCTTGACTTGTCCTTGGCCTCGGGGTCTTCTGTATGCCTTCCCTCCTTTTCCACTGCTCCGGGCTTTTCTGGTTCGGGTCCGGAGGGATCAAGCACAGGTGGTGTTGATTGCGCCCCGTTGGCCTCGGGCGAATTGGTTTCTTCTCCTGGCTCAGTTGTGTTGCGACCGGGAGTGTGTCCTGCCTGTGGCTCCGTCTCCTTTGAGTTTTCCATCTCTTCCCGTGGGCACCTTAAGGAAGTTACACTTGAGGGCCTGGCGGTTGAATGGCGGGGCTTAGAGGGGTTGGGGGTGCCTGACCATTTGGCTGTTACGTTGCAAGCTTCTCGTAGGTCCTCTGCGCTTCTCTCTTATGCTAGGCATTGGCGGGCTTTTTCGACCTGGTGTGCTAGTAAGGAGGTGGATCCCACAGTGGCTGACGTCTTTTTGGTGATGCAGTTCCTGCAGGATGGGGCCCATTTGGGGTTGTCGGTGACTTCTCTGCGGGTGCAGTAGGCGACCATTCAGGCTTTTCGGGGCTCCTGGCGTAATTTGCAAGATGAAGGGGGCCTGATGCCACGATTTTTTCAGGGACTGTTGAACCTGTTTCCTCGGCCTGTCCGTTCTTTTCCTTCATGGAATTTGCAGCTTGTCTTGGATGTCCTTTCGGGCTCTACTTTTGAGCCCCTTGAGTGTCTTGAGCTGAAACTCTTGACTTTTAAGGCGTTTTTTCTGGTCGCCATCACTTCGGGTAGGCGCTTGTGTGAGTTGGGGGCTTTGTCCTGTAAGTATCCTTTCTGCAAGATCTTTTCAGACCGGGTTGTTCTGGTGCCGGTGCCGGTGCCGTCCTTTGTCCTCAAGGTTAATTCGGCTTTTCATCTCAGTCAGGAGGTGATTTTGCCCGAGTTTTGTCCTGCCCCTGCCTCAGCTGAGGATTGTTGTTTGCACTATCTTGATGTGCAGCGGACGCTGCTGTGGTATCTGCATGCAGTGGAGTCCTTCTGGAAGGGGTCCTTCTGGAAGGGGGCTGCTTTATTTGTGAACTTTGGTCCTTCTAAAAAGGGTGTGAAGCCTTCCACGGCTACGTTGAGTCGTTGGATTCGGTCTACGGTCTTGTTGGCTTACAAACTTAACGGGTGGATCCTTCTATGGGTGTTCAGGGACATTATACTCGCAGTATGGCGGCTACGGTGGCTGAATTGCAGGGTACCTCAGTGGTGGAGATCTGTAGGGCTGCGACCTGGTCTTCCCCTTCCACCCGACACTTTTTGCCGGTCGTGAACGGTTGGATAATGTTCTTGGCCCCGGGGTCTTATCCTGTATGAGGGAATAGAGGTGTTTTTGTACTGTTATTGGGGCACGTTAAATTGGTGTTCTTTATCACTCAGTTGTCCGTCTCTGTTTTTTGCTTGCTATGTCCTCACATGTTAAGAAGGAAGGCGAGGGAGGGACGGGAGGTAATGCGTTCATTACTACTGATAATAGCATTACTCCTAGTCCTACTCTCTCGCCTTCCTTCTAGGACCCTCCCGGTGCAATCCAACTGAGTGCTAGCTCGGCTTGTTTACGTACAGGAGGAGGTGCGGGCGGGCGGAGTTTTTATAGGCTGGGGTGGGTCTGGGGGGAGGCGGAGGCGGAGGGCCTCGCATGTTAAGAAGGAAGGCTAGGGAGTAGAACTAGGAGTAATGCCATTATCAGTAGTAATGGACACTTTATATGTCCGGTGGTCAGACACTGCTTTTGCTAGAGACCCCTGTGCATGCCTGTGCGCTCAGACCTTCTGCTTTCTAAGGAGCTGATCTCATCCACTTTGCGTTTCCAGCTGAAGCAGCGATAGGAGTGCATTTGTGTGTGAGTAAATCAGAAAAGAATTCATGAAAAAGGGCGCAGGCATTATTCCACATGTGCAAAGATCATTGTTTTCTGCTGTACAGGCAATGTTTCTGCATCATGCACAGGATTTTAATAGCTGCATATTTGTGTTTCTTGCTGCAGGGGTAAATTGTCTGGGAACAGACCCTAAAATATTACGTTTTTTTATGAGCTTCTGTTCCAAACTGTATCTCAGAGGCATGGCTTTTTAGACAATATACTTGGAAAAATTTCTTTAAAAATGCATTGTTTAACCCTACTTTCTCCTACCATTCTTGTTATGGGTATCTTCCTTCCAATGTCTATTCTAATGTGCCAAAAAGCACATTTATACATTTAGACCTTGATTTACTAAGATTTCGAGTCACGGTTGTGTCACTTTTGTGGTGCAGCCTGACGCAAAATCTATTTTGGCATATACTGAGCAATGCATTACGCTGCCTTGCGTTACTTTGCATCGGGTAGGCGTTACATGGATGGAGCATTGTCTTTCCTGTGCATACACTCATGTAGGTTGATGCAAACCGAGATTTGCAAACAATTGTAAACCTGGCTTTGCGCCAAAATGGTGTGCCTACCCATCAGAGGCGCAATGAGGAAAAATATCTTCATTTCTCCTCGTCTCTTCCTCTTTCCATCCTTGTTGTTTCCCTTTCTAAGTGTGCTGCATTCTTCAGCATACGTGGACAGTGGAATATGCCTCTAAGGATTTTTTTTGTGCTGAAAGTTGTCCCTTTCTGCACAAAAAACATCCTAACCATAGCACAGACACTTTTGCACCATCGCACAAGGGTGCCTGCATTAGCACTAGGCAGCCACAAGAGGGCCATCACCAGTAATAGATGAGGCTGAACAGCACCATATCTTCAAAAAATGTGTTGCTGATCAGCTCTCTCCTGTCTACCCAACACAGCGCAGCAACTTGCCTTACTGCGCTGAGTTGTGTGAACTGTTGGTAAAAATGCCCCTTAGTTTGCATCCGACTGCAAAAAATGAGGGTGTACTATTTCTTGACCATTCAGCATCTTTGCATGCAGCATCAGGATGCAGGGATAAGTTTTAGATCTTGTCTCCTCTACACAGACCTTCGTTTGTAAAACAAACAAAAAAACCTAGTTCAGGTGCCCAGACCTTTTGGATGCCGCCACTTGTAATTCCACCTCCCTGAAGGATTGGGGGGGGGGGTCATGGGTACTCACCAAGAATATATTGAAAGAATTAGCTAAATAGGAAAATGGGCCCCATTGTTAGGTAGCAAAGGACAGCCTCAAGTAAGATACAGTGTCCCACGCACACCCCAGGGTGCAGATGCAGCTGGCACTGCACCTGCTGCACTAACAGTAGCAATGCTGATCTTTCTATCCGTTTGAGAATCTTGCACTGATATTGTTAGGTACCTATTTTGTGTGTAAGAACATTGTGCACTGTCACTGCGATAGCAATTTAGATGGGTTCCTCGTGTACACTTCTGGAGGGGACCGTGCCTGGAAGTTCGTGATGAATGGTTCCATAGCCTGTATGTTTGGAAAACCCCAGTTCACAACACAACAATAAAAGAAATTGGAGATCTTTCCCGAATATAACTCAAGGTGTATGTGAGATACGTCTGGGGCATGAATGAGTGGTTGGAGTAAGAATGAGTCTGTGTGGTGTTTGAAGTGGTGGTGAGTGATTTGAGATATGGGGGATTATACAAAAAAGATATTGATGTAAAAAGTGTGTATATCAATGTGTTACATTATGTGTTTTTGTTTTGTATATATGTTCTTTTGACAAAAATGTGAAACCTTTTCATTGAAAAATTTACATTTGTATGGCTAACATAATTATAAACAAGAATTGGCAAAGCCAATAGGTCTCGGCAACTCGAGAGCTATAGGCGTTGTCAATATTATTTTAGCTATGTGTTATGGAGTGGAGTGGATGTATGTGGTGGGGAGTGCAATTGTGTGGGTTGGAGTGCAATTGTTTGTTATGGAATTGTGTGGTGTTGAGTGTAAATATGTGCAGTGGAAATATGTGGCATGGTGTGCATTGGAATTATGTGGCTAGTAATTATGTGGTGAGGAGATTATCTGGTGGGTGTTGATGACGGAGCAGCAGAATTGCAGTGCCCACCCCAGCCCTGGCTGCTCCAGTCAGGGAAGGTAGTGGTGGAGGGCTGGTCAAGAAGAGCAAAGAATGTGGAGAGAGACCAGCACAGGCTGCTTTGGAGTAGCAGGAAGGTTTACTTTCCTACTAACATATAATTATGGTTAACTTCCCCACTACCATATAATGTTGCCATATTATTACGGGTACCAAAGTAGATTGCTGTTCCACTGGCAGCATACATCATATAGTGTCTGGGATGTAGTCCTTTCTGAGGACCAATCCAGGGTTTAGAATTGTTTTAGCATCCTTACGCCTCTTTGCCAAACCAAGTCCAGCTCTGTCTTGTCCTGTAACCATGGACATCATTTAGAGGTCGCCATGGGTTGCATTTGAGACCACTGGCTTGTCTCCTGTAGCCACTGGAACTGTCCTTGTGAAGGCTGGGCTCAAAGATGGTAAGGCCAGTATCACAGACAGAAGGTAAATAAGGCTCTAGCAAGCCTTGTTAACTTGCTGTGCCTCTCCGCTACATCATGTGCACGGGAAAGCATGAAAACTCTCAGCAGCAAGTGGATTCAAGCAAAGTAACACACTTTCAAAACTATTAGTTATTTTGCACGTGAATCCAACCCCTGTAAAATGCATCTCTGCAACTCCTACCTGAGCATGCGAAGGAAAGAAGATATATAGAAGGGGAGGTGGGGTGGGGGGAGGGGGGAGGTAGAGAGAGCAAGAGGTTAGAGTGAAAAGACTATGGAGGGCAAAATAACACGAGGAAAAGGACGCTACAGAGAGACACAGGTGAGAAACGGAGAAAAAGACAGGTGTTTGTGAGAGAGGGATTAAAGACAGAGAGAGGAGACAGGTGTGAAAGAGATAGAGACAGATGTGAAAGACACACTTGAAAGGAATAGGCGATATGCACATAGGCATATAACAGTGGTGAATGCAATTAAGCACTTTGTACCAAGGGTGCAGGTGGTTAGCACAAGCCATAGTGGGAAGTGACTAGCCAGTTCTATCCTTTCTCTTGTATGTCCATGGTGCAGAACTTCTGTTCTGCACCGACGCACATGAATCTGCAACATGTTGACAGTGACCCCATGGTAGTGCTTTGGTGCACATGATTGAAGAGAGCAGGGTTAGCTTCAGGAGGCAAAAAGAGCCTGTTGGGTCAAGGAAAGACTGTAGCCTGTATCAGATTGTCCATTAAGGCAAGAACACGCATGGCCAAGCTGACTGAAGCAGGAGGAAGTTGTCTGCCTTGAAAGAAGGGCAGTCTGTTGGCACTATAAGAAGCTGCCTACGGGAGGATAGCCTGATCTGTTTGGGCGGGGGTGCTTCAGTGTGCACTCATCGAAGGGTTGCACTTTAGACCTAAACCCTTGAGAGCCGAGCCTGTTTCTGCAACAGGAAACGTGACCTTATTGGCTGCAGTGCCTCCTATGCGGCTTTTGAAAGGAAACAAGAGGGTGCAGAAGGGAGCTGGCTACGGTTCTCAAGCCCTCAGAGCTCAGCTAGCCTGTGCACCGGGCAGCATTGCTCCTGCGAGATATTTCAATTAGTCTAGGGCAGAATCAACAGGAATTTTTGCATGAAGTCTGTGCAGAGAGAGGGTGACCCGTGGGATCACAGTCGGGAGAGTGTGCGTGTTACCAGTTCTTATGCATCAGTCCGATGAAGGGACTTGGTGGGTTAGAAACAGGCTTGCACTCCTTCTGGGAGGAAGTGAAACTGTCAATAAACACCCATAACCAGAAGAATGTGACTGGAGCTTCAGATCAAAGGTAACATGTAACCGATGCCCCATTAGGATGGGAGCCAGGTGGAAGGGGGATCGCGCTTTCTGCCTTTTGCATTCAGGCTAGAGATTTTTCAAAAAGTAGTCCCGAAACAATGTCCACAATGACCGCTGCGTATGTTCAACAGTGGTTGGGACGGTCGCTTCGGCAGGGCTAAAAAACGGGAGAGGCATGACTTATGCATGCCTTGCCAAATGGTGAGACCACAAAATGGAGCGACGATGGTTGCAGCCAATGGCAAGCATATCGGCTGGCAGAAGCCCCTGATGTAGGTAGATACACCATGTCTCAGTTGGAGACCGCGCATGCGCGCCGTCTTAGAGCCGAGACCTAATGATGTTGAAAAATGAGATAAGATAAAAATGATCAACAAATGAAATAAAATGTATAAATTAAATTTGATGTTATTGTCCTTGGAGTAGCTGTTGGTCGATGCATTGGGCACCTTGAGCCATTATTGAAGCAATACAGCTCAAGTAGGAATTTTTGTATCATATCATCCCATAAGGAGCAGGGCCAGTACTGATTTGTCAAAGGTGGGCTTTTGTCTAGAGTGGCACATTAGCCGAAAAACGGTGGGTTGGAATGCGACTTAGAGCGATTGCCAGTGGTATAGACTGTTTGCAAACATTCTTACCATCACCTTGTGTGTGTTTAGCACTATTGTCATGCCAGAAACACATTTTTCATGGCATGTGAAGTGACATAAGCATCCACATTGTCCTAGTTTGTACAGCTCCATTGTGCAACACTTTGGTTCCGAGTGCTGCAAATATGAGAACTGCAGATAACGGAACATAGAAATGTTTTCTGGCCATGACAACTCTGGTGGTTTGGCGCTTTTTGGCTGCCAGAGCTACCGTTCTGCCTCATTGTATCTGTTTAATCTGCCAGCCTCATTACTGGAACAGAATGGTAGGTGAAGGATTGAATCCATGCCAGATCCGGCCCAGTGATGTCTGCACAAACTTGTAACTTTTCTTTAGTCAAATTCCATGATCAGCTGTATCATAGGCTGCAGTTAGGTAAGAAGTCCCGTGGCTAGGTCCTTGTCTTCGTCCAGGGAGAGGAGTGCCTCTTGTCGGTGGTGGATAAGCCAGATTCACTGTCTCACAAGAGGCTCCTCTGATTGGTGATCATGGAGACTGTGTTTCATGCCCATATGTTACTATAGTTGCCTTGCAACTCCCTTTCCATGTTTTTGCAAGGGTCATGTAGATTATATATTGGCGGGTAGTTGGTTGCCGGATTCTTAATCTCTACTGATGTTCTTTTCAAGAGGGGGCTGTGATGGCATGTTTTAGAGAATCAGAATTGGGTCCTTTTCGAAGGGTGCTGATATCATGTTTGATGTCGATATTGGGTGAGGAGTGGATTTGTTTAGTGCATGCATCTGGTCATGGTTCTACAGGTAAGTTTGTTTTTTAGGTCTTTTTCAGGACCTCTATGCTTGCTAAAGGTCTGATTGTGGTGAAGGGGAATTGAATCGGAATTTGGGGCCTGGGACAGTAGTGTTATGGTCCTAAACATTTGAAGATGGAGGCTTGGATGTTATTTTTGACTTGAAGTCTTCCAGAAGGTCCTCCGTGTGTTGTGGGACACAGAGGTTGTTCCTCCAGGCATCTGGGTTAGACAACTTCTCGAAAAACATGAAGATCAATTTTGTTTCGTTGTGGGCTTCACTAGTGCATTTTGTGCAGGGGGCCATTGTGACACTTTGATGGCTTCATCTCGGCCTCCTTTGCGGCTTGCAGTGGGATTTGTCCTTTTGATTCAGTTACTTATGCCAAAGGTATTCAAAGTTTGGAAAAGATCAGTGGGTGTGGTTGATGAGGATGGACTAGTATGGAGACTACCTCAGGCCTTGAAGTGACTGCAGAGTAATTGATAGAAGTTGGTTTCAAGTCAAAGTTATATATTGTACAGGTCTTTATATAACACTAACCTGCACCATAAGAAATGGCAATGTAAACAGGCTATAAAGACCTAACATATTACCAAGGACCTCCAAAAGCCTGTTCTTGATTTTCTGTGTCTCTGCTAGAAATTCAAATCATCAAATCCCCTCAGCCTCTCCGTAGGTCAGTGATGGTGAGGGCGCTCTCAATAGAGTAAGTGTTTAGAGTTCATATGCAGGATCCTTGGCTAACCTGACATAGGCCTCCATTACAAGGTGCCCCTGGAGGAGTAGGCGATAGTTATTGCTCCTGCTAAAATCTGATACCCCTGTTCAGTGAAAAAAGGCATGTATGGCAGGTGCTCTGATTTTAAATGGGGATAACGTGCATTTTGATGGTTTGTGGACAGATTCTGCATGTCCCGGTATTTTCCAAGCATTTTCCCCTGGTATTTCAGCAATTGTTTTCCAAGGGAAAATTGTGAACCGCTTATAATTGCGACCCCTGATCAAACCAGTGTATGCACAGGGTTCTTTCATTATCAAGACGCTCGTAATCGAGGCCATAGTGTCCCCTGGAATAAATTGTCCGTCCACTGGGCTACCAAAAGTGAAGGATTTTACCCACTTTTTGAGAAATGTCTTTTACACCTCCCAAGCATGTTTGATAAAAGCATATGCGTGGTAAAGGTTTCTGTGGCCCCTACCTTAAAGCCTAATCCCGGTACCTGGCACACCCCACCCCGGCCCCCAACCCTTTTAAAAATAGATGCCCTTCACCCTAAAACCCTACCCCAACGCTACTCCCCCTGGCCCCCCGGCCTGCCTCTGCCCTAAACCCTAAAACCCTACCCCTGCGCGACCTCCGCCAGCCACCCAGCCCTTTCCCTACCCTTAAACACTACCCCTGCGCGACAACCCCCTGGCCCCCAGCCCTTTCCCTACCCTAAACCCTAAAACGCTACCCCTACGTGACCCTAACCTGCGGCCAGCCCTTTCCCTACCCTAAACCGTAAAACATTACCACTGCACGACCTCCCCTGCCCCCCAGCCCCTAAAATAGTAGCCCCCCCATCCCAGGCCCAATCCCCCTTAACTCTCTCCTCGTGGTTCATGTGGTGCAGGCAGCTCGTTTGAGGGGGGCGGTGCACCTCGTTGTGAGGAAGCGGAAGAGTCTCTCTGTTTCCTCTAACGACGTGGATCGCCTACCAAAGTGGCTGTTTCCACGATTATGCCTATATTTTTTTAGTACACATGCTTTTACCATACATACCTTTACAATGAAATTCGTTGTAAAGGCATGTTTGGTAAAAGTATACACGTAGTAAAAAAATGCGTAGTAAAGTCTACGCGTTGTAATGACGCATGCGTTGTAATAGCAATCATGGAAACAGCTGCGTTGTAATGGCTGTTTCCTAGGATGGACACATGATGCGATTCCATTGCACGCTTTCAAAAAACATTGCTGAATACAGGCAATGGCAACAGTTATAAAGGTTATCCCATATTCCTATATCATGTGCACGCAAGTCAAAAACATCATGAATGAACAAAACGTGTTGCAACCATTGCATATTCCCCAACCAGGGCGCAAAGATCACATATCATAGGCTCATCAATGGTGATAATTCACAGCTCCTGCTCCCTGTTGAACAGTGAGGCCCAGATTTACTAAGACTATGCGTCATGTTTGTGTTACTTGTTAAAGCAAACCTGATGCAAAGCCCACTGGAGGGGTTTGCAAACCAACTCAAATCAAGATTTGAATTAGATTGTAACCTAAAGCAATGCAATGCTGCGCAGTACGCTACATTGCGTTATGTTGCGTCAGTGGGGCGATCCCTGGGTGGTGCATGGGCGTTCCCATGCAAACACCAATGGGTTTCGATGCACACCCATCTACAAAGAATTGTAGACAGGGATTTGTGCCAAAACCCTGCACCTCATTGAGGCAGGTGCAATGAGGAGAAATGTTTTCATATCTCCTCATTTTCCCTTTTTACATGTGTGCTGCATTCTACAGTACATGTATAAAGAGGGTAAGGCCTTAAAGTATAGTTAATGTACACGAAGGTACCCCTTTCTGCACAAACATTATACTTACTACAACACAGACACTTTTGCTCTATGACACAAATGTGTCTGCATTGGCGCATGGCAGCCAAAGCGCGCAAGAGCAGGTAGAGAACAGAATAGCGCCACATCTTAGTAGATATGTACTGGTCTACCCTCTCCTGATCACGCAACTCTGTGCATCAACTTAACTCGCTTCACTGCATAGTGTGCTTTCTTGGTAAATTTAGCCCTGATTTGGTAGATCTAACGACCAGGATTGGTTTCCTGGGTTTGACTGTGGCTGGCCGGTCAAGAGCAGTGAAGGAGTTCCAGGAAAGGGTACCCCGCACTGCTTCAGGATCTGCTGGTCCTGGGGGGTTCATTCTGGTGGCATTCTACTTGGCCTCAAACTCATCTACGTTGACGTTTTTCTAATGTCTGCTTGGGATTGGTTGTGGCTCACTTCTGCTGCGGCTATGAGGCCATATTTTAAGTTTGAAAGTTATGTGGAGACCAAAGAGTATACATAACATATATTTTTATTTGTTCTTTTTCAGGTTTACAAAAATTCAGAACACTAAGATGACTATGCGACGGGACGGAATCAACTCTCTGAAATACCGCGTGGTCCATTTTGCAAAGAGCCCTATGTACACGAACATCACAGTGGATATTGGCAAACCACCTCCCCGGCCAGCGAGAGGATAGCCCTGGCTGTTGCCTCTCGTTTTTCTTTCTAGAAGACCTTCATCACTGCAGCAGAGATCCAGCTCTCCCACTTTTTCATCCAGGTGCCCGTATTACCATCATAAACTTACGCGTTGAGGCCACAATCTCCTATATTGAACGCAACCTTGGGGCCGCCAAGTGTCCGCACATTCAGAGTACAATGAATGAGCAGTGGGGAGGGTTACCACTTTCTGCTCAATCGGTCATCCCTCCACTTAAGAGCCAGGGTCACAGCCCACATCCCCACCAGCCCAGACACTATCATATATTAAAGACCCTACCTCTCACTGTGTGTTGGTGGTGAAGGCAGAGGCCTGTTGATACCCTTCTCTGAGTTGTGTCCTTGCAAAAAGTTCTCAAAACTCATGTGGGGGCCAATTGGTTAGTTCTTTAAACTTGAAAGAATTTTCTATAATTCCATTGTGATGGTGTTATGCGAGCCAGACTTTTTTGTTTGAAAATAATAATGAAACTGCACCGCAAAGCACTGAGCAAAAGAATGGTGAATTCCTCGATTCAATGTTTTTTTGCTTTGATTTTTATGTAGCTGAAGACAAACAATGATCTTGGAATATTGTTATTGGATTGGGCGCATCTGTCCTTGCTCAAAAAGAGACTGTCTTTCTTCCCTAGTTTACAGTAACTCGTGTCTTTGGCTGGTGTTTTAACAGAACCTTAGTGGTTCCTCAAAAGGGCGGCCATTGTTACTAGAGCACATTTGACACTTGATGTCCAATTCGGATTAATCTTGTGTTCTGATGTCACCAGCCATACGATGTGCCCTGATTTGTATGAGCTGAGCAGGTAGTGATACAGTTTTATTATTTTCAAGATGAGCATTTAATTTTACTCCCAGGTCTAGACCAACAAACCAAAGGAATAGGAAAAGTATAAGGTATCAAAGGCGAAAATCTGGCTTGCAGGGGTCCTCAGGTGGGTCCGGTTCTCAGTAGGGAGCCCACAGTGGATGTTAAAACCGTAAAGGCTTCTTCGAGATCTGTGCCCAACATTTGATTTGGTTTGACTAGATTTTATAAAGCGCGCACTTATCCAAGGGTCATGGCGCTGCCAAGGTAGGAACCCAATTTGTAACTGGAAGAGATAAGTTTCTAAAGTCTTCGAGCATTTAAAGGATTTGATTGATCACGGCCCCATCTCTTCGCTGTGTCATATAATGTTGAAATTCAAGTAGAAGCATCTCTGGAAACCCTGCAGAGCTAGTTCGTTCAGGGTTTTGAATGTTTCTCTCAAGAGTTTAAGAATGCATCAATGGGGCTTGTCTCCATTCACACTGTCCGACAAGGGTCCTCTGGCAAGGGGGCATTAAAAGTAGACCGGGTGCTCTTTTAAAAACTGGTCTCTTGCTTTACCTGTGCCTCGATAGCTCCCTCTCACACACCATCTGGTGGGTCTTCCAAAGCTGCTACTCAAAGACAGACCCCATGCCATAAGCAGTGGAAGAGTCTCATGCATCCCCCGGGTGCCAGGGAACGAGAGTAACAAGGGTGGATCTTGCCACTGCTACTCATGAGCTATAGTCTCCTAGGGGTGACCTTGCCACCAGACTGCTGCATGTCCTCTAGGGCGTGGCTCCCGACACAACCAGTCTGACCATAGAAAAAGGTGAGTGAAGGGGTAATTGGTCACAGAGAGGAAAAGGATAATCGGAGTTTAGGCAATGGTCCTCCTGTTCACTTTAAAGTTGAGACGCCATCTACTTTGCTCACAGGAATTCCTTTTAGAAGATCCCCAGGATGTGCCTGGATTTATCTCTGCGCATTGATGAAGTTCTAATATTGCTTCTTCCACTCAATGGGGGGATTGTGCAAATCACATACCGACATTCGCTGTCTCCAGCAACAGTTGGACAAACCCCTTTACCACAGAAACGTCTACGCATGTGATCCCAGACTTTGCACACGTTACAAAAAGACCTCAGAGCTTTACTAGCCCCAGCAGCTGACATTTGAAACGATGCCTTTATGGACTGATACAGCAAATCAGCGAATCATGATCGGCCATCTTGTATGTCACCGCAAGTGGGCAGTGGAAAAAGAAAAAACGGACTGGCTGATACGGATGAAATCAAGGTCTTGAATTTTTGATATATCCCCACTTTGGGTTTCTGTGGAGGCCTTCAGGAGACATTTTTATTTTCATGGACCTACATTTTATTCCGTGGCAGCGCAGAAGATGGGTTCGAGATTGAAACCACGACAATGAATATCTGATGTTGTCAGTAATATCTGCCAAATGTGTTCTCAAAATTCAGAAGAAAAGGGGGAAGACTGACTTGTTGGGTCAATTTGTTGGAGAATTTTTGTTTTTATATATAATTGTATATATCTATGTACACAGTTTATCTATTGCTCTGATGCCTTTTAGTATTTTTGTCAGTGAAAGGTACCGACTCCTGGAGAGCGTTGCATTCTAAGTGCAAAACAGAGAACGTATGGGCCTCCTTGTTACGGAGTCCCTATTTTTCATTTTGTTGAGACTTTATCTGCATGTCCAGTTCAAAGAACTTTTTCTCTTTCTATATTTTTTTATTTCTTTGTTTGAATATGCTGGAAGAGACCCACTGTATGTATTTTATAGTATTGATTTGATTTTAGCACAAAAACAGGCTAGGGATGTCCTTTCTTCTACATTGGTGCTGGCAGATTGATTTAAGATGCCCCCTTGGCTATCGATTGCTGGATTATCTGATACTTAACTTTCTCTGAATGTTTTGTTCTCTTATTCCCTATATTCACAAATTCTTCTAACAAGTCAGTCAAGTGCTGTACAGTGAGAGGCAGCAATTATTGATTTTCACCATAAGAATGCATCTGTGTCTACACGACACAGAACACACTTCATCATCACAGAACCAATGATGTGGATTGAGTAGAATAAAAAGGCAAATGTAAGGTGGAAACAAAAACGTGGCAGCCATCTTGAAAAAGCAGTGTTTCTGTAATGTACCTACTGTGTCTCCCAGTCTGTTCGTTTGTATTATTGGTGTCTAATGAGATGTTTGGGTGTTAACCAACTTCTTTAAACCATGGTTGAAAAGTATTTGGTTTATGCCGTTGTGAGAATGTGCTTCAATTTCTTATGATCACTAAACAGTAGGCACATATGTTTCATTTAGGAATCTATCACCGTCTAATTCTTCGTCTAAAGTAGAGTAAGGCACTGCCTTGCCCTACTCCATATCTATGAGGCCGTGCACAGCCACGCAGTGTGGCTTTGCGTCGCCTCATAGATATGATTGAGAGGCCTGCACCACCAGAGCTTCATAAAAAGTGACACTCCAGCTGCGCAGGCCTCTTGTAAATGAGGACCCTAGTTTGATGTTTTCAGTAGTTTACTGAGATATTGTGTTAAGTTTCCTGAGATGCTGAGCCCAGGGCTAAATCATCCCTTCTCTGGTAGCACTAAAGTGCTGAAGAACATATCACCCTGGTCTACTCATCTTAGTTGCTTCCTTTCTCTTCCTGGACCTCACTAGCCTTGGCACTTTAGATGCAGTAAGCAGGAAAGCAGGATTGGATACCAGTGCACCCTTCTAGATCCCAACTCAAGCCAGACCAAAGTTGTGGACAAATTGTTAGAAGTGTAAAAACTAGGTCTTTGGCAGTGCCACTTCTCAGGAGGATACCAGCTTATGCAATCACACTGAACAGTTTAAGCACTGCAAAGCTGGTGCAAGAAAGGCATTTTATCTCTTGACCGAATGGCATTGATGTAGATGCACAAATAAGACACTATTTCGGACCACGACAAGTTTCATCCTCTGCACATGTAGGAGGTGCTGAGATGTGCCTCATTTTGGACGGTGTGAAAGGTCTTCTTACATATTGATTTGCCTAACACACACTGACTTTTGAATTGTGTGTGTAAAGGAATGCTCAGTTATCCAGAGAATATGATTTACTATTCACTCCTTTGCTGGAGTGTCATTTCATATTGTATATCAACAGAAGCCACCAAGTCCCCTTGCCTGTACAACAACCACTTAGAAACATCAATATTGTTCGCCAGGTACACTAACAGGACACAATTGACTAGAATTTTGTACTTTCATTTGCTTTGAATTGTTCTGGGTCTTCTTAGGTCTGCCCTAAACAGGGTCTAATGCTTCTTTGAGGCAACCACCGGTTTTGAATGTGGAAATATTTCAGCATCCTGTGTCATAGGAAAACAGTGATTTTTGTACATTTGAATGTCCATTTACTTTTAGAACATATGTTGAATGCATATTGTCATATCAAAGAGGTTTTTGTATTTAATAAATTTTGAAAAATGTGTAATTGTAAGTTTTATTTGAAGAGACTATTGTATATGCCATTTGGAGCAATGCACGTCATCTTACCTCTGCAGTCGTCTCCCCGCTCCTCATGTTGATTACTCAGCTTAGCGATGCTTACATAGCATTATACCAGCACCATGCCATGCAATGTCAGGAAAGTAGAGTAGGAAGAAATGTGAGACACAAAGCTAGCGTTGTTGTCGTTCTCGTGCCAGCGCCCTCTGCGACAGTCCGCCTGTCCAGCTTGCCCGCAGTCCGGTACCCTCTGCTGCATTCGGTTTGTGCCTCCTCTGCTCATTTTCTGCTCTCTTTTCTGCCTCTTCTCTGCTCGCTCCTTCCCTCTATTTTTTCCTCTTTCTGCTCATCTCTGACCTTTAATTGCCTCTTTCTGCTAGTTTCTGACCTTTATTCTGCCTCTTTCTGCTCATTTCTGACCTTTATTTTGTCTCCTTCTGCTCTTTTCTAAACCTTTATTTTGCCTCTTTCTGCTCGTTTCCAACCTTTATTCTGCCTCTTTCTGCTTGTTTCTGACCTTTATCCCAGGCCACTGAAACAGTTGGTTCACTACTTGGAGAACTCTGTCAGCTTGCAACTATGTGCTGTCACTGTGAAACCATGTAAACACCACTCCTCAGTATGACAGTGGGAGCCCTCATCACTTGCGGCTATGGAATGAGGGTTCTTTCAGGTGTTTCTTCATTACCACACCAATGCTACTTTTTTATTTTATTTATTTATTTATTTGAGTTTTATATAGCGCTGGCTAGACCCGGAGGTATCAGAGCGCTTTACATAAGGAAACAGCGTGTTACAAGTTACAAAAATAATCACATTAATTACAGAAAGGTTACAAATTCAATACAGGAGTTATTAGCGACCATGAAAAACAAGATCCACAAAAAAAGAAAAAAAGAGAAAGGCCAGGGAGAGCAGGGAGTCCACGGGGGGGAGTCAGCAGCGGAGAAAGAGACGAGACATAAGTCCGAGGTCCGGCTGGGTAGGTGACGGCCATAGCGGGGTGCCAGAGCCTGTCTCCCCTATAGCTGTCGGAGCATCTCCACCGGGAATCGGACATACATTTCGGACTCCGCCAGATAAAAAGAGGATCAGGAAGGGCCCAAAGTCTAGAGACCTGAGACGGGCTGGTGGAGCTGGCAAGGGTGGCAGGTTAGGAAGGGGAGTGTAGCTTGGCAGCCATCTTAAGGTCAGGCAAATCGAGTCTGTTGATCTCCAAGACTCTGTAGGTGGTATTGTCTCTAGAATTTAGGATTGTTTCCTCAGCTAAGCCCATTGTTCTAGTGGAACATCGGGACCCCCTTGTCAGATGGGACATCTTCACATACCGGTGAAAATACATTGG
This sequence comes from Calotriton arnoldi, assembly GCA_963921515.1. Lineage (NCBI taxonomy): Eukaryota > Metazoa > Chordata > Amphibia > Caudata > Salamandridae > Calotriton > Calotriton arnoldi. Next base: position 1,123,685 of record CAWUFW010000655.1, read on the forward strand.
TGGGCGCCAATAAAGAGTCAGGCTCCGTGAGCTCCGCTTAGAAAGAAGTGCAGAGTTACATAAGAATATAGAGGGTCAGCTCCGTGATCCCCGTGGGCCCCGCTTCTATATCCAGGCACAGGTCGCCATTTTCCACTGAGGGCCTATGGGAAGCTGCCGCCCGTCTCGAGGTGGCTGCAGGGGTTCGCCAGCTAGGGAGGCCCGTGCCAGCCCCTGGACGTCTGGCAGAACAGAACAGTCCTCCCCTCCCGTGGCTCCCCCCCGTTACCACTTACTAGCGCTGATATTCGATCGGCGGGCAGCTCATTCGCAACCCCCATTCCATGGATGCATCCAGTGGCGAAGTCGGATCGGCGTAGCGTCCCAGCCGGGCTCCACAAAATGGCGGCAGCAGCTTCTTCAGCGGTCGGAGTCCCCACGTCCCGATCAGCTCACCGCCCTCAAGCACGAGCCGCACCGCAGACAGGGCAACCACGACCCCACTGTCTTGTGCCAGTCTCAGAACCATGAGGCAGTCTCCAGGAAACAGCAAGTGATAGTCGACACTCAACATTTTAGCAGGTAACTTGGCAGAGATGCTCAAATTTCTCCTCTGTACACAGGTGATGTCCTTGTGCTGCATCTTCAGCAGGATGGTTGGCATACGTAGTAACTTTAGTTATGCATCGGGTAGACCCTTCAGGCAAACCTCTGGCATTACATCCACCAAGCGCTAGACCAGGTGGGAGTCAGTTGACTTGCAGAAGGACCTCATTCATGCTGCACGCTTTTAAGTCCATTTGTTCTCCCTCATTGCCTGAGTGTGAGACTGTTGGAAGAGGGCACCAGCATGGTAACTTCTACCTCTGTGGTTTTGGCATTCTGTGTGGTTACTCATGTGAAGCCAGGGTTATCCCGGAAGATTTACTTTGATACACATGTAGGAAGGATCTTACCTACCAAGATAGCCAGCCTTTCTCTGAGGAAGAAACATATAACTGTCTAGTTTCTTACCATTTTTAAGCTCCCTTGATTTCATTTAAAAAGCAATGGCAAGGCCAAGAGGTTTGGATTGCATTTTCGGTTATAAAGCAGACCTATTCACTTTGCCAAAACCATCTGTCATGCTGAATTTGTATTTCATCAGCAGTTCAGCCGCAGGAGCAGGGAGGCTTCCAGGGGAACTGAATTTGCCAGGGATGTCATCCCTCTAATGGAAGTACAAAAAGAACATTGCTTTGGCGTTCCTAGCAACTAATGTGCTTTTCTATTAAGTAAACCACTATGTGTTTCAATGCTAAAAGTAATAGACATTGAGGGGCTTATTTACAAGCCCTCTGCGCCGGCGGAATGTCACTTATTTTTGACGCTCCGGTGGTGCACAGGGCTTAGCCATATCTATGAGGCCACGGAAATCCACCCTGCGTGGCTTTCCATGGTGTCGTAGATACGGTGTGAGGCAACGCAGCGCCTCACACTGCGATGGGGAGGCGTGCAATGGGTGTTACGGTGGGTGTTCCCACGTAACACCCATGGCATTTGACACATTCCCAGATTTACAACATGCTGTAAACCTGACAATGATTCAAACACCTACGGCACCCTAGGGGTGGCATAAGGGTTGTTTTTGTGAAGGAAGGTGTCTCTTCCCCCACAAAAACAACCTGATTTCAATGCAGACACCCTTGCACCATATTGCAAGGGTGCCTGCGTTGTGCCCCAGCACAGTGGAAGAGGACAGGAATGCGCTGTATTTCATAGATACAGCGCATTCCTGCCTTTTTCTTTTGCCGTAGGGCAGTGCAGCATGAAGGCTTGCGGTTCTGCCCTACACCAAAAACTTGTAAATGAGACCCTGATTGTTTTTGTATATGATGCGTGAATAACATAAAGAATTAAATGTGACTCAAAAGGTGTGATGGCTGATTATACTTTTCGCATTTAAAATAGTCCCTCTTGTATTCCAATGAACCTGCTTCATAGGAGGGAAAATGTCACACCAATAGCATGAGATGTGAAATGTACACTCCTCTGGACTGATCCAGGAAATGACTGACGCCATCTCAAAACAATGGCTGAAGGGGGCAAACTCAAATAAGCCAATGGTTGAAGGGGACTTGTTGATAGCCTACTTCATACATATTGTAAACAATAGGAGGCATATTTATGAGCCCCTTGCGCCGACGAAGCGTCACTTTTTGTGACACTGGCAGGGCAAACCACCAAATCCTATTGATGAGGCCCCACAAAACCACTTTGTGTGGCTTTGAATGGCCTCATAGATATGGAGTCAGGCAAGGCAGCGCACACCTCTGCATTGCCTTACTCTGAGCAACGGAGGCGTTGCAGTGGGTGTTCCCACGCAACACCCATGGAGTTTGGCACTTCCTCAGATTTATAAGACCATGTGAACCTGGGGATGCGTCAAAACTTTACGCCTCTCGAGTTGAGGTGCCTCTTCCTGCACTTAAACAATCCTGCCGACAACACAGTCACCCTTGCACCATGGTGCAAGGATGCCTGTGTTGGCGCTAGGCTGCTGAAACGAAGCCAGCGCAGGGGGAAAGGACATGAATGCATCATATTGGATAAATACAGTGCATTCCCTCCCTTTCACTTTGACACAGGGCAGCGCAGCAAGGTAACTTGCTGCGCTTCCCTATGCTAAATCCCCATCAATGAGGCCCTAGGTCTCCAGAGAGCTGCACTTTCAAACTAGACCAGAAAATGGCCACAAGTCTGCAACAATGACACGTGGCAGCAGAACACTCTCTTCTTCACATTTGGACAGCACTGTCCTCTGCTCATTAATGCTAGCCTCCACATTGAGGGGCTTATTTACAAGCCCATTGCGCCGCCAGTGCGTCACTTTTTTTAAACGTACTGGCGGCGTGCTATGCCTGCCCATATTTACAAGGCCACATAAAGTCACCCTGCGTGGCTTTTCATGGCCTTATAAATATGGTCCCCTTTCACGCATTACTCTGCGTGAAAAGGGAGTTCCATGGGTGTTGCTGTTGGTGTCCCCACGCAACATCCATGGAACCTGACACATTCCCAGATTTACAAAGTGTCGTAAACCTGGGAATGTGTCAGAATCCTACGCCTTTCCAGGGGAGGCGTAGAGTGGCGCAACGAGGCGAAATGCTTTGATTTCTCCTCGATTTTTGCTATTTCTATGTGTGCTGCATTAAGCAGCACACACAGAAAGAGCAAAACGCCATTGATGATTGTTTTTGTGCAGAAAGGTGTCCCTTTCTGTACAACAACAGTCATCCCTGCATTTCAGGCAACCTTGCACCATGGCGAAAGGGTGTCTGCATTGGCGCACAGCTGCTGTTTGTGCGCCGGCGCAGGGGAGAAGGACAGGAATGTGCCATATCTTGTAGATACGGTGCATTCCTGCCCTTTTATTTTGATGCACAGCAGGAAGCTTGCTGCGCTGCCGTGCGTCAAAATATAGTAAATGAGGCCCTGAATAGATTTGGCACATTGAGGTCAGAAAAAGGCCATGTGTTAGTTACACCCTCTTTTGAAATGTACGTTGTCCTCTCACATGTCACCGCTCATTTCACACTGGAGTTCACCTAGAATCCGCGTCTGGATGTCGCGGGTGTTTGGTAAGCGTCAGTTCTTTCCAGAGACATCTGGAAAGCCTACACATGTGCTCGGCCATGTCTTGCTCCACTAAGAGCCTCAAAGAGGGAACAGGTTGGGGTACAACCCCTTGGAATGAGCGCCTTCATGGGGAACTGGGTGCTCTTCTTTGAATAGGTGCACCTTGACCAGGTCCCAAGAGCTCACATTTGTAAGCGGCTTATTCGGCACCTATGTCCGCTCATGGATTGTCTGAGACTCAGGCTCTTATTTATGAAGGGCTTGTGCCGCCGTTGCACCACTTTTTTGTGACGATGCAGCAGTGTAATCAGTGCGGCACACTGCGCCCTATTTACAAAGTGTTATTAACAACAATAGGGGTTAAGCCCAAAGGACCGGGGCCAGGTAGGGCTATTCAAAATTCAAAACACAACATGAACACCTGGCTCCGTACTAACCTACACTCCTACTATTTATGGAGTAACGGGCAGACTATTCTTTTATCTGTCCAAGTAGAATTCTTATTAAATAGTCTTTAAATTGATTCAAAACAATTTTTTTCAAAAGACTGAAATAGAAACACATATTTCTCAAATTGACACAGAAACCTTCACATATAAATAACACAATGCACAATCAAAAACAATTTGGACATACACCAAAGTGAGAATTATTTGCAACAAATTACAACAAGCGACAAGATCACTAAATGAAAACAAACATAAATCAAATGCAAAAAACTTTTAAAGCTTGCATCATCTGTGAAAAAACACAACGGTGATTGCGAAAAATGTCCAATTCTATGGACTAAACTTATTGTTTCAGCAAGAATATCACAAAAGTGTTGAAAATAATGAATTAATCTTTAATACATCCGACACTCAACACATTTAGATTTAACTAAATGTCTCTCAAAATGCCTCTTGAAAATGCCAACGCGTTTCAAGACCCAGGCTGGATAGTACTGGGACTCTCGTCAGGGCTTCAAACAAATAATCGGGATTAACTCTCACCCGGCATCTCTCACTCAAGAGATGCCGGGTGAGAGTTAATCCAGTTTGTTCAATGAAGTCGATACAAAATCAATTCCAGTGAATGCGAGCACGCTCGCTTTTGAGCAGAAGAAAAGCCTGCCTTTTGCAGAGTCTAATATCGGACGAACTCATTTAAATCCCAATCCGAATAGCTCCTGTCCATGCTTTGCAGCCTTTGCGCAAGAATTATACACAGTTTAAAGTGTGCACGTGGTGCTTTAAAGCTACAGTAGAACGAGTCAACTGACATAGAGATAAAAACGCGTGGAATCAACGAACTGGAGCGGCTGCTCCTACTTCAAGAATCAGAATATCCCGATCATTTGTTTGAAGCCCTGACGAGAGTCCCAGTACTATCCAGCCTGGGTCTTGAAACGCGTTGGCATTTTCAAGAGGCATTTTGAGAGGCATTTAGTTAAATCTAAATGTGTTGAGTGTCGGATGTATTAAAGATTAATTCATTATTTTCAACACTTTTGTGATATTCTTGCTGAAACAATAAGTTTAGTCCATAGAATTGGACATTTTTCGCAATCACCGATGTGTTTTTTCATAGATGATGCAAGCTTTAAATGTTTTTTGCATTTGATTTATGTTTGTTTTCATTTAGTGATCTTGTCGCTTGTAATTTGTTGCAAATAATTCTCACTTTGGTGTATGTCCAAATTGTTTTTGATTGTGCATTGTGTTATTTATATGTGAAGGTTTCTGTGTAAATTTGAGAAATATGTGTTTCTTTTTCAGTCTTTTGAAAAAAATTGTTTTGAATCAATTTAAAGACTATTTAATAAAAATTCTACTTGGACAGATAAAAGAATAGTCTGCCCGTTACTCCATAAATAGTAGGAGTGTAGGTTAGTACGGAGCCAGGTGTTCATGTTGTGTTTTGAATTTTCTATTTACAAAGTGAGCATCTAGGCAGATGTGTTACTTTGTAAAGGCCCGCGCTACATTATACCTGCGGCAGGTATAATGTATGAGGGTGGGCGTTCCCCCGTAAAAAAGCCTCGTAGAAGTGGCGCAGTGAAATTTATGAGATTTCACTGCACCACTTCTACGACTTGACTGCGTCAAAATCCTTACGCCTGCTTCAAGCAGGAGTAAGGATCGACGCACGGCTTTTCACATGGGACACGCCCATGGGTCATGACACATTGCTGTCCGACACACTCCAGCAATGCATCATTTTTGCACCATCAGATATGTCAGAATTCCTGACGTATCTGTAAATCAGAGCGCCATGGAGCACAGTATTGTAAATATGGCCCATCCATAGTGTCGTAAGGATGGCGCTATGAAAAGTGATGCACTGCTGTTTTTTCCCAGCGATGCGTCACTTTTCATAAATGAGGCCCTCAGCCTTCAATTGCATCTACTTTCATGTGGAAGCATAGATACAGCCATTGCTACACTCCCCCTCCAAAAAGAAAGCACTGTGACTTCTAGGCACTATTTACCCTGCATCCTAGTCCTGGGAGGGACTTAAAGTCCACTGCATTATAATTAGTACACAAGGAGACATTGGACTGGAAACGAAAACCAGACGTGAAGACACCAAACGGATCTGTCTTTCTTTGTAATGTGGGACTGACTCTGAAGATTCCTTGAGAAAGATTGGAGGAATATTAATGAAGTTAGCACAGGCCTACATAGGTAGTCTAAAATGCAAAACAGTTCCTGTCAGATAAGTTAAAGTGAAAGACAAAGTATCAGTAAATTGCACTGAAGAAAATGTGCTTGGCTAGAAGTGTACAAAGTTACAAGCTGTGCAAAGGAGCAAGTTTTGGGTAACTCCAAAAATATGCAAAGGTCAGATAGTTCCACACTTGAGGAGTTAGGTACACACATATACAAAATGCAAATTATCAGCTTGGCGCAGTTTCTCACAAGAAAAAGTATGAAAGACAGGCACCCACTTTGAAAATGCCTTTGAGTTATTGGCGTGGCATGGTTTCAGAGTACTCCCAGAAAGATTCAAGCAAGGTATGCTCTCACACACAAAATGTTCCTGAGTACCAGTGCCAACTAACATGCAAGTGAGAAAAGTGTGAGCCTCCGCAGCGACATATGGCCAGCTCTCACTGAAACTAATGTGGCTTGTGCCATCCAATGTCCCTGTGGTCTGTTATATGTCGGCCAAACCACACAGATGGTTAAGGCTTGCATTATCCAACATAAAAGCTGTATCAGATGTCGTGTAGAGAATATGCCTCTGCTATCTCATTTTGTTTCCTGCAGTCAATAATGGATTAAATACATTGGATGAATGGGATGGTATGGTTATGATGTGAGGTTCTTTATCACTGGAGCTACTGTATTTTATGTAGGACCCCCTTCACAACCAATTGTCCTCCGTATTTACTGGCTTGACTATTCTTTTGCAATTACCCGTGATTGTAATTATCCATCTGGTTATAACAATGACATTGTTTAAATTAAGGAACAAACAAAATTCCCTGAGGTCTTCTGGACAAGAATTATGAGAGAATAACACCCCTGCCCAATCTCGTGAGCTGGTGCTGCAATTACCAATCTCTTCCTTATCAAATCCTGGATCCTTTTCAAAATGCCTGGATTTTTAAAGGATTGGGAGATGTAGTAGTAGAAACTAACAAGTCGTCGGTACAAGAGGAAAAGTCGGTTTCGTAACCTTTCCACTAGACATAGGATCCTAAATTCTTAAAGATCTGTTCTCCAAACAGAACAAAATACCTGAATCTCCCTCCCACTCTCGTAGGACAGCCATGGTTTTGTGGTTAAATGGTAACAGGGGACACTGTAGGCTGCTGCTGGGATTGGTCGGCATAGCGATCACCACAGCCATATCCCCTGCCTCAAAACTGCTGATTATTTCCCCTTAAAAGCTTTAATTGCTCAAAAGTTCTGCGATATCCAAAACCCCTTCCTAGAAATGAAGCTTTCACAGGTGTTATTATCTTCCGGTCTCCCACCAACATTTTCACTAGCTCTTCCACTTGAGGACCAAATAGATTTGTCCCACTGAAAGGAAACTGACTCAGTAGGGCTTTCTGAGCATTGGCCGCCTTCCATGCCCTCATCCAGATATGACACCTGGTGGAGATCGGTGAACCTGCAGAAGCCGCTGCTGCAGAGAGGAAATCAAAAGTTATGTCAGATAAAAATCTGGTTTGCTGTTCCATAATAGACAATCTGGCATTCGTATTTCCCACTTGTTGCAGCTCCGCCTCCGAAGCCTGAAAACTTCCAGCTCTGAGGGAACCCAGCGCCTTGAGACCCTCACGGGTGAGTAGTTGCGCTTTGCCAACCCCTGATTGATTGATTGAGGGCGAAATTGGAAGCTTAATAGGCCTTCCTCACTGCAGCTTCCACCTTCTTATCCAGCTGATCTGCAGGCGAAGCATCTCCAGAGATGATGATTCCGCCTGGATGCCTAACCAGCTATCAGTGAGACCAAGGAAATGTGTTTGGAAAGCCCAGGAATGGATAATGCTTGGCCAAGAACCTTCGGAAGGTTGCCTTCTCGATGCCAGCCCATTCTCTAGACACGAGGCCTGGATGAGAAAAGATTCTGGCTCTCTTTTTTTATACTGGGAGAAGAAATCCTCTTCTTTTGGTGGTGAAGGAGATTCTGTAAAGCCAGATTCTGTTTTAAATGGGGAATGACCTCTTTTTATTCAGACCTTTGCACATACCGACCTCAGGGGTCCTCAGAGTGGTCGCAATCATCATCTTGTGCTGTCACCCTAGGCACCTTAGCCGGAGGAGGAGTGGGTGGATGAGTCGCACCGAATGCAAAAGCTGCTTCCACAGCACAATTAATCTTATCCTGCAGCATATTCATCTCATTAACATTTGAAGAGCCCCAAGCAAAAGGGGTGTTCTCCTCTGAAGAACACTCCTGCACATTTATTCCCTCCACGCCGTTTGCCAAGCAACAACGAGGAAGGTAACGAAGCTCTCTAAATTCTACATACTCCCTGCATTACACCCTTTGCCATGAAATGAGGGGGTTGCGATATTTACTGAACTTTCGTTGCTCCGTCGCCCTCTTTAAACCAGGCATGCGGTCCTGAAATGAAAGATAAATAAAAAAAACTACAGCAAAAGTTTGTTGAACCATGTAGCCCATTGAACTGACCAGAGATTATATCCAAATAAAAGGGGGCTTGAGCTGCGGATACCTCCTAATCACCCAGCGTAGGAGGCAGCATGCTTGTATCAGAAAATTACAGAATGTGGGGCCAGATGTATCAAGCGTTTTTCCCGTTCGCAAACGGGCCGAATCGCAGAATCGACCCGTTTGCGAACGGGAAAAAGCCTTTTGGGATGTATCATCCCAAAAGGCATTCGCAAAATAGGGAATCGCAAAAATTGCGATTCCCTATTTTGTGAATGCATTTAAGGAATCGCAATTTGCAATTCCTTAAGTGAAATGCAGGAAGCAAAAAAGTTTGCGACCTGCCTGTAAGAAATCGCAAATTACCACCAACTTCAAGTTGGTGGTAATATGCGAATTCCATGAAAAATGCACTTTTTTGCATTTTTCAAGGTGCCATGTGGCGTACATACATGCCCTTAGGGCATGTATGTGCGCCACATGTCACACATGCATATTCCAGGGTGCAACAGGGTGTCCATTTGGCACCCTTGCACCCTTGAAATTGCATGCGCAATTTGCGAGTACCTATTGGGTACTCGCATATTGCGCATGCAATTCCCATTCATTCCTATGGGCCTCTAGGCCCATAGGAATGAATGGGAAGCCATTCCTTATTTGCGACTCGCAATTTGCGAGTCGCAAATAAGGAATATGTAGGAATCGCAATTATTATTGTGAAACCTACATACATTGCATTTTGCAATTCCATAATAGCGAATCGGTAAAATTCTCTATTATGGAATCGCAAAATCAAATATTGATACATCTGGCCCGTGGTCCTGCCACCATCTGTGCGAAAGTCGCAAGAGAAGTCCAACGCTCCTAAAAGAAAGAACACATACTAATAAAATCTACTTAAAATAGCAACAGATGTATCTGATTTTCCGTGGGGGAAGACTTCGGGAACAGAAGACAAAACAGGAAGTGCTGCAACTCGGCCCTTCCTATTTGTAGCAAAGGAAGTGTTATTCAGGTAGAGGGTATGCTGGGAGGGGTGCGATTTGAAGTGGTTTTTAGGTCTCGCCTTAGGGCAGTGCACATGCGCTGTTGCTTGGCGAAGATCTATTATGCCTAAAACTTTCTTTTCTTTGTGTGGAGCATGGGCCAAGTATAGATTGATTTATCTTAATTAGTGTCCGTCCACTGCATTCGCTGTGTTTGAGGTGATATTTATTTATTTTTTGGGAATTTTTATTTAACGCAAACTCGACCCGCCCCAAAGATATTTGATCACATTACATGAGCACCGGTTACATTACACAAGTTCACATACATTTTTTAGGCTTGGGAAGATTAAGTTATTTCCCCAGAATCACAGGATGTTAAACTGATCACTAGTATATTACCTACTCCCTTAAGAATTCAAAAGCTGCACTTATTTGGGCTGGGTTTGTTTCTTGGGTTTCCAAGCTACTTTCTGACTTTTTCTGCCAAGCAGTTGTGCTTGTTTTCATCACCAGATCTGAGAACACTTTATTTCAATGGAGCTGGGAGCTGCTCTAGAGGGGTAAGTCACTCCTCTCTTTTTTTTTCCAAAAACGTTTGGAACAGGCTTGGTAACATCATCCTGACACCTTGCCTATCCCCAACGAACACTGCAGTAGTCTAGGGGCGATGGCACTCTTACCCCGGGGTAGCGTCTCCTACTTCTTACTGTGTAACATGCAAGCGATGTTGATAACTATACCCGGGGGGCACGCACCTTGTTCTGGAGTGTATGAGGGGAGGTGCGAGCCCTGCTCCACTGGGAGTGTTCCCTATGTTTTATTGTGCAGTGCCATACAGGACCCTAAGCCACCACCTGAGCTAGACCGCGTGAGGGTGTTTTTAGCCTGGCCCAAGGGGATGTCCTTTCCTTATACAGTGTTTGTAGACAGTCTCATTGGGCCTGGGCACTCCAAAAAAACAAAGTGGCCCACCTTTGTAGATAATGACCTTTCATGAAGCATTGCATGATTAGTATCAGGGGGCTAATTTTAGGGAAACTCTGTGGTGAATAAAACCTTTTTAATCCTGTAGGACCAGTAACATTGTTTAACACATCTCAAATTTGTCTTCAGGTCCATGAATCTCTCTTCGCCTGTGCTCACTCTCAGATCCCCGAGTCATTTCCCTGCTCTTAGGCCTTAAAGCCCCTGCTCGTTCATGGGGATCCTCATTGTCTAGTAACCTCCAGGACCACAAAGGATATTGCTCACGTTTAGGTCTGACTTCTATTAATTCTCAAGCACCTGGATGCCCTACTCACCTTAGCAGGACATTAGGTTCCTGCTCATCATCAGTTGGTCCTAAAACTACCCACTGTCCCTTAGGGCCTTTAAACTCATTTCTGCTCTCTGGTCCTCTGAGGCTCCTGCTCAAACTCACACCCCTGAGGCTCCTACTCACATTGAAAACACAAGAGGCTGCTCTTCACTTTCAGGTGCCCTTGCAATCGTGCTCACTCCTAGGTGCCTTGGAATCCTGCTCAACCACAGGTCTGCTTGGATCCTTCTTCACCCTTAAGCCCTGTATTTCTTGCTCACTTTTACCCAGAAGCTCCTGCTCACCACTCAAGTCAGTGGAAGCCATGTTCACCATAAGATCCACCAAGGCTTCTGTTTATTGTCAGCTCTCCTGGTGCTCTGCACACACAATACAGTACAATACAATGCATTGCAATGCATTTGTAGAGTGCACAGCTGCCTCCAAGGAGGCGTCCCGGCGCCAGCAGAAGGATCAACCGCAAACAACCTACCGGCAATGGTGCTAAGAGACATTTATGCAGGAGTCAAAGAAAACGGTCTTTAGGCTCTTTCTAAAAAGAGCTTCAGACGGACTGCTTCTTCGGTCAAGCGGAAGCGCATGCCTCAACTTTGCTGCCAGGAAACTGAAAGATCTCCCTCCTCTTCATCTCCCTCCTCTTCTGGCCTGTTGGATACGTGGAGTTGGAAAAGTTTAAGTTTGTTGGATCTCAGTGATCTCTCCTGAATGTGAGGTTTGAAGTGGCGTCTGAGATAGAGGGCCCTTTTTTGGGGGGGGGGGGAGTTTTATATAGCGCGAACTCGACCCGAAGGTATCAGAGCGCTTTACATGAGCACCAGTTGTGTTACAGACGAACACATCCATTTTTCTGGGCATGGGTAGATTAAGTGATTTGCTCAGAATCACAGGATGTTGAGCGTCCCTGCAGAGACTCAAACCCAGTTCTCCTGTTTCGAGGTCGACCGCTCTGGCCGTTAGGCCACATCCTCTCCCCTGTAGTTGTAGGCCCTGAAGGCAAAGATGAGAGCCTTGAACTGGATTCTTTTATTCACTGGAAGCCAGTGAGGCTGATCTAGGTGTCCCAACACCGCTACTTGGGGGGGATGAGGGCTCAGGGAGGGAATTATGAGAATTAGCGAGTTAGCCGTGTTCTGAATGATTTGGAATGCTGGATCAGAAAAGCTGGGAGCCCCAGACACAAGCTGTTGGTGTAGTCCAACTTGGAGGTAATCAGGGCATGGACAATTGTCTTGCGGAAATCAACGGGGATAAGGTTTAGCATCCTTCTCAGGGATCTAGGAGTGAAGAAGCAAGTGGCAGATAAGGCCTTGATTTGTGGCTCGAAGGTAAGGCCAGAGTCAAATTTTACCCTGAGGTTTCTTACCTATTTCCGTTGGCTACCAGAGGCTTGGTTCGGGGGTGGACTTAAGGCAAAAGAAAAGAATCTCAAGCTTATCTGAGTCAAGCTTTAAACAGCTTGCATTCATCCAGTCCACCACAGACTTAAGGCAGAGTTTGAAGGAGCTCAAGGATGTAGACACTTTTTCCTGAAAGGCCAAGAGGAGTTAAGTGTCATCCACATAGGATACAACTCTAACTCCCCAGGACTCAACAAGTTTCGCCAGTCACTCCAGATATATATCTGAAAAAGTGTGGGGCTGAGAAATGAGCCCTGTGGGACTCCGCACTCTAATGGTTTGGAAGTAGAGGTGAACGGAGGAGGGGGGGCTAACTGATAAAAGGGCTATGTCTCAAATGCCAATCTTTTCGAGTCTCTCTAGCAAAATAGCATTAGAGACTTATTGAATGCCGAAGGGAGATCCAGAAGCATTACCATGACTGGGGTACTTGAATCCAGATTTTCTTTAATGTATTCTGAGTCTTCAAGCAGAGCGATCTCAGTGCTGTAGCCAGCACGGAATCCCGACTTGGAGTCATAGAGCAGATGATTCAACTCCGGGAAGTGTGATATCTGCCTGTTTATATTTATCTCAGGAAGGTTTGCAAACATAGGAAGGAGTGAGATTGGTCTAAAGTTGCTAAGAACCTTCGGGTTGGCCGACGGCTTCTTAAGCAGGGGGAGCAGCAGGGTTTGTTGCCGGCTGGAAGGGACCAGTGCCCGGTCGAGGGATTCGTTTGTCTGTTCATGATGGGATTTACCACTGAGACAGCCAGACTAAGAATGGTAGGGGAACTCTCAAGTTGCAAGTCTGGCTCTCCTTTAGTTAAAGGAGAGCCAGACTTTCAACTTGAGAGTTCTGCTGCTGATTCCTTTAGGGTAATAGAGGCAAATCTGGTCAGAAATGAGCAGGAATAGGAGTGTATGGATACAGCATGATAAGCGGGACTTTGCGCCAGGAATTGATCGTAGATGGCTTGTATTTTTATGAACAAAAAGTCAGAGTGGCCCTTGCCTAGCTCCATAAAAGGAGAAAGGGAAATTTTTGATGCCATGGGATAGAGAAAAGAGCTGACAATTTTAAAGAAGCGCTTGCAGTTTGTTTGTAGCTTCATAGATAGACAAAGCAATATAGGTTTTTTGGGCCGGCCGAATAGCCGCATGGAATTTTTGAGTGCGGCCTGGTAAGTTGCTTTAGCGCCTATATAGTATTTAGACCTCCACTACCTTTTACATGTTGATTTCTCTGACTTTCGAGTGTCAGAGAACCATGGCATGAAGGGTTTAAGTCACTTTGAGGAGTGGGGTTTCAGAGGCGCGATGGTATCAATAACCTTCGTCAACCAGCTGTTGAAACCCAAAACGTCCTGTTCTAAGTCACCTGAACCATCATAGAGAACGGACTGAAGCACCTCCATATAATGGGAGTTAAAGATTTTATGCCAAGGTCTGGACTCTTTCTTAGTCAAACTATGTGGGCCACAAGGCGTTGGGGATATAACATTGAAAGGGATAAGACCATGGTCAGACCAAGTGAGTTCCAGGGCTGGCTTTACCATAACTGTCGAGGGGTTGGCTAGGATAAGATCCAGAGTGTGTCCTGCTAGGGGGGGCACTTTAATAAGTTGTTCTAGATTAAAATCTTCCAAAGAACATAGAAATTGCTGTGCAGGTTTATTGTTGAGGTCGTCCACATGGAGGTTAAAAATGCCTAGTACCAAGAAGTTGGCATGGAGAGGGGATAGCTGACCTAAGGTGTCAACCAGAAGCTGTAGGAAGGCAGCTGAAGTATCAGGGGGGCGATGGATAAGTGCACCTTATGATGAGAAGGTAAGGACAAACATAATGGTAAAGTTAGTTCCTTCAAAGTTATTAATGTTGACTAGTTTCAATGCAGTACAAGAGTAGGCGGAACGATGTATAATAGCCACCTGCCCCCATTTTTGTCATCTCTATCCAAGTGTTTGATAATGCAGTCTGGGGAGATTGCCAGGGTAATATCGATGGCCGAACTGTCCTTTAGCCAAGTTTCAGTAAGAAACAACAAATCCCAGTGGTTTTCCCTTAACAAGTTATCTAGTGCATGACGGGGTAAGGAGCGACAATTTATAAGGCCTGCTGAAAAGGAGGCTCCTAGTGTGAGTGACGTAGGGTCATCTGGTCCTACCTGTGGCCCAGGACCGTGGTGCTTGTTAAGTATAGGGCTACAAGGTATGGAGGGTTCAAGGGAGAAGCCGCACCCAGGGCAATTGAATCCTACTCCTGGGTCACCAACAGTGCACGTATCTGCATGACCATAGGATGAGGTGCCGAATGCTAATAATTCTGCACTAGTGTAAATACAGCGTGGTGCCCTGAGGTTCCCACTCACTGCTAAATCTCCTAAGCTCCTGCTCACACCTAAACCCCACAGGCTCCTTTTCACACTCAGGCTCCACGCAAAAGCCCTTCTCAGTTTAGGTCCTTAAGCCTCCAACTTACACTCAGGTCTCCCAGGCTCCAGCCTCAATCTTGGTTACCAGAGACTTTTGCTATCCCTCAATTCAAAGAGGCTAAGGCTTATCCCCCCCCTCCCTAAGCGTCAACCTTCCTGACAGCCTTCACTCTAACATCTAGACTAAAGTGTGTCTGGTCAGCAGCAGAAAGAGAGCTGAAGGTTGTCGTTTGGGTTTAGGGCTGCAGATAAGGGCTCGCTGCTCCCAGACTTCCTCTCTCTGTCTCCAGCCTGATCCCTCGTGCATTAGGAATTAACTCAAAAACATATTGGAAAAAAAGAAGACTTTTGGATATCAAATGAGAAGAAATACATGTAATAGGAGTTTATGAATTCAAGATATGTTAAATGAGGTGCTGACAGGTGCATACAGTGCTGTGCCTCAGAGGAGGGCACAAACCCAGGTGCGGTTACTGCTTCTGTGAGTGTGAAACGGAGTTTTAGGGCCAGAGGGACTCGCCCGTGTGTGCATCCCAAGAACTGAGTAAAATAATAATCGAACATGGAAAGTCTCAAAGCATTTAAGGAGTGGGAAAATCTGGAGTGCCAGCTCAGAGAGTTCTAAATTCAAAAGTACCCTGCTTCCCACTTACCATAAGCAGCCTACTCACCACAAGGCATCAGATAATTGCAGCACAAGTGATGATTCATTAAAGCACCTTCAGTACCTGTCTTAGGGAGAACACAACTTAAAATGCCTGGTTTTTGTAGGTCCCCGTTTCGAACCCAATACCTTCAGGTTGTCATGTGTCTGGCAGGAGTACCTCATTCCGACATGGGTTTTATTTTGCATTCAAGCACTTGTAGTTTGCTTGCTCACTATAAATGAAGAACTTGCAGTGCTCAAATTTACAGTAAAACAAGAGCTACTCACACCTGACATAGGGGAAACCAGAGAGCTGTGTGAGCATCTCCTTTGAAAATCCATCCTTGTGTCATTTTGCCTAGCCTCAAGGTTTTGTTTTCAGAGTGCTTTATGCAGTGCCAAGATGCCACCTTTTGGTTGCCTCGGAGCGCTTTGGGATAAGAATGTATGCACATTTGCAAGATAACAGTAATGGAATTCCAAATAACGTAGATTGCCACAGTGCATCTATTGTTCATCAAAAGGTGTGAGACGGGTGGTGAGATTAGGAGCTTACATAAGCAGCTAATTACTATATTGACATCAACTAATTGGACCTTTGTCATGTGTGACACCATCAGCAAAATTGGCTTTATAACTGGCAACACTTCGCATCCTTAGCGTTTCAAGGTCATACCACTGACTTTAATATAAAAATACACGTTCCAAAATGCAACCTGCAGTTGATTAAAATGCCAAAACTGACTGACTGTGTCATATACAACATGTGACAATTTAGCAGCTAGGGATGTCATGAAAATAACATTTTTTGCCTATGTGTGCCATCTGGCCCTAACAGGACTTGTAGGGGCATATTAGCAACAACAGGCGAAAATTATCGCAAACCGCGCGTAGCGCGTTTTTTTTTAACGCCGCCTATCGCTGGATATTATCGCGGAGATAACATGCTATTAGCAACGTTTATCTCCAATGCGATAAAATATCCAGCGATAATGGCGAAATGCGTGAATATCGCTGGAAATCCAGCGATATTCACGCATTACGCCATAGTGGACTTAGCCTGACAATCCACCTCCCATTCAACAAACAGGTAAGTCATGTTTTAGCAGGTGTTAAATTCTAGCGATAATCGCGCTTAGCGCGGATTTTTTTATCGCTTCGCCTGCGTTGCTAATAGGGGGAAGTTGTGTTAGCGACTGTTTTCAGTCGCTTTTAGTTGGGAACGCCTACCTTGCATGTCATTAGCGATAATTAACGCTGGCATGCAAGGCGATGGGAAAACCGGCCGCTATCGCCAGAAAGCTGTCGCTAACGCCTGTTAGCGACAGCTTGCTGATAGGGTTATTGTTTAGTGGAGTTATGACAACTTTTGGCCCCGGTGCCACTGCAATTTCTACACCATTAAATCAAGCCCCTTTCAACTGCAAGGTAACTGCAATTGTGACTGCCTGTATAGTAGTAAAATATAGCAATATTAGGTGTTTAGAGGAGTTCTGACAACTTTTGGGACCGGTGCCAGTGCATCACTTTTGATATGGGAAAAAGTGAGGGACCGGTGGCGCAAGGGGCTTGTAAATAAGCCCCATAATATTGCTATTACATCAATTAATTCTATTATTTCCCTCTTTCATTTCATTTTTCAAAATTTTGCTGTTGTGGAGGATGAAAGAGGTCTCATGGCTGAATATATCTCGTGTCTTGGTGACAGAGGATCACAGTCAACTAGAAATTCCACCAGTCACATTTCAAAACCTGAAATGTGCTTTAACAAATGAATGCCCTTCCTTCCCATCTTTATTTAAATTCACTTCATGCAGTTTTGACAGAATTCTTGAACCTGTCCACATGGTGGCGGCATTGTCACACATTGTAACTGAGTGTTTTTATAGGACTGAGAGAACGATGGTATTAAATTATCCTCTGATAAATAGTGGCAATATAATGTCCCCCCGAAGTGTAATTTCCACAAGAGGTGCCTCCTTCGAAGCAATCATCATTGCCATGTTGTGGTGATTCTTCCGCCAGAGAATCGGGCAGTAGAAAATAGAATTATACTAATAATAATAACTTGTTATATATAGCGCTTCATGCCACATTTCTACTTTTTCAAAGAGCTATAAATAACGGATGTTCCCAGGGCACAAGTCAGTGGTGTAACGAAACTTGAGGGGGCTCCAATGCAAAATACATGGAGGGGGGGGGCCCATACGCGGGACACAGTCAGGAGCTCTCTGGCCAGTGGCCCGCCGCCCGCGCACTGTGCTGGAGGGGGCTCCCCTCTGGAGCTCGGTGCCCCCCTGCACCAGAGGGGCTGCGGGGGCTATTGTTACGTCACTCACACAAGTCCTAAAAAAAGAAGTGGGAGGACTAACCAAGTTAGGCAGTATGCAAGTGACATCACAGAGTGTGACATCACAGCGTGTGACATCACGGAGTGTGACATTGCAAGTGGCATCACAGGAAGTGGCATCACAGCCCATGACCTCACTGGAAGTGACATCACAAAAAGTGGCATCAGATCTTAAGACCTCACACATATGTTTAGCAGGTCTAGCATGAGTACATTGGAGCACATTACAATATTTAACAAATTAGATTTTGCGTCAGGTTGTGTCAAAAAGTAACAACCCTGACGCAAAATCCGGGCCTCAACTTATACATTTATTTTTTAAACCTCTGTCACATATAAATAAACCAAAGCAAACACAAGGAGATGATGGAGGGAGTGCTGAAACTTTTCAAACACCCCCAGTCACAGATCTGGGTTGAATCCATCATCATTCTTTAGCTCACTTTGCCACCCCAGTTCAGACACAGCTATATGCAAATCAGTCTTGACCCTGTGCCTCATGGGAACAGTCCAGCCCGAACTGCCAAGCCATGTCTTCCCTGGACCGGAAACAAGCATCCTGGGACCGGTTTCGGGCTAACAGCCCTCATCAGCCAGGCCAGCTTGAATCCAGTGGCAAAGTGAGCAAGGGACCCACGTCTGGGCATACCCTGCCAACTTAGGGCGAACAAAGCAAACACAAGGAGATGATGGACGGAGTGCTGAAACTTTTCAAACACTCACCCCCAGTCACAGATCTGGGTTGAATCCATCATCATTCTTTAGCTCACTTTGCCACCCCAGTTCAGACACAGCTATATGCAAATCAGTCTTGACCCTGTACCTCATGGGAACAGTCCAGCCCGAACTGCCAAGCCATGTCTTCCCTGGACTGGAAACAAGCATCCTGGGACCGGTTTCGGGCTAACAGCCCTCATCAGCCAGGCTAGCTTGAATCCAGTGGCAAAGTGAGCAAGGGACCCACGTCTGGGCATACGATGGATTTAGGCCCAGATCTCTGTACTGGGGTGAATGTATGACATTGTTCTGCATTCTGTCCATCAATTGTTGTTTTTGCATTTGTCACCCCGAGTGGGACGGGTATGCCCAGACGTGGGTCCCGTGCTCTCCATGCCACTGGAGTCAAGCTATCCTGGCTGATGAGGGCTGAAAGCCCGAAACCGGTCCTAGGAAGCTTGTTTCCAGTCCAGGGAGGACCTGACCTGGCAGTTTGGGCTGGACTGTTCCCATTGGGCGCAGGGTCAAGACTGATTTGCATATGGCTGGGTCCAAACTGGAATGGCATGGTGAGCAAAAAAACGATGGATTTAGGCCCAGATCTCTGTACTGGGGTGAATGTATGACATTGTTCTGCATTCTGTCCATCAATTGTTGTTTTTGCACATATAAATAAACAGCAAGGAGAAACATAGCAGAAAATCTGTTCTGCTTAATTGGTTGCCAAGTCTGCATTTTAAAATATCTTATGAGGTTAAGGCACGTGCTGCATTGATCTTTGGCCCAGATTAACAACAAAGTCACTGAATGCAGCGCAGCAGCCACAAATTCTGTGCTGCGTTGCATGACAGGGAGGGAGAAGGAGAGCGACATATCTACTGAGATATGGCTGTCACCTCCCCTCTCTGTAGCGCCGGCACTGTTTTCAGCTGCTGTGCGCCAGGCACACACCTTAGCGCCAGAGTCTGTGCCTGAGTATACCATAGGTTTTGTACAGGAAGAGTACCCTTCCATTACAAAATACTATAGGTAGACACACTTTAAAACTTTTCCTACTTTCCATGTGTGCTGCACAGTTATCAGCATGCATGCAAAATCAGAAAAGAAGGAAGAAATAAAAAAAATTCTCCTCTTAACGCCTTCTTTTAAATATCATTAACTTTTAGTTCTAAACCCTGTCTACTATTGTTTGTAGTTAGGGTTTTGCATCAAAAGGCATGGGTGGTAGCATGAGAACGCCATGTACCACCCATGTAGCGCCCCCTTGGTGCTTTGCGCTGCTTTGTGTTACTTTCAGGGTACTTTCCAGCGCAAAACAAGTTTTGCACTGGAAAGTAAATCAGGAAAAAAAAATTTTGTGCTGGTTAGTGTCACTTTAGTGATGCTAACCCAGCGCAAAATGTTAGTAAATCTTCCCCTTAGTATGCTCAGTAAATCTCGGGGAATAATAATAACGGTAAGATAACTCTGGCGGTTAATGCGCTTGCTGGAGAGATCTGTGTTTTATCTAGTCCCATTTTTGAATCAAAGTAGCAGGGAGGGTTAATATGTCTCCTGCAGAGCGCATTATGTAACAGGCAGATGACAGATTTTAATTTTATGTAAATGGGTAAGTGGGTTAGTGCTTTTAACACAGAGAGCCTTTTGTTACCTGTAGTTCATAAATGTTAATCCTTCTAATATAGCACAGTGAGCTATGAAGGACATGTGAGTCCTACACCTTGTAACCCTCACTGTCTTACAGTGGCGGCTTCTCCGCTATGGCGGAGGAGCGTCGCCCCACTGCTTTCAAGCAGTGCGAGAAGAGGAAGCATAAAATGATAATAACTTTTAGTTATTATCATTTTATGTTTGTGCAGCTTTGCAGGCGGGCGGGTGGGCGGGGCTGCTCTGCTCTTGGAGCAGGGCAGGGGAGGAGTGGTTTTGTCACTCCTAAGTGCGCAATGACTCTTTGGTCGGCCCTCTGGGGCCACCAAAACCAGTCATGCGCACTTTCCCCGTTCTCCATGCAGGCTGCATTATAGCCTGCATGGAGAGCATGACCAGGCACCCATTCCCTGGTTGAGCGTCGTACCAGGACGCTCAAAACCAATCACAACGCTGCATTGCAGCTTTGTGATTGGTCAGGGGAGCCTGGGTGCCTACCATTCACAATGCTGCATTGCAGTGTTGTGATTAGTCAGTGGGTCTGGCTGTGCTTCCTGTTCCTCGAGGAGAGCAGGAGCAGAGACACGGGACCCGGCGGGAAGGTAAGTTAATTTAAAAAAATAAATTATTATGTGCATCCTTGCGCAACCCCGCGCCCACCTCGCCACCCACGAGCCATGCAGGCCGTCACTGCTCTCTTATGTAACATCTGGTACATTGATTTGCACACTGTTAGAAATGGGATCTCTAGTTGGCAAGGGCTTGCACCTTTGTCCAAGTAGGGACCCTTCTTCCTAGTCAGGGTAAGGGTTGTTACACTCGTGAAATAACCCCTGCTCATCCTCGTGGTAGCTTGGCACGAGCAGTCAGGCTTAATTCAGAGGCAGTGTGTAAAGCATTTGCACATAACCAACAGTAATACAGTGTAAGCACTACAAACGGACACCACACCAGTTTAGAAAAATAACCAATATTTTATATACTCAAGACAAGACCAATTACGACAAAAATCCACAATACTATACTTTACGAATGAATACTTGATATGTTAACTTCTTCTTTGCAGGAATAGCACAAAAGCAAAGTTCGTACGAGTCGGTAGCTCCGTCCGAGCCTACCGTGATGCTGAAAACCACAGAGTCTAACAGTTCCAGCCGACCGCGTCGATACGGGCCAGCAGAGTCGTGAACAGACTCGGTCACAGTACCTTTTCTCGTTGTGGCTGGTACGGAGTGTACGAGCCGGTCGGCGTTCGTCGCGGTTGCGGTGCAAGACGGAGCGATGCAAGGTGCGGTGTCCCTCGATGCGGTGCAGGCAGCGGCTCGATGAGCGTCGTCCAGACGGAGACGGTGAGTCCAAGGCGTGCGATGCAGGGCGAGATGATGCTTGATGCGGTGCTGACAGGTTGCGATGCAGGCGACCTAGCCGGAGTGCGGGAGCTGGCGTCGGACAGCGGTGCGAGTCGGAGCGGTGCGTCGCAGACGTGCGAGCGGTGCCCCAAATGCGGTGCGGTCTCGACTCTTGAGCCAGTTGCAGCGACAGTGTCGGTCTGGTCCGGCTGGCCCAGTGAAGCGATGCGATGCGGACTGCGGTGCCCACAGGTCACGGTGCAAGCAGCGGCTCGATGTTGACGGCGTCGGACGTCGCCCACGGTGAGACCAGGGTTGCGATGCGAAGCGGGCGATGCGGTCTGCGGTGCAAACAGGTCACCGGCCAGGGATGGATTCGGTTGACGGAGTCGGTTGCAGTTCCCTTCCTCTGTGGCGACTGAAACAGCGTTCCAGAAGCGGTACCCAGAGGCTTGTGAAGTCTTTGTAGTCCCTGAGACTTCTTAACAGGAGGCCAGCTCGGTTCCTGGCCCTTGGAGATACTCAGCACAAGTTTGTAGAAAGTTCAGTCCAGTCCTTTCACTGCCCAAGGCAGAAGCAGCAGCTGCAGGCCAACCCAACAAAGCAACAACACAGCAAAGGGGCAGTACTCCTCCTGGCAGCTCTTCCAGCTCTTCGTCTTGGCAGGTTCCTTGATTCCAGCGAGATCTAAATTCATGGGGTCAGGGCCCCAATATTTATATCCCAAATTCCTTTGTTCTCTGAAGGCAGAGAGGCCTTTGCCTAGTCCAAACCAGTTCTGGAGCACTTTGTTGACAAGTCTCCGTCCCTTCTTTCAGTGAGTAGGCCAGGGACATCAGACGCACCACAGGAGGTGGAGCCAGCATTGTGGAGGGAAGGCACTGTCCTATTCAGGGCCCAGGTGCGACCCCTCCCACCCATCTACAGGTCGATCTGGCTATTCAGCCCTGCGCTGACTCACCCGGTCTCCTGGCATCCCCCAGCCCCTGTCACTCACATTCTAGACAAGGAATACACAACCTCGCAGAGGCAGGCTTGGATGGTTAGACAAGAAAATACCCACTTTCTAAAAGTGGTATTTTCAAACACAGAATGTTAAAACCAACTTCACTAAAAGATGCATTTTATCATTCTGAGTCCAGGCATACTAAACTCGAATTTCTACCACGTTCCCGGGTCAGTTAGGATTATAAGCTGTAATAATCAAAACTGCCCGTTCTGGCCTATGGGGAACAGGTAGCCTTGCAATAGTGAAAAACGAACTAGGCTGTAATTCACTATCAGGACATGCCGCACACACCCGGGCATGTCCTACCTTTCGCATACAACGCACCCTGCCCACAGGGGTACCTTGGGCCTACCTTAGGGGTGACTAACATGTAGCAAAGGAAAGGTTTAGGGACTTGCAAGTGTGTGCACTTGCCAAGTCGACATGGCAGCCCCAGGCTGCGCACAGGCTCTGCGTTGGCAGGCCCGAGTTCCACTTTACGGGCTGTTTGCGTGGGTGGCACAATCCAGTGCTGCAGCCCACCAACAGCATTTGGTCTATAGGCCCTGGCACTCGCAGTGCACTTTACAAGGGACTGACAGATAAACCAAATAGGCCAATCATGGAAACACCAATCCATAACACATTTTATACAGGAGCACTTGCACTTTCCCACTGGACCGCAGTGAGGAAAGTGCGCAGAATCATTACACCAGCAAAAACAGAGTCAAAACCGGGAGGTCAGAAAGCAAAAAGTCAGGGGAAACACGCCAAAAGATGCCAAGTCTAACACACACATATGATTTATTGTCAATGTGAACGTGTGATGTAAAGCTCTCCACGACCCTGGATTGGGAGGAGTAGCGCTATAAAAGAAATAAAACAAAAAAAGTGGTATTTAAATTGTTATTTGTGTAAATAATGGGACAGACCAACACATCTGACATTCTTACAATGCATGCATATCTCTTATATAGAGGAACTGAAAAAAGTCAAAAGCAGCCTCTCTTCACATGTCTTCAGTACCCGTGAAGACATAACAAGCAGTGTCCCTTTGTTTCTCCTCCATTGCATTTGCAGGTAGGTGTGAGGATCCAGAGAGCTCCCAGCCTGGATACTCCAACAAAAGGAAACCTGATGGCCCCATAACGTCGGCTTTTGTTTTGGGCCCAGCTGGAATTTAAAATAACAAAGCCCCCTCGCTTGCACGCTGCTGTTCGGACAAAAGCAGGAATGCAGACAACGTGCCAGCACTGCTGAATGTGTCCCAGTGTTCGACAATTACACCGGGACGAGTTCAGCATATTTCTGTGGGGCCCAGATTCCTGGCAGTGTGGATGGCGTCCACCCTGGGAAAAGAGTGGATAGATGCTGTCTACCCGCGTCTACCTTCGACGTGTGCCTTGGATGTTACCACCCTTTTCTAAATCAGGCCTTAGGAGTATCACTGGTTACTAGGATTTTCAAGATCACACCAATTAGCAGGACACACTTTAATGTGGGCCTTACTGGCTTAGTGGGGAGCTGGCCTCTATTACTGCAGCGCTGTTGTGATTCTCGCAGTACAGATGAGAGTTAAATATAACTCCTAATGTGCTACACACTACATACACTGTTGGAGGCTAACCAAACAAGCATTGGCCAAGCATGTAGTTCTAGCTTCAATGTGCTGCCGTAGGCAAAGACATGCTCAAATGGGCATGGACTATCTGTGCTATGTCACTGTATAACCTGCTGCAAGCAGGAGAGGACTTGAGCTGTACTTCAATGATGAGCCTCAAGTAGGCGTTGTTGCTTGTGCTCCCATCTAAAGGGCAGGTCAGGCTGGACAGCCCTAATGGAGTTAGACTAAGGCTGATTTACATGTGGTTGGTCCCGGTCTGTAGTGACACAGTGAAAACAATCCTTTTTTTTGTAGTTCTCAGTGGTTACAACTGTGGTCGCTGCGACTGTCCCTGCCTTGCCGGCTGCTGTCCTCCCAGTTGTTGCCCCTGTTCTGATGGCAGCAGTGATTCTTGCTGTGGTGGCAGTTGTTGCTCTTGCTGTTGCCCTTGCTGTAGTGACAGTTGTTCACAGTGTGTTGTCCTTGCCTGGCTGGCTGCTGTTGCTAATGCTTTTGTCCCCGCTTTCACCAGAGCAGGGTGGCAGCAGAAACAGCAACAATTGCTTCTATAACAACATGTCCCACAGCAACCACGGCTATAACCTTGGCAGCTACCAGGGAGCACAGCAGCAACAACAGCTTCCACAATGACATGGACCACAGAAATCACAGCTATAACCTCAGCAGGGACCATAGCAGCAACCACAGCTGTCACAGCAGTGGAACCACAGGAACCACAGCTACAACCTCAGCAGGGACTATAGCAGCAACCACAGCTTCCACAATGACATGGACCACAGAAATCACAGCTATAACCTCAGCAGGGACCATAGCAGCAACCACAGCTGTCACAGCAGTGGAACCACACCTGTCGCAACAGTAGGGACCACAGCAGTGACTACAGCTGCCAACATGGCGGGGAGAATGCCTAACTCCTAAGAATTGGACCACACAATTCACCGTCCCTGGATATCACTGTGAATAATGAAGCGAGACTCGGCTGACAAAAGAATTGTTAGTAAATCCTACTGGGAATGTAAACAAAGTGAGGATGATCGATGGGAAGAGTTTGGTTATGTTCGGTTTGTGCTCAAAGAAGGACTATCACCCAAAGAAGTAGGCGAGGGGCCAAATAAATGTTGACAACAGAAGTGCTGTCACAAACTCAGCATTACCAGAAAGTAACAGATCAGCAGGCATCCTTTAACACATTGCTTGTTGTGTAACTAAAATATGTGGTCCGCCAAGTATAGAGGCAGGAGAGCAAGTTACACGCACTGCACGCACTGCCATTACCAGCATGAAATGGGGGGTTGTAGGTTAGGTGGGTAGTTTGTAGTGGTCTTCTACAATGCTGATTATTTCCTAAAGTATGCATTTGCCATCTTCTTCTCTACGCTCAGACACGTACTATCTTTGTGAAAGTAAGATCATATTACCTCCTCCCCACCCAAACCTCTCCTCTGTACATTGGCTTCCAAGTTGGGTTGTACCACCTATAAAGTTCTGTACCTCATTCTCCATCCTACCTTTTGGACTTCATCAAAATTTCGGTGGCAAAGGAGCTCTGCGTAGCAAGAATATACTTCTCCTGGAAAGTCCTTGACTCGGAAAAC
Organism: Calotriton arnoldi; assembly: GCA_963921515.1. NCBI lineage: Eukaryota > Metazoa > Chordata > Amphibia > Caudata > Salamandridae > Calotriton > Calotriton arnoldi. The sequence continues at coordinate 1,149,429 of CAWUFW010000655.1, forward strand.
TTATGCACATCAACCATTCTCTAGAACTGGAGAAGTCTCTGGAACTCGCTTCTGAACAAACTAAGGTTGAATCTCAGCATAATGACCTGCCGGAGACAATTAAAAACCCACCTTTTCAGACTGTGGGCCAGGTGTATCAATATTGGGAAATGCGATTTCCAAATTCTCCAGATTCTCACTGAATTGCAATTTGGAAATCGCAATTCCTAATGTATGACAGTGTTATTTTTAAAATAGCGATTCCTGATCCATGAATATTAATGAGGTAGGTTGCAATTTGTGACCCTCTAGGATGGTGGCCTGCTGGGATCAGCAGACCACAATGTCTGGGATAGCTTTTTAATAAAGAATTTTTTGAAAAAAATGCATCCCATTTTCCTTAAAGGAAAATGGGATGCGTTTAAAAAAAGAAAAGAAAACGGCTAAGTTTCATTTTTTAAGAGTCTCAAAGGGAAAGAGGTCCCCTGGGAACCCATTCCCACTTGCGAATGGGTTACCACCAATTTTGAATGGTTGTTAAAGTATTACTGTTTTGTGACCGTAATTCAGTCGCAAAACATTAATACATACCGACTGTAATTCGGAATTTGAAAGGGACGCCCTAAACATGCCCCTTCCAAATACCGATTTGGGTTGCAAACGCAAAGTGCAATTCGCTAACAAGTTACCGAATCGCAATTTGCCTTTGGTACATTGAAAAATGCTTTTTCGCAGTTGCAAACACCCAGATTCTGCGAATGGAGCAGTTTGCGACCTCAAAAAACCTTTGTACATCTGGCCCTGTATCACCAAATGTGCAGTTGTATACAACTATCGCCACACCTTGCAACTATACATTTAGCTGCTACTTTTCCATCTCACTAGTTGTTTTCTCACTTTGGCAGTCTTTGTACTCTTTTATTATTTACAAAGGGGCAGATTTACAAGGAAAGTGACTCAGTGCATGCCGCAAGCCATTTGAGTGAGCTGCACTGAGTCACTTTAAAAGCACAGGGATGCAACATATTTAAAACAATATGTCGCATCTCTGTGCTTCCCCCTGCGCTGGCGCACAAACTGCTGCCATGCGCCGGCCCAGACACCCTTGCACCATGGTGCAAAGATGCCTGCATCGTGGGGAGATTGTTTATGTGCAGGAAGGGGCACCTTCCTGTACATAAACAATCACCAGAGGTGATTTCCTCTTTCTATGTGTGCTGCAGAATGCAGCACGCATAGAAAGAGGAAAAAAGACGAGGAGAAATGAATACATTTCTCCTTGTTGCACCTCCCTACGCATCCCCTGGGGAGGCGTAGCATTCAGACGCATTTCCAGATTTACAATTTCTTGTAAATCTGGAAATGTGTCTGGTTCCATGGGTGTTGCGTTGGAACACCCACAGCAACACCCATGGAACGCCCCTTTCACGTAAAGTGATGGGTGCAAAGGGGCCATATTTACAAGAACAGGAAAAGTCACGCAGGGTGGCTTTTCCTGTCCTTGTAAATATTGGGCACTAAAATGCTTTGCCGGTGTGTCACAAAAAGTGACGCAACGGTGGCGCAAGGGGCTTGTAAATCTGACCAGAATGTATTGTTAGGTCGATCCTGGGCAGCGCATGCGCTGCTCTGCGAGGCATACTGTATTGGAGTATGAACTTGAAGCCCCGCCCACTCTCTGCCCATATTGGTCATTGGCTTGTGTCATTGTCCTTCTTAAATGCTGGCTTCTGATTGGTAAATAAGCTTGTTAGTCCCTCCTTAGTACCGCCTTGTATTCATTTGTAACCTCCCATATGGACTGGCCCTTTTACTTCGGATGTTACACGGTATGTCTTATTTACTCTGTAAGCACTATTTTCTTTAATGAGTTTCTCTTACTGCAGGCACGACATGCATTGCTGCAACATACAGTGCGCCATGCACGCTTTCACGGGGAGCTTTCACAAAAAAATGCGTGTTTGTCAACTTGACAAAAAAATGCTTTTTTTGGTAAAAGCGCCCCATACCGCGCTTTCACTTTTATAGCGGCTGCGGACCTTTCTTTAGACACGGCTCGCCTAAAGAAAGGGGCGTGGCCTCTATTAACGTGAAAGCGCAGCATGGGGCGCTTGTAAACAACAAGCATTTGCAATGCAAAAGGTGTCGCATGTTAGAAACTTTGACCTATTGGTATTGAATTTTTGTATTTGACAATGCCTTTTATTATTGCAGGTTTTTTAAACACATAAATAAAAGGCATTGTCATTTACAATGCCAATAGGTCAAAATCTCGCAATTGCGAGACCTATTGCATTGCAAATTCATGTTTTTATTATTATTGTTACATGTTGTAACTGTACAGCACCCACATTCTCTTGGGTGATGGAGCACTATAGACACCGCTGAAATAAATAAAAAAACAAATACAGATAGGCGTCTGCTTATGCCACTTGCAGCAGCCAGACGAACAATAGAACAAGGCACAAGGGTTCTGAATAACATTTGGTCACATTTAAGTTTACATTAGGTACACAAAAAATCAATTTGCCACCCTGGACACACACATTCACTAATATGAAAGGCAACAGCAAGTGCTTTTCTCATTATTAAAAGTAAGAAGAGAACATGATGTTTCATAAATGGTAAGTAGGGAAATATCTTTGTGGATAAAAATAAGTTACATGTGCAAATCATTTATGCATATTTTCCACCTTCTAAAATGTCTCCATTAGTAAATTTTGTAAAGTTGGAGTCATTAAGGAACTCTTTGAGAAGGGGTGGGATGCTATGGGGATCCCATAAAAGTTATCAATGTAGTCCCAAACTTGGAGAAACCCTATGGGAGCAGGTTTCTGACTTTTCAAACATGGACTTGGGGGTGAATAAGGACCATGGTCTTCTGCTGGCAGTACGCGCCCTGTGTAGCAGAGCTGGAGACACCGCCATAGACGGGTACAGGTAATTTGTCAGACAATTGTCGCTCAGTGTGTTTGACAGGATGTGAATTGTCAGACAGCCCAAGTGCAGTTAAAATAATAGAAATCCAGTGGCATGAGAGCAGTTTAACACAGAGTCCACCAGGGACACCATAAGTAAATCAAGAATAGCAGATCATATACACATAGCGGAAATCAGGACATGGTGTTTTGTGCTTTTATCTCAGCGAGGAGCTTGTTACATAAGAAGCATTTCATTTGGCTCCAGACAGTATATCTTTCTAAAACCCCACTGATGCATAATTTAAGTTCAAGCGATGAGAAAACAGTGTAGGAAAATCACGGGTCCTCTATTAAAAGAATCTTGTTGGATGCTTTGACCCATTTTTAGGATATTTGACCTAGTCTGTGACATCCTGCCTTTCAATCAATCAATCAGAATTTGTGGAGTGCGGCTACTTCACCCGTGAGGGTCTCGAGGCGCTGTCGGATAGTGCTGCCTGTTCTCCTATTGTTTGAACATTGATGTCTTGAGGTCCTTCCTGAATTGCTGGAGCGATGGTGATGCTCTGAGGTGCTTCGTTCCAGGTCTTGGTCACCAGATGAGAGAAGGAGCGGCCTCCGCTGCTTGTCCGGCGGATGCGATGGGTGGCGGCGAGGGATCCGGATTTGAGATTAGCGTCTTGTATGCGTGGGGAGTAGCTTCATCTCGTCATGACTCGAAGCCAGTGGAGTTTCTGAAGCCCCATCTGTCAGGTTTGACAATTGCTGCCATGTCTGACGCTACTCATTTGGAAAATTACGCCTGTTCATGTCGTCAACCCTTTCCTTTATTGTCTCTATCTCCCCTTCCTCATTTCTCTAGCTATATGATCTTTCACATGATCCCACTTCACACTCTTATAATTCATGCATACACACATTGCTTCCCCTCCTCACATTCCACATTCCTTTCAACCATCATTCCTTAGATAAACAAAAATGGATTACCTTGCTCTGAGAACCAGTCAAGAGAAGATGCCAGTACAAAAGCACAGACATGGCAAGTAATAAAAGAATGTCTTTATTTTTTATAGTTTTCTATAACTTTCTCCCTAAAATGATGCAGGTTTCTCTTTGGTAGAGCTCACAAGACCTTCAGTGATACAGGCAGTCCTTTCACCAGGAGGATTGCTACGCCATCTTCTAATGCGCCTGGATCATGCACTATATTTGCAATGACAAACTCTGTGGCACATGGTCATCTTTGACCCAGTGAAGTTCTCTCAATAAACAACACTACTTGAACATAGGAAACCGCATGGAATTAACTAGACATACTGGTTACGATTGACTAATTTATTTATTGCTGCGTCTATCCATCAGACTGCCGCGTAGACTATCTCCGTTGGATGGTTGCGAGCTACATATGAAACCCATTGTATAAAATGTACACAAAGTACATATTATACCTACTGTACAATCTATTCATTCTCACTGAACTAGATTAAGGTTTAGGGAGGCAACTGCTGAGTTATTCATAACATTTATTCTACTAGTCTCATTCCTTGATGGCTAGTACTAGTCCATTAATAACGAAACACATTTTTACAGGCATTCTATACAGGAACAATGAATGCCTGACATCAGACATGGACTGATATAGTCGTGTCTCCGATCGACTAGAGACCCCAGATAAATGCCTTTATATAAATCAGTGTTAGCAGAATACAGGTAAAGGGAACCAAAGATCATGTTCATGAAAACAGTCAGCCATATCCAGGTGAAGATGTCCCTCAACATGAGTTCAAGAACAGCATGCTTCCTGGCTGATCTCATCACTGGAGGGATTGTACAGGCGCCTCTTTTTCCGAAGAACATCACCAGAACTGTTGGTGTGTTTGCATCCCTCATGAAGTGGTACATGGTGCCCCTTTTTCTAAATCCTCTCCAGATTCACCGTTATAGATTTTAAGTTGCATCCTCATCAATAAGTCATGGGCCGTATATTGACTCATATCTAAAGCACTTACCATTACTATGTTGGGTTTCTCTGAGATAGGATGTCTTGCAAACATTTGGTGGAACAGAGATGCTTAATAAGAGACTCTTCCAATAGTAATTCCTGTATTTTCGGAAAGATTCATGAATAAACTCAGAGAAAACATGCCTACCCCTTTCTGCGTCTCTGTGCATTCTGACCCTTATCCTGGAAGTGATTCCTCCTACTACAGTGCATCCCTTATAAGATGTTCCTCATCCAATAGCACAACCTCTGTGGTAAAACTCTTACTTCCAAAAGACAGACAACAATGATTAGGTCTCCTCTTTGACTGGTCAACAGGTTATCTTTACCTAGAAATAGCAAAACAAAATTATTTAGGAATACCATCAATGCTGTGGGAAAGGAGGCTTCTCTCACAGAATAGCTGGACTACAAACACTTACAAAAGATGTTCCAGCCTTCTCGTATCTTCTAGAATCAGAGAGTTGAAGTAGCCACATGTACTATCCATCCCACTTAAGATTTTTAGTCATGTGGCTCACTAACCCACCATCCCTGTCTTGTGGTTTCAGAGACGAAACTGTAATTCTTTTTAGCCTAATAGGACCGATCATCGCTTTTTCACTTTAAGCAATGTTTTGAGGTGGGTTTCTAAGCAGTACAGTTGTTTTCGGTAACTCTTAAGTAAGATGTTCCATGGCTCTGTTGCTGACCAGGGAACCAGGTTACCTGAGTGTTAATCTCAGCTACTCTACCCCACTTGACCAAATTGCGTGCTAAGGAACATGCTAAATGTCATTATTAAAATATCTAAAATGTGTACATTCTGTTACAGCTTTGCCATATTCGTTGAATAGACTAATGTGTGCACAAGTTTGTGGTGCATAGACAGAGAAATGTTACTTGATGGATCTTACACAGGTAACAGAATTTTGGATAAGTGTGATGGAGGGCTCCCTATAGAGGCCAGGTGCCTCAGCCAGTGTTATGAATGGAGAGCCAGAAAGTCCAAGCTCTGCAGTCAGAGGAATGGCAAGAGACCCAGTGAGGTCATGCCCAGCAGTCAGTGTGACAAGCAAAGATCCAGAGGGCCAGGCTCTGCTACAAGTGTGATGAGAGGGATCCAGCAAACCAGACTGTGCAGCCAGTGTGGCATATTTACAATGCCCCAGAGGCACTTTTACGCTGCCGGAGCGTCACTTTTGTGATGCTCCAGAGGTGCAGTGTGCCCGGCCATATTTACAAGGCCACGCAAAGCCACCCTGCATTGCCTTTCATGGCCTTCAAAATATGGAGTAAGGATATTCCATACTCTGCATGGAAGGGGCATTCCATGGGTGTTGCTATGCAACACGTGGTTTTTGACACTGCCCGAAAATGACAAAATAGCATTAATCTGGGGCAGTGCCAAAACTAACACCTTGCCAAAGCAGGCGTAACGAGGAGAAATGTTTAAATTTCTCCTCATTTTTTTATCTTTCCACGTGTGCTACATTCTAAAGCACACATAGAACAAGGAAAACACCTCCTTTGAGGCCAACAACACAGACACCCTTGCACCATGGTGCAAGGGTGCCTGCATTGGCGCTCGGCTGCAGTTTGTGCAACAGAGCTGGCAGAAAGGACAGGAATTCACTGCATCTTGTAGATACGGCGCATTCTTGTTTTTTTCTTTTGACATAGGGCGGCACAACTAGAAGGCTTGCAGTGCTGCCCTATGCCAAAATATTGTAAATATGCACCAGTGTGTCAGGGGAAGACCAAGAATAGCCCTTGCCCTCCAGCCAGTGCGAAGGAAGAGACCCAGCAGGCAGGCTCTATGGCTCATGTAATGGGGAGAGATCCAGTCTGATGTGGTGAGGCCAGGCTCTGCAACCAGTGTGACAGAGAAAGTCCCAGAAAGGGCAGGCTCTGCAGCCACTGCGATAGGGGCAGGACCTATAGAATTAAGACCTTGCTGACAGCATAAATAGATAGAGGGGCAGATGGGCCAGTCCTCTGCACTCAGTGTCATGAAAGAAACTTGAGCCAACGGGATCCCTTTTTTTGAAGATGTGGATGAAATAAGGCAACATTTTTGTGTTTAACATTTTGTTTAACAATAAAGAACAGGGAGAAAAACAGTTATGGGGACAGTGAGAAATCATAGAAGCATAAACAAGAATGAGCCACCGGGCATTCCATTTAGCGGCAAACAAATTTACACAGAAAACAACATTTCCCGATAGGGACATTCATGTGGTATAATGCAGACATCTGGGACTTCAACCTATTTCTATTCCCACACCATTTTGTTAGAAACACTATTCTACAAGACTCTGCAGCCACATTTTCATTCTCTCAGTAATCTTAAAACTACAAAGTTAAAAAGATTTCTGGTCACTTGTCCATACATGGAACTACCAGAAAGGCAGTTGTACCATCAGCTTCAACCTCACACTTTAAACCTCTCACTACAAGGCACACAAATATGAGAGTACCAGAACCAAAAATGTAAAGTCCAATAATCAAAGTCTTGGCCACGGACATGGATTAAAACTTTGAAAGAAGAATATATAAGTAGGGCAAGGCAGAAATAACATGTCCTATAGTGGTGAGGTTGTCCTTAGTCTCATCTGCTCAGACCTTCCTTTGTTTTTCTTGCTTCCTTATACATCCCAGTCCTCCGGACCAGTTGCCAGTGGCAGCGGAGAGCTAACCTCCTCCTCCTCTGAGTTGTGCCCTCCCTGGTCAACTTGGCAGTTTCGCATCCTCTCACACTTGGCCACGCGGTTTCCTTCCCAGTAGCCAACATCCTGTCCATCGTGACAGCGACACTTGGTGCATGAATCCACCCAAACGTACTCTCCACCAGGAATGACCTGGGCCTGGGAGGCATCGGCGTAGCAGTTGGGACCTAGGTGAAGTGTGAAAGAAAGAGAAAAGAGTCAGCAAGTGAAATATTCTCAGACACCTTTTTCCCTAGTTAAGCTAATTCCACTTGTTTTGGCTAGATACTATTGTTTGAAGAGGTTTGCACTTTTCTATGGTTCTGTCTTAGTTCATTACTGTGTAATGGGGTGAATGGGGATGGGATCTTAAAATGCTATTACAGAGAAGATGGAGCAGAGGGGCTGAAGACTTCAAGTAAAACATCCCCAAAAACATATACAATATAAAGTTTTGTTAATTATTTGTATTTGGATGTACATTTTCTACAATATCTTCAGGGTACAAATGGAAGTTGTTACTATAGGGAATGGAGAAGCACAAATATTTCAGACAACCTGCTTCAAAGTAACTGTTGTTCACGGGGCAGTCCCTCTACAGAAACTTTCACTGCCGCACTATGTGTCTTTCTTGGCGACAACTCATCTCGTCTATCTGTGACAATTGCCGTGTGTTGGTAACTGGGAGAGATCCATCTTCTCACTTGTAAACTTACTAGGAAACACCTTGCCTGACCCGTCACAGAGGCTCTCTCAATAAGTTTTAGATACTGCCTTTGAGACACCTCTTTTCCTTCTATGGAAAAACATAACCATAGAAACCTGAGGAGGGAGAGGTCATCAACCTATTCATCTCTTCAATACTGACTCAGGCCCTCATTGAAGTTTGGGAAATAATATCACTTCTATGAATAACATTCACTTAGGGTCTCATTTAAGCATGGACCAGAACATCTTTTTTTATGAACAACTGATTTAGGGCCTCATATAAGTTTGTCTCTTAACAGAAAACCCTCTTATTTCTGTAGGAAGTGTTGAATCTGGAGCAGAAATAACCAGGATGATTTCCTTCACCGTGCTATCCTCAAAATGGAGAGTATTCCCTGGTCTTTTCCCCTTTAGTTTTACAATTTCCTTCAGAAATTTAAGTGCTATCCATTACTATCCAATTTTATCTCAGAACCTTAGAATTTCCTAGTTAACATCACCTCATTATTTCATACACATCATGTTCACACAAGACCCAAAGAGGGTATTTACGCACTGAGAAACTAAGGAAACAAAAAAAAAATAGGGGGACGTGATCCTAAAAGTCAAGAACTGAGGCAGTTTGTGAAGGGCCTCAGATAAGCTGTTCCATAAGATAGAAACATAGCAGAGTTTTTTCTTACCCATATAGACACCAGAATCATAGGGAAGCATTTGTACATGGAGCAAAGAAATCTGATAAAACGTGATCTTACATGTTAGGTATCGTAGAGTATTTTCATATTCTGACTAAGAAAGCACAATATATTCATTTATCAAAGAAATACACTCACTGCATCCTTTCTAAAGAACCTCTCATCTATTTACCACTAGAAGGCTGATTCCAAGTGAGCCGGTATTACTGTCCTCAGTTGAAATCCCTACTTGTGACTTAAAAGGGATTACATGAGCTCTAGTACTTCCAGGCACATATTCATGTGCTAGGAGCAGATGGAAATATGCCTGAACAATACTCATCAACTGAGGGAGATAAGATAGCTTTGATTCTATATACCTTTTAGCCCTAACAAAATAGCCATCAAAGGTAATTATAGCTGCCAGACTGAATACGCGGTGTATGGGCTGACTTGTACCTGTGGCTTGAGATACGTTGGCAGTACCAAGCTACAGGTACACGTGAGAATCTTACAGCACCTGCGGGACATTGTTAATAATGATGCCAGCTACCCCGTGGCTTGGCATTTTAAAACTGAACATAGGAATGATCTCAGCTGTCTCAAATACTATGTAGTGGATGCCGTTCCTAATCTCCATCGAGGTGGTAATAGAGAACGGCTGCTGAGACAGTTAGAGTCACGTTTTATACTTGAATTTGATTGCAAAGCACCGACAGGACTCAACAATACAGAGGATTTGCATAACTTCTTGTGAAACTGCCAGGTATAATATAAAAGGGGACTAGCTTTGCTAGTTTAACCCTATAGATGTATAATCATGTAGAATATGGACCCTCTGCAACAAACCATAAATAGAAAACAAGTAAAGAAGCAAATAGGCACATATAATATTCACAAGTGATCGACCTGGCAGTCTCTGTAACAGATATATGATTTAATGACAGTCAAGACTCAAATATGATGTTAACAGGAAATGTTCATAATATGTATGGTAAAAGTCGATTTATTCTTAGCCTGACGCCTAGAGTAAACTGGTAATGTTTTATAAAAAACATACAAAACACTTTAAAAAATATGTTGTAAAAAAAATGTTTTATAGATGTGTTAATTTTAGTCATGTATGATTATTACATGTACTGTATAGCACTTAGCACTTTAATGGCAATATTTGCACCAGTATGGCATTTTAGATGCACATAAGCACTTTATCAAGATGATCAGGCACAATTTGCACATTGAAAGGCGGAATTGATTTTTATTGTGGAGAATTCATGAAAATATTCCTGTGATATTCACATATAGTATATGCTGAGGACATAAATAATATCAGTGAGAAGTAGGGAATATACGCTGTGGTCTTGAATACTATCCTCCAGCCCCAAAAACTTGGGAAGGCCTTCCATGCGCGTTGCATGGGTGTTTCCACGCAACTCCCATGGCTTTTGAAAGCATTCCCAGATTGACCAAAACTGGTAGAGCTGTGAATGCACCAAAAAGATCCGCCTTCCAAGCAGAGGTGTAACGAGGAGAAAAATCTTTATTTCCCCTCATTACTTCCTCTTTCTATGTGTGCTGCACAGGGGATTGTTTTTGTGCAGGAAGGTATCCCTTACTGCACAAAAACAACCCTGCATGCAATGCAGGCACCCTTGTTCCATGGTGCAAGAGTTCCTGCGGTGGCGCTAGGCTGCCAAAAGGGCGCCTGCACAGGGGAAAAGGCAGGAATGCGCATTATTGCCTTAAATACGGTACATTCCTGCCCTTTCCTGTCAAGCAATGCAGCGCAGCAAGGTGACTTGCTGCGCTGCACTGTGGGAAATTCTCGTAAATAGGCCGCCAAACTTCTCACTTAGTTTGCATTCCACTAAGCTTGGATACTTAATCTTTGCTCCATCTGTGTTGTATGACTGAATATCGATCACAGAAATGTTGTATGGCATAAATATCGCAGCCTAAATATTGTTTACAAAAATAACACTTCACTGAGTGTAGATTTCTATTATTAACTGGGGCAAAACTACTGTAGATTGTATTTAAGACAATGTTTTTGACAAACGATATTTAGGCTATGTATTATAAATTAGGATTTATTGCAAATCTCTCTGTAATTCATATTGCTCTTCACTTGTTGCTTTCAACCACTGAGGCATACCAATCATTCTCTATTTGGTTTTCAAAGGGCTATCCTAGCCAGGAGACATGTTGTCTCTGTTACCAAGAGCCAGATGTACATTGACTGAGGTTTGTGATACCTAATAGCGAATCTTTGTGATTCACTATTAGGCAATCTCAAACAGCTATGTTCAGCAGTGTGTTTTACACTGTTTGTGATTCCCAGTGGGTTGCATATTGACCTAACTCATTAATATTCGTGAGGTAGGTCGCAATTTGTGACCCATTGGGAATAGCTAAAATCACAGGGATGGTGGCCTACTGGGGCCAGCAGACCACCATGTATGTGTTTGCTTTTAAATATTGCCACTTTTTCTTTTAAATGCATCCCATTTTCATTATGCGTTTCAAAAACAAAAATGAAAAGTTTTCTTTTCATTTTTTAAGAGTAGGCAGTTGTCCTTGGGACCATTGTCTGCTCTTAAAAAAGGTTTTTGCATACATTCACAAAGGGGAAAGGATCCCTTAGGGACTCCTTCCCGTTTGCGAATGGGTTACCACCTACTTGAAGCATGCAGTAAAAGGCAAATGTTTTGCAACCACATTTCAGTTGCAAAACATTCACACATACCACTGCGAGTCACTATTAGGAAGGGACGCCCTAAACACGACCTTTCCTAATACCGAATCGCTAACCCATTTTGTGATTCAGTAATAGGTTACCGAATCACAAAACAGGGTTTAGTACAGTGATACTCAAAGTACGGCTCGGGGGCGCATGCGGCCCTCATGACCTTTACATGCGGCCCCCATGACCTTTACATGCGGCCCCCTGGTCAACAGCAGGACTAGGCTGCTGTTTACTCGACTCAGCACTCTGATTAAAAAGATGTTAAATAAACAGGCAAGCCTTTTGTGGTATTCTGCTTTTATGCCTCTCCTTTCTGTGCCTTGTATTGCGCAATCTCCTTTTCTGAGGTTGCTAGGTTGTGTTCTATTGTGGAACTCTCCCTCTTGAGAGAGAATGTCATTATTGGATAGCTTTTGTCAGTTGGCTTGGACTGTTGGTGGCTGAGGTCCCTTGCATGAGATGTACAATAAACTTATGCTGTTTCTTCAACTACTTTTGGTCTTCTGCCTGCTATTTATCCTGAGGAGAACACCTCATTTTGGCGACGAGTGAACCTACTTTCATCAAACAGGGACCTCAACACAACTCCGCTTAGCTATCCAACTCAACCACTTCTGAAGATTTATTCCACGCTTGAAGATATAAGGTTGCTTTTACCTTAAAACCTTCGTGAGGCTCATCAGGTGTGCTGCCCTCGACTAACATCTTCATTGCTGAAGGCCTACGTTTGCCTGACCTTGCCTGGAGGCCTACGCTTGCCTGTCTCTGCCCGGAGCCCTACATTTGCCTGACCTTGCCTGGAGGCCTACGCTTGCCTGTTTTACCTGGAGGCCTGTCTGAGCAGGCCTACGTTTGCCTGACCTTGCCTGGAGGCCTACGCTTGCCTGTCTCTGCCTGGAGGCCTACATTTGCCTGACTTTGCCTGGAGGCCTACGCTTGCCTGTTTTGCCTGGAGGCCTACGCTTGCCTGTTTTGCCTGGAGGCCTGTCGGAGCAGGCCTACGTTTGCCTGACCTTGCCTGGAGGCCTACGCTTGCCTGTCTCTGCCCGGAGGCCTACATTTGCCTGACCTTGCCTGGAGGCCTACGCTTGCCTGTTTTGCCTGGAGGCTTGTCGGAGCAGGCCTACGTTTGCCTGACCTTGCCTGGAGGCCTGCGCTTGCCTGTCTCTACCCGGAGGCCTACATTTGCCTGATCTTTCCTGGAGGCATACGCTTGCCTGGAGGCCGTCGGAGCAGGTCTATTTGTTGATTCTCGGCGCTTACATGCACTTCTTTTATTTCATATTTTCACATCTGCGCTGATGCGCACAGCTTTATTATTTTCTTTATTTGTTTAATTCTGTTTCTCGCAAAGTACATCAGGCTCGCATAATGTTCTCCTCTTAATGTTGGCTTGAGGTCTGTTGCCTGACCTTGCCTGGAGGCTTGTTGGAACAAGCTCATTGCTTCATTATCAGCGCCATTAAATACTCCTACACCTGTGCTGATGAGCACAGCTGTAATCCTTTCTGCAAAGTTTATCATTGCTACTTCTACGCTGATGTGCACAGCTGCGTTTGCACACAGCTGTTATTTAATATTTCTGCACCAGCGCTGATGTACACAGCTTACTATTATCCCAACGCTGATGTGCACAGCTGCAATTCTTAATATTGTCTTTATTATTGTTACCTTATGTGCACAGCTGCGATTTATTGTAGGTATTCACGTGCACAGCTGTAGTTCTTTGTTTACTTCCACACACAGCTGTTTGCTTAACCTTTGTCTCATTTATTTTCTTGTCTTTCTTAAAATATTCACAATTGCTTAAATCTGTGTGAAACTCTCTCCTTAATTCTTAAACATGCAGAATGTCACTGCTGCTCCATTTTTTCTTGCTGCACCTGGTGATCCTTTAATTCCGTGGATCAAATGGAAAAACGTCTTTGCCAATTATGCTAGGGTCTGTGGCACTTCCTTAAGTGCGGAAAGGAAAGCCTCTTTGTTTATGCATTGTCTGGGTTTGGAGGGTCAGGAAGTCTTTGAACATCTCCCTGATCTTCCGGACAGTGAAGCTGCCGTTTTAAATGAATATGAAATATGTGTTAGAAAGATGGACATACATTATCTTCCCAGAGTAAGTATGGTTCTTGAGCGTTATCATTTTGGGAAGAGAATGCAAAGACAAGAGGAAACTGTAGAGCAATATATTAGCATTTTAAGAAAACTAGCTTCTACTTGTTGTTTTGGTGCAACCTTGGAGGAGAGGTTGAGAGATCAACTTATGCTTGGTTGTTCTATTGATAAAGCCAAGGACAGTTTATGGCAAAAAGATAATCCCTCCTTACAAGAAGTTATTACTATTTTGAAGTTACATGAGCATTCTAAAGCTTGTGTTGACACCATTAGAAAGGAGTGCTCAAAAAACGGTGCTGTTGAGAAGGATGAAAAAGATGTTAGAGAGGTTAGTATCAAACCTCCCTCTAAGAGTAGATCTGATAGGCCTTTGGTCTCAGCCAAACCTTCTAAAAGTTTTTCACCTTCTAGTAACACTTTGTTTCAAGGTAAATGTTTTAGGTGTGGCAATCCTGGGCACATGGCCAACTTTAAAGACTGTCCTGGGTGGAAGGTTTCCTGTTCCAATTGTGGCAAGAAAGGCCATTTTTCGCATGATAAATGATCAGTCTGTAAAAATGCTATTTGACTCTGGTGCCAAAATCACACTTATTCCTAAGAGTTTTTATGATCAACAGCTATGTAACAAGGTCAAATTAGTCAAGCCAGACATCAAACCCAGAGGTTATGGAGGAGAAGTTATTGATCTTTTCGGGTATTTCTGGGGCACTATTGAATTCAAAGGCAGGATTGTTCCTGGGAAAATTTATATCTCTATGAGAGGGGATTCTTTGATTAGTTGGTTCCACCAGCGGGATCTTTACGTGTACCTAGATCCAAATCAAACGCCCTCGGTGTGTTTGAGGGATATGCCAGCTGTTAAAGCTGTAAATGATGGGGCTGATGTCTGGATTGCGAAATATCCAGAAGTCTTTAGCAAGGAATTAGGCTGCCTCAAGAACTATGTTCATCACATAAAGATCAAACCAGGAGCTGTACCCAAAGTAGCAAAGGTCAGGGGTGTTCCTTTACTAGTGAAAGATAGCATGAAAAATGAATGAGATAAGCTTATCAAAAATGAAATCATTCAAGAGGTAGAGGCGACTGAGTGGATTTCTCAAGTCGTTAAGGCTCGCAAGGCCAATGGGGAGGCTAGATTATGCATAGATTTGAGGGAGTTGAATAAAGAAGTCATCGTGGACCATTATCCTCTCCCCAATATCACTGAAATGTTGTCCTCTTTGGCTGGAGCCAAACACTTTTCCACATTGGACCTTTCATCAGCGTACCATCAGGTCAAGCTTCATCAAACTTCACAAGATCTTACCACCTTCATCACGCCTTTTGGTACCTTCAAGTGTCTCAGGATGCCTTCTGGACTTATCTCAATGGCCTCTGTTTTTCAGAGGGTGATGGAGAGAGTTCTCAGTGGTATTGCTGGGATCAAAGTATATCAAGACGACATCCTTATCCATGGTGTTAACCTTGAAGAACATGACAAAAGGTTAACTCTGGTTTTAGAAAGGCTCTTTTCTGCTGGTCTCACTCTGAAGTCTGAAAAATGCAAATTTAATGTTGGGGAAATTGAGAACCTGGGTCATTTAATTTCTGGTTCTGGTATTAAACCCAAACCCTCTTTGGTACAAGCCATTTCTAACTTGGAATACCCTAAGGACAAAGAGGAATTAGTAAAGTTCCTGGGTATGGCGGAATTTTATAATAAGTTTGTTCCCAATTTTTCACAAAAACAGAAGTTTTGCGTAGCTTGCTAAAAAAGGGTTGTGAGTTTGTGTGGAGTCATGCCTGTAGTGAAGAGTTTGATGTCATCAAACAGTGTTTGAATGATGCCCCTTCCTTATCTAGCTTTGATCCCTTGTTAGAGTCATATCTCAAAACGGATGCTAGTTCAAAAGATTTGGGTGCTGTTTTAGTACAGAAAGCTGGTGGTTCTGAAAAGACCATTCTTTTAATTTCCAGACCCTTGAGAGGTGCCGAGTGTAATTATTCTGTCGTGGAGAAAGAAGCTCTGGGAGTCTACTGGGCCATTCGCAAGCTAAAGACGTTTTTGTGGGGAAAATGGTTTCATGTTGTTTCTGATCACAAACCTCTTAGAGGTGTTTTCTGCAAGAAAGGGGTTGACTTTGTCTCGCACAGGATTAGGAAGTGGGTTGTTGCCTTGCAAGAGTTTCAATTTGATGTTTCTTATCTTCCCGGCTCTAAAATCATTTTGGCAGACTGTCTCTCCAGGCTCAGTAGTCAAAATGATATTGCTGATGTGCCTGAGGAGTCTGAGTTCTTTTCTGCCGAGGAGTTTGAAGAAGAGGTGAATGTTTGTGTTATCACTGAGGGTTTCTTTTCAGAGGAAGTGTGGAGAGAAAATGTTGATCAGGATAATGTCTTGAAACTTGTGTTGGCGAAAGTTCGTGATGGTTGGGGCAACAGGCATGACTGTGATAAAAATCTTAAAGGCTTTTGGAATGTCAAAGATGAGTTAACCTTGGTGAGTGGTATCTTGATGTGAGGTAGTAAATTGGTAGTTCCTGATGCTTTGAAAGATAAGCTGGTGGACAATGCCCATGTGAGTCACATGGGAATAGCAAAACCAAAGAAAGGGTTAGAGAGGCTTACTGGTGGCCAGCGATGGATGTTTTCATAGAAAGGGTTGTTCGCAATTGCCCCCAGTGTGCTGGGAGTGAAAAGGTGCTGAACTGCAGGACGCAACCAATGAGCGTCCGGGAACAGTCTTCTGGTCCTTGGGTTGATCTTGCAATTGATATTTTGGGACCTGTGAAGTTAAGGTCTCAGGATCGATTTGTTTTGGTTTGTATGGACTTATATTCTAGCTGACCTGAAATTAAAATTGTCAATTCTGTTGAATCTCAGGTTGTTGTGGAATTTTTGGAAGAGCTCTTTGAGCATGAGGGGTTCCCAATGTCTTTATTTTCTGACAACGGAGTTCAGTTTACTTCGCATTTCTT
Source organism: Calotriton arnoldi (assembly GCA_963921515.1). Taxonomy (NCBI): domain Eukaryota; kingdom Metazoa; phylum Chordata; class Amphibia; order Caudata; family Salamandridae; genus Calotriton; species Calotriton arnoldi. The sequence goes on from CAWUFW010000655.1 coordinate 1,166,218, forward strand.
TGAGGAATTTTTGGAGGAGAGGGGTAAAAAACATAAAAAGGCTGCCTTATATCACCCAGAGTGTAATGGCACCATGGAAAGGTTTGTCAAAGTGTTGAAAGATGCCGTGCAGCTAGCAGTTGTTTCTGGTGATAATTGGGAGTTGGCCATCAAAAGAAAGGTTCGTGAATATAGGTTTATACCTCATTCATCCACGGGAGTGGCTCCCTTTAGATTATTTAAGGGTAGATCAGCCATTACTAATATAATTCCATCTTGGGTGGCCTCCTGCAGGAAAATGTCTAACTGTGGGTCTGAAGATACTGCTGGTTGGAGGGAAAAGGAGTTGGGGTGTATGCAGAGGAGGAAGGATTTGTTTGATGTGAGGAAGGCTGCTAAGAAAACTCCCGTAGTTGTTGGTGACTGGGTCAGAATGAAATTACCAAGAAAAGGTGCTGCTGCCCCAAAGTTTGGTAATCCCTTGCAAATTATTAAATTATTCAACAATGCTGTCAAGACCAGTGACCATAGGATCTGGAACCTGGGTAAGGTTGCCAAGTGTCCTCCTTGTGTTTCCTTTGGTACTGGGGTTCCTGCTGCTTGCTCTACTTCTCAAGCGCCCAGGAGGTGTTCTTCTCGTTTGAGGACCACTCCTTGTCGCTTACAAGATTGTGTTCGCTAAGTATTTCATTATTTTTTGTTTGTTTGTTTGTCTTTCTCTGTATTGCTTCATGTTTATGCTATAGGGGGAAGGTATGTGGTATTCTGCTTTTATGCCTCTCCTTTCTGTGCCTTGTATTGCGCAATCTCCTTTTCCGAGGTTGCTAGGTTGTGTTCTATTGTGGAACTCTCCCTCTGGAGAGAGAATGTCATTATTGGAAAGCTTTTGTCAGTTGGCTTGGACTGTTGGTGGCTGAGGTCCCTTGCATGAGATGTACAATAAACCTATGCTGCTTCTTCAACTACTTTTGGTCTCCTGCCTGCTATTTATCCTGAGGAGAACACCTCACCTTTATTTAAACATTAATTAAAGTTAAATAAAGGATGTAACTAGGTTTCCCTGCACCTTTAACTTTAGGAACACCTTCATTTTTAAAGACATATTGCAGCAAAAGTGTAAAAATATAATAAGGTCTCTTCAAAAATCAAAAAGTGTATTTTATTAATATTCAGAGCCGTTTCACCTTAGTACATAAGATTATACCAGCGCGCTGAGAAGTATTTTGAGTTGTAAGTGATAGTTGTCAAACAAAATTTCTGAAACATTCATTCTCCCCCATTCTGAAAATAATGCCAATAGTGAACAAAGAGGCAAGTCAGTTGCTATGTGAACTGTGCCTGGTTTCCTATTATTCATGAACAACATTATAGTTTATTAAATCAACACAGGAGAAGGTTTTGTACAGCACACATCCTGAAGTCATGCATTTGAGGTTCAATATTGAAGAAAAAGGAGAAGTGAAATAAAACAATTGCCTAGGATCACACAATATGGTAAAGTGGTGAAGCCGGGATTAATCCCAGGTTTTCTGGTTTCACATTGTGCAATTCAGCCACTAGGAGGTTTATGCTTCGCTTTCCCCACACCCACCATACTTCCACCAGCCCCTTAACACTCCTCCACCCTCCTGACCGCCACACTGCTAGCAACAATGCGGCCCTCGGTCACATAACAAACCAAACTTTGTGGCCCCTGGGAAAATGTTTACGAGTAGCAATGGTTTAGTACATGGGAAAATGCTGATGGCAACACATGTACTATAGTGATTGGGGCCTATTCCCAAACTGCATTTTGTAGTACCTGAAGTAGTACTGCTTACATACTATCAAATGCAATTAATTATCCTACAAGCAGACATCTCCCCCTCTCCTATCTTTTCGGTGCAGAGGTCTCCAAACTCGTGAGCCTACGTTTTAGTAGTAAATGTGGGAGGGGCAAGAGGGAGTGGCCTAAAAGTGGGTTTACTTAGTAGAACATAACAGGTGTTTAGGTAAAACTAAGGAGGCCTTTCGGGAGGGGCATGTTAACACAATCACACTCTTAAAACAGTAAGCCTGTTGCTATTCAAAAACTCCACTTCTAAAGTTACTACAGCCCAAAATGTGACAAACAGTAGTAAATGTACTCCAGCTCATCCTTGAAGTAAGTCAAACATCACACATATTGCATTTATCTATTCATTAGAAGCGAGCGGGAGTGTGTGAGAACAGAAAGGCATTTACAGTACAAGCGCGTACAAATTAAATTAGTTTCTTGGCTCTAATAAGTATGAAGACTGAGAATTATTTTGTGATCAATTTTACACATCTGACCTTCTGCGAATCAGGCCGTTTGTGACTGGAAAAAACGCCTCTTACATCTGGCCCCATATGAAGAGACTTTAACCCACATCAAAGGCTCACCTACTGCACATAATCCATGCATAATCCATGCATACGTGATAAAGCTGCTCTAAAGCTCAGGAGAGCGGACCATGCCCATGTTCACTCACCATCCTTGCACGTGGGGCAGCATTCCCCCTTCTCGTACACTGGATTCACGCATGGTGGTGGGGCACAGTCTGCAACGAGGCACCGTGCAATTCCATCCAGGTCACAGGAACACTGCTCGCACTCGGACGGCTGAAAAGGTAAGCAGAATGGTGAGCACGAAGAGAGTGTTCGAGGATGGACACAAGAACACTCACCTTTCTGGATGAGGATCAAGAAAATCTGTCTTACAACAAAAAATTAAGTCAACCTAGAAAATGTGTGATGTACTACAAGCTCCTAAATAAAGCAGTGGAAGCAGGTGAAGTTTGAAGTCAGTCTCTCTTTAATATGCTCTCAATAGGGTCTTTAAATCTTAACATGATTGAGATTGTCTAAATGTATTTATTGGTTATTGTACACATTATTAGTGGTTCAAATGACAAACTGTCTTGTGTGTCTGCAAAAACAAGTAGTTTAGTTTGTTCTCTATTTTCCTACAAATTTAACAAGTGCCAGAAAAATGTACGTACGAAAAGAACAACAAACTGCCTGGAATTAATTTTAACATATAATACAAAGTCTAGAAACAAACTTATTTCCCCAGGAGGCTACATAAACCTCAAAGGAAGACCTGAGAGGCATAAGGACAGATAAAAACGTTTCAATGTGAAGATTCTGCTTGGTCCTCAAGACATATCCTGTTGAGGGTCTAGTCTTTTGAACAAAGGCACAAACCTGGATATACCCCAACAGATTCAAGGAAAATAAATTGAAACAATGAGTTGTTGTATCTCACCCTGCTATGACCTTGTTTTGTACACAAAATAAGAGGATTGTGTATGCCTTAATTCAGTCATCAAAATATACAAAACAGTCATGGACGGAATGCTCGAATTAATCTCAGCCACTTGTAATTACTCAGGGCCGCATCTCAGTCCATTGTTATTTTGCACACCATGCCACCTCAGGTTGAACCCAGCCATATGCAAATCAGTCTTGACCAAGCTCCAATGGGAACAGTGCAGCCCAAACTGCCAGGCCAGTTCCTCCCTGAACTGGAACACAAGCAACCCAGGATCGGCTTTGCCGCAGTTAGGGCTCATCTGCCACGTATGACTTGATTCCAGTGACACAGTGTGCATGGTATCCATGTCTGGGCATACCCGTCTCACTTAGCGCAACACATTACAGCAGTGTTACCCAATTTTTGGGTTGTGACCCACTGGCGGGTCGTGAGCCGATTCTTGGTGTGTCAAAAAAGTTAAAGCAATAAATAAGGATGCTTTTAACTCCTGGGCCACTTTTTTGACGTTCCGGTGGCGCAATGTGCCACTGGCATATTTATAAGGCCACGTAAAGCAACGTTACGTGGCTTTTCATGGCCTTATAAATATGTGTTCCTTTCACGCAGAAAACGGAGTGAAAGGGGCGTTCCATGGGTGTTGCTGGGGGCGTTCCCAGCAACATCCATGGCTTTTTGACACTGCCCCAGATTTATGAGAAATCGTAAGTCTGAGGCAGCGTCAAAAACTTACACCTCCTCATGCTAATTTTTCCTCTTTCTATGTGTGCTGCATTATGAAGCACACATAGAAAGAGGAAAAATCCTCTAGTGATTGTTTTTGTGCAGGAAGGGTTCCCTTCCTGCACAAAAATTATCATCCCTGCAAAGCAGGCACCCTTGCACCAAGGTGCAAAGGTGCCTACGTTGGCGTACGACAGCCCATTGTGCGCCGGCGCAGGGGAAAAGGACAGGAATGCTCGGTATCTAATAGATACAGCGCATTCCTGCCCTTTTCTTTTGCCGTAGGGCAGCTCAACAAGGCCTGCTGCGCTGCCCTATGGCCAAAAACCCATAAATGAGGCCCTATGTATTTACCTGCTGCATTTGCTGCGCTTCAAAGACAGAGGCCAAATGTCAGGCTATGTCTTCTGGTAAATTGCTACCTGTGTTTTTAATGTGGCGGTTAGTGTTTATAAACTCGTCTCACTTTACAGTCAGAGTAAGAAAATTAAAGTGAATTATGTGACAATCTTGCTAGGTAGGGTACGGCGAGTGTGAAAAAAAGGCTTTAGCTAGTAATTGTTTGTAACACAGCAAAATGTAAATACCTGTAAATGAATTGTACACATCTAGCAGTTAGGAAAGCAAAAATTAGGCACGTATTTTGTAATTCTGAAGTGTGATGGAAACAAAGATTTGGATAGTATCAACACAAATTAAGACACTTAAATTGGAGATGAACAAACGATAAAGGTTTACTGAAACTTGATTTCCACACATTATCATTTATGTGCAATATAGGGGCATATTTACAAGCCCCTATCGCCACCACTACATCACTTTTAGTGACCTTGTGTTAGCGATAGGGGCTTCGCCTTATTTACAAGGCAGGGTTAAGCCACTTAGTGTGGCTTAACGCTGTCTTGTGAATAAGGTACCCTTTCACACTACACTTAGCATGAAAGGGGAGGGCAATGTGTGTTGCAGTGGGTGTTCCACCCCAACACCCATTGATGTTGACGCTGCCCCATGTTTACACGGGTGGCGTAAATAGGAGGCAGCGCCAAAATTAAGACCAGGGAAAACCTGGTCTTACCCTGGAGAAACAAGGAGAAATGTTTAATTTCTCCTCGTTTTTGCTGTTTTCATGTGTGCTGCGTTGTGCAGCACACATAGAAACAGCAAAACGCCATTGATTGTTTATGTGCAGGAAGGTTTATGTGCAGGAAGGTTTTCCTTCCTGCACATAAACAATCATTTAAAAAAAATGACGAGTTGCGACTTCTATGTGTGCTGCACACATAGAAGTTAACTCAAAGAGTTTTATACATTAGGAATACCGATTTCATAATTGCGATTCGGAGAGAATAGCAATTAGGAAATCGGTATTCTAATGTTAGTACATCTGGATCTTAAATTTACTTTCCATTACTAAATGTACTATTAAATGCCCTTACCATTTAGTAACAGTCTATAAAAAAAAGGACCTAGAGAGTTGCCATTTGACTATGGGATTATATCCCTGCTCGACTGCAAGGGCAAGTTATATGCTAGAGTGATGCTAAAACAGCTGAATGTCAGAGTGCTGAAAATATAGTTGGATGCAAATTTTGTGACCTAAATATTGTTTACAGTAATCACCCAATTGGCTGTAGATTATCTATTATTAATTCCAGTGGGACAATACATTTGTAAATGGTATTTAAGACACTATGGGACATATTTATGACCCGGTTTGCGTCACTCTAGCACCATAAAACGTGGTGCAAGAACGACGCAAACCTTAAGTCATATTTTTGAAGCCATACAAAGCCACTTTGCGTGTCTTTGAGTGGCTCCAAAAATATAGAGTAACGCAACGCAGCACAAATCCCTGTGTTGCATTACTCTGCTCAGGGTAGGCATTCCATCGTCCTAGCGTGGGTGTTCCCATGCAACTCCTATGGTTTTTGCCACATTCCCTAATTTACAAGACTGTGTAAACCTGAGAATGTGCCAAAAAGATATGCCTCCCCAGGGGAGGCGTAACGATGAGAAATATGTTTATTTTTCCTAGTTTTTTACTCTATGTGTGCTGCATTCTACAGCACACATAAAAAAGGAAAAAGCCTCTCAGGATTGTTCATGTGCAGGAAGGTGCGCCTTCCTGCACAAAAACAATCCTGCCTACAACATGGGCACACTTGCACCATGGTGCAAGGGTGCCTGCGTTGGCGCTAAGCTGCCAAAACAGTGCCAGTGCAGGGGGAAAGGACAGGAATGCGCCGTATTGGATAAGTATGGTGCATTCCTGCCCTTTCCCTGTACGCAGGCCAGCGCAGCAAGGTGTCTTACTGCGCTGCTCCGCACCACTAAACTCGTAAATATGGCCCTATATTTTTCTCAGATGATACTCTAGTACCATACTGTTAACATATCTCATTCTCTTGACTATTTATGTTAGAACAATCTTATTTTTGTGCTGCAGCATAGAACATGGACTACATTCGTATTTTAGAATAATAAGTATTAGAAATGAGTAACACGAGTCTTTTGATCCATTACTCCACCTCCTTTGATAAGGCAAGTAGTTGCTGGCTATGCTATAAACTGTCTTTTATGGGTATTGATATTGGAGTATTGAACTATTTTCAGACATATCATGTGAGCAGAGTTGCAAAAGTCTTGTAGGGAACTATCTCAAAGGCAGCAGCGCTTCCTCCATATGAGCAGAGGAGCGCCCCCCGCCCCACCCCCATGGAAAGCTGGAAAAATAAAATGGCAATAAAAAGATATTACCATTTTTTTCCAGCTTTCTGCTGAACGGAGAGGGCAGGGCGGGCCAGTGCATCATTGCTGCAGATTGGCAGCAATGATGAGAAGCCCCTTCAGTTTGAAGTGTGCATATCTACTTTGCTACGGCCAAACCGACATGCGCAATTCAAACTCTCCAACCCAGCTGTCTTAGACAGCTATGTTGGAAAGCAGTCATAGGCCTCCAGTGCTCATTGGAGTGCTGAGGCAGGTTGCTTCAGCCAATCCAGACGCTTCACTCATGCTGCTTAACATCATGAGAGTAGCGTCTGGATTGGATAAGGACCTGTGGGAGCTGTGGGACCTCGCACTTGGAGGAGTCTGGAGCCGGAGACTGGACGTGCTGCAGGCTAAGGTAAGTTTCTTTTCTTTTTTAAATTTTAAATGTTTGTTTATTTGTATGTATTTATATTGTGATCGGTTTATGTTCCCCCACCATTTCTTGCCGGTCACCACCCGCCACTGCTCAAAGGTCTTTAAAACAACTAATTAACTTAGATAAGGTTGGTTACTGTAACCTAAACTGTTTATAGGTAGCTGATTTACTAGCTGCGCTTGAACACTGTAGGTACTCTCCTACAAAAAGCAGAAATGTTTACCTTACACGGATAATGGAAGTTTATACCTTATACTTCTGGACAAGTCATCTATTGATTTGCAACGTCTTCTCTATAGTTTGAATAGCTATAATATGGAGAATGATATCAATCTAAATCCAATGAAATCAAAGATTATGAAATTTGAATGCAACAAAGGGCCTGATTACGACCTGGTGTTCCGACCGCCGAATCACAATGCAGGCGGGGAAGACCGACCGCCAGCCCCGCGGTGATGTCATAATGTGGTGGTCGGGATGCTGCTGGCCTGGCGGTGTGTTCCCAACCGCAGCGGCGGCAGGCTGGTGGTCCTCCCGCCAAACACGTAATCAGGTCTACACATGGCTCCAAGTTTGAGGTGGTTAAAGAATGCTGCCACTTTGGCATTGGTTTAACCCCTGTGCTAAATGGATCTAAACAAATTTCTGCTGTAAAGGGTAAAATTACTAAAGCATATAATGGTCACAAGCCATTTTCTCCTTGTACCAGTCCTTAGGTCATGAGCTCCGCCTTGGCACGTGGGCAGCTTTTACCTATGCTATATAAACATGAAACCCACACCCATTATGGTTGAGCCTCTATAACCTCTCCTTATCCTGTTCCTCCGAAGGCAGGGCTAGCTCGTCCCGCTTCTGTCATGACATGGCAAGATAATCACCTATACTATTAAGGTAAGACTAGTTTCTTTATTAAATAATTTATACGTATATTGTATACAAAAGTTATTGAGCAGATATGCCTGCTCTGGCAGCCTTCATCTGCCTTCTCCCATTTGTTCTTTACCGCATGACGGGTGGTTGAGGACTGAGATCTTTTTTCAGCCTGTCTGCTGCCTTTTCACGGGGATATAGAGAGATAATTCCTAATGTGCCCACTTCTGTAAAGCAATTAAGCAGCAGAATTCATTAACTAATCATAGTTTATTTAAAAATTAACTCTATTGTTTCCAGGCCGTCGCGCCTGACTTCAATATGGTAGCGTCCTGTGGTACTTGAACAGCCATGTTACTACATCGCCTAGGTAAAATGGAGGGCCGGAAGTGTTTCCCGTTCCTAGGCAACGCGGACACCATGGAGCACAGAAAATGCTGCAGCAAATGTAGACATGTGGATTCTGCTTCTCGTGAGGAAGAAGCCCTGACGCTCTCTAGAACAAAACAGGGTAGGCCTCCTGTGGAACTATTGCCAGCAGTGATGAGTAAAGAAGTGGAAGCTACCTTCCAGCCAGAGGGGGGTCTCCTACACCGAAGAGAGTAGGGGGACCTCCTACACCGAAGAGAGTAGGGGGACCTCCTACACTGAAGAGAGTAGGGGGACCTCCAACACCGAATAGAGTAGGGGGACCTCCTACACCGAAGAGAGGAGGGGGACCTCCTACACCGAAGAGAGGAGGGGGACCTCCTACACTGAAGCGAGTAGGGGGACCTCCTACACCGAAGAGAGGAGGGGGACCTCCAATACCGAAGAGAGTAGGGGGACCTCCTACATCGAAGAGAGGAGGGGGACCTCCTACACCGAAGAGAGGAGGGGGACCTCCTACACCGTAGAGAGTTGGGGGACCTCCAACCCCGAAGAGAGGACGGGGACCTCCTACACCGAAGAGAGTAGGGGGACCTCCAACACCGAAGAGAGTAGGCCAGAGTCTCACCCTGAGCAGCGCATAGACAGCTGTGAGAAAGAAGTAGAACACAGGGGGAGGTATGCACAAGGAACTGAGCATGAAGTGGTACAACATCTGTGAAACACTTTAGGCATCATTGTTTCACCAGTACAAGAGGAAAAGGGTGACTTTTTATTACAATATCCAAGGAAAGAACCTGGTTCTTTGCCCATGCATGAAGCGATTAGGAAAGTTCTTTCTGGGGAGTACAGGACGACATGCAGCTTCCCTTTTGTTAGTTCCTTGGGTGCATCTTCATCTGTATGCCTTAGTGAACCATCTGTTGTCTCTGTGGGGCCCAAAGTCAGAGGATTATGGTCCGGGTCTCCCCTGCCACTTCTCAAAAGATGCAATGGTGGTTAGATCCAGCCCATTTATTCTGGGCGGTTCTGCGGCTCCTAGTCAACCTCTGGTCCTGAAGACAGATGCCAGATGCAAGGGGTGGAGAGTCACTCTAGGGAAACAGACGGTTGAGAGTCACTGCACAAGGAAAGAATGGGGGACCGCTTCTAGTCAGGAAGTGTGGCAGTTACAAAGCTCTTCTGTCAATTGCCGCTCTGATACCACAACCATGCTCTGTGGATCAGGTCACTTGCACCAATATAAACCAATAAACCATCTGGGCAATTCCAGAATTCTGAGATTAGGCCATCCGGTGCAGTTGACAGGGACTTCGGCAGAAGAGAATCGCCTTTCTTTATCAGTGGTATATCTTACGGGGACAGAGAATGGGCATGTAGACAGTTTGAGTTGAATGTTCCTGTGGTCATTGTCTCTATGTCTTTGCCCCTGTCTGTCTGAAGCAATTTAAGAGAAGTTCAGAACACCATGGCTTGATCTCTTTGACTTCCCTCAGTATTCTCGTCTACCTAGTTTCTGCTCTCTCCTTTCATATTCAGAAGCATGGGGGCAAAATGTGATGAGTATTTAGTGGCCCAGGGGCTTCGATCATGTGCATTTGCTCATCTGCTCTGTTAAGCTAAGCTCCTTGAAAGACCAGGGACAATCATTTGGGCAGCTTGCGGATTGTTCCAACTTAGGGTCAAAGACCACAGTTCCCACTCCTTTAGAAGAGCCGGCTCAACCTCCTTGAATGTTTCCAGTTTGCCCATTTCTTCTCGGGTCCCCAAAACTGTCAGAGACATCTCACTGAGAACTAGCTCTGCGGGTCTGGAAATTGAAAGGGTTAAGTTAGAGTTTCTGGGTTGTTCTGCAGAATTGGTACATCCCATTCAAAAGTCTGGAGAAAGAATACTTTCGAACTGTATGTGAGGCACTGGAAACATTTTGGTTCTATTTGTGTTTCCAGCGTGTTTCGGGACATTTCTTTTGTTGGGGGTAAGATTCTGTCATTTTTAAGAGATGGTTTTCTTTTGGGTCTCACGGTTTCGATTTTACGAGTCTGTGGGCAGCCATCAGATCTAATAGATGGTCTGATCTTTCTTTTTATGATGTTTTGGCTGCCCATCTTCTGAAAACTTTTTTCCTAAGATGTCCAGTAGTGCCAGAGGCGCAACTAGAGCCAAATTTCGGGGGGGGGCTAATTCTTCCAGGAATAGGCAGAGTGGAGATGCAGGGGTTCTAAAAAGGGGTAAAAAACAACAAAGCCTCGTTAGCAAGTAAATGGTCTTTTAAAGACCTGTGAAGTACTCTGGTGCGGCTGTGTGTGTGCCCGGGAAGCTGTCTCAGCCCGGGCTGACACACACGACGGGGGGGAGGCGGGGGTGGGGGGCTGAAGCCCTTTAAGCCCAATGGGCGTTGCGCGCCTGAGTATTGTGTACTCCAGTTCCTTTTTCTGCCCTTCCAGTAGGTCTTAACATCCTTCAGGAAGACACCTTGGAACCTTTGCAGCCTAATTCTTTGAGACTGCTGACCTCAAAGGTTGTCTTTTTAGTGGCCACTACATCAGGTAATAGGTCGGGGGAGATCGGTGACTTGGTCTCATGATCATTTTAGAAGAATTTTTCCTGACAAACTGGATTTAAACAAACACAAGGAGATGGTGGACGGAGCGCTGAAACTTTTCAGACACTCACCCTCAGTCACAGATCTGGGTTGAATCCATCATCGTTCTTTAGCTCACTTCGCCACCCCAGTTCAGACGCAGCTATATGCAAATCAGTCTTGACCGTGTACCTCATAGGAACAGTCCAGCCCGAACTGCCAAGCCATGTCTTCCATGGACCGGAAACAAGTATCCTGGGACCGGTTTCGGGCTAACAGCCCTCATCAGCCAGGCTAGCTTGATTCCAGTGGCAAAGTGAGCAAGGGACCCACGTCTGGGCATACCCGGCCAACTTAGGGTGAACAAAGCAAAATCAACTGGATTTAAGACCAGACCCCTCCTTACTGCCAATGGCCATTTCTTCCTTTCTTCTTTCTGAAGATCTTGCGCTTCCTGCAGTCTATCCTTCTCCTGCAGAGCTGGACGCTCTACGGCATACCCTGGACCTCCATAGGGCATTGTCTATACACCTGGATAGGACTTCTTCATGTCGCCACATAGATTAGCTTTTGGTTCGGCCATGAAGGGCCATCGCTCTCCTAGAGCTACCTTAAGTAGACGGATTCGGTGGTCTTAAGCCTTGGTTTATGAGACAGCGGAGTGCCTCTTACATCCCCTGTCAGTGGTCGTTTAATTAAGAGTGTCTCCTCTTCCTGGGCTGTTAGAAGAGCGTCCATTAAAGACATTTGTGCTGCATCCACTTGGGCGACCCCTCATACAGCCATGTCTCGCTAGAGGTGGCGTATGGAGGGAATAGCAATATCATCTTTTGGTTCTTCAGTGTTGCCTTCCGTACAATGACGATAGACAAGCTGTTGGTTTACGTCAATACATTCATCACTAGGTGTTTGTATAGCGTCCTGTCTTTTTTTTTTTTTTTTTTTTTTACATATTTGCATGTAACTTTTTTCATCTTGGGTATAGTTCTGTGATGTAAGGACTGGGATGAGGAAGACAGATGAGGAAGTAAAGCTTGGTTTACTCACGGGTACTCTTCATCACTGTGAGCCCTAGTCTTCATTGTCACAGCCATATCATAAGGGAAGATGAAGCCTGCTAGGTGTGGTGTGAAAGTAAAATTGCTTGAATTAAAGATTTCTTATTGTTTGTTGGATATCAGGAAGTGGTACGGCCCCACCCTTTATCAGAACAGGATAGAGAGAGGTTATAGAGGTTCAGCCCTGTTGGTTCGTGTGTTTAAGTTAGTATAGTATAGGTGAACGCGGTACCCATGTCAGGACAGAGCTCATGACGTAAAGACCTTGGAACTGGAATGGCAGTCTGTGCTGTGGTGAACAAAATAAGGTTGTCGTACTGTATACGACTTAAACAACCACAGCAGGCATTTTACTGTACCGCTTAAAGGAAGATCTTGACAATCCTGTTGGTGTCGCATTCGCACGCGGTTCATATAAACATAGGCCCATATTTATGAAGCCTTTGTGTTGACCTTGTATCACACGTGGTGACGCAAGGACAACGCAAAGGCTCCAGTAACATAAATCCGGATTTGTGTGGCTTTGTAAAGAAATGTAATGTAAAGCAGCTGCTTGCACTGCGGGATGTTACATTTCAAATTGGGAGGCGTACCGTGGGTGGAGCATGGGCGTTCCCATGCATTCACCCACGGATTTTGGTACATTCCCAGATTTACAATGATTTGTAAACCTGGGAATGCATCAAAACGCTACGCTTTCCCAAGTGAAGCGTAACGAGGAGAAATATATTTATTTAACCTTGTTATTTCCTCTTTCCAGGAGAAAATGCCTCTCAGGATTGTTTTTTGTGCAGGAAGGTGCCCCTTTCTGCACAAACACAATCCTGTCTGTAAAGCAGGCATCCTTGCACTATGGTGAAAGGGTGCCTGTGTTGGCGCTAGGCTGCGCACAGTGCGCCAGCGCAAGGAGAGAGAAGCAATGCTTCATAGCTTTGTAAATATGGAGCAGTTCTGCCCTCTCCCTTTCACGCAGCGCAGCAACTCTGCTTGCTGCGCTGCCTTGCGTCAAAGTGTGCTAAATGTGCCCCTTAATCTACTGAATAAGTACAGCTTACTTCCGTTTTGGAAGGGTAGTAATAGATTATTGAATAGTACTTCTGATGCGGTATGCACTTGTAACCTTGAAGCTGATAGGCCCTCTAGCAAAGTATGCCATGGCAGCTGTGCGTTATGTGGATTAGAACCCACAGGGGTACGTTCATGTCCCCTCACTACCCAGAACTCACTGCAATTTTATCAGATTCAAATGTAGGCAGTTTAAGATTAGTGATATAACTAAACGGTGAAAAATTACAAGTTACCTTGTGGGGTCTGTACTCTCTGTTGGTTAGCCCCACAAACAGTCGAACCTCTGTATGGAACTGGACAAATTTGCAGGATGTAAGAATACATTTTTGAAAACTAAATGGATAAATAACTGGATAAGATGTTGCAAGGAAGGAATAGCTTTTCATGATGCTGTGTAGGAAATGAAGCAGTGCTGCTTCAGCGTGCTGTTTGGAGCGGTCTACGAGCTGAACAGAGCAGGCAGGAAGTATTCGCGAGCAGAAGACGTAAGTGGGACGCTTAGAAAGTTATGCAAACTCGGGTCAACAAAGTGCTCCTGCTGAAGGGGACTGGTTGACTAGTCATCTTTTGACTCGTTTTCCTGTGTGCTCGAACAACACTACGGGGCATATTCTCAAGCCCCCATCGCCACCACAACGTCACTTTCAGGCAGGGTTAAGCCACGTTAAGTGGCTTAACGCTGCCTTGTGAATAGGGCCCCCTTCACGCTGTTTTTAGCATGAAGGGGGCGTGCAGTGGGTGTTGCGGTGGGCGTTCCACCGCAACACCTATTGAGTTTGACGCTACCTCCTATTCACAAGGGCAGCGTAAATAGGAGGTAGCGCCAAACTTAAGACCAGGAAAAATCTGGTCTTAAGGTGGCGAAATGAGGAGAAATGCTTTATTTATCCTTGTTTCTGCTTTTTCCATGTGTGCTGCCTTGTGCAGCACACATGGAAAAAGCAAAATGCCATGGTTATACAGCGCCCCCTGCTTTGTAGCCAGCTTGGCACTTTGTAAATTGTAGTTATTTTTATTTATTTAATGCGATTTTATGTAGCGCGAACTTTACCCGAAGGTGTCAGAGTGCTTTACAAAAGGACCAGTTACATTACATAAGGACTCCAGAGTACATGAGTTACATAAAAGATACAAACCGAAAAACTCTAAGGGGCATATGTACAAGCCCCTATCGCCACGGGAACGTCCCTTTTTGTGACGTTCCCGTGGCAATAGGGGCTGCGCCTTATGTACACGGCAGCGTTAAGCCACTTAACGTGGCTTAACGCTGCCTTGTACATAAGGCACCCTTTCACGCTATGTTTAGCGTGAAAGGGGCGTGCAGTGGGTGTTGCGGTGGGCGTTCCACGGCAACACCCATTGTATTTGACGCTGCCCCCTATACCCCTGTACAAGGGTGGCGTACATAGGAGGCAGCACCAAAATTAAGACCAGGAAAACCCTGGTCTTAAGTTGGCGAAACGAGGAGAAATGCATTATTTCTCCTCGTTTTTGCTTTTTCCATGTGTGCTGCCTTGTGCGCACACATGGAAAAAGCAAAATGCCTTGGTTTGTTTGTTTATGTACAGGAAGTGTCCCTTCCTGTACATAAACAAACACTTTAAAATGCCATTTTGTAACTTTCATGTGTGCTGCATGAAGCAGCACACATGCAAGTTACAAAATGGCATTTTAGGATTGTTTATGTGCAGGAAGGAACACCTTGCTACACATGAACAATCCTCCCCTGCATGCAGACACCCTTGCACTCTGGTGCAAGGGTGCCTGCGTTCGCAGGGGGAAACACAAGGCTGCCCCACATTCTTGTGAATATGGTGCAGCCTTGCGTTTCCAAAGTGGCGGAGCGTGTCGTTAAGCCCAGGAGGCTAACGACGCGCTCCGCCACTTCTTTGTACATATCCCCCTAAGGGGCTTATTTACAAGCCCCTTGCGCCGCCACTGCGTCACTTTTTATATGGGAAAAAGTGACGTACCGGCAGCGCAAGGGGCTTGTAAATCAGCCACTATATACCCCGGGGTACATCACATGCAGGAGCACGTCGGTAATGTCTGTGGTCTGGTTCCATGCAACTAGTTTTTTCTACTTCCTGCTGCTGGGCCGTGGTGTTTCTGGGGGTGCTTCATGTTTTTAAGTGTTGTCGAGAGTTAAAATCTGGCAGATAAATCACATGGGTTTAAACGCATATGTGGTATTTCTGCAGTAGTTATAATATGGAGACGCTAAATTTTCCTGTGACACACCCAATTTTGCTGAGCTTTACAATTACCACCACGTGCTAAAAAAGTGGTTTTTGTTCTTATGACATAAATAAGATGTGACATCTTTACCTGTCACAGTCTTACATCTACCGTCACAGCCTCACCGAAAGTAACTTTCAGTTGTGATGCGGCCAAGAACAGATATAACCACCAGATGGCGCCGTTCTCCCACAGTAGTTTTTCATGCAGACGGCCAGCTTCCGAGAGTTGTGGCTTGGAAACCATCTAGTTTGATAGCACTGTATAGGTAGGGCCAGGTGTACTATGTCGGTCAGTAGGGATGAATATGCAACGATGCTCTGCCTATCTGAGGTATTGGGAAGGTAACTCGGGGTGTTAATGCATCTGCGCAGAAACCTGCTGCACGGAACCTGAAGGGCTGATTCTGCACTTCATCCTTGTAATGCGAATAAAAGGCGTACCATTGTTATCTACGGTGGGGGCTGGCAGTAGTCACTATATAAAAAATGTACTGCTCTGTGCCATGTCCCTAAGGAGTTGGATTAAATGCAGGGCTCCGCTTCTGCAAACGGTTGCATAACCTACAACTCCGTTTATGCAAAAAATATTCATTCAAATGCAGCACAAACTGGATTCTAGATACCGCTTAAATCCGTGGCCTGGTAACATTGAAAGGGTGCGGATTTTATCAAACAGACGGATGAAAGCATGAGTCACGCATGCTTGGATATGAACTCGATACACCCTCTTTGTCACATCAGCTCGTAAATGTGCCTGTACGGCATGTACACACGCACAGCGTAAATTACATGGGGGCAGATTTACAAGCCCCTTACGCCACTTTTGCGTCCTTTTCCCATGTTAAAAGTGACGCAAAAGTGGCGCAAGGGGCTTGGAAATCTGCCCCCATATGTGTAGATTGCACTTCTGCTGCGTTCTGTTAAACACGTTGGGGCAGATCTACAAGAAAGTGCCGCAGCGTGGCGCTGCAAGCCCTTTGGCTGCGCCACGCTGCGGCACTTTCAGAGCACAGGAATGCGACATATTTACAAGAATATGTCGCATTCCTGTGTTCTCCCCTGCGCTGGCGCACAAACAGCTGCCAAGCGCCGGCGCAGGCACCCTTGCACCATGGTGCAAGGATGCCTGCGCCATGGGGAGATTGTTTTTGTGCAGGAAGGGGCACCTTTCTGCACAAAAACAATCAGTACAGGCTTTTCCTCTTTCAATGCGTGCTGCAGAATGCAGCACGCATTGAAAGAGGAAACGAGGAGAAATGAAAACATTTCTCCTCGGTGCGTCTCGCTACGCCACCTCTAGGGTGGCGTAGCTTTCAAACGCATCTCCAGAGTTACGATTTCTCGTAATTCTGGAGATGTGTCTTGTTCCATGGGTGTTGCGTGGGAACACCCACAGCAACACCCATGGAACGCCCCTTCACCGCAAAGTGCTGCGTGTGAAGGGACGGTATTTACAAGGAGAGGAAAAGTCACGCATGGTGGCTTTTCCTCTCCTTGTAAATATCGAGGAGCCCCCTGCGCCACCAGTACGTCACGAAAAGTGACGTACTGTTGGCGCAGGGGGCTTGTAAATCTGCCCCGTTGGGGCTTATTTACAAGCCCCTTGCGCCACCGGTGCGTCACTTTTAACATGGGAAAAAGTGACGCACTGGCGGCGCAGGGGGCTTGTAAATAAGCTCCGTTCACTTTACGTAACAGGAAAATCCTACCTCTAACGTGGCCCAATTGTAACTCCCGAGGAAGAAAGCATTGACAATCCGCACTTTGGGGCAGATTTACAAGCCCCTGCGCTGCCAGTACGTCACTTTTTGTGACGCACTGGCAGCGCATTTCTCTGCCCCATATTTACAAGGACAGGAAAAGCCACCCTGCTTGACTTTTCCTGTCCTTGTAAATATGGCCCCTTTACACGCAGCACTTTGCGTGAAAGGGGCGTTCCATGGGTGGTGCTGTGGGTGTTCCCACGCAACACCCATGGAACCAGACACATTTCCAGATTTACGAGGAATCGTAAACCTGGAAATAAGTCAGTATGCTACGCCACCCTTGGGGTGGCGTAGCGAGGCGCAATGAGGAGAAATGTTTTCATTTCTTCTCGCTTTTTCCCCCTTTCAATGCGTGCTGCATTCTACAGCACGCATTGAAAGAGGAAAATGCCTGTAGTATATTGTTTTAGTGCAGGAAGGTGCCCCTTCCTGCACAAAAACAATCTCCCCATGGCGCAGGCATCCTTGCACCATGGTGCAAGGGTGCCTGCGCCGGCGCATGGCAGCCGTTTGTGCGCCAGCGCAGGGGAGAGCACAGGAATGCGACATATCATTGTAAATATGTCGCATTCCTGTGCTCTGAAAGTGCCGCAGCGTGGCGCAGCCAAAGGGCTTGCGGTGCCGCACTGCGGCACTTTCTTTTACATCTACCCCTTTGAGTGCAACTCGCAGGTTGGAGGTTCAAATCCCACCCCGGGCAAAATAACCTTTAACCCGGCTGATTTAAGAATGAAGAAGTGGTTCTGCAATGCCAACTCTAGCCATTTGCCACACAGACAGTAGCGAGGGTGTTAGGGGCCCAAAAACAAGATATGAAAGGGTGGTTTCTAATAAGGGAGAGCTATAGCAGGGGTTGAGCTGGCTTCGCCCAGTCTTGGGCACCGGTGCCACTGCACCCACTGCGCTGTTGAAGCCCACCTTCGTTTTAGAGGAGTAATGAAATGAAATAGGGTTTTTATAAAGCGCGTGTATGCCAAGGCGTCTTAGCGCTAGAGCTGTCATATCCTAAACAGAGGGGGTAACTTGAGATTAGGAGTTCGGTGCAAACAACCAGGTTTTGAGCGTCTGCAACAGTCCACGAATAGCGTCTGCACGACGGGCGGTCCCCGCAAGTTAGAGCGGGCCCGCAATCTTTGTTAGCAGGCTAGTTGTTGCTGCCCCAGACGCATAAAATGAGCGCGCTGACGCGAACGCGCAGCGGGCGCGCCACCGGCGCACCAAAGGCAAGCGTGTCACCGCCCGTCCGCGGTTCGAATGCGCCGTGCGCCAGAACCCCTGCCCAAAATTTCAACGGATCTTACTCAAGGGAAGCCCTACTGGACATAGGAACTCGCAGTAAGCAAACCAAATGTATACCGATGAATGTCCCGAGGTGCACCTCTATTTGGTCTTGTCCCACTTGTAGCTTTGCAACTTGTACCAGTGACGATTATGTCCTCACAAATCATGCTAGGGTCAACAATAATTCTCCTACTCCCATTCATGAACAAAGAGATTCTATTCTTACATGTGTACTACTAAGTATCAGGTCTCTGTCCAAACACAAGTATGAACTAGCAGACTTCATAGACCAGCACAATCCTGACATACTTTTTCTCACAGAGACCTGGACAAACAGCTTTTCTGATCCAGACCTCAAGGTGGCAATACCCGAAGGTTATGAGCTTTTTAGAATAGATAGAAAAGGGCAACGGGGAGGGGGAGTTGCTATTGCCCACTGCAACAATATTAAGGCATCATTGACAGGCATCCCCCAATTGGAGGAGGTAGCCATGATGTTCGCCTTTAAAATCAATAATAAGACAGAGTTCAATGGAACTCCCATATATCAGCCACCCGGCCCTAGGAATAGATTTGTTTCTTCCATTCAGAGTTTTTGGAACCCTGCATGGAATTCTCTAATTTCACATTAGTGGGGGATTTTAACTTCCATTTGGAATCTATGGTATGCAGAGACACAATTAACCGAATTGTCACCGAGCCAACACACATTGGCAGCCATACTCTTGATGGTGTCTTCACTAATCATACATTGATCTCCTTCCGCAAAGCTTTGCCTGTGGCCTGGACAGACCACAGTGCTGTATCTTTTGAGTTGACTATTCCAGGAAAGGTTTCTAAAATACACAATAACAACAACACAATTACAAGTTGCCCTTGGCATAAGTTAAACACTCTAGAGTTAGACCAGGCCTTATCTCTAATCACACCCGACCTAAGCACTGACCCGAATTCTGCAGCTCGCAACTTTGAAAGCTGGATCGAGTCAGCGGTTAACAAGCTTGTGCCCGAAAAACAGAAATGGAACCATAGAAAGAAACCGTCAGCACCGTGGTATACGTCGGAACTGAAAGTATTAAAAAGAAAGTGTAGGGCCGAGGAACGAATCTGGAGGAAAGATTACTCGCTAGAGAAAAAAGATCATTACAGAAAAGCTATTGAAAACTACAAAAAAGCGGTCATCACAGCAAAATCATGCTGAGAAAATTAACACGGCAAAGAACTCAGCCAGAGAACTGTTTAAAACAGTCACAACCCTATCCAAATTAGACGAGAGCAAACAGCACACACCCAACGCTGATTTCTGCAATAAATTAGCGGACTTCTTCCTCAGCAAAGTAAAAAGTGTCTTTGACGAATTTTCTAGTCATCAAATCGTAGATAGCCTAGACGTAACAGATGATCTAGAAAATGGGGAAGTGACTACGCAGGCTCAGCTTAGCTGTTTCAGCCGCCTATCGCCAGAGCGAGTGGAGAAACCTATCCTGTCTACCAAATCAGGCTCCCTCTCGACCCCTGTCCGGCTACGGTTCTCCATTTAGCACCTAATACCATAGCGGGCCACTTAGCACCTCTCTTAAATAACATACTAAACGCTGGATATTTCCCAAATATTTGGAAAAAATCTCTAGTACGGCCCATCCTGAAAAAACCTTCTTTGCACCCCACCGAGATCAAAAATTATCGGCCAATTTCCTGCCTGCCATTTCTTTCCAAAATTCTGGAAAAAGCGCTTAATGAAGATCTGCGAGATTTCCTGGAAGCGAATGACAAAATGGACCCAGAACAACATGGATTTCGGCCTCTACACAGCACGGAGTCAGCCCTCATTGTAGCCACCGAGGAGATCCGCTTCCAGTTAGATGGAGGAGGGAAGGCAATACTTATCTTGTTAGACATCTCAGCGGCATTTGACACTGTAAACCATCAAGTTCTCATTCGGCGCTTAGCCGAAATGGGGATTACAGGTGCAGCCCCCAAGATACTTAAATCATTCTTAACAAACAGAGAACAAACTCTCACGATGGGTGGCACAAATCACATCCATACGGGGAAACAGCCTTTACTACGTAACCGTTAAAACGCATGCCATTACATCGCATGGCGTTGCAACGATAAAGGTGTGCAGCAGTGGGTAGAAGGTGTTGGATTTAACTCCAACACCTTCCCTACTGTTGCACACACTGGAGTTAGAATAGAAAATTAATCTATTCCAACTTCCAGCGCCTCCCCGACTGAAACTCGATGTAAAAGTTGGCGTTGCAACGGCATGCGATGTAATGGCATGCGTTGTAACGTCACATATTCATCCATACGCACTGCCATGTGGAGTGCCTCAAGGATCTTCGCTGTCCCCAACCTTGTTCAATGTCTATGTGACCCCTCTCGCTACCTCATCTGTTCCCACGGTCTCACCGCTATCTGTTATGCGGATGACACACAAATAGTGGTGTCTCTATTAAACCCTGGTGACGTGGCAAAAAAAATTCAACAACTGTATGGTCCATATAATAGGTTGGATGCGTGATAACTGTTTGAAATTAAACACCGATAAAACCGAGGTGCTACTCTTTGGGAAGAACACTGCCCTCTGGAATACAGCTTGGTGGCCAGAAGGGGCAGGATCCTGCCCATCCCCTGTAAAGAAGGTAAAAAGTCTAGGCGTCCTTCTCGATGATCAATTATCCTTGTCAAATCAGGTCAATTCCATTACATCGTCTTGTTATCACACCCTGAAGATTATAAGAAAAATCTTTGCGTTTATCCCGATGGATCTAAGGAAAACAGTGATCGTGACCCTAGTGTTATCCAGGATAGATTACTGTAATGCCCTTTATTTAGGTGCAAATAAAGGAACTATATGCAAACTTCAATCACTCTAAAATGCAGCAGCACGATTGTTACTTAAACTACCCAAATTTAGCTCAGTGTCCAAAGGGATCCGAGAGTTGCACTGGCTGCCCGTCCAGGCAAGGGTACAGTTCAAGTCCTTATGCATCGTCCACAAGACGCTCTATGGGACTGGACTTGTATATTTCAACAATCGAATTAGACGGCACATTCCTCAGCGCAGTCTCAGATCATCGACTGCCTCGTTGTTGGTCATCCCCAGGGTGAAGACCGTAAAGTGGGGTGGAAGAAGTTTCTTCCACCTGGTCCCTAAACTCTGGAATACTCTGCCTTTGAACCTAAGATGAAAACATTCTCTTATTATCTCAATATAAGAGGGTTTGGTAGACAAGGTGAACTTCTTTCAACCCAATTACAAAAGTACCTCAACTAAGGACTTGGGAGTGAGTGCCCCAGTATACATACTGTGCCAGCACCAGGAGTCACCAGCCCCACCAGGAACATCACAGTTCTGACGTTTTTCAGAACCTGGACCACCTTTTCTGCACTCAGAAACAAGCGGTTTGCAGATTAAGTAATTAAACTGGTCTGAAGGACCGACAAACAATCTCCTCGCCGATCTTGGAGTCTCTTAAAGTGCCAGTGAACCAGGGCTCAGCAAGTGTGATGTTTAAAAAATATATATATATATCTGCGTGTTATGGTAAATGATTTTATTAAGCGCCCGAGTACCCAAGGGTGTCTTGGGCCTAGACACAGGGTGGCAGGCAAATCAGGAATGTAGTGAGCCCCATCATGGGGAATTAAAAAAGCCAAGTCTTAAGGGACTTTCTAGTTTGTAGTGCTTTAAGTCCTGGGTTTCTACCCACCTGCTGCCGGGCAATGGCGGAAGACACTTCTACTGCTCTCATAGGCCCCCTGACTCCAGGAAGTCACATTGTGAATTCTCAGGAAGGGACATCCTTCTGGTAGAGGCTCCATCTCAGAGTCATCAGACTGTATCTGGGAGGAGCACAAGCCACATAAATGTGTACTGAACACCTTGCAGGTTTGTCTTTATCACCCTTCAACAGTCCCCCTTCCAAACTCATGCACTTAGCTCATCCCAGCTACTCAAGCTCTCAGCTATTTTACCATCCTTCTTGCAATGTTCCTTAACCTTTCTCTGAGTGCCAAGGGAGGGTGCTCCGCTATACCTGTAGCTGGAGTTTTATATTCAGCCCTCAGGGAGAAGAAACAGGGAGAAGAGCAGTGCTCTGAAGTACCATGCTACATATGAGAGCTGGGTAGGTCTTTGAGAAGTGCTCTGAAGCTACCATGCTACAGATGAGAGCTGGGTAGGTCTTTGAGCAGTGCTCTGAAGTGACCATGCTACAGATGAGAGCTGGGTAGGTCTTTGAGCAGTGCTCTGAAGCGACCATGCTACAGATGAGAGCTGGGTAGGTCTTTGAGCAGTGCTCTGAAGCTACCATGCTACAGATGAGAGCTGGGTAGGTCTTTGAGAAGTGCTCTGAAGCTACCATGCTACAGATGAGAGCTGGGTAGGTCTTTGAGCAGTGCTCTGAAGCGACCATGCTACAGATGAGAGCTGGGTAGGTCTTTGAGCAGTGCTCTGAAGCGACCATGCTACAGATGAGAGCTGGGTAGGTCTTTGAGCAGTGCTCTGAAGCGACCATGCTACAGATGAGAGCAGGGTAAGTCTTTGAGCAGTGCTCTGAAGCTACCATGCTACAGATGAGAGCTGGGTAGGTCTTTGAGCAGTACTCTGAAGCTACCATGCTACCAGGGCCGGACTGGGAACCAAATCCGGCCCTGGCAAAGTGCTCGGCCGGCCCCCGGGGGGTTGGGGGTGCGGCCGAGCTGTTTGCCAGGGCCGGTTTCGGCCGATTTTGTTACAGGGGCCTATTTTGCAGCTACGCTGCAAAAACGGCCCTGTAACAAAAACGGCCCACACCCTGGTGGCCCACCGGGGAAATGCCCGGTGCCCGGTACGGCCAGTCCGGCCCTGCATGCTACAGATAAGAGCTGGGTAGGTCTTTGAGCAATGCTCTGAAGCTACCATGCTACATATGAGAGCTGGGTAGGTCTTTGAGCAGTGCTCTGAAGCTACCATGCCACAGATGAGAGCTGGGTAGGTCTTTGAGCAGTGCTCTGAAGCTACCATGCTACATATGAGAGCTGGGTATGTCTTTGAGCAGTGCTCTGAAGCTACCATGCTACATATGAGAGCTGGGTAGGTCTTTGAGCAGTGCTCTGAAGCTACCATGCTACATATGAGAGTCGGGTAGGTCTTTGAGCAGTTCTCTGAAGCTATCATGCTACAGATAAGAGCTGGGTAGGTCTTTGAACAGTGCTCTGCGGTTATCATGCTACAGATGAGAGCTGGAGCAGTAGTCTTTGAGCAGTGCTCTGAAGTTACCATGCTACAGATGAGGGCTGGGTAGGTCTCTGAATAGTACTCTGAAGCTACCATGTTACAGATGAGAGCTGCGTAGGCCTTTCAGCATTTCTCTAAAGCTACCATGCTACAGATGAGAGCTGGACAGGTCTTTGAGCAGTGCTCTGAAGCTACCATGCTACAGATGACAGCTGGGTAGGTCTTTGAGCAGTGCTCTGAAGCTACCATGCTACAGATGACAGCTGGGTAGGTCTTTGAGCAGTGCTCTGAAGCTACCATGCTACAGATTAGAGCTGGGTAGGTCTTTGAGCAGTGCTCTGAAGCTACCATGCTACAGATTAGAGCTGGGTAGGTATTTGAGCAGTGCTCTGAAACTACTATGCTACAGATGAGAGCTGGGTAGGTCTTTGAGCAGTGCACTGAAGCTACCATGCTACAAATAAGAGCTGGGTAGTTCTTTGAGCAGTTCCCTGAAGCTATCATGCTACAGATGAGAGCTGGGTAAGTCATTGAACAGTGCTCTACGGCTATCATGCTACAGATGATAGCTGGAGCAATGGTCTTTGAGCAGTGCACTGAAGCTACCATGCTACAGATGAGAGCTGGGTAGGTCTTTGAGCAGTGCTCTGAAGCTATCATGCTACAGATGAGAGCTGGGTAGGTCTTTGAACAGTACTCTGCGGCTATCATGATACAGATGAGTGCTGGAGCAGTGGTCTTTGAGGAGTGCTCTGAAACTACCATGCTAGTACAGATGAGAGCTGGGTAGGTCTTTGAGCAGTGCTCTGAAGCTACCATGCTAGTACAGATGAGAGCTGGGTAGGTCTTTGAGAAGTGCTCTGAAGCTACCATGCTAGTACAGATGAGAGCTGGGTAGGTCTTTGAGCAGTGCTCTGAAGCTACCATGCTACAGATGAGAGCTGGGTAGGTCTTTGAGAAGTGCTCTGAAGCGACCATGCTACAGATGAGAGCTGGGTAGGTCTTTGAGCAGTGCTCTGAAGCGACCATGCTACAGATGAGAGCTGGGTAGGTCTTTGAGCAGTGCTCTGAAGCTACCATGCTACAGATAAGAGCTGGGTAGGTCTTTGAGCAGTGCTCTGAAGCTACAATGCTACAGATAAGAGCTGGGTGGGTCTTTGAGCAGTGCTCTGAAGCTACTATGCTACAGATGAGAGCTGGGTAGGTCTTTGAGCAGTGTATTGAAGCTACCATGCTACATATAAGAGCTGGGTAGGTCTTTGAGCAGTTCCCTAAAGCTATCCTGCTACAGATGAGAGCTGGGTAAGTCTTTCAACAGTGCTCTATGGCTATCATGCTACAGATGAGAGCTGGAGCAGTGATCTTTGAGCAGTGCACTGAAGCTACCATGCAACAGATGAGAGCTGGGTAGGTCTTTGAGCAGTGCTCTGAAGCTACTATGCTATAGATGAGAGCTGGGTAGTTCTTTGAGCAGTGCACTGATACACATGAGAGCTGGGTGGGTCTTTGAGCAGTGCTCTGAAGCTACCATGCTACATATGAGCTGGATAGTTCTTTGAGCCGTGCACTGATACACATGAGAGCTGGGTAGGTCTTTGAGCAGTGCTCTGAAGCTACCATGCTACAGATTAGAGTGGGGTAGATATTTGAGCAGTGCTCTGAAGCTACTATGCTACAGATGAGAGCTGGGTAGGTCTTTGAGCAGTGCTCTGAAGCTACCATGCTACAGATGAGAGCTCGGTAGGTCTTAGAGCAGTGCTCTGAAGCTACAATGGTACAGATGTAAGCTGGGTGGGTCTTTTTAGCAGTGCCCTGAAGCTACCATGCTACATATGAGAACTGGGTAGGTCTTTGAGCAATGCTCTGACGCTACCATGCTACAGATGAGAGCTGGGTAGGTCTTTGAGCAGTGCTCTACGGTTATCATGCTAAAGATGAGAGCTGGAGCAGTGGTCTTTGAGCAGTGCTCTGAAGCTACCATGCTACAGAGGAGGGCTGGGTAGGCCTTTCAGCATTGCTCTAAAGCTACCATGCTACAGATGAGAGCTGGACGGGTCTTGGAGCAGTGCTCTGTGGCTACCAACATGCTACAGATTAGAGCTGGAGAGGCAGTCTTTGAGCAGTGCTCTGAAGCTACCATGCTACAGATGAGAGCTGGAGAGGCGGTCTTTGAGCAGTACTCTGAAGCTACCATGCTACAGATGAGAGCTGGAGAGGTGTTCTTTGAGCAGTGCTCCAAGACCATCATGCTATAGGGGATTGCCGTAGAGGAGTTATCTGGGTGGTGCTATATCATACTGCAGGGGATTGCTGGAGAGGAGGTCTCTGGGCGGTGCTATATCATGTTACAGGGGATTGCCGGAGAGGAGGTCTCTACAGGGGATTGCCGGAGAGGAGGACTCTGGGTGGTGCTATATCATGCTACAGGGGATTGCCTGAGAGGAGGCTTCTGGGCGGTGCTATATCATGTTACAGGGGATTGCCGGAGAGGAGGTCTCTGGGCGGTGCTACAGGGGATTGCCGGAGAGGAGGAGTCTGGGTTGTGCTATATCATGCTACAGGGGATTGCCTGAGAGGAGGTGTCTGGGCGGTGCTATATCATGCTACAGGGGATTGTCGGAGAGGAGGTCTCTGGACGGTGCTACAGGGGATTGCTGGAGAGGAGGACTCTGGGTGGTGCTATATCATGCTACAGGGGATTGCCGGAGAGGAGGTCTCTGGGCGGTGCTATATCATCCTACAGGGGATTGTCGGATAGGAGGTCTCTGGGCGGTGCTACAGGGGATTGCCGGAGAGGAGGTCTCTGGGTGGTGCTATATCATCCTACAGGGGATTGTCGGAGAGGAGGTCTCTGGGCGGTGCTAAAGGGGATTGCCGGAGAGGAGGTCTCTGGGAGGTGCTATATCATCCTACAGGGGATTGTCGGAGAGGAGGTCTCTGGGCGGTGCTACAGGGAAATGCCGGAGAAGAGGTCTCTGGGGGGTGCTAGATCATGCTACAGGGGATTGTTGGAGAGGAGGTCTCTGGGCGGTGCTACAGGGGATTGCCGGAGAGGAGGTCTCTGGGCGGTGCTAGATCATGCTACAGGGGATTGCCGGAGAGTCAGTCTCTGGGCGGTTCTATATCATGCTACAGGGGATTGTCGGACAGGAGGTCTCTGGACGGTGCTACAGGGGATTGCCAGAGAGGAGGACTCTGGGTGGTGCTATATCATCCTACAGGGGATTGCCGGAGAGGAGGTCTCTGGGAGGTGCTATATCATCCTACAGGGGATTGTCGGAGAGGAGGCTCTGGGCAGTGCTACAGGGTATTGCCGGAGAGGAGGTCTCTGGTTGGTGCTATAGCATGCTACAGGGGATTGCCGAAGAGGAGGTCTCTGGGTGGTGCTATAGCATGCTAAAGGTGATTGCCGGAGAGCAGGTCTCTGGGTGGTGCTATATCATCCTACAGGGGATTTCCGGAGAGCAGGTCTCTGGGCGGTGATATATCATGCTACAGGGGATTGCCGGAGAGGAGGTCTCTGGGTGGTGCTATATCATATTGCAGGTGATTGCCGGAGAGGAGGTCTCCGGGCAGTGCTATGTCATGCTACAGGGGATTGCCAGAGAGGAGGTCTCTGGGCGGTGCTATAGCATGCTACAGGGGATTGGTGGAGAGGAGGTCTCTGGGCTGTGCTATATCATGCTACAGGGGATTGCCGGAGAGGAGGTCTCTGGGCGGTGCTACATCATGCTACAGGGGATCTCTGGGCAGTGCTATAGCATGCTACAGGGGATTGGTGGAGAGGAGGTCTCTGGGCTGTGCTATATCATGCTACAGGGGATTGCCGGAGAGGAGGTCTCTGGGCGGTGCTACATCATGCTACAGGGGATTGCCGGAGAGGAGGTCTCTGGGCGGTGCTATATCATGCTACAGGGGATTGCCGGAGAGTCAGTCTCTGGGTGGTGCAATAGCATGCTACAGGGGATTGCCGGAGAGTCAGTCTCTGGGCGGTGCTATATCATGCTAAAGGTGATTGCCGGAGAGCAGGTCTCTGGGCGGTGATATATCATGCTACAGGGGATTGCCGGAGAGGAGGTCTCTGGGCGGTGCTATATCATATTGCAGGTGATTGCCGGAGAAGAGGTCTCTGGGCGGTTCTCTGTCATGCTACAGGGGATTGCCACAGAGCAGGTCTCTGGGCGGTGCTGCGTTGAGCCATATAAAGAGGTGGATAAGTTGTGTCCATGGCCGGAGCAGGACCTTGTTAAAGACAAAAAGCTGCCTCTGATCATGCAGCAGGGGGGATCTGGAAGGGACTCTGAGACGTGCTTAGGGTAAGGACTGGAGAGAACCTTTCTGGGCAGTAAAACACAACATCTGGTATTTATAGCACACTGAATTTACAAACACGGCTTGACTACGTTAACGGCTGGGGCACTGAGACACAGTTAGATTGAACCCGTACCAAGTGGCCTTATGCCTTGCTCGACACCTTCAGCCAGTACAGGCCCTTTAGCCAGAAGTACTTTGAATTCTGGGATTGTTGAGCCCATACTTAGAAAAGTAAAACTCTGAGTCCCAATAAGCAGTTGGCAATCAACGCCAGCTGCAGCAGCCGATTTTCGTATATAAATAATAAACCTATTTTACAGACATGGCTTCTCTTGGTTCGCGCTTCTTGTCGATGCATCTTTATTCACTCTTTACATTATGTGAATGATTCACGCCAACCCTCACAGCCCAGAGAAGGCAGTGTAGGCGCTTTGTGCTCCTGTCCGTCTTCTGGTGCTGGTTTGAGGACTCATTTCACAAAGCTGCTGGGTGACCTCATGTCACATGTCACAGCTTCAGCCAGTCCTAGCATTTAGATGTGGCACTTTGGTCCTAAAATGGTAAAACTGAACCTTTGAGTCCCTGAATGGAATATAATGTTGTCTAAAAATCCTCCTACAACAGGGTCGGACTGGCCTATAAGGCACTCAAGCAGTGCCCAATGGGCTGGTCTAACAGACCAGTGTGTGGGCCCGTTCGTTAGCAGTTTGTGGGCCTGTTTTATGGCCAGGTGGGATGGTTTTTACTTTTGATTTTCCTGATATTACCACAAGCATTGCCTGCAGCAAACACAAATCCATGCGCATACAGCATGTGTTTACAAGTTCAAAATGTGCCTGACTTCCAAATGCGGACCACTTTTTTACCTATCTGTTTTGATAACGGGGGCCACTTTTATTTTGGTGCCTGGGCCTATTTTTTGTCCAAGTTCGACCCTGGCCAACAGGAACTTTTCATACAGTTAGCAAAACTCCTGTCTCATAAGGAAGACTGTCTCCAGTCACACACTTTCATTCAACAGCCTAATGAATTCTGGGTGTTGCAGTTTTGCTTGTCTTCTATTAAACAATTTATACTAACACACTTGACAATAATGGTTTGCAGGGTAAAAGTAGACTCCCGCTGCATGAGGACACGGAGAATAGTAGCCAAAGGGTAACCAGAAAGCTCCATGTCACCAGGACACCACTTTACCATATATGGACTTTGGTTTTTGCATATCATTGCTATCAGTGTGTTGGTCCAATTGGCTCCATTAAAATGAACCATGACTACACCCCCCAATAATGCACTTCTATGTAAAAGAAAAGTCAAGGAATAGTAAAGTGGTGTCCGGTGACATGGAGCCATCTGATCACCCTAGATCAGAGGTCTTCAAACCTTTTGATGCCGAGACCCCCTGTCAAAATCTTTTAGGCGTAAGGACCCCTTCCTGACAAAAATTTCTAGAACTTTGGCCTCTTCATCATTGCGAACTATCGACAACCATAAACGCCCCCAATTCCCACAGCAAATCATTTATACATTGGGGAAATAAATGAAACAGTGTTTAGCAAACCAAAGGTCAGTGGTTGGGGCGTGATCAAAGGTGTGGCTAAAAACAAAGGGCCTCATTTACGAGGCATTGGCGTAGGGCAGCTTCGCAAGTCTTATTGCGGCGCTGCACTACGCCAATGTGAAAGGGCAGGAATACACCTTATTTATGAAATATGGTGCATTCTTGTCCTTTTCCCCTATGTTGGCACACAAATTGCTGCCTAGCGCCATCATAGGCAGGATGGTTTTTGTGCAGGAAGGGGCACCTTCCTGCATAAAAACAATCCTGAGAGGGGTTTTCCTCGTTCCATGTGTGCTGCAGAATGCAGCACACATGGAAAGAAGGAAAAAACAAGGAGAGTTACACCTGGTGTGGGGCAGCGTGAGGTTTGGCACTGCCCCAGTTTTACATGGTTTTGTAAATCTGGGGCAGCGTCAAAATCCATGGGCGTTGTGTCACCCACTGCAACGCCTATGAAACGCCTACTTGACATAGAGTAAGGAAACGCAGCGACTTGCACTATTTTGTCTTACTCCATATCTATGAGGCCACGCAGCAGCACAAGCCTCTCATAAATCAGCCCCAAAATATTTTGTTCTTTTTTAGGTCTTTCACCATCAGGTAGCTACATATAAAATAATGGGTAGCTCAAATGAAAAATACATTTTAAAAGTTGTTACTATATAGTACATTATAAAACCTCTATTATTTAATGCACTGCATAGGTCTGTGTGTAACCAGAGAGCCACAGAATTAAATTTGGTTGGTGCAGTGGAAAATAGTGACTTGGGTATTTTTAGTGCTATGAGGTCACAGCCTGTGACAGAAAGCACTGTGAATGTGCAAGTCATTATTTTATACTTGCATTACACACATTATAAGACTGCTACAAAATGTGCAAAGAGTTTTAGGATAAAATGGAGCTTCCAAAATGTAGATTTGTGTAATGTCAGACCATAAGTAATGCATTTTTTTGCATAACTGTCCCTTCAACACCTACTAAGGACACAGTAATGCATCCATGCTCCAAGGGAGGGATAAACTCATGATGGGAAAGTAAAGCCCACACAAGCCTTTAAATAGGAAGCAAACTAATGACAGTGACAATGAAGCCAGCCAATGGTAAATAAGGGGTAGGCTCTAAGCCCACTATAAGCTAACAAAATGTCTCGCAGCAGACAGCACTGCCCTGTCTTAGGCGAGACCTAAAACCGCCAGAGATGGTTTTCTAATCTTGCCTAGACTCCCGCAGTTTTTTTTGCAGCTGGAAGCATTTGACCTCGATGACTCGCAGGTTTGGAACAGAACTCTGGGAACTTTCCCATCACCTTCAGGAAAAGCCATTAAATGATTATTCACTTTCTTTTCCCTCATCAAAGTGGGCACGTGAGCAGAGCACGAGATCAGCCCTGGTATTATTGTAGTGCTGCAGGGCTGGAAAGAGGAAAAGCATAAACTTTGGACTGGTAGTAGGGTCGTAGCTCATATTAGTGCAGCTAGTGCAGTGGCACCAGGCCCAAGGAGTGCGAGGGGCGCATTGCACACTTTGATGGTTGTTGTTACTGTCCAGCCGGGGACGCAGAGGAGTTTTCCTTGCTTGCATTAGGGCCTGTGAGCGGTACAGCTGTTTGCGACTAGTCATGTGCTCTTGTCTAAGTTTACCAGATTATTCCATGTCACCAAGGTCACAAGGCTACAGTACAGGCCTTTTAGTTTAAAAATCGCTGTTTTAGGATGTGTTACTTCAACTGGAGCAACTGAATTAAGACTAGAAACTTACAGAATGCATTTTGATGCTAAACAAACACCCTAGCCTGGAGCACAGCATCCTTGATGATATGGAGTCATCTGCTAGCTTTACTTCTGGCTGCCTCAATGGTAGGACTGACAGCTGCCCTACAGGTGGCATACAGGCCCATCATGGCCAAAGAGCATTCACATTTCCAGTCTCCATGCATGAGAAGATCAGCCAAACCAAGACAGGTTTATTTTCCTTGTATGTGGGCCTTTGTAGTCTAGGATTTTAGAACTGGATAAACAGGACTATAAGTCCCTGAATGCAAAGAAAAATTTGGAATGAATGTGCTGCTCATGCATGCAATTTTGAAATTTGCAGATATGTAAATGCTGCGGGGCTACTGCATGTAATATGCGGGGGTGAAGTTCTGTTTTGCAAATATACCTTTGTAAAGCTGGGACAACATTCCCTGTACCGTCCTCTAGCAGTGTCTGGAAACAACCTGCCCAGGCTTTACCTGTTGCATGATGCAAGACTTTTAAGGTACGACTGCCACAACTCTAAAGGCTGAGAGCACACCATGGATCCAGGCCGGGTTTTCCTTTCATGAAATTGATCAGTTCTTGCAGACTGCATCAACGCCGCCACTAACAACAGCAAGTAAA
This sequence comes from Calotriton arnoldi, assembly GCA_963921515.1. Lineage (NCBI taxonomy): Eukaryota > Metazoa > Chordata > Amphibia > Caudata > Salamandridae > Calotriton > Calotriton arnoldi. The sequence continues at coordinate 1,198,059 of CAWUFW010000655.1, forward strand.
TCTTTGCCATCAAAGATTTTGCCACTTCTCCTGCCACCTCCAGTAACATCACCCCCTCACAAGACCTTGGCAACAATCTCTATGAAATGCTCTGTAAGAAAATCACTTTTGAAGTAACTTCAACCCTCTACCAGACCCCATTACTGTTGCAACTCAACTTCCTATCGCAGATGAAGAATGAACCCTGACCTCATGGCCCATCGTCAAAATCCCTGCTACCATGAAGACCATCCACTCGGGGTCCCCATCTGACCCTTGCCCTCATCATGCCTTCACTAAAGTGGAGAGGTGTGGTGCAGCGGCCAGGGCAGCTGACTTCGGAGCACAGGGTTCACGGTTCGATCCCCGGCTCCGGCGGCAGCTCAGCTCAGCACCATGTGACTCTGGGCAATAGCTCACTTAATTTCCACTCCAGCCCCCAGCGCCTTGAGACCCGTAAGGGTGAGTAGCTGCGCTATATAAAAACGGACTTACTTACTAAAGGATTCCGACTGATCAGCAAAGCACTAACACCCATCCTCAACGCCTCCATAGATTCAGCCACATTTCCACACACCTGAACCATGCCACCGTCATGCCACTGCTCAAGAAACCTTCAGTTGCCCAGTTCCTCATTCCAATTACAGACCCATCTCCCTCCTACCATACCCAGCAAAAGATCTCGAGAAACTAACCAACTGATGCCTCACTGACCACTTTAGCAACCACCAGCTTCTTGATGCAACGCAGTCCGCATTCAGGCCCAACCACAGCTCTCATCGCTGCCACAGACAATTTCTGCATGATCCTTGACAAATGAAACATGACAGCCCTCATTCTCCTGGACCGCACTCGCAGCACTTGACGTGGTCTCACACCCCATCCTCATCAGGCGCCTGCATGATATTGACACCCAAGGACCCGATCTCCTCTGGAGCAGCTCCTTCTTAACAGAGAAAACACCAGCCATTAGTCTGGCACCTTACTCCTTAAAAGCCCGCAATCTCATCTGCGGAGTGCCTCAAGGTTCATCGCTCAACCCCACCCTCTTACACACAATCACAATCCCTCTGGCTTACGTCATCCGCCCACACATCAAAACTCTCCCTCTCGGACAAGACCACAAACAGTAGAAACAAGTTCACTTCCTACATGACCAAAGTCGCTAACTTGATGCAAGCCAACTGTCTCAAGCTCAACACTGACAAGACAGGAGTAGTGATTGTCGGCAAGAGCACCTCACCATGGGACTCCAACTGGTAACTGGCCGAACTCAGTTCACACCCAGCACCGACACCAAGAACCTCAGAATAATTATGGTCATCAAACGAGACATGACTGCCCAAGTCAGCACTGTCACTGCATCCAACTTCCACATACTGAAGATGGTGAGGAAGATCTTCAAATGGCTCCTGAGCAACACAAGTAAAACTGCTACTCTCACTCTAGTCACCAGCAAGTTGGACTATGCTAACACCCTCTACGCGGGGACCACCAAGCAACTCACTAAAAGACTACAAACCATCCAGAACTCAGCAGCTAGACTCAACCTCAACTTCCCACACACAATCCATATCACACCACACCACCACTAGCTCCTAATATACACTCTCCTTTCAAACTCCTCAAACACACACATACAAGGCACTACACTACTTTGACCTCACCTACCAGAACAGTTGCATCTCCTTCCATCAACCACCCAGACACCTCAGCTCCGCCGGACTCCTACTCGCACATATTCCATGCATACAGAGAAACAGATCAGAAGCATGGGTGTTTTCTTACATTGCTCCTAAAGCGTAGAACGATCTCCCACTTCACAGCAGAGCCGCCTCCTCTCTTCTAAAATTCCATAAAAATTCCATAAGAAGCTGCAGATCTAATTTTTCAATTAACCAACCTATCAAAAGGCAGGGCTAGGCACACACATCTAGTCAGTGCCGTGAAATCCTTGTGGGTGATAGTGCACTTTATAAAATAACACAACTCAACATAACATAACGTGTTCAGGAATTTAAGGTCTTTCTTTGCTGCTTTTTTACCACCAGAACAAACACACCTGGCAATGATTTTACAAGTACAATCTAGCACTGAATAAATACCTAAACCTTTCCTGCAGTAGGACATAGCATCTCTCACAGACGTTTCCAGTCCTCACTTGTAGCCTAAGGCCTTAGGCATCCCTTCAGAGTAACAACTTTCCAGGTTGTCTGCTGTATAACACAGTACTACTCAATGGTAACTTATCCAGACCTTGCCTGTAGCCTGAGTTCGCCATGATCAATTAATACCTCTCTTTCCCTCATCTATCTATAGGACTTTTTTTTTTTAAGTGTTATATAGCGCGAACTTGACCTGAAGGTATCAAAGCACTTTACATGAGCACCCGTTGCGTTACATAAGGACACGTTCATTTTTGTTAGGCACGGGGAGAATAAGTGATTTGTCCAGAATCACAGGCTGTTGAGCGTAGTTGCCGAGACTCGAATCCGGTTCCCCAGATTTGAGGTCGACCGCCCTAGCCTCTCCCCAACTTTAGTGGCAATTTGTGGACAGTGGTGCCTGACTGCCCTTTTTTGTATTTTTTCCCTTGATCTTCCTTAGCGTTTTTCCTCTCGATGACCAGGACAAACTGCACGTAAACTGCGGGGGCTCTATATTTGTACCCATTGCACTTTTTAAGTATGCCCTGATTGCTCAGCTTCGCTACCCTTGGAAAGTCCAGCATACAAAGGGAAGTAATTTAACTATTCAATTGGACTGCAATATTGACATAGGTCCTCAGTCACCAGTTAATAACAGTATCAACCATGGATACTTCCCAGTAACTGCTTATGATCCAGACCCTGGAGAAAAAGGCCTCATATTAACGCTGCTTAGATCTAGCTTCTTCAGCACAAGCCAGAAAAATAATATAGCACTCAATCAATCAATCAAATAGTACTTACTTATCCAGGCATTGAGCTGCAGATATTAGTCGAAGAGTCAGGTCTTGAGTCCCTACCTGAATTCTGTCAGCGAAGGTGAGGTACGGAGGTGGAGGGGAAGGGTGTTCCAGGACTTGGCGGCGAGGTGGGAGAAGGAGTGTCCTCCAGTGCAGTAGCAGCAGATGCAGGATATCTGTGCGAGGGCGAGGTGAGCGGAGATTCCTGGGTGGTAGGTGAAAATTCAGGCAGTGGTTCATGTAAGCAGGTCCTTGGTCATGGAGGGCTTTGTAGGCATGGGTAAGTAGATTGAATTGGCATCTTTTATGGATGGGGAGCCAGTGGAGGTCTTTCAGGCACTGGGTGATGCGAGTTCTCTTGGGCAGGTTGAGGATCAGTCTGGTTGCCGTGTTCTGGACCGTTCCTGAGCTTCTCATGAGTTTGGTGGTGGTGCCTGCATAGAGTGAGTTGCCATAATCCAGCCAGCTGGTAATGAGGGCCTCTGTCACAGTTTTTCTGGTGTGTGTGGGTAGCCACTTCAAGATTCTGTGGAGCATGTGGAGAGTGTGGAAGCAGGCTGAGGAGACAGGGTTGACCTGACCCTTCATGGAGAGTTCGCTGTCCAGGATGATGCTGAGGTTGCGGTTGTGGTCTTTCGGAGTGGGGGTGGGTCCGAGTTCCGATGGTCACTAGGAGTCATTCCAGAGGGAGGTGTGTCTGCTGAATATCAGGACTTCTGTTTTGTCTGTGTTGAGCTTCAGGCAGTTGCTCTTCATCCAGTCTGAGACCTTCTTCATACAGTTATGGAAATTGGTCTTTGTTGTGGTGGGGTCCGCTGAGAGTGAGAGGACGAGTTACGTGTCATAGGAAATGATGTTGATGTTGTGGGTTCTGAATGTTTGCAAGCGGTGTCATGTAGATGTTGAAAAGTGTTGAGCTGCGGGATGATCCTTGAGGGATGCCGCAGGGGGTGTCCTTGGGTTGAGAAGTGAAGGTGGGAGTGGATTCTTTCGGTGCACTGAAAATATGCTATCCATCTGGTGCGCTGTCTGATTCCGATCTGGCTCAGTCTATCAATGAGTGTTTGGTGGAAGACTGTGTCGAAAGCTGTGGAGAGGGCGGGTAGAATCAGGGCGGTTGATTCTCCTCTGTAGAATAGGGTGCGGATGTCATCTGTTGCGGCAATCAGGGCAGTCAGTCTCTGTGCTGTGAACTGGTCATCAATATCAACTCCAACATTCTTCTGCAACGAGAGACAGCCCTACTCTGAGAGACAACTTCTCCAGCACTCACCTGTAGAATCATATGACTCTGGTCTGAGAAACCCATCTAGTTCCATACTTAAGTACCAAATGCAAGACAACAAGCCTGTTTCTTACATGTAGCACCAAGCCAAGCAACAGTGCTGGGATACAGCCTCTCCAGCATGTACCTGTAACTTAAGACATAGCACCACCAGAACCTCTGCAGCACTCACCTGTAGCATCATAAGACACTGGCCTGCGAGACCAACTCTCTTGCCGTAGCCTTAACTATCATATGCCTCTGTTCCAAGACAACTACCAGGTTCTTCACATGCAGAACCATGCAACACTGCTGGGATACAACCTCTCCAGCATGTACTTGTCACGTAAGACAACACTACTCCGACAGAACCTCTCCAGCACTCACCTGTCCCATCATAAGACACAGGCCTGTGAGACCAACTCTCTAGCATAATTTTTAAGTATCATATGCCTCTCCTCCAAGACAACCATCAGGTTACTCATATGTAGCACCATGCAACAGTGCTGGAATACAGGCTCTCCAGCATGTACCTGTCACTTGAGACAGCACTGCTCTGACAGAACCTCTCCAGCACTCCCGAGTTATATAATACAATAAAGCTATGAGAGACAACCTCTCTAGGTCTCACTTTTTTCATGATACAGTTTTGTTTGAACCCAGCTGTCCAGCACACAGGTCATACAGGAATAGAACATGTCAAGGGCTCACTTATTGCATGATGAGACAACTTCTACTGGCTTCACCTATAGCAGGAGCCAGGATGCTCGGACACAGCCTCTCCATCTCATGCCCCCTGAAGGATACATCACTGCCGAGAGATTGCAACTCCGAAATTCATGGTGGACTTGATACAGCTCTGCTCTGAAAGTCTATAGTCTTTGAACCTAGCATTATCCATCTTGGTTCTATGAAACCTTCTGTATCTCACGCCTGTAGAATGATACAGCCCAGGTAACAAGACAACCTTTCAGGCACAGGCCAGTTGCATGTATGTATATGTTTATATGCATGTATATATACAGTATTTTTATAGTGTGAACCTAGCCAAAAAGCAGCATAGAGCCGTACAGGGTCAAAAACAAGCACAAAGGAAACAAGTGATAGGAGAGGTAACTGGGTTGTGGACGGTTAGTGCATTCTGTTGTAGCGTTCTTTAAAGAGGTCAGTTTTCAACTGTTTTCTAACTGTAGAAGTGTTCGAGCCATCTTGATTGATATGCGATTATTGTTCCAGATCCTAGGTGCATGGACGGAAATGGCCGGCTGCCTTGTTTTTCCTTTTTTTTGCACTTATGACTTTACAATCTGTTGGTTTCCTGGCGGAGGGTGTGCTGAGAATCACCAGAGAGAGATTACCTCCAATATAACCAGACGTGCTACTTTGTAAATGATGCAGCTGCTTTTGAAGGTGGTCAGGGCAGATAAGGGGAATCAATGGATGTCCATCAGGATGGGGGTGATGTAATCATATTTCTTCAGGTCATGGATGAGACATGCTGTGGCATGTAGGATGCCCTTAAGGGGTGCCAGTGTGGAGTTTGGGAGGTTATGGAGCAAGAGGTTACCCCCATTCCGATGCAAGAGTATGAGGCCTTGACTAGCAGTTCTAAGGTCCCTTTCTGGAAGAAATGGTTTCACTTTCTTTAGAAGAGAGAGCTAGTACCAGGCAGGCTTTGTATTTTTTGGGAATGTGCTCCTTGAGGGCGAAGTTAGTGTCCAGAGTGAAGCCATGTGACTTGGCATTCGGTGAAAGTTGGTATTCAAAGCTGTTAAGGGCCATGTCATTGAGCCACGTTTGTACTGTTTGTAGCATAATTCAGCCCTGGTCTTTGAAACCACTGTTCTACCATGACACAGCACAGCTCTTAGAGACAGATTCTCCAGCCCTCAATAGTAGTGTATACTACCTGAACATACTGGGGCACATTTACTATTAATACACACAAGGGGAGTTACTGTGCTGCATTGCATGAAAGGGAGGGAGCAGAAATGCTTACAGCACAATAACAATCCTTAGAGGCATATTTCTCTTTTTATGTGAAAAGAGGAAGTAGGGAGGAGAAATAATATTTCTCCTTGTTGCGCGTCTGTCAGGCAGGCGCGTGATTGGCGCAAACCCAGCTTTACCAGGCTTTGTAAATCTGGGTTTGAGTCAAAGTACTTGGGTGGATGCATGAGAACGCCCATGCTCCATCCAAGCAACACTGACCCGATGTAAAATAACGCAAGGCATTACTTCAACGTCTCGTCAGGGGTAGTAAATGTTACATAAATTAAATGCAATTTAAATGCAGTATTTACTAAACTACGCAAAGCCACACAAAGTAGCTTTGCATGGCTTAGTAAATGCACAAAATGATTTTGAGTAGGGGCTGGACCACAAAAATGAGACACCCCAACACAAAATTGTGGTTAATCTGGGCCACCATCTATAACAATCACCTGTAGCATGATGTAACCCAGCCCTGAGATAATCTCGCCAACCCTCACCAGGAGCGTGCTATAACCACTGGAGATAGCCTCGCCAGTCTTTGCCTATAGCGTCATAAACACCCATTGGCATAGCAAGGGTACCAAGGGCCCTAGTGAAAGCATGGAAAATGAGCCCCCTATTCTCATGCTGAGCAATAAAAATATCTGTAGTTGGAGTGCAGAGGGCCCCTCTGCCACCGTACCTGTTGCATCACTGATGGCCACACCCCTTCATACACCAATGTTTCAAGGCAACCACGCCCTCCGTTTTAGAATAGTTCAGAACTGACTAGCATACAAACTTTTTGGCATATGGCTGCAGCATAAAATAGCACTGGTTAGAAGCCTTTGCTCCTGCCCTCAACTGTAGCATGATGCAGCACTGCTCAAGACTCCAACCCTTTTCTACAGAATGATACAGCATGGTGTAGAGACCGTGGGCCCCATTTATCATAGGGTTGTGTCGCTTTTGCACCACGCAATGAGGTGCACAACCAACGCAACCCTTAAGATGCGATTTATCAAGCCACGCAAGGCCGCCTTGCGTGGCCCTGACAGGCTTGATAAATCCAGAGCAACACAACGCAGCTAAGGAATGTTACTTCAAGTATGCACCTATCACTGAACGTCCCGAAGGCATGTGAGTGAATGACTGCCTGGGACCTGTCCAATTGAAAGCAACAGGAAATGTTGGGGTAGATAAGTGTCAAAAGACCTAACAGGATTTATATTGGAAAAAGGAAAAGTAATCTTTCATAGTAGGTGACTTTTGTTTACCACAATGAGCCTGACCTTTAATCCCGGATCTCAGAAAACTATTAATGTATCCCCTGGACAGCACACTTAGAAAGAGGAAACAGCAAGGAGAAATAAAGGTATTGCTCCTCGTTGCGCCTCTGGCGGGGAGGCTCACACTTCTGACTCATTCCCAGGTCTACAAATGTTGGTAAATCTGGGAATGTGTCAGAATCCATGGGTGGATGCGTGGGAACACCCACGCTCCAGCCATGGCACACCTCCCTGTCACAGAGTAACACAAGGCAGTGATTTGCGCTGTGTTGCATTACTCTAGATTTATCAAGCCACGCAGGGCCACCCAAGGTAGCCTTGCGTGGCTTCATAAATCTCATTTAGGTTTTGCTTCACCGTTGCGTCCTCTTGTGTGGCGCAAGGGCGTCGCAAAACCTTGATAACTATAGGCCAAAGTCTCTACCCTCTGCCTGTTCAGACACTAAAGTCTGGTTACACCCAAGGCTTTTTCAAATTTTTGCTCTTCGTCAAGGCTTTATCAACATTTGGGAAATATTCGATGGCTGGTACCCACTTGTATTCTCCATCTTTACTGCAAAATTTCTGTAGTTGTACTATCCTTCTGAGTCACAAGAGTAGCGCTTCACAAAAAAAACAAATAAAATAAAACATTGACTATGTGTGATGATGGGCTACGAAAACCACGCAACCCATGACAACAAGCTCATTGGAAACACAGTGCAAGTCTTGGCGTTTTTATGGATGTTGGAAAAAATAAGGAACTAAGGGCCTCATTTACAACATTTTGGTGCAGGGTAGTGCCTCAAGGCTTCTTGCTACGCTGCCCTCGTCTAAAGCAAAAGGCAGGAATGTGCCATATCTATGAGATGCAGTGCATTTCTGTCCTCTTTCACAGCGCTGGCACACAAATGACTGCCATGCGCCAACGCAGGCACTCTTGCACCATGGTGCAAGAGTGTCTGTGTTGAAATCAGATTTTTTTGTGGAGGGACACCTTCATTCACAAAAACAACTCTTACACCACCCGGTCGGGAGGCACTGGGTTTTGACGCATTCCCAGATTTATGCTTTGTTGTAAATCTGGGAATGTGTCAAATACCATGGACGCTGAGTGGGAACACCCACTGCAAAGCTCATAGCACGCTTACCCGGGGCACTGTGAGTCAACGCAGCGACTTACGCTGCGTTGCCTTACAACATATCTATAAGGCCATGAAAAGCCGCAGGGTGGCTTTCCGTGGACTTGTAGCAATGGGTAAGCCCGGTGCGCTGCCGGAACGTCAAAAAAAGGGACGTTCCGTCAGCACACTGGGCTTGTAAATAAGCCCCAAAGTCACATTAGAGGGCTTTGAGTGAGTACTGTCAGCTGTGCTAGAAAGGAACAGTGCATGCACACGTCGTGATAGTGTTGTTAAGAGCAGGTTATGGTCACCCTTGAAGAACAGTTGGGCATTTGAGGACCAGACAATACTATGAGATTAAATGAAGTACGTGTTAGGTTATATCTTATTTTAATGAGAGCCCAAGGGAAACTGCTTCCCTTTCAAGTATTTGCTCCTTTCCAATCACTCAAGTAACATTCTACTGGCTTTATCTATTTTGAGGGCCTAAGAATGGAATTCATACCTTAGAAAAGTTCTGAACTGTTACTGGATGCCGCCATCTTGGAATGTGTGACTTCTTGAAGGATATGGCACAGACTTTATATCAGAGCTTCAAGCCACTCACCCTAGCACCCCAATTTATCCTGAGGTTCATCCACGTATCATCGCAGAGATTTTCTGTAGAAAGACTTCCCCTTCACTGTGCCTCAAAACTATAGAATTCAGAGCCCTAATTATTTTAGATCTGTTGACGCTTTCAGCACCGTCAGCCATAACCGCTTAATCTGAAGCCTGACTGAGTGTGGCTTTAAGGACACAGGGGGCATATTAGCAAGGGCGTTATCGCCGCTTTAGCAGCACTTTTTGCCGCTAAAGCGGCGATATTTCTATCGCCCTATTAGCAAGCTGTCGCTAACAGCTGTTAGCGACAGCTTTATGGCGAAAGCGACCGTTTTGGTGCCGCTTTGCATGTCAGCGATATATATCGCTAATGACATGCAAAGTAGGCGTTCCCAACTAAAAGCAACTAAAAACAGTCGCAAACACAACTTCCCCCTATTAGCAATGCCCGCAAAGCGATAAAAAAAAGTCGCGCTAACCGCGATTATCGCTGGTATTTAACACCTGCTAAAAACTTGACTTAACCTTACAATCCACCTCCCATTGACAAGAATGGTTAAGTCCTCACCTGCCAATTAGCAAGCTTTTCATTAGCGCAGTGATTTTATCGCTGGATTACTCGCGCTATTGCTGGGTTTCGCCGCTATCGCTGGATTTTTTATCGCCTTGGAGATAAGCGTTGATAATAACGCGTTATCTCCGCGACGAAATCCGGCGATAAAAAAACAGCGCTAAGCGCGCTTTGCGATAATTATCGCAAATCCTAGGTAATATGCCCAACAGTTCTCTCCTAGTCCTGGTTTGAGTCCCTTCATTCTTGACAGGGTCAAGATGTTAGACTTGGTCAGTATGCTTCCAACAGGGCATCGATAACTTGTGCCCAAAAGGAATGGTGTGATCATCACTTCTTTTTTATTCCTATGTGTGCCCCCCGTATGATTTTACTCAAATCTTAGAAAAACCCTTTTTATAATTTTGCCGATGACACTCAGTTAATGATTTAGATAATTCCAACTACAGCAGATGCTGGAAAGACTTTCACGCCTTGCTTGGTAGCAGTTGAGACGTGAATGTGTGCCAACTACTTGAAAAACAAGCATTGGCATAGCCAATAGGTCTCGCCTTTGGGATCTTATAAGTGTTTAGCCATGCAGCACACAAGCTGCGAGGTTACAAACATCAGAAAGTACATTCAGCAGCCGGTCACATTTCATGTATCAGCGGTAGGACCAGAATAATTCCACCCAGCATGCCCTGTGAGAAGGATTAAGCAAGAGCATTAACGACAGAGATGTGGTGGGTGCGAAGGAGACATGGAAGGCAGCAAGGCAAGGGGTGCCAGCCAAGGCGGGAACCTGGTCCATCAAACGGGAGGTGGTGACTTGAACCATGCCACAGGCCTCATGCACAAATGCATGCACTCAGGTGATTTGTGATCTTTGGATTAAATGGGAAATCAATGGCCATTGATTTACAAGATGGTTTGAGTAAACTAAATTTGGAGTACTCTTTTTTTCAATATTAAATTGATGTGCGTCCAAAGCATCTAGAAGGCAGCCAGTCACCTGCTGCTCTGCACTGGCATGATGAGATGCCATCTGAAGGCAGCCAGTCACCCTGCACCAGCTGCTGAAGGCAGCCAGTCACCCTGCTTCTCTGCACTGGCACGGTGAGATGCCAACTAAATGCAGCCAGTCACCCTGCACCAGCTGCTGAAGGCAGCCAGTCTCCCTGCTTCTCTGCACTGGCACGGTGAGATGTCAACTAAAGGCAGCCAGTCACCCTGCTTCTCTGCACTGGCATGATGAGATGCCAGCTGCTGAAGGCGTCCAGTCACTGGCATGATGAGATGCCCACTGAAGACAGCCAGTCACCCTGCTTCTCTGCACTGGCACGATGAGATGCCAGCTGCTGAAGGCAGCCAGTCACCCTGCTTCTCTGCACTGGCACAGTGAGATGCCATTTGCTGAAGGCGGCCAGTCACCTTGCTTCTCTGCACTGGAATGATGTAGGTTCACAAATGTTATCACTTTATTCCTCCCTGGTGTCCCCTCAAGTCTTTCTTCCATCCCCATCCTCACCATGAGAGACTGAAAGATTGAGATGAAATGAGTGACTGGTTGATAAAAGGACAGCCTCTGCTGAAAGGAGGGACAGAATGACGAGGGGAGAGATAGCCAGTGTAGTACAAGATGGCAGTGCCACTAGAATACAGTAGCAGGAGGAGTCCACTAAGAAGCTGAGAGCCTCTGGTGAAAGGAGGGACAGAGTGACACGGAGAGGGAGAGACAGCCCATGGGGAGGGCCATTAGGAGAGACTGAAGGGGTGAAGTGAATGGAGGAGACCGGTAAAAAGCAGAGACTCTGGTGAAGGAAGGGGCAGGGTGACCAGGAGAGCGCAGAGACAGCCTGGAGTGGCGGTGGGGAGTGCCACAAGGATAGACTGAAAGGCTGAGATGAAATAAGTGACCGGGTAAGAAACAGAGAGCCTCTGGTGAAAGGAGGGGCAGGGTTACAAGGAGACGGGAGAGACAGCCGCGAAGATCTGGTGGGGAGTGCCGTAGGAGACACTGAAAGCCTGAGATAAAAGGAAGGACCGGGTAAGAAGCAAAGAGCCTCTGGTGAAAGGAGGGACAGAATGACGAAAGGGGAGAGAACCTATGATGAGCAGTTGGGAGCGAGTGAGAAGCGGAGAATAAAAGCGTAAGATGAAAGGAGGGTCGGGGTTATGAAAAGAAGCAGGGAGTCTCGTGATGAATTAAGGGAGCTAAGGGTAGGGAAAGCAGAGAGCTCGCAATGAATGGATGGACAGGATGAGAAAAGGCAGAGGGGGCCTCTGGAGAATGGAGGGGCAATGAAAGACGGACAGAATGCAGCGAGTAAAGGGACAGGGTGAAAGAGGATGAAGACCTGCAGCGCCTCGTCAGTGGTACTATGCGCTATATAAATGCAATTAAATGAATAGCGGGGCAGAGTGAGGAAGGCAGATCCGGAGCGTGAAGGGGCAGTGAGGACAGAATGACAGCCTGCAATAACCGACGAGACAGAGTGAGGAGTAGAAACATGTGATGGAGGGACAGGAGCTGGAAAGGGCAGGCAGGGGCCTATGGTGTGTGTGGGCACAGGGAGGTTGCTTTGAATGGAGAGACGGGGGAGGAGAGACAGGCGCTGTTTTGGCAGAGAGACGTTACCAGGATGTGAGAGGGAGAGAGTTCTGGGTTGATAGAGCGAGAGAGGAAGTCTGCATGCAGGAAGAGATAAGGTTGGAGTGGAGAGACAGCCTGCAAGAGAGTACAAGACAGAGAGACAGGGCCATTATTGGGCGCAGGTTACGGGGAGAAGGAAAGAGCGCCACCCAGCGGCGGATCGACAGTCAGGGTGAGGAGAAACTGATGACAGCCCCTGCCTCAGGGGTGCACTCCCTCTGTACAGCTGCAGGGGGCAGTGTCGCGGCACGCATCACTCTGAATGCATCATTGAGGAATGGGTTCCTGACACTACGAGCCTGACACACGCCCTTGCACCGCGCCATGGCCTCTTTGCTGAGACTGCAGACGTGGCCCAACCTAGGAGGGCAAGAGGTTCTGGAAGGTTAGGGGCAGAGAGGGTTCCTCTGCTCATGGACAGGGTTAGCAGAGGCGGGACTCAAAAACATGCTTTGCTACTGCGAGAGCCACGAACACAAAAAACATGGAAAACGAAGACTGCATTAAGTACAGGCTGCAGAGAAAAACAAGAAAAGTAACTCTAAAGCGCATGGCTCATTTGCCAACAAGAAAGGTTTAAGTTGTGTGTCTCCTCTCGTCTCAGCCGGCTCCTGGAAGAGGCACAAAGGAGCCGGGGGAGGGAAGGAAGGGGTAGGGGAGGAGGCTTTAACAAGTGCGGCCGCGCGGACGCGAAACGAAAACAAGAAAAAAAAAACACGAAAGTGAAAGCGACCGCGAGACAGGCAAATGTAAACAAGCGCGTCCACGCTAATTAGAAACAGATGGCCCCTGCGCGCCGCTGCTCGCTCCCTCAAGGTGGATGCCGCCACACGCACAAGTGTTGGAAAAGTGCAGACCGATTCCAAAAGGTCATCTCCTAGAGCAGCGCATGCACGCTGCGTTAGGCTCGACCTAAAAATCCTAGTAAAACTGGCATTTTACTGATTGGTGCTTCTGAGACCTCTTGATCTAAGGATATATGACCCAGCACCAATGGCCCTCGAGAGAGAGTGTGCACACCTCGGGACTCTGCACCTGCAGTGGTCTGGGACTGCCTGCTGTCACTCGGGCCTAGACTGCCTGCTGCCACTCGGGTCTTGGACTGCCAGACTGCCTACTGCCACTCGGGTCCAGCACTGCCTGCTGCCACTCGGGCCTAGAATGCCTGCTGTCACTCGGGCCTAGACTGCCTGCTGTCACTCGGGTCTGGGACTGCCAGACTGCCTGCTGCCACTCAGGTCCGTCACTCGGGTCCAGCACTGCCTGCTGCCACTCGGGTCTAGACTGCCTGCTGCCACTCGGGTCTAGACTGCCTGCTGTCACTCGGGTCCGGGACTGCCTACTGTCACTCGGGTCCGTCACTCAGGTCCGGACTGCCTGCTGTCACTCGGGTCCAGGACTGCCTTCTGTCATTCGGGAACGGGGCTGCCTGCTGTCGCTCAGGTCCGGGATTGGCTGCTGTCACCGGGACTGCCTGCTGTCACTCGGGTCCAGGACTGCCTGCTGTCACTCGGGTCCAGGACTGCCTGCTGTCACTCGGGACCAGGACTGCCTGCTGTCACTCGGGACCAGGGCTGCCTGCTGTCATTCGAGTCTGGGACTGTCTGTCACTCGGATCCGGGACTGCCTGCTGCCACTCAGGACCAGGACTGCCTGCTGTCACTCGGGACCAGGGCTGCCTGCTGTCATTCGAGTCTGGGACTGTCTACTGTCACTCGGATCCGGGACTGCCTGCTGCCACTCAGGTTGGGGACTGCCTGCTGTCACTTGGGTCCAAGACGGGCTGCTGTCACTCGGGACCAGGGCTGCCTGCTGTCACTCGGGTCCGGGACTACCTGCTGTCACTCGGGACCAGGGCTGCCTGCTGTCACTCGGGACCAGGGCTGCCTGCTGTCACTTGGGTCCGGGACTGCGTGCTGTCATTCGGGTCTGGACTGCCTGCTGTCACTCGGGTCCGGGCTGCCTGCTGTCACTCGAGTCCGGGACTGCCTGCTGTCACCTGGGACCAAGGCTGTCACTCGGGCCAGGGACTGTGTGCTGTCATTTTGGTCCGGGACTGCCTGCTGTCACTCAGGTATACGACTGTGTGCTGTCAGTCGGGTATGGGACTGTTTGTGGTCACTCGGGTCTGGGACTGCTTGCTGTCACTCGTGTCCGGGACTGCCTGCTGTCACTCGGGTATGGGACTGTGTGCTGCCACTGGTGTCCAGCAATTCAGCAGCAAAGTCCCAGCCCACTCTGCACTGAGTTCCAGTCCAACTGGCTTGGCCATGCAGACAGAGTCATTCTTCTGACACGAGATACCAGCATAGCATAGTAAGACAGCGCCCTGTGAGGTATGCCACTTACACACATTGTCATCTTGTATGCCACTTACACACATTGTCATCTTGTATGCCACTTGTACACAATGTCATCTTGTATGCCACTTGTACACTATCTCATCTTGTATGCCGCTTATACACTATCTCATCTTGTATGCCGCTTATACACTATCTCATCTTGTATGCCGCATATACACAATCTCATCTTGTATGCCGCTTACACACAATCTCATCTTGTATAAAAACTCTAGCTTACAGCTGCACTATAAACTCAGACCTAAGACAGTGACAGCATAATCCTGTAGAGTCACCAGAAGTAACTGCATCGTGATGGTGAGCATCACAAGTCTGCAGTATCCCAGGATTCCCTGAGTGAGCAGCACGAGCCTGCAGCGCCACAGGCTATTACTAGGTGTACCAAGATTAAAAAAGACCAGTCTCAATTTATTACAAGCATTTACAATGCAATAGGTCTCGCAATTGCGAGATTTTGAGCTATTGGCATTGTAAATGGCAATGCCTTTGTTAATATTAAAAGCCATTGCCATTTACAATACCAATAGTTCAAACTTTGGCAAAAGCGATACCTATTGTATTGCAGAGCGCGGTGTCCGTGAAGAGGGCACTGCGCTCACCATTTCAGTTAAAAAAACAAAAAAACAAAACAGAGCGCGGTGTCCCTGAAGCGGGCGCCGCGCTCAACATGAAAGTTTAAAAAAAATGAAACTGAGTGCGGAGACCCTCAAGCGGGCGCCGCACTCAACGTGAAAGTTCTAAAAAAAAATGAAACTGAGCGTTTTGTCCCTAAAGCGGCCGCCGCGCTCAGCATGCAAGTTAGAGCGGCATAGTGCTCCATAAGAAAAGCGGTTGCCATTGTCCTGTGTGGGCGCGCTGCAAATACAAAAAGCAGACGCCATTGTCCCCATCAGTGTCAATAAACAAAATAGTGCTCATAGACTTCTAATGCAGACTGTGTGACAAGCCAAGTAAAAGGTCCAGTCGTTATGGGAGGTAACAAATGCAGACAAGGCGGTACCAAGGAGGGACTAACAAGCCTATTTACGAATCAGAAGCCAGCATTTATGAAGGACAATGACACAAGCCAATGACAAATATGGGCAGAGTGTGGGCGGGGCTTCCAGTGCATACTCCAATACAGCACGCCTCGCAGAGCGAGCAGCGCATGCGTGCTGCAGCTAGGCTCGACCTAAAAATGCCACGGTAAAGAAACTCTGATATAATTTCGAAAGTAATTAATGAGGCAATACTTATATAAGCAAAACTGGGTTTATTGTTTCTATAAAAGTACTATTTTTAAGAAAGACAACAATGATGCATGGACCAGTGACATAGATGAAGGACAGTATTGTAACATTCAACAAGCAACACTAAGGAAAGACCACAATGGTACATGTAACCAATGACTTAGAAGAACAAATTAAGTGGAACACACAACCAACAAGGTAGAAGAAGGACTACAATAGCAGATATAATCTTTGTGACTGGCATGCTCACAACGAAAAGAAACCAGCTGATCTGACCTCAGGAATGAAATAGGAGCCTGAATAAAGTAATGACGCAACTCATCAAGAAAAGTATATAATTGATCATATTAAAGAAAATCCGATTTTTTTTTTCCAGATCAAAAAACTATTTTATTTAAAAATAACTAATGAAACATTATATAGAGCATTTACATACTTATCATCAAATCATACTTATAGTAAGCTTTTTTATTTTTTTATTTTAACTCTGAGCATGTTGCTAGTAAAGATTGAAGCCTTCTTTTCAGGGTGGCTTTTGTGCTCCCAAACAATCCCTGCAACTTCCTAGGAGGTGCAATGATACCCCAGAGTGGTTGTATCTATTGCATGTTTCACTAATTTAGCATTTAAAAGGATGAGAAAGGTTATTGTTGTACAATCTCTTCCTTATATTATAGACTCTTGATAGGCAAGAACTGTGAAAACTATGAATTATGTATAGATAACTATTCAATAAGAATTGCGGACACTGGTTACCAAGTTTTTAGTCTCTTATTTATGCCCATCAGAAAGTCATGTAAAGATTGAATTATTTGTTTTCTTGCTGTAAATTAATTCTAAAAATAAAGATTGCATGCTGTTTGCTATGTGTAGGAAGTAGCTCGAAAAAGCAATAAACTTGAACCTGATTCTAGACTAAACAAACAATACCATGAGGACAGAGATGTTTACTCCTCTGAAACTCAATGTATGTTTTTTAGAAGAGTAGTGATAAAAGCTTCGACAGGCAGCTACGCTGTCAAACCAGATTTAACAAGCACTGGCAAAGCCAACAGATCTCGCCTATTGGAGCCTTTGGCTTTGGCAATGTTTTATAGCCATGTTGTACAGCAGCGCGGATGCTTTGCAGTGTGGCTAGAACTAATTTAAGAAAATGCCATAGCGCAGCCAGGCCTACTGCACATTTTTTTTCTTTTAAGTAGTGTATTGGTGCTGGATGTATCAGGCCTTTTTATTATTATTTTTAGCCATGCTACATAGAATGCACACAGCTATACAGTTAGCTACAAATAATTGCCAAAATTGGCAATGCCCATGCTGTAGACCATGAACAAAAGGCAAAGGCGAGACCTATTGGCTCTAGCAATGCTTGTTAGGTCTTAGCATAACACCCTTGTGATTCTGAGCAAATTATTTAATCTCCCCATGTGTGAAAAAGAAAAAAAAATGACATTGGTCCAAAAAAGTTCCATCACATAAAGAAAGCAACTGCACCCATATTCATGTCTTAGTGAAAATGCATTTGTAAGCAGATAACATCTTTTGTCTCAAACATCCATTTTAACAGAGAAAACGGCTTCCTTGAAGTATGTGTGGCATAGTATCACATAGCTACAAATGGCAAAAAGTTGAACAAGGACGACAGGGAATAAAATTAAAAATAAAAGAAGTACCTCAATCACAGTGATATCAGAGGACGGACAGTAATCAAGCTGAAGCAATCAGTACTTGGTCCATGCTCCAGCCGAAAGAAGAGGAAGTAAAGCCAGCACGTGCTGGCCAATTAGAAGACAGCAAATAAGAATGACAATGAAGTCAACGGTTAAGCAATGGGCGGACTGCAAGTATACAATAACTCTCGCAAGCGAGCGCTCATGCGCTGTCACAGGCGAGACCTAAAAAAGGTCTTTTTATTTGCTGGTCATTCAATTAAACAGATCGGATGAATGATCTGTATCTGGTGATGGTGCTATCTGCCACATTGGGCTTTTTAGCAGTCCTAATTTGGGTTGAAATGACAGTGCTCTAGAGATGAAAGGACATTCGAGAACTAACTCCATGTTACCAAGGCTACATATATGCAGTCCTGGCTTTTTAGCATAGAACAGTTTTCCTGCTAGGTCTGAATGCCTATGCATACAGTGGAAAATTAAGACTACGCATCCCAGCATGCAATGTGCTTTTGGAAAAAATGCCAGAACTGGACAAAGGTGCACGTCTTTACGTGGGGTTGGTGACAACCCTGGGCATCTTAACTCTGCGTGCGAACACTGGTACTAGCCTTCTGCCACCCTGCTGGCCAGTATCCGATTCTGAATTCCCGGTTCAGGTAAACTTCAGTCCACGCGGGCAGCATACGGTTTTGTCATTTTTGGAAGGTTCGCGTGAGGCTCGGTCATATTTCACTAGTTCTGAAGGACTGTTGGCCCTGCTGATTAATGAGCAAGGGGCCCTGGGACCCCAGCATCTGCGAGCAAAGGCCGGGGTGGGGGGAACCACGTTACAAAGGCCCGCAAGCACTGGAATGAAACGACAGGGCCACAACTCACAGCGCCGAACAGCTGTTCGCGTTTAGCGATAAACCTTACCGGAAAACCACCATTATTTATGGGCCAAAACGAGGGATAATTGCTAACATACTGGACCATCAGCACTGCAGGCCCTTGATAATGGTGCGCGCGAGCTGAGCCACGAATCTCTCAGATGTGCCCCTTGAGGCCAAATTTCATGTGTACTTGGGAGGTGGGGGTTACCTGCTGCAAGAGGGCATCTCCAGATGCCGTTATTTCCCGCAAAGTTCGTGCTCTGTTTGGCTCCGGCTCGGAAGGACCCTAGATCTCTTCAGCGTTGTCCTCATGCTGGTTCCTCGTGGTCCAGAAAGGGCACATGGAAGCCAGAGAGACTGGAGGGGATGGCGCCCACTCAGGCGCTCTCTCATCCGCTCTGTCGTGCTGGGGACAGAACGGATGAGAGAGGTTCCTAAATGCTCTCTCTGGTTTTTCCAGCTAGATGGAATGCCAGATTTTGATTGGAGGCCTTGGTGCACTCCGCCTCTTCCGGGGTGAGAGCAGAGGGGAAGGAGCAGGTGCACTCCGCCATTATCCATGGTGACTGGAAGGGCAGGTGCTAGTGAACTTCACCACTACTGGAGTGTAAGGGAAGGTGAAAGAGCTGGTGCACGCCACCAATATTAGAGTGTGACTGGAGGGGCAGGAGGTGGTGCACTCCACTGCTTCGTGAGTGTGACTGGAGGGGCAGGAGCTGGTGCACTCCACTTCTACGTGAGCGAGACTGGAGGGGCAGGAGCTGGTGCACTCCACTGATACGTGAGCGTGATGGGAGGGGCTGGAGCTGGTCCACTCCACTGCTACGTGAGCATAACTGGAGGGGCAGGAGCTGGTGCACTCCACTGATACGTGAGCGTGACTGGAGGGGCAGGAGCTGGTGCACTCCACTTCTACGTGAGCGTGACTGGAGGGGCAGGAGCTGGTGCACTCCACTTCTACGTGAGCGTGACTGGAGGGGCAGGAGCTGGTGCACTCCACTTCTGCGTGAGTGTGACTGGAAGGGCAGGAGCCGGTGCAGTCCACTGCTTCGTGAGTGTGACTGGAGGGGCAGGAGCTGGTGCACTCCACTTCTACGTGAGCGTGACTGGAGGAGCAGGAGCTGGTGCACTCCACTTCTACGTGAGCGTGACTGGAGGGGCAGGAGCTGGTGCACTCCACTTCTACATGAGCATGACTGGAAGGGCAGGAGCTGGTGCACTCCACTTCTACGTGAGCGTGACTGGAGGGGCAGGAGCTGGTGCACCCCACTTCTACGTGAGTGTGACTGGAAGGGCAGGAGCCGGTGCAGTCCACTGCTACGTGAGCATGACTGGAGGGGCAGGAGCTGGTGCACTCCACCAATATTAGAGTGTGACTGGAGGGGCAGGAGGTGGTGCACTCCACTGCTTCGTGAGTGTGACTGGAGGGGCAGGAGCTGGTGCACTCCACTTCTACGTGAGCGTGACTGGAGGTGCAGGAGCTGGTGCACCCCACTTCTACGTGAGTGTGACTGGAAGGGCAGGAGCCGGTGCAGTCCACTGCTACGTGAGCATGACTGGAGGGGCAGGAGCTGGTGCACTCCACTGATACGTGAGCGTGATGGGAGGGGCTGGAGCTGGTCCACTCCACTGCTACGTGAGTGTGACTGGAGGGCAGGAGCTGGTGCAGTCCACTGCTACGTGAGCGTGACTGGAGTGGCCGGAGCTGGTGCACTCCACTGATACGTGAGCGTGACTGGAGGGGCAGGAGCTGGTCCACTCCACTTCTACGTGAGCGTGACTGGAGGGGCAGGAGCTGGTCCACTCCACTTCTACTTGAGCGTGACTGGAGGGGCAGGAGCTGGTGCACTCCACTGATACGTGAGCGTGACTGGAGGGGCAGGAGCTGGTGCACTCCACTGCTACGTGAGCATGACTGGAGGGGCAGGAGCTGGTCCACTCCACTGCTACGTGAGCGTGACTGGAGGGGCAGGAGCTGGAACACTCCACTTCTACGTGAGCGTGACTGGAGGGGCAGGAGCTGGTCCACTCCACTGCTACGTGAGCGTGACTGGAGGGGCAGGAGCTGGTCCACTCCACTTCTACGTGAGCGTGATTGGAGGGGCAGGAGCTGGTGCAATCCACTGCTACGTGAGCGTGACTGGAGGGGCAGGAGCTGGTGCACTCCACTGCTACGTGACCGTGACTGGAGGGGCAGGAGCTGGTCCACTCCACTTCTACGTGAGCGTGACTGGAGGAGCAGGAGCTAGTCCACTCCACTGCTACGTGAGCGTGACTTCAGGGGCAGGAGCTGGTCCACTCCACTTCTACGTGAGCATGACTGGAGGGGCAGGAGCTGGTCCACTCCACTTCTACGTGAGCGAGACTGGAGGGGCAGGAGCTGGTGCACTCCACTTCTACGTGAGCATAACTGGAGGGGCAGGAACTGGTGCACTCCACTTCTACGTGAGCGTGACTGGAGGGGCAGGAGCTGGTGCACTCCACTTCTACGTGAGCATGACTGGAGGGGCAGGAGCTGGTGCAGTCCACTGCTACGTGAGCGTGACTGGAGGGGCAGGAGCTGGTGCACTCCACTGATACATGAGCGTGACGGGAGGGGCAGGAGCTGGTCCACTCCACTGCTACGTGAGCGTGACTGGAGGGGCAGGAGCTGGTGCAGTCCACTGCTACGTGAGCGTGACTGGAGGGGCAGGAGCTGGTCCACTCCACTGCTACGTGAGCGTGACTGGAGGGGCAGGAGCTGGTCCACTCCACTTCTACGTGAGCGTGCCTGGAGGGGCAGGAGCTGGTCCATTCCACTTCTACGTGAGCGTGACTGGAGGGGCAGGAGCTGGTGCACTCCACTGCTACGTGAGCCTGTCTGGAGGGGCAGGAGCTGATCCACTCCACTTCTACGTGAGCGTGACTAGAGGGGCAGGAGCTGGTGCACTCCACTGCTACGTGAGCGTGACTGGAGGGGCAGGAGCTGGTGCACTCCACTTCTACGTGAGCGTGACGGGAGGGGCAGGAGCTGGTCCACTCCACTGCTACGTGAGCATGACTGGAGGGGCAGGAGCTGGTCCACTCCACTGCTACGTGAGCGTGACTGGAGGGGCTGGAGCTGGTGCACTCCACTGCTACGTGAGCGTGACTGGAGGTGCAGGAGCTGGTGCACTCCACTGATACGTGAGCGTGACTGGAGGGGCAGGAGCTGGTGCACTCCACTGCTACGTGAGTGTGACTGGAGGGGCAGGAGCTGGTGCACTCCACTGATACGTGAGAGTGACTGGAGGGGCAGGAGCTGATCCACTCCACTTCTACGTGAGCGTGACTGGAGGGGCAGGTGCACCCCACTGATACGTGACTGTGACGGGAGGGGCAGGAACTGGTGCAGTCCACTGCTACGTGAGCATGACTGGAGGGGCAGGAGCTGGTGCACTCCACTGCTACGTGAGTTTGACTGGAGGGGCAGGAGCTGGTCCACTCCACTGCTACGTGAGTGTGACTGGAGGGGCAGGAGCTGGTGCACTCCCCTGATACGTGAGCGTGACTGGGGGGGCAGGAGCTGGTGCACTCCACTGCTACGTGAGCGTGACTGGAGGGGCACGAGCTGGTCCACTCCACTTCTACTTGAGCGTGACTGGAGGGGCAGGAGCTGGCGCACTCCACCATTACCAGAGTGTGTCTGGAGGGGCAGGAGCCAATACACCCCACTGCTCCTAGAGTGACAGGAGCTGGTGCACTCCGCTGCTTCAGAAGTGTGACTGGAAGGACAGGAGCTAGTACACGTCACCGTTACCAGAGTGTGAGTAGAGGGGAAGGAGTTGGTCCACTCTGCCACTACAGAAGTGTGACTGCAAGGGCTGGGGCTAGTGCCAGACACTGTTACCAGAGTGTGCCTGGAGGACAAGGAGCTAGTGAACTTCACCATTACCAGAGTGTGTCTGGATGGGCTGGGCTTGTGCCCTCTGCCACTACTGAAGTGTAAGTGCAGGGGCAGGAGCTTGTGCACTTCACTGATACCAGAGTGAGACTAGACAGGCAGTAGCTTGTCCTTCACTGATATCAGAATATGACTAGTTGCTTGTGCACTCCACCGCTACTGGCGTGTGTCTGGAGGGGAAGAAGCTTCTACCCTTCACTGATACCAGTGTAAAACTGGAGGTGCAGCAGCTGGTGCATCCTGCCACTACCAGAGTGTGACTGGAGGGACAGGGGCTTGTGCCCTTCACTGATACGAGAGTAAGATCTGAGAGGATGGCCCCCTCCACTGCTAATGGGATGAGATTGGAAGGGCATGAAATGGCGCACTCTACCAAGTCTGCGGCTGGGGCCTGTAGCTCAGTTCAAGGCCTTTAACTACTGGTATGCCCCTCAACAGCGGGTCCTAAGGCTATAATATTATTTTAAATATACATTATAATTACTTTTAGTGCAATTAAATGTATTTTGTAACAGTGTAAACTAATTTCAATTAATTTTAAACTATCCATCCCTGAACCCTAAAAACTCCTTTCTGTCCATATTATCTACCCAGACTCCTAATACCCATCCCTGAACCCAATAACTCCTTATTTCCTTATACACTACCCATCCCTGAACACTAAAAACTCTCTTCCCCTATACACTACCCATCACTGTAACCCAAAAACTCCTCTCTACCCCAAAACACTACTCATCCCTGAACCCTAAAAACTCCTCACTCCTTCAAGAATATTCCACTCTTAGAAAACACTGCCAATATTGTTGTGTTTGTGTACGCCATGAGACAACTGAGCATTACGTATGGTAAGAAGGTCAATATAGTGATGGAAAAATATCAATTTTGATTCAAGTGCACATAAAGAGGATGAGACAATTGAAGATTCTGTGCCTGCCCTGAAAGCATTAGCAGTCTTGTGTGAATTTGAAATCATTTCTTATGTTCCTGTTGAGAGATCCAGTAATGATGAAAACTAAGAGCAAAACATTTCAAACGAGGCTCGGGGGACAAGGAAATGACCCCCAGGGCCACTGTTAACATTGCCAAAGGAATTGAACATCCTGAAAGAGTTGTTCAGGAGATCAGAGTATTCTCAGATGCTAGCAATTCTAAGAGAATGGAAACAGCATTTTAGTAAATAAATTGAGAAAACATTAAAGGTAAAAAACCAACCAGATCAAAGAAAAGGGGGAAGAGGGCTTCAACCACATTCTATTAATGAGGCCTTTTTTTAATCTGGGAAACTTTAAAGGGTATCTATCCACATATACCCCCGAAAAGGACTCAGGGTAGGGAACAAGAGGCGCGGGGTACTAGGAGCAGGCAGCCTCCAACATGCAATGTTTACCACAAGAAACCTCTCCTAGTTCAGTGACCTAAGTGCTTACAGAGTTATGTGAGTGCTGGCATCTCACAAAAAGTGAAAGACTGGTCTCACACACCACCTGGTGTCATGCTTCATCATTGACCAGTCCTCGCCCCCTAAAAACTTGGTTTGATAAGGGGCGGGCATACACCTGAAGACAGGGATGCACTTCTAAATCTAAGTGGGGGCCCTTACAAAAGAAGTGAGTTAAGAAACCATTACAGATGTCAAACTAAATTTTAATGTGACTGGCATCCATATGGTTATTAAAAACAAAAGTGCGGTGAAATGAGGAAAATTACTGTCCTCCCACCGTGTGAGTAGTCAACATGTTTCTGCCTAATGGCCCATTTGGGTCCGTGGCATTCATCAGGACTTATCAAAAAGAATAATGGGCTCCACCCTTACCGGAATTGGTTAGAGGGTTCCACTGGGTGGGGTGAAAATATCACACTCCACCTTTTTGAGGTAAAAATGAAAACCTGTAAATTAAAACAAAAAAAAAAATATATATATACATGTATAGTAAAGCAGATGGTAATCATAAAATCCAAACAGCCACATTCACATGCCGTACATGGTAAGTGGCTATAGTGTGCAGCAAACGTGTCACTCATCTGTGCGCCTCAACATCAGTATTGGGAGGCAAGTCCCATTTTGCTTACCCTTGTGGTGGGACCTACTTGCCCCATAGGAGGCTGTGGACGGAATGCCACTTGTGGCAAAACGCTGTGAGGAGGAAAAGATAAGAAAAACAAACATGATTGTTGAGAATATCAGGACACACACTAAAGAAGAGTTATTATACTTATAAGTGCAAGGAGCGCGGGGGGCTCCTATTGGGTCAGCCCACTGGGGTCAAACAAGCACATCATATCACTCATACTCTTACTGTAACTGGTGTGTCTCCCGTCAGTGCACCTACGTCTCCACTGGTCGCCTCCCCGATGGTGACTGAGGGAGGGAAATGCGTGGGCTTTTATAGTGTTCGCGGATGTAACTAATTAGGCTCTGACGTAAACTCGGGCTAATTAAGCGGTATCCGGGGTCGCCGTAGCGTGTGTAATCTAGTTGCCTGGCCTGCCTGTCGTCAAAATGCCGCCGCGGACCCAATATGGTGATCCGGTGTAAGCGCGTTAAATGACGAGCATCGAATGCGGGCCAGTGACGATGCTTATCGCGGTAAACGTGTGGGCGTGGCTTCAGTCATTACTAACCTGAGTGGCAGCCAAAGCGGGTGCCCGATATCATGACATTCCCTCGGCCCGCGCATGAGCGGTGGCGGAAAACGAGGAAAGTAGAATCGGGAGGATCTGCTTTTCGATATGCCTCTATTATTTAAGACCCAGCGCGGATGCAAAGATGGGAGTAAAATAAAGGTAGAAACGGCCACCTAAACGGGTGCGCTTGAAAAAGATAATAGTGTACCACGGAAATGTTTAGAGTTGTGTTAATTGTGGGCTCTAATTCCCAACAAGAGTTTCACGCTATGGTCACAGTGCAGGGCTGTGGAAATGTATGGGGAATACAATACCTCTAGGTCATGTGATGCAATCATATAGACCATTTAAACATAGAAGCCCTGCTAGACTGTATATCTGAAAAAAGGAAGGGATGAAAATGAGTGGTAGCAGATCAGCAGACATGGCCATTCCAAAAAATCTATCAGTGCGCCAAGAATAGCTGTGAATAGGGGGCGATATGGCCACCGTCTTTTGTTAAAGTTGTATCTATAACCTGACTTTTTATTTCTTAAAGTGGTATTAATAACCGTGGGACGAAATCCACGCCTGATATTTATGGGTATCAAAAGTGTTGGTGTCATTTATGCCATCAGGGGATGCTATTTTATTGTGCTAGTTGTAACCACGGTATCTCATCATTCAGCCCCCTCATATTCGTTTGTAGCCTATAGACCCATCTCTGTTCCCTGATGTGGAGAGGTCTTGTGAGGTCAGCTTTGTCCTTCTTCATCACCTCTAAGACCACCCACTTGAGATCGCTGTCTTTGTGTTCATTCTCCAAGAAGTGTCTCGTGAGTTTTGTGTTTGTCTTCCTGCATCGTATCGTGCTTCGATGTTCATTGATGCGGGTCTTTATCTTCCTAGTCGTCATGCCTACATATAGGAGGCTGCATGGGCAAGTGAGCAGGTAGATGACATTTTCGGTGTTACAATTACTGAAATTATTCAATCTCCATGGTCTCCCAGTGCCTATGTCTACTTCTTTAGTTGGTGTAGTAAACGGGCAGGCCACACATCCACCACATGGGTAGTGGCCAGTAGGTCTTTGTGTATTCCAAAGTGTAGTTTGATCCTCCTGTTTTGATGTCTTGTCTTTGGCGTGTACCAGTTCATCTCGTAAACTCTTACTTCTCTTAAATGCGAACAATGGTTGTTCCCACTGCTTGCCTCCACCATCTAGGATATGCCAGTTTTTCTTAATGATTTTCTTGACAGTGTTCGAGATTGCTGTGTATGTGGTGACACAGACCATTTGGTCTTTTTTCTCTTTGCTAATGGTCTCAAGTAATGCCTCTCGTGGATTGTTTCTCGCTCTCTTTCTTGCTTTCTTTATTAGTTTTTTGGGATAGTGTCGATCCAGCAGCTTTTTCTCAAGTTCCTCAGATTGTTTTACAAAATTCTCAGTTTCTGTACAGTTTCGCCGTACTCGCAAAAATTGACCCACCGGCAAATTATCGCGCAGGGCTTTCGGATGATGGCTCTCGTATAGTAACAGACTGTTCTTGTCTGTCGGCTTATTATGTACTTTTGTACTTATCCCATCAGGTGTCATACTGATATCAAGGTCCAGGAAGATGGCATGGTCCTTGCAACTAGCACAATAAAATAGCATCCCCTGATGGCATAAATGACACCAACACTTTTGATACCCATAAATATCAGCCGTGGATTTTCTCCCACGGTTATTAATACCACTTTAAGAAATAAAAAGTTGGGTTATAGATACAACTTTAACAAAAGACGGTGGCCATATCGCCCCCTATTCACAGCTATTCTTGGCGCACTGATAGATTTTTTGGAATGGCCATGTCTGCTGATCTGCTACCACTCGTTTTCATCCCTTCCTTTTTTCAGATATACAGTCTAGCAGGGCTTCTATGTTTAAATGGTCTATATGATTGCATCACATGACCTAGAGGTATTGTATTCCCCATACATTTCCACAGCCCTGCACTGTGACCATAGCGTGAAACTCTTGTTGGGAATTAGAGCCCACAATTAACACAACTCTAAACATTTCTGTGGTACACTATTATCTTTTCAAGCGCACCCGTTTAGGTGGTCCGTTTCTACCTTTATTTTACTCCCATCTTTGCATCCGCGCTGGGACTTAAATAATAGAGGCATATCGAAAAGCAGATCCTCCCGATTCTACTTTCTCGTTTTCCGCCACCGCTCATGCGCGGGCCGAGGGAATGTCATGATATCGGGCACCCGCTTTGGCTGCCACTCAGGTTAGTAATGACTGAAGCCACGCCCACAAGTTTACCGCGATAAGCATCGTCACTGGCCCACATTCGATGCTCGTCATTTAACGCGCTTACACCGGATCACCATATTGGGTCCGCTGCGGCATTTTGACGACAGGCAGGCCAGGCAACTAGATTACACACGCTACGGCGACCCCGGATACCGCTTAATTAGCCCGAGTTTACGTCAGAGCCTAATTAGTTACATCCGCGAACACTATAAAAGCCCACGCATTTCCCTCCCTCAGTCACCATCGGGGAGGTGACCAGTGGAGACGTAGGTGCACTGACGGGAGACACACCAGTTACAGTAAGAGTATGAGTGATATGATGTGCTTGTTTGACCCCAGTGGGCTGACCCAATAGGAGCCCCCCGCGCTCCTTGCACTTATAAGTATAATAACTCTTCTTTAGTGTGTGTCCTGATATTCTCAACAATCATGTTTGTTTTTCTTATCTTTTCCTCCTGACAGCGTTTTGCCACAAGTGGCATTCCGTCCACAGCCTCCTATGGGGCAAGTAGGTCCAACCACAAGGGTAAGCAAAATGGGACTTGCCTCCCAATACTGATGTTGAGGCGCACAGATGAGTGACACGTTTGCTGCACACTATAGCCACTTACCATGTACGGCATGTGAATGTGGCTGTTTGGATTTCATGAGGACCATCTGCTTTACTATACATGTATATATATATATATATATTTTTGTTTTAATTTACAGGTTTGAATTTTTACCTCAAAAAGGTGGAGTGTGATATTTTCACCCCACCCAGTGGAACCCTCTAACCAATTCCGGTAAGGGTGGAGCACATTATTCTTTTTGATAAGTCCTGATGAATGCCACGGACCCAAATGGGCCATTAGGCAGAAACATGTTGACTACTCACACGGTGGGAGGACAGTAATTTTCCTCATTTCACCGCACTTTTGTTTTTAATAACCATATGGATGCCAGTCACATTAAAATTTAGTTTGACATCTGTAATGGTTTCTTAACTCACTTCTTTTGTAAGGGCCCCCACTTAGATTTAGAAGTGCATCCCTGTCTTCAGGTGTATGCCCGCCCCTTATCAAACCAAGTTTTTAGGGGGCGAGGACTGGTCAATGATGAAGCATGACACCAGGTGGTGTGTGAGACCAGTCTTTCACTTTTTGTGAGATGCCAGCACTCACATAACTCTGTAAGCACTTAGGTCACTGAACTAGGAAAGGTTTCTTGTGGTAAACAAACACAACAAACTTTAAAGGGTGCCCTGCAATGGACAAAACTTGTAACCGATTCAAGAAACAACGTCACTTTGAGAGAATATGTAAAGCCTCTTCAGGAGCCAATGTCAACTGTGTTACAAACTATGATAATGATTCTAGCCTCAATCCCAATCTGGTTTTGTGTATTCATACAAATAAGACTAAAGGGTTTCCCAAGTGGGTGGTGCAAGTTTGGTGGTAGTGGTGAAATCTTTAGTTATGGAAACAAGGGGAGAAAGAGAATAGCTGCTGTGGATGTTCGGCCTGGTGGTTACAATCCCATAAAATTCACTTGTGTTGGACGGATTTGGAGTTTTCAGAAAGAGCAACCAATGAGATGTCATTGAGAAAGGATGACCTATCATTGGGTGGCCTCGTCAACAAGAGATAGAGATATTTTTGGGATCCCATTGAAAATTCTGTGGTGTTTGCCGATGATGTGAATGTTGATGATTAACAGAACCTATAGAGTTTTTTTCTCTTGGGTTTCTCGTGTGGTGATACCATTAAAGAGCACAGGTGAATACAGATTGTGCGTGGATTTGTGCAGTCTTAAAAATGAAATTTGGATTAACAGGCATCCCTGCCATAAACTTCACAAAGGGGTGTCCACATTTTTGGTGGTCACGGTACTCTCCACACTTGATCTCACAAGTGCATATCACCAAGGGTGTTGGAGAAAGGGTCTAAAGACCTAAGAGCTTTAACAGCATTTGTAACACCAGATGAAATGTTTCAATTCTGTAGAATGCCTTTTGGCCTGGTATGCGCCACATGAGTCTTTCAGGGCCTAAAGAAGGAAACTTTAAAACGTGTAACTGATGCACTGGCCTTCCAGGATGTCATTTTGGTGTTTTGGAAAGATGTGCATGAGCATGATCAGAATTTGTTTCCAGCATTGAGTGAGTTGAAATAAAAGGATTAGTTAACAAAATGCAAATTCAGGTGTGGTGAGGTGGAATACTTATGACATAAGATCTCTAAGGAGGGAATTAAACCTAAGCAGAATCATGTCCTTGCTTTTTTGAAAGAGACAGTTCCTCAAACAAAGGAACAATTACTATCATTCCTTGGGCTCAAGGAGCTTAATGCAAAGTTTATTGAAAATGATACCACCAAAATTGAGCATTGAAATGTTTCCCAAAGACAAAATAGCAATGTGGGTGGGATGTGGAGCAGCAGCAAGTTTTTAAGGCGTTGAAGCGTGAGATGGGAATGCTCCTTTTCTGAAGTCAACTGAGTTGGATAAAAAGTGGGTGGTGGCAGTTGATGCAAGCTGTTGTGGTTTAGAGGCCAAACGGTTATAGTTGGATGGTAAGAGCGAGTGGATGGTGTCCTGTGCCTCTCAGACTTTGAGGGACTATGGGTGGAATTTCTTCGTAACTGAGCAAAATGTTGGCATGCACACGGGCATCTCAGCATTTTAGGCAATTTTTGTAGGGCACACGATTTGTGCTAAGAATGGACCAGAAACCTGTGGTTCACATACTGTCTCCTGTTGACGGAAGGTCTCTGGCGGCTCGTTTGACACGTTTAGCTGCTAAGTTACAATCTTATCACTTTGTTGTAGAGTATGTACCTGGCAGGAGCAGCATGCATGCAGACTATATGTATCGATTGGCACTAAACCCTGGCCATGGTTTTGAGGATGATGATACGGAGTGTGAGGTGGCTTCTACAATTGAAGATGTGAATGTTTGGAATTGTGGTGGGATGTCGGTGCACTTGATATCAAAGTATGTTTGGAAGAGTCAGATGAGTGAGGATGTGGAGATGTGTTTTGTGTTGGAATACATAGTTAAGGGTTGGCCAGAGGACCACAAGCTCAAGATTGACCTTGACCTTAATGCATTTGTCAAGGAAAGGACAAATTAATGAGGCATGGGGCATGTTGATGAGGGGAGATGAAATTATCCGGGGTGGGGATCTGAGGAGGAGAATTTTCGAGTTGGGACATGAAGGACATTTAGGTATGTCGCCCACAAAAAGGCAGTTTAGGGGTATTAAAGATGACCAGGAATTGAAAGGCTGGTGGACGAATGGGTGCATGGATCTAAAGGTCAGGTTGAAATATTTAACAGAGTGGTGTGAGAGGGTATACAGTTTATGGTAAAAGGGCGTTTACCGTGGAGGAAATCTGTTCAAGCTACTTTGCTGACTTATAGAAAGGCCACTGGAATTATGCAGCAGTGGAATGCCAAATTATGCGACAGGATTGAGTAAATTATGTGGTAAGAAAGGGCAAATTATGCGGTATATTCTGTGATAGTATTACTTTCTTTTCTTGTCAATTTTAAACTAGTTAACACCGTCTGGGCATTAATTGCACCTCTTTAGGACCAGTTTAAGATACAAATATAGCAATAAGCACCAGAAAGGTGGCCAGTCCTACTTTGCACAGGGTCTTCCACTGTGCTGAAACATGCGTTTTTGTAATCTTTTAACTGTTTGAGCTAGAATTTTTTTTGTTGTTAAAATCTGCAGATTATGCAGCAGAAGATGCATTATGTGGCAAATGCGGCAAATCTATAATTATGCGAAACTCGCCACGGCCGCACAATTGCATAATTCCAGTGGCTCTGCTTGTAAAATCATACCTACTTTTGTGACATCAGTCATTCCAATTGAGCTACTTAGAGATGGGATACCGGATTCTAAGTTGATCCCTTAGTCCCGGGCCTCTTCTTCCCCTTTCTCTCTTTCCAACCATTCTAGGTCCCTATCGTTTCTTCTCTCTCTATCTTTGATGTCTCTACATCCTTTCCTTCTCTCTCTTTCCCTCGCTGCTATCTCTTCCCTCCTCTCTTTCTCTCTATGCTTACGCCCTGCTTTGCCAGCTGCAATAAATCCCATGGAGCAGGAGAGGGGGACAGAAGGCCTGCAAAAGCCACTCTCCAATTGCTCCGTCCTCCTGGGGAAATGCCCGATGAGATAAATGGCCAGTCTGGCCCTGGGTACCAGCAAGGATTGCTCTGATTTGGCTGTGGCGGCAGAATTATGTGTGTAGGCCATCCTGTAAGTTGCTGACTGCACTACATCAACCCAAACAAAACCACTGGCGTAACGAAACTTGAGGGGGCCCCCTTGCAAGGTATGTGGAGGGGCCCCCTCCTGACTCAATCAGGAGCTCTCCGGCCACAGTACTGGGCTGAGGGGGACTCCTGGAGCTTTGGGGCCACCCTGCACCGCGGGGGCTGCGGGGGCCTGTGTTACGCCGTTGATCAAAACATGTGTAAGTACGCCTGTGTATAAAGGAAGTGTCATCACCTTGTCGAAATTATCGATGCAGGTGATTTGAAAGTGTCTATACAATCACGTGTTCAAGGCTTCCCATATGCCACTGACTGCAGTGCTTCGTGCACCTGAACCCAACAGCACCTGCCCACCCACCACCAGAAATTATAGGTGAAGGAGGTCCCTTGAAAAGCTTAACTAACAAAAAACGTATACAACCTTCATATGGGGGAAAGCCAGTAGCGGGTCGTGGAGGGAGTGCTGCGGGGCAGTGGGGCGGGGCGGGGGAGGAGCAGGGTGGGAGGTAGTAAACTACGGCATACGGCCGAACAGAGGTAAGCAAACAAATAAAGAAATAAAACGAATTTCGTTGCGCGCGCTGCTTCGCATTTGGCAATGCATCACGCGCAATGAAATTCGTTTTATTTCTTTAATTGTTTACTTACCTCTGTTCGGCCGTATGCCGTAGTTTACTACCCCCCACCCTGCTCCTCCCCCGCCCCGCCCCGCCCCACTGCCCCGCAGCACTCCCTCCACGAGCCGCTACTGGGGAAAGCCAACACTTCCCAGACACAAGCAGCAGCACAACCGTATGAAGGCGCCTCTTTGTGGGTTTTACTAACTTGATATACAACCGTAGCTCCTGGGGAATTTATTTTTTAACATTTCTATCTGTATCACTGCATATGTATTATGAGCTCCTTTTATCAGTATATACCCATATTTTATTAGTGATCTGAAACTAGTACATTTTCACAATATTTCTGATAAATGCGCAGTTACATACCCGTCACACATCGGGCGCCTCACTTTGAGCAACAAAAAGGTGATTGGTGGAATGCTTGAATTAATCTCAGCCATGGACTGGGGACGCTCGCCAGTCCATTGTTTTCTCCTAGCTATGCCACTCTAGACAGAGACCAGCCATATGCAAATCAGACTTGGTCACAGACATGGGCCCCTTTGTCACTGAGCCATAGGACTCAAGCTTCACCTCACTGAGGAGGCCCAATAAGACTGAAACTGGTCTGGTGTCACTAGTACTACCCTCTGGAGGGGATCCTGCAAGGCAGTTTAGGGTGCACTGTTCCTATAGAATGGAGCAGGACCAAGTCTGATTTGCATATGACTGGTCTCTGTCTCGATTCTGTAGTGAGTGGGAGTGTCCATATAATCTTTGCGCCTGCCGTGGCATGGATTATAGCCTTATAGCCCGCTGCCGAGGGTTATACCAGCTGTTAAAGGCCCTGATCCCGAGTTATAGGCCCGAGACGCAGGCGAGGGCCTATAATGAGGGAGAGGGCCTTTAACAACTGGTATAGCCTGAGGCAGGAGGGCTATAAGGCTATTAGAACATTCCACCCACTAAGGGTAGAATGTTCTAAATTAAAAATGGAGAAACAAAAAGACAAACATTGGAATGTTGGAGTGCTGGGCTTATACCAGCCATTATAAGCCCAGAGCTACTTCATTGTCTTCAATGGAGCTCCCAACATTCCAATGTTCTAATTTGCATTATGCCTGTGCTTTTGTGGTAAAAGTGTGCAGGAAATCTGTATCACTGCTATGCAGAGGAAGCACAGAAGAAAACTCGCCTCCTGCCTTGTAGGTGAATTTTTCATGATACCTATCTTCCTGTTCTGGAGTTGGAAGTGTTCTTAAATATGTCCTCCTGCTTTGGGGAGTGTGTGGATGAAGCCCGCCCTCTTGTTGTACAGCCGGAAGTGAGCATGAATCCTACCCTCTTGCAGCACAAGGGAAAGAATGCATGACGTCAGTCCCCTGCCATGGAAGCGGATTGCGTGAGTTTCAAGTTATCATGGAAAGGGACCTTAATTCTAATCCCCTGTCCCTGGGGAGGTGTGTGAATGATTTCTAGCATTTTGCAAATTAGGGAAAATGTACATGAATTTTAATCTTCTGTCTTGAACCATCATGCACGTAATACCTAAGGGCAGATGTATTGGTTTTGCCACCGCTTGTTTACATAGCAATTACAGATAGTATAAAAAAAATCCAGAATGTTTGCTGTTGAGTCAGTATGCATAAAAGGCCACCTTTGAATGCTGGTCCTGAAGGCAGCTCCTGAGGTTGATGGGTAGACTAGCACCTCCTGGAAGCCATCTTCTGTGCCCCGCTGTGAGTCCACTCCAGCCCTCCTGTGGCAAAACCCTGAGATGCCATCTGTCTCTCTCACCTCCACCCCAGCAAGTGGTCCCTGCCAGCCCACCTGCCCCACCCTGAGGTACCACCTCTCTCACCTCCACCCCAGCAAGTGGTCCCTGCCCCCCCACCTGCCCCGCCCAGAGGTACCACCTCTCTCTCTCTCTCTCACCTCCACCACAGCAAGAGGGCCCTGCCAGCCCACCTGCCCCGCCCTGAAGTGCAACCTCTCTCCCCTACCGCCACCTCTCTCTTTCACCTCCACCCCAGCAAGAAGTTCCTGCCAGCCCACCTGCCCCGCCCTGAAGTGCAACCTCTCTCCCCTACCTCCACCCTCTCTCACCTCCACCCCAGCAAGAAGTTCCTGTCAGCCCACCTGCCCCGCCCTGAAGTGCAACCTCTCTCCCCTACCTCCACCTCTCTCTCTCACCTCCACCCCAGCAAGAAGTTCCTGCCAGCCCACCTGCCCCGCCCTGAGGTACCACCTCTCTCTTCCACCTCCACCTCCCTCTCACCTCCACCCCAGCAAGTGATCCCTGCCCGCCCACCTGCCCCGCCCAGAGGTACCACCTCTCCCTCTCACCTCCACCTCTCTCCCCTACCTCCACCTCTCTCTCTCACCTCCACCCCAGCAAGAAGTTCCTGCCAGCCCACCTGCCCCGCCCTGAGGTGCAACCTCTCTCCCCTACCTCCACCTCTCTCTCTCACCTCCACCCCAGCAAGAAGTTCCTGCCAGCCCACCTGCCCCGCCCTGAGGTGCAACCTCTCTCCCCTACCTCCACCTCTCTCTCTCACCTCCACCCCAGCAAGAAGTTCCTGCCAGCCCACCTGCCCCGCCCCTGAGGTGCAACCTCTCTCCCCTACCTCCACTCTCTCTCTCACCTCCACCCCAGCAAGAAGTTCCTGCCAGCCCACCTGCCCCGCCCTGAGGTACCACCTCTCTCTTCCACCTCCACCTCCCTCTCACCTCCACCCCAGCAAGTGATCCCTGCCCGCCCACCTGCCCCGCCCAGAGGTACCACCTCTCCTCTCACCTCCACCTCTCTCCCCTACCTCCACCTCTCTCTCTCACCTCCACCCCAGCAAGAAGTTCCTGCCAGCCCACCTGCCCCGCCCTGAGGTGCAACCTCTCTCCCCTACCTCCACCTCTCTCTCTCACCTCCACCCCAGCAAGAAGTTCCTGCCAGCCCACCTGCCCCGCCCTGAGGTGCAACCTCTCTCCCCTACCTCCACCTCTCTCTCTCACCTCCACCCCAGCAAGAGGATCAGCTCGCTCACTTACCCCCCCCCCCCCACACACACACCTTATTAGCCTGCTCAAGACGGGCAGTAGAGTAGGTGCAATGGGCCCTAATGCAAGCAAGGAATGGAGCCGCAAACCTAGGTTTGATAGTAAAAAAACAGGCATCATTGGGGGTGCATTGGGTATTTCGGAACCCTGGGCTCCGGTGCCACTGCACCTGCTGCAGTATTGATAATACACCCCTGCTGAATGTAGCGTTCTTACCAAGAGCCCCTTCAGTTTTTATATCGTCCAAGAACCATACAAAGCTTCCAAATGGCAAAGGATGTTGACAAGGGCTCCCACAGAACTCTCAGAAATAGGGCCCCGCAGGAACTGACGTCCAACATGCATTTCTGACAATAGCATAGGCCTCAAGCCCCGCTCTTCCACTCCAGCACCTGCAGACTCCTAATCTCCAGAGGCACTGAGGCTACAAGGGAGCAAAGCTTGTGGGAGAAAGAAAGAAAGAAAGAAAGAAAGAAAGAAAGAAAGAAAGAAAGAAAGAAAGAAAGAAAGAAAGAAAGAAAGAAAGAAAAAGGTGAGAGAGAAGGAAAGCGAGAGAGAGTAGAGAGAGAGAAGGGGAGAGAGAGAGCGAGAGAGACAGAGGCCCTCCCACCCCCCCAGTAGTGCCATACTGCCTGATATTCTACACTTACAAAGAACTGATCGTACATCTGAGAGTAGGTGTGCTGCTACACAGCCTGTAGCTGTGATAAAGGTGGAAGTGTGGAGGGTTACATCAACAGTGGCCTCAGAGCTGAGTGATGGGGCAACCCGATGTCCTATCACATACATCATGGGCAATGTGATACTGCGCCGCAATGTATACTGTATCACATGCACTGTAATACTGTATCACATGCATTGTAAAACAGTATCACATGCACTGTAATACTGTATCACATGCATTGTAAAACAGTATCACATGCACTGTAATACTGTATCACTTGCATTGTAAACCTGTATCACATGCATTGTAATACTGTATCACATGCATTGTAAAACAGTATTACATGCACTGTAATACTGTATCACATGCATTGTAAACCTGTATCACATGCATTGTAAACCTGTATCACATGCATTGTAAAACTGTATCACATGCATTGTAATACTGTATCACATGCATTGTAATACTCCATCACATGCATTGTAATACTCCATCACATGCACTGTAATACTCCATCACATGCATTGTAATACTGTATCATATTCATTGTAATACTCCATCACATGCACTGTAATACTCCATCACATGCATTGTAATACTGTATCACATGCATTGTAATACTCCATCACATGCATTGTAATACTCCATCACATGCATTGTAAACCTGTATCACATGCATTGTAATACTGTATCACATGCATTGTAAACCTGTATCACATGCATTGTAGTACTGTATCATATGCATTGTAAAACTGTATCATATGCATTGTAGTACTGTATCACATGCCTTGTAACTCTGTACCACATGCATTGTAATGCTGTATCAAATACATTGTATTACTGTTTCATATGCATAGTAAAACTGTTCAGCAATGTAATAATATACTGCAGTGTAATACTGTGCCACATGCATTGAAATACTGTAGCATATTCATTATTAACAGGGCACTGGAATTATGCGGCAGGGGAGGATCAAATTATGCAGCAGGATGGAAAGAATTATGCGGCAAGAAAACGTGAATTATGCTGCATTATGAGGCACAATTTGTGATAGTATTACTTGATTGTCTTGTCATTTTTTAACTGCTTAACACTGTCTGGGCATTGGTTGCACTTCATTAGTACCAGTTTAACACCCAAATATACCAATAAGCTACAGCAAGGGGACCAGTCATTCTTTGCAAAGGGCCTTCCACTGAACGGCAACACGTGCCACTGCGTTTTTATTAACTTTTGAATCATTAGAGTTAGAAACAATTTTTTGTTGTTAAAATCTGCAGATTATGTGGCAGATGATGGATTATGAGGCAAATGCGGCAAATCTACAATTATACGAAAATCGCCGCGGCCACACAATTGCATAATTCCAGTGTCCCTGATTATAAAACTGCACAGCAATGGAGTGCTGTGGTGCCATGTAACACTGTGCTACATGCATTGTAACTCTTTATCACATACCTTGTAATACTGGACTGCATGTATTGTAATACTGTTTCATGTGCATTATAAAACTGCACAGCCATATAATACTGTGGAGCCATGCAATGATGTACCACATGCATTATAATACTTTATCACATGCTTTGTAATAGTTTTCTGCATGCCTTGTAATACTGCATCATATGCATTGTAAAACTGTACAATAAATACTGTGCCGCTATGTAATATTGAATGACATGAATTGTACCACTGTTCCACATACATTGTGAATGTTGAGGCGAGAGGCTGTCTGCTTGCGCAGTAGAAGGAAGAGGGTCACTCTATGGTCACCATGGCGGATCCCGGTCAGACGTGGCCCTTACCCAGTTCTTAATGTGAAAAAGAATGAGTGCCTATGCCCAAAGCCCTGCTTAGAAGCTTGCCGCCGGCGCTGTTAGGTGCCAGCTTGCAGCATACCAAGGGTGCGTTGTCCTGACTTCACCCTAGGTTGCTTCAATCCACTCTCAGACACTCCCCGTGCCTTTATTTCACTCCTGCGAGTCCCTGCTTCCTCTTCTTGCTCTCCCTCCTTTCCCCTTTGTGTGTTTTTAGGTTTGGCTCTAGAGAGCGTGCATGCCCTGTCTCGACCCGAGACATGCTGTAGCTACATTCTGGGTTACAGCCCGCCCAGTGGCTTTCCATTTGCTGGCACCATCGTCGCTCCATTTTGCCATCTCCCTATTTGTCAAGGACATGCATACGTCATGCATCTTCCGTGTTTAGCCCTGCCCGAGCAATCTGCCCAACTACTGTCAGACATATGCAGCGGATATTGTAGGGCATTGTTTTGGGACTACTTTTTTATTTTTCTTAGTTCTTCTGCCAGATAAGCTGTTTTTTTTCTTAAAATGGCATGTGTTGACTGCCTCATTTCACCATGCATCCTCCCAAATGGAATGTGTCGATAACTCTGCCCGTCCTGAACCTCCGACTGCAGGGATCGGGTCAAGGTTCTGCAGTACACTTACAGGCACATGCATCAACCATTTTTGCGAGCGCAAACGGTGCGATTCGCAAAAATCGGCAGTTTGCGCCCACAAAAATGGTATTTGCGATGCATCAAGGTTCAAGGCACTCGCAATTTGAGAATTCGCAAATAATTGCGAGTTCTCAAATTGCGATAGCATTTAAGGAATCGCATTTTGCGATTCCTTAAATGCAATGCAAGAACCACTTTGAAGTAGTGATTTCGCTACTAGGGGGCGCAAATTACCATGAAGTTGAACTTGATGGTAATTTGCAAAAACTGTGAAAAATGCACTAAAGTGCATTTCTCAAAGTTGTAGGTTACACACACACATGTCCTTGGGACATGTGTGTGTGCAACATTTGTGCACAGATCAATTTCAGGGGTGCAACAGGGTGTCCTTTTGACACCCTTGCACCCTTGAAATTGCATGCGCAATTTGCGAGTACCAATTGGTACTCGCAAATTGTGCATGCAATTTCCCATTCATTCCTATGGGCCTGTAGGCCCATAGGAATGAATGGGAAGCCATTCCTTATTTGCGACTCGCAATTTGCGATTTCGGAATGTGTAGGAATCGCTATTTTTATAGCGATTCCTACATGCTTTGGCTTTTGCGAGTCCTTAATTGCGATTCCTTAATAATCGCAATTAAGGACTCGCAAAATCCTACCTTGATGCATGTGCCTGTAAGTATCCCTCTCAATTTAAAATGCAGTTTTGTATAGCGCAAACACCGCATGAATGTATTAGAGCGCTTTACGTGAGTGCCAGTTACTTTACACAAGGACACGTTCCTTTTTGTAGGAACAGAGAGATTAAGTAATTTGCACAAGATCACAGGATGTTGTGCTGGCACCAAAACTCCATCCCTGTTTCTCAGTACCATAGTCGGCAGCTCTGGCCGTAACTCCGCCCGTCCTGAACCTCCGACTACAAGGGCTCGGGTCAAGATACTGCAGGACACGGAGTATCACTTGGTCATTTTAGTTTTTAATCGTTTTTATTGTCTTTTGGTGAATGTAAGCACTGGAAAGAAGAAACTTAAGACTGGCATTTCCTTCCTAACATAAACCCAACTTACCCTCCTCAACCCAACCCTCCTTCTTCACACCCCAACACCCTCCCTCAGTGAGAGTCATTAAATCACGCTGTCATTTTAAAGCAGACAGATTATACGCCAGTCTTTATGGGTTATCACTTCACAACTTAATATATATTGCCCTCTGTATATGGCATCACGGACTCGTCTTTGAAAACCACACAGAAAGAGTGAGAAGCAGCTCTGTGGAATAGTCGTGAGATGGTGACATAAATACAGCTGCATGTGCAGAAGAAGTAACAGCCACCCGGGTATTGCGAAATAAAGCAACCAGTTTCCAGACACTAATAGATTCTAATCAGCATTGATGTGCGATGCTCGAGTGATGTTTCCTTATAAGGGTTTTAACCTGATTGCATTTGTATTCTCCTCCGCCTGCCTTTACTATCCAGTGGTCTGCAGGACCAAGGATATTGTGATGGTTATAACCCGAAAGCTAACATTATATTCTGTGTGCCTCATAACACAATCCCGATTTTGCTTTCTTGTTCCCATCCGTTTGGTGTACAAGGTAGATTTGTTGCATGCTCCGTTACACCACTTGGGTTTTTTCATATAATGCATACAGTGCTTAATTTGTAATAAAATATGTGCCAGTGCCCTCGTCAAGAGGCCACTGCAGCTTTAACCACCCATTCCCCCTGCCACCGCTGCCAGTGACAATACCTACCCATAGCACACCTGCAAGTGTGATAATTCATACTACTCCAGGCCCCCAAAGCTATGCTTGGGCGGTGGGAATTAATCGCTCTGAATGTATATTGCATTAATAAATAGCCGTTGTTCTGATCATCTCTAAATTACACTGAGCGCCACCATGTGGCAGACTGTCATAAGTAGTAGGGTTCTCAATTAAGTGTCTGTGTCGAGTACCAGAAACCACAGGCTCAAATTAAGCACTGAATGCATATGTAACGTGTGGCTCATCTAGTCAGGCGAATCTACTCATTGGCCCCTCACACATTGACAGTACGGCAGAGCGGAGAGCAGCGTGCAGAGTGCAGAGCAGCGAGGCGGCAGCCCGCCCTTGAGTGGATCCAGGCGGATCCAGGCGTCTGTAACCCGGCACCCGACACTCCGCACTTGGGGCTGGTCACTGGGCCCTGGCCACTGGGCCCCCGCGACCCTGAGACCTGGTGGGGCACCGGCGGCAGCAGCACCGGCGGACGTCAGTAGCCGACTCAGTATTTCCCGCAAGACGCAGCCGTGCAGCCACGCAGCAGCACCAGAGCAACGCTCGGAAACCAGGAGCCCACAAACGGTGAGAGAACCAAGGGCCCCCCCCGCCCACCCCTCATTCCACTCGGTGCAAGTTTGGGGGGCTACGGAGGAGGCTGCTGAGGGCCAGGGAGCAGAGAGCAGCAAGTGCGGCAGCCGTAGCAGGCTGCCGCGAAGTGTGGCCCCCAGGTGCCGCGGAGACGGCCCGGTTAGACCGGGCGCGGTTTGTGGCACCTTAGGCGCGCCGCCACTTGCTTGACGGCCTCTGACAGCACCCGCTCTCCTGACAGCACCCGCTCTCCTGTGCGCAGCAGCTAGCAGCGGGCCAAGCGGAGCCCTTAATCAGGTCAGGAGTAGCCCGAGTCCCTGCACCAGCCCTACTCCCAGCCCCTCAACCAAGTGCCGGCAGTGCAGAGTCACCTGGACGCTGAGCTGAGCGCAGAGAGGACCGCCGAGGAGCTGCGGACAGCCGGAGGAGCGCGCAGGCATCAGCATCACTGCCAGCAGTTTAAGCAGGGGGGTCTCCCAAACCTCAGCACAAAACTAACCGTGGACACGATTCGGGGGAACGATCACCCCCGCACCTCAAGCATCTTTCTAGTTTCAGCGCGTTCTCAGTGACTGACTGCACCACACCAGTCCAGGCCAGACAACCAAAGCACTATCCTGCGCTTTTTTTTTAGCAAGATGGGACCTAAAAAGAAGGATCGACCACGTACGACCCCTGAAGAAATCGCTAACAGACAACCGCCAACAAAAAGGATCACAAGGAGTACATCTCTATCAGAGAGCCCAAATAAAATTCCACAAGACGCCCCACAAAGGGGGTCGATTAAGCACTTCTTTAAAAAAAATGGCAACCTCAGCACCACCCAGGGCACCATTCAGGGCTGGCAAAAAGATGAACCCCAGGATGCACAACTTTCTGGTTACGATCCGTGCATCTCACAAGAGATCAGCACCAAAAGTATGAGCAGAAAGTTCTCCTACTGCTTGCATACCCTCAAAGGAGGATCACCTCGAAGTCGGCGAGCCGGAAATGGCTGATTCTGTTCAAATCAATGGATCACCTTGCACCACATTATACCCTCACTTAAAGAAAAGGTGCCCGACTCCACAATTGGCAGGAAACATGAAACAGCTTCGTCTAAAGAGGATCACGTCCCTGTGACAGTGGCTCAAATTCACTGGACCAAATGCCATGATCAAGACATCCAGAACGCGGTGAGCACTAAGCCCTTCCTATCAGTCACAAGCCCAGTGTCACTTCTAGATGACCCGATTCCAGAGTCTCCAGTGGTAGGGGACCTCACAGCCTCGTTCCTCCAAAAACTGGGCCAAAAGATTGAAAGAACCCTAGAGTTAACCCCAAATTTGATGGGGCTATTAAAGCCTCTACGGGACAATAAAGCAGATCACCTCATTTCTAACAACAGTATAAATGAAGATCTACAGAAATTATCTACGAATGAGATAAACAGCTCCACAAACAGAGCACTACTGTGGCAATCATCAAAGATTGAGGTCCAAATAGACCTCCTGCAATCGATAGCAGCCCGCCTAGTCAATTTAAGCACCAGGGTGGAAGATCTGGAAAACAGGATTGTTCAGAACCTGGTTTCCAACGCTGGGGAATGTTCCTGTTCAATCCTTATTGAAAAGTGGGCGTCTCTTCCTGAGGTCCTAGCGGATATAGTTGAGATAGTTAAAGGAAGTAGGGACACGCCGACTTCCAGCACCACTGACGGTAGGGCGACTTCAAACAATTACGATCCGGCTGCGAGCAAGAAAGAAGGAGTCCCGCCAGGCCCGAAGTCAACAGACGGAGCCGATCATAATCTGGCACATGGGAGGGAGAGCCCTGCTCACGGGCCCAAAGCAGCTCAAGGTACACAAAGGGCTAACAGCAGAGGAAGCAGGGGAAGCGACGTTCCGGCAACTGATAAGCAAGAACCCACTCCTAGCACAACGGACAGGTTTCATCCTCCCCTATCAAGGAGAGCAAAAGAAAAGCTGAGGAAACAACTGAAAAAAACAAAAATATAAGGGAGACAATCGCAGCTATGGAAGACAGACCACTCACCCCCACAAAGCAATGCTAAAAACAGACAGTTCTATCCAATATTTTCAGTCAAAAACTGGGGTAAGAAGGACGTCTCATCTGTCCCGTCTCATGGAGACCATCATGTGCAGACAAACTTACCAAGCCATTCCATTGCGAAGGGCCCAAAGACACTCGTAAGACCAAGTCCGTCTTCAGGGAATGAATTAACAGCTGGAATAAGCACCGCACTGGAAGATATAACCTCCCAGGCATTGACAGCTATTACACTACCGCAGCTGGATGGTTCAACACAACCCCAGTCAAGTTTCAAGAAGCAGACAGGCACAGTGAACAACCAAGGATTGAGAATCAGGTCCCAAGTAGGAAATACCTTGAGTCATCAAGCAATCTCAAGTTCTGCGTTAAGCCCGGCAGTGCATGCATCAGGAACAGGAAAAGTGGTTCCAACCTCAGATTCCCCAACAAATGTCCATGAGGTGGTTCTCACCCCGAGATTTCACATTATGGGACAGCATG
This sequence comes from Calotriton arnoldi, assembly GCA_963921515.1. Classification (NCBI taxonomy): domain Eukaryota; kingdom Metazoa; phylum Chordata; class Amphibia; order Caudata; family Salamandridae; genus Calotriton; species Calotriton arnoldi. Next base: position 1,241,326 of record CAWUFW010000655.1, read on the forward strand.
ATATTCTGAATCGGAGCAACATTCTCCGCCTTTTCAAACATCTTGCCACCCTGAACCAGATACAAACAGGGGACCTGGAATGGGTGAGATTCTTGAGCATCCAGGGGGATACCCATGGCGAATCCACAGTGGTGGGTCTGAAGCAAAAGGAACTACAAGCCGTTTTGAACGAATCACCACAACTCGCTGAGTGGGGCATAGACGTCCAGATTTTGCCACACGCAAAATTACCACACGTCCTAGCATTAAATAGCGGGGGCAAGGGATCCTGGTCGGTCCTGCACGGGACAAATAGTCTAGGGACTCACAGCAGCAGTTGGACGGGCTCCAAGGACCCCAGGGGCATTAGGATCTCCTGGCGAAACAACCATCGGGTCATTTATACAAGCCCTCATGCTCCCGACCAAACAGGAACTCCAAGAAGACGGCAGCACTATTCCTAACAGCCGTGGCACCAGGCCTGGCAGGGCGGAGGCCAGGGGAGCAATTCCATCCAAGCAGCAATTAACCATAATTTCATGGAACATTGCAGGGATCAGTAAAATTACAGAAAATGAAAATACGAAGCAGTTTCTAGAAAATAGAGATATATTGTGCTTCCAAGAGACATGGGCCCTGACCAGTACCCCATTTGCAGGGTATTACGAACACCATGTACCAGGAATAAAAAGGAATCTCTTTGGTCGACCGTCTGGTGGTCTATCAATCTTCATAAAACATGCCAGTAGCCTTGTGGCCCCAGATATCAAACCAACCACACCCGGGATACAAGCTTTACAGATTAGAGGCCTGAATCTTAACTCTCATCCGCTCCTCCTTCTGCTAATAAACTGTTATAAAAATCCAGTACAGACCACAATGAAAGACTTTGTGGATGCGCTGTCACGGAAACTAGATGATCTCTTAAATAAACATACATTTTATCAGGTAATTTTAGCGGGGGACTTCAATCTGAGAGACCTCGACAAAGCTAAATCCCCTCCTCTGGGGAAGGGCCGGGCAGAACCCCTCTACAATCTCCTCAAAAATCATAAGCTATCTAAAACTCATGCACTGAAAGAAGTACGAATGACATCCTGGCAGCCGCAACCAACCTTCCGGGATATCTCGAGAATTGACTATATTATAGTCAGTGAAGCAATTGCAGCCAGACTGAAAGACTTTGAAGTCGAAGATAGGACGGAAAGTGACCATAGGCCATTGAGAGCGGTGATCCAGTTGGAAGTACCGACAGCCACCATCTTTCAAGCCATCGGAGAGTCGAGAGGGTAAGAAAAGCATAAAGTCCTGCGGAGGATAAAATGGTCAGAAAATATAGGCAAGAAGATGCAAGTTTGATTGGATCAGAAGCAGGAAGGCACTCCAACAACGCACCTATCATCTATAAAGGATTGGGAGAATATCGTAGAGGACCTCCAATCGAAGCTGGGAAACCCTCAGCTCCAACGCTCCAGTATTAAAGTGCCATTAATAGTAGGAAGCAAACGCCTAACGAAAGACATACTCGAAGGCAAACGAGCCATCCACAAGGCCTTAGAAGCAAAAAAAGAGGGAGTAGATCAACGGAGGGACCATTGGTCACAACACTGACACTGAGGTCTGCCTTAAGAAAGAAATTGTGGGTACACAAAAAAGAACACACAGAGAGGGAATGGCTTAAAGTTTTCTCTCTACTTAAGGAAAAGGACCTCTCTGGGCCATGGAGGCACATCAATCAGCTGAGTAGTCGAGGGGTAACAAGAGAAAACGGAGTAGCGGAGCATGACTGGCTGAATCACGTGAAGCAACTATATTCACACGCTAAGTTGTGTAGGGTTTTTCGTACAACAGGGAGTAGGCGCTCAGACTCGTACGCGTTTATGTAACAATAGCCGGAGTATGTGAACGGTGCTGCCAGGTCGGGGGAAATACCCAATAACCCCGTAATTTGTGTGAGTCAACAACCCACACTAGTAATATGGACACAATCCTGTGCACACGTAATTGGGATAATAGATCAAAGCAAAGTCTCAAAGGTTGCCCAATGTAAGATCGACATCAGTAGAGTATATCAGGAATATTTAATGATGCAATAAAGAAAAAAATGACCAGCCTTTTTGACACGTGTTTCTTCACATAGGGAATGTTCCCGTGACTCTTCAGGGCTGGGAAAGATACAAAGTATGTACAAATGAGGAGGAGCAATCATACATACAATGTGCATCTGCGTGACTCATAAAAGTGACACGCGCTATCACCAGAAAAGTGGAGGGAAACCCCAGGGTACATGAAGTGAAAAGGTGCATGAAGGAACTTTTAGAATAAAAAACATAAGTATGTGACAAGAAACTAAGGCTGTGCATCAGAACACAGTGACAAGGATCCTTAAGGTGTATCTAGTGAAAGAAGGGACCGGTGAAGAAACTACTGAAGCCGGTGCATGAACTGATCTAAAATAATCAACAAAGTGACATGGGTGTCCATTGTAATTGTAGTGCAATGGACAAATACGAATCAAAGTGTAGTGCTATCCACATGGCGTGTGGAAGACATAGTGATAACACAGACATGTGTCGCATACACCAATGTATCATAAAACAAAGGGGGTGTCAAGATGGTAACTAAAGGTGACCAGAATTGCAGAAACATATCAAAAACATCATCAGGGATAGTAGAACGTAGTAAACACCGATAAAATCCATCACGTAGCGAATAAACAAAGAAATTGCAGTGATAACAAAGCATGAGTGAAAATCACCGTGATCATAATGCACAATCAGCTAAAAAACATGAATAGTAAACAGCGAATGTAACCAACCGGGATAAATGAGCTGGACGGAGATAACGGGGTTCGTGTGAATGGTTGACAACACGAATAGTAAGTGAATAATAAAGAAGTGGTGAGAAACAGGGAAGAAAAGAAAGGGAAACACAAGGAAAAGTTAAAACGGAGAAATAGTACGAGTGAAAGGAAGTGAGGTAGCAAGGATAGAAGGGAGAGCAAATTGGACAACCGTGAACGCAGAAAAACAAACGACCAACGAATGACAGAGGTCCGGAGTGAAGTGAGGAAGGTGAGAGGAGAGAGTGGCGTACAGACCGGACTAAGGGTAACGTAAACGGAGAGGAAAACAAAGGAGCTTACCCGAGCGGGTGGTGAAAACCTGGACGTAAGGAAAGTAATGGACGTCTAGCGAGAAGGATTGGAGTCTGGGGAAACTGTCCAGACGCGTATGACCAGGGAACAGGATCCCGGTGCTGCCAGGGGGCAGGACCCGTAAAAGAAAGCTGTAAAGAAAGGAGAAAGGGTGAACCTGGGGAACAGTGACGTGAGGAGGCACAAGGCAGGACCGAAATAAACTCACCTAGAAGAACGCTAGGAAAACGGCAAAGCCGGAAGGCAAAGTGACAGGCGGGTGCGCCTGGAACCTGCATAGAAATAGTAAGGAAATTGAAATTAGACGGGGATTAGTGCAAGTGGGCCGGTGGGGACACGTCAACCGCCCGGGGAGAAAAACCGAGGACTTACTTGGAGGATGAAAGACGTCCGTCTCTCGCATGACTGCCGGATACGGAAGTCACGGTCTAGGGGGGAGGAGTGAATTAAAGAGGAAAGTACAGGGGGCGGGGTCTCAGCAGGAGGGTGTGGTCAAGAAGGGTAGAGCTAGATCCAAAGGGTGAAAGGGAGAAAAAGGAAAAGGTAGAAAGACTAAGTGTGTGAGCACAATGCAGCAACAGAAACAGAAGCAGAGTGAAAGCATAGACGTATAGAAGAGGTGAAAATATCAGTTAATAGAAAGACAGCTACACACTGAGTGACATGATAAAAATTATTAGCAAAATGAACATAAGCACAAACGGCAAATAACATGGCACAAGGGAGAAGCTGAAAATAGAGATACTGCACTCTATGTGTGTAGGGCAGCACATTGTAGTGGATGCTGGAAAAATCGCCAGCGGAAACCACAATACCACATGTCAAAATATGTAAGGCCAAACAAAACGTAAAATATCCAGACCTAATTAGGTGGGACTAAACAGAAAAATAAAACGTGGAAGGAATAGAAACCGCAGTCAATCTGGGACAGCTGAACTGTGAGTGACATGAATATAATAATAATGAAATGACAAAACAAACATAAGCACCAAAAGGAGCAGCATGGTATAGAGAGTGAAGCTGGAAATAGAAATATCGAACCCTATGTATAAAGGGCAGCGCATAACTATAAAGTCTGGAACAGTGGCTGAAAAAACCACAGTATCACATGTCAAATGATATTGATAAAATCACACCATAGAACATCAGAATCCTAAATATGTGGGAATGAACATTACAACATGACACAGAAATACAGAAAGAGCACAATCGTGGGTCAGTCGCCCAGAAAGTAGTGCAGTTCGTGATCAGTGTTGAGTCCGTGTGTCACAGACTGAAGGCGCATAATCCATGAAGCCTCTTGGCGCCTGAGTTGAAGTTCTCTGTTACCCCCTCTGGGATTAGCGGTGGCAACATCACATCCAAAGAAGGAAAACCGTTTGTTGACGCTCTGGGTTGAACAGTTCGCCGCATGCACGGCCATAGGGTATCTGATATCCTGGTTTTGAAGAGCTCTGATATGTTCGCTGATGCGTTCTCTCAGGGGTCTGATCGTACTGCCCACATACCAGCGCTTGCATGTGCATTCAAGTATATAAACCACAAACTTGGTGTGGCAATTGATGTTGTGCTTGATCCAGTATGTCCTCTTGTTACGTGCCTTGAAAGATCTGATTCCATGCTGGGCTAGTCTGCAGACCCCACACATACCACATTTGTAGAAACCCAAAGAGTGTGTACCTAACCAAGTGTGACTGGTAATGTGTCTAGGAACACTGGGGCTTAACCTGGATCTAAGTGTTCTGCCGCGCCTATAAGTCACTAATGGTCTGGATGTTATGATATTCTTCAGGGAGGTGTCTGCCAGTAAAGTGTCCCAGTGTCTGTTGAGGCTTTTCTTTATAACCAGACCCATGTTGCTGTAGTCTGTCACCAATCTAACTGGTTGATCACTTGCCACACGGGTGTTCTTGGTACGGAGGGTGTCTTGTCTATCTAGCTGATTGACCCTGGTTTCAGCTTTAGATACCGTGTGGGGACTATAGCCTCTGTCTTTGAATCTCTGTTTCATGCTCTTTATACATTGTTGAAACTCGGGTTCTTCACTGCAGTTCCGTCTAGCCCTTACGAATTCACCATAGGGGATGGCCTGTATCTGATGTGGTGGGTGGGAACTTTCTGCATGAAGGATAGCATTGCAGGATGTTTCCTTTCTATAGAGGCGACTATGTAAGGTGTCTGTCTTAATGTAGAGTTCCACATCAAGAAATGTAATGTTGGAGACGCTGCTGTGGCTAGTGAATACCATATTCATGTTATTGGAATTGAGGTGTCGACAGAACTCGTCGAGTTGTGTCTGGGAGCCTGACCATAATAACAGACAATCGTCAATGTACCGTCCCCAATAGATTATAGAATTAACCCATGGGGCCCCTCTGGAACTCCATATCCACTCTGATTCCAGTACACCCATGTAAAGATTGGCAAACGAAGGTGAGAACTTTGAACCCATGGCCACGCCCTTGCATTGTTTGTACCAGACGTTGTTATACATGAAGTAGTTGTCATTAAGAATGATGTTTATCATGGTGGTCAGCATCTTGGTGTGTTGCCAAAGGGAGGCCGGCCTGTTGTGAAGTAGATTAGTAATGACATCCAGTCCCAAGATGGGTTCGATGGAGGTGTAGAGGAAACCACATCCAAGGTAGCTAGAATCATGTCTGGTTGCCATTGGACATCTGATAAGATGCTCAAGATATGTTTAGTATCCTGAATATGGGATGGGAGATTCTTAACCATGGGACCTAAAAATAAGTCCACATATTGGGCAATTCTTTCAGTCGGTCCACCGATCCCAGAGACAATAGGTCTGCCAGGGGAAAGGGGGCTGGCTTGTGAATTTTGGGCAGAGTGTACAGCCAGGGATAAGCCGGTCTGTGCACTTTGAGAAATAAAAATTCTTGATCATCTATGAGCCCGGCTAAATGCCATTCAGCTAAATGGCCATTGATTTTGTCCGAGAGAGTCCCAGTAGGATTGAACGTGAGACGTTGGTAGCATGAGGGTCCTGCAATTGGGTAAGGATTTCATTGTGGTAGTCAATTTTGTTCATGACAACAACGTTTCCGCCCTTATCGGCTTCTCTGATTATGATATCTGTGTTAGTGGTAAGGGCCTTGAGGGCTGCGCGCTCATCTCTCCTCAAGTTGTCCTTGATCCTATGTTTGGATCTCATGACTTTTGTTCGTATTTGTCAATGTCAGCTAGGACAAGATTATGAAATGTGTCAATGGGGTTGCCACCTGGTAACAAGGGCGTCCATTTGGATTTGGGTTTGAGCCCACTACTCTGGGTGAAATCCGTATCTATGTCAAGTGCATGTAACAGACTGTCCATATTAATGGGTGGTTCATCCATATCGGTGATGGATAAAAGTAAATGTGTAACCTGAATATCTTTGATGCTTTGTACTCCTGAAGGGTTATCAGTGCAGATATTTCTGACACTCATAGTCGTGGGTGGCATACCGCTAAAGTGTCTTTTCACTTTCAGACTCCTCATGAATTTAAAGAGATCGATTTTGTGTCTACAAGTGTCCCCTGGTTCATGTGGGTTGAAACTTAAGCCTTTGCTGAGTAAAGAAATCATGCTAGTGTCAAGTGTATGGGAAGATAAGTTGACCACCTGTATGCCCTGATCTGGCGTCTCTATTTGTTCCTCTCGTTCCCTGATCTTAATTTCTTTTGTAATCCTCTGTTGCCTCCCCTCTTGCCCCTCCGAGTTTTCTGTCTAATGTACCTTGTCTCTGTTGCGTCCTGTTTTCCCTTCTTATGGTTTGGACCTCCCTTAAAAAGACAACTTGGTGGAGTCAAGTCTGATCAGTTGATTCTCTGATTCACTATCACTACTATGCAACGTGTTGAGTGAGGTGGAGCTGGATGAGGCAGAAAGAGTATCTGTTTTGGTAGATGGATCACTCCGTGGGGCGTTTCGTACAACCTGGTCGTATTTCCTAGCAAATGTAAAAACACGTCCCTCCCTGTAATCAGCCTCGTCTCTCTTCAGCTGTCTAGTCTTCCTATCTTTAATCTCGTTCTGATGTTTTGTGAGTATGTCATTCAGAATGACATAATTCTTTTCTGTGGCCTCTGCTAGGTTCAGATCCACTATCTCTTTTTCTAGATTGGTAATCTCAATTTGAAGTTTAGCTACTTTGCGCTCTGCGTTTTCTATAAGAATATCAATTAATGTATTGGAGTTTAATGTCAAAGTATCTTCCCATTTGCATAACAAATCATCGTCTAAATCATCAAACGTTGGAAAGATTTGTGAACGGAGTCCCCTCGGGACTCTATTGAGTCTAAGGTACTGTTTGAGGGTGGCACTGTCCCACCACCTAGAGTTTTCAGTTTTCTTCAATCTCTCAAGTCTTAGGAATTTCTCCCTAAGACCTTCGTTACGTGGGGGTTTCCACTTGTCAGTGTAGTGTTTGTCGGAATACCCTTAACTAGATTCTCGAACAATTCTGATGCGATCTTTTCTCTATCCATAATATGGGGTAGTGTTATAGTGACCGTGGGTATGCTACGCTGCGGCTGCCTGCCCTGACACCAAAGGAGCTAAGTTGTGTAGGGTTTTTCGTACAACAGGGAGTAGGCGCTCAGACTCGTACGCGTTTATGTAACAATAGCCGGAGTATGTGAACGGTGCTGCCAGGTCGGGGAAATACCCAATAACCCCCGTAATTTGTGTGAGTCAACAACCCACACTAGTAATATGGACACAATCCTGTGCACACGTAATTGGGATAATAGATCAAAGCAAAGTCTCAAAGGTTGCCCAATGTAAGATCGACATCAGTAGAGTATATCAGGAATATTTAATGATGCAATAAAGAAAAAAATGACCAGCCTGGTCATTTTTTTCTTTATTGCATCATTAAATATTCCTGATATACTCTACTGATGTCGATCTTACATTGGGCAACCTTTGAGACTTTGCTTTGATCTATTATCCCAATTACGTGTGCACAGGATTGTGTCCATATATTCACACGCTGCCTTCAAATTAAGGTTGCTCAGAAGAAATTATCTGTGAGGAGGGGCAAAGCCTGCCAAACAATCTAAAGTCTCAAGAAGTGAAAGACACCCCTGACATCACCCTCATTGAACATAGCGCCCGGGCAGAGGAGCATCACAGGTTGCCAAGCCTGATAAACTCCGATATGGTCATCAAGACCCTCAAGATTATGAGGAATGATGGAGCCCCAGGGCCTAACGGGATACCTGCACCCGTTTTTAAAATTGCCCCAGACTTTTGGGCAGCAATCCTAACCCCTCTTTATAACCATATCCTCTCGACAGCCAAGACACCAGATTCTTGGAGGGGCTCTATACTGGTCCCCATTTTAAAAAAAGGCGATTGTTCGAAGCCATCAAACTACAGGCTCATCGCCCATCTCGATCTCGAAGCTAAGGCCTATGCTCGCCTCCTTTTGAAGGATCTGGAGTCTTGGGCACAAGAAAAAGGCATCATTCCCTTTTATCAGTCAGGCTTCAGGTCACAGTCGTCGACCCTGGACAACATTTTGGCGTTAGCTTACTTATCATTCCAGGCAGTAAAGAAGAAAAGCCCCCCACTGTTCTGCTGTCTCATCGATTACAGCACAACTTTCGATAAAGTTGATCGCAGAAGGCTATGGTGGAAATTAGACAACTGGGGAATCCCATCTAAACTCCTGAAGGCAATCAGATCCCTATATGAAGATACCTGGGTGCGGGTCAAAACAAGCGCCTGTACAGTGTCTTCTAAAATGGCTACGAACAACGGACTCAAACAGGGCTGTGTGCTGGCCCCCATCCTTTTTAATTTGTACACTGTGGACCTGGGGGACGCTCTGAATGGTGCTAATCTAGTAGCGCCTAGGCTAGGAAGTGTGAGGCTGCCGGTACTACAATATGGTGATGATACAGCAATAATGGACCACACTAAAGTGGACCTACAAAGAGCCCTAAATGCACTGAATCACTTCAACAAGGATAACTTCCTGACGGTCAACCTGGGGAAGACCAAGGTAATCATCTTTGGGAGCTACCATCTCAAAAGGAAAGCACAGTGGCTATTGGGAGATCTGCAAATCGGCACAGTGGCTTCATACAACTATCTGGGGGTTTGGCTCTCAGAACGGGCCAAGGCGAACATTCATCAGAAACATCTGACCACCAAGGCCAACAATGTTACGCATTTGCTGAAACAACTGAGCCAACATCTGATAAGTCCTTCCGCTGGACCAATACTGACTGTCCTAAAAGCGAAACTGCTTCCAGCTATCAGTTACGGCCACCTGGCCTTCCCAGGGTCGTTGGACACCTTTTTAAACTCAGCCCAAGCCAAAACATACAAATCAGTGCTCCTTATCCCGAGGTCAGCTAGGAAATCAAGGCTGAGATTGGAGCTAGGTCTCGCGAGACCAGATCTGACGTGTCAAGGGGAGCTTATAAAGTTACACCTAAGGATCTTGAGGGCTCCAGCCGACTTCTTAAGATACCAACTGAGATCCATTTTCGAGGAGACAGGTTCGGTCTGGCCAATCGGCCTTGGCAGTGCCATCAACATACTGAAGATAGAGGAAGCAAGTCTACAGTTACTGGAAATTCCACTTAATGCTTGGAAAAAAGCGATAAACAGACAAGTGTGTGAAATATCTTTTGCTCAAGACACTAAGCCCTTCCGCTCAAGCTCTAACCTTGATCCATTGAATAAATCGTACACGTCAGGAAAAGCCCAACCCTACCTAAGAGAGGCCCTAGCACCACAATCCCGAAGTAAAATATTTTTTAGGAGACTTATCACATTATGTATCGCTGATTTTAATCCAGCATGGGCCAGCAAGGGGGAAAACACAGAATGTAGGCTGTGCTCCTACACGAGGGAATCCTGGTTGCACCTCCTATGCTGCTGCCCCAAACTTTACAATGAACGTCGGCGACTCCTTCGCCCGATCTGTATTGTCAACGGAGCAAAGACCTGCAGCGAAGCGTCAGCCTTGTGTTTTTCCAAAACAAAAACTATGATCTTAGCAAGATTGGGGAAATTCACGCATCTGATCAGGGTTGCCTTAAAGGCCTCGAATGAACGCAATCCAACTTTAGCGACTGGCACGCCAAACCCTGCGGAAGCAAGCGGACTTGTCCCCGACAGGCACTAAGGAGTGCGCCCCCTTTTTTACCAGTCCTTTCAAGACCGTGCTTTTTAAAATTTCTAATGAGGTGTTTTTAATCAAAATGAGTTTGAAATAACATTGGGGACTGTATAATGTGTTTAAGGGCACATGGCCAACTATAAAGCCAGGTTTTGGTTGGAACGGGAGGGTGCCGTGGAAAGGAGGGTGGCATTTTGCTAAGTACACATACGATTCTTTTAACGGTGTCTGTTTTTACTGTAATGATTTTAATTAATCGATCAGTTCATAAATTCATTCATTCATAGTCAGCTCTGATTGCAGTATTTGTATGACCCAGTTATCTATCTATGTACATACTAGGCTGTCTTCAAAACTTGCACACGCATGGAAAATGTGATGAGAATTGCATCAGATGGCAGAACAATTTTTTTTTAATCTGCTGACGCTTGTGTTGTTAACATTTTCATCTATGGGATGCTGTAGACTTAAACAGTTGCACCATCAGTAAGGCATCACCGACACTGGTCACGATTCGAGACATGAGTTTGGAGTGTAGTTCAGACTGATATTGAAAGCACTGTACCTCAATTCCCCTTTTTAGGCCTCAGCTAAACAGACGAGATGTGTTGTGTTCAATCTGTGGGCTTCAGCCCACCCATAGGCTTTCCATTTGCTTGCTACATCGTCGCTCTCAAAGGACACATAATACCAATCCACATAATTAAAGTACACTCAATACCACATAATTACTATCCACTTATTTCCACTGCACATCATGCCACATAATTCCACTACACATAACTCCACTCAACACCACACAATTCCACAACAAGCAATTCCAATCCAATCCACATAATTCCACTCCACACCACATGCATCCACTCCACTCCATAACACATGGCTAAAAGACATTGTCATTGACAACACCAATAGCTCTCGGATTGCCGTAACCTATTGGCTTTGCCAATGCTTCTTTTTTATCTTGCTCTCGGTAAACCTTCGAAGAGGAAAAATAAGTGGTGTGTGGGTCCCCAAAAATGAGTACGGGTGGCCCCAAGCGGCAACCACCGGCTCAATTTAAGCACTGCATGCATTACCTGGAAGTGCTCGCCCAGCTCGTAGACTTCGGCTCGGTACTCGCAGCCGATCTTCTCGCAGCGGGGGCAGCAGTCAGAGGGGTAGTGGCTGACGTGCATGCAGGCAGGAGGCAGGGCGGTGCACTCGGTGCGCGCACAGGCTGCCCCCTCGACGGTGCACTCGCACTGGGTGCAGTGGTCCGAGTCCAGGAAGTACCACTCGCCCACGTAGTAGATGCTGCCGTTGGCCTCGCAGGTGTTCACATGGGCAACCAGTGACAGGCCGTGCAGGCCCCTGGTCAGTAGACTCAGCAGAGTGGCCAGCGCCCAGACGTCCTGCGCTGAGCAGCTCATGTTGGGCCTGAAAAACAAAGGGACAAAAAAACATTGTCTGGTGAGTGAGGCGTGTAACACATAAAATTTGCTTGTAAGGAAGACTGTGTACTTGTATTTCTGATATGCCAGTTAAAATAAATGGCCCCCAATAAAATGTCTCTCGCAAACTTTCTGTAGTTCTCCGGATTACTACCGCTACAGTGCCGGCTTTAGCGCTGGTGGTGCCCGGTGCAACAATCAGTTTTGGCGCCCCCCCCCCATGACCTCCTCCTCGGATTCCCTGACTACCACTGGCAAAAGTGCCCCTTATCTCTCCATAGCGACTCTCTCGCATACATTTCATTTGTTTTAAAGCACTGCTAAAGGTTGACTTTACTAATAAGAATGTATATCGACCCGCCATCCTTCTCAATCCAAATAACTGACTAAGATCCACCACTCAAACTACTTTCATATTTCACTATACTAATTCAACACTAATCCTTATGGGTTCCAGAGTAGCGTGCTACTCGCCGAAAAAGAGCTTCAACACCCCATTAGGGGTAACAAGCGCTACATAAATGCAAACCTTTGTCCCTCTTCTATCCCTCCGCTATCCTTCTCAATCCAAATAACTGACTAATATCCACCACTCAAACTACTTTCATATTTCACTATACTAATTCAACACTAATCCTGTAATGGGTTCCGGAGTAGCGTGCTACTCGCCAAGAAAGTGCTTCAACACCCCATTAGGGGTAACAAGCGCTATATAAATGCAAACCTTTGTCCCTCTTCTATCCCTCCGCTATCCTTCTCAATCCAAATAACTGACTAATATCCACCACTCAAACTACTTTCATATTTCACTATACTAATTCAACACTAATCCTTTAATGGGTTCCGGAGTAGCGTGCTACTCGCCAAGAAAGTGCTTCAACACCCCATTAGGGGTAACAAGCGCTATATAAATGCTAACCTTTTTTCCCTCTTCTATCCCTCCGCTATCCTTCTCAATCCAAATAACTGACTAACATATCCACCACTCAAACTACTTTCATATTTCACTATACTAATTCACCACGAATCCTTTATGGGTTCCGGAGTAGCGTGCTACTCCCTGGAAAAAGCGCTTTAACACCCCATCAGGGGTAGTAAGCGCTATATAAATGCAAGTACAATACAAAACAAACCAAGACTTTTTAGCAACATTAGGAATAGATAATGAAAGACTGGGGGGTGGGGGGGACCGAAGGTCCTAACTAATTTACACAGTTTGCATGTAGCTCTTTGATGACAGATGTAATAGTCACTGTTCTACATTACGGATGTATCTTGTGTACTATGGTAACACAAGGATCTCTGTGACAAAAGCAGTAATCCACTCAGCTAGCCATACAAAGTACACAACTGTGATCTGCACGGTGTGTGTTCAACTTCTTTGCAGCAGGCACATTAACCCTCTGTGCTACTTTATGCCATTAGACAAAACTCCAATCTCTCTCTCTAGCAGAAACATTAATCACAAGAGTTAACTTGACATTTTTATTGCTGCCTGAAAGTTGAATGTACAAGGAACACTGCAGAAGGTGTTTTTAAATTGTAAGTTATTGCTAAGCACAGCCCTCCTATCCCATCCGAGGTCAGCGCCCCTTCCCCATGTCAGCGCCCAGTGCAGCCGCACCAGTCGCACTGCCCTAAAGCCGGTCACGCATCGAGTACAAATTGTTTCCTTCATGTTGCTTTTCAGGTTAAAATTGGGACTTTCGCTTTTCTTTTGAGGTGTTTAAGGGAACATATATTCGCCAGAATCCACCCTGTTTCAAAGTTGGGTGGAAAAATGGTTTTAAAGATAAATTACGAGAAAACGGTCCACCCGTCTTCAATGCCACCTTGCAACTGCGATTAAATGTCGGTGTGTGAGAGTGCAGGAAACGTCTGTGAACTACAGGTAGTCCAGTGCTAGGGATTTACGCGAGAGTTCAGCTGCGTAAAAACACCTTCGCACATCCCTATAAAGCATGTCCTAATACACGCACGGTCACTTATTTACTACTCTACAAAGGTAAATATGTCATGTTGTTTTAATGGAGCCTGAAAAATCACTGCTTACTGCCTCACATATTCATTTTACAATCAAGTACAGAGGAGAACGCATTGGGCCTTGTAAGACTTCGTTAATGAAATTCTATCAGCCTGGCAAGGATCAACCCCTTATGAGCAGGGGCCAGTTACATAAACACTGTTGTTTGTAGCTTCTCTACATGTACAAAGAGCTTTGCATCAATCAGATATGCAGCCTGACTGAGGGCAACAAGCCACTTATTACTGTGACTGAGGGGGGCGAAGGGTGTCATGACCCACTTAAAGCTCCCCCTATTGTGAGTCCTGGCCCCTCCCTGCACCAGCACTCAACAGTGGTACAAAATAGCATTCTGTGCTCTGCTTATACACATATACATTGATAGGAAATATATGTGAGTGGAGAAGGTATGATCCCTCATGTGTACGTATGGAATAGGGAATGGCATATAGGTATGTATGGAATGCGTGTGCGCATATAGACACAAGGAACTGGTAATCCTGAAACGCACATACCGCCAGGTCCTACGGAAAGGTTTTATACATTGGAATGGGCAAACCCTTGAAAATGCAAGGGATTTAAGGGTGTTGCCTGATATATGTGCATCATATGTTTTTAACAGGGAAGAGTGGGGCCCACAGTAAATGTGTGTACAGAATGGACGATTGTAACGCCAAGAACGGTTGTCGCACATAAATATGTACATGAAATCACCAAGTCCTAATACATGTATGCATAAAAGATATGATCACATGTAATCACGTGTTGAACTACCAGCCCATGCGTGCCTCTTGGTGGAATCGCTGGTCCCCCATCCGCTTACATTAGAGTGAGTAACCCCAGATATGTTTTGAATGGTCTGTCACAATATTGGTATGTGTGGAATGGGCGGGCCTACACATACCTTGCTTCGGAATGATATATTCATGATACATGCCTACATGGAACAGCCAATCAGTAACGAATGTCATATGGAAAGGGCAATCCCACATGTAAGAATGGAATGGGGTACGGTTGATCTGTACTGTAAGTATGTAAGGCACGGTATGTAGGTACACATGCATGAAATTGCTGATCCATAATGCATGTATTGATGGAATGGGCAGTTTCAAATATGTGCCGAATAGTGGACCCACAATGAACGTGTATGTGGAATCTATAATCCTACATATTACAGGCACACATAGCTGTCGGTGCTCTGAAGTAACCGAAAGACAACACGCAATGTAATGCAAATCTCAAATGTATATGAATAAACAAAAAACTGTAGTTATGGAACAGCCCATCCACAAGATTTCTCTATGAAATGCACGATCCCACGTGGATGTATGGAGAGGCCAAATGCCATGTATATGGAATGGGGGACCCCACATATATACATAAGAATGGATTGGGAATCGCAATAATATAAACATATGAGATGAAGCGTCCATAAAATAAGTATGTAGGGAATGGGACATTTCTCTAGCATGTATGTGTGAAATGGGGGATCCGTAAAGTACCTATGGAATGTTCAAACTCATATAAATGTACGAATAGAAAAGATGATATCTGTTAGGGAATAGGCCATCTATAACCCGGGCCACTGGAATTATGCAATTGTGCGTCCACTGGGATTTTTGCATAATTATAGATTTAACGCATTTGCCACATAATCTATCACCTGCCACATAATCTGCAGATTCACCTGCCACATAATCTGCAGATTTTAACAACAAAAAATGTTTCTATCACTATCGGTTCAAAAGTTACTAAAAATGTAGCAACAAGTGTTGCCACAAACTGGAAGGCCGTTTGCAAAACTGGACTGATCACCTTTCTATTGCTTATTGCTATATTTGGGTGTTAAACTGGTACTAATGAGGCACAACCAATGCCCAGGCAGTGTTACCAAGTTTAAAGAAATACTATTACAAAATGTGCCACGTTATGCCGCATAAATGTGTCTTTTCTTGGCGCATAATTTACTGAAACCTGCCACATAATTTGGCCCTCTCCTGCCGCATAATTCCAGTGACCCTATCTATAATGTACGTCTGTATCTAATGGGTGTCTCAGATACGTGAATGGTAAAGGCTAATACCTAACATATGTATGTGTGGGCGATGTAACATTTTGTGTGCGTAGAACGCGTAATTGGTAAACTACGCCTGTATTTCGATAACGTACTCTTCTCTGTAGACGCATATAAGCTGCATGTGTGCAAGGAATGGGCCACCCCAGCGCATGCGCGGTGTATTCTAAGGTCATGGCATGTTTTCCGGCCAGACAGAAGACACATATGGCTCGTGGAGGGGTTTGTAGGGTGGGGGAGGATATACTCACAGTAGAGGAAGCGGCCAAAGCGAGGCTGGTTGACTCACGCGCTTGTGGTTCTCGATAGCCAGGGACTCATTCAAAGTGCCAAAACTACTCCAAGTCCGCGCGCTATGGAGTGACGCAAAGCTTGTAGCTCGGGACGGACTCAAACCTGTCAACCTGTTCTCGAGTTCTTGAGGGCGCCCCAGAGCGCGTCAAATCCTCCAGGAGTCACCAAAGGTGCGGTAAATATTCAGTAGTGATCAAAAGGATGGTAATTCTTCAGGCGTGCCTCCTGGAGTGGCCAAACGGGCGGTAATTGTCTAGGAGTGACCAAACGGGTGGTAATTCAGAGAGGGTACCCAAGAGTGCGTCAAATCCCCCAGGAGTGATTCAAGATTCGGTAATTATTGAGGAGTGACCAAAAAGGTGGTAATTCTCCAAGAGTGCGTCAAATCCTCCGGGATCGAATTATTGAGGAGTGATCAAAGTGCTGTTATTCTTCAGGTGTGGTGAAAAGTGCGGTAATTCTTCAGGGCTGTTCGCAAGTGCTTTAGTTTTTGGAAAGTTCCCTATGACTTAGAAGCCAGATGCTTGAGGGGGTTCGCGGTTCAGTTAAGTATTCACTAGTGGCCCACAGTCCATAAATTCGTCCCGGAGGTAAATCCTTGTCCACAGGATACTCTGAAGTAGCAAGTCTCTTGTCAGTACAGACCCGCGCAGTGGATTAAACCCGGGTTCGGACTGCTGCCTCCCCGAATCCGAGAGCAGAGGGGTGGGTTCTTAGGGCAAAGGGGAGGAGCTCCCCCAGGTGTCAGGCGCTGCCCATTCTCTCTCCCCGTTCCGGTAGGTTCACTTAGACAGCACAGTGCGCGGTGTTCTGGTGCGCAGCGCCCTTGGCCAGGCTCCGGTGCTCAGCGACAATGGCCAGGGTGCGTGCCTCTGACAGAGAGGCTCTAATGCGAGGGGTGCTGGTGCGCAGCGGGCGCCCTTTGCCGGGCTCCGGTGCGCGGAGTGCTGGTGCGCAGCGCCCTTGGCCGGGCTCCGGTGCGCGGGGTGCTGGTGCGCAGCGCCCTTGGCCAGGCTCCGGTGCGCTGGTGCGCAGCGCCCTTGGCCAGGGTGCTTGTCTCTGACAGCAATGCCGGTGCGCGGAGTGCTGGAGCGCAGCGCCTACGGCCAGGCAGGGTTCGGGTGTGCCGCGCCGTCGGCCAAGATGCGTGTGTCTGACAGCTAGGCTCCGGTGCTCGGAGTGCTGAAGTGCTGGAGTGCAGCGCCCTTGTCTAGGGTGTGTGCGTGTGTCTGGCAGTGTTTGACCAGAGCCCAAGTGCAGAGCTCAGCAGACCGAGCTGGCGCTGGGATCTCCTCTTACAATCGAGGTATCCCCTCCTCCCCTCTCTGTCTGCACTTCAGCATGTGATCTCTGAAGCTCTCTCTCCTCCGCCTCTCTCCAGGACTCCAGAGAGGGACTCCCGCACACCCCTCCCAGCTCCTAAAACAGCAGAACAGGAGCCAGGCTGCGGGGTTCCATTTACAGCAGCCAGTCTGGCTCACCTCCTGCACAGGGATGTCCAGGTCAGGAAGAGGGACATGTCCTGTTCGCGCCCCCAATGGACATGTCAGGGTCAGTCAGATGGCATGTCCAGATCTGAAAGAGGGGTATGTTAGGGTCAGAAAGAATTGCAGCTCCTTTTAAAAAAAAACAAAACACAAAAAAAACATTTTATTGAGCTTTCAACAAGAAAAGCAACAACAAAAAAACAGCCAGTACATGCTGCTGGGTCATCGCTCGACTGCAGACAACCTGACTCTCCATAATAGTTCACTTTAACCACCTCCAGGGTAGTGCAAGTCTCCACCATGTTACCGTTGGCTGCATATATGCGCATCTCTAAGCTCATGCATCGATCTGCGCCTCTCTTCCATCCCTCCAATGATGGGGGCTCTGTGTCTTTCCATGACTGAGCAATGTGCCTTTTGGCCACAACCATAGTAGAGCTAGATTATATCTATTACTGGCGATGTTCATCATAATGTGCAAAAGAACAACTTCCGGGTCACTGGGGAGACTCCAAGCAAAGTCACTGGGGAGAATCCAAGCAAGTACCCGCCCCAAGCATGCACGTACCCTTCCCAGAAGGGCCAGCTTCCCACAGACCTAAATACTCTACAGGAAGTCTCCCCGTTGAGTGCGGTATCCTAGGCAATCCGCGGAAGGCACCACCCTCATCTTCCACTGCCTATCACATGTGTAGCAAGTGCTATGTAGGAACTTCAATTGCATGGCCCTGAGCTATGACGCAATCACAGATTCTGGGGGCAAGCATGGGCCTCGCTCCCTTCGTCTTCTATCAGGGGCCCAAGATCCTGTTTATATGCTTCCAGAATTTGAACAGTCGAATCGGGTGGGTCAGGGCCAGTTCTAGGACTTTGGGAGCCCTGGGCAAAAAGGAAATGTGGGAGGCCTGCTCATTTGCATACAACCTGACACATTCAGGGCAGTTTGCATCTCAATAGATGACCCTGATGGCCTGATCTTGTAGCTGCTCCCCCCCCCCCACACCCGGACTGCAGCCCCTCCCGTTCAGCCACCTACAAGCACCTCTTACCAGCTCTTATAGGGATGAATGTGTGAGTTGTTTTTCACCAGAAAGGGTTAAAACTGCTGCAGAAGAAGGGGCGTGCTATGGTGCCTCTAAAGGGCAAGCAGGGCAGGAGGCCTGAATGCAGGACAAACCTGCAGAATATGTCTTCTTGCAAATGGGCCCACAGGAGGTCCAATCTCTCGGCTAGGTCTAGACCCACTATACCATGGCTGGGAGCCCTAGTGGGTGGGGCCTCTCTCGTGGGCACTATTGCAATGCACCACCTTGATCTCAATTACATGAGCAGGTGTCAGGAGAGGGCCAGTGTGCCATGGCCTGACTGTGTAGTATGATAGAGGCACAACTGGATAAACCACGCGTGCCTCTACCACGCTGCCTAAACCACAAATGCGTCTTAACCTCGCATTCCTTTACCACGCATGCCTTTACCACGTAATTTCGTGGTAAAGACATGAATGGTAAAGGGTATGTGTGGCTAAGGCTGCGACCCCCTACCCCCTCCCCCCGCCCTAAGCTACAAACTCCCTCCCTTGCCCCCTCCATGCCTGAGGTCCAAATACCCCGACCCCCTCCCAACCCCCATGCTGTCCCAAAAAACGGACTTACATTTGTTACTAACCCTTAAACACTATCTCGACCCCCTCCCCTTGCGCTGTCCCTACAACTACCCCTTCCACTGCCCTTAGGAATAAAACCCAAACCCCTATTTTGACAAGCATTTGCAATGCAATAGGTCTTGCATTACTGATGGTTTGAGGTATTGGCATTGCAAATAATAATGCAACGTCAATAGCTCATACTTTCAGTAATGCGAGACCTAATGCATTGCAAATGCTTGCGTAGTGAGCCAGGAACCAGCATTGTATATCTCAGTGCAGTACCGCAAGCTGCTCCTAGAGGTCCCTAGTGAGCAAGGCACCAGCACTGCATGTCACGGTGCAGTACCACAAGCTGCTCCTAGTGGTCCCTAGTGAGCAAGGCACCAGCACTGCGGACCTCTTTTGGTCACATATGGTACTGCACCCTGCAGAAGATATGGTAAATTCACCCTACCAATAATGCATTGCATACAAGACAGTATTACGAGTATATTCAAATAGCTATGTCCATATATACAATTATTTGCTTTGAAATGTGACAAAAGAATTATTACATTAATATCGGATTAGGTTGTATTCTGTGTGGAGTTGATGAAGGGAAATTTAGAGATGTCTCATATAAATATGAGATGTTCTAGTGAGTGAAGTAACCACTGCCAGCCCAGCTTAGGACCAAGTGTGTGTCTTGCCTGAAGCCCTTTAAGAAAATAGTGCCTTGAGGCTGTAATTTAAACCTAGGGAGTAACAACACATGTTACAGGGGGTGTCCTCATGGGAGGTTACAAGAAGAGACAGGGCGGTACTAAGGAGGGACTACTAAGCCTATTGACCGATGAAAAGCCACCATTTACAAAGGACAGGAGCCAATTAAAAAGATGGGTGAAAAGTGGGTGGAGCTTTATGTCCATATCCTGAATACAGCATGTCTTGAAGACACAGCGCAAGCGCTGCCTAGGCGAGACCTAAAAAACTACCAACCCCCCGAGCCCTAACAACTACCCCGACTACCCATTCCCCTCCCCCTGCCCTGAGGCATAAAACCATGTCCCTTAACAAACACTATCCCGACCCCCTGCCACCCCCGCACTGTCTTTAAAATTACTCCAACCCCTTCCACTGCCCTTAGGCCTAATACCCTAAACCCTAATTAAAAAAACTACCGACCCTCCCCCAGCCCTGAAAACTATTCCGTCCCTCTCCCAGCCCTGAAAACTACCCGATCCCCCAGCCCTGAAAACTACCCGACCCCCCAGCCCTGAAAACTACCTCCGACCCCCACCCTGAAAACTAGCCCGACCATCCCAGCCCTGAAAACTAGCACCGAACCGCCCCAGCCTGAAAACTACCTCCGCCTCCCCAGCCCTGAAAACTAGCCCTGAACCCCCAGCCCAGAAAAACTACCCCCGATCCGCCAGCCCTGAAAACTCGCCCGAACCCCCCCAGCCCAGAAAACTACACCCAACCCCCCAGCCCAAAAAACTACCACCGACCCCCCCAGCCCAGAAAACTACCTGACCACCCAGCCCAGAAAACTACCCGACTCCCCAGCCCAGAAAAATACCGCCGACCCTCTACCCAGCCCAAAAAATGACCCGACCCCCCAGCCCAGAAAACGACCCCAGACCCTCTACCCAGCCCAGAAAACTACCCCAACCCCCCAGCCCAGAAAGCGACCCCGACCCCAGCCCAAAAAACTACCCCGACCCACACTCCCAACCCAGAAAACTACCCCGTCCATCAGCCCAGAAAACTACCCCGACCCACACTCCCAGCCCAGAAAACTAGCCCCAGCCCAGAAACCTACAGCCCAGCCCCACATACCTCACCGCAGATCTCTTCGTGGCGAGGTCTTCCTGCTTCCGTCGCCAGCAGCTAGACCACGCACTGCCTTAACCACGCATATGCGTGGTTAAGGCATATGCGTGGTAAAGGCAAGCGTGGTTTAGCTTGCGTAGTCGAAACATGCGTGGTTAAGACTGCGGTGTTCCGACTTTCCCCCTGACTGTGATGCACTGGTGTGCGGCCCCATGCTCGTTGTTGAGAAGTGGCTTGGCTGTAACGCAATCCAGGGAAAAAAAGAAGCAGAGACTCCAAGGTTGAAGAGCGCTGTTTTTTATCGCACTACAAGAACCAGGTACAGTTACGAATAAACAAACCGCCACCCGCCATGTCGCCATTGCCTGCGCACATTTTTAAAAGATCACAATCCCCGCGCGATGACATTTGAAGTAGACACGAGCGCAGCAGCACTCGTGCCAACTTCAAATGACAACAATAACCACATAACACACCTCCCCCCTTTTATTTAACACAAAGAAAACACAAAAAAAACAAAACAAAAACAAAATTAAGAAAGAACAAAATCTTTGAATTTAGTGGGTAATTTACTAATTCTTGGATTCCTGGTCAAACATGGAGGAGCAGTTACACATTGTTCTTCAACAGGTAATTCTGTGCACGAGTTGCTCACTGGATTTTCATTCACATCCAAAAATACATTGGAAGCAATGTTATCAGCAGGATCCATTTTACCTTTATAAACTGAGACTCTATTAAAATTCCAAACACTTCCGTCCTCCACTCGTACAGCATTCCTAAACATTTCCACTACTCGCACAGGATCCGACCAGTTGGACAAACCCTTACGTATAAGACCACCTTTCTTCAACCGTACTAAGTCCCCAACCTGAACAGAAACATTCCTGACAATTCTATTTTTTAACAAGTTATCTTTCATTTTGCTTTTGTAAGCATCCATTTTACTGACGAATTTCTTTGAAATCTATCTCAGCGATTTCTGTTTGTGCTTTGTTCTTGTTTTTAACCACCATGGAACCAGTTTTGTGCTGGGTTTGCGGTCTCTCAATAATTCAAAAGGGCTTATCAAAGTTACGGCGTTGGGTGATGTTCTGTAAGATAGCAACATGGATTGTAAAGCTTTGTCCCATCCCAGTCCACCTTTGACTGCTAACTGAATGGCCTCTTTGACAACCCTATTGAATCTCTCAATTTGACCATTGGCCTCAGGATGGAAAACTGCAATCTTTTTGTGAATAATACCACATCTAGTCAAATAGTTTTCCATCTGTTTGCTAACAAACTGTGGCCCATTGTCAGTAACAAGCTCCTGAGGAATACCTTCCCTACAGAAGATATCATCTAAAAATTGTATAATGGCTTCTGAGGTAACTTCTCTGACCATCTTAATCTCAGGCCATTTTGAAAAGTAATCCATTAGTACAATCCCAAAAGAGTGTTGATGCGGTAAAATACTAAACGGGCCAATTATGTCAATGCCCAATTTACACCAGGGCGAAACAGGTAGATCCACAGGTTGTGGAGTAGCCGTTAAAACTTTAGCTGACTTATCACTATTATAACACAAATCACAAGATCTTACATGATGCTCAACATATGAATCAATGCCTGGCCACCAAAAGCTATCCTTCAATAGTCTCCTGGTGATGGAGATACCAAAATGCCCTTCATGAGCAATGTCAACAAACATTTTCCTGAGACCAAAAGGTGGAATAAATTTATCCCCCCTCAGAATTATATCATTCTCTATAGGCAATTCATCACGAACCTTAAAGTAACTAACAAGACTCCCTATGAGTTTTTTTTCTTCTGGCCAACCTTCTAGTATGAATTTTTTTACTCCTTTAAGTTCTTGATCCTTCCCCATTTCTTCATTCCACAATTGCTGTTGAATAATGGGATTGTCATTAGACAACAAATTCACGTCACGCACAACATGTGCAACCTCACATTCATCAGAATCAACGCAATCCGATTCCATACACGGAAGAGGCAATCTTGACATACAATCCGCATGGACATTGGCTTTACCAGGAACATACTCTAGGGAATATTGGAAGTTTTGTAGTCTAGAGGAAAGTCTAGCCAACCTTGATGACAATGTGCGCCCACCACCAGGTGATAATATATGAACCAATGGCTTATGGTCAGACTTAATGGTGAATTTTGTTCCCCATAGGAAAGGTCTAAAATGTTCTGCCCCCCACACACATGCCAATAGTTCTCTTTCAATTACAGAGTAATGTTGTTCAGATTCTCGTAATGTCCTTGAACCATATGCTACAATCCATTCTTTACCCCACTCTTCTTGAATCAATACCGCACCTAATCCACAATTGCTTGCGTCTACCATTACAACACAGTGTTTACCAATTACAAAAGGTTTAAGACATGGAGCCTCAACAATTATCTTCTTGACAGTGGAAAACGTGGCAGTCATAACATCAGTCCAAGTGAATTTCACATTTTTCTTTAACAGATTCCTAAATGGTTCAATCACAGTAGCATAATTAGGGATGAATTTTGCGTAGAACTCCACAAGTCCCAAAAAGGCAACCAACTGTTCTTTGTTTTCAGGAATAGGAGCCTTACTGATGTTTTCCAAATGTGACATTTTAGGTTTAATCCCATCTCCACTGATACTGTGTCCTAAATATTCCACTTCATGTCTTTTGAATCTGCACTTGTCTGCTCGAAGCGTTAAACCTTTGTTTGCTAATGCATTTAGGACTTTGACTAAGTTATGGTCATGTTCCTCCTCATTTTTGCCAAAAACTAAAATGTCATCTTGAAATGCTATGGCCCCAGTGAGACCATCCAGAGTTTCTTTCATCAGTCTTTGGAATACGGAAGCAGCACTGGCTAAACCAAAGGCATCCTGCAGAATCTGTAGAGACCCTCTGGTGTTATAAAAGAAGTTAAATCTTTAGATTCTTCATGGAGAACTACCTGATGATAAGCACTAGCTAGATCAAGACAAGAAAACACACGTGCCTCAGCTAACGTGGAAACCATTTCATGTAGATTGGGAAGAGGATGAGCATCCACACAAATGGCATTGTTAAGACTGCGTAAGTCTATGCATAAACGAAGTTCCCCACCAGATTTAACTGAAATAACAACTGGAGAAACCCATGGAGATGACTCTATTGGTTCAATTATCTTCTTCATGCACATGTCATGGAGCATTTCTTTCAATTTGTTCCTATAGGACAGAGGAACATTCCTTACCTTATGACGTACAGGAATGGCATTAGCATGTACTTTTATACGATGTTTAAAACCTTTGTATTCACCAAGTTTGTCACTAAATAATGTAGAAAAATCATTTTTTATTTTAGTGACTAGTACTGAGTCATTAGATTTCTTGATGGAATCACATTTTGTAGGATTTGTATCAACAGAATAAACCGGAGGATCAGCATTAGGATCTAGTCTAATTCCTAGTTTTTCCTGATGTGGCCAGCCTAAAAGCGATTGCCCAACTTTTGTAACATAAATTTTTCCGCTCGTGCAGCGTTCATGAAAGACAAGATCAGCAATGAAATACCCTAGAAGTTGTAATTTGTGACCAGTATAACCACTAGGAGAAATATCAGGATGTGAAAGTTCTATATCAGGCCAATTAGAACAAAAAAAAGCATGAGGCAGAATAGTATACCAGGAGCATGAATCTACTAGTACTTGGGTAGAAATTCCATTGATAGTGACTTCACATGATGGAAATTTAGTAGCACTTATCTCTTTACTCACACAAAGTATAGTATTTACATCGTAATCGTTATCCCACTCTCGTCGCCAGTGTTGAGAAGTGGCTTGGCTGTAACGCAATCCAGGGAAAAAAAGAAGCAGAGACTCCAAGGTTGAAGAGCGCTGTTTTTTATCGCACTACAAGAACCAGGTACAGTTACGAATAAACAAACCGCCACCCGCCATGTCGCCATTGCCTGCGCACATTTTTAAAAGATCACAATCCCCGCGCGATGACATTTGAAGTAGACACGAGCGCAGCAGCACTCGTGCCAACTTCAAATGACAACAATAACCACATAACACTCGTGAGCTGAGAGCAGGGCCCTGGGCAACTGCCCACACTGCCTATGCCTAGCGCCGGCCCTGGGGTGGGTTAACCACTAGGGATCGACATCCTGTCTTTATTAAGTGATCAGTCACCCCTTCTGTCAATAGCTTAGCCTCCAGAGGTGTAGAATCATGGAGGTCACCTAGGTCTGCTGTATAAGGTGAAAGGGCATGCCAAAGCTGCAAATATCTGAAGAACTGGGTGTTATGGAGGTTGTATTCTGCCTAAAGCTCTGCCAAGGATTTTAGGGTAACCCTGGACATGAAGCCACCCAATTTCAAAATGGCAATGATGCCCCACCCTCTGAAGCCCAGCAAGGAGGACACCTGTCTCCACCAACGTCTGCACCGCAGGGGAATCTCTCTTGTTAAGCGACACATCCATCCCAGGGCCCTAGTGATCACCTCCAAAACCTGCAATACCACTCTCGTAGCCGAAGGTAGAGAAAGGGAAGTCGACCCACCATAAAGCAGGTGGGAGATCTGTGCCCCATGCATCGCCCGGTGCAGAGACAGAATATCGAGTAAAAAATATTGAATTGCACAAATATCTTGTCAAAAATATCGTGGGTCAGGATTATCGACAGACAAATCCTCGTGGTCAAGAATATCGATTTTAGGTAAGTAATATTAATTTAAAAAATATTGAAGTGTTTAATATCGTTTGCAAAAATATAGGGGCCGATTCCGATCTCGGCCGGAAGCTCACCGAACGGGATTCACCCGGGAAAAATACGAGCCGTGCGCGTTTTTACCTACCGACTCGTACAGCTATCCGAACGAGCTAGTACGATGCGAATGTCCGCGTTGATTCCGACCGACTCGTTTCCGGGTCTGAACCGCTCCGACCGACCCGTACGGACACGACTCGCACCACGCAATGGACCTTACCCGACCGAGCAAGTACGATGCGCGCTTCGAACAGCCCGACCGACTCGTACCGTCCGGCTCCAAAGAGCTGTCGGAGCCGGACTTCGGGGGTCCGTGTCGGACCCCCCTTCACCCGTAGCCTTGCGAGTCGCACACAGGGGGGACCCATGGGTCCCCCCTACACATGCATGTACGGTGCGGGTTGCACTGACGCGTACCCGCTGTAGGGGCGCCCTTGTTCGCGACGTACCCATTCAGTCAATGGGAGCCCGTGTACGCGTCGTACGACCGGCTCCCATTGACTTGTATGAGAATCCGACCGAATCGAGTCCGGCAGCATACGGCCGCATCGTACTCGTTCGGTCGGACTGCAGGAGTCCGGTTCGGTCGGAAATCTCTCCGGGTCCGGCTCGGTCGGAGAGATTTCCGTCCCAGATCGGAATCGGCCCCATAGTTGTTAAAAATATAGATTTTTTATTAATGTTATGTATTTTAGTATATATTTTATATGTGTGTGATGTATGTTTTTTTGTATAAGAATTGTTTGTATTTTCATTATATGTGTTAAAATTTTAGTAGTTATTATTTTTTTTAATTTGAATTTTGCGTTTTTAGTTCCGTAGTGGGTTGTGGGTTTATAGAGGAATAGGGTGGGAAGTAATTTAATTATCTTAAATTTATTGATTATTTTTAGTAGGTATTATTTTTTTAATTTGAAATTTGTGTTTTTAGTTCCGTAGCGGGTTGTGGGTTTATAGGAAATAGGGTGGGAAGTAATTTAATTATATTACATTTATTGAATCATTTTTATTTATTAATATTTGTTTAATTGAGATGTTCTAGTGTTAAATGTGTAAATTAATTTATTAATAATTATTTAATAATTAGTTGGTAATTAATTTTAAGTAATTAATTAGTAATTAATGATGGTAATTATGTAATAAATTTTAGGTGTGTGTTGTGGTGTTTATAGGTGTAAATGGTGGGAAGGGTGGGAAGTAATTTATTTTTTATTGATGATTTAATGAATTAATTAGTAATTAATTATGGTAATTGTGTAATTAATTGTAGGTGTTTGTTGTGGATATTATAGTGTTAAAGAATGTGTACTCAATGAATGTTTATTATTTTGTTTATTAATAATATTTTTTTTAATTCATTATTAATTATGTTAATTATGGAAATAAATCTAAATAAAAATGTTGAAGTCTTTTTTTATTGGTGTGGTGTTATAGGGTAGGAAATAAAATAAATACATTTATGTTTTAAATAATTTGTTTGTTAATATTTGCTCCTTTTAAATAAATATTGTTTATAAATGTATTTATTATTTTTTAATATCATATTTGTACCTTTTTGTTATATGTAATTAATATTATAATATGTGTTCTTTTTATATGTTTAATATATTTAATCGTATAATTTTAAAATATTGTTTATTTATTTTTAAGATTATTTAATTTTTTTCAATTGTTTAAATATTATTAGCAAGTTTTGTTTCTCTGTTATCCAGCACTTTCCCTACTGTTGCACTCACTGGAGTGGGAATAGTAAACTTTACCCCTCCGCTATCCAACACTTTCCACACTGTTGCACTCTTTGGAGTGGGAATAGTAATTTTACCCCTCCGCTATCCAACACTTTCCCTACTGTTGCACTCACTGGAGTTGGAATAGTAAATTTAATTATTCCGCTTTCCCACATTTTCCCTACTGTTGTATTTATTGTATTGTGAAATGTACGTTTTAATATTTTTTAATAGTTTGTTTTAATTAATTATAGAATGTTTTTTTAATTTTAAATGATTGATATATGTATATATTTTATTTTTATATAATTTAAAAGTTTAAAAATTAAATAAAGATGATAGTTAATAAATTGTTTTAAAGTAGATATATATATATATATGTATAAATTATTATGTTTGTGTGTTTATATTTTTTTTAATTAAGTTTATTTTTTATATTTAGTTAACATTTATATTAAATTTAATTTATTTTGTTAAAGATAATATTAATATTTTATATAATTAATATATATTATTTTATTTATATTTATATTTTTAAATCAATATTTTTTACATCTATAGTTTTAACTTCGATTTGATATTTTTGTACTTACCTGTTTAAGCATAGGGAGTCGATATTTTTGCATTCTATATATTTTTTTCAATATTTTTTACATTGATGTTTTTAGCATCGATATTCTATCAGTGAACCGCATCGCCCATTTCTCTGTTGGTTTGACTCCCAAGGAGACTCAGGGGCCGATTCCGATTCGGGCCGGAAAACGTACCGACCGACTCGGTACGGGAATTTAGTCCGACCGACACGTACCGGCGCTGCCCGATCCGCCTAGTACGATGCAATGCATGTGAAGTACGACCGACTCGTACGGAACACAAGCCGAACGACCGAACCGCACGGAAACAAGCTATCCGGCTGGGAAACTACGCGAATCGAACCGACCGGCACGCACCAGGAAAGAACCCGACAGAAACGTACCAGCGAACTCCGACCCGCGCAGTACGATGCAATGCGTGCTAAACTAAACCGAGTCGCACGGAGCTCAAGCCGTACGACCGACACGCATACAAAATGGAGCCGAAGCAACCCCATACTCCGCGACCAACGCGTACGCCGCACATAAAATACAGCAGAAATACAGCCTGAAAGAGTCGGAGAAGCTCGCACGAGACAACTGCAGCGTCCGACTCGGTCAGGAGAACGTCTCCTACATGCCCAGAAACTACAAAGGAATAAATACAAAAAAAAGGGCCAAACAAGCAATGACAAAGTCAATAAATACTGGGGGGGGGGAAATGGAACAAAGACACACCCACAACTCCACCCATATAAAGGCCACAAATCCCTACCATGATCCTTTGCAAATCCTAATGACCAGCCAGCACAGAACACCATCAGACAGCAACCACAGACACACCCACAACTCATCCATCACACAAGCCACACACCATTAGCAACTCCCCAATAGCACCCTCACATACACCCAGCAAAACTGACACTCACCTACCCTCACTTGCACACTCACACCCACATCAATCCCCACAACCAACCATCACCATGCCCCCAAAGAAGAATCCAAAGTTCCTAGACAGTGAATTGGAAGTGTTGGTAGATGAAATCCTCAGGGTAGACCCACAATTGTTTGGTACACTGGTCCAACAGACCCCCATGTCGCAGAAAACCAAGATGTGGGAGAGGATCGTCGACAGGGTGAACGCACAATCACCATGTTTGCGCACAAAGGAAGACATCCAGAACAGGTGGTATGATGTGCGCAGGAGGGTCAAGGACCTACTGAAGAAGGATTACGCCTTGAGCCATCGCACCGGCAGTGGCCCTCCTGCCAAACCAGTATACCTCAGGCCCTGGGAGGAGAAGGTGCGGGCCATCCTACCACCAGAGAGCGTACATGGACTATCAAACATCCCAGAGCCTGGTGAGTACACAACCAATATACCCGATATCGTGTGACAATACACACACATCACTGTCAAGGGGATAGTCAAACCATGCACCGTCAGCAAAGCCACAGTAACCAAAACAGAATCATCCCAAGATGTGTATGTTAGTTACACAAACACAATACCTGCCATCCCAAAGTGAAATGTAACTGTGTCATGACATGTACAAACCCAACAACAAATAGAGCAAGGCAGCCGCACAAATCTAACCAACAAACACTGTCAGACATTTTGCCACCACCAGAACACCACCTCACAGGGAAGCTCACTGAAAGGAAGGAATTCTGTGTATGCTGGTCAAGTCAGTGTAGCCAATAGCATGATGGGAGTTGTAGTCACAGATATTGCTCACCCTCACAATTGGCCCATCAACACCACTCTGAACCATGCTCACATCACAGGGAGTGGAATAAAACTGACAAGATGGCTGACACTGGGTCCTGCTGTGGGGAGCACAAGCCCCTGCTGGGAACTGTGCACCAACTAACAGCAGGACACCACTGACTGACATCCTGAAAGCAAACTTGCACTCCCTGCAATGGAAGCACGTTCCATGGTGGGATATCTGGCTGGGTGGGAAGGAGGACTGACAGCACTGACCATAGTTACCAGCAGCTCTTCTCACACACACCCTTAACACAAACTACACACAACTCACCTGGGAGAATGCATTGCCTCACACTCCAATTAAATATCCCACAAAGAACCACCACCCTGGGTTATGCTGTGTGAAGCACAGGGACACTTTTGGGACTTGTAGCCAAACTAACGCAGGACAACACTGTCAGCCATCCTGTCAGCACAGGCACACCATCCCACAGGGAAGCAGAGTCAAAAGGAAGGAAGTATGGGCATGCTGGGAAGGGGGGTGTAGGCAATAGCATGATGGGAGTGGTAGTCACAGCTCAACATCCCCCACCCGCATGGCCCAGCAAGCTCACACTGAAGTATGCACACCTCACAGGGAGTGAAAAGCCACTTCAAAGATGTCTGACAATGCTGCTCTGTTGTGGGGAGCACAAGGCCCTGCTGGGAACTGGGCACCAACCAACAGCAGGACACCACTGTCAGCCATCTTGCCATTGCTGTCACACTCACATACAGTGAAGTCCACTCAAAAGGAAGGAAGTATGGGCATGCTGGGAAGGGGGGTGTAGGCAATAGCATGATGGGAGTGGTAGTCACAGATATTGGTCACCCTCACAATTGGCCCATCAACACCACTCTGAACCATGCTCACATCACAGGGAGTGGCAAAGAACTGACAAGATGGCTGACACTGGGTACTGCTGTGGGGAGCACAAGCCCCTGCTGGGAACTGTGCACCAACTAACAGCAGGACACCACTGACTGACATCCTGAAAGCAAACTTGCACTCCCTGCAATGGAAGCACGTTCCATGGTGGGATATCTGGCTGGGTGGGTAGGAGGACTGACAGCACTGACCATAGTTACCAGCAGCTCTTCACACACACACCCTTAACACAAACTCCACACAACTCACCTGGGAGAATGCATTGCCTCACACTCCAATTAAATATCCCACAAAGAACCACCACCCTGGGTTATGCTGTGTGAAGCACAGGGACACTTTTGAGACTTGTAGCCAAACTAACGCCAGGACAACACTGTCAGCCATCCTGTCAGCACAGGCACACTATCCCACAGGGAAGCAGAGTCAAAAGGAAGGAAGGAAGTATGGGCATGCTGGGAAGGGGGGTGTAGGCAATAGCATGATGGGAGTGGTAGTCACAGCTCAACATCCCCCACCCGCATGGCCCAGCAAGCTCACACTGAAGCATGCACACCTCACAGGGAGTGAAAAGCCACTTCAAAGATGTCTGACAATGCTGCTCTGTTGTGGGGAGCACAGGGCCCTGCTGGGAACTGGGCACCAACCAACAGCAGGACACCACTGACTGACATCCTGAGAGTCAACCTGCACCCACTGCAACGGTGGCGTGCTTCATGGTGTGATAACTGGGCTGGGGGGAGAAGGAGGGTCGGATGTCAACCAAATACCAACAATGCTGGCCATGCACACACCTCAACATTCACATTGAAATGCTTCAGGTTTGCAGTACAATGTGCTACACCAATACCAACCTCTGACTGTGACAACTTAGGACAATGCAATGTACAGGCCCGCATTCAGAGGTACAGTCACAACTGTCAGGTGTTTGAACCATTGATACCTGTAGAAACATAACATACATTGTGTGTCTCTTCCAAAAACAGGTGATGATGGGGACACAGCAGCAGACGATGAGGAGTCCCTGTCCCAGGCTCCGGGGGCCCCTGAGCTCTCTGGTGTGGAACAGCCTCTGCCCTCCTCGGATAGCGAAGACCTACCTGGCACCTCCGGTGTGAGTCATCATGCAGCACCAGCAGGACCACCATCAGCACCACCTGCACCCACTCCTCCAACTACTGCCAACACATAGACCACCCCCGCCGACACGGACAGACCAAGGACCAGCAATGACAACAGCACAGTGACCCCGGCCCACCGTGAAGCAACGGACAACAACCCCAGTACCAACCCCCAAGGGGGCCTAGGGTCACCTGTGCGTGCCACCACAGGTCTCGCACGTGTGGCCAGGGGTGGTGGGAGGGGTGGTAGGCAGAGGTCGCTGTTTGCAGAGGGGTCTGGACTGCATGATGACCCACAACTGGTACGCATTGCTGATGCGTACCAGAATAGCACCGGAGAGGTCAGCCAGGTAGTGGGGATCCTCAAGGACATTCAACAGCAGCAGGCTGCCCATCATGCCCGCTTGGACTCCCACATGTCCTGTGTGGAGACACACATGTCCCGTGTGGAGACACACATGGCTGGCATGGAGTCCAAGTGGGACACATTGCAAGAACTGACAGCGGTGCATAGGGACATATTGACATGCCTCCGCCAGATTAGCACCAACATGGCCACACCTCCCTGTGTGCCCACAACATCTGGTGCCGCAACAACTGCAACTGCCACAGGGAGGGAGGATGACTCTGGTGGAGAGTCCTCTGCACTGCAGCAGCCTGCACGTGAGGGTCCCCCCACAAAGAAGAGGGGTCGTCCGAGGAAGGAGAACTGAGAGGCCGATGGCCATGTACATCCCCCAGGAACCCAACACCTGTTCTGGCAATCCACCTTTGTGTGCAAACTGTTCACCCTGTCGCATGCAACCCAACTCTCTCACATGACATGGGGAGTTTAAGTTGGACCAATGTATCAGATGACTGTGGACTTTACTCAGGACATTTCTGCTACCAACACTTCCAACTCATCTGGAAACTTTGGATTTCAATCCCAATGTACAGCACCCACCATCCTGTGCACTGTCCTCACACATGTATGTAAATAAAATCACTATTACACCATACTTGCCTCTGTTGTGATTCCAAAGTTGTTTTTGTCATGGAGATGATGATCTGCTAAATGACACTGTGCATGCTAACTGCTACAGCAAGTTTAACACCGTCATGTGAGTCATGGAGACGTGACACATATGAGGGAGACACACCACTAGGGCTACACAGCACATACACACCAGGGCCATCTGACTCATCGCCTACACTGATGTTGCCAGGAAATACAGTGGAATGCACAGACACCACACCTATTCACAGTCTGTGTTAACTAGCCCACAGGTGAAGTAAGCTAATGTCAGTCAGATGTGTGACCACAGACAACGCACATCCCAAAGTGAAGCACAGGTTTATTACACATTTGCAACATGTTGTTTCCACTACAGATGCAAGGTAATCCTACGTGGCTGTGGCCACACAGTCAATTGTAGAAGAAATAAAGTCCAGGGGCGTGGGGCACATCACCTGTAGGGAAACGCCTGCTTCCACCCTGGAAGTTGAACCATGGTGTCGGGGGATCCGAGTGGACCAAACAACACTGAAAGCACCCTGTGAAGGACAGACATGACACACAGTCAAGAGCACTGAAGAACAGGACAGAACTGCAATACTCATGCCCAATACATGTCACAAGATACCTACACAAAACCAAGTCAGCATGTCAACACTGTTGGGGAGTACAGACTACCTGTAAGGACACACCGCTGCATGCATCCAGTCAAGTAGCACATGGCCACACGCAAACAGCCACAGAGCACCACCAACACATATCATGCAAACTCAAATCATTGACATAACATCTCTGGATACTCACATTCAGCTGAAGAAGTTGGTGATGAGCTGTGTGCGGACATCCCCATCATCATCATCATCATCATCACTGGCATCGTGGCCCAGGCCAGGATCCTCCACAGGTGGCGGATGTTGGTCATCGTCATCCAGGATGAGAGGCAACTCCTTCCGCACTGCCAGGTTGTGTAGCATGCAGCAGACAATGACAATCTTGCACACCTTTGCTGGGGCATATGGGAGGGCCCCTCCTGTCTTGTCCAGGCAGCGAAAGCGGCTCTTCAGGAGACCAAATGTCCGCTCAATCACTCTCCTGGTCCGACCATGTGCCTCATTGTAGCGCATCTGGGCTGGTGTCACAGGGTTCCTGAGGGGTGTCAGCAACCACGGCATGTTGGGGTATCCGGAGTCACCTACATACAGACAATTGCACATTAGCTGAGTTGGGTAAAGAGGGTGGAATACAACATTGCAGAACACACACAATGGTAAAAAGTCAGTACACACCGACAAGCCAGGCACGCTGGTTCGGCATCTGTGACATCATCCTCGGGATGCGACTACTCTTCATCACGTAGGCATCGTGTGCAGAACTGGGGAAACGTGCACACACATGTGAGATGGTCATATCTGCAAGACATACCACCAGAGCATTGATAGAATGGTAATGTTTACGGTTCCTGTATGCCTGCTCATGTGCCTGTGGTGGTACCAAAGCCACATGTGTCCCATCAATGGAGCCAATGACATGTGGCATCCTCCCCAGGGCATAGAAGTCACTCTTGACGTTAGTGAGTTGTTGACGTTTAGGGAAATAGATGTACTGGTTCAGGTATCTCAACATTGCCTCCAAAATATCGCGTAGCACATGGCTGAACATGGTCTGTGACATCCCACCAGCAGACGCCACAGTGTGTTGAAAGGTACCGGTGGCAAAGAAGTGTAGGGCTGACATCACCTTCACCTTGGGGGTCAGCGCTGTAGGGTATGTCCGGCCAGGTTGCAAATGTGGGGCCAAACGCACCGTCAATTCCTCAATCAGCGGCCTGTTGAAGCGGTACCGTCGGATGCAGTCACGTTCAACCATTGTTGCAAGGTCAGGGAATGGTCTATGGACAGCTGGTGCCCTGCAGTGCATAGGTGAACAAAGAAAGATTGTCAGTCACCCCACATATGTGGCATTGACCATACTCAATATCACATGATACATCATTACAAGACACAAGTACTTGATGTGTGTGCCTTTCTGTATGGACATATATGGCACCTACATGGCCAACATCAAACATCACAGTTCAACATGTGTCGACAACAAGTTCCAGGTCGGGCTATGGGAAATCATTAGGCTGTGTCACAGTACCCATGTACTGCTGACACGTTCCAAACACACACCGCAGTGACAAGTGAGGACAGATGTGCCACAGGCTTCACAGCTCATTGACAGGTAGATTTCCAGGGACCCTGTATTGCCACATGGACATTGGCATGACATGGCGTATCATGTACACGTCAGCTAAACAACCATGACTCCAACAGGTAGTGGCCCCTGTCGCCTCTGCAGGACAGACATGGACGTCTGTGACACACAAACGCACAACATCAAAGTCGATGCACAAACAACGTGGATGTGGAGACTGTCTCCCATTGTGCACATTGAATCAGAGACATCTGAAACACAACATGCACACAGACTGTGGAGGGCCATCACTATTGTGGCAATGGGTCACCCTGTGACGTACATACCTTCCCACATGGGACTCAGGGTGTATGTGACATGACATACACATACACAACCTGGAAATGTGACCATGCCACATGCCCTGAACTGAACAGTTGCACATCACAGTGGTCATGTGCACAACACACAAAGGATTTTTCTGTCCCCATGAACACGTGCACAGCCTGGGAGTGGCTGCCCCCAAGTGCTACCAAAAAACACCACATGTTGACCCCCATACATACACAGGTAATGCAGCCTTACATGCCTTAGGATACAGTGTGGACAGGCTGTGGTGTTGTAGGTGTGCCCCTGAGTCACTGGCAAGTAATTGTGGCTGCCATACGTTCACCAGTGACAAACATGGTGACATATGCCAGTGACTTGTACAGGGATGCGTCGTACAGCAATGGACCGATCGGTGCGCACGCATTGGCCATTGCATATGATGTGGACAGAAGTACGCGTTGTACAGCAATGGACCGATCGGTGCGCACGCATTGGCCATTGCATATGATGTGGACAGAAGTACGCGTTGTACAGCAATGGACCGATCGGTGCGCACGCATTGACCATTGCATATGATGTGACCGGGTACGCGTTGTACAGCAATGGACCGATCGGTGCGCACGCATTGGCCATTGCATATGATGTGACCGGGTACGCGTTGTACAGCAATGGACCGATCGTGCGCACGCATTGGCCATTGCATATGATGTGGACAGAAGTACGCGTTGTACAGCAATGGACCGATCGGTGCGCATGCATTGGCCATTGCATATGATGTGACCGGGTACGCGTTGTACAGCAATGGACCGATCGGTGCGCACTCATTGGCCATTGCATATGATGATGTGGACAGAAGTACGCGTTGTACAGCAATGGACCGATCGGTGCGCACGCATTGGCCATTGCATATGATGTGGACAGAAGTACGCGTTGTACAGCAATGGACCGATCGGTGCGCACGCATTGGCCATTGCATATGATGTGACCGGGTATGCGTTGTACAGCAATGGACCGATCGGTGCGCACGCATTGGCCATTGCATATGATGTGGACAGAAGTACGCGTTGTACAGCAATGGACCGATCGGTGCGCACGCATTGGCCATTGCATATGATGTGGACAGAAGTACGCGTTGTACAGCAATGGACCGATCGGTGCGCACGCATTGGCCATTGCATATGATGTGGACAGAAGTACGCGTTGTACAGCAATGAACCGATCGGTGCGCACGCATTGGCTATTGCATATGATGTGACCGGGTACGCGTTGTACAGCAATGGACCGATCGGTGCGCACGCATTGGCTATTGCATATGATGTGGACAGAAGTACGCGTTGTACAGCAATGGACCGATCGGTGCGCACGCATTGGCCATTGCATATGATGTGGACAGAAGTACTCGTTGTACAGCAATGGACCGATCGGTGCGCACGCATTGGCCATTGCATATGATGTGACCGGGTACGCGTTGTACAGCAATGGACCGATCGGTGCGCACGCATTGGCCATTGCATATGATGTGGACAGAAGTACGCGTTGTACAGCAATGGACCGATCGGTGCGCACGCATTGGCCATTGCATATGATGTGACCGAGTACGCGTTGTACAGCAATGGACCGATCGGTGCGCACGCATTGGCCATTGCATATGATGTGACCGGGTACGCGATGTACAGCAATGGACCGATCGGTGCGCACGCATTGGCCATTGCATATGATGTGACCGGGTACGCGTTGTACAGCAATGGACCGATCGGTACGCACGCATTAGCCATTGCATATGATGTGGACAGAAGTACGCGTTGTACAGCAATGGACCGATCGGTGCGCACGCATTGGCCATTGCATATGATGTGACCGGGTACGCGTTGTACAGCAATGGACCGATCGGTGCGCACGCATTGGCCATTGCATATGATGTGACCGGGTACGCGTTGTACAGCAATGGACCGATCGGTGCGCACGCATTGGCTATGGTCTGGCATGGCAACGGACGCGTTTTCGAACCTTTAACGAGTCTGATGCAGTGAATTCAGTTGGCCACCCACAACAATGTTGCAAATTCATGGGTGTCATGAAGTTGAACTTTTGAAGGATGCTGTGGGCGTGTGTAAGTGGTGCAATTCCATGGATTGGCCAGATTCAGAAGATGCAAACGACTTGGACCTATCACTTTGGACACATGGGACAGTATCTGCCTCTGCAGCACACATATAATGCTGGCTGTTCCCCTGAGAGCTCACTTGCCTGCGCTACATGCTCCAGGACGACATCTGCCACCACCACTGCTGCTGTATATGCATCCTCTGGCTCCTGCAATGGCACGTACTGTGGAGAGAGCCCCAGCCTTCAGCACTGAGGAGAACCAGGCCCTGCTGGACAGCCTCCTTCCACAGTACAGCAAGCTGTATGGGAAACCAGGGGAGCAGGTGAGTGTGCTGTCCACTGCCTTACTAAATGTGCATGTTGTCTGACTAGCAAGACTTACAGTGTGCACGCCACTGGCTAGCATGCTCACTGAGTAGTTGTCACCCCCCATAGTGTGTAGTTACATGCACTGAACAGGTATAGTGCAGTAACAGTGCATTCCAACAAGGTTTTACTT
The DNA here is from genome assembly GCA_963921515.1 of Calotriton arnoldi. Lineage (NCBI taxonomy): Eukaryota > Metazoa > Chordata > Amphibia > Caudata > Salamandridae > Calotriton > Calotriton arnoldi. The sequence goes on from CAWUFW010000655.1 coordinate 1,279,294, forward strand.
CCCAGGCAATGATACCATGTAGTAACTGCTGGCAAACTGTTCATAGCCATCGTTGCACTGCCTGTGTACATCATGTGCCCCTGTGATTGAGACATGTATATCTAAATGTGTGATGCACGGATATGTTGCATGTGTAGTAATGGCCTTTTCACTTTGTCATCCTCACAGGTTGATGCCCACCAGAAGCAGGAAATCTGGCTGACCATCGCCCGGGCAGTAAGATCCGTGGGGGTCTACAAGCGCCGGATCCGCAACTGCCAGAAGAGGTGGCAGGACCTTCGGGGCTGGACCCGGAGGATCGCAAGGGTCCAGCTGAAGCTGTTGCCTCCTCGCAGGAGGGGCGGACACCGGACCCTGACCCCCCACATGCTCAGGATCCTGGCGGTGGTCTTCCCTGACCTGGATGGGCAGCTGAAGGCCAGACAGCAGCAAGGAGGGGGTGAGTCCATGACTGCACTGTGAACTTTGTCTGACATGCTATGTGCCCTCCTCTGGCCTGGTTAAACTTCCACAGTACATCAGTCTTGTGGTCCAGGACCCATGTCCCTCAATTGTGACATGCCCACTCCTCATCTGATACCCAGGTGTGGCCCTTACAGTTAGGAAATTGTGTCACTTGGGTACTGTGTCCTTACATTTTGCTTAGCTCAAGGTGGGGGACAGCATTTGTTCCCGTAACTTTGTGGTGGGCTTCATGGGTGGGTCCATTGCTTACACAATGCCTGAGTTCTGACATGTAATCTGCGTGTAACTTTGATATGTGGTCCAATTGCTGATCTGACTCACCACATGTGCCTGGGGTATTTGGCACACACCCATGCTGCGGGTGGGAACAATGTTTGGGCCTCAGGAGTATGTATATCAAGTGTGTCACACATACTTATCCACCTGCCTACTGTCCAGGGCTCATCCCTCTTTCACGTGGAGCAGGACAGTCATGCCTACTCCAGGCCATACAATACACTCTGTACTCCCACTGCCGTGTATCAGCTGACACGTTGTGCTCAGTGAAATATTCCCTCAGGTGTCTGCCTCTGTGTCATTGTGCTGTGGCTCCGTTGTCAGGACTACTGGGGTGTTTATCGGTTAGGGCTCAGCATGCCACCTGAGATGTGACCATAGGAGACGATACTTGTGTGACATATAGGTGTTTGATCACTTGACTGTGCAGACTGGGGTATGCGACTGTGAAGTTCAGGCAGCTGTTTCCCATTCACAGCAGATTGTGAGGTGCTCAGGTTCCGAGGGTTGTGTTTCAGGTCTCCCATATGTCCAATTGGTATGACGTGGACAAATAAGAGTTCAGATGATGTGGTTTGTGGGGGATGGACATGTGCACTTGTCAGCTACAGAACTTGCATTCCCCATGACCTAGGATTGTGACACAGTGCAGACTGTTGTTGGCTGGCTGCCCTGCCCATGTGACTGGAGACAGTGATGTATGACTTTGCAGGCATGCCTGTGCCATGGCATTAAACTCCCTAAGAGTGATCCTGCAGGTGAGTGACATGTGCTACATGCACCCCATTGTGGCATTGACTATCAGGACATGGGTGCATCATGGTGTCTGGTGCTGGTATGCATCACATGCATTTCAAAATAGACTCTGGCCATCCCTTTATCCGGACACCTGTACTGACTCAGTAGCAAGAGATGTGATGTGTGCATGTTCACATACTTCACCGTGTACTCTGCACTGTCCAACTACTGTGTAGGTGGTGCATGTGTCCACACTGGGGTATTGCCATCCGACAGGCACCAGACAGATGGGTGCAAGGCCAGGAGGGATGTGAGTGCCATGGTTGACCATCAGACTGACAATTGGCTTCTCCTACTCTGTTTGAGCACTTTTGGCAATGGTCAACTAAGGATGCCAGGGCTTGCTCTGTAATGTGCTGTACTTACTGTGGGGTGTGCGGTCAGTGCAGGTGACTGATGTTTGTCTGTTTCCCTAATTGTTTGCAGATACATCCACGGCCACAGGAGGGGATAGCTCCATGGACCAGGAGGAGCCGCAGAGCCAGACTGGGTCAGCAGCCGATGAGTGGTCGGAGGGACCCAGTGGCACGAAGGGCGAGTGGAGCCACACCGAGGAGTCCTCAGCACCATCCACCTCAGCTGAGGACCACAGCAGCTCAGAGGATGACTCCCTTGTGGAGGCGGGTGTCAGCAGCCACCACACCCCAGCTAGTATTGCTGTCCCCGCCACCACCACCACCACCACCGCCCTCCTGTCGGCTCCCATTCCAGAGGTCCGTGGAGGCTCCCGTGTTCGGGAGCGTGTCTCCTTCGTGCCAGGCACCGCACCCCCTGCCCCTGTGTCCCCTGCTGCCCTGAGTGAGGAGTCTGTGTACCTACTTCGCCAGCTCCATGTAGGGCAGACAGCAATGCTGAGTGTCCTCCATGCCCACACCACTCTGTTGACACAGCTGGTGTCGTTTATGGAGGGCATCTCATCGGGCATGTCTGCCCTACAGAGGAGCAATAGGTCCAAGGCCCCTTCCCTTGCCTCACCTGCAAACCCACCTACAAAGCAGCTCTTCCTCTGTGACCTCGGCCTCTTCCCCTCCGATCCAGCTGATCCAGCATACAGGGGGAAGAGGAAGTCCACCCACACAGAGGGGAGTGCCCCTCACCCCCGGACACCCTCCCCCAGGCACAGACAGACTGAGGCCCCCATCCGCAAGTCCCCCGGACCCGGAAGAGCAAGACCCCGCCACCGCCCTGCAGCTCAACCACCAAGTCTCCTTCCTCCATCCCTCAGGCCCCCACTCCACAGGTTCCCCCACCACACGCTGCCCCAGGTTCCCCCACCCACAGATACACCATCCCCAAAATGATCCGGCCTTCTCCCCCTACCACTTGCTCTTCCAGCACCACACCCCCGCTGCGCATGTGTGTGCCACTGGTGTGGAGACCGTGTCCTCCCCCTCTGTCCTGCCCACCTTACCTGAACCCCATTCTACTCCCCTGGAGATAGGCACTGCGGTGGAGTCCACTACCACCCCGTCTGACTTGGGCACTGCAGTGGGGAACCTGTCCACTCCATCTGCCCAGCCCACTGCAGTCGTGCCAGCACCCACACCATCTGACTCATGCCCCCCAGTTGTGCCGGCACACACCATGTCAGACACCTCCACTGCAGTTGTCAGTGACTCTCCAGCACCCTCCTTCTGGTGAGCCCTGATCCTGTCCCTGCGGTGCCTGGCCTGCCCCCCCGTATGCCCCTCCGAGGGGAATGTCCCTGGTGTGTAGCAGTGCAGGCATGCAAAGGGTGACATCTGCCACTGTCACCCTGTTTGGACTTTGATAATGGACTGGCCATTGGCCTTTGTGTTTTTCTGGACTTTCACTTTTTAAAAACACACATGCTGAATAAAGCTACTTTCTGTTCTCTAGTGGTTTTGCTTCAGATGTACATGATGTTGATGATGCTAACCATGCCCTTGCTGCAGTGATGGTGATTTTTGATATCAGGAAAATGAAGTGTTACTGTGCAGGACCCCATGTGGTCCAGGGGGAATGTGTCCTATACTGGTGTGTATCCATGTCATCCTTTGCAGCAATATGAGGGTGTCATGTTTTCAATATTTGGCAATGGGATTTCCTACTTTTATTTGCAATATCACATCTGTGGCTTACACCCCTGCACATCTGTTGTGCTTGCCATTGTTCAATTTGTCTATTTCCCTGACCGTGTGACCATCTCCACTGGACATGCAAGTTTGGGCATCAATGGGGAAGGACTCATCTGTGTTATCAGTGCAACTTGCTATACATGTGTGTTGGATCTGTGCAGATGATTTCGGTGACACTCCCATGACCAGGCTGATATGACGAGAGCCTTCATTTTGTGCTAATTGTTGACTGAGTGACCAAGTGTTCTGCTGACATGATAGAGCCCTGCAGAGACAACGTATGGCACAGCTTTCCTTACACAGGAGTGGAGTCCCCTCATGGCAGTGTGTAATTCCGTGACATTGCCTGAGCCCAAGGTGTGTGTTGTGTGAGCATGTCTGTGTGTGTTCACTTCCATTTTGCTAGGCAGGCTGGGATCCCTAGTGATGTTCCTGTTTGTGATGCTTGCTGAGTTGACCTATGTTCCCCAAAGTCTTCTCCCTGGGTTCTCTGGGATGTGGGTGCATGGCACATTACTGGTCATCAGGGTGTCACCCATAGGTGTGTTTGCTGTCAGGCCTGAGTTTGTGGGCAAACGCAGATGAGACACAGTCAGGATTCCCCTTGGCACTTGTTGGTTACACCAGTCATGTAATTTACAGTTTGTGTTAGCTTTCAGTGATTGTGACATGTTGTGTGTGTGACTGCTGCCACTCCTCAGGGTCAGAGCTGCAATGTTGGAAGTTGTCTATGTGTGTTCTTTGTGGGTGACCTTGGCTTCTTCATTGGTGTGTGAGTGTGGCCGGGATCCCATTGGTTGGTGTGGATTTGACCTCATGCCCATGTACGGCGTACTGTGCAGTGTGTCAGACATTCACAAGTCTTGTTGACTGGCCATGTGTGATGGGTTTCTGCACCTTAGTTCCCACCACCACCCCTGGGATTGTCATGGGTGCATGTGCAATGTCACCAGTCCATGTGAGCTTCACTGCTGCACATTGGTGGAGATCAAGGTGTGTGGTGTTGAGTGTGTGCAAATGAGAGCTGTTGCACGGCTAGACCCCTGCCTCCATATTGGCCTTGGCTGACAGGCCGTGCTGATTGATTTGTGCTTGTGTAGGTGTGATGGTAGTTTGTTGCTCAGGACACATGACTGTGGTTCACAGTGTGAACGACATCTAGCTTTGTCATCACAGTGGGATTATCATGCAGGCCGGTGTCACCACAATGTGGGGTCCCTGGGGGTAGTGCTGTGGTGGGTCTGTGTCTTGCTGTGTTAGTTGCTGTTCCTACAAGCTTGTGTGACATGTGTAATTTGGGCTCCCTCTCATCTAACAATGCCTGATTGCCCACATAGGGGAATCAGATCCATGAGTTACTTTTGTGTGGCACTGTATACACATCTGTGTAATTGGGATTCAGGCCTCCTCATGTGTTGTGTGGTTGCCTGGGGACACTGGCACACCCCCCCATCACCTGTTGTGTTTGATATGCAGTGTGAGGCTGCCTGTTTGTGTTTGTGCATCTGCACCACTGCATTGGCATATCTTTAGTGAGCCATTGTCTGTATGTTGTTTGGTGGGTTTCCCCTGCTGTCCCTGGGACTCCTAGGTCATCAGTCAGCACAGTGATCATGGTTTGTATGTCCCATTGCTGCCATGGTATGGTATTTGTTCACCTCACATCTACAGTCTCCACAGGATATCTACATTTGTGTGCCCATTGGTGCAGATATGTGGCTCTGCATTATGATGGTCACTTCTGTCATTGTGTTATTGATGAATGTTGACAATGTCAGCCCCCATGGGTGATGTTTGTCTGCACATGGCCAAAGGTATGCAAGTGTACTTAGGAGAGAAGGACTCCTTTTCCCACAGAGGGGAGAGATACCTAGTCCCAAACAGACTAACATTTCAGGCAACTCAAGCTCTAGTAGCATTGATACCCTGAAACTTTCGGTCCTGAATACACCATCACTACAGAAACATGCTACTGAGATCTTTACGTTTCTACAAGATGAGGCACCAGACATCCTAGCTCTGACTGAAACCTGGCTAGACGATGATTCTGGCCCCACCTTACGGGCTACACTTCCCGACTGCTATGACGTCCTCTGGCACAATAGGCCAGTGGGAAAAAGGGGAGGTGGGGTGGCGGTCTTGTACAAAAGACATTTGACCATTGAAAAGGTGTCTGGTGATACCCTAGAAGGGGCAGATACCCTTACTTTCAAGGTCTGTAGCCATTCATCCAGCATAACTATTATCATAGTCTACCGTCCACCCAAATGCCCCCCGCACTTTATAGACCTGATGACCGAATGCGTTGCGAACCTTCGTTCACGTTTTCAACAACTCCTGGTGGTAGGAGATTTTAACTACCACTGGGATTTACAACCCAGAGAGGCACAGGCCCGTCAGCTGGAGGAGACGTTCTCTAATCTTGGCCTCACTCAGTTAGTAGCAGCCCCTACGCATGAGCTTGGACATACCCTTGATCTGGTATGGTCCACTGTCTCGCTCACGATACTAAAAGATATCATTCCATGTGCCTGGTCTGATCACTATTGTATCAATCTGATTCTTCCCCTTACTAAGCATAATGCCAGACCCCCTTCAGACTGGAAACTTGTCCGTAGTTGGTCAAGAATTGAGGCCCCAATATTGGTAAGCGCCCTTCGAGACTGCCCTCGCAAAAAGCCAGAAACAGTAGATATTGATGGCTGGTCGGAAGCTATTTCCAGCCGGCTTCTCTCTGCCATCAATAAAATAGCCCCCGAAAGGAAAATAAAAACTGGCAATATAGGCAATGGCGCGCCATGGTTCACGGAAGAGCTCAGAGCACTGAAACGTCTGCTTCGCCACTACGAACGACAGTGGCGCAAACACTATGACCCTCTGGCTCTTAAAGAGTATAGAGCCAAAATTGCTTCCTATAAAAAGGCGCTCCTCCGTAGGAAGGCGGATTATTATGAAAATAGGATTCTAGTAGCAACTAATAAACAGAAAGAAACGTTTAAAATTCTTAAAGAACTCAGCCATAAACAATCACTGATGTCTCCATCCAATCAAGAACAATGCAATGAATTTCTACTTTATTTTTCTAACAAAATTCAGGATATCCTGACTGAGATTGATAATTCTCCATTTAAGCAACCTCACGTTGTAGTGATGATCCCACAGGGAAAGCAAACAGAATTGCTCTCTTCATTCCAAGATCTTGACACTGAATCTCTGCGACGCATTGCTACAAAAATTAAATCTGGCTCACCCGCCGACCCCTGTCCCCCCAGGATTTTCAATTTAGCTCTCCCTGAAATTGAGGAAGAAATCCTCGCTTTGTTAAACCTCTCCCTGGAGATTGGGAAGGTTCCGAGCTACTTTAAAGAAGCCAGGATTATCCCCCTGCTTAAAAAGATTGGCGCGGACCCAGCCAATAAGAAAAATTTTAGACCTATCTCTCAACTTCCATTTCTTGCTAAAATTTTAGAGCAACATGTCCTGCAACAACTAGTTAAGTTTACGAAGGATTATAACCTTCTGGAGGACAGGCAGGCTGGTTTTCGAGCCCACCATAGCACAGAATTGGTGATGTTATCAGTGCTCGATGACCTTAGGAGGACTATCGATAATAAAAAGCCTTGTGCCCTAGTCCTCCTTGACTTGTCGGCAGCATTCGATACGGTCAACCATGCTCTACTCTTGGAAAGATTAAGAACTATGGGGATCAGGGGCGCGGTCTTACAGTGGATTACCTCATTTTTGACGAACCGCTCCCAAAGAATTCAGATGGGTGACTGGGTCTCAGAGAGGGGGCTCGTTCCCTGTGGAGTTCCACAGGGGTCGGCCCTATCACCCCTCCTATTCAACATTTATCTTAGACCATTAATTACTGCCCTCTCGGCTATGGAGTGTCAAGTATTCAATTATGCGGATGATACTCAAATCATTCTGCAAATTGAAAATACCCCCTAGCACACTCCCGGGCGAAAGAGGTTCTACGTTTCACGGTCAACTGGATGACTGCCAATTCCTTAAAGATCAACCCAGACAAAACTGAGGTTCTGGCTCTGACCGATGCTGACAACCCTTGGAATTCCCTCTACTGGCCCCAGGAACTGGGTGCCGCTCCAGCCCCAGTCCCAGTGGTAAAAAGTTTGGGAATCAAAGTGGATGATAAGCTTTCATTGGCTAACCAGGTTTCCACTGTGTTTGGAACCTGTGTGGGCCTTCTCAGGTTACTTAGGAGACTTTCCCCCATCCTATCTTTCCCGACCATGAGAACGGTCGTGACTGCCATGATCCTGTCCCGTCTCGACTACGGCAACTCGCTCTACATTGGACTGCCAGATTCTTTAGTAGGCAAATTGCAGATAGTCATGAATGACGCGGCAAGGCTAATTTTTAAAGTACCCAGGCATTCGCGTGCATCCCCCCTCCTGCAACGTCTTCATTGGCTGCCCTTGAAACAGAGGGCCAAATTCAAGGCCCTCTGTATTGTTCACAAGGCTTTGTATGGACAGGCACCCATCTATATTAAACAACGCCTTGTGAAATATGCCCCATGTCGCTCGCTAAGGTCATCCACGATGGGCCTCTTAGTTTGCCCACGCTTCAACTATGCCACCAAGGGGGCCGAGCCTTTTCCACTCTCTCACCCACCCTTTGGAACAAGTTGCCTAGCCAGCTTCGTGCAGAAAGCCATCTTCTCCCTTTCAGGAAAAAACTGAAAACCATTCTCTTCACTGAAGCCTGGGCCTAACTGCTTTCCACTTGCTCTGGACTGATGCTATTCTTCTGCAGCGCTTAGAGACCTTTTGGTATTAAGCGCTCTACAAATCAAAATTAACATAACATTTGCACTGCACTGTTTGCCTCACCCAATCTATGTTGCTATGGGACACAAGCACTACTATGCCACTGATGTGTTTGTTGTCCTGTGACCAGGAATCATCCATGCTGTTTGGCATTTGCACCTTTTTCCATGACAACACTTACATTTTGGTCACTGTGATGATGGGGGTTTAGACCCCGTTGCCACAATGTTCAAAATGTGCCCCAGCTATGGACCACACACTTACCTTTTGGTCGCTGTGATGATGGGGGTTAGACCCCATTGCCACAATGTTCAAAATGTGCCCCAGCTATGGACCCCACACTTACCTTTTGGTCACTGTGATGATGGGGGTTACACCCCATTGCCACAATGTTCAAAATGTGCCCCAGCTATGGACCCCACACTTACCTTTTGGTCACTGTGATGATGGGGGTTAGACCCCATTGTCACAATGTTCAAAATGTGCTTCAGCTATGGACCCCACACTTACCTTTTGGTCACTGAGATGATGGGGGGTTACACCCCATTGCCACAATGTTCAAAATGTGCTTCAGCTATGGACCCCACACTTACCTTTTGGTCACTGTGATGATGGGGGGTTAGACCCCATTGCCACAATGTTCAAAATGTGCTTCAGCTATGGACCCCACACTTACCTTTTGGTCACTGTGATGATGGGGGTTAGACCCCATTGCCACAATGTTCAAAATGTGCTTCAGCTATGGACCCCACACTTACCTTTTGGTCACTGTGATGATGGGGGGCTAGACCCCATTGCCACAATGTTCAAAATGTGCTTCAGCTATGGACCCCACACTTACCTTTTGGTCACTGTGATGATGGGGGTTAGACCCCATTGCCACAGTGGTCATGGTCTGCTTGCATTGTGGAGGCCACACACATTTATGTGTGACACATGTGATAGGGGGTCACATTGTATGTTCAATTTCAAGTTCAGTGTTGTAGGCATTTGACACAGTCTACACACGCTTGTCATGGTGTTGGGGGGATGTGTTTTTCTGACATTCCTTATGTTGGAGTATGCTGGTTGTGTCATGCATTACCCGTCCTATGAGTAGGGGTGGTGTTGGTGGTAGGCATCCATCCCCCTATGAGTGGGGATGGTAGTAGTGACAGGCATCTAGCACCCCCTGAGTAGGGGTGGTGGTACTGGTAGGCATCCAGCCCCCCCTGAGTAGGGGTGGTGTTGGTAGTAGGCATCCATCTCCCTATGAGTGGGGATGGTAGTAGTGACAGGCATCTAGCACCCCCTGAGTAGGGGTGGTGGTAGTGGTAGGCATCCATCCCCCTATGAGTGGGGATGGTAGTAGTGACAGGCATCTAGCACCCCCTGAGTAGGGGTGGTGGTAGTGGTAGGCATCAAGCCCCCCATGAGTGGGGATGGTAGTAGTGACAGGCATCTAGCACCCCCTGAGTAGGGGTGGTGGTAGTGGTAGGCATCCAGCCCCCCCTGAGTAGGGGTGGTGGTAGTGGTAGGCATCTATCCCCCTATGAGTGGGGATGGTAGTAGTGACAGGCATCTAGCACCCCTGAGTAGGGGTGGTGGTAGTGGTAGGCATCCAGCCCCCCTGAGTAGGGGTGGTGGTAGTGGTAGGCATCCAGCCCCCCTGAGTAGGGGTGGTGTTGGTGGTAGGCATCCAGCCCCCATGGGTGGGGATGGTAGTAGTGACAGGCATCTAGCACCCCCTGAGTAGGGTTGGTGGTAGTGGTAGGCATCCAGCCCCCCTGAGTAGGGGTGGTGTTAGTGGTAGGCATCCATCCCCCTATGAGTGGGGATGGTAGTAGTGACAGGCATCTAGCACCCCTGAGTAGGGGTGGTGGTAGTGGTAGGCATCCATCCCCCTATGAGTGGGGATGGTAGTAGTGACAGGCATCTAGCACCCCCTGAGTAGGGGTGGTGGTAGTGGTAGGCATCCAGCCCCCCCTGAGTAGGCGTGGTGGTAGTGGTAGGCATCCATCCCCCTATGAGTGGGGATGGTAGTAGTGACAGGCATCTAGCACCCCCTGAGTAGGGGTGGTGGTAGTGGTAGGCATCCAGCCCCCCATGAGTGGGGATGGTAGTAGTGACAGGCATCTAGCACCCCCTGAGTAGGGGTGGTGGTAGTGGTAGGCATCCAGCCCCCCCTGAGTAGGGGTGGTGGTAGTGGTAGGCATCCAGCCCCCCCTGAGTAGGGGTGGTGTTGGTGGTAGGCATCCAGCCCCCCATGTGTGGGGATGGTAGTAGTGACAAGCATCTAGCACCCCCTGAGTAGGGGTGGTGGTAGTGGTAGGCATCCATCCCCCCCTGAGTAGGGGTGGTGTTGGTGGTAGGCATCCATCCCCCTATGAGTGGGGATGGTAGTAGTGACAGGCATCTAGCACCCCCTGAGTAGGGGTGGTGGTAGTGGTTGGCATCCAGGCCCCTATGGGTGTATATGGCATTGGTGATAGACATCCCGCCCCTACGGTTCTGCTGTTGCTGGTGTAAGTAATTTCTGCATCCCTATGTGTGTGTGTTATATGTCGGGTACGTGTCGTTTGTTTGTGTAGTGGGTGTTTAACTTACCTTCTGCGCCGAACGCGTCCGTACCTGTTCCGGTAATAGTTGTAGAGTATTGGTAGGACCTGCGCGATGGGATTCATGGTTGGTTCGTCTCATTCGGCTTTCTCGTTGCTTCGACTCGTACTCGTGGCTGGCGTGTTCGTCTCGTAGCCGTGGATCGTCTTGTGGCGCGAATCGGAGCTTATGTGCGGCTCTCCTGGATGCTCTGACGTGCCGGACGTAGCGACGGGTTCGGCGCGTACGGAAAGCGCATCGTACTTGTCCGGCCGGAAGGTGCTGTATTTTGGCTTCGGTGCGACTCGACTCTGCGTTTACGGATCCGGCTCGGGCGGGTAACAGGAACTGGATTGGGTAAGTACGGCTGGGTCGGGATCTGGGCAGTTATGCGCATCGTACTTGCTCGTTCGTACGAATGTTCGATTCGGTCGGGAAACACGCGTTCGGCTCGGTTTTTTTCCGGACGAATAGTGTTAGGTGCGCCTCCGCCCGAGATCGGAATCGACCCGTCAGCCTTCACTTCATTCACTGAAGATAATTAAATGAAACGCCCTATAATATGATATAATGTCAGAAACCACTATAACACCCACGAAGGTGGATTAGAAGCATTTGGCGAAGGCTATCCTTGGGGGCAGGGCAGGCTTTAGCGCTGGTGGCGCCCTGTGCGACAATGTCTGTTGGTGCCCCCCCATTGACTACCTCTGCCACGGATTCCCTCACTAGCACCCTTTAACAGTGCCCCTCAAGTCTCCATAACCACTGTCTCTCAGATTCAGTTAGTTTTATAGCACCACTCATACCAGTGTAAGGTGTCAGAGCACTTTACATCACACACACATTGCGCAGAAACAATCATTTGTGTAAATCAGTGTATAGGAAATGTTACATCAGACAGGACTACAAGGTGTAGTGTAGGAGTGACATGTCATCGATACTGGTAGGCAATATAGTTTGAGTCCTTATTCTGGAAAAGCACATTCAGAATTTAAAACGTAACATCATTGTTAGGGGTTCTCTTTCATAATAAGAATTGTTTTCTACCCAAATGAACCCTTTTCACAAGATTAGGATGATAAAAGACTGAGCAAAAAAACATGTAGCTCTAACATATACCTTGCAGTTTGCAGCAGCTCTTTGTTGACAGTTAATAACTCAATGTTCTATATTAGGATTTTGATTTATAAACGACAAGTAACAAAAGGAGCTCTCTTACAGAAGCAGAAACCCACTGACCTATTTACATTATATGCGCTTTGTTATCTGCATAATACAAGTTCTTAGCAGCAGGCATTTTAACCCTCTGCACTACCTTAGGACGAGTCAAAACTGCCCCAAGACAAACCTCCGGTCTCTTTCCAGAAAGACGATTATTCACCAGAGTTATCTTGAATTTTAATTGATGTCTGAAAATTGCTGGGGGCCAGGAACGCGGCAGCAGGTGCTTCTAAAATGATAATATACATTTTCAAAAATGACGCCCCCCACCCCAAGTCAACGCCCGGGGCGGTGGCACCGATCGCACCACCCTAGAGCCGACCCTGCTTGGGGGACGTCTGTTCCATAAAAACTCCCTCACTGTTGCTTATACCCGGGTGAAAAAGGAACTCGGAAAGGTGTATGGATAGTTTTGCAGTTGGTACAGTAATCCTGGCAGGGCCGCCATCTTATATATTGAAGAGTGCCCTAGGAAGGACAACAGAAGTGCTGACCAGAACCCCTGGTCTTTAGTAAGCCTATCAAGCTGGGGTTGAATATTTCTGTCCCAAGCCCTCTGTTCATCAACCGTAATATAAATTTCAAATATTTAAAGCCCTCTGTCAGGACCTGCAGGTCAGCTGCACATGGCAGTGCCATGGGGGGGAAGACAATTGGGAACTCAGAGAGTTTAGCATTATTAATAGTGAGGCCTCAACATTTTTCAAAAATCTGCAGGAGCACAGGGCCCGACCATTGAGGCTCATCTAAAAATATAAGGACATCATTGGCATATAGCACCACTCTGTCTGAGATGCCCATTACCCAATCAAAATCCTGAACCAGCGAGTAAATGCTTAACCATCTGGTATGGGGCTCGATTGCCACAGGGAAGACCAAGGCTCACAGCTGGGCAGCCCTGACGGGTACCCTTCTGATCTGGGAAGATGTCTGAGAATGAGCTTTCTATTCTGACACGTGCCAAGGGGTCTGTGTACATCAGGTGCACCCAGCTAATAACTTTGGGGTCGAAGTTAATCTTTCACAGGAGGAGAAACTTGTATTCCGAGCTGACCTAGTCTAATGCTTTGTAGAAATCTGCTAGGAAGATCATGTGGTCACCTGGTAATCTGTCAGCCAATGCTAGGGCATTGTTCACCCTTTTGATGCAATGCTTTTTGGCCAGGTTTAGGGCTGACCACAATGTTGGCAATTTGAAGGTCAAGATGGAGTGTTCCCTTCCGTTCTGCCTCAAGAAAAACCTCCTTTAGAGGGCTGAGAAGCCGTGATTTGTAGGACTTAATAAACTCTGCAGGGAACCCGTTAGGGCCTGGTGTCTTATCCGACTTTAGCTGGCATGGGGTGTCTTCTAGCTCCTCATCTTTGACCTTCCTTTCTAATAGCCCTCTCTGTCTCTCATCTGTGGCTAACACCAGGTATAAGAGGTCTGCAAAAAAATCTGCTAGGGCTGTGGGGTCAAACACATCTGCACGAGAATAAAGGGTAGCATAGTAGGATACCAACCAATGGGCTAAGTCAGGCTCCCCCCTTCACCATTGTATCATCCTCGTTTAGCAGATATGTAGTCGGCTCATGGCTGAGATGCAGTTGAGCATAGCCAGTGGAGGGTTTTGCTTGTCTTATCTCCCACTGATAAATTCAGCTTTGCATAGCAAGCCAAGCGTTTTTTGCCTCTCACAGCAATGTCTGTTTGAGGACAGTTTGGGTGTGCAGAGAATCCCTGAGATGTCTTGGTGAAAATAAATCTGAGAGCTGCCCTACCAATTCTAATATGTGTGCTTTAAAGTTTGCTGCTTCTTAATATTTATGTTGATTTCTTCCCATATGATAGCTGGTTGCCTCCCCCCATAGCAAGGGCTTAAGGGCTTCCCAGGGTGTTATGTGTGAATCAACGGGGTCTTTGTTGATGTTGAAGTTTCAGTCCATGGCATAAAGTAAGTATTGACAGTATTCAGAGTCAGTCAGCCAGTATACTGTAAGACTCCACCCTAGCCTAGAATTTCTTGGCCCTCGTCGCACTGGTGAGTGATCTGACAAACTCCTCGCAAGTATAGCTACTTCGACCACACAATGTATCTCAGTATGGGACATAAGGTAGTAGTCAAGATGGGAGAAGGTCCCATGAGCCCCAGAGTAATAAGTATAGCATTTCTCTGTGGGATGTAGGACTCTCCACACATCTGATACCCCCAGCACATTTAGGAATTTGGCTGGAGGAGTTTGGCCAATAATCATCTCCGACCACCCCCTCGATCTGTCGGCCGACCAATCAATACTCCATTAAAATCTCCGCCTGATACCTAGGGTCGCAGAGGAGTTTGGCCATCAATGCCCCTATGTTTTTTTAAGTCTACTGACAATAGGAGATGGGCGTAGATGTTGAGCAGAGATAGAGGCTCTATGTGGAAAAGCCCAAATACAGCTACAGCCCTGCTTGTGTTGTCATGCCAAATCTGTGTCATCTTAAAAGGTACATGTTTGCGGATCAATATGGCCCTTGGCCCTGCCCCTGAATCCCTTTGAGAACACAGCGTGACACACCTGGAAAACCCCCTTGTCAGGCAAAGAAGGGATATCTAGTACACACTAAGTGGGTCTCCTATAGAAGGAGAATGGCCAGCTAAGCGTCTGGCAGCTTTTAGCATTGCACCTCTCTTAACTCTTGTCTAATAAGCCACTGATATTTCATGTGAGGATCTTTATCTGGCTTCGTGTTGTTGTGTAGGTCTGCCACAGGGAGGAGCGTATGCATCATCTGGTTGGTCAACGTGAATTAGTGCCTGTGGCGGGTCCACAAAATAATAATGTAAGAACTTGTCTAGCGCATGTCTGCTATCAGTAAACAAGTATCCCCCACTCCCGTCCCTCCCTATACTTTGGAAACAGTAAGTATCTTTTGAGCAATAAATTAGGGACACTTTCCAGCAGGGCAAACTAACTACAATAGTGTGGCTTTGCACCTGAGTTCCCATACTTTCTCCACAAAATAAACCCTACAAATCAAAAGCTATTGAGTCAAAGTGTGGCTATAGAGTAGACCATGCCTCTCAACGGAGAGCAGGGAACACAGCCAGACTGAGCAGCCAAGGAGTCATGGGCCTTGTCTCCACTGAATTGTCTCACTCTGACAATGGGCATTGGCGTTTTGGAATGTCAACAAGCATCTCATCAGAATGGTGGTGTTTCCTAGATCTTCAAGTGCACAGCGGCAGCTGTCTCCAAGACTGGTTGACATTTCGTCTGAGTTCTCAACCTGTGAGGGACCATCCCGGATGAAGTTTGGTCTCTTCTCCACCCATGCCCATGCACTCTCCAGGGTATTGAAGAAGAGGGCCTTTTCCCTAAAGATGGCTTTAAGGTAGACCAGGAAGAGCAGCATGTATTGGATCTGCATGGCACAATCCTTTTGTTTTACCTCCAAGAAAGTGCATCATTGATGTTGCACCTTCAATGTATAGTCTAGAAACACCATGATCCGACAGGAGTCATATCACAGATTGTCCTGGTGGCGGGAGTCTCTCCAGATGGCATCCCAATCATCAAAGTTAAATATGCAGGACATAATGGACTTTGGCGGGTACCCAGGGGCAGTCGGGGTGAGAGATCTGTGAGCCCTTTGAACCACAAAGTATGGCTTCAGTTCCTCCCTGGGGACCTAGGTCTTCAACCATTGTGTAACAAACAGAATTGGGGAGGATCTTTCCCCTCCTTCAGGGATGCCAACAATTTGGATGTTCTTCCAACAGGGGTGTCTCTCAGCAGCCTCCTCAAGCTGCTGCACTGTTTTTTGCAGCCCGCAGACTGTTGACTGGAATCCCTGGTTGGAATCCTCATCCTCTGAAATCCTTTCCTCTGGAACAGTGACCCTGTCCACAGAGTTGTGCAAATCTTAACATAGCAGTGAAAGGTCGACCCTGAGCTCGACAATTCCCCCTCCAGGGATGAGTGAGAGTCCTGGATGGCTTGTAGGATCGAAGCCGCCTGTCCTGCAGGGTATTGCAGGGCATCGCAGGCGATTCACTTTCTTGGACTGAAGTAGGCTTGGTGAATTTCTCAATTTTTTGCCTTGTAAGGAGTGTGCCCCATGATGTTTACATTTCCCCATTGCAGCTGATGGTGTACCAGCATGAACAAGGTTCAACAGGGCTAAGTTATTGTGGCAATGATGTACCCCCACACCCATCAAGATGAGTCAGGGGGGGCTCTATAACTCAATTGTGGCCCCCACAAGTGGAGACGACAGCAGAGTCTCTTTCTGGGGACTCCAGTAGTCCTCACGCTTATGCCACATTCTATAGTTCAATCAGGATTCTCTCAAGGGGGTTGCCTGCACCGCCACCTGAAACTTTTCAGACAATCAACCCCAGTCACAAATCTGGGTTGAATCCATCATCATTCTTTAGCTCACTTCGCCACCCCAGTTCAGACACAGCTATATGCAAATCAGTCTTGACCCTGTGCCTCATGGGAACAGTCCAGCCTGAACGGCCAAGCCATGTCTTCCCTGGACCGTAAAGAAGCATCCTGGGACCGGTTTCGGGCTAACAGGTCTCATCAGCCAGGCTAGCTTGAATCCAGTGGCAAAGTGAGCAAGGGACCCACGTCTGGGCATACCCTGCCAACTTAGGGCGAACAAAGCAAACACAAAGAGATGATGGACGGAGAGCTGACACTTTTCAGACACTCACCCCCAGTCACAGATCTGGGTTGAATCCATCATCATTCTTTAGCTCACTTCGCTAAACCTGCCCAAAAATTCCACCGCCCAGAGCCGAACTAACTCAGCGCTGTAAATACCTGCAGCTGTCCTAAGTGGAAGATGTTATGGGTGGCCGGGGCCCGATTAGATAAGTCACAGGCCAAAAAGCCTCAAGCCTCCAGCAGGTCTTGATCTTCTTAGCGGAAGGCAAACCTCATAACCCAGGGTCCACTGCACTCCAGGAGCCCACTTCTATCCCCGTCCATTGCACCACACCTGTCTTTTTGCCAGTCCGCTTCAGGTGGCCCGACCAGGCGCTGGCCAAAAATGAGTGCCAGATCGGTCAACACCGATGCCCTAGTGTGGGCGACATAGCTCATTTTTTTGTTGTTGTTAAAGTTTTATATAGTGCGAACTCTCCCTGAACTTATTGGAGCGCTTTACATGAGCACCAGTTACATTACACAAGGACACATTCATTTTTTGTAGGTACAGGTAGATTAAGTGATTTGACCAGAATCACAGGATGGTGAGCCGACGCCGAGAATCGAACCTGTTTCCCGAGTTCCAAAGTTGGCAGCTCTGGCCATTACGCCACATCATCTCCCCAAGCTTGTTGCTTTTGGGTCCTCACCCGTGGTCGGCCATCACCGGGATGGTCTGCGAGGCCGCACCCCACACCCCTCCTCCTCGACAGCCAGAGGGGCCCCCTCCGGTCATGTCGAATTGGTAAGGCGGGCACTCGGGCAATGGCCGAGGGGCCAGTATCCGAGTTCCAGCTGTGGGCTGCTTTTTTTGGGCAGCCTCGGGGCTGATTTGGCCAGTGTCTGTTCTGTTCGGATGCTGCCAGCAGCCCAGTGGGTGCCTGAGTGGCCTTTCTGGAGGCAGATGGGCCTCTATTACCTCACTTTTACCCACAGGGTGGAGGTGTCACTTACTTTCTCTCACTGGGCCAGCCCATTAGTGTATGCAGATTGAGCGGGGGCCTGAGCTGAAGTGGCCTCACTTCTATTCAGGTGTGGTTCACCAGTGTGAACTAATCTGTGCCTTTTTTTTAATCTTTTTTTTTTTAGAAATTTTTTTATTGTCAAAAAGAGGTACAAGCAAAGAGAAAAAGCAAAATAGAATAGTAGGTGTGAATTCCCCGAATTAGTTACACATCCAAATATACATAAGAAAGTCGGTAAAAAAAATAAAAAAAAACATTTCCAAAAAATTGTAAGCAAGCAAATATCAAAGGAATCACAAAAAAACCAATGCCTAGATTTCCCCCTCTTATTAGCCTTATGATTCTTCCAAGCAGCCCCATATAGACCTATATTTTTGTAGGGCCTGAATACCCCTAGCTTTAGCTAGCGCCTTCTCCCTTTCCCCCGTTTCTTTAACAATTAACCACCATTCCATCACTGTGGGGGGTTTAGGAGAGATCCAAATTCTAGCTATCGCCAGCCGTGCAGCAACCAACATGATTGCCATTATGGGACTATACCGACCACAGTGTTCCTTGTGTCCTAACATCTTTTCGGCTGTCGTGAATATAAATTCACGCCCCAGTCTAATTTTAATTACTGCTGATATTTGATCCCAAAAAGGACTTAAAGCAGGGCACATAACAAACATATGAGTAATACCGGCAGCATATAGCCCACATTTAGGACAATTATCACGCGATCCACCATAGACCCTTCCCAATCCGGCCGCTTCTTGTGACCATCTGACGATCCTCTCCGGGGTGTAATAAAGTGAGCACAGTGTCCGGAATTGCTGCAATCGTAAGTTCACTGAGTGTACAGAACGAGCAATAGTATCAAGGGCTATCTTCACCTTTTCTGCAGCAATATTTTCCCCCAAGATCTCGCTCCAGCTGGAAGCTAGTTTCTCGCAGCCCTCTACTCTAAGCTGATGGAGGATTTGATACGCCTTACTAATGATGGCCCGCCGGTTCTGGGAATACAAACACTCCCACATATCAGAACCAGAGACACTCCGAGCAGCTAAGTTTTTAACAAAATAATTCCTAACCTGTATATATTTAAAAAACAACCGTTGAGGAATATCAAAAATTAGCTGAAGATTCTCAAATGACTTAATGCCATTACAATCGAGTAATTGCCCAAGACAATGCACACCATAAATAGCCCATTGGCGGGCCGCTGCATCATGAAATACTCCGGGCAGCATTGGGTTCCCCCAGAGGGGAAGTTTGTCATAAGGAGGATCTGGTTTTAATGCCCTGCCAAATATAAGCACAGTCTCGAATGGTCTTAAACCGTACACGTTTAAAATAATTATGGTCGTTGATTCGGTACAGAAACATCTGGCTCTCAGAACCAAGAACCAACCAATGCCAAAAATCCGTTTGCTCTGGGTTCAAAAGGATGCGCAAACGGCCAACGAAAGCAGCCCAAAAATAAAGTTTAAAATCAGGGAGGTCTAAACCGCCCTGGTTATACGGGAGCTTCATAGACCCAATGGCACGTCTTGATTTTTTATAACCCCAGATGAAACTGCTCAAGGCCCCATCCAACTTATTAAAAACGAGTTGGGAATCCTAAGGGGGATCGACCTAAATAAATACAAGAACTTGGGAGTATCTTCATCTTTATGACGTTACATCTCCCTAAGATACTTAATGGAAGCTTGTGCCACAACTTCAGTTGCTTAATAACAGCAGCTAATAGAAAATCATAATTTAAAGAGTGAATAAGTTCAATATTAGGCGAGATTCGTACCCCCCAAGTAGGTAGCGATCGGGCAAGTTCCTCCCACCGGAAATTCGGGCTGAAAATTAAGAAGGACTTGGGTTTTATTACTATTCAGTTTATAACCTGAAAAAAGGCCAAACCTCATTGCCTCCCTATTAATGCTCTCTATAGCCTCCTTAGGCTCCTCCTTGAAGATAGCAATATCGTCTGCATATGCCGTGAGTTTCAAGGGGCGCTGTCCAATATTCAAGGGACAAATCGTATTATTGGCCAGCAATGCCCTAATAAATGGCTCTATATAAAGAGCGAAAAGAAGGGGAGAAAGGGGACAGCCCTGCCTTGTGCCACAACGAATAGAAAAAGGAGTAGTCTGAATATTAAAATATTGTAATCTAGCCATGGGGTTGTAATACAAAGCACCAACCAGCTTCCGGAATTTTCCCTAACCCCAAATGCTGTGAGTGTTGCCCAGAGATATTCCCAGGCCACCCGGTCAAATGCTTTTTCTGCATCCAATAAGACCATGCCCAGGTTGATTTTTAACTTCCCTGCAGCATCAAAAGCCGCCACTGCCGTATTGACATGGGCAGTGGTGTCTCTTCCATGAATAAACCCGTGCTGCTGGGGAGAAACCAGGCTGGCCATCATTGGAGCTAACCGGGTGGCCAATATCTTAGCAAACACCTTAGCATCTGCATTTATTAAAGAGATTGGGCGATACGAAGCCCGATCCTCTGGGACTTTATCTTTTTTTTTTTTTTAAATGATGTTGGCCATATTCCATGAGTTTGGGACCCGTTCAGTAACCCCGACTTGGGCAATTAGATCTCGAAGCACCGGGGCCAGGAGGCTCTTACAGCACTTATAAAACTCTGCCGGGATAGCATCGTCACCAGCCGCCTTCCCTAGAGGGAGCCCCCCAATTGCTTCCGCAATTTCTTCCACTGTAACCTCCTGCTCTAATAAAAGAGAATCCTCTTCTGTCAAAGTAGGTAAATTACTCGCTTGCAAATAACTCTGCATACCAGTCAAATCTTGTGTTGAATCAGGAGAATATAGTTGCTGATAGAAAATGGAAAACTGATTGGCAATCTCCTGGGGGCGTCTATATACAATTCCACCCTCGCCTTTAATAGCTTTAATCTTAGTTTTAAGGCGGCTGTCCATAAGCTGATGTGCTAAGACTTTCCCTATCCTATCCCCATACTCATATTACAGTGTCTTGTGCTTGGTATAACAAGCCGCTAACTTTTCTTTAAGTACCCTATTAATCGCTGCCCTGTGCTCCAGAAGAGATATATATATAGAGTCTTGATCTGCCTTTCGCATTCGGACAGCCTCAGCGTGTTGAAGCTCGCAAGTAACAAGCCTTTGATAAGCTTCCTTAGTTAGTTTCTCCCGCTCTCTATTTTGTTGCCAAACAAACTGTTGAGTAACTCCACGAATAAATGCTTTCATAGCATCCCATACCACAAATGGTGAAGCAGACCCTATATTATCTGTAAGATATTCAGAGATTTTCTGAGAGATAAAAGCCAAATATTCAGAGTCCGTAACCAAATACCGTGGAAAAGAAAAGGAACGGGTCGTTTTAGAAATAGAATTGGCCGAAAAGGAAAATATTATAGGGTTGTGATCAGATGTGATCCTAGGGCAAATTTCCATGTCCGACCCCACCAGTATGGTATCTGAAACCCAGGCCATATCAATCCTGGAGTACTGACGATGAGGCATAGAATAGTACGTGTACCCCGGTGCAGTTGGGAATAGAGAACGCCACGAATCTTGCAGCGAATGCAAACGCCCTAATTCTAAAATGGAAGCCCTCACCTTGGTCATTCTGTGAGTAAGTGGCCGGCTAGTAGAATCCGTGCCATAATTAATAACACAATTAAAATCTCCCATTACAACAAGCACACCCTGCCATCCCATTAATTCTAGACAAATATCGTCAAATAATGTCGGATCATCAACATTAGGGCCATATAGAACACAGAACATGTATTTCACAGTATTAATCTCAATTTGAGCTAGGGCCCACCTCCCTCTTGGATCCGCTAATACCTTATGGATTTGACAATCGAATGTTTTAGACACCAGAATAGCAGTCCCCCTGATTGAGACATTTTGTGATGTGCATATTATATTCTGGAAGCCCAATTGATTGAGAAAGCCACGATCTTTATACGCTAAATGCGATTCCGTTAAAAGTACTATATGAGGTTTATAAGCCCTAAGCTCTTCCCGTACTAATTGTCTTTTAGATCCTCTATTCAACCCACACACATTCCAAGATAAGCACCTAATCCTTGCCATAACCATTAATATAATTACCAAACCTCAAAACCAAAAGATAATAATCCCAGAGTTTCCCACCACCAAAACAAAAAACTGTAAACCTTCTTTTTGACTTTTTCTTTCTTTATACCCTTGACCCTCCCAGGAGTGCCCAACTGCACCCCCTTCAAAAACGACCTTCCCTCCCCCTCCCAGTTTCCTAAAGAAGGAATCACCCTCCCCAAAAAGCTGCCGCTGAAAATGGCAGCTGACGTCTCAGCGCACCGCAGAGCCAGCCCCGGCTAGCCCCCCAAAAGCCGCAAGAAAAAAAATGAAATATAACAAGCTAAACCCCTAGCCGTCACAGAGGCTGCAACAAAAGGCCTCAAGCCCAACCTCTACATTTTTCTAGTCTACGCCTCCCGGTCCCCCCTAAAAAAAAACAAAAAAAAAAAAAACAGAACATTGTCTACTTTATCAATTCCTGTTGGATCAGTCAGTCCTGCCGAAGGTTCATGCCGTTTGCCATTTACTTAATACTTGCTTGGCCTCGATGTCCAAAACAAAAAATTGTGACTGCCCATCCTTGATAACTTTCAGTCTGGCAGGTTCTTGCAAAAAGACCTGAGCCCCGGTCGCTTTAAATGGATCGATGAGTTGTCTCATTTTCCATCTTTTTTCCATTGTAGTACGGCTCAAATCAGATCTAAAAAAAATCGATAAAGAGTCAACCCCTACTGGCGAATTTGGCCAGGCTTTAAAAGACAGTGCCTGTCTTAGCAGATAGTTCCCGAAAAAAATTAGAATAGGCCGAGGATACCGAGCATTGAGCCTCTGTGCAGTAATAGGGAGTCTATGTGCTCTTTGCACCTGGCAGTCCCAATCCCAATCGGACAGATCCGGAAAGGCTTTTTGTAAAAGTTTGACCACAAATGCTCGGGGGTCAGCGCCCTCCTTAGCCTCCGGAACGCCAAACAATCTTAAATTACTTCACCTTTGCCGGTTTTCTAAATCTTCAATCTTAGCGAGACAGGCCAAGAGCTGTAGATCGTGAGACTGCACCGTATTAGCTATAGCAGTAACTGACTCCTCTGTCTCTGCTACCCTATTTTCTAACTCAACCATATCTCTTGTAATTCCGGCCACAGTACCCGTCACCTCATCCATTGATAACTTAATACTAAGGTAGTCCGCTCTAATCTGAGCATGATGATCCTGAGCCTCTCGTCGTTGTTCTTGTAAGGCCTGCAGTATTACCGCGAGTGACGGCTCTCTAGAAGAAGAAGGCAGCTCATCTGTCTCTTGCACCAAATCCAGTGAGGTTGGCTTGGTCACATTACCTAGCTCCTCATTGGGACCGGGCGAGCTTTCAGAGCTGTTCCCATTAGAGTAATCCACAGAGTTAGTTAAGGGTATCTCTTGTTCCCCAATGGTTTCAGTATTTTCACAATTCACAGAGTCCTCCGCACATTGGCCACTTGACCAGCCAGGACCAGAACCCGACAGATGAGAGATCAAAGCCTTGACCTCTCCCTTTGCTTGGACCCACTTTCTTAGTGGGCTACTCTCCATACCGCCTTTCCGGCGACCTCCAGAGCTGTTATACCAGCTAGCCCCTTGCAGGTCCATCGATCTTTTACGAGGCTTAGCTACCTTGAGATCCTTTTTGCTATTATTTTTATTCCCAGTAGTGTTGAGAGTCTTTTGTGGATCCCGTCGGTTCTTCCCTACAATCATGACCTCCAGCATAGCATCAGATACAGTTAAGCACTTATTTTTTGGTTTAGTGCCCAGATCAGAACGCTTGGGAGTACTGTCTTGGCCACATAACAAACTTTTTGAACCATTCTGATCCCCCTCGGGGCCAGACATACTACAACTCTGAAAAGTACTACTAGGGCTGTCGCCGTTAGCGTCTAACCTAATATCCTCAGTGCCCCCCATTGCTACATTAGGCACGTTAGGCACTTCTAAGATGGCATCCTCCTGAGTGACCGGAGTCTCATCCAATTCAGTGGCCCCCCCATGGTCCAACACTCTAGATGGTTCATCCGCATCGTCACATTTGGTTTCCACTTCTAAGCTCCCCACTGGATCCTCAAAAGACAGTCTGTTGTTAGCAGCTGGCTCCTGTGTATCTTTCTGCGCAGCGCTACACAGTATAGATGCTATAGCTATTGCATCAGCAGTTTGTACGATAAGCTCTCCCTCCGCAATTAAATCCGCGGTTTTACCTGCTTCTAGGAGCCAGAGTGCAGGTCTGCCCACTCGAGCTGGGGGGGCTTTAGCTCCATTCTTGTTGTTCAGCGCCGTCCAGCCTTCTTCGCCGAGCGGGGGGGGTTGTAAGCCCGCAGTCCTTGTAACGCGGGCTGCTTTCACTGTGTTTTTCGGCGGCGCCATGTCGGTCCTTATCTCCAACTCGGAAAAAGAAAGGCACGACCAACCGAGCCCCGATCTGCAGGGGCCGGACAGCCAGCAGACTCGCCTCGCCGTTCGCCAAAGCCGCTGAAATTTACACCTGGGTCCAAGCATCCACTATACGGAGTCAGCTACAACGCGGGGGAAGACAGAAAAATAAGCCCTCTAGCGTATCGCCCATCAAGGTATGTAGGCACCTCATAGCCCTTATTCAGCGGCTAGCGGTAATGGCAGATACTGGGGCAGCCAGCCAGGAGCTTCACGGTGCTGCGAGACGAGGCGGCACTAGTCCGCCATCTTTCTTCCAAGTAGTTCCCCCACCTTTTTAAAAAAAATTTTTTAATCTAAGTGAATTTATCAAAACATGCCTCTGTCAGGGACCTCCCCCCTTCTTTTCATAAAACTTCCCAGAAGCAGTGTTTTGCGGAAAGGCAATCGCAAATGTGGGCCCCTTTTTTTTAGCGTGCCTGGGCCTATTTTTGATCCCAATCCAACCCTGCCTCCAGTGGGTGCACGGTTACCGGTTTGGTGCCTTCTATTAAAGACCCAGCAATCTTGCTCTCTTCAACCTCAGCCAGGAACGGCAATCGGGCCTTCGCTGGCCGCCTAGCAAACTACACAGGGGGGCCTCACTCTTCCAAGGCCACCATCAGGAGCAGTATTCGGGTCTCCGCAGGCCACCAAAGTAACTTGCACGATGTGCGCCGGCATAAACAATCAGCCATGTCTCAACCCCCTCAGGTTAGGCATCAAGTGCGCTATAGTTCGTGCTTCAGCTGCTTGGCCTGGCTGTGCCCCGATAATAGACGGAAATCCGCATGGTTTGTGTCGGAGCTCAAAGAAGAGCGAACACCACGTTTGACGTCTCGGCCACGCCCCCCAAAGAATTGCCGTTCTTGGTCAGAAAGAGGGACAGATGCAGGGACTGGAAAAAGCTAACTGTGAGGGTCAAAAGGAGCGAAAACTGCAGATAAGAGGGGGGGGGATTATATCAGGGCAGTGGCGTAGTGCGGGTTGCCAGCACCCGGGGCAAGGCAAGTATTGTGCAGAACAATTTGCGCCCCCTATTTTGCGCCGCTAGGATATTTTGCGCCCGGGGCAACCGCCCCGTGACCCCGCCCACGCTACGCCACTGTCATGGTCAGAAAGAGGGACGAGAAAAGTCCAGGAAGTCAGATAGAGGGACATCTCCCATTTATAAAAAGAGACAAATAGATGTCAGAGAGAGGGGCACATGCAGTTCTGAAAGAGTGTCTGTGTCAAGGTCAGAAGGAGATATGACGCAGTAAAGAAAGGGAATATAAGGGCCAAAAACAGGAGTGTGCCATTGTACAAAGGAAAGATGTTTGAAGCTCAGGGGATCATTTCAGGGACAGAAAAAGGAGTATATTTATGTCAAGGTCAGAAAAAGGGACATGTTGGGTAGAGTGACATATCTAAGTCAGAAAGAGGGATATGTCTAAGTTGGAAAGAGGGACGTTAACTTGCAAGAAAGCTGCATGGGTCCGGATCAGAAGGAGTGATATATCTGGTCAGAAAGAGGGTCTTGTCCAGGGGATAAAGCAGGACATGACAGGGTCATAAAGAGAGATAGCTCTTTGCAAAAAATAGGGGTATGTCCTGGTCATGAAGAGCTACACATCTGGGTCAGTGTGAGGCATGTGTCCAGGGCAGAAAGAGGGTCAACCAAGGCCAAAATGAGGCACATTTTTGGATCAGGGTCACTTAGAAGGACATATCAGCCTGGATCAAAAAGAAGACATGTCAGGCCAGAAAGAGAGCCATGTCCAGAACACAAAGAGGGACATGTCAGGGTTAGAAAGAGTTGCATTTCAGTGTGAGAAAGAGGGAGATTTGCAGAGGCAGAAATAGTTACCTTTCAAAGTCAACACGAGGGACATAAACAGGTTAGAAAGGGGCACCCATCACTGTCAGAACAAGCATTTGCAATACAATAGGTCTCGCATTACTGATAGTTTGAGGTATTGGCGTTGCAAATAATAATGCAACGCCAATAGCTCATACTTTCAGTAATGCGAGACCTAGTGTATTGCAAAAGTTCGTAGTGAGTCAGGAACCAGCATTGTATGTCTCAGTGCAGTACCGCAAGCTGCTACTAGAGGTCCCTAGTCAACAAGGCACCAGCACTGCATGTCTCGGTGCAGTACCGCAAGCTGCTCCTAGAGGTCCCTAGTGAGCAAGGCACCAGCACTGCATGTTTAGGTGCAGTACCGCAAGCTGCTCCTAGAGGTCCCTAGTGAGCAAGGTACCAGCACTGCATGTCTAGGTGTAGTACCGCAAGCTGCTCCTAGATGTCCTTAGAGAGCAATGCACCAGCACTGCATGTCTACAAAGTTGGAGTTATTGGCATTATAAATGGCAATGTTTTTTACTTAGCCATGTTGTAGGGTGCAGTACCATATGTGGCGAAAAGGGGACCTCTTTTGGTCACTTATGGTACTGCACCCTGCAGAAGTTATGGTAAAACCACCCTACCCATAATGCATTGCATGAAAGACAGTACTACGAGTACATTCAAACAGCTATGTCCATATATACATTTTAGTAGCTTTGAAATGTGACAAAAGAATTATTACATTAATTTCGGATTAGGTTGTACTCTGTGTGGAGCTGATGAAGGGGAATGTATAGACGGTCTCATATAAATGTGAGATGTTCTAGTGAGTGAAGTAACGACTGCCAGCCTAGCTTAGGACCAAGTGTGTCTCCTGCCTGAAGCCTTTTAAGAAACTAGTGCCTTGAGGCTGTAATTAAAACCTAGGGAGTAACAACACATGTAACAGGGAGTGTCCCCATGAGAGGTTACAAGAAGAGACAAGGCGGTACTAAGGAGGGACTACTAAGCCTATTGACCAATGAAAAGCCACCATTTACAAAGGACAGGGACAGGAGCCAATTAAAAAGATGGGTGGAAAGTGGGCAGAGCTTTATGCCCATTTCCTGAATACAGCATGTCTCGAAGAGACAGCGCAAGAACTGCCTAGGCGAGACCTAAAAAGGAATCTGTCACGTTTAGAAAGGGTAACGTATAGATCTAAAAGTGGGACATGTCAGTATGAATATAGAAAGAGGGACATGCAAGGGTGAAAAAGGAAGAGTTGTTCCTTTCAGAAAGAGAACAATAACTAGAGCAAGAGAGTCTTGTCTGGGCCAGAAATATGAACATGTAAGGAGGTTAAAAATGAGGACATGTCTGGGTCGCAAATGGGATGTGCCTGCATCAGAAAGAGATACATGTACAAGGTGAGAAAGTATGTCCAGGGTGCTAAAGAGGGACACGCTGGGATGATAAAGGTACATATCTGGCCTGGAGGAGGCTTATACCTGGGTCAGAAGCGCTTATACCTGAGTCAGAAGCACTGACCCCTCGGTGTTAGAAAGAGTAGCATGCCTATGTCTTGGTAAGACAGAAGACCATGTTTGAGTCATTAATAGGGACTTGTACAGGGCTAAAAGGAGGGATTTGTTCAAGGTGAAAAGGAGGGACATTTCCAAGTCAGAAAAACAGACTTTTCAAGGCCACAAAGGTTGCATGTATCTTTCGTGGATTGTGCCTGCACATAATAACCCAGCCTTCATTATTCCAGCCACAGACTGTCCCATTACAGTCCATAGACGATGAAGGGGGCAGCGGCCTGCACAGTGGCATAGCGCCCCCTCCAGAATGTGAGGAGGGGCCCTTGAGTATCCCATAACTTCTTAGGCTGAAAGGGGGCGGCCCCTTGGGGTGTTGGGGGGCTGGGGCCCTCTGCACTGCAGGGGCTGCAGGGGCCAACGTGACGCCCCTCGACCTGCACCTTCGGGCAAGGAAAGAATAGTAAACTCCAAGCCAGGCTCCCACACCTATATCCCTACTAGATGCAGGCCACTGACCCTTCTTATCATTTCAAAGTAAGCAGAGTTGTGTTCTGGTAACTACAGCGAACTTACAAAAGCCAGTGTGTTGGTAACACAGCAAAAAGTCTGAGCTTTTGGCCCTGCTAAGGACCTATCCTGGGCCACATAAACTCCATGTGTTTCACTTTACCTGACATGGAGCCCCTGCTTCTAATATCTTGGCTCCTCACCCAACCTGTGAGGAGCAACTAGGGAGTGGTCCTCGAATCCGGCCTTGCTTTGGCACCACAAGTCCATCACCATTGTCAGACTCCTAAGAGTCTCTTCATTCCCGGCCTAGGTAGAAGCCACCTTTGCTCTAATGTTCTTCAGATTGGATTAGGTGAACAGATAATGCCTCGTCCTCTTGCAACTAGCCCTGCAGACATCAGTGGGTGCAGAATTTGGTGGCCAGACTCCTAGTCCTAGCCCAAATCTTTCTGCCTCTTTTAATGCACTCCTCTGGTTGCTGGCCAGACAAATAATCTCTTTAATGCACACTTGTAGGATACGCCCTACTAGCAGAAAGTGCAGTGCTATAGAGTGCAGTAGAGTACAGTGGTGCAGAGTAGAGTGGTATAGAGTGCAGTGGCATAGCGTGGTGCAGAGTGCAGTTGAGTGCTGCGGCGTAGAGTGCAGTTGCGTAGAACGCAGTAGCATTGAGTGGTTCGGAGTAGAGTGCAGTGGCGCAGAGCGCGGTGCCATAGAGTGGTTTGGAGCAGAGTGCAGTGGCGCAGAGTGCAGTTGTGAAGAGCGCTGTTGCATAGAGTAGCCTGAGACTTCAGAAGTATCCCCAACCTGTGGCATCTCTTTCTTTCAGGCTGGATGCCTTGAAGTCTGAAGTATCTCCTGGTGAGAAAAGCCAATAATAAAGAAGAAATGCCCTACACTGTTCTACAAGACTGTTTCTTAATGAAAAGAGGTGCTTAAGGCGCTTGTAATGTCAACACAGGGTCAACCAGATTCGGAAACTTATGACGCATTTAATGGAATACACCTTTTATCACAAAAACGTGCACATTTAGGTATGCTTCGAGTTGAGTGGAACGCTGTATATGTTTTACACTGCCCATTTTACTCCGGGAGGTAGAAAGAATAGAGTTAATAAAATGCTGCATAATCTGTTGTTCCTTGCCACACAAGTTAGTCACCCCGCTGCATAGGTTGTCGCCTCTGCTGCATAATTTTATTGGCCGGCACTACAGGTCACTGTGAAGCTTCATAAACACCTCGAGCTGCATCCGAAGTCGAGTCCTCATTCCAACAAATCGAGACTTCGAGGCACATTATTCGTGGGCTGATGGGGCCGACTCATGTTTTTAACCTTACAAAGTCGATAAACCAGTACCATTGACTAGGGTAAAAGTAGTATTTGCAATTAATTAATCACCCCGTTGAAACTGCAGATAATTTTCTGTATCCACTCTAAAGTCGGTGGTCATTTTAGCCACTCTACATTTAAAGCAATCCCTTTTTATTCAAAACCTCTTAAAGTATATCCTGCAAGGTTATATTTCGTACTTGTATGTCTTAAATGTTACTTGTTAAGCCTTTTGAAAAACAACTTTAGTGCAGTGTTTAATGGCCAGAATTTCGGATTGTTTAGGGCTGACCTTTGACATGTACAACGCTATTATTGCCCCCCAGGGTCATGATTGGAAATGGCAGCTTTATAATGCTCGATTGTGCTGTAAATATTACACCTCCTCCCCCCCCCCAGACTGGCGCGCAGCTTTGTTTGGAAGGGTCTGCAGGTGTAAACTGTGGCGTTGGATCACGCCAGGGCGTAAAATTGTCAAGTAGTTGCCTGTGGGACTGTGGTTTGAGTATTTTTAGGTCGAGCCTCGAGTAGCGCGCAAGCGCTGCTAGGCGAAGACTTTATGTAAGGGGGTTTGAAAAGCTGACCAGACGCTCGTGCGTCGTGGCCTTTTTCGGGCGGTTACGCGCGCCGCAGACAAATGTTTCCCATTATCGTGCCCAGACGCGGGCGCGATAATTGGAAACACATGCCGGGAAAAGGCCATGACGCACGAGCGTCTGGTCAGCTGAGCAGGCTGCCGCGCTCGCTCGCCCCGCTCCTCCGTTTCGATTCCGTGCTTGTTTCTCAGTCTTATCGGATCAACCGCAGCGTCTCATTGGACGTCTTGAAAATGGATTGGCTAGGCTTGAAAGTTCGGCCGTGTTAGGCGAGGAAGCACTCCTTCCCGAGGATTTACCACATCCATCATAGCTCCCGGGTTATACGTTCGCGGTCTAGTGCCTAATCACCCATGAACCGCTCTGTGTTTCCCCCAGTGCACGGCCCCTCCAGTCGCATCTCCCCATACGTCACTTCCCGGTCTTTCCCCCAAACCCCCTCTGTTGCTGAGTATCCTGGTCTCCAGGAGCTCGCGCTTTCAGTTTAATGTCTTGATTAATAAGGGACGCGCAGACGCGGTTTTTATTTTTATATATATTTTTTAAAATCTCCTGGCGGATTGTCCTTGAAGCCCCGGGGGCTCCTCGTACCAGGGAGGGAACAGCAGAAGACTTTTACCTCCACCTTGTTCCCTACCCCAGGGCTGCGCGCCCCCCATCGCACAGTTCAGCAAACATGTATTCTGGAGCCAGCCCGGGTGAGTCCTCGCCTTACTCTGTTGTGTCCGCGCGCCCGTGTGGGAGGCTCGCGCCGCTCCCTCGGTCTGCATCCTAGAACATTAGGCTCGAGGACGGCCTTGCGCCGCCCGCGATGTGTGTGTGTCATTTGTGGCAGGGACTGACCGCTGGCTGCCTGCTGTTCTAGGTGTGGAAGAGAGGCGGTGGGGGGTTTATCAGAGACCGGCACAGGTGGGGTGGCCCGTGACTCATGGCTTCCAGTGGCCGTCTCCACGGGGATGCGAGTGTGTCACAGCCGCCGACAAGGTACACTTGGGATGGACCCATGTACTCAAAGAAGGACCGATGCCGGCTGCTTTTCTGAATCACAACAGTCTTTCTTCTGGAGCACTGATGGCTGTGTTGTTGTGTGACCCTGCTCGCTGTTTGGCGTAAAACCCCACCCTGTATATAGAGGGTGTTCCCACCATGGTTACGTCCTATATGTTTATGGTGGATGAATCCTTCTGTGGCTGTAATATCTGGGAGCACCCCACAGTATGTGCTGGAGAGACGGGCACCCCACTCTGGCATGACGTTGCAGGGTGGTGTCGTTTGGAACGATCTGTAGTGTGCAGAGCACTCCTACCGTGTTGTTTTGCCCCACAACCTAGCAGGGACAAGGGCGCAGCTTATTGTAATACTCATGCCAGTAAATCTTACTTCTGTGCTATGCAGCTCTGTACGTTCCTCCCGTACTGTGTCTACACTTCTGTTTCTTATAAACTTTCCTTCCCGGCTACAAGATGTTAATTCACCATGTGCCTGCAAAATGTCGATTACTAGGGATCGAGCACCATCTTCTAAAGTTGGAAAATGGTCTTGGCAATTATACAGCTTCAATAGGGGCCATAGTGTTTAAACAGAGATGCACAAATAGTGTTTCTGAAGTGGTTTGCAATTATACTGTACTAAAAGAGTTCCATACAGACATACTAGGTGCTTAAGATAATGTACACTGTTACCCCCATTAGAACAACAGTACTAGGAGTATCCGGTCTGTGCCGTATTGCAGCTTGCAGTGTGTGTACAGCCTGCATCATAAACAGAACGAGAATATTGTTTTCGCCCAAGTTACCAATTTATCTTTTTATTCTTAATTTATGATTTGACCATCTTTTTGTGTTGTTCACCATATCTTTTACTCAAGGCACAATTAGATACTTGTAGGTCGTCAATTAGAAATCTAGGTGATATAACTGGGTAAAGAGTCCAAACTCGTTTGTGTCCCACTGTCTCTTGCAGCCACTATCATCCAGAAATAAGTCCGGGGCTCTTCGCATGCCATACTAAACAAGCATTGGCATAGCCAATAGGTCTCGCTTTTGGGACCTTATAAGTATTTAGTTATGCAGCACAATATCCTTGGTGCAACAACATCAACTGTTGCATGGCTAAACACTTATAAGGTCCCAAAGGCGAGACCTATTGGCTATGCCAATGCTTGTTTCTCACTTGACCGAGCTGATGCTTCTGGCCAACTCGTGTGGTCACTCAATGCTTCAGTTCCTGTAGCTCTTAAAGCTGGAAGAGGCTGGAAACAGGGGGTCCCTGTAGCTGGAATCACTACAACCTAACCCCTGTGAAGCTCGCATCTGCACATCTATGAAAAGGCTCTAGAAAACGGAGTGGAGGCTGAGAATGCAGCATGTTTACACCTTGAGATCAGTCCAGTAAAATGAATACGTGTTCCAATGTAAAGCCTTTAGCGTCCTGGTAATGCTCTCTGTGAGGACCACAGACGCGGCTACCCTACCTAAGCTTTGTTTTCCCTGCTTGGCTCTGTTCAATTGTTAAGTTTTGTCCCCAGAGGTTCATAGGTCAAAACGACTCTCAGGGAGAGAGCTAGGGTGTGCAAACTGCTCCTCCTTTCAACCTCAGGCTGTAAACTCCTTGACCTGGCTATGGGGTGAATGCATCACTGGTGACAATTTCTCCAGAGGGTATACAGCCTTTTTACTCTCTGGCTGGAATTTATCAACACCTACAGTAAGACCCTTCCTTTCATCTGGATGCATATGTTCAGCACGAATCGGTGTACAGCACTGACCCCTCTTCGGCTGATGAATGCTTTGGGTGTCATGTTCTACTCAGTTGAGGGCAAACTTAAATAAATGACTTTGCAATCCCCTCAACATCTTCAAACAAGCACTGGCAAAACCAAGAGGTATCACGTTTGCGACCTATTGGCTCTGCCAATGTTTTCGCCATGTCGCGTATATCCTTGCAGGTGAGTGGGCGCAACATATGTAGCACGCTGCATCAACTTTTGGTTCAGAATTTCACAGCTAGTTTTAACCTTCTCCTGCTTCCATGGGGGCACTGTGGGAATGGAATACAGCACTGGCATCCGGGAGCAATAATCTCGATAACACGGTGTAGCAAGAGTGCCAAGTTGCTAAAAACATTGACAAAGCCAATAGGTCGCCTCGGCAAGAAGTATAGGCTTTGCCAGTGCTTGTTTCAAACTGTGGGCACGCAACATGGCTTGATGTCTTTGTTGAAATGTAGACCTTAAAAAACGGATGGAGTGGGATGGGAGGGGGCAAACAACAGGACGCAGCAGGGTGGGAGTAGGGTGGGAATGGAGAGCAACGACACAGAGAGGAATGGGAGGGAGAAAGGGAGCGAGGAACAAGACAGACAGGGTGGGACCAGGCAAGCAATAATGGGGGAAAGGGATGGGAGAGGGTGGGTGGGACGGAGCAAGCATCAGGATGGGGTGCAAGGAACAAAGCAGGAGCGGGTAGGTGAAAGCAACAATGTGGAGTGGGACGGGGGAGAGATGCCCTGCAAACACATACACTCTTATGGCGTGCGTCAAAAAAATACCTCTGAAAGTGGGAACAGTGGACGGACACTAGACAAGGAAGTAGTACATGGGCCATGCTCCAGTGGATGGACAAGCACACGCAAAGGAAGTGTAGCCGGCAAACACTGACCGAGAAGCAAGGAAATGAGAGTGAAGATGGAGCCAACAAATGGTAAGCAATGGGGTGAGCTCTAAGCCCCGTCTAGGTAAACAAAATGTCTCGCCAGTGACAGTCCATGTGCTGTCCCAGGCGAGACCAAGAAAATATTTGTTTGCCATATGTCTAGCTTGGGCAGTGGAATACACTTCCTGCTCCAGCTTGAACCAGCTCCCAAAGTTATGATGCAGACAAAGCCCTTAAATCATCCCTTCCTCTGGTTGGCTGAGCAGATGGTCATTGGTGTGGGCTCCTGTACTGATTGGAAATCAACCCTGGTCTAGCTACAGTCAAACAGATTATATGCCGGATACCTTAACGGATGTTCACGGACCTTCAGAGTTCTGCCTGAAAGCAGATGATGTCTACTGTGCGACCACGCTGGAAGAGTTCCGCCAGTTCCATGACCTGAGCTGCTAGCCTGCTGAAGAACTTGTCTATATAAAGAACCCCCAGATCGAAGAGGGTACAGTGTCCAGGATCAGATCAGCCGCCTGCGCAGACTCAGCAATTCTGATACCAGGCTGAGTGAGTATCATAACACCCAGTGTAGCTCCAGTAGACCAGGATGAATCCAATGATGATAAAGTGCAGGTAAGTTACCTGGAGTAGTGACTATGCCTTCTAAGCTTACTTTCCTGCACCATCCTGAGACGTCCCTCAAGCCTCTGTTCTACAGTAGTCACCCTACACTTTGCTTGTGTAGCCTTGATTTCCCTTCTGGGATGCCGCCGATCCCACAGATGGGGTAAATGGAGTGCTGCCTACTTTACCAGAATGCACTCCAATCTTGATTTGATATGCGTAAGGATTACCAATCCGGTTATCAACCATGCTGCAGCACCAAGACTGCTATCCCCCCGTGGTCAACGATGCCCTCTTGATCATCAACATGATTGACCCTTGCTTCCTGCTTCTACTCCACAGCTCTGCAGCCTTCGGTACAGTCAACCATGAAGCACTGGCCTAGAAACACATCTTATCCAAGGGCTAATGATGTTCACCCATATCAACCCAACACCACTCTTTGGTCTGAATGTGGCAAGACTGGGTTATGTCATTTTAGGAACATGGGGCACACAACATGGGCTAGCCTGCAGCCAAAGGCCTTAAGCTCTCAGGGTCTACAAGTGCTGAAGGAGGCCAGGAGTAAAGTTAGGGTACTAGGTACCTAGAGCCTTTCCACTTTAAAGCCGCCCAAGCGGTGACAAAGACATTGCTTTTAATACGCCTTCTAGTCCTGTAGCCTTTCATGCTGTGCTTCTCAGTGACGTTGGCAATTGGTATCAATGTTGTTTCTGAGATAACTCAAGAAGTGCTAGTAATCAGCCAAGTTAATAGAGCTAACCCTTGTATAAACATAACCACCTAGAAGAGGCAAACGTGAAGCGCTAGATCCAATAAAAATTCATAAAGCACTATGGGGCATATTTACAAGCCCCTTGCGCCACTTTTGCGCCGCCGTTGCGTCACGCATGTGACGCAGCGGCTACGCAAACCATGCGCCGTGTTGCACTATATTTACAACGTGACGCATCTAGGGAGATGCGTCACATAGTAAACCCCTGCACCACATGAAACCTGCGTCAGGTTTCATGTGGGCGTACCGGCGCAGGGGGGGGCGTTCCGGCGCAGGAACGCCTCGGAAAAGTGACGTAGTGAAATCTACAAGATTTCACGCAGTCACTTCTCGACGCTGGTGCGTCAAATCCTTACGCCTGCTTCAAGCAGGCGTAAGGATTGACGCACCATGTTAGGGATAGGGAAGGTTGGAACAGTGCTGGAGTTGCGTCGCGCTTGCGACACAACTTCAGCACTGCGCCAACCTTCCGCCGGCAGATGCGTCACGCATCTGCTTATCCTTGCGCCACGATGCGCCGCATTGTAAATGCGGCGCATCGGACGTGGCGCAAGGGTAAACTTGCGTGACGCATTTTCCCTGGCGCATCCCTGATGATATGCAGGGATGCGCCAGGGAACGTAAATATGCCCCTCAGTCTATAGTGGTGGGCACAATATTGAAAACTAGTGCCTAGAAGTGGTTAAACTCACAACACTAAGGCTAGGCATGGATATGCTTGTAGCGCTAATCTCTGTAGGAAAATAGCACAAAGCAGTGATTAAGCGCATAACACATTCGCATTTGAAGCTGTAAACTATGTAAATGACATCTCCTAGAGGCAGATATGCCCATAAGATTAACTGTAGAGTCATCACCGAAATAATTGTGATTGGGAACAGCTCCTGCGCAATGAAGCATCTGACTTAATGACCAGGCCAAGCTTTCCACAGGGATTGTCGGTGAATGTAGAGAGGGTTTTGTTGTTGTTCACAAAGAAACCTTTGAAGGGATATGACACACGCCAATTTAAAGCACATTTTCTCTATGTATGGGCTAAAAAACCCTGTGTCCAATTCACAAAGATTTTTCTGTGAGTGGGTGTTTCTCATTTAGTAGTGTGAAAGAAAAATCAACCTCCAAGTCTACTTGAGTCTAAAACATGTTTATTGAGTAAAAATAAGCCCCCAGAGAGACAGTGATTGCCTTCCTGAAATATTGAGCATATAATACTAACCTCTCCCACAATTTACCCACTTTGATACATTTTCAACTCATAGGCTGCAATAGAAAGGATACATGTGACGGAAACCGAAACTTTAGATGGATTTAGCAGGTGCACATATGCTTCTTAAGAGAAAGAAGAAAAGGATCATAAAAAGATACAGATAATAAACAACTCTATACACTGAGCTAGTCATTTTGCACATCTTCACTTGGAAGGGGCCGGATGAAAAGGAGACTGAACACGTATAGACGTGGGGAGGCTGAGCAAGCCTATGTATAACATGGATATGTTATGGAAAATAATTTCCTTAGGGACTTAAAATTAACCCTGGGCATAATACTTTGCTACGCTCACGAAGCATGCAAAGTTTGTGCTACTAGGCACTACGCAAATTGCACGTAGCAGAGTGAATAACTGTGCTAATCAACAGCGTAGCAGGAGTATAATAAACTCCTTCAAATGCTTTGATAAAGCAATTTTTTATGCTAAAAAGCATATAACCAATTCACAAAAATGAATTTTGACAATAAAATATCAAGCAAATGAGAGAGGTGATGATTTTGGAGTCCCCCCTAACCTAGGGGGAGGACCAAGCAGATGCCTTGAACACAAAAAGCATATCATGTGAACGATTCAATGGTGGTCCCTTCCACCTAGGACCACCCCAAGCACAGTTATGGGCAAAAATACAATCCCAACCAAAGGCCCTGCAAAGCATTATGGGACGAGATTAGCAGTGGGCAGTGAATATTATAGTGTCCAATATCAAAATAATTCTACAAAGAGCTGCAGTTCAACTAGTCGTTACTAGGTGTCCCTCACGAGTCAAATGCAAAAGCATTGAAATTATTAATACATCAAGCTGCAGTTCCACTAGTCGTTACAAGATGTCCCTCACGAGTCAAATGCAAAAGTATTGAAAACCTTTCATGAAGCTTTTGCATTTGACTCGTGAGGGACACCTAGTAACGACTAGTGGAACTGCAGCTCTTTGTAGAATTATTTTGATATTGGATACTATAATATTCACTGCCCACTGCTAATCTCGTCCCATAATGCTTTGCAGGGCCTTTGGTTGGGATTGTATTTTTGCCAATAACTGTGCTTGGGGTGGTCCTAAGAGGATGGGACCACCACCGAATCGTTCAATAAGATGTGCTTTTTGTTTTCAAGACATCTGCTTGGTTCTCTCCCTAAGTTAGCGAGGATACCAAAATCATCACCTCTCTCACTGCTTGTTAACTTTTTGTTTTCACTTTAGTGAAATGACTATATGCATTTTTAGCATATAAAGACAGAAATATTTGTTTTATCTTAACTTGTACCGTACAAGATGCTTTTGGTAATTATT
This sequence comes from Calotriton arnoldi, assembly GCA_963921515.1. Lineage (NCBI taxonomy): Eukaryota > Metazoa > Chordata > Amphibia > Caudata > Salamandridae > Calotriton > Calotriton arnoldi. The sequence continues at coordinate 1,317,043 of CAWUFW010000655.1, forward strand.
GTACAGTGCAGTCAAGCACACAGCTATGCACTACTCAATTTGCATAGCTACATGTTACGTGAAGTGCTACTACGCAAACTACACCCAGGCTTACTTAAAATAAAACTCCACAGGAAATAATGTTAAATTAAATTACATTTTTCAAATAGTTAAACATATATATAAATATAATTTAATGTTAAAAAAAATCTAAAATTAAAATATATTTATTATTTATTTACATACAATTTGCATCAAACTTTTTTGGATTTATAAGTTAATGTAACATTAACTTTAATTAAACTATAATTAAATTGCTTCAAAATAATTCTACACATCACTTTTAATAATTAGTAATGCATTCTGAAAAAATTGTTTTTGAACTTTAGGTGGGCATTTTTTTTTTATTCACACTTCAGAAAAACATTTTTTATTTAACATATTTAAATTATTTTTTATTTACGGATCAAAAAACATATTTAAATTAGTTGATGATTAAATTACAAATTAATTTAATAGTGCTGTAGCATTTCATGACATTCTATTTTTATAATATATCAAATTAATTTACATTAATATTTAACATAAACATATCTTGACTCATTTTTTTTAACTTAAATAAACTTTTTCATTTTTCCCTACACTTATAGTTATAGTAAATTAGTAAAAATATGTTATGTTAAACATTAGGGTTAAATAATTTTATTTGTTCATTTTAAATGTAGAACAGCATAAGAAATGCAACTTGCACAATTAATTTAATTTTGAATTAAATATTTAACTTAAATCTATTAAATTAAATAAAAAATATTTTTCCAAAGTTTACATTAAAAAATAGATTCCCACCTAAAGTATTCTTTTATGCATTAATCATTTTTTTCAAGTGGTGTACAGAATGAATTGAAAGTAATCTAATTATATTTTAATAAAAAAGTAATGTAACATTAATTTGTAATTAAAAAAAGATTATTAAAATACATTAGAATGAAAGAATACATTTGTACCATTTTTAGACTTTTGTTTAAAGATTATATTTTCTTTATTTATATTTTTAACTCTTTTAAATGAAGTAATTTAATTTAACATTATTTCCTACAGTGTTTTATTTTAAGTTACTACAATTATTATTTTATGTGGAAGAGTGTTGCAATATCACTGGTTGGCCATATGTGGTACTGGCCTTACTAATGTTTCATTTTTGAAAGTAGTAAATTACACTTGTACGTTTGGCTCCACCCCTTTTTTTAGGGGCTGGAAGAGAGTAAATCCACACTTTTGAGTAGGGGTGGGAGGAATCAGCAGAGTATGATTCCGCAGAATCACACAGGATTACATGAAAATTCTGCCAGATTCCGTTGAATCACACGGAATTACATTAAAATTCCACCAGATTCTGCACAATTCTACGACTGGGCAGAGTTGGCATTTGGCGCCATTTCCAAAAATGGATGCGAGGGTGCATTTTGCACTATGAAAATATTGCAGCCAAATATCACTCAGCGCCCTGCATACTCGGCAGTGATTAAAAGTTTTAACCACTGCAGAGTATGTAAAGGCGCTGAGTGACTGGATTACAGTGGTTTCTAAAGTTTAGAAACCACTGCATATCACTCGGTGTCGTTACATACTCTGCAGTGATTAAAAGTTGATCACATTACTGCAGAGTATGCAAGGGCGCCGATGGTATGCAGTGGTTTCTAAATTTTAGAAACCACTGTATAATTTAATTCTGCTGGTGGAGCGGTGGAATTTGAATTAATCAGTAATTCCGGGTTACAACAGTAATTCAAAATTACCAAAATTCCTCCGATTCCGTCAGCGAAATTGAAACCTCTGTCTTACTTTTGAGTAACTTTACACTTTAAGGGGCAGATTTACAAGCCCCTTGCGTGACTATTGCGCCGCCGTTGCGTCACTTTTGTGACGCAGCTGCGGCGTAAATGCTGCGGCCCATTTACAACGTGACGCATATAGGGAGATGCGTCACGTTGTAAAGCCCTGCGTCACATTATACCTTTGTCAGGTATAATGTTTGCAGGATGGGCGTTCCCACGCAAAAAGCCATGTAGAACTGACGCAGTGAAATCTACAAGATTTCACTGCGTCACTCTACGCCTTCACTGCGTCAAAATCCCTACGCCTGCTCAGACCAGACGTAAGGAATGACGCAGGGCTTTTTGAATGGAACTCACCCATCTATTGTGGCGCATTGCTTGAGTTGCGTCACTTTCATGAACAACTCCAGCAATGCGTCACTTTTGTGCCAACAGATGCGTCAGAAATTCTGACGCATCTGTTAATCCTTGCACCATGTAGCACTGTATTGTAAATACAGCGCATCCATAGTGACGCAAGGACATGCGGCGCTGACGCAAGGAAACTGACGCATCTATGCAGATGCGTCAGTTCCTTGTAAATCTGCCCCAGAGTTTGTAAATAGTCAAAAGTAGTAAAGTTACTCAAAAGAGTAAATTACATTTGTGAATTACTCACAAGTGTAAGTTACCTTTGGGAATAGCCCCACTGGAGTAAATCCTTTGCTGACGGTGTCCTGAAGGTCTGGAACTTGATTGCTCCAGAACTGGATTCAACCTCTTCCCTCAGAAGAAAACTCTGCTTCTCTGGCTCCAGCGCATTGTTTGGGGGTTCTTCGCTCCTTACCTATGTACCCCATGCCCTCCTTGATACTCCTTGATGAAGATATGGGCTCCTACTCACCACGAAAGCCTTGCTTGGGTGCACTCTCCGAGCCGCCTCCCATCCTCTTCGTCTCATTCTTTATCTTTTGGCTTGACTCTCCGAGGGATCTCAGCTAGTTCTCTGATTGGCTCTTGACCTTGACATCACTCTTTGGTCTGACCTTGTTCACAATGAAGGCATCACTTCGAGTGTTCTCGGACCCAGGTAGCCTCGTTCTAGGGGTTACTCCCATCTGCTCTAACTGCTCCATTGCTGTTAATAGTGTCACTTCTTGTGGGTTGCAACGAGGGTATTTTTTATGTGAGCGCACTCCCCGTTACTGACTCCCTTCCCCTACCGCCCATTTATTTGTTTTTTAACATATCACCAGTGTGTAGCACATTTGATTGACTTTTGTTGACTGTCTTTGGCTGTTTTTCTCCCCGGTCCTGAGCCTGCATTGGAAATCTAAAATGTGTGGGGGGCGCCCTTTTGTAAACTGTGCACCATTTATCCCCTTCTCCCTCATCTCTCTCCCTTTCCCCTCCTCTCATGCTCATATTTCACCCCTCTTATTCTTGCACCACTTCTCCAATCCCACACTCTTACAAACTCCCAGCTCTCTCTCCTCCGCTCTGTCTGACTCCTGCAATGCTTCCCTTCCCTTCACCTTGTTTTTCGTTTCCTTTTCCCCGCGTGCTACAATCTCACTCATTCCTTACAGATACCAGTCTCCCAGGTCCATACATGACTACTTAGTCCAGTCCAGTTGTTTTCTTAGAATTCTGGAACTTGTAGTACTGGTTTTAAACTTTTATACCGGTTTAAATAAGACTCCAAGTCCCAGATTTTCAGGAAAAACTGGGGCTGGCCTAACTAGTCACACAAAGACCTGGGAAGCTTGGCACTTAGGAGTCCTATTCTTTCTCTTTCTCCCCCTTATTTTCTTTCCTTCATTCATTCCACCGTGCTTTCTTCCCACTCACTCCATTACCCCCCAATCCCCCATACTCTTCCTGTGTCTTCTAATTGATTTCTTAGAAGCCGGACATTTCTGCCTTCCGCGGGTGTGGCAGGGTTTTTTTGCCGCCTGCGGCAATAGGTGATCGAGAAACATCTGTCTTCATCCAAGAAAAACAGCCAGTAATGAGCGAGGCCCTGAGCCAGGGGCCGGGCAGGGAGAAGGAAGGAGAAGTTCAAATTCAGAAGGAACTGGAAAAGGGGGACAGTCCGGCCTGTGTTTGTCTTAGAGTGGGCGAACTGACAAACTAACAGGGATACCTGAGCCCAGGCTCTGGTTGAACCCGCAGAGCCCCTGCACGAGCCCAGCCTTGAAAATATTTGGAATGTAAATCATGCAAAAAACATCATATAAAATTATGATAAAGTGTCTTCAAAATTCAAGAAAGTGTATTTATTTAACATTCACCGTAGTGCCATTTGGTTCTATCACTGCACTGAGAGGTATTAAATAAAAGCGATAGTTTTTAAACATAAACTTCTCAGGCATAGATTCTAATTATTGGTGGAGCAACATTAAATTCTATTAAATCAGACACCAGAGGTTTTCATACATAGCACATCCTGAACTCGCATATTTGAAGATGCTCTCATATGTGATAATGAGGGAAAAGGGAGCTGGGGGAAATAAAATAGTTGCCTAGGAACACAGGGGCAGATTTACAATTAACTAACGCAGCACGGCGCAGCAAGTCATTTTGCTGCGCCATGCTGCGTTAGTTTGGAAAGCACAGGGATGCGACATATTTACAAGAATATGTCGCATCCTTATGCTTCCCCTGCGCTGGTGCACAAACTGCAGCCATGCGCCGGCGCAGGCACCCTTGCACCATGGTGCAAGGATGCCTGCGTCGTGGGAGATTGTTTTTGTGCAGGAAGGGGAACCTTCCTGCACAAAAACAATCACTACAACCATTTTCCTCTTTCAATGCGTGCTGCAGAATGCAGCACGCATTGAAAGAGGAAAAACGAGGAGAAATGAAAACATTTCTCCTCGGTGCGCTCCCTACGCCACCTCTAGGGTGGCGTAGCTTTCAAACGCATCTCCAGAGTTACGATTTCTCGTAATTCTGGAGATGTGTCTTGTTCCATGGGTGTTGCGTGGGAACACCCACGGCAACACCCATGGAACGCCCCTTCACCGCAAAGTGCTGCGTGTGAAGGGGCCGTATTTACAAGGAGAGGAAAAGTCACGCAGGGTGGCTTTTCCTCTCCTTGTAAATATGGAGCAGCCCCCTGCGCCACCAGTACGTCACAAAAAGTGACGTACTGGTGGCGCAGGGGGCTTGTAAATCTGCCCCACAGCATTTGTGAGCTGGGCAGCCGGGATTGATTAAAAAACATTTCGACAGACATTGTGTGCTTCATCCACTGCTGAGTATCTTTTTCAGTCTCCCTTGTTACCTCAAAGGTTAATGTGTTGGACCTGATTACGAGTTTGGAAGTCTTCCTGCGGGCGCCACGCCAGCGCCCCACAGGAAGACCGGCAAACTCGGAGTCAGAATGCCCGCCAGATTACGAGTTGAATCCTGGCAGGCGGTGCGTGCTGGGGCGGCCCACGGTCAGGGCCGGACTGGGAACCGAAACCGGCCCTGGCAAACTGCTCGGCTGGCCCCCCCTGGGGTGAGGGGGGGTGCAGCCGAGCAGTTTGCGAGGGCCGGTTTCGGCCGATTTTGTTTCAGGGGGCCGATATTGCCGACCCCCGGTAACAAAAACGGCCTACTGGGGAAACGCCCGGTGCCCGCTACGGCCAGTCCAGCCCTGCCCACGGTGGTGCCTTTCTAAGGTTCAAAGGAGAACCTTAGAAAGGCACCGCCGTGGGAGTGCCGCAGCACGTCCCTGCACAGGAAGAAATGCAAAATGTCTTGTATTTCTTCCCGTGCAGGAACAGGGGGTGCAGAAATACAGTGGGCACACCATGTGCCCCCCTGCATACATCCCCATGCACAGAGGTGGCAGGGGGCCCTGCCAGGGCCCCCTTAGTTTCCTCCCCGCCATTCTTTCCATGGTGGGCTCACCGCCATGAAAAGGAGGGCGGTGAGGAAACTTGTAATATGTTCGACAGTGCAGCAGCGGCACTACCAGCGTATTACTTCCTCGAACGTCACCGCCGTGGGTTTACTGATCCCCGGCGGTAGCAGTCCAGTGGCAGTCGTAAGACGGCAGGTGGACCGCCAATCTGCGGCCCACGGACCGGCACCGCGACTACAGTGGTCCAATGGACTGCCATAGTTGTAATCAGGCCCTTTGTCTTTAGTTCTTGATGCACAAGGTTGCAGCGTGTTGACAAGCAAAAGTCACATTCAAGCTTTGCTCGTTTTGGACTTGAAGATCCAAGAGGTCTTCGAGCTGAGCCCGGGCCAGGCTCGCCCACCTCTAGTCTTTCGGAGGAGAGAGGTTACAGAGAAGACATGCATATCCCATCTGTGCTTGCGCCCTATTTTGCTGAAATAAAAAGCTGCCCAATGGAACAGTCGCCAGTAATGCTATAGTTAGGAGTAGGCTGACCAGATTTTCAAAACTAAAAACTGGGACAGGCCCCAGACATAGAAGTAGAACTATATGTTGTCACACATGGACACAGGGGAACTTTAGCGACAACATTCACTGATATAGAAGGACTACATGGGCCAAAACAAAGTCAACACGCGGAGGCAATTGTCTAGCTCATGATAGAGAGAAAAGATATTGCCAAGTTGTTCTGCGTCCTAGGAGTAGCACCTTATCCGGCTCGCATTTAAATTTCCCAAACATATTACAAAACAAAGCACATTCAGAGGTCATGTTTCAGCATCACTACAGCTGTTAAGATTGTACAAAGCATGTTTAGGGCTATTAAACTAAAACAAAACAAGTACATTGTATTATGTTTAAACTCCACCTTACCCTGTAGGTCTCGTACCTCCCCGTGCTGTGATGAAGCACAGAGAAAGGCTTGTGAGCCTGGGGATTGGCTGAGTGGCTACTCCTATCCCCCTTCACTCCTTTTAAATAAAGCTCTGCTGCATAATGGGGCATGTCAGTGCATCCGCACAGTTAACTTCTGTCTATAGTGTGATTGTGCAAGATGGGGTTGGTGGAAATAGAAGCATGCATATTACTGTTCTGTAGACACGTTTCCACTGACCCTCTCTTGCTGAATCACAGTAGAAGTTACATCTGCTGATACGCTGAGTTGCCTCCTTATGCAGCACAGCAGGATTTAAGAGGAGTGCAGCACACAGCGCTCTGCAATAACCCCGCCCTGTTTTTAATATATTATTATTTTGAGTTTTATATATCGCTAGCTAGACCCAAAGGTATCAGAGTGCTTTACATGTTATGTGATAACGTTTACAAGAGGTACGTGAAATGTGCAGAGACGCCAGGACAGTCCTCGAAAGCCCAGGACTGTTCTTGGAAATCTAGGATGTCTGGTCACCATGTTTAGGTCATCATTTAATTTGAGTTGTAAGTTAGGTTGTAATGTGCAGAGGTTGCCCCAGACACTCAGGTAGGGGTAAAGACTTGGGTACAGTCGATCCTTATCAATGTTGGAAAAGGAAAATATTTACTCCGTGAACCCATAAATTGGGGGTTACGGTGTAGCAACGGAAACGGGGTGGATTCCCGAGTTGTAGAGTCATGAAATACAGAGTCTCACAGCCAGCATTTACATAAAATTATTTAAAACTCTGCTACAAAGAAATTGGCAACAAGGGCAAATTGGACAGTAAATCTATTCCTAATTAGTAATAGGCAGGCTTCATTTTAAAATATTTTACAGTGTTAAGGCACTTGCTGCAGAGGTCTTTGTATGCCCAACAATTTTTTAGGGATAATAATAACATTCCTTGCACTTCTAAAGTTGGATTCCTCTAATATAGCACAGTGAGCCATGAACCAGAACCAAGGAGCTGCTTGCAAACTGCAAGGCATGGATTTTGAGCCTTATTGTTTTTATTTTTTCTCAATCTGTTGTTATTCTAAGGTTGCTAAAGAGGGTTACTTTGGGTAGTAATGCATTCCTATTAGTTTCTCCCCACCATGCAGTCCTAATGAATTATAACTACCAGTATGGATGATATGTGACTCCTACACCTTTTAACCCACACATAGATACATCTGACATTGTCATAGAGTGAGCATATCTCTTACATAGAGGGGTAGAACAAAGTCAAAAACATGTCCCCAAAACATAGCTTTGTGCCTTTGTTTTCCTTACTTGCATTAGCGTTTAGATGTTAGGCTCCAGATAGCTCCTACCCAGGATGATACTCAACAAAATTAGGACTGATGGCCATTTAAATCATGCCCTTGTTTGGGCCCAGTTTAGAAGTTAAAAAAAAGAAATCCCGCTTCCTGCCCGCAGGTTACTGCTGTCAATGGAAAGCAGACAACGTGCTGGCACTGCTGAATGTGTCCCAGTGTCAACAAATTACAGTGGGACAATTTCAACTGTATTCAATTATATGTTTGCAGATTTGTAGAGCGCACTTTCACCCGGGAGGGTATCCTGGCCCTCATCAAGTCGGAGTCCAGTAAACTTAGAGTCTAGTGGGACTACTTGAAAAGCCAGGTCTTCAGCTTCTGGTGGAATTCAAGAAGTGCGGAGGAAACTCTTATGTGTAGCGGCGGGTCGTTCCAAGCTTTAGGAGCGATGTAGGAGAAGGCTCAACCGCTGGATCTGGTTTTCCATATGTGTGGGATGTGTTCAAGAAGGAATGCGGATGAACGGAGGTGCTAGGAAGGTTTGTGAGAGCAGATGCAATTGCTGAGTGATGCTAGGCCATTGTTACGTAGTGCCTTGAAAGTGTGGGAGAGGAGTTTGAATTGTGCAAGTTTGTGTATGGGGAGCCAGTGGAGTTCCTTCAGGTGTGTGCGATGTGAGTGCGTTGTTGGAAGTTGAAAAAATGCAAAAATCCACCAAAATCATGGTCTTTTTTTCAAAGTGGAATGGATTTGCAGAAAGACTTAGCAAATTCATTCTGTCAGCAAAATTTCCCTGCAGATGGATTTTGCATGTTTCACATTTTGCTTGAGTGTTTTGCTCACTCATAATCTCTACTGTACAAATTAATGTTATGCAATGAAGTGCACAGATTAGCATAAATCGACTGAACATCAAACATCTTCTATTTAAAGACTGTACTTGCCTTGCAGTCAGTTAACAAAAGTCTGCCCATCCAGTAAGTATGGTGAACTGGTAAAATATTGCCAAGGTGAATTTCTCCGTTTTGTGTTAATGAAAAAGTGAGTTTGGGTTAATTTTATTGGCTAAACAAGTATGAACAGACACTGTTTCTCCATAGAGGACCCCACAGATCAGATTCTGTGAGACTGATTAACAACGGCGGACACAGCTTAGTGGCTTTATCAGTCTTGGTTTGGTCCACAGTGACAAAAGCACGTTGGGTGATATTGCAATTAAACCACAGACTCAAATGGTAGCGTAAAGGACAGCTTTATCAGGAGAGGTCTGCAATTTTAGCTCAATAACATACAGTATATGAAGGAAACCCAAAGCCTCACTAATATAATAATATACCTAAAACTCCCCCTTAAGCCTTCACTATTGCGAATAAGCCTAAAAAACTCACACATGACCCTAAACATCCTTTCTCGTTCTTACATCTCAGAGCAATTCCATTGCTCCACTAACTCCTCCTTCACGAACTACAAACATCTCAAAACCATCCTCACTTTCGTTAGCTCAAAATCCCTAAACCTCTGATCCAGCCCCTCACCATGAGGGGTGGATATGCCCGCACATCACTAACCAGTACCCTAAATTACTGTCCTTCAGAAACATTCCTGCTACAGTACCTGTCCTGTTGGGGCAAACCCACCTGCAACTTCACAGCTGTTACTACAGAGTTTGATATGAGATTTTGTTTGCGGCCCCTCTTCCCATGCCTCGAGAGGCCCCAGGAGTCCACCCCCGGGGCAGAGATGAATTTTTATGGGAAGGGGGGGTCATGTGGCCACCCTCCCTAATAATAATAATAATAATACCGACATTTATAAAGCGCAAACAGCTACCTCAAACAGAGGTGTCCCGGCGCTTTAGCAGTAGGTGGCACGCCAAGATGACCAGAAAAGCAGACCCCACGAACACTAACCTAAGCTGAAGAGCCAAGTTTTCACAGCGTTCCTAAATAGTGGCTCTGAATCAATATGGCGAATATTGTTTGGCAAAGAGTTCCATAATTTGGAAGCCCCTACCGTGAAAGATCTGCCACCTAGCCGAGCTGTCAAAAATTGTGGGGTACAGAGCAGATTTTGAGAATTAGACCTCAATGAGCGATTCTGCTTATAGCGACATAGCCACCGTTTCAGGTAACTCGGACATTTACCATGAATTGCCCGGAATGCCAAGGTCAGAGCTTGCGGTCCCTGAGCCTCTAAAGGCCCTGGGGAGCCCTCCCCAGGGCCGAAAATGCATAAAATTGGGAGGGTGGCTGTGCGTCCCCCCTCCTGAGCCTGAAAAGGCCCTGGGGAACCCACCCCCGGGGCCAAAAGTGCAGCAAATGGGGAGGGGGGCGTTTGGCCCGCTCCCTGAGCCACTGATGGCCCAGGGCTCCCTGGGACATAACGGTTTCCCTGCCAGCAACGGTACAGGCAGGTAAACCCTTATTTGCTCTAGTTTGTCGGGAGCATTTTTAAATCTCCCACCAAGCGGGAGCAAACACCTAGTCCCCGCCTAGTGGGTGGGACCTTTAAAAATGCTTCCCCCCGCTGGGAGCGGACTGTAGATCTAAATATTTCTCCTGCCCAGAGGGTTCAGCATTATTAGGGCTGCCCCCTCCCAGTGGGAGTAATGCTGGGGCCGTGGGTGCATTGGGGCTCCCCCTCTGGCCTCCAACATTATTTTGCCGAACCCAGGGGGATGGGGTCCCTGGGGCCAAAATCGGCTAAGGTAGTGGGGCTGCATGGCCCCACCCCCACCCCCTAATTTCAGTGCCAGGGGTTTGGGCCCCCTGGGCTGAAATGGGCCTGGGGTGGGGGGTCGCGTGCCCCTCTCCCCCAAATATTAATGTCAGGCCCCAGGGGATGGAACCCTGGGGCCTAAATGGGCCAGTAAGGGGCAGCTGCATGCCCCCTCCCCCTAGTTATAATGCTGGGCCCCGGGGAATGAGTTTCGCAAGGCCAAAGTTCGCCCGGGAGGTGGGCCGTTTGCCCCCTCCCCCTAATTTCAGCATCAGGCATTGGGGGATGGGGTCCTCGGGCCGAAATCAACCCGGGGAGGGTGGCCGCTCCTCCCCCCACCCCCCCCATTTGAAATGCAATATGCGGAAAAATGAAGCTTGGAAAATGTTATCAGTGATGTCATCAATTATGTCATTCGAGATGTCATCAGTGATGTCATAAATGACATCATAGAACATGTAATGAGTGATGTCATATGTGAGGTCATAAGCAGTGCGTGAATTTATGTGTTTTTTTTAGTTCAAACCGTTAATGACATTGACAAATTCGCTTAACTATAACGTTAATGTACTTAACAGGGGGGCCCCCTCAAGTTTCGTTACTCCACTGACCCTTACCCATCCCTGCACCATCCTCTCCTTACACTGATAAGCAGGATCCCCACTGCCCAGACTCTCTAGCGCAGCGGAGCCAGTAATATCCCGCTCTGATGGCCAACGAATCAAGCCAGAGTCAGACGTCTGCTTTATTAGAACACTGAGACACGCCTCTTCCTGTTGTCCGTTATTTTTCAGGCTCTGAAGCTGAGACTCTGCGCAGCGGGGTCGGACTGGCCTGAAGGGCAATCAGGCGGTGTCTGACGGGCTGGTCTTACAGGCAGTGCCTGACGGGCCGGTCTAGCAGGCAGTGTCTGACGGGCTGGTCTAGCAGGTAGTGTCTGACGGGCTGGTCTAGCAGGCAGGGTCGGACTGGCCTGAAGGGCAATCAGGCAGTGTCTGACGGGCTGGTCTAGCAGGCAGTGTCTGACGGGCCGGTCTAGCAGGCAGTGTCTGACGGGCTGGTCTAGCAGGCAGTGTCTGACGGGCCGGTCTAGCAGGCAGTGTCTGACGGGCCGGTCTAGCAGGCAGTGTCTGACGGGCTGGTCTAACAGGTCAGTGTCTGACGGGCTGGTCTAACAGGTCAGTGTCTGACGGGCTGGTCTAGCAGGCAGTGTCTGACAGGCCGGTCTAGCAGGCAGTGTCTGACGGGCTGGTCTAGCAGGCAGTGTCTGACGGGCCGGTCTAGCAGGCAGGCAGTGTCTGACGGGCTGGTCTAGCAGGCAGGCAGTGTCTGACGGGCTGGTCTAGCAGGCAGTGTCTGACGGGCTGCTCTAGCAGGCAGTGTCTGACGGGCTGGTCTAGCAGGCAGTGTCTGAGCTGTTTTTTGGTTGTTTGTGGGCCTGCTTTATGGCCTCTGGAGTGGATTACTGTTGATTTCCTTGATATTAAAACAAGTATTGCCTGTAGCAAGCCCAAAACCATGCAGTCTTCCATACCTCGAAAAACACTTATACAGTGGGTTTTACACGTTCAAAACTGCTCCAATTTGTAAACATAGGACACATTTTTCACTAATGGGGCCACTTTTACTTTGGGACCTGGGCCTATTTTCTATCCTATCCGAACCTGATGGTCAGACCAGTTTGGTCTCATCAAAATGGCTTGTAGATTGCACGTCAGACAGATATCTGCATCTGGTCTGCTTGTCTTCCAGATCAGCAACAAACAACACAGGTATAGGAGGAGGGGTGGGTTCAACTCAAGCAGTGGAAAACATACTCTAAACAAAGTCTGTCAGCTGCCCACCAGGTATGACAGGTTTCCGGGAGCGGGGCCTGGGAATGAATATGTGCAGACTGGCATCTCTAACGTAGGCATTCCCAAGCCACTAGACCTTCCCCACACTTGATCATGGCAAGGGTCCCTTTCTATGAGAACCCAATGGATCTTTACTGGGGAGGAGACAGTGTTGCCACATGACTGCTGGTGAAATTGTAGCCATCACAGCCAGTCACCACATAACCTGACTGACTTACTACACATGCAACGCACACAATGCTTCATTTAGACCTCTCGCGGTTGAGTGCATATTAAAAGTGCCATAAGCCACTCACTCGGTTAATCAGTCCGCCTGGGCAGCAGGAATCCTCCCTAGAAGTGGGAATACACTTAGGGCACCCCCAAGTTGCCAGAGCGTTGTTCTGATGATGAACAGCAGAGTAAAAGATGGCGCGCCTCCAGTGGACGCGCTTGACTGTCAACTTCACTGGAGGGAAAACAAAGGTGATTGGGAAAAAAGCACAGAAGTTTTAAAATTGCTCAGATGGCTTTCGTCCCAACATCCCAGACCTCTCATGTTTGCAAGGAGATCGTTTTAATTCACCCATCGTATTGTTGAAAGAGACGCCTGGTGAGGAGGCCGCACTCGGCCTACCCACAATGCATTGCAGCAAACAGATCTCTGCTCCACTCACGACATATCTCTCAGCACCTCTGCCCCAATTAGCCCTTCGGCTGGGGAGGGTTTCACTTTGGCTTTGACCTTCCGCGGCCTTCAGCCAGACAGGTGTCAGGACATGCCGGCCCCGGGCCCGAGGAGTGTTTCTGAAATACCTCTGCAACCGAGGGGGAATTTCAGGAAATGAAACCCATGTGCCAAGAACTGTGTTTATTTATTCTGAGTACAGAAAGCAAATGTAATAGGGGCACGGACTGGTCGCGGAAGTCTGCTGTCACATGCAAAGAACTGGGGGCTCCAGCCGAGGCCCCTTCCCCCTCTAGCGTGTTCAATAACACGAATTCTCCAGGGTACCAAGGCGTTACCACGGCACCTGCAGCCAAAAATATTAACGTGGAAGTCAAACATTCTTTTCAAATTCGATAAAACTTGAATTGAGAGGTATGCTTGGCAGTGTAAGGCAGCAAATACGACATTCCAGCGCTTTGAGGGGTATATTCACAAGAACGTGTGCTAAACATCTCCAAAAAATGTCAACGCAACTTTACACATCGCAGCCTATCGCGGGAAAATAACCCCGTGTTAACCTGGAATTCACAACACGGCGGTACCATGCGATAGTCCGCCCAAAACGCGGCCAATGTCCGCGATACAACCACCTCGACGGAGATAAAAACACAAACCACAACACAACAAAACGTGTGATGAGCCCATTTGCCATGAGGAAAGCAGCGATAAGCAGCGCCAGGCCCGCGACACACACACGGCAGGCGGGAATAAGCACAACAAAAGCCTGAAAAAGAAAGACAAACCAAACAGAAAACAACAGCCAAGCACAATGGAGGCAACCGGAGCCAGTATACAACCCCACAAGGCCCATTTGCAACAAAACATTGTACATGGCAGGCCATCATGGACAAGGTGAATGCAGCCGGAGAGCGGAGGAGGACAATGGAAGAAAACCAGAACAGCCGGAATAATGCGAAACACACAAACAAGCAGAAACACGCCAACAACCAGAAGGCAGCAATGCACACCGGAGGTGGGAGTCCAGCGCCACACCAGGAGCTGGATGACATGGAGGAAATTGTGTCCACCACATCAGTCTGGAGATGGTGGCAGGACTCGGGGACCGGAAACTGCCCAAAACAACGGACACAACAGTAACAGGGAGGGGAACGACCAGGGACTGGGGGTACGGGGAGAGATGGGCACAATGGCACACATGCACAATTAAGCACAGCACAACTGCAGACAAGCCATGCCCAAGAGTAACAACACCAACCAAGAGCACAAGTCACACAACCCGGCAATATCACACCACTGAACAAGCACAGAAGTGAAAACCACACTGCCTGAAAGGGAGAAGGGTGAGCAAATCAGAGCTGAAGGGACATCTCACACACAATGCAGCACACACACATAGGAAGCAGAGCACCCCAACATCGAACACAATGTGGTACAAACACCAACATTTGCACAACCGAACACAGGACACAAGTGCACCCGCTTGTGGTCGGTAAATGGCCATACGCATCTGGCAAAGCACGAAACAGGGACATGATAATGCACAAGTACAAACCCACAGCCCTGATGGGGTAGCAATGCACGTATGGCAGGGAGCCAGATAGTCCGTGACACACACATTGGCATACAAATCAAGACACAACACAGTTGGAGACAAGTGAAAGTGCAGAAACTTTATCAACAAGTGCGTGTCAGTACGGCCAAGAGAAGTGCCATGATATGCAGACCAATGCAGCAGCATGTCTCAATGAGGAACGTAGGAAAGCGTCCATGTCCACCCCGGGGGAGTCCATCACCAACACAAGTCAGTGCCAACCCGCGTTGGTTGTCCGCGCATGGATCAGGAGTCCAGGCCAATGCAGCCATGTCCACTGTCGTCTTGGGACATGTGACCAGATTCCCAACATGCAACCAGGCGTCGGGACACGTGCAATGGGTCACATCCAGTTGTGGCTGCAAGGACCTTGTCTCTCGTCCATGAACGCGAGTGCAGCAGCGTAGGCCAACATCTCCAATGAGAGATCGTTGTCCACCACATCTGACATGTCGTCCACGTAATCCATCCGCTGACCCGGACAGATGTGCTGTCTCCAACCCCTGGCCCCAATGTGCACCAAAGCCCAATCGGGTAGCGGCTCAATGTGCTCACTGCACACGACGACTCGTGCAATCTCCCAGGTCCAGTTGCCAGCATGCATGCCAAACATCCATGCATGCCATAAACGGGCATCACGGTGACACTCCTGGTCGTGGGCCAACAGGGGGCGCACACACACGTCGAAATCCAGGTCAGCTACAGTCATGTTGGAGAGGCAGATATCCATGGTCCACTCGAATATGCACGAGCGACAATGCAACACAGGCTGAACGCAGGTGACGTTTGCAAGGCGGAAGCCCAGCCGGTAACTTACCCACAGCACTGCCAACGGCAGTGCCCCCAGTACATGCAGCAGACGTGCACGGTACAGGTCCACGTGACTGGAGTCGAGCATGTGTCTGGGATGGTCTGCCATTGCGTCAGTGGCTCTGCTTGAAGCGACACTGGCTTGCCCTCCGCCAGTCCTGTGGATGAAATGGCACAGCTCGGAGCAATGAGCAGTGTCTGTGTGCAAGGGGTGCAGGCCTGGGGTGGGGTGGGAGTACGTGTGAAGGCCATTTCACGCACGCTAACTACGAGCAAGGACTTCTGCGTGTGGGATGTGTACACGTTAGTCTCACGTCGGGCAGTGCGTAGTGTGGCAGTCGCAAGTAAATGCTATCGTATCTGTCAGGGGGTGCTGGCCACATGCAAGTCCCAGCTCGGAGCTGCAGATGTGCCACCGCCTGATAGTACAGACAAAGGACCCTTCATCCCTACAGTAACTTCACCATCTGCATGCATTCAGGAGATGAACAGAGGCCTGTCGTGGGTGTGGTGGGATGTCTGCGACCCTGGGAATCATGGATGATATACCCAGCACGTGGCACATGAGCGGCCTCACTGTGTGTTACGTTGCCTCACAGCTGCTCCTCCCTCCCACGAGCCCCCACACTCGTGTGCGCTGCGCGGTTGTATCACGTGCACTCCTACGGCACACCATTGTCATGCCTGTCCGCGCATGTCCAGTTGCATGCCAACAACACCTTGACCCTGGCCTTTGAAGGTGTGCGGCCACGTGAGTGTAGGCCAATGGTCCGGACAGGGCGGACACAGGTGTACAGTCCATGGCTGGCTGTGATCGCGCTGTGAATGAGGCTAGGCAACTGACTCATGCAGCCGCAGGACTTATACACATAACACCTGGCATGCATGTGCCAAGACCCCGAGCGGTCTTGCGCTCCTACATTTCCCCGTACGTGCGGGCCCACCCTCCTGGTGCATGCTACATTGCAACATTGACTACTGTGGCCCTGGTGGCAACAACACCCCAACACAGAGACACACTTACCGCACATCCTGCCCAAGGCCAGGTCCGAGCCACGCCCTGCTCCCCCTGCCGAATCAGCACACCCCTGCGCTGACCTGACGTACGCAGGACCAGCACACGCCGCTTGTGCATGCAGGGGGGGCGGGCTAAGCTACATGTCCAGGGTCACTGCCAACGCTGAGGTGACATGGTATCGTCCGCTGAAGACAGCACACTGTGATGTTGCAGGGCCCGTGCCCATCATGCTGACACAATGACCACACGGACACACTTGCTCAGATGGTGTGAATGGCTACGGGCACGTGCGCCCGGCCACATTTATTAGCAGGTACACATATCGAGTGACACCTGTGTTGGATGTGTGTGGGGAGTGTGCACACCAGCCGGCAAGGGCTGCCTGGTGCAGTCAGAAATCGACAACAGTGTACATCGTAAAGGACACAACCATTCAACCATAAAGGCCCCATGAATTGTGCTGCACAGAGTTAGTGGCCCCGGATGCACAGCGTCCTGCACGGACCTACCGCCACGGGCCGCTGACTTGCGGGGCACTGGGGCAGGGTCACGAGAGCAGGGCAGGATTCCGTAGATGACAAAGGGACTTGTCGCGGAGTGTCTCGGTGTACAGTGGAAGGTGTACCCCCAGGGCATGAGGCAGAGGGCAGAACCACGCTGAAACAGTCACTATGGTGGAGATGAATGGAACAGACACATGTCGGACACCAAGTCCGGTCCAGCCAGATGAAGATGCAGAAAACCACCAGGCCATGGACTCAGATGCCACCAAAGTCCAACCAGAAAGTGCCCATGACTCATTGCGCACAGAGTTAGTGGCACCAGTGCTGTTAGGGGATGCCGCCTGCGATGAGGCGTGTCCAATGGTGTGGACTCCTCCACATCTTACCCAAGACACAGTTCCACATGTGTGACCTACTGGACCGCAGTGTAGGCCTGAGGCAGCGGTTAGCACGGGCCATTAACAGAGTGTCGCCGGCTTAGGTTGGATGGCCTCACCGGCCTGCGTAGTTCAGGTTCAGTGGCACCACGGGACGCAGACTTGCGGTGAACAGGGTTGATGGCACCAGGACACTTGTTGATAGTGTTCGATCACCTCCGTGACGCTGATCCGGCTTTCGTCCGGACATCTTCCTCTTACTCCTCTCCGTGCGTTCACTCGTGTGGACTCTGCCATTCATGATTCGCGACTAGTTGCTGGATGTGAGACCTACTGGTCCGCAGGGTAGGCCTGAGCCCTCATCCACGTGTTGCCGGCTTGCGTTGAACAGGGTTAGTGGCACCACGTGTCGCCGGCTTGCGTTGCACAGGGTTAGTGGCACCACGTGTCGCCGGCTTGCGTTGAACAGGGTTAGTGGCACCACGTGTCGCCGGCTTGCGTTGAACAGGGTTAGTGGCACCACGTGTCGCAGGCCTGCGATATGGAATTATGCCTCACTGATCGAAGGGAGTCTGGTGCTGTGGCCGCTGCCACGGACTTGGGGTCACTGCCATTCAAGACTCAGGACACAGTCCCATATGTGGGACCGACTGGAGCGCAGTGTAGGCCTGAGCCCTCTTCCACGTGTCGCCGGCTTGCGTTGCACAGGGTTAGTGGTACCACGTGTCGCAGGCTTGAGATATGGAATTATGCCTCACTGATCGAAGGGAGTCTGGTGCTGTGGCCGCTGCCACGGACTTGGGGTCACTGCCATTCAGGACTCAGGACGCAGTTCCACATGTTGGACCTACTGGGCCGAAGAGGACGCCGGTGGAGTATGTAAATGAGAAAGGAGTAATGTGGGCCAGCGCAGGGGGGGCCAGCGATGGTCTGCGGAGGCTGCAGAGGTCGCGGGAGTGGTGCTTGGAGCTTGCACCGGCACGTGGTGGGCCCTCTTTGACACACGCCGGTGTAGGCAGGTGAGCGGAGTCTCGTTGGTGCGCTGGGGCAGGCATGACGGGTCTGGGGACCAGCGGCCCGGGGTGCAGCAGGCGCACAGGAACGCAGGCCCCGCCGCGCTCGGTGCAGGACTCGTGGCGGGCTGAGAGGCGCCGCCCTGGCAGACGCGTTGTCCATTCCGAATGAGAACCACACCCAGTGCGACGGGCTTTTTGTTCACACCCCTACACAGGCCTGGCGTACGCAGGTCCAACCCACTACGCACGCGCATGCAGGGGGGGACGTAACGTGCGACATTTCCACGTTCTGCCCCACAGCCTGTGGGGACATGGTAGCGTCCACTGGCCACTACACTCCATGCACCAGCAGTCGATCTCCACATGGCCATTTCCGTGGTTTGCACTCTGTGGTCTGTCCGGCACCTCCACGCCACACCTGGCATTGGGTAGGTTCACATGCCTTGGTCACTTGCCGCTCTCGCACATGCCTGCTCCATGCCTCTCCTCACATCCTGCTATTGTGTGTCTGTGGTGCCATGCCGTGGCTGGGTTGTGGGCATGGCAAGGCCAGATTCCCAATGGAGTCGTGTTGTCGTGTCTGGTCGGTTGGCATGTTGTGTGTCATGTTGAATGTAGTTGTGCTGCGTGCCCATTGCCAGTGTTGTGAGTTGCATGACTGTGGACTGGAGGTGTGTGGTGTGTTCATTTGGGACTTACCAACAGGCACTGCATTTCCATGGGTGCCATCCTGGGAGCACTGGGTGATGATGGACTGTCGGGAGATGTGAGAATCATGCACTCTGCCTGGGGAGTTGGCCACGACATTGTTGAGGAGTCCCGGGCGGTCCACTGTTGCCTGTTGCCTGCACATTCATGATATGCGTGTGCTTTCTGTTGTGGTAGTTGTGTGCAGTGTCGGCAGGGGGCACGAGGGGTACATGTGTGCAGTTGATTGGCCCTGACACGTGAGGGAATCCAGCTATGGCGTAGGGGCCTTGCTTGGTCTCCAGCAGCTCCTGCGCAGTGTGGGTGAAGTGGAGGTGCTGGGGTACCAGGCTGTTGTTGGCATCCAGGATAGGTGTGATGACCTTGGATGGGGCTGGCTGTGTGACTCCTCCGACTCTGGCAGTTGTGGGTTGGATGGTACCAGAGGCCGACATGTGCTGCGCAGCCCGCAGCTTTGTCTGCGGAGGGATGTTGGTTGTCTGCTGGGTTGGTACCGTCAGCAGGTGGGGGATGTGGGTCAGGATGCGGGGGATGGTTGTCCTTTTGGGCCTGTAGTGGGCAATGTCCTCCTCTGGCGTTGGGTCTGGGCGGCAGGTGCGTTTCAGGTGGGTCCGCTGTCTTTGTGTACGCTGCCTCTGTGGTGTTCTCGGAGGGGGGGGCGGGATGGGTCCTGGGGGTGGTGGCGGGCTTGGGGTGGGTGAGGGTGGGTGTTGTGGCCCTCATGGGTCTCCGAGCTGCATGATCATTGTCTCCATGGCATCTGTGGGTCTTCAGATGTGGCTCTTGGCTGGGCTCCCTTTCATGCTGCAGGTAGTCGTCCTGCTTAACACCAGCAAAAGACAGGTGTTCAATCCCTGGTGCTACTGCGGCTTATCGCCTGTTTTTGGTTCGCATCGCAGATCTGGCAGTTCGTTGTGAAAGTGGTGTTGTGGTTTTTTCGTGTGTTTTTGCACGGGAACGCCTACTCTGCATCTCATTATGGTTAGTTGGTGGTGTCCTCCGTGGAGATAAATTTTGGGGCAGTTATCGCGGGAATACTGGGGATGTCTGCAGTTTGCACCCGCTTGTGAATGGGGTGTTAAATCTAGCTCCACTTTTGATGAGTTAAGGGGGAGATAAATCGGAGATAAGTCCTTGTGAATATCCCCCTGAGTCTCCGCCACAGCGCATATTTTTCCACAGAAATTGTACAACGTCCATTGGGTAAAACTAGAAACGGAAATAATAATTTGTGACTATTTATAAACATATTGAATATGAATTCGTTCCCACATTTTAGAATAATGTTCCTTATATGCCTGCACATCTGCCTGTTTGGCTGTCTGAATGTCTGTCTGTCAGTCAGTCGTGCCCTACTCGCCCTGCACACTGTGGGCAGACAGTTCACACTCTCGCAGCTCTGCCATGAGTACAGAACGTTATTTTTTGAAAATTATACATATAAGTGCGGTTTGCTCTTTGAGGAGGGGCAGATGTGCTTCCGCCTGATAGTTCAGACAAAGGAGCTTTCATCCCTAGTGTAAGTTTGTAATCTGCTTGCATTCATGGAATGTGAAGTGGCTTGATGGGGGTGGGGTGGGATGAGTGCGACTTTGGGATTCATTATTGACATGACTTGCATGTGGCATATGAGCAGCATCACTGTGTGTTACGTTGCCTCACAGCTGTTCCTCCCTCCCCCCGAACCCATTTACTTATGTGCGCTGCGCAATTGCATCACTTGCACTCCTACGGCACAGTATTGTCATGCCTGTCTGCGCATGTCCACAAGCCTGACAACGACACTGTGATGTTGGCCGTTGAAGGTGGTGGGCCATGTGAGTGTAGGCCTATGTTAAGGATAGGGCGGACACAGATGTAGAGTACATGCCTGGCTGAACTGGCGCTGCTAATGTGGCTGGGCATTTTGCTCATGCTGCGGCAATACAGATACACACAACACTTGGCATGTATGATCCTGGACCCCGAGCGGTCTTGCGCTCCTTCATTACTCCGTTTGTGCGAGCCCCCCCTCCGGGTGCATGCTACATTGCAACATTGTCGCTTACAGGGGGGGGACGACTTAGCTACATGTTCAAGCTATTACCCACTGCCTGAGGTGACATGGTTGCGTCCGCTGTCCACAGCACAATGTAATGTGGTAGGGCCCGGGGCCATCATTCATGCATAGTGAACACACGGACACACTTAGATAGATAGTGGAACTGGCTACGGGCACGTGCGCCCGGCCCCTTTTTATTACCAGGATCACATATCCAGTGAAGCCTGTGCTGGATGGGTGTGGGGTGAGTGTGAGCCAGCCCTCAGGGAGTGGTTGGTGCTGGATTTGCCACTTTTACTATGAGTCCCAATACTTTGGGCAAGTACAGACAGGAGCCCCTAATCAATGGTCAGAAGGCGTTGGCATTCAGGGACACAGGGGCTAGTGTCACCATGGTGACAGGGAAACTAGTCCCCCCTCAACAGCTTTTACCTGAGTTCAAGTACCAGGTGACCAACATTGATGGTATCAGAACAGATCATCCCATGGCCATAGTCAATCTCAGCTGGGGAGGGGTCACTGGCCCAAAGAGAGTGGCAGTGTCCCCAAACTTGCCTGTATATTGCCTGTTGGGCAATGATCTAGAAGTTTCAGCCTGGGCTGAAGTTGAATACCAGGCCCATTTAAAAATGTTGGGCCTCGCTGAGAAGGTTGGTGGGGCTGTTAGGGCCTCAGCCCCATCTCAGGGAAATTTTGGAGAAGTGGAGCCTGAAAGAATGGCCCACTCTACTCCCCAAGAGAGCAGAAGGGTTGAAGAAAAGTCTTCTTCCCCCCAGACTATAGGTAAGGGTCAGCTTCCTCAGGGATCTGATCCTACCCCTAGTGAAGGAACTGCCCCAGAGGTGGTCAGGCCTGGCCTGGCAACACCCCTGATGGCAGGGGACCCTTCCAAGGTGGTACCCAGTCTGGAGCAGGTAACCTGCCCCTCTCTACCCTCCCTCTGTCAGCCCAGGGCTACCGAGGTCAGGGAGGTCAATGGACCCCTAAGGGCTCCCTGTCCAGAGGAACCCCCTCATCCACAGATTAGGGGCACCCAGTCTAGTAGCCCTAGCCAGGTGAAAATTCCTCAGCACACTGAGGGTCCCTCTTACCATTGTGTAGGGACCTCCCCCAGATGGACTCTGTTGGGCAAAGGCAAACCTGGGACCAAGTGGTTCCAAACCTACCATGTCCCTCCATTGTTCCAACCAAAGGGACCCAACCCCCAGCTGTAGGCTGCCAGAGGTTGACCCTTAGGGCCAGATACAACTCAGTCATGGAAAGAAAGGCCTCCATGGTGACCAGTGATCTGAGGAAGCTAAGACCAACTGTATTAGGGCCTTACTTCTCCACTCAAACACCCCACCAGCCTTTTACTTTGCCAAAACACACTACAGGTAGTAATTCCAAATGGTGGAGATCATCCAATACCCTTGGGGTTAGGAATTGCATAGTGGACCATAAGACAGGGGGTAACCATGTTAGTGCAGGTTCCTCCTTATATGGCCACTTAGTCAATAAAGGCTCAACTGGGCAAGGTTAACCTTATCTCCTTTCGTTTGGGGGGGGGGTTATGTAGGAAGGTGGAATCTGACTGCATGGTTGCCCCCACTTTTTCCCCGGTGTTTTGCTGGTATTCGACTTAGTTTGGCTGGGATCCTGCTATTCAGGACCCAAGCCTATCTGCTTTCCCCTTAAATTGATTGCATGTACTTTAGGTACACTCCAGATTGGATTCTGGGGTACCCTTATAAGTCCCTAGTATATGGTATACTATGTACCCAGGGCATAGGTACCCCAGAGGCCTCCCAGGGGCTGCAGCATGTATTATGCCACCCCTGAGAGGCCATCCAAAATGACACAACAGGTCTGCTACAGCAGCCTTTGTAAGGTGGTGTATGCACCCCTTACTGAGATATAGGTTCCCTATATCCCTCCATATCACTGCACATGTAAACCTATCAGTCACCCCTCTGGCAGGCCTTAACAATCCTGAAGGCAGGGTGCTGGGTTTCATGTGAGAGGGTGCCCATGCATGAGCAGAGCCCCTCTGCAGCTTTCGGAATCTTCATTCCGGGGTTGTTTGTGATGCAGACAAACCATATACTCTTAAGTGCATTATAACCTCACTGTAAATGCTAACTTGAGAATGGCTGCATGGAAACATGTCGTGTTTGGTGTCAAACACCTTGGAATCATACTTCCAGCCCAGTAACTGGGGTGGGAGGTATGATTCCACCCTACTAGAGGGAGAAACATGGCACCACCGGTACACCCGGTACCAGCTTAACAGAACCCTGGCATCACAAAATGGATGCTGCAGCCACAGACACGAGTCTGCCCTCCTGCTGCTGGACGAAACTCCGGCAGGGGAGGCCTGGACAATAGGTTTCCTGTCACAGGGAGGTGTGACCACCTCCCAGACAGGCTTTAGTGTATTGGGGCTGGGTGGGTGCACTCCAAGAGTGCTTTGAAGTCTGCACTGTGGGCACATTTGGTGTCCCTGTGCATAGTCCAGCTCAAACCGGTTGCAGGGGCTACCGGCCCCTGCTCTGGCACGAAACTGGACAAAGGAAATGGGTGTAGCCACCCCTGTTTTCTGACCCTCCCATAGGTGGGTCCCCAGAGTTTGTCCCACCCCTTCCTTGGGTATAAAGTAGGAACCCCTGACTACAGGACTTTAGATTTACCTGGACGAAACTCTGCTACAGAATCCCAGAACTTCAACTATCTACACGACGTTGGATGACCGAAGAATCTCCCTTGGAGTAAAGGAGTTACTCCCCTGCTTGGCAGGCACCAAAGATGCATCTGTCCGGTTTGCATCTCCGAAGCTCCTGAGGAATCTGAAGAAGTATGCATTACAGGAGGTGGGTCCCCGTGGTCTCCGAGGTCGATCTGTGTGCTCAGCAAGTCTGAGGCCTGTATCCCTCGTGGAGACTGTGCAACCTGAACCCCTGGACACCGCGACCATTTGCAGAAGCATCAGTTTTGAGGCGACCTCTGAGGCTGAGCTTTGGGTTACTTGTAGCCCTGACCCCGAGCAACAATTCCACTGAAGATTGCCAGCCTACACTCCACGAGTGTTCCGTGAGCTGGCCCTTTGTGTTTTCTCTTGAGGTCCCTTCGCGATCCCTGGTCCGTCAACTGGTGGGTCCCTGTGAAGGCAACACTAAGATTAATTGGGCTACCCTGGTTGCTCCCGACGTGCCCTGACTCTCCATTGCTTAGGGAGTCCCCCGGACCTTGCTGCTCCGCACCAAAGCATCTTTACTCTTCCTGCGTGGGTTGCTGTTGCCAAGGCTTGTTGGGTTCAATCAGAATACCGACACCCCAGCACTCGACATCCTTCATGGGACAGCTGAAATCCGGCTCCTGGTTGTCCTCGACGTCTCCTGGACCCTGTGGCTGCAGAGTCAAGCTTCACCTCTTCGCACCTAAAGCACCCGACATCGTTGGGCATTTGATTGCTCCGCTCCTGGTCACGTGAAGTGACCCAGACTTTCTCCCCTCTGCTTTCAGGTTCTTCACATCTTCTATCCAGGCTTGGATCACCCCGGACACTTTTCTTCTTCACGGCAGCAGCACTTTGCAGCAGATCGCCATTGAAGTCAACGACGATTCCCGACACCATTTGACACCTATGCACCCGGCTTCCCTGGGTGAGGTAACTCGAGTACTCCGGTGCTCCCGTGGGTGTTGGCCCTAGAACCTCTTAAGTCTAAAGGGGTTTGCTCAAAGTCCTCTCCTAAGTGTCCTCTATCTTTAAAATCCCAACCGCGACCTTCCTCATGGAATCCTACGGCGCTCGCGGCTGTGTTCTCACCCTGCACACGTCCCCGTGGGTCTCCTGTGTCACTACCTTGGGTGGTCCCTTGGGGTCCCAGCGATTCTACGTGCTCTAGGCACTGTGTCTAGTCAAGTCGTGGTTCTTATACCACTTTCTTAATATATGGTTTGGTCCCCCCTGGGGCCCATTGTATATTGTGCTATTTACTGTCGTTTTAATACTGTGATATTGTGTATCTTGGACTCTAATCTCATAAAGAGATTGGTAGTGAGTGTTCAGAAATAAATACATATATTTTATATATACCTGGTGTGGTTCTCCTTTCATTTGGTCATTCAAGAGGTTATAATCTGGTAAACCAAGCTGCTTTACACTCCTTCAAGACTTAGCCTGAAGGCTGCTCTCCATAGCTACCACTAGGATAGCTTTCAATAAAGGTTGTCTTTAAACCTATCATCATTAAGGGTCGTTTGGACTGGTGCAAGGTGCCCACTATAACTAGTGGACAGCATATGCCAGCCCAACTTCTCACATTGGTGTGCAGCGGTTGGATTCAAGCTTGCTATTGCTTTACCAGATAATCTCTTTGAGTGACTAACTGAAAACCACTATAGGTACATAGGTACATATAAATCAAGTCTAGAATACAGTAAGTTCTACTGAACTTAGAGTTGTGTGTCAAGGGCTTAGCACACCCTTTCTACAACTCAAGAGAGTTTAGTAGGCCCCACTAGAGTAGATAGGTGCATACACCACACCACACTAGTCATGTCTTCAAAGGCAGAAGCCAGTGGGCCTCTCCCAACTAAGTATGACCAGGTCTCATACCAAGAATTGAGGACTATGTGTGCCTCTAGGTAATTGAAGACAAGGAAAAGCCCAACCACACAACATCTCATAAAGTTGTTGCTTGCAGATGACCTCAGAAAGACCCCAGGGTCTGATGAGGTTGGCAGAGTGGGTGGGACAGCAGAAGAGGAAAGGCCAGGGAGTGAAAACCTTCTGTATCGGTTCTAAATTTTAAATAAATCTTAATGGTTCACACCTAAAAAACCTTGTCCTGTGTATGGATTATCCAGTGTGGATTTTCCAATGTGGGTTTCTCTGGGTTTTATTGCAGTTTGTGTTTCGTCTATCGTCTTTAAAGACTCACACATAGCCTTGATCCATCCATCGGCACGTTTGATGCAAAAAGTGCCAACAACTGTAGGCGAGGATTAACACAGTGGTAGAAATCCTTAAAGTTGATAATCCTGGCCTGAACCACAAATAGAAACAGGTATTGGCAAAGCAAATAGGTCGCGCCCATGCGAGGTATTGGCTTTGTCAATGTTTTAGCCATGTTGTACAATAAAGCAGCTGCTGTACAGCAAGACTAAAAGTTTTTAAAAAGTGCTAAGATGAGCTTATTTTTATTGCTGGCAGGAGGGAAAGCAAGCGGGTGTCAACACTTAGGGAGCCAACATGGAAGGCGGAGGGGGGAAGCACTATGAGATGGCCAGCTCTGGCTGTGTCATAGCTCTTTTGTTATTGCTGGTGGGAGACAGGGAGGGACGGGCAGGCAGCAACACGGATGGAGGGGGGGAGGCAACATGGAGGGCAGGCGGCAACATGGAGGGCTGGCTGGGAAAAAAAGCTCCATGACATGGCCAGCTGTATCCGTGTCATAGCACGTTTTTTTGTTATGGCGGCAACATAGACATAGACAACACCAGAGGGATGACAGACGGCTGGGAGGGGCAACCAACATGGATAACAAAGGAGGGAGGGAGGGACGCCAGGTGAGGGCAACAACAGATGAAGGACGAGGCTTGGGTTAAAACAACACTGGCAACAAGAGAAGGGGGTGGGTGGGAACAAGCCATACAGGCAACAATAGAAGGAGGGAGGGTGGGACAAGCAACATGGGCAACAAAAGTGTAAGTGAGAGTGGGTGGGGACAAACAACATGAACAACAACAGAGGGAGGGATGGTGGGTGGGAGCAAAAAGACGGACAGCGGAGGGGGAGAAGTATAGGAGGGAGCCATAAAAAAGTAGCACCTACAAAAATGAGCAGTTGAAGGACACAAGTAATGCATCCATGCTCCGGGGGGGGTGGGGGGGGTTACCTAATACACAAAGAGAAAGGAAGTGTACTGCAGCTGACAAATAAGAAGTAACAAATGAGAGTGACAAGGAAGCCAACTAATCAATCAATCAAGGATTTATAGACCGTGATAAATCACCCGCGAGGGTCTCAAGGTGCTGGAGTAGCTAACTGCTTCATGGTGATTTGTTCATTCGAACAGCCAGGTCTTGAGTCCTTTCCTGAATTCCTGGAGTGATGGGGCGGTCCTTAGGTGCAGGGGAAGGTTGTTCCAGACTTTGGCAGCCAGGTGTGAGAAGGAGCGTCCTCTGCTGTTGCTTTGGCGGATACGTGGGTGTCGGCGAGAGAGAGGGAGGTGGATCGTAGATGTTTGGTTGGTTGGTGGAAGGTCATGCGTTTGTTGATGTACGCTGGTCCTTCGTTGTGCAGGGCTTTGTATGTGTGGGTCAACATCTTGAACTGGCTTCTCTTCTGGATCGGGAACCAGTGTAGCTTCTTGAGCTGCAGTGTGATGTGGGTCCCTTTGGGGAGGTCGAGGATGAGTCTTGCCACTGAGTTTTGTATTGTCTAAAGTCTCTTCAGGAGGCATACGGGGGTTCCTACATAGAGTGTGTTCCCATATCCAGCCTGCTGGTGATGAAGGCCTGCATGACAGTCCTTCTGGTGTTGGCTGGGACTCACCTGAAGATCATGAGTAGCATGTGTAGGGTGTAGAAGCAGGTGAATGAGACTGCGTTTACACATTTCTTCATAGAAAGACATGGGGACCTGTCTTACTCATGGTAAGAAACGGGCGGTCTCTAAGCCCACTGAAAGGTATGAGGATCTTAAAAAAAAGTGCATGCACTGTGTAGGAGAGACCTACAAAAAATTTAGTCACTAACATGCGATGATGTTATTGTTTTTGCATTTTAAGAAACAAGGAATCGCTCATCACTCAATTTGAAAGATTCATACATCAATTTAGTTGGGTGATGTGTTAGATTTTCTTTCCAGAAATTCTCACCTTAGAGCAGAGGTCTTCAATCTGTGGGGCGCGACCCCCAGGGGGGCCCCGGAGTCCTGGGAAGGGGGTCGCGCATTTCCAGGCCTAATTCTGCCAGGAATACAAAACGTGCTCTTCCTTTTGGACAAAGTCAAATGTGATCCTTAAAATGCTTCAGCTGAAGTTAATTGAGTGTCATGTGCTGTAAAAGGAAGAGGCCCAGCAGACAGGTAAAACAATCCTTCAAATCAGCCTTCATGCCAGGGTGCCTGCTTGCCTGAATGAAATGCAAATGTGCGCTAGGAGTTAATCTGCAAATGTAAAGGATGCTTGGGAGGGGTTCTGGCTTTAATTGCTGGAATCACTAAGCATTGTGATGGCAAAGATGTGTGTTTTTGTGTGGTGGTTAGCAACTGGGCTGTGAAGTGTGTGCTTTTAATGATAACTGTATTTACACAGCGCTTAGTCCCCCTTAGTAGGTGTTGAAGGGACAGTTATGCAAAAAAATGCATTACTTATGGTCTGACATTACACAAATCTACATTTTGGAAGCTCCATTTTATCCTAAAACTCTTTGCACATTTTGTAGCAGTCTATCTTATAATGTGTGTAATGCAAGTATAAAATAATGACTTGCACATTCACAGTGCTTTCTGTCACAGGCTGTGACCTCATAGCACTAAAAATACACAAGTCACTATTTTCCACTGCACCAACCAAATTTAATTCTGTGGCTCTCTGGTTACACACAGACCTATGCAGTGCATTAAATAGAGGTTTTATAATGTACTATATAGTAACAACTTTTAAAATGTATTTTTCATTTGAGCTACCCATTATTTTATATGTAGCTACCTGATGGTGAAAGACCTAAAAAAAGAACAAAATATTTTGGGGCTGATTTATGAGAGGCTTGCGCTGCTGCGTGGCCTCATAGATATGGAGTAAGACAAAATAGTGCAAGTCGCTGCGTTTCCTTACTCTATGTCAAGTAGGCGTTTCATAGGCGTTGCAGTGGGTGACACAACGCCCATGGATTTTGACGCTGCCCCAGATTTACAAAACCATGTAAAACTGGGGCAGTGCCAAAACCTCACGCTTCCCCACACCAGGTGTAACTCTCCTTGGTTTTTCCTCTTTCCATGTGTGCTGCATTCTGAAGCACACATGGAGCGAGGAAAACCCCTCTCAGGATTGTTTTTATGCAGGAAGGTGCCCCTTCCTGCACAAAACTCATCCTGCCTATGATGGCACTAGGCAGCAATTTGTGTGCCAACATAGGGGAAAAGGACAAGAATGCACCATATTTCATAAATAAGGTGCATTCCTGCCCTTTCACATTGGCGTAGTGCAGCGCCACAATAAGACTTGCGAAGCTGCCCTACGCCAAAGCCTCGTAAATGAGGCCCTTTGTTTTTAGCCACACCTTTGATCACGCCCCCAACCACTGACCTTTGGTTTGCTAAACACGGTTTCATTTATTTCCCCAATGTATAAATTATTTGCTGTGGGAATAGGGGGCGTTTATGGTTGTCGATAGTTCGCAATGATGAAGAGGCCAAAGTTCTAGAAATTTTTGTCAGGAAGGGGTCCTTACGCCTAAAAGATTTTGACAGGGGGGTCTCGGCATCAAAAAGTTTGAAGACATCTGCCTTAGAGTGAAGGCAACTATTTGGGTTTCTCAAGAAGTTATGGACCACGAAAACTTGAAAAAGCACATAAATTCAAGGCACATTCCTAATCTGTTTTTCTGGAATTGCGGCATGTTTTACATCCACAGGGGAAGCACTTCACATAATAATAAAATATAGCAGAGTCAGGCTTTGACTCTATCCTTCTATAAGCCTCCAAAAGGGTCCCAGTTCGACCACTGAATGTTGAAAGTATGGGATTAAATGTAATATATCAGCAGTGTATGTGTAGATTTAATGATGGGGAGATTTAGCCTAGTGGCCGAGTTACAGGCTTCAGAACTCTAAGACTTGGGGGCTTATTAAGAGTTTGATGGTCCACCTGCTCTATTTAGCCGGTGATGTTTGCCAGCTCCGACAGCGGAAGCCTTAGACTCATGGCCCAACAGGGTTTTGGCCGGTGGTCTAAGAACTTCAGATCATTGGCCATATTTAGGGGCAGATTTACAAGCCCCTTGCGCCACTTTTGCGTCACTTTTCCCATGTTAAAAATGACGCAAAAGTGGCGCAAGGGCTTGTAAATCTGCCCCTTAGAGTGGATGGTCTGGCATACTTTTTTTTCAGTTCGGAACTGCCAAGAATACCTTGGTGGTCCAGATTAGAAAAAATTAAAGCTGGCCCCCACTCCCTGGGACAAAACTTCCAGGGTGTCAGGGACATTAGTTAAAAAAATGTTTAAAACAAATTCCCACTTTGGGAGTTTGTGTTTGAAAAGCAAAAAAGTTTGCATAACGACCGCAGTAAACATGCAGCTGCTCAGCGAAATTACAATGCCTTCAGGGTATCCGGCATGGTGGCTGTTCCTCTGGAGGCACAGAGAATCTCTGCCCGGCAGGCGGAACACTGTACATATGGAGTGTGCTAGGGCAGCAGAGTACATGCCTCCATAGTCCTGGAGGCACAGAGTAAAACCTGCCAAATTGTAAAAGAGGCCTTTGGTTTAGAATCCCAGATGCAGACTAGATCAAATTGTGTGGTCCTGGGCAAATGACTTTATTTCCCTGAGCATTGGCTAACTTTCCATTGTGTGCTGTGCAACCAAATGCACCCATGTAGGATAAGGCAATGCAAATCTCCCAAATACAATTGAATGTGACGGTGTCTTCACAACAAAACCACAAATTAAAATGCATTAGACATAGGTGAAATATCCTTCAAGGATAGCTGGAAACTAGTTCTGGGCAAAAAATCTATTTTTCCCTGTGGTTTTCACTGAATTTTCAAGAAAATCAAGCTTTTAGTGAAATACACTTGGGCGGGCGTCTGTGGTAAAACTATGTGAGGCATGCCTTTTTGTACAAACGTCATGCAAGAAAGCTGTATTTTACTTACATTTTCTAAAGTGTTTTCCTTAAAGTTTATGAAATAATGCTGAGAACGACAATGTTTCTTGCTGAGACATGAGGTCTTGGCGCAAGTCCAGTTTCACAGTTCCCACAAGACATTTTTTGCTCGAATCAGTCTCCAGCTGCGAAAATTATGAATAAAAGCAGAAGGAGAAAACAAAATATGCAAAACCAATTAATCATGATTTAAGCAAGTTTATGCTACTATGAACAAATTCACAAACGCCTACTGGACTCACATCTCAGTTTGCTTCATGTTGCCAAAACTGTGCTAAACTGTGCAGGACTGTGCTAACACTGGCACGTTGTTATAATTGTTGATAAGTAACTATGGTCATGGAATAAACAAGTGGGCGGGAGTTTAAGGAAGCAGCTTCCCTCCCTAGCCAGAGCAATAGATTGTCTGGAGGAACAGAAGCAGCAAATATTTCCAAGGGATATCTAGAGACAGGAAGCAAAGGGAAGAAGAGAGAGTGTAATGGAAAAGAAGACATAAAGGGATGAGAAAAACAGAAGGAGGAGGAAGAAAGTGGGCGTGAGAGTGATGGAACAAGGGGGAGAGCCTAGGAGGGACGGTAGATGAAGGAAGAGGACTAGAATGATTAGCAGGGGAGTGGGGGTACAGTTATTGAAAGATGAAGAAGACCTACCGAGGATAGAATGGAAGCGGAGGAGAAAGAACTGTTAGAGGAAAGAAAGAGGGGAAAGAGTAATAAATCAAGAATAAGGGCGAAGGATAGAGCAAGGGGAAGGGTAGCTGGAGAAGGCAGGGCAGAAAAAGAAACAGAAGGCTAGAGTGAGTGCAAGAGAGAAAATTTAATTAGGAAATATATAACAGAGAGGGAGTCGCATGAGCTACATTGAAGGCTAAAGAATGGGGAAGAAAGAGAATTGTAATGGATAGAGCTACAGAAAATATCAGTGCTTAATTTGTAAAACAAATAAGTGCTAGGGCCCTTGTCAAGAGGCCACTGCAGCTTGCACCATCATTTGCCCCTGCCAGCGCTGCCAGTGACAGTACAAACACAACTACTGACCATCACACTCCTACAAGTGTGACAATTCAGACTATTCTAGACCCCAAAAGCTTTAAGAATGGCTTGGGTGGCAGGTATTAGTCATTAGAATTAATAAATTGTTGCTGTGCCCAAGTGCCAGCGCTGCCAAGTGCCAGACTACTCCTAAATGCCGGTGTTAAAAATTAAGTGCTAGTGCGGAGCACTACTTACCACCGGCTCAAATTAATCAAATTAACCACTGACTAACATAGAAGAGTTAACAGTGGCAGAGAGAACAAGCAATGGCATACAGACTACAGAGAGACAGACCGAGAGGCATACCAGACATGAGATAGATGCATGCATGAGGGCAAAGAGTAATATCACATTCATCCATTCATCCTTGCAGCTAGTGGAAGGGAGCTGGTCCCATTCTCTCAGTAGTAAGCATTAGTGTCATATTGCACTGCCCACCGGTGCACATGCTGCTAACCACATAAAAACTAGACTGTGCCGAGTACGATCTATGAATGAAACACTTCATTGCTTCTCACAACAGATCGCTATCTTGGTCACACTTTACGGTTTTTGTTTTTAGATGTTTGGAAACACAAGCCTTTAGTTGGAGAGTAAACCATCCTATCATCTGTTTTTATTTCATAAAACATTTTTCCATTGTAAATGCCCTCTCAAAGTATAGGGCAACCTTGTATCCGTTGTGGAACCTGCATTAATACGATATGTCAAATGTCAAGGGTTTTTGTGAGCTCATTACTGTGAGAAACTGGGTCCTTGTTGCAGTACCACCCCACTTTTTGCATGGTATTTGATGCAACTTTGAGGTGTACTGGGTTCCTGCTAACCAGGTTCCCAATACCAGTGTTCTTTCCCTAAAATTGTACCACAATTACCACAACTGCCTCTGTACCAACTTGCTGCTCCCCAGCAACCCCAACGCAGCACCCAAACCAAAAGTAGTACACCAGCTCCGTAGGGTCAGATATGTCTCCCAACAAAGTTTGGAGACACTAGGACCTACCAGAGCCGTGTCGTACCAATACCCGGGGTACGGGACCCTCTGCAGCATTCACTGAGACGAAGAGTCCAATCTGGACTCCAGATGCCTAGGAAGCAAGCACCCTTCAAGGGACATCAAGACCCCTGAGACCCACTTCATGAGTGGTCCAGCAGTCCTGAAATCGCCTCTCCAACCTGCCTGCTCCTGACCGCGAGGACATCTTGACGCGTGCCGCCCGGCTGACCTATCTACTCTGCACCCAGCCCACCCAGCATGGTTACTGATAAACCAGCAGTGCTCCTTTGTTCCTGAGGCCCTTGCAACCTATTCTCTTGAGTGGGACCCCTCGGACATACCTTTAAGTCCCCTTGTGCAGTGTGTTTTCAAGTGGACCCCTTCTTTGTAGCACATCAGCTACCAATGACCTCAGCATCCTGCTCCCGGCCGAATCAGGGATGCTCCCAAAAATCTGCTGGTGGAACATTGGGCCTGGCCTTGTTATCCATGTAAATTCCAAAGGTGAACCTTGAAATCCAACCGTGTAATTTTATATGCATTTTTCTCTTTTCTCCCATTGACTTCAATGGTGCGTAATTGCGCACAAAAGTAATTAATTTTACAAAATTTGAAAATTCATGCCCTAAATAGTACTTACTGTAGAATGAAGTTCTTGGTCTGAAAAATTACATAAAAATCTGTGTTATTTTTGAAAATTGGTCTTGGATTTATCCTTCAGTGTATGTCCCATTTATTGCCTCTGTGAGTACAACAAATGCTTAGCACTACCCTCTGATAAGCCTAACTGCTCGCCCACACTACCACAAATAGAGCGTTAGTATTATCTACTTTTGCCTCTGTATACCAATCTGGGTCTCACTGGACTCTCTGCACAGTGTACTTAATGTTAGTGCACTATATAGAGAGCCAGCGTCCTGCATTTACTCTCAACACAGCTTCAATATTTAATACATTTTTTTTTTTAAATCCATCCTTTCATGGGCACTAAGGTTCACACACCAGGCTATGTAACGTAATACTGTTAAGAGGTCACCACAAATGCTACTGGAATAAATAATTTAGCCAGTGCACAAGTCCTAAAAAAACAGAAGTGGGGAGGGCTAACCAAGTTAGGCAGTATGCAAGTGACATCATGGCGCATAACATCACAGTGCATGACATCAAGGTGCTTGACATCACACATTGCATCACAGGAAGTGGCATCACAGCCCATAACCTCACAGGAAGTGACATCACAAGAAGTGACAGCAGATCTTAAGACTACTACTCGCGTCTACCCTCGACTTGTGCCCTGAATTTAGCACTATTGAATTGAAACTGTTGGATTGCTAGTTATTTATTTATTTTTGAGTTATGTAAAGTGCTACATGTAACCTTTCAGTTACGCCCAGGCACTAGAGAAAAAAAATACTTTGGTGATGGAGGTTAGCTTCAAATCTGTGTCTGATGTTCTTTAATGACAAGCCCTGCTCTGTGAGGAATTAATTAAAAAAACAAGCACCAAGGCCCAAATTGCGAGTCTGGCAGCCCGAGGACCGCCAGACTCACAGGGGTGCGTCGGTGGCAGTCTACCTACTGCCCAATTAAAACTCGGGGGTCAGACCGCCATGGGACCACCGCCGCCGCCAGGGAACCGCCATTCCCTGGAGGTGACGCAGCGGTCCAGAGGCCGCATTATGCTTGGCAGAACCGCCGCGGTCCTGCCAAGCATATTATGAGTTTCCTCTCCGCCAGGGTTTTCATGGTGGTTCCTCCTCCATGTAAACCCTGGTGGAGATGAAACAAAGGGGGCACTGGAGGGCCCCCTGTGCCTCTGCACCCTGGGGATGCATTGTGCCCCCCTGTGTGGATGCACACTAGTTCCCGCATGGCATGGACTTTTTAGTCCATGCCATGCAGGAACTGTTTTTGGCATTCCCATTGCAGTGCCTGTTTTTAAAGGCAGCGCAATGGGACTCGTAGTCTGGTGGGCGGCCTCACCACGGGTTTGGTGGAGGCGTGGAGGGGCAGACCCGACGCTGCACCGCCAAACTCGTAACGGGCCCAAAATGTTCAAATCGGTTTTGAGGAGTTTTCAAGTACATAGGTGGCTAAGTTGGGTACTCAATACAGGGGTTCAGCTTATTCCACAGTCTTGGTCCTTGCACTCCCAGGGATCTACTGCTGTGGTTTATTCTCTTGAATGATCCTTGATGGATGAAACTGGCAGATTGTAATCAGAGATTTCTACTAGGATGTAGTGCGGAGCCAGAGTCTGCAAGAATTTCAAGCCTTTGCCCTAGTAAGCTTTATGGACAGTGCATGACGCCTTGAATTAGATCCTGGTTTTTTTTTTTTTTTATTATCTTTATTTAGATTTTATAAAACATATAACCAATACAGCATGTACAATGCACAGGTAGAGACATGATTGCCAGAAAAAGAGGAAATCAATATTATCACAATAGCGGAAAATTACAGAGCTTCGTGTATAGGAACAGTCAGAGCAGTGATCATTGTACCAAGGTTCATATATGAGAGGTTCACTACCACCACCGGGGGACATATCTGTATAGGTGGAATCTACAATCGCTGCTTGTAGTGTGCAGGCGACACATATGGATGGATAGGAATCTGTCAACATGCTCCAGCACTGGAGGCCTGAGTAATGCTTGTGGTATCAATTGGGTGTGTGAGCAAGTATGCCTTTAAGGGGTCCCAGATGTCACAAGGGTGTGAGGTGAGGGGGAGGAGTTCTGCGAACGTGAATGTTTGTTCCTGCCAGAATACCCTGTCGCTGATCCAGTCCTTGAATTTGGGTGCCCTGCCCCGACCCCACCTACATGCTATTCTTCTTTTAGCCAAGAGAAAGGCTAAAGGACACAAATTTCCGATGTGCCACAGCCAAATTTTCAGTGTAACCCAACAAGGCAAGCAGAGGGGAAAACGGGAGCTGCAGTGAAGTCATCTGTTCTAGTGCTGTAAGGACTTGACGCCAGTAGGCTTGTACAGCGCCACAATCCCAGGCAAGATGCAGAAAATCTGCCCCCGCAACACCGCAGCGATCACAATTGTCACTATCGCGCAATTTGTATCTACGCATTTTGGCTGGGGTATAGTAAGTGCGGTGTAGGAATTTATAATGGATGATGCGTAGTCGGCTACTGGATGAGCTTTGTTCTGTCTGGCTGCAACAGTATGTCCATTGCCTATCTGTGATGTCATGTCCCACCTCAGCAGCCCATTTATCTCTGGCAGCGCAATGTGTTGGGCCCAAGTCAGTGGATAGGCTATGATATAGTGTGGAGACTAAATGCGATGCAGCGTTGTTGCATTGTATCATGCGCAATGGGGCGACCTCCGGGGACTCCAGCGGGTATGCAGGAGTGTGCTCTTTGATGCCCTGTCTCACACGAACATAGAGAAAAATGTCCATGGGAGAGGGCGGTTGTTTGGAAAACAATTGTTGTAATGTGCGAAACTTACCATTGAGATAGAGATCATCCCCCCAGCACGTGATCCCGTATTTAGCTTTAGTTTTTTTGAAGACACCTTCCTGTAGGACCGGCATCTTCGGGTGATAAACCAGAGGGAGTAGTGGTGAGTACAACATGGGGGCCTGGGAACGTCTGGCGATGCCTTGCCATGCCTTCACCATGCAAACAATTGGCGATGGGTCTACCGCTCGTGGCGTAGTGGCGGTCAATATGGCGCCCTCAAGCAGTATGGGGTCAGATAACCAGTGCTCAGCTGCCACCTGAGGCATGTATTTGGGGGGGGTGAAACCAAAAATGGGCGTAGTGAGCTTGCGCGAATAGGTAGTATAGCTCGAAGTTAAGTATATCGAACCCTCCCTGGGAATAGGGCCTAGTGATGATGTCCCACTGTAGTCGAGGTTGTTTGCCTCCCCAGGTCAGCCGTATCAATTCCGAACGGAGTGCAGAGAAGAAATGTCTGCCTGGGTCATACGGAATATTTAAAAAAAGGTAGAGTAGCTTGGGAAGGACGACCATTTTTATGAGGGAAGTGCGCCCTGCGAGAGAGAGAGGGAGAGCAATCCATCTCGTGACGTTGTTTTTGATGTCTTCCAGTGTCCGGCCATAGTTGAGCCGCATCAGCTCTTCCCGATCAGTGGTGACGTATACCCCCAAGTATTTCACCTCATCAGCGCACCACTCAATTGGGAAGTCCGGTGTAAACGTCGTCACAGACGAGGTGAGGGGGAAGATTTGAGACTTCGCCAGGTGATGTGAATACCGGAGAGCCCACCAAAGCGAACAAATTCCCGAAGTAGTGGATTAAGATTGAGGTGTGGTTCTCGGACATATAGAGTGATGTCGTCAGCATAGCAGGAAATGAGTATTGGCCGGAGAAAGCAACGGAGCGCCTTATCTAACCCTGGGCGTAGTTCGCGTAGTAGCGCTACGCGTAGCTACGCGAAAGTGCACTTCGCACTACGCGAGCTATGCGTAGCACTACACGAACTGCGTAGTGCGGTAGGAAATGCTGTTCGCAATGATTGCACAGTGCCGGATGCTTGTCCGCACTGTGCAATCATTGCAAACGGCATCTTGCACAGTGCAAGCGGTCGTTTTCTGCCGCTCGAGTAGATTTGTACTCGAGCGGCAGTTTTCTCAACGCGGACTGGTAGTTTCTCATCGCGAGCGGTCGCGAGCATACGCGACCACTCGCAATGAGAAACCTGACCTCCCCGCGTTGAGAATCTCGCCGGGAGGTTTATTTTCCACGCTCGCGATCGGCAACTTGATGTTGCTGATCGCGAACGAGGAAAAAGTCTCGCCGGGATGTCATTTTGCTCGCTCGCGGTCGCCAACTTGACATTGAGGACCGCGAGCAAGCAAAAAATGCCCGCTATGCTACGCTACCCGTTTTTGCACTGTGCTACGTGCAATTCGCGTAGCGCGTAGTTGCGCAAACTACGCGAGCGTAGCGTAGTTTTCCGCCCAGGCCTAGCCTTATCATGATGATATTGTCTAACTCTGGCTGCATGGGGCTCGATAGCCAGAGCGAAGAGTAGGGGAAAGAGCGGGCAGCCCTGCCGAGTGCCCCGAGTGATGGGAAGGGGGGGGGGGAGGAGAGTGCCAATTGATTAAAACCCTAGCCTCCGGACCAGTGTATAAAAGACGTATCCATGCCAAGAACCCTTTAGGTAACCCCATGTTTTGAAGGATAACGAATAAATAATCCCATTCAACGGAGTCAAAGGCCTTCGTGGCGTCTAAAAAAACTGCCACCAAGGCCAACTGGGGGTCAACTGATTGTAAAATCGAGAAGAGTGTGCGTAAGTTATGTGATGTTGCCCGGCCAGGGATAAACCCAGCCTGGTCCGGGAGATCCAGTTTCTCCATGAGCAAGCTGAGCCTGTTAGCTAATATTTTGGTGAGGATTTTTGCATCCGTATTGATCAGGGAGAGGGGGCGGTAGGAGTCGCAGCTATCCGCAGACTTGCCGGGTTTTAGGAGTGAAGAAATAAGGGCTTCCCTCAACGAAGGAGGAAGAGTCCCCAGCTCTTGTGCCTCACCAAAGACCTGTTTGAGAATGGGGAGCAGCTGATCAAGGTATGTTTTATAAAAATCGATGGGGAGGCCATCTGAGCCCGGGGCCTTCCCGGACTTCATTTGCATAATTGCCTCACGTATCTCATCATTTTCAAGAGGTGCGGCGAGAAACTATCTCTGTGCATCCCCCAGCCAACCGAGAGCTATGTCTTTTAGGTATGTTGAAAAGTCTGGAGGCGCGGTTCTACGGGTGCTATATAAATCAGCATAAAATGCGGTAAAAACTTTTAGGATATCTAGACTGTCCCTATGACGCGTGCCGTTATTGTCTCGAATTTCTAGCATGTATTAGAGAACTTGGGCAACCGAATATCCTGCGCTAATGCTCTGCCTGGGCGCTCGCCCTCACCATATTTGCGCGCTGTGAAATACTTTCCCCGAAAACGAGCCTCCCGGTCAGCCGTGTGTTTGTAGTCCGAGAGCTTATCTCTGAATGTTGCTAGTTGATGCCCAGAGGGATCCCTCCATAGATCCTCTTCCAATTGTTTCAGTTCCCCCTCAAGCGTGCGGAGGCTGCGGCGGAGGTCTCTCAGGACTCCGAAACTTTTAGCAATACAAGACCCCCTGATCGTAACTTTAAAGGCCTCCCAGACCGTGCCCACCTGTGCAACAGCGTCTATGTTTCTCTGGAAAAATTCGGTGATTTCTGTTCCCAGCTCAGCCCTGAAGGCGGCATCCAGCAGGGCCTCTGGCATTAATCTCCAAAACCTAGGAGTAGCGATCGAGTTGAGTGGGGCAACCGTCATGAAAACTGGGGCTTGATCAGAGTATGTCCTGGCTAGGTGCTCAGCTTTGTTAATCCACGTGACAACCCCCCGGGAGACCACCCAGTAATCCAAACGAGCCCAGGATGAATGTGCTGCTGTATAATGAGTGCCATCCCTACTGTCTGGATGCAGGTGCCGCCACGCATCTGTGAGCCCATGAGCAGAGAACATGTCCGCTAGTGCTCCTTGTGTCTTGGTGCAGTGCGAAGGGAGAGGGTTAGACCTGTCTAGGGCAGGATGGAATGCTGTGTTGAAATCTCCTCCCCAGATGATATGAGTGGAGCCTACTTGGAGTATACGCCCCCAAAGTGTTGTGAAGTAGTCCGGGTCGTCTATGTTCGGCCCGTAACAACACACCAGTGTGACGGATTGTGTTCCTAGTGTGCCCCAGAGCATGCAGCTCCTCCCCAGAGAGTCTTGGTGTGTGCCACCCAGTATGAACGGGGTATTCTTTTTTATAAGGATCACTGTACCTCTGGAATAAGTGGAGTATGAGGAGATTAGGTGTTCTGCGGCCCACTTACTGGCAAAAGTGGGAGTGCGAGTTGGATCAAGATGAGTCTGCTGCAGCATTGCGACGTGAACTTGATGCCTATCAAGGTACGTAAGTATTTGTCTGCATTTACGGGGGTCTCTTAGTCTCCTGTCGTTCCATGTGAGGAGATTTATCTGTAGTGTCTCAGTGCATGTATGCATAGCCGAGTAATATGATAATGTCGCGATGTGCTCTGAAAAGAAGTGTGTAGGTGTACCTCTTAATATGCAGTCTCAAGCCTACCTGTTGAAAAAGAACGATATTGAAAACAAGTGTGAATGAGTCCCAACCCGCCCCCTCCCACAACAGCACCCCAATTGTGCTGGTATCATTTTGCCCACCTAAAACCCAACAAAACTTTGACTTTCCAAAGTTAAAACAGTTACACCAAAAAGGCCAGGGGAACGCCCGTGGGGGGGGGGGACGCTAGTGGGCAACGAGATCCTCCCTTCTCCCATAGCCGTTTAGCCAGTTCCCCAATGACAGGGGGAAAGAGAGGAAGGGGGGGGGTTGCTTGGCATAGTCCAGATTATTATCAAAAAGAACAAGAGAGAATGTGCCCGCCACCCAGATCAATTTGCGTGTTTAAATTCCTTATCACTTATCTGTCTTTGAGTAGTGGCCCATCAAGTTCATTCATCTGTAAGGCGGAGGGACCAGGCACACAACAATGCCCACTGTCAATCGCTCGGTTCCCACCAAATACAGAGCGACCAGCATGAGAGGGAGACCATGGACATCCGCAATGTGCCCTGTCAAAAAGAGATGCAGAACCCTGAGTTTCAATCCGAGCCGAGCGATGGAGATCTCGAGAGGCGCTCTTGGGATTCACGTTGCGGTGAGTCTTTTCTGATAGCCCTGAGGAAGTCGTCAACCTGCTGCCCGTTGGTGAAGAAATGTTGCTTGCCCTGGTGTGTGACTCGCAGATGGGCCGGATACAATAAAGCGTATTCTATTTGCGCCTTACGGAGTTTTTGCTTGGCTGGTAAAAACGTGCGTCTCGCCTGCTGGACTGCAGCCGTGAAGTCTGGATAGATAGTGAATTCGTTGCCTTCGTAGTGTAAAGTTTTTTTGTCCCTGGCTAGTTTCAGAGCAGCGTCGCGATCATGATAGTTAAGGAGACGAGCAACTATCGGGCGCGGATTGCTTCCTGGGGGAGGTCTGGGGCCTAATGTACGATGTGCTCGTTCCACGATCAGCTGGGTGGAAAAGGCCTCAGCGCCAAAGGTGGTGCGCAGCAAGCGCTCGATGAACTCCTCCATGCGCCCGGTGTTGGTGCTCTCGGGAATCCCAATGACACGAATGTTGTTGCGCCTACTGCGCGCCTCCAAATCCTCATTTTTGGCCGCAATTACCTTGAGGAGCTTGTCCATTTGCGCCACTTGCTGAGTCACTTGAGTCGTGGCGTCTTCATTATCGGAAATCCGCTTCTCTGCCTCCTTGAGCTGTTCGTCGTGTTTATCCACTTTCAGAACTATAAAGTCCATGCGACTATTCATGGAGTCCATTTTATTGGAGATGTCTGCAAGGCTGTGTTGCATGGCTAGGAGGAGAGTTTTGACTTCGTCGACTTGGGGGGCCGGAGGAGCCTGCGTTTGCTCGTCAATGGGTGGCTCTGGGTAATCTGAGCTGGAACGTGTGGCCACCTTTTTGGTGTCGAAGAGAAGTTTGGACTGGCGACCGTCTGGTTTCCCCATGTCAATAAGAGGGTGGGGTGTCAGAGGTAGAGCACCAGGGGAAGATGAGTGGTGATAACTGTGCGCCTTCCGCCGCCCAAGTGGCCCCCACCAGGGCGTCCCTCGCAGTCGACAGGTCAGCAGAAGATAGCCTCCAGGGGGTCTGCCCCGCCGGTGCACCAAGTGTATGCGGCGCGCAGCGCCTGTGTCTCAGCAATAGTCACCAGCCTGACTTAGCAAGGGCACGAAGGATGTAGGCTGCGCGCTTTTGACAGCAGTAGCAGGGGTAAGGTCTTGTGCACAGAATGGGCAAGCAGAGTGTGTCCATATAGCGATGCGGCACAGGAGGGCTAAATTGCAGGGAGTCCACAGCAAGCCGCCTGTGTTACCAGTAGGAGTGATTTATTAGCTGTTGCGAGGCTTGAGAGAGTAGTGCTTCAAGTCACCTGGCGAACCCTGCAGGTGTCAAGGGGTTAACTCCCGGGTAGTGCAGGGGACAAATTCCGGAGAGAGCGGTCGTGAGGAATTGCGAAAGCCGGTCTGTCTTTGGAAGCCAAACCACGCTGGCCCTACGTTGCAGTGGCTCGCGCAGCACCGAGGGCCGCAGGGCTGCTCCGGATGAAGTAACGTGATGGTGTGCGCAAGGGGCAAATTTCTCCGTCTGACAAAAAGCGTGTCGCCGCCAGGAGAGAGAGCCGGTAAGGTGGCGAAGTGGCGGCACCGTAATGATGTCCCGGGGATGCTGGCAGGCAGGGCGCAATCAGTGCAAGACGACCGGGGCCCACACGCCACGTGGGATCCCCGGTGCTCGCCTACCTGCTCAGGCCGATGAAGTCATCCTCCAGGCACCACTCTCGGTCCGCGTGCGGACCGCCTCACTGCACAGCAACGTCCAGCGGCGTCCGCGAGGGCAGTTCTCGGCACCGGAGCGGAGCCGCCAATGCGTGTAGTTTCGGCAGGCACTTTCAGCAAGAGAGTTGCGTGTATAATTAGGATAAATGCCAAATTATGCCGCCAAGCAGCAAGAGCCTCACAGGCGTGCGGCCATCTTGGTCGTGCGCCACCTAGCGCCCCCCAGATCCTGGTTTCTACTGGAAGCCAGTGGAAACTCTTTAGGGCAGGATTGAAGAGGTCGCATTTGCAAAGATGTAGGCACAATCTAGCTGCCTGTTTTTGTAGCCTTTGTAGTCTGTGATGAGTTTCTTCGTAGATGGTATTTCAGAAGTTCACGTGTGCCACAACAAGGTCACTTGTGAACTCCAACCTGTAGCAGAAGAATTTCTCAAAATAAGAGAACTGTACATCAGTGTTATACAATGGCTTCTTAATATTATTTCCTTTGAAAAGATGCCCGTAGGAAACCTGCTTTTTTGCATTATTCCTGTCCTTCTTCTCTGCTAGACACTTCCGGTATTTTGACACTAGGGGGCAGATCTACAAGAAAGTGCCGCAGCGTGGCGCTGCAAGCCCTTTGGCTGCGCCACGCTGCGGCACTTTCAGAGCACAGGAATGCGACATATTTACAAGAATATGTCGCATTCCTGTGCTCTCCCTGCGCTGGCGCACAAACAGCTGCCAGCGCCGGCGCAGGCACCCTTGCACCATGGTGCAAGGATGCCTGCGCCATGGGGAGATTGTTTCTGTGCAGGAAGGGGCACCTTTCTGCACAAAAACAATCAGTACAGGCTTTTCCTCTTTCAATGCGTGCTGCAGAATGCAGCACGCATTGAAAGAGAAAACGAGGAGAAATGAAAACATTTCTCCTCGGTGCGCCTCGCTACGCCACCTCTAGGGTGGCGTAGCTTCAGACGCATCTCCAGAGTTACGATTTCTCGTAATTCTGGAGATGTGTCTTGTTCCATGGGTGTTGCGTGGGAACACCCACAGCAACACCCATGGAACGCCCCTTCACCGCAAAGTGCTGCGTGTGAAGGGACGGTATTTACAAGGAGAGGAAAAGTCACGCATGGTGGCTTTTCCTCTCCTTGTAAATATCGAGGAGCCTCCTGCGCCACCAGTACGTCACGAAAAGTGACGTACTGGTGGCGCAGAGGGCTTGTAAATCTGCCCCTAGGTATTGAGAAAGCATTGTTTGCTCGAGTCAATTTATGTGTTTCCTTTATGAGGTATAAGTTGATTGTATTCTGTTTCTCAGCCACAAGCGCACAACCTGCATGCTATTTTCAGGAGAGGGCCGTGGAAGGGCTGGTTTGACCTCACTAGGGGTCTGCAGAGGAGGAAAAGAGGGTTGATGGACACCTTCTGGGGAGGCCCAGTTGAAGATAAGAAAGGAAAGATCAGATGTTTCCAAACCAGTTTTTGTGAGACCGGCCTTTGTATTCAGTGGGAGGAAACCACTGTAAATGGGCTCAAATAAGGGCAGGACAGTTTTTGAATGTTACTAGTGTAAACAGTGAAAAGCTTGAACTTACCATTGAGATAGCTGGTTCTTTGGTGTAAAGGAGAGACTGATGCTATAGGTGTGGTGAATTACAATAGGGCGTTCCTCCCCCGCCTCTGCTGGGTGATACATCTTTTGGGTTTCAGTGATAAGCGTTGGATTGGATTGGAGACCGCTGCCTGCCGTTTGCTTGAGAGCCCCAGAAACACAAAGACCCTTTGAAGTGGTGGTGGTGGGCGGGGGGTTGTGTGTGGGTGGATAACCACTGAGACCAGACTGGAACACAGCTGGAAGTCGGAGGAGACAGACAGACAAACCTAAGCAAGGAGTGGATCTATTCTGCTTGTACTGTAGGTTGGAGCCTGACCCACCCAGAACAAGAGTTGCCTGTTTCATTCTACAAAACTTTCAGTGTCAAGACTGATCCCTTCACCCCCCTCCCTTGCACTGCCTTGACTGAACCAGACGACCTTCAAAGAGCACCGAGGACTCTTCTTTTGAAGCAGACCAGTCATAACTTGCCTAACACTGGACTTGGCAAAGATTTGTTTTTAGAACTGGAAAGTGAGTGACAAAACCACCTGACACTCACTGTGAACTGGTATCTGGAAAGAGGACTCTCCACAGGACTTTGTAGTCAACACCAAGGACTGGGCTGGGAGCAGAGAAGCAGAGGAGGGGGTACTGTTGACTGTCATAGACAGACTTGGAAAGACCAGAGAGTCTGTCTCCCGTGGAGTCACAAGCCAAAAATACCCCTACAGGAACTCTGTAAAGTTTGGAAGCTGTGAATTGCGCCTGCTTGCACAACATGACTGACTCTAATCCAGACCCTCCGACCTGCTGGAAGGCAAGAGGCATCCTGGAGCTGGGAGTCGTGCTGTGCAACTGGAGGGAAAAGAAGC
The DNA here is from genome assembly GCA_963921515.1 of Calotriton arnoldi. Taxonomy (NCBI): domain Eukaryota; kingdom Metazoa; phylum Chordata; class Amphibia; order Caudata; family Salamandridae; genus Calotriton; species Calotriton arnoldi. Next base: position 1,361,975 of record CAWUFW010000655.1, read on the forward strand.
CTCCAGTGGCCGCTTGTGAGCACTGCGCAGGAACTTTCATTGACTGTCCATGCAGAATGCAGGACTCATGTGGAATGGGACTGTCACTTTAAGAAGCTATAGCTTTCCAGTGACTGATTCAATTTTTGTCATTTTGGCCTTATTTTAATCATAAAATACTTTCTGAATTTACTAGAATGATCTGGGAGCTTGAATGAGTGGTTTCTTGATGAAAGTGTTGTGCTAGTACTGTTAACCCTTGACACACCTTCTCTGAAGATTCCCTCAGTTTCGGGCCGGTGCTACAAAGGGGTAGATGAGGCTGTTCTTAGATAAAGAGTGTTTGCTGATGTAGGAGCTAGTTTTGCATAGAGGTGGTAGAATTTGCCCCACTGGGCAACCTTCTTCCTACAATACTGATTTCCACAGCACCCAATTACATACATACATGCATCACTACAAAGTAGAGACGATAAAAACACATACATTTAGGAAGCCCTAGGAATGACACTGGAAACAACTGTGCCAAGAAGGCCACAATAAAGATGGAGACCATGTTGTTCCAATGTGTTATGGCTCAGCAGGGGACTGTGCAGAATGCAGTGCTTGGGGGTCCTAATCTGCCTTCCAATACAGCATTTTCTCTACCACGCATCACCTGGGCCTTGTTTTCTGTTCTCCTGTCTACACGACATTCATTCTGCACATCTGTATAGCGCTTACCACCATTTGTTTGGTGCCGAAGCGCATTAGTAATGTGGACACCCATGCTAGCTCTGGGGTATTCATCAACCAGAGTTAAACAGGACTACTGAGTTTGTTCTTGGTTGTGTTTATACTGCCTGGTGGTGAGTCGTTTTGGAGGTTGGTTGTTGAAGTTAGACTAGACTAGTGTATTGTTTACTTTGCATTTCATAATATAGAGTCTAGCTATACCCAGTCATTGAGCTCTACCTGCATGGTGTGGGACTTATTTGCAGTGGCAGCTGCTAACAAAAGAAAGTGTCTGGGCAGCATGCATGAGGGAAATAATAATTTGTAAATAAATGACTTACCTGCCGCCGCCGGAGTCCAACTTCTCCCAGGATCGCGGGCACTGCACATGCTCCCCACCCAATCCAGATGCTGCTCTCATGCTCCCACCATGAGAGCAGCGCCAGGATTGGCCTGAGTGGGCTGAACTAATGCTCGCTCAGGCACTGGGTGTTTGTGCCTTTTCTCCACCTGGCTGTGCATCACAACTGAGTTGGGTAAATAGAAGTGAGCACGTCAGTTTGGCCATCCTAAGACGGACGGCCAAACCGACATGCGCACTTACAGTGCACAATTCTCCTCCTCCCTGCTGCCATCTTAGATGATGGCCCCATCCTGACCTAGATTCGGGCCACTCGGCCCGGCAAAAATAAAATGATAATGAATAGTTTAATTATCATTTTCTTTTTTTATCTCCCGGCTCTGAGCAGTGGGACGATGCTCCTCCGCCATAATCAAGGAGCCGTTCCTGCGTTATTTGGCACTAATATTCCCAATGGATGTGTCGGTGCAGAGACCACAGCCCCAAACTTCAACCCTGCCAGGCACAACTTTTCCAACACAGCTGGTCTTCAGCCCCCGCAGGCCCCCACCCCACCCAGCCCACACCCTGCTGCCTGAGGCCATTCCTTGAGGAGCCCTATGCATTCTTTCCTTGTAATGAATGCAACCTGTCTCCAGGGGAACATGGCTGAAGCGCCTCACCCGACCTTATTACCAAGCATCAACTTTTCTGTTTGCAGACCAAGTCAAATCTCTTGAGGGGAAAGAAAAATCTCTTGAGGGGAAAGGTCACTGTGTTCCCCGGCACACCATCCACTTTCTCCCAGTTCCAATTGCTATTAATGGGTTATCTGTGACCTGCACAGGGGTCAGGACCCTCCCCATGTCACACAAACTCCAAGTGCTATAACTCAGGCTGGGGAAAAAACAAAGAAAATAGATAAAGACACAAAGGCAATGCCCCATTCCTTCTTTTCTTCAATGTGTAGGATGAAATAGGTCAGACAAAAACACAGAAAACAATGTCTGTGTCCTTTGACAATGACGTATGTTGTCATTTCATTTCCTCTTGCCTCGCAAAGAGACAGTCACTCACCCAAACAGCAACTAAACATTTTTGGCAAGAACTCAAGCCTCCAACAACACCCATTAAACGTCACAACGCAAATCTAATCTCTCTTTTCAAAGCATAACATATCCGCCTAGGTATTAAAGTATTAAAACATACCTTCTGAAGACCTAAACTGAGGCACAAATGCACTACTGACCTTAGAGGTCTTAAACCCAACCACACTTCAGTCTGTGCAGCAATCCTGGAAATCAGGGTGAGAAGGAACCGGACGTCAGTGGCGCTGCGAGGCCATCCTAATGGCAGAATGTGAGCTACATAAATATTTCTGAGAAAACATAACACAGCGTGACAAGCCTTATCCCTTCTGTGTTTACCACTGAAAAGCCAGATTGGTCATGGATGCTTTGAAGGCCACTGGTGGACCTGTTAGATCCGCACGCTTGTGTTCCTCCCATAGAACATCTCTCTGCACCACCTCGGATTACATTACTGCTAGGGTGCTCTGTCACTCTCTGCACCCATAGATGTGGCCACTGGGCACAGACTGTGACAGAGCACCACATTACAGGGGAAACACTCTTTACTATGCAGTCTAGACCACGTAGTGCCTTTACAACACGGGCACTACTTCGACCGCTTCGTTACCATGCGTTCCTTTAGCACGCAAGTCAATACAACGACTTGCTTTAGGGAACGCAGTGTTGGACTGGAGTTGGATTTAAAGTCCAACACCTTCTGTCAGGCCGTGACAGGTAGCGCCTGCCCTACTTGTGGGATTCGCAAAGGGATTACTGGACTACGACTCCCAGAAGGCCATCCTTCTGGGAGGGACTACGCCTTGTTAAATTACGGCCAACGCGCGGAGCGTTGTGCGTAATTCTTGATTCAGCCGTGGATACGTTGCAGGGCGGCTGCCCTGTGTGAGGAACTGTGTTCGCGTGTCTGTGGATCGCGCACGCTGGATTTTGTGCAATCTTGGCCAGGAGTGGCTTCTTCCTGGAGTCCTTGAGCTGGGTCCGCTCGGGGCTCATGCTAGCGAGTCACGGAACACCTGAAGGAGAGGGTGTGTTCCGGGTTCCTCTCCTCTCTGCGGCCGCAGGGGGGAGTTCTTATGTGAGTACCGAGACTTCCCTGAAAGCCAGTATTTCATAGAGAATTCCGTTGCCCTCTGTGGCGTACTTTTGATTATTGTTCATTTCTTAGAGACTTTGTTTTGGGAATTGAGTGCTGTTGCAATACTGGAAGTTGCTTATCGCTTTCTGGATTACTCTGGGAACAGGGGTACAGAAGCATCTCTTTTTACAAGCCTTTGGATTCCAGTACCCTCCGAGACTATTATCCTGTACTCTCTCCTGTCTGCTATCTATTGGTTTTGGTTCTATGATTTTCTGGGGAATGAAGGAAAAGGGTACGTATGAGGTTTCTGTTGTAGTATGTGACGGAGTGGAGGTGATGAATGGAGTTTTGATCATTTCTGTTTCAATTGTAGGTTGCATGTACTCCGTTTGAGAGAAGGTATCTCAATGCGAGTAGAGGACGTTCATCGCCGCTGGGGAGTCTTGGACAGGTAGGGGTTTTCACTAGTGAGACTCTATGAGAGTAGACAGTGAGATATACGAGTAGTATTAATCTTGTGCTTCTTTGTTACAGGTCTCCTATTCCCTGCTGTTCCTACCCTAATTCCTATCCCTCGCTTGATCGCTTCAATACTCTGTGTCTATACTGTCAGAGTTGGGGATATCAAGAGGTGGACCCCTTTGAGCATCGCCCAGATCCCGAGGAGTACTTGTGGTCCTGACAGAATTACGCACCCACGAATACTTCTCCTCCCGGTCTGGGCCATTCGCAAAGATGGCGTCCTTGGACGATGTGTTACAGGCGTTGGTGGCCGTCCAGCAAGAGCTGGTTGCTTCTAGAGCAGAAACAGCGGCACTTAAGGAGAGAGTGGATAGGCAGTCCAGGAACCCCTTTGATGTCTCAACCTCTAACCCACAGATTCAGGTGACTGTACCTCCTCCCATTCCCTTGGCTAGCCCGGAGAGGTATTCAGGCGATCCGTTGAAGATACAAACCTTCTTGACTCAAATAGCACTACACTTCTCCTGTAAGCCGGCTTCCTTTCCTAACAACCTGTCAAGGGTGGCTTTTGCCATCTCGTATCTAACAGGCGATGCCGCCAACTGGGCGGTGCCTTTGGTTAGAAATGACGATCCATTGCTTAACGATTGGACCGCCTTTCGTAGGGAGTTCGAGAGGGTGTTTGATCGTAGGGCTACCACGTTCAGTGCGGACAGAGAGTTATTGGAGCTTAGACAGGGGAAGAGAGACCTGATAACCTACATGACCGCATTTAACCGATTGGTGGCCGAAACCGCCTGGCCAGAGGAGAAAAGAATGTCACTGTATTATCAGGGACTTAGGGATGATATGAAGGATGTGCTAGCGCAAATAGATCCACAACCCACCACATGCACTGATTTAATCAACCTCACTTTAAGGTTAGACCATAGGTTAGCTGAAAGGGGTGGGGATCGGAAAAGAGGAGAGAGGTCGTTAGGTGGGTGGGAGCATGACGGCCGGGCAGCTCATAGCCCACAAGAAGCAGGGTCTGAACCCATGGATGTGGGAGCTATCAGGCTCCTTTATCTAAAATTGAGAGAGAGAACCGCAGAGCTCAGGGGCTCTGCATGTATTGTGGAAAAAAGGGCCACTATGTGAGGGACTGCCCCCTTAAGCCTAAGAAAAAGAATGTTTACTATCCGGGGGAAAAGGTAGCAGTGCTAGAGGTGCGGTCCTCAGGAAACGGAGATGCCACTGAGCTACTTATGCCCACGGAAGAAAGGCAAGAGAGGGAATTAAAGATACCTTCCCTAGCTATTGCAGAGGTAAAAAGCACAGAAGCCAACATAGTGTTGCCCATGATCCTCAAGACAGGCCAACAACAACACCAGGTATGGACTATGATCGATTCCGGGGCCACAGGGAATTTTATCGATTGCGGGTTGGTTCAGAGGCTGGGATTGCAAAGAGTACCTAGTGAGAAGCCAGAAAAGGTGTTGGCAGTGGACGGTACTCCATTGAAGTCAGGACTTATTACGGAACACACCGAAGTGGTGGAACTAGCGTTGAAGGGGATCCCCTAGATCACGTAGAGGACCTTACACTGAACATCATTGAGGCACCTCAATATGAGGTCATACTGGGCATGCCATGGTTGTGGCAACACAACCCCACCATCGATTGGAGGCTGAAGACCATATGTTTTCAGTCAGAGGAGTGTAGTAAACAATGTATGAAAAACACCTGGTCTCAAACCTTGGCTCTGGCACAGACATACTACGTTGCCACTGCTATCGAGAAAGAGATAGAACTACCCCTAGAGTATGCCTTATATAGTGAGGTGTTCTGTGAAGCCAAGGCGGAGGTGTTACCCCCGCACCGCGACTACGACTGTCGCATCGACTTGATTGCAGGAGCTACTATACCGTCCTGCAGAGTCTATGCTTTGTCCGAACCAGAGACCAAGTATCTGCGTGAGTACTTGGATCGTTTCATAGATATGGGCTTCATCAGACCCTCTCGTTCGCCAGCAGCCTCTCCTCTTTTCTTTACGGCAAAGGCGAACGGTGAGTTGAGGACGTGTATAGATTACCGCCTATTGAATAAAAACACGGTGAGGAATCGGTACCCGCTTCCACTCATCCCCGTGTTATTGGATCAGGTGAGGGAGGCCTGTATATACACCAGGCTGGATCTCAGAGGGGCCTACCACTTGGTTCAGATACGCGAAGGAGATGAGTGGAAAACAGCGTTCAAAACGCGTTATGGGTTGTATGAATACTTGGTTATGCCGTTCGGGTTATGCAATGCCCCGGCGGCATTCCAGTATTTTCTCAACGATGTGCTCAAGGAATACGTAGATCGGTTTGTCATCGTATACATAGATGACATACTGATCTATTCGTCTTCCCAGAAAAAACATACGACTCACGTGACACTGATACTCAAAAGGTTGCAAGAGCACCGCCTGTTTTGTAAGCTCAGTAAGTGTGAGTTCAGTGTGACAGAAGTTGAGTTTCTGGGAGTCGTATTGAATCCCCAGGGGTTCAGTATGGCGGAGAGGAAGGTAAAGGCGGTGCAGGAGTGGCCTGTTCCCAAGAATGTGAGAGATGTACAGTGTTTCCTGGGTTTCTCCAACTACTATCGGAGATTCATCTCTCACTTTTCACAGATGGTCTCCCCTATTACTCGTTTGCTAAGAAAGGGTATGCCTTTTCTCTGGAATGCGGAAGCTATGGAGGCCTTTACCCAGTTGAAAACTGCCTTTTGTACTGCACCAATCTTGCGACATCCACATACCGACATCCCTTTCGTAGTTGAAGCAGATGCGTCGGACACAGCAATAGGAGCGGTGTTGTCCCAACGGGACAAACATACAGGACAACTGCATCCGGTGGCCTTTCTTTCTCGTAAACTAAACGTCACAGAATCTCACTATACCGTGGCAGAAAAAGAGCTTTTGGCCATCAAGAAGGCCTTCCAGGAATGGAGACAATACTTGTGGGGAGCGCAACATCCGGTTACAGTGTACACTGACCACAGAAACCTCCAGTTTATGAAAACCGCCCGACACCTCTCACAAAGACAGATGCAGTGGATGTTGTTCTTCGCAGAATACGACTTCATAATCACATATCGGCCGGGGTCAGAGAATAAGAAGGCGGATTCGTTGTCCAGACAAGGAGAGAGTGCTAAGCCACGGCACATAAACACTGAGGCGATAGTTAGTCCCGACAGAGTACTATGTGTTGTAACCGTGGATCAATTCCTTGACCATGTCACCAAACATCAATCTCTGGATCGGTGGCAACGATGGGCAGAAAAAAGCAATCTTCGAACCCTCAAACACAGAGTGCCATTGTACAACAACAAGTTGTACTTACCTACTCACGCACTTCGTTTGCAGGCCTTCAACTGGTGTCATGACGCGGTGCTGGCCGGACATCCCGGTCATAAGAAGACCCTACACCTTATCCAACGACATTTTTCATGGGAAGGTATGGTGAAGGATGTCGTGCAATGGGTATCACAATGCGAGACATGTGCTCGTGCAAAAGGGGAGCAAGCCAAAACCAAGGGGAAGCTGATGCCTCTGCCCACACCATCGCAGCCATGGCAAACGATCAGTATAGACTTTGTCCTAGGATTACCATTGGATCAGGGATATGATGCAATTCTCGTTGTCATAGACAGTCTCACCAAGATGGGTCATTTCATCCCTTGCAAGAACCTTCCCACTGCAGGTCAAACAGCTCAATTGCTACTAACTCACGTGGTTCGCTTGCATGGGCTCCCAAAAGTTATCGTGTCAGATAGAGGACCTCAGTTCGTTGCTAGGTTCTGGAACATGTGGTGCAAAGCACTTCACGTGGAGGCGGCGTTGTCAACTAGCTTCCACCCTCAAACCGATGGACAAACGGAGCGCCTGAATCAGACTCTAAAGAAGTACCTGCGATGCTATTCCAAAGAGGCAACTGAATCCTGGGTGTCCTTACTATGGCTGGCCGAACTGTCGTATAACAATGCATGGCACAGCTCCATCAAGGAAACCCCGTTCAGGGCCAACACCGGGTTCCATGCTAACACTCTACCTCTGGCTATACCCTGCGAGGTGATGAATCACCCTACAGTTCTGGCTCAAATGACGGCTCTTCGAAAAATACACAGGAAGATCCAAACCAACTTGGGCCGGGCCAAGCAGTCCTACAAGAAGTGGGAGGATCGGCATAGGCAAGAGGGGCCTACGTATCAGCCAGGGGATCGGGTATGGCTCTCTACCAGGAACATCCGTTTTTGGATGCGCAGCATCTTCCATCCCCGGTTCATCGGCCTGTATACCATTCTCCGCAGAATCAACCCAGTGGCGTACAGGTTGAAGCTGCCGGCTTCTCTGAGGATCCACCCAGTGTTTCACTGTAGCCTGTTGAAGCCTGCTAAGTGTGCCAGACGCAGGGCGGTTCCTCCGGTAGTGGCGGATGGCCAAATCGAATATGAGGTACGGCGCATCCTGGACTCCAGGTATCGGAGGGGACAGCTGTGGTATCTGATTGCCTGGAAGGGGTACCCGACAGAAGACGATTCCTGGGAGCCATGCGTCAATGTGCACGCCCCTCGGGCGATCCGGCTCTTCCATGTTCGCAATCCCGGCAAGCCTGGCCCCAGGAGGCGCTTGGGAGGTGGGCGTACTGTCAGGCCGTGACAGGTAGCGCCTGCCCTACTTGTGGGATTCGCAAAGGGATTACTGGACTACGACTCCCAGAAGGCCATCCTTCTGGGAGGGACTACGCCTTGTTAAATTACGGCCAACGCGCGGAGCGTTGTGCGTAATTCTTGATTCAGCCGTGGATACGTTGCAGGGCGGCTGCCCTGTGTGAGGAACTGTGTTCGCGTGTCTGTGGATCGCGCACGCTGGATTTTGTGCAATCTTGGCCAGGAGTGGCTTCTTCCTGGAGTCCTTGAGCTGGGTCCGCTCGGGGCTCATGCTAGCGAGTCACGGAACACCCGAAGGAGAGGGTGTGTTCCGGGTTCCTCTCCTCTCTGCGGCCGCAGGGGGGAGTTCTTATGTGAGTACCGAGACTTCCCTGAAAGCCAGTATTTCATAGAGAATTCCGTTGCCCTCTGTGGCGTACTTTTGATTATTGTTCATTTCTTAGAGACTTTGTTTTGGGAATTGAGTGCTGTTGCAATACTGGAAGTTGCTTATCGCTTTCTGGATTACTCTGGGAACAGGGGTACAGAAGCATCTCTTTTTACAAGCCTTTGGATTCCAGTACCCTCCGAGACTATTATCCTGTACTCTCTCCTGTCTGCTATCTATTGGTTTTGCTTCTATGATTTTCTGGGGAATGAAGGAAAAGGGTACGTATGAGGTTTCTGTTGTAGTATGTGACGGAGTGGAGGTGATGAATGGAGTTTTGATCATTTCTGTTTCAATTGTAGGTTGCATGTACTCCGTTTGAGAGAAGGTATCTCAATGCGAGTAGAGGACGTTCATCGCCGCTGGGGGAGTCTTGGACAGGTAGGGGTTTTCACTAGTGAGACTCTATGAGAGTAGACAGTGAGATATACGAGTAGTATTAATCTTGTGCTTCTTTGTTACAGGTCTCCTATTCCCTGCTGTTCCTACCCTAATTCCTATCCCTCGCTTGATCGCTTCAATACTCTGTGTCTATACTGTCAGAGTTGGGGATATCAAGAGGTGGACCCCTTTGAGCATCGCCCAGATCCCGAGGAGTACTTGTGGTCCTGACACCTTCCAAACTGATACACCAACTGGAGTTGCAGTAGTAAATGATACTATTCCAAAGTCCAGCGCCCCCATAAAGCAAGTCGTTGTAACGACTTGCGTGCTAGTGGAGCGTTTGGAAACGACGCAGTCGTGGTAGTGACTGCATTGTTAAGCCATGCGTGGTTTAGGCGTGCAGGGTTCTGTCATACAACCCTATTACAAATGCATGGAGTGTTCAGAAAGCCGGTGCAAACTCGTGCCTCCACTCTGAACAGTGCATTAGTGAAAGGCAGACTGGCTGGTTAAAGTTGCCAGTCCACCTTTCACTGGAGGCGGCTCCCCGTCCTCACATTTAAATGGGCGCCCCTAGGGTGCACACTGACTATGCACCACCTCTATGTGGCACACCATCAGTGCACCACTTTGATGTGGCGCACACTCAGTGCACCTCCTGACTGCCTCCCTACTCCTGCCCCCACATCTTTAATTTGACATGGGTGCAAAGGATTCCTTCATTTGCATGTAGCCATGCCACTCAATCAAATGAGGGCATAGCCATCTTGCAATCACAATCCTGCGCTTTTAGCGCCGGTGCAATCCACAGTACAGAAGAGGTCATGCAAGCGTATGCAGCCCCTTATGTAATACAATAGTGTCCCAGGCGCGCAGAAGTGGGTGCAGACAGCCACTGCACCACTATGTATAATACAACTCATGGTGTCTTTCCCACTGGCACTGTCTAGCCCTCTTTTCCATCACTAGTCTGCTGTGAAAAGTAGGGGGTGAGAATAACAGATGTGTAGGTTGTATTCACTTTTGTCTCATATTCATGGATTGAAAAGACGTGTGAATGATAGTAGGAAAAAGGATCCTGTCATTGTGGGAACAAGCTTGATTAACAAATAGATTGTTTTGAAAACCAACACCCTAGACCATGAGTGTCTAATGCAGATCCAGGAAGATCGGATCCACTCACAGTAAGGTCTAAGCATCATTATATGATGATATTTAAGAAAACATAGTGAGCTGTGATCTTTGCACTTACTTGCAAGCCCCTTTCCAAACCTGAAATATTTGCATTACATCTGGACAGGCCAGAGGTCAAGGCCACTGAAATACCCAGTTCTGACTTCTTTGGGTTCTAGGTCATGGTTTTGGATTCGAACGACAGCTGATTTGGAGGCCCTTGTCAGTTGTGTGGCTTACCAGTCAGGATTTGGTAGGCAAAGGTACTACTCCAAACTCACCTGCGCCAAGTTCATTCTGAGCAAGAAAGGCTGGCAGTGGTCCTTGAATATCATCGCCACCTGATGAAAGGCTTTGTGTTTTTTGAAAACACTCTATGCAACTGTGCTTGACACAGGAAGTGTATTTCCCAGGAATCCTTGAAGTCTCACATTATTTGGAGATGCGACAGCCATCTTGGAACATAGGGTATAACGTTCCTCGTGTCTCGCGGCATCATCCTTTCTAGGAAATTGTGCTATGGCGTTGGTGCCATTGGGACCTGTAGCTTGGATTCATGATTTTGTTTGAAGAACTCAGCGTTCATCATTAATTACTAGAGGACAGTTTTACATTCAGAGAAGAATCTTGTTATGCCTCACTTTCAGTAACATCAACTTCACTTCAAAAACAGAGAGTTGGGTATGTGAAGATATGCTTAACGTATATCTTATCTACTGTTAGGGCTAGATGCCACGTTTTAATGACAGACTATTAATTCTGTCTTTAGATATTTATCTCGACCGTAAAACAGTGCCCAGAAGAATGATGGGTGGTGACCTGCAGTGTCTCTGTTTTCTCTCTTATCCTGTTCCCCTTCCCCTTTTTAGGTCTCGCTGAGCCAGCGTGCATGCGCTGCTCTGCGAGATATTTAGTAAGGGGCTTTTGGAAGTGCTACCAGAGAGGCTCCCAGCTTGCGTGCACGTGAGCGTGCACGCGCGCAGCCGCCATGTGGCTTTTATGGCTCATTAAGCTTTGCTCTCCAAGCGCCTCGCTCTGCCCCTCCCCCACCACAGAGCGCGTCCCTGCCATCACTTTTGCTTTCACGGCCGCGCGGCCGCGTTACTTTCACGGCCGCGCGGCCAATGCTTGTTTGTGTGTTACCATCAAACCTGCACCTTTTTGCTGCCTCCTATTTTAGTGCGCGCTGCATTTCGTCGAATGTTCACTTATGGGGATGTGCCTTATTCCTTCACTATCTTTTAATTAACTTTGTGTCTGTTGCAATGCTACTTTGCATTTCTTTCTTCCCGTATGAGTGGTTCCGCACATCACGTCTCTTCTCTGTAAGATGATTAACTTTCCAGAGCCCTCTGTCCAAGCCCGGAGACAGGTACGCACTGCCGGCTTCTTGCTGCACAGGTAGGACTCGTCCGTCATCGTTGTCAGTTGCGAGACGGACATTGATCAGATGGAAATAGTCCTCTTCGGGTTCAGGTAGAGGAGCATAGGGTCAAGGCAGGTCCTGCGGTGCATCCTGGTTTTCAGGTGCAATGACAATTCTGAGGCTCCATCTTAAAGCTCGTGCCTGCTCCGGAGAGGATTTCTGATTTTAAAAAAAATATGTTTTGCAATCGTGTTTTTTTTTTATTGTCTTTTTTTTTACAATATATATACTCCAGAGCATTTAAGTTTATCAGATAGATGCGACAGCGGGACAAGCAGTCCAGGAATTTTATTTTGATTGTGGGAACTGTCCCGGTTATATAGTGGGTAAAACAGGACTACAAATCCAATCATGCAGCGGAAAAACACTGGGCTAGATGTTCTACTCACTTCAGGGACTAGGTAACTCGGGTTCTGTTACGTTCACATCTCACTCCTCACGGAAGATATGTCATCCTTCCTTGCCATGTCCTCTTCCCCCCGCTCACTACTCCCAAATGCCACATTTTTGAGTTATCGGCCAAGTGCTCTTTCTGTCCCATGTCTGTCAACACAAGTGCATTTACTCCGGCCCTCCCTCCTTTTTTTGAGTATTTTTTATTTATTTTTATTTTCTAAAGTGAATAAGATGAGACGTCTTTGAAGCTGACAATTCCAGTTCACAGCTGAGACGCTGAGGATGTTTCCAGAGAGTGGCGAGATATGTACCCTGAAGTTTCCTTTCGTGGTTCCAGACCAACGTTATAATTCCGTTTAAAGTCGCTTTGCTGCACTGTGGAATGTTATCCTTCATGCACGCGCCTCTCCTCCGTGCTATCTCTTCCAGAGCTGCTTCCCAGGCCCCCGGACACCCTCCCATCCACGCATAGCTGGCGTGTGGGGAGAACTTCCTGCCATCTGCAGTTGATCAGACCCGCAGCATTCATACATGCAAAGAGCACAGATAAAGGCCGCTGGGTCGAGGGACAGCCAAACATTCTTTCCACAATGACCCTCCATGGTCTCCGGCTTTACTCTCAGGATTTTACCGATCAGGCTATTATATTCACGAGGTTGGTAAAAAAAACAAGCATTGGCATAGCCAATAGGTCTCGCCTTTGGGACCTTATAAGTGTTTAGCCATGCAACAGTTGATGTTGTTGCACCAAGGATATTGTGCTGCATAACTAAATACTTATAAGGTCCCAAAAGCGAGACCTATTGGCTATGCCAATGCTTGTTTAGGTTGAGGCTACCAGAGTGCAAACTGAATGGTTGCAAAATACCTATTGTGGGCTTGCCAAGATCTCACAGTGGGCTTACAGCCTGCCTATTGCTAACCATTGCTTAGCTTTTATTGTCACTCTCACTTGCTTGTTTCTTATTCAACTCTCCTTGTCCTAGCGTGTCCATCTTGTGTTTGTCCTTCCCCTGGAGCATCTTTCTGACTGGCTTCTCGCTCTTTTCTTTGCTTATTTTTGGGGAACTTTCTTCTTTTTGGTTAAGCACTCCATGAGAGTTCATGTGTTTTCTAGCTCTCTCCTTTTCTCACCAGTGTGCTTTCCCAATATATCCCCACACTCCTTTATTTCTCTCTCATGTATTTTTCCCCTTACACTCTGTGTTGTTATCATCCTCATGTTCTTCTACTCCACTCTGAGTGTGCCTGTCATTTTAGTGTGTTTCTAGCTGCCTTGTGTGCTTCTCTCCATGCACTCTGTATTCTTTTCTCCGAGTGTGATTCTCTCCATGCGCTCTGTATTCTTTTCTCCATGTGTGCTTTTCTCTGTGTCACGGGGTTACTCTCTCCTTTGTGTGATGCTGTTCCCCTCCTCTTCCCCACCTCCTCTCCCATTCACTCCTTGATTATCCCCCGTTTCCACAGGTTTTTTTTCTTTAAATATGTGTTTTAGCGATAAAAATTTATTTTTCAACATTTTTAAGTGGCATCCACCATCTTGGATTGGTATTTAAAACATTAAAGCCAATGACACCTGCGCTGTTCCACTGGCATGCGCATGCCTTCTGATACAGGCATATGCATACATCATCAAGCATGCACGTTAGTGGAATCACGCAACTGGCAAGGGCAGTCATGTCATTGCATCATTTCCATTTATTTATTTAGCTATTTTGACGATGCTGTACAGCATCGGGGAAAGTTCCCAATGCTGTAAAGCATCATCCAAAAACATTGGGAAAGCCAGTAGGTCCCAAAGGTGACATCTATTGGCTTTGGTATTGCTTGTTACTAATAGACCACATATTCTTACTGTGTGGAGATGATGGTGGATGTGGTGAGGGGTAGAAGAGTGCATTGTTACCTTTGGATCCACAGTGCAAAATTTGTGTTTTCTGACACCCAGTTCCTTTAAAATAAAACCACATTACATCTGTGATTCCAAAGATCAACACAGGGCAAGAAACCCTGTCCCTGCCACAGCATGGTAAACCATATAGTTGGCCATATAGTTAAAAACTATGGGGCATATTATCAAGCCCCAGCGATAATTATCGCTGAGCGCGCTTAGCGCGCTTTAAATTATCGCCGGCTATCGCTGGAATATATCGCCAAGCTAGCGCTGTATTATCAACGCTTAGCGCTATGGCGATAAATATTCCAGCGATAGCGGGGTTTTCCATGGAACATCGCTGGTTTTCCAGCGATGTTCCATGGAAAACGGCGATAACTTGATGATAAGGCCCTGTGGCCATAGCCCCACAATCCACCTCCCATGTTAGGTATGCCTTAGTCAGGAATTTACTGAAAAAACAAATAGAAGGAGTATGCCCCAGAGAGCCAAAAGGCTATTACGGGAAGCGCCGATGAAGAGAAATACCAGAGAAAATTTCTTTGGTTTAAAAAGACCCCTCACTCACCAACCTAGTTGGTGACATGCTTCATCATTGGGGTCCCACCCGAGCAGCCGAATGCCACTCGGGTGTGCTACGACACCTGATTACAGTGGAGCGGGTATTTTGAGTGAATCAGTGGAGTGGTGATCATAAAATTGTCTTTATTGTACTCCGTTACTTTTATTATGGAGCAAGTAAGACAAGATTAAAAATGAGTACACAAGAGTATTACCGTAGTGGACCTACTTGTCCACGGGTAAAAACTGTTGGTGGTGATAAAGTGAAAAGTGATAAGTGGGTCTACATGTTTCAACCTACAGTGTGTATTACTAGGTTTTCATCAGGACCTATGACCCGGGCGGTGTACACACGCTAAGGTGTACCCTACCCTCGGTCACAATTAAAATTCCATGCTGAGTACTTACAGGATGGAAACCCTTTCAGTCTTCACGAAAGGAAACATTTTTCTGAAAAGAAAAAAGCACATAGATACCATGCAGCAAATTAATCATGTATCCATGAATCAACATATCCGTGCATATCGCACACAGATCGCTTCCGTAATCAAAATGCATGTGCCTGGTGTCAGTGCTCATCTAGCACCCAAAATGTGTGAGATCACACTCATGACAAAGACAAACAATACATAGCGACAAGTGTCTAAGTGAACCCAACAAATGCGTGGTGTCATACCTCACTTGTCAAAGGTGTACCAGATGTCAAGGTACTATTTAATCCAGTAGATTCGAAAACAAAGAAAAAGTTCCTCTTGATAAGGCGTAGTATATATACTCTAATTACCACACTCAAACGAAAGATTGGATAAGAAATGATCATAAAAACAGCACTTAGACTATCTGAGGCAATGATGATAGAAATTACACTTACTGAAAACCAGATCAAAACAACAATTACTGGTTATAAAAGGAAACTAGATGAACTTAATAAGGAGATCAATGAGTATAAGGAGAACTTAACTCAACAGAAAGCACAGAAATTTCACAAGGATCTTAAAAAGTTCTCCTATACTAAAGTCTACCCCTACTCTGATCCTGAATACATCGCACCTTCTCATAATGACAGGGTTTCCGATGTATCCAGCAATGACTCTACTGCCAGTAGTGGTTCCAGCACTGGCAGTGGGAGGTCCAATGGACAAAGAAGACAGTATAGACCACCTATTCCGTGGCCTAATTACAACGGCCCACCAACAATGGGTTATCAAGGCCCGCCCGCAATGGGTTATCAAGGTCCTTATAATCCCCACCATCCTTATCCTATGTTTGGGTGGCAACCGCCAATCCCACAACCATTGTTCCAACAGAACTCTTTCAGGCCGCCTTTTTTAGGCAGGGGCCGAAGAGGAAGGGGTCGCAGAAAAGGACACAATCAAGTACATTGGGAGGAAGAAGACCCAGTGGGCAATCACACGAGGAGCAGGACTCGGGAACCACAGGCAGGGCCAAGCACCCCCAGGGCTTAGTCACCAACCTTTCATCGAGACCACTCTCTATTGTTGAGGAACGGGTTTTGAATAAGGGTTTGGGATTTGTCCCCACTGCCAATGTTGACAAATTTGGTCTGCATTGCGAATTATCTGGTTTCTTTAGGAAACTGAGACTGAAGGCCTTCTTTGAGGGCCAAATTGATTCTACCTCTACACAAGAGTCTCATGACACAGGTCTCCGTTTAAAATCTACCTTTATACCTCCAGTTCACACGACTCCCATTGAGATTCTGTCATTTGAACAAGCTGTGTTCAATGACGTAGAACGCATGGAGATAAAAAAAACTTTTTTCGATATGACCAAAGAGGAGAACTTAGCGCTGGCAGAACTGAAAAATTGTGACACAATCATAATAAAACCAGCAGACAAAGGAGGAGGTGTGGTGGTACAAAACAAGTCCGCTTATCATGCGGAATGTTGCCGGTTGTTAGCTGGCACAACCAATTACACCCCACTTATCTCTGATCCCACACAAGCACTTAAATTTGAGATAAAAACCTTGGTGGCAAGTGCGGAGTTCAGTGGTTTTATTTCTAAACACGAGGCAGATTTTTTAACTAAGTGTGATGAGAAAATTCCATATTTTTATACACTGCCTAAGATGCATAAGAACAGGGACCCCCCTCCAGGCAGACCCATTGTGTCTGGAATAGACTCTTTGTTAGAGCCCCTCTCTCGTTTTTGTGACTTTTTCTTCAAAACGATTGTACAAAAGACAACCACCTATTTACAAGACACTAAAAGTTTACTCAACCTTCTTAAAGAACTGACGGTTAATGAATCCACGATTTTGGTATCTTTTGATATCGAAAGTCTCTATACGAGTATTCCCCAGGACGATACTTTGGAGGTACTTAGAAAAGCCTTAGAACACAGTGATTGGCCTTTTAATACCCCAAAACAATTCATCATCGAGTGCGCCACACTGGCATTGAAAAAGAACTATTTTGAATATGAAGGAAAGCTATACCTCCAAATAGGAGGTACTTCTATGGGAAGTACCTTCGCTCCTAGTGTGGCTGGACTCTATGTCTTTGATTTCGAAGAAAAATACATATTGAATGCGGTCAATCCCTTTGCACCACACTTGGTCTTCTGGAAAAGATATATCGATGATGTCCTTGCCATTTGGCAAGGACCGAGTGACAGTCTTTTGGAGTTCATCGCATGGATTAACACCTGCGATAGGAACCTTAAGTTTACCCATTCATTCCACAATGATAGTATGATATTTCTCGACATTGTTATTACCAAAGAAAATGGGAAACTAGAAACTAGGACCTATCATAAACCGACGGCTAAAAATAATCTGCTTAGGTTCGAGAGCTTTCACCCTAGACCTTTGAGGGAGAATCTTCCGTACGGGCAGTACCTTAGATTGAGAAGGAACTGTAGTAAACTGTCGGATTACCGGAACCAAGCAGTTGACCTGTCCAACAAACTAATTGAGAGAGGTTACCCTGTAAAACTGATCACCACATGTCAGAAACGCGCACGCAACCAACACAGAGATGCGTTGCTGGATAATAAGGTGAACACTAATTCAAACATCCCCCTTACTTGTGTCACTACATATAGTACCATCTCTAACCAGGTAACACGTGCTATTAATAAACACTGGAACATCATTAACACAGGGAACCTTAACTGGGCCAAACCTATGTTTTCTTTCAAGAAGGCGAAAAGCCTTAAGGATACTCTGGTTTCCACTCGCCCTAGGACTAAGAAACAAGCAATGCAATCGACTGTCTTGAACGCTTGGGGTATGCCAAACATCACAGGCCATTTTCCATATGGCAATTGTAGTGTGTGCCATCTGACCACAACTAGCAAGACTCTTAACTTGGAACCAGGCAAGATCTGGACTCAGAGGACGCACACAAACTGTAATAGCACCAATGTGGTCTATCTAATCACCTGCCCCTGTGGGCTTCGTTATGTTGGCATGACTGGGAGAAAAGTTAAACAGCGAATTTGCGAGCATCGCAGCACCATTAGATGTAAGAAAATCACTACAAGATTGACTGAACACTATCTCCAAAGTAACCACACTACTAACGACCTAAGATGGACAGTCATCGAAACGGTAAGACCCGGTGATCAGTCTAACAGATATCTGTTCGAAAGGGAACAGAGATGGGTCTATAGACTATCAACTCAAAAAAACGGGTTGAATGATGGGATTCCGTGGAACACTGTTTTATCCAGATAGATAGATTGACATATAGATCTGCCTTG
The DNA here is from genome assembly GCA_963921515.1 of Calotriton arnoldi. NCBI lineage: Eukaryota > Metazoa > Chordata > Amphibia > Caudata > Salamandridae > Calotriton > Calotriton arnoldi. The sequence goes on from CAWUFW010000655.1 coordinate 1,380,321, forward strand.
TGGTTTTCTGTATATAATCAGTGCAACCTTTTTGTGCACGAGGATCACATTGGCATATCATTGTACACTTACCATGTCAGTATACCCTATTAACGACTTATGGGCACTTTCTATTCTTTTACGGCATGATCATCTGCCACTTTTCACTTTCAAGAATATCACTTCCTTGTTGACATTTATGATTACATGCCACCTTAAAGATCCATGTCTATAATGCCCTCTTTCTGTAGCGATTTCGTGTATAACTAACTTTGTGATGACCCTCCTGTTTTCAGATTAAGCTCTATCGTTATCTGTACGATTAGATTATGTGTCGCGCATACATGCCGACTTTCACAATATTGTGTTATGCCTATTTTCTACAGAGACAGTGATTCCGGTCTCTTAAAACTGACAATCACCTTTTGACACGCCCCCATGGCTTTTTCTAAAGCCATTGCTTGCTTTTGATGTCATCACGCAGTACGCATCTCACCCGATCACGTGACACACCCGGAAGCCTCTGGGTTTGTTATAGACCGCGAGGACGCCGGTTTCACTATCCTCGGGTTTCCTGATGGGGTCACATCGCAGGTTTGAGTAGCGGATGGCATGACTTGATGAAGTGAGTACTCGGGTGGGCTCCGTTTTTCAACTATCCTAACGGAAGAGTTATACCATCATTAAATGTTTTATACTTCTCCGCAGAGTTTGACTAAAGTCAGCATCCATCCCCACGGTAACCATGAGGCAAGACGTAATTTCGTCGTTATGTAAGCCTCTACCTTGATATCTCTTCTCCCATTTCTTATCCAATCTTTCGTTTGAGTGTGGTAATTAGAGTATATATACTACGCCTTATCAAGAGGAACTTTTTCCTTGTTTTCGAATCTACTGGATTAAATAGTACCTTGACATCTGGTACACCTTTGACAAGTGAGGTATGACACCACGCATTTGTTGGGTTCACTTAGACACTTGTCGCTATGTATTGTTTGTCTTTGTGATGAGTGTGATCTCACACATTTTGGGTGCTAGATGAGCACTGACACCAGGCACATGCATTTTGATTACGGAAGCGATCTGTGTGCGATATGCACGGATATGTTGATTCATGGATACATGATTAATTTGCTGCATGGTATCTATGTGCTTTTTTCTTTTCAGAAAATGTTTTCCTTTCGTGAAGACTGAAAGGGTTTCCATCCTGTAAGTACTCAGCATGGAATTTTAATTGTGACCGAGGGTAGGGTACACCTTAGCGTGTGTACACCGCCCGGGTCATAGGTCCTGATGAAAACCTAGTAATACACACTGTAGGTTGAAACATGTAGACCCACTTATCACTTTTCACTTTATCACCACCAACAGTTTTTACCCGTGGACAAGTAGGTCCACTACGGTAATACTCTTGTGTACTCATTTTTAATCTTGTCTTACTTGCTCCATAATAAAAGTAACGGAGTACAATAAAGACAATTTTATGATCACCACTTCACTGATTCACTCAAAATACCCGCTCCACTGTAATCAGGTGTCGTAGCACACCCGAGTGGCATTCGGCTGCTCGGGTGGGACCCCAATGATGAAGCATGTCACCAACTAGGTTGGTGAGTGAGGGGTCTTTTTAAACCAAAGAAATTTTCTCTGGTATTTCTCTTCATCGGCGCTTCCCGTAATAGCCTTTTGGCTCTCTGGGGCATACTCCTTCTATTTGTTTTTTCAGTTAATTCTTAGGGGACTAGGAGTACCCCCTTAAAATACCCTCTCTCTCTTATTGTTTTACGTTAGTCAGGAATTTAACAGACGTTAAATTCCTGCGTTAAGGCATAGTTAACGCGATTTCAAATATCGCTAACCCTCGTTGATAATATCGCGAAGCTGGGTTAGCGATATTTTCCCATGGAGTTTTGTCAGGCACGCCTCCTTTGCATCTCATTAACGATGCGATGTGAGGCATGCTGACAACGGGCGCTAAGTCAAGGGAACACGCGCTAGCGTGTCCTTGATGATACTGCGATAAAATTATCGCCGCTTTTCGCCCGAAAACGGCCGCTAAAGCGGCGATAATTTTATCACGGCCCCTTGATAATATGCCCCTATATTATCACCCTAGTAAGTATGTTCATAGTAGTTTTGGAGAAACTGTATAGAATCCCACTGTTAAAACAACACTTCAATTAAGCCAACCAATAACCAACATTGGAACAAATCTTGTGAGCAGGTCGAAAGAAAAACATTCAGCACCCACAACAATATATAGAACCACAGTCCCTCTTCCACTGCTTCCTAATCGCACAAAAAGGAATTATAACAGCTAGGGGTACAATATAAGGCAATTCATATGAGTAAAGCATAGAAGGTGCAAGCAAACAACCTCCCATGCACATGCATAGTCTAATGGGATGCACCAAAGTACCAATAGCCGGTGTAAGTATAGTTTATCAGCCTCCAATGACCACTAGAGCAGCATTCGCTACAGAGGAGGCCAAATCAAATAGTAGCCAAGAAAAATAGCCTTCTCAGTTGTTTCCTCCAATGTCCTTAAGTCCTTACAAGGGATTGACTAGACCCTGACAATGCCTCCTCCACTCATGGAACCTCTAAATCTGTACCAAAGCAGTATAAGTTGGAGGAACACTCCACTTCCAATGGAGTGCAGGATGGTGTTTCACCAGCAGAAGAGCCAGTCTGATCAAGCTGGACTGAACTGTAATATGCCCCGCAACACAAGGTCATATTGCACTAAATGCCCACGATAGCACAGATATCAGCCAAAACTTTGGACCAAACTGAGTCTACGGTGGAACAAGCCCTGTTTATATGTATTATTCTTTTTACTGAAACTGTTGTTTTTTTTCCTTGTGACAAAGGAATGCTATACTTTATCCAGGGCCCCTGGAATTATGTGATTGTGCAGCTGTAGCCTTTTCAACATTATTAGTAATTTACCACATATACATAAAACCCACACACATATTGTAGGAACAGTCCAGCCCAATCTGCCAATCCAGTTGCAGTACATGCAGTGCATCATGTAGTATGATGGGTCTGCCCAGATGTGGGTTCCTTCCTCACTGTGCCATAAGACTCCAGTTGCACTTCACTGATGAGCCCCAAATAGCCAGAACCAGTCTAGGGTTACTTGTGCTTTTTTCTGGCCTGGCAGTTTAGGCTGCTCTGCTCCCTTGGTGCCAGACCAAGGCATATATGTGGTCTCTCTCTGGTGTGACACAGTGGGCGAAAAACAATAGATTGGAATGCAATCCAGAGCGATCACAAGTGGCTGTGATTAAATCAAGTATTGCACCCATCACTTGGTACATTCCTGCTAAAGATCAAACGTGGAAGCAAGGAAAGAAGTAGTACTGGCCAAAGTATGTCCTGGGCCCTACTCAAGAAACATGAGTGCAATCTGGGGTAGTGACATTCTATTTACTTATTACAGTTTGAGAGTAGGCTTATCACCACTCTAGCATTGTTTCTGAGGGTGAATTGGCAATTCATGTTTTCACTGATCTAAGCTAAGCTTGCACAGAAGTCCATCTTTGGATAAGATCCACAAGCACACAATCACAGGCGGAACAGTAGGCACAGCAAAAAGCGAATTTAGGAAATCAAAACGATGGGCAACACTGAATCAGATGATGGTTCTACTGCCAAAGGATCCCAGGCTACTCCATGAATGGGCTCAGAATTGTTTTTACAAAACCTTTCTTGCCTGACAAAGCAGTATGTGTATTGAGGGAAGGCAGCATCTTAAGAGAGAAATGTGGCACAACAGGCCCAGGAGACATCTTGCACAAGGGAAGCAAAAAAAAAAGCAGCAATAGCCCAAGCACTCATTCATACCATGTAGACGGACACTTCATTAAACACTATCTGATGTTCAGTTTTTCTGTGCTCTAAAACAAAGCTTTTATGCAACCTCTTGGTCTCTCTTTCAGAGGTCTTCGAAGTTACAAAGTTTTTTGCTTCCTTTGCACATTCCTTGGGAAAACTTGCCAACTTCCTCAAGGTTGTAAATGTTCTGGGTTTTCTAAATTTACATGTAATTCAGGATGTTTGAGCCAATTTAAGTTGAGTGTATATCCCTTTTTAATGCTAAGATTATGATTCTGCACAACCAGTACTTTGAACAGAACTCTTAGGCTGTCATTACACTGCGGTTGGATAATGGACAGAAATTTCACTCTTTGGCAAATCTGTTCCTGTGCCTTTCAGTCTTTCACCCGGGTGAATTTACAACATCATTCTAAGCCAGAGTTATCACCTCAAATTTCCGCAATTTTTTCTCCTTTGTGGGTATTTTTCATTGTGCAAATTTTGCTAGGTGTTACCTTGCAAATATGTTTGTTGGAATCCCAGGGGTGTGCTTTATTATTGCAGTACTCTGAATACCAGGATTGGGCAGCAGCAGTACTGCAGTATTTCTGACTGCATTGTAACGCGAGCCTTAGTGTTCTTACCGTGTATCATGCATAGTGTGCATACAATGCATAAAAAAACTCTGTAAAAGGACTTTTGGAATGAAATGACTACGCACACTTTTTAATTTGGTTGAATTAGATTACATGATTATTTCGTCGGGGTGGGCGGAGTCCCCGCACTGTTTCAGAGAAGGGACCCACTTGCACTTACTTACCTGAGGCTGAAGGAGGCCACCGGGTAAGCACCTTGTTCTCCAGTACTGCAGCTGCTTGCATTTACAAATGTGTGTGTGTGCGTGCGTGGAGAGAGAGAGTGTGTGCGTGTGTGTGTGTGCGTGTGTGTGTGTGTTGAGAGAGAATGTTTGTGTGTGGGTGGGTGGGTGGAGAAAGTGTGTATGTGTGTATCTGTGTGTGTGGAGAGAGAGAAACCTGGCCACCGTCTTTTCCACTGGGAAGGGACAGCCCCTCTATTTGTGAGAGACGCACACTCAGGGTCTATCTTTGAATACCTCATCTTAGAAGTAAAAAGAAACTTCACCCACTACCCCTTCTTTGGTCAAATAACTGTAAATGTGCAGAACTTTTGTGCTTTCAAACTGGACAAAGACACCCACCAGAAAGCAAAAAAGCATGAACAGCAATTTAAAAAAAAATACAGACAAGAACATTTTGTTTACTCTCTAAAGACAGTTTAACAAGTAATCCAGCATTCCACACGTTTGTTTAAAAACAGTGTCCACTTCAGACATTTTTTTGCTCTGTTACACATTGAAAGGTGGAAAATGAGTAGTTTTGTAAAATAGGCAAGTTCCACTTTATAAGTGAGGAATATTATAAGGTAACACTATTACTTATTATGACATCACTTCCTTTGGAGTCATTGTGATTTACATATGCTTATTACCCATCAGACACGCATGCATGCATCAAATCACGCTCGTTCCCTCACACTGTGTAAAACACCTCCTTGTGAGGGCACAGGTTGCTACCCACTCTGCCACCAAGCACCTACCACCTGCAGAAAGAAGGATTCCGTGTGTCTGTCCGGGCGGTCTGAGCCTGATCGGTTGCAGCTCTGTATATATATTATTGGGTGCTGGTTCTCCAGGCCTGCTGCCAGGAGTAGCTATTCAGCTTTTATGGGCCCAGCTTTCTGCTGGTTACTGCAGCACCAGCCACTCGGCCAACAACCATCTCAAGGGCCAGGTGCCACACCTTATTGGTGGAAAATGCGGGTAATCGCCCTCTGGGGAGTTGGCAGGGGCATGGAAAGGTCATTAATGCTACTCAGGGATATAGTGTGTTATGAAAGCTTTACACAGCACACTATGTAGTCACGTCTCCTGGCAGCTCTCAATATAAGCATGAAAAGGGTTTGCACTAGATGGTCGCACCGCCCAGGGCGCGGGCGCACAAAGATTACAGATGGAAAGTTGCGTAGTTGCATTTCCAAGAAACTGGCATGGAAAATGCCCTCAGAAGATGGGCACACTTCTTGAGGTCTCAATGAGCGTATGGAAATGGTGCAGTGCTGATGGTCAAAGCTGTTTCCACTGAGCAAGAGGGTGGGATCTGGGGCCATCTTAACAGCATTGTAGGCCCCTGGGCAAAGCAGTGCACTGGGCCCTGCCTACTCAACCACTCACAGGAATAAAAATGTTTAACGGAAAATTAGTGTTAAATTATGGTCTGCTTGGGGCCCCTATGCTCGTGGGGCCCCCCGCTGTACAGAGTGCGCATGTGTTAAGACAGCACTGGTGGGAACGAATATTGGCTACGAGTAAACACCCACAACGGTGGCGTAACGTAAAATGGTGAGGCACCCCCAGCAGAATATGACGAGGGGCCCTTGAGCTTTCCATATCTCACAGTTGTTCATTAGCCTTGGGCGGAATGGGGCCCTTCCGAAGGGTTTGGCGGCCCATGAAGGGTTGCCTCCCATGGCTCCGCAGGGGCTGCAGGGGCCTGTGTTCTGCCCCTGACCCACAAACGGAAGCTTGTGGGTATTCGGTGACTTCTTATATGCAGATAATTCCATTTGCAGTCACTTTTTGTGAATGTAAACTGTCAATCTCCACTTGCTAAATAGATTATTTGCACAAGCAGCTCTCAGAATCGGGCCCAAATTTGACAGCTATCCCACTGGCTGGATACAATTGCACTTCTACTGTTCCTAAGCAGATTTACCCATACCATCATCCCCTAAGTCTGCCCATTATTATCAACAAACCTTGGACACTACAATGAACTGCCAAGAGTACACAGCATTTCTACACTGACACGGTTAGTACACAACATCAATACATATGGACTGTATGGTGGCATTGTTAGGATGGGCGTCAATTCACCAAACTGCCAGAGGTGGCAGCATTGATATCACACACCAAGATGACATCACAGTTTGGACCCTAGCCACTAACAGGCTTCATTTTGGCTGTCAGGGGCAGGGGGTAGGTCATGGAGCTCAATTTACAGAATGTAACCTATGTTGCTAGAACCCTAATTACTTCCTGTTCCTGCCGCTCCCTTCATTACCCCTTGAGACCACGTGCACAGTGGCGGCTCCTCCGCTACGGCGGAGCAGCGTCGCCCCACTGCTCTCTGAGCAGTGCAAAAACGAAAAATAAAAGGATAATAACATAGTGTTATTATCATTTTATTTTTCCGCACTGGCTCAGTTCGGTTGCTTTTTAGATACAGGACGGGTCTGGGCTGTCATCACAGCCAGCAGGGGGAGGAGTGGTGGGCACTTTCTAAGTGTGCATGACGGTTTGGCCGTCCGTCTTGGGCAGGCCCAACAGACATGCACATTTAGCATTTCTCCACCCGGCTGTATTGCACAGCCTGCCACTCCCTGTCTGAGCGCGGAACCAGGGTGCTCAGACCAATCACGATGCTGCTGTCATGCTGGTGACAGCAGTGTCGTGATTGGCTAGGGCAGTCTGGGAGCCTGTGTGCTTCCTGCTTCGTCAACAGAAGAAGGAAGGAGGAGAGGCAGCGGCAGGCAACTCAAGTTTTATTTTTTTTCTAATCCCTCCGCCCCCCCTACTATTCATTAGCAGCCGCCACTGTGACGCGCAACAAGGGTGCCAGAGACTAGCCCGGGATACCATCTGATGTCCCTATCTGCCATCACCTGACTTCCATGATAGCTGGGTGACATGGATAGGTGCACTGCCCATGGACCAGAAGATACCACCCACTGCACTGTACTGGGACTGTACATACACTATATTGATGTGCGGAGAGTGTGTGAGTGCAGCATGGCCTGTGTGGGAAGTGTGTTGTGTAGTGCCATTGGTACACTGCTTACTACTACCCCTATGTCTAGGGCTGAAGCGCTTACACAGATAAGCACGCTTTACCCTGTGGGTGTGTGGTTGGAAGGGGGCTGTTAAAACTTCTTGGGCAGAAAGTGGAGTTAATCTGCCACGTTGTCCTCGTGCTGCTATGACTCTTCTCTGTGGTGCCACTGCACTGCGCCGCTGCACCTGACCCCACTGCACAGCTATCTCCCGTACACTAGCATCTCTGGAAGGGGGGCACATGGGGAGTGGTATTTGTCCTGCCCCACCTTCTGCCCCACCACAACAACTGCTGAGTGTGCCAGAAGGTGGCAGAGAAAAACAGACACTGCCCCTTGCCGGTCACTTTCATTAATTGCACAGCAGTATTTGCTTAAAATGTTTCAATCATATCTTGTATGTTGGTGTGTGCATATAATGTGGAGAATGATGCGCTCCCCCTTCCAGCGTCACCAGACCCCCCCCCCCCTCCCCTCTTGTTGACAGCTCGCTCTCCCAGAGTTAACCGGGCCGTATAATAGCGGGGGCTCCCAATACAATGGTCGTCTAATTGACCCATGGCTACCTCGTTCATAGCAACCCTCGCCGGCTCCCAAGCACGCGGCGCGCCCCGAGGGGGGCAGGGATCTGCGCATTAGTGTGGGTGCCGGGGGACAATGGGGGGCTCCCCACGGCCCTGCTCCCCGACACTCCCTGCCAGGTGTTGTGTTTGGGTGACTTTGTTTTTCCCCTGCCTCCGTCAGGCCCATTGCGTCATTCCTCTTCAGGCGTCCGAAGGGGCGCGGCCGAGGGGGCATAAATAACACGGGAGTTATGACCCCTCCATTGTGGGGCAGCGGCGGGGGTGTCTCTCCTTCTCTGCCGGAGGAAGTGTTGCCATTCTCTGCTTTCACGCTTCCTCGCTCAAGTCTCTCTTTTCATGTCATGGCCCTTTTCATTGTCTTCCCTGTGCTTTTAGGAATTGCAGGTTTTTTTTGCAGTTTATAGTGTGAACTTGGCTCAAAGACATTAGAGAGAGAGAGCTTTACAGGATAACCAGACTGCAGTACACTTTTGTTGGTGGGCTCGTAGAGGAGGGCAGGGAGGTGGGGTCTTTAACCCAGAATCGCAGGATGTTGAGCCAAGGACAGTATGTGAACCTGGTTCACACTGGTCTCTCTAGACTAGAGGGATCCCCGTGCCACAGCTCGAATTGTCCTGCCCACCTTGCCCCACGAGCCCCAACACCACAGGAAGCAACACCTGGGAAAAAGACCAGACACACACCTTGCCCAAAAATAATTTGTACACTCACCTTTCACTACAATGCAGAATCATTTGCTTAAGATCTTTCTTTATATCTGACTTTGTGTGCATGTGAGTATTTATTCATATATACAGATATATATGGAAAAGTCAGATTTAAACATTTTATGCAAACGTTAACACACACTTTACAATTGACCTTTATAGGTGGCCCCAGCAGTTTTATCTTTGACCAATCTGCCCCCCCCCGCCCCCCAGCCCCTCGCCAAAATAAACAAAATCAGTTCTGGAGAAGCCACCGCTGGTTCCTGAGCTCCAGCCAGCTCCTTGCCCACTTTAGAAGAGTGGACCGCGGCAAACTTGGGAAGAAGGGCCGACTTCTCTTCTTCATGGAAGGCATGGAAATACTTCCTCTGGGCTAGGGTTGGTGGTGTGACTGCAGCTCTTTGCGGTCAGGCCAGCAAGAGGTTCAAGCGCATGGTTTATGCGAAGCTCTGGCAAGGAGGCCCGATGGCGAGGTAGTGGTGTTATTGTAAAGTGCACTTCCAACCATAGAGGTGTGATTGGACTGCGCACGGACCTCAACGGCCCCATTTTTGGCTGACAAGACCAGTTTTAATGGTCTTCTAAAACTTGAGATGCTTGCGAATATAGATGGGTCGGAAGTTCCCAAGAAAACCCCGAATTTTACATTTTCTATGTTACTAAATGTCACAAGGGCACAATTGTTTCATTTCTCCGTTTTTTTATAAATACTTGTTTTTAGTGGTGATAGTCTGAGGATTTCAAATAATTTATAAAGGCAACTCCCACAATACAGCGATGTGGTAAATTAAACCAGATGTTGTAGCCCTAATGTTATGGAGCCTGAGACCGTGGTTCTGGCAGCCCCCACAGTAGAACATGCACCGGTGTTCACATCCCTGCAGGTAACCTTGCTCTTGAGCCCATGTGGGTACCGCATGCATCCGCATGTGAGCCAACAGCTTCTATGTCTCCCAAGGTAGTGACCAGCACATCCCTGTAAGAGAATACTGCTGGTCTGGTCGACTGAAGGGACACCAGTAGGGCCGGCCACCAGAGTGCTATCATGTGCTGGACCTTCCTGCAAGTCTTGCTGCTCCGGATGGATGTGTTCAGAGCGAAGCAAGCACTAGCCTGTAAAGGGCTAGATGTCCGGAGCCTGTGTCCTCTTTGAACCACTTGCAGCACGACTCGTTGGGAAGTGGCATGGTCTTGGCAGCTGTGTGGGCACTTCCATCAACATACTGTGAGCATGGCAGAACCCATATGCCCTTGTGAAGCTCCCTGACCGTGCAGAAGGGTGGGCAGCACCTGCGGCATGTGTGCAGCTGCAGCCACGCTCTTGGAGCCGCAGTGGCAGATGGATGCATCACCGCTAGGGTGGGCCTTTGCCTTTATCCCTACACAGATGACCATAGTAGTGCATGCTTACTAGAGTGGCCTCTGTATTCTCACTGGGTGGTTAAGTTCACACTCCCAACCTCAAGAGACAGGCTCACATGAGGGCAAATCAGTGCAACTGTATTGAGCTTTGAGAAAGTCAGTGTGGCTGCCTCGGCAGTTGTCCCAAGCTACAACCAGGTACTTACTGGTAGTTGGGTGACCCAATCAGCACACTGTAAACAATGGAACCCACTGAAGGAGAACCTTGCATGTACACTTAATTAGCTACTCTCTCTGGCAGTGTTTGATATGTGTGCTTACAGACAGGGACACGTGCTACCCAAAGGTCATTTACGGCACCGAAGCTTGGGGGATAGGCATGTTGTGCCTGTAAGCATCAAGGATGGCATTATCTCCCGGATACTTGGTGCTAAAACATCACTCTGCTCAGTTATGCTATGCTATGTTATGTGTAGTGCACCACTCACCCGTGTGGTTATCCTGGTGCTGAAAGCGGAGTTGTATGGGCCGAGCAAGAGTCGGAGCTAAGTGACAAACCAGGTCTTCAGTTTCTGACAGAAATCAAGAACTGAGGAGGAGACTCTGATGCGAGAGGCTTTAGGAGTGATGTAGGAGTGATGTAGCAGAAGGCACGACTGCAGGGTCTTATACTGCATATGTGGGGTGTGTGTGAGGAGGAGTCCCAGTAAGCAGAGGTGTTTGGTAAGTTTGTGGAAGTTTATGCAGGTGTTGAGGTACGTGCCGTTAATATTGTGTAAGGCTTTGTATGCGTGTGTGAGGATTTTGAAGAGTGCTCGTTTGTGGATTGAGAGACAGTGGAGCTCTTTAAGGTGCAGGGTGATGTGAGTGCGGGTGGGAGTGAGGGTGACCTTAGCCGCAGAATTTTGTATGATCTGGATATCAGTTGAGTGTTGATTCTAGCACATAGTGTGTTCTCATTGTCTAGGTTGCAGTTTATGAGGACTTGGACTTAGCGACACAAGCCTTCTTGCTGCACTGCCCTACGTCAAAAGAAAGGGCAGGAATGCACCATATCTATGAGATACATCGCATTCCTGTCCTCTTCCCTAGCGAGGGCACACATTTGGCTGCCAAGCGACAACGCAGGCACCATGGTGCAAGAGTGTCTGTGTTGTGGGAATGATTGTTTTTGTGTAGAAAGGAGACATTCCTGCACAAAAACAATCAATGGAGGCGCTGTCCTCTTTCTATGTGTGCTAGAGGAAAAAATGAGGAGAAATAAAGTTGTTTCTCCTCGTTGCGCCTCCCCTACACCTCCCCTGGAGAGGCATAGCCTTTTGACGCATACTGAGGTTCACAGAACGATGTAAAACTGTAAATGTGTCAAATACCATGGGTGTTAAGTGGGAACACCTACCGTAACAGCCATGGCATGCCTCCCCATCGCAGTGTGAGGCAACGCAGCGACTTGCACTGCATTGCCTCACACCATATCTACAAGGCTATGAAAAGCAGCGCACGGTGGCTTTACGTGGTATTGTAGATATGGCACTGCACTGTGTACCGCTGGAACGTCAATAAAAGTGGCATTCCGGCGGCGTGCAGGGGCTTGTAAACAAGGCCCATGGTGTGAGGCAACGCAGTGCAAGTCGCTGCGTTGCCTCACACTGCGATGGGGAGGCGTGCCATGGGCATTACAATGGGTGTTCTCATGTAACGCCCATAATATTTTACACATTCCCAGATTTACAACATTCTGTAAACCTGGGATTGTGTCAAAAGCCTACGCCCCACCAGGGGAGGCGTAGGGGAGGCGCAACAAGGAGTAAAACCTTTATTTCTCCTCGATTTTTCCTCTTTCTATGTGTGCTGCATTCAGCAGCACACGTACAAGGAGGAAATCACTTCAATTGATTGTTTTTGTGCAGGAAGGTGTTCCTTCCTGCACAAAAACAATAATTCCCACAACGTAGACACCCTTGCACCATGGTGCAAGGTGCCTGCGTTGTCGCATTGCAATCAATTGTGCGCCAGCACTGGGGAAGAGGACAGGAATTCGCTGTATCTCAGAGATACAGCGCATTCCCGCCTTTTTCTTTTGACGTAGGGCAGCGCAGCAAGCAGGCCTGCGGCGCTGCCCTAAGCCAAAAGCTTGTAAAGGAGGTCCCAAATATGCTTGTGCGCTACTTTTGATGCTTGTGTGGCTCTTCAATAAATTGCAACATTTCCTTAAATAAATTGTACACAACAGCACTAGCCGAAAGTAAGGCACACATAATGACGACTTGCTTTAAATAGTGCTTCATACTATGCTTCTGCTGTTTCTAAGTGCTTTAAACAACATATTTTATCGTTGCTCAATTTAATGACCGTGTTTGGAAGGTTGGGTCGCACTTACCTTGGTTTGAAATTGTGACCGGCAGATCACTGCATTATTTCAATGCATTGAGTCATCTGAACTGTGCTTTTCTCCTGGTATTCAAAAAATGTTATTTGGATTTTTACATTTTTTCAGTCATCTGTTTTCCCCCCTCTGTGCCCAGTTAGCTTCAGCCCCTAGGCTAAAAAAAATAAGCCTTTAATGGCTGATCTGTGTCTAGATTATCCCTTGAGCTCCTTGTTGTCTTTGATCACTGGGGCTCGGTTTGAAATCAGCTGACAGAAGCAGTAAACTTCCTTTCAAGTCCTTCCAGCTTTGACTTTTTGTGCGTTTTATCCCCTTCGTGCTAATGCAGTGTACTGCCAAAGTTCACATGCAGCTGCTTTGTGGAGCAAAGAACTTGTGGAAACACCTTGTCCAAAGAGCAGGGATCTTACCAAGAGGAGGACATAACATGAGCCACAGTGAAGTGCGTTTCAAAAGTGCGATTTACTCTAATTGTGCACAGCTGAATCCAGGCACACTTGTCCCCACACTCGTATGTGACTAGGCTGCCTCCATTCCACTTCCAAGTATACAAAAAGTGATGGATAGAATGCTTGAATTAATCTCAGCCACTGGTAATTACTTGGGGCCGCATCCCATTCCATTGTTATTTAGCTCACAAAGTCACCTCAGTTCGGACCCAGCCATATGCAAATCAGTCGTGACCCTGCTCCAATAGGGACAGTCCAGCCTGAACTACCAAGCCAAGTCCTCCCTGAACCGGAACACATGCAACCCAGGACCGGTTTCTCCCTAGTTTCAGGATTTGTTTTTAACACAAACTTGATTGCATTTAGTGAAGTCACATTACATTTATCATAGTTGCTTCTGTACAATAGGCAATACATATCATAATAGTCTATTATACATACGAGATACAATATAGGTATACAGTATTCGCAGTCTGTGCAGGTAAGCGCGGTGGGGCCGCAGGGCAGGGGTGGGGGTGGAAGTTGACATACGACGGGATAGTGAACATAAAATAAATAAATAAAACTGCTTACCTTGCGCTCGCCGCATCGCTGACTTGGCGATGCGGCAAATGCAAGGTGAGTGGTTTTATTTATTTTATGTTCACTATCCCGTCGTATGTCGACTTCCACCCCCATCCCCGCCACACCGTGCTTACCCGCACGTGCCGCCACTGGTATACAGCAGTGCACAGTTCAGGAACCATTTCTGCATAGTAATGCATTTCAAACTTTACCCTCCAGCCCCCCAAAGTAAGTAGACAATTTCACCTATCTGAGATTTCTGGTGTATTAAGAATTTTATGTGGAAGCACATGTGTGTGGCTGCAGTGTAGGCAGAGTAATGGGAAAGTACCAGGGTATAACTGGTTCTCTGTGGGGGGCAGGAGATAGTAGCAGGCATGGGTGCACAAAAGGGGTAGTATGCATGCCTAGACTAATAGTGAGAGAGGGAGGAGGTAGGGCCTTAGTGTAGGCCAGATATCTATTGTAGGTTTAGCGGGAACAATCATGACCATTACTCCTCCTCAGAGACCTCATCCTGTAGCATGAACCTTTCTAATAGGACGTCCTAGTCGAGTGAGATGGGCCTCTTACGCATCCCCCTATATTCTTCCCGCCATATCGCTACACTTTCTTCCTGTCCCTAGTGTATAACCTCCTCACTCCATAGAATTATCTGTGGAGCCCTTGGGGATTTCTAGTGTCTGGTTATTAGCAGCTTTGCCAGTACAAGGGCCAAATCAATAAAGCATAATGCCACTTTGAAACTCTTAGGCCTAGGATATAGCCCTAAGAGACATCATGTCGTGGTATCTAAGTGTGTGATGCCAGTCTGATCTGTTAATGTTGTCGAGATCTCTGTCCAATAAGCACACAATGATGGACACGTCCATAGCATATACATGAGGTCCGCATCTGCCGTACGACAGCGAGGACATGCTGAAGAAGCCGACGGAAACGTACGGCTGATTCTAAGTGGAGTTAAGTATGCTCAAAGCAGAATGGAGAGTTGAATACATTTAAATCTCGAGTTATGAAAGACTTTTGGGGATACGCCAACAGAGTGGCCCAGTCCTTGTCCGTAAGCTCACAGGATAGGTCCGCTTCCCTTTTAGCTTTTAGGGAAGAGAGTGGAGTCATGAGATGGGTTCGAAACCCAAGGTAGAGCCAACGTACTAAGGGGCAGATTTACAAGCCCCTTGCGACACATTTGCGCCGTCGCTGAATCACTTATGTGATGCAGCGGCGGCGTAAAGCAAGCGCCACGCTGCGACGGATTTACAACGTGACGCATCTAGGGAGATGCGTCACGCCATAAACTCCTACACCACATTATACCTGCGTCAGGTATAATGTGGGCGTTCCGTCGCAGAAAAGCCTCGGAAAAGTGCCTGAGTGAAATCTACAAGATTTCACTTAGTCACTTTTCCGACGCCGCTGCGTCAAAACCTTGCGCCTGCTTGAAGCAGGCGAAAGGCGTGACGCAGAATGTTAAAGATAGGCTGGTTTGGAACAGTGCTGGAGTTGCGTCGCGCCCGCGACACGACTCCAGCACTGCGCCAACCTTACGCCGGCAGATACGACACGCACCTGCCTATTCTGGTGCCACGGCGCGCAGCATTGTAAATGCGGCTCATCCGTGGTGGCGCAAGGGTAGTTTTGCGTGTCGCAAGTTTACTGGCGCATCCCTGCTGATTTGCAGAGATGACCAGTCCTTGTAAATCTGCCCCTAAGTGTCTGTCATGTCCCATAGTACATAATGCCTGAATTGGTTCATGCGTCGCTGGTTCTCTCCCCTCGGGTGCCCAGTATTATCATACATACAGCTGGCGTGTGTAAGAAAGAGGTCTTCATGCAGCCCGTGTGTGTGGGTAAAATCAGAGTGTGATAGCAGTACCCCGTCTTGAAACAAATAGCCCACCATCACTACCCCCCCTGCTCCCAGGGGCCCAGCCTGCGTGGTGTCA
Source organism: Calotriton arnoldi (assembly GCA_963921515.1). Classification (NCBI taxonomy): domain Eukaryota; kingdom Metazoa; phylum Chordata; class Amphibia; order Caudata; family Salamandridae; genus Calotriton; species Calotriton arnoldi. The sequence goes on from CAWUFW010000655.1 coordinate 1,396,035, forward strand.
GTGTACCTGAAGATGTGGGAAGGCCATACAGTGGTATGTTTGGTGCGTATGGAATCATGGAATTAGTGTACTTCCTTGCCATCTTCCAATATGTCAGGGCTATGCGCAATAGGAGGCAGACGGTCCAGGGCACTGTTGTGCCTGGGCACAGCAGTCTGTGGAGATGAGCCTATCCAAGCCTTTCTGCCGTGTATCCAGTTTCCATCAAGTTATGGCCAGCTAACCAGTAAAACAGCCATTGTAAGTGCCAAGCCAGGCAGTATGCTTTAAAATCAGGGGCTCCCAGACCACCCCCTCTGCCGGTAATTGTAACTTCACAAGGCTTAATCTGTGGCGCCCTCTCCCCCTGGCGAGCTCTACTAGCATGGTGTTCAACAGTCTAAACACCCACGCCGGCACTACAGTTGGTAGGTTCACAAAATGATACAGTATGCGTGGCAGCATAATCACTCAAATATTTAGGCTTGGTACGAGGTCTAGTTCTAAATTTCCTCGAGTTATTTGCCTCATTAGGATTTTTCAAAGATAATGGTTGCTCATTCTCGTTCTCTTTACAATCAACATAGGAATGTTGGCTATGAAGTTTAGCAACTCTACTCAAATTCCATACTCTGTGGTCTTCTGTTCTGACAGCATTTTTAAAAATCTTAATCACTCTCATAGGCAAAAGGTATTTAGATCCAAGAGTGGTAGTGCCCTTGCGAGGATTTTTAATCCTAACTAAGTCACCTACGCTAATGACTGTCCCTTTTACTGCTTTCCTAACATCAAAACGCCTTTTGTTATCACTCATTCTTTTCAATTCCTTTATAGATTTATCTTGATCATCTTCAATGTGCTTCAAATCATGGGATTTGTTCAGGATCCAAGAAGGACATAACATAGTATATGCCTTCCTTTTGCGGAATAGTTCAAAAGGGGTTCTGCCGTCATAGAATGTGTGGTGAATCTGTAGTTCTTAACTTTGTTCAGAACCTCACTTTGCCAACACTTCTGGTAGGACACAGCACGCTGGATGGTTTCTTTGAGTACCCTGTTGAATCTTTCAACAATTCCATTAGTTTCTGGGTGGTATAATGCAGACTTTTTGTGATCGATGCCTTTATCAGACAAGTACTTGTCCATTTCTTTTGACGTGAATTGTACTCCATTGTCCGACAACACAGTGTTCGGGAAACCCTCTCTCACAAAAATATCATCCAAGAACTTTATCACATCCCTTGTCTCAACAGAGTTGGTAACTTTGACTTCGGGCCACCTAGAGTAGACATCTATAAGTACAATGATGTATTTGTCTGTGCTGGTATGCTTGATGGGACCCAGAATGTCAATCGCAACTTCTTCCCAAGCCAATTTGGGTAGTTTTCTTAACGTCATGGGTTGAACTATTGGTTTGAGAATCTTGTCACATTTGTTACATTCGACACATTCCCTCACATTCCCTCACAGACCTCTCAATACAGATGTCCATCCCTGGCCACCAGTAGGTTTGCCTTAATATCTCTTTCGTCTTAGAGATACCCGGGTGACTCTCATGGGCAAATTCAATTAATTGATTCCTTAAGTTAGTTGGAGGAATCAATCTGGTTCCTCTCAGCAAGATGCCATTCTGACACGATAACTCGTCTTTTATATGATAGAATCCAGCTAGAGCATCATTTACTTTGTCATGTTTGCTCCAACTGTTTTTGATGTTACCCAGAACAGACTGCAACGTTTTATCCTTAGAAAGTTCACTGATCCAAACATCTTCTTTTATTACGCTGTCATTGACACTGCAGACTGCATACTCATCAAATTCACTAAAATCTTCCCTAAAAATCTCATCTTTATCATTTTCTCTCATGGTCAAGCGAGAGCAACAGTCTGCTATATTATTTTTAGCACCTGGGACGTATTCCACACAAAAGTTAAATTCTTGAAGTGCGACAACCCATTTGCGTATCCTGGAAGATATGTTGTCTAAGCCCTTCTTCCCAAATATCTCTCTCAGTGGCTTGTGGTCTGTCTTAATTGTAAAATTGTTACCCCACAAGAATTTGCGGAGTTTCCTCACAGCCCAGTATACTCCTAAGGCTTCCTTTTCCACTACAGAATAATTAGATTCTGCTCCTCTCAAACACCTAGATAAAAATAGGATGGTTACTTCTACTCCATCAAATTCCTGCAACATAACTGCACCCAATCCTGTAGCACTGGCGTCAGTCATTATAACAATTTCCCGGTTGGGATCAAAGCTCTTCAAAGAGGAAGCTTCAGACAATTGCTTCTTAATGAGTTTGAACTCTCTTTCACACTCAGCGTTCCATGCGAGGCCAACACCCTTTTTTAGTAAGAGTCTCATATTATAAGTCTTGTCAGCAAAGTTGGGAATGAATTTAGTATAATATTCTGACATCCCTAGAAATTTCACAACTTCATCTTTGTTACTAGGGCTGGCCAACTTGTTGATGGTTTCTACCAGCTCTTTTTTAGGTTTGATACCAGATCCGGTGATGGTATGACCTAAGTAATCAATGCTGGAGATATTAAACTTGCATTTCTTTGCTTTGAGAGTAAAGCCATTCTCTTTGAGTTTATTTAATACCATTCTGAACCTGTTATCATGTTCTTGTTCGGTGTTTGCAAAAATGAGAATATCATCTTGATAGATCTTTATACCATCACAATCTTTAAAAACATGTTCCATCATTCTCTGAAAAACTGCTGCAGCTGATATCAGCCCAAACGGCATCCTCAAGAACTTGTATGTCCCAAACGGTGTTATGAATGCTGTTAAATCTTGAGAGGTAACATGCAATTTTACTTGATGATATGCCGCTGCTAGATCTATAGAGAAGAAAAACTTGGCCCCTCCCAAGAGTGATAACATTTCTGAGATGTTCGCCAAGGGATAGTGATCGACAACAACACATTTATTGAGCTCTCTTAAATCTATACAGAGCCTAGACTCACCATTAGCCTTGAGTGCCATGACTACTGGAGCCAACCACTCAGTGGCTTCCACTTCAGCAATGATACCACCCTTTAACAGCTTGTCAAGTTCAATCTTCATTTTCTCTTTAACTTTAATGGGAACACTTCTAACTTTGCTAACTATTGGTATAGAATTTTCTTTCAATACAATTTTGTGAGAGTAGCCTGTCAAACAACCTAGATGTTCGCTGAAAACTTCTGGAAACTCACTTTCAAACGAAGAAGTGATTGTTTGTAATAATTTGTTTTGTTCACCACTGAGATTTACATCTTGATTTGGTTGTGTATGAGTCGGTTCATCTTGTTTTATTATTATATATGGAGATTCATTAGGATCGAGGATTACTCTAAGATCCTTTAGGAGAGCCCAACTCACTAAAGAGTCACCCCTTTCAGAGATGTAAATCTTTCCTGAAGCTGTACTGGATTTAAAAACTATTTTGCCATTAAAGAATCCAGAAAGCTTGATAGGTTCACCACCATAACCTTTAGCTTTGATGTCAGGTTTATGCAATACTACTTTGTTGACCAAGTGCTCATCATATACTACTTTAGGAATTAAAGTGATTTTAGCACCTGAGTCAAACAGCATTTGTACTGGAATGTTCTCAATAAACACTACATCAAAAGGACCGCTCCTTTCTCCTTCACTAATTCTCATAATGATTTCTTCTTCTTCACACTCTTCATCATAAGAGATTTCTTGAACTTTCTTTTTGAGAGTCCCACTACGACAACATTTTGAGATGTGACCTCTTTTCCTACATTTTTTACATATGGCTTTCCAACCAATGCAATCTCTAAAATTTGCCGTATGACCATATTCACCACACCTATAATAAGTACCTTGAAATTTACTTGTTGAAGGTTCATTCTTGTAACCAGCATTACCTTTCTGCTCACTTTTGTAATTAATAGCTTCTTTTAGTTGTGAGTTTTTACTCCCACTTTTGTTTTGTTGAAAGGACCTCACATTATCTCGCTTGTCTTTAAACTTTTTTACTATTTGTATATTTTCTTCATTATGTGTTTCTTCATCCTTTTTTTTAATCCATCTACACATGCTTTGGTGTGTTCACAAGATTTAGCTATGGAGATGACATCAGAAAGAGATGGATTGTCTTTCGCCCAACACGCTTCTTTTACTTTGTCTAATGTACATCCTAACATGAATTGATCTCTTAACCTCTCTTCATAGTTAGTACCAAATTTACAAGTAGAGGCTAGTTTTCTCAACTCTGTAATATATTCTTCTGCATTCTCACCAGATTTTTGCATACGCTTGCCAAAATGGTGTCTCTCTAACACAGTAGAAACCTTTGGCAAGAATTGCAAATCAAGTTTCTTAAGACAAATCTAGTAATCATTTAGATTGTCTGTGTCTTGAGAAGCCAATTCAGGAAGGTGTTGAAATATTTCTTGTCCTTCTGGACCCAGACAGTGTAAAAGAAGTGACATTTTTCTTTCTGCACTGAGCGAGACACCACATACACGCGAATAATGTGAAAACACATTTTTCCATTTTTCCAAGGGATCGGTGGTTCGCCAGGAGAAGACAAGAAAAATGGAGGAGGAGGAACATTCTGCATTATTTAACTATAAAAATATAAATTTTGAAAGGTTTAATAACAGTGACAAGAATTATATTCGTAGTTGATTTAGAATTATCACAATGACCTGTAAAGGAAAAAAATTGTTAATAAAGTGTGCTTGTCACTGATTTGAACAAGCTACCTGGAAAAGAAAATATTAGTGCACATGTAAGGTGTGTCAGTCACCGTGGATTAATGACAGGCAAGATAATTGTATTAAGTGTGCCTATCACTGACTTAAATGAAAAGAGAATGTTTCCCACGCTGAAGAATCAATAGATGGAGTTTTACAAATGTCAAAATTCTCAATCTTTGTCTCAGGAAGATAAGGGAGTTACTTTGTCTACTCAACAAATGACAAAGACCTTCCAAAACATTCCAAACAAGTAGTCAAGTTCCAAAAGAAGCTTCTCACGCTGATTAGAATGTACTTTGTGACATCTGTGCAGCCTCACGTTAAGGAGGAAGTAGGAACAATCAAGGCGTGACTCAGGCAAGAAACAGGAAGTAAGGTTAGCAGACTAGCTTCTCTGCTAAGAGGATGACGTATGATGTGAAAGCCTTGTGGGAGAAGATCATAGCGTCACTGGTGAATGGAGGAGAGAGCGCGCAGGAATCCTGACGAACGTTTGAAGAAAAACAATACTTGCGGTGGAGGTTCGTCTCACAGATAAGTGATGTCAGCGTTTTAGAAAGATAACGAGCGTTTGAATAAAAACAAAGCTCGCTGTGGCGGTTCGCTTCAAGAATAATTCAGATTAACGTATGCTGGGCATTGAAGTGTAAAGTCAGGTCGCATTAAAGAAATAGACTTTAAAGGAAATAAACAGTCACGCACCGCTATTTCTTTCCACACAGCAAATGCGCAGATACCTGATGCGATTAATAAACAGACTTGAAGCTTTTCAAAATAAATGAAGAGGAGTTGCAGAGGGCCACGCAGCAGCACATCAAAGTTCAGGAGACAGGTTTCCACAGAAGAAAGGAAAGTCAATATGACTACACAAGTTTCTTAAGTAGAGGACCAGGGTTCTTTCAGCTCGTCGCCATTGTAAAGATCACTCCAATGGGTGGTTGATAAATAAATCCAAATTGAGTTTATTAAGAAGGTCCTTAACACCTCAGCCTGCTTACACAGCTCCAGTACATTTAACAGCTGACTTCTTGAATGTCAACATTCCAAACAAGTAGTCATGACACTAACATTATGTCACTCGGAACATTACATGTACTAAATTCTACTTGATGCCATGCAATGGCTTGGAGCAGTAAATACAGCAGTAAGTACAGCATACTACAGTTCCCTAGTAGTAGGTGGGAGGGAGCCATTCTCTTGCAAGGAATTATACAATTTTTCTAATTGAGGTACCAATCCTGTTCCATATGTTGAGTAAAATTGAACGGGGAGGTCGTCGGACCTTGGAGTTTTGTTGAGGGCAAATTCTTTGATTGCTCCTCGTATCTTGCCTGCTGAAATAGGGGCACGAAGGGGCTCTTGATCAGCAGCTGGCACTCTTGGCAGCGTCGCTTGTTGCAAAAAGTAGGTGACTGCCACTCGATCCCGGGGCGTCGGGCAGTGTACAGCATTGTGCAAAAGTTACGGAAGGCCATGTCATGTTGATGTCTATCTGTATCGTGGCAATCCTGTGGGCCAGTGTATTTATTAAAAGAATGGATGTGGGTGAGGGATCCGGTCGGATTAAATGGTCCAGAAGTGCATCTGATTTATCAGCATCTGTAGGTGTTCTCTGGGTGAATATAGTCTATGACACGAAGGCGCTCTAGGAGTTCTGCATGGGGAACTCTAGCTTCTTGTAGCCTATCAGCTGCCTCAGTGTCATCAACCGCAACCCCCTCCAGTGACCCCAACCTGTCCTCCAATTGCATTACTCCCGCACGACCTCTCTACGGGTCCCCACCACTGCCCCAATAGCTGCACCTCTAATCACCACCTTAAAGGCCTCCCACTCCGCTAGAGGAGAGGAGGCCATGCCCAAATTCTTGGTGAAGTGTGTCCCTGAATACCACATCTTTGAGTAGGGTGGGCTGTAGGCTCCAAGTGAGGCTCAGGGCAGGGACACGGTGCATGACAATGCCATTACTAATGGATTGTGGTCAGATACTGTTTTTCCCAAAAAAGTGGTGTCCTGGATGTCAGACTGGAGACTCGAAGGGCAGAGAAACCTGTCAAGGCGGGAGTGTAATTTGTGGGGGTAAGAATAGAATGAGTATTCTCTCATACCCGGATTACATTAACACAATACATCCGAGAGATCCCTCCCATCTAGCCACTGCCTCAATGTTTTCGCCTGTCAAATGGGGGCAGCTCTAGACAAAGGGGTGTGAGAGCGATTGAGCGTTGTGTTTAAAACTGCATTAAAATCCCCTCCCAGCCCCCATGGGTACAATGACCAATCTGATAATACTGTCGACAAGTGGGTCAAGAACACATCCTGCTCTGTGTTGGGAGAGTAGAAGCATCCAAGCACAATGTGATCCCCATTCAGTTCGCTCTTCACAAATACATAACGCCCCTGGGTGTCAATTCTAGCATCTAAGACTGCAAATGGATTCCAGCCCGGAGTCATATTGCAGCCCAACCCACAAACGCAGAGTAGGATGTATGGAATAACTTCCCGCTCCATTTTTTGCATAGTTTCTGAGACTCCAGGGCTAGATGGGTATCTTGCAAAAATCTGATATGTGCGCGGAGCCTCAGTGATTGGGCTAATACCCTGTGGGGCTTATTTACAAGGCCCTTGCGCCACTTTTGCGTCATTTTTAACATGGGAAAAGTGACGCAAAAGTGGCGCAAGGGGCTTGTAAATCTGCCCCTATGTCTTTTGTGCACAGACCCTAAACCTCTCACATTCCAAGTGATAATATTATAAGCATTTGGTACAGTAAGCATCGTGACCCTTAAAACATTTCCCACAGTGGGAGCACCAGCTGCCACAACACATCCCACATTACTTCCATTGAATACGATAGGTGACTGAGTCAACCACTGAAACACCCTCCCCTAGTACTTGGTCCATCGAGTCAATGTCGCTCGACCACATAAGAAAACAAACAACAACCAAAGAAAACTGTGTGCCTATGCTAAGAAGGCGATCATGATGCACCCTGTGGGTTGTCATGTGGGTATAGGACGGAGTCAGTTCAACCAGTGTGGCACTTATGGACCCAGAGACCCAGTATTTCCTATATTCCATCATAAACATTATTTACAAAGATGTCCTGCTGGAAATGCAGCCCATGAGTAAGCGGGATTGTCCCAGCCTGTAGAATTGCTGGTGGTCCCCTAGTAGGAAAACAGTATAACATAGGCTTTACTCACACCCCTGAGCTCAGTAAGGCAAGTGATATTTGTAGACTAATATAGAGATGCCTATCCACTAATGCAATCCATGAGTAAATGGGCTAGCTCAAACAACAAAAACTGCTGGCGGCAACCTACCAAAAAAATTCACAGTATCATATGTGCAGTACTCACGACTTTTAATCCAGTAAATCATGTGGGGTGATCGAAGGGATCAGTGCCACGCTGCCAACCGAATCTGAGTTTGAGACACTGCCCTGCGATGTGCTGGTGCTGATGGGCTTCTTGGACAGTCTCAGTGTAGTCGCCGAACAGATTGCCTTCTGCTGCCCCTCAAGCTTAACTCAGGGAAGACCGAAGTACTCATCCTGGGACCCACACCCTCAGCCTGTGATGACTCCAGGTGGTCCGCCGCACTGGGAACCACCCCAACCCCACGGACCACGCACGTAACCTCAGCATGATACTAGAATCCTCGCTCACAATGAACCGCCAGACCAACGCCGTATACTCATCTTGCTTCCACACACTACGCCTGCTTCGAAAGACATTCAGATGGATCCCCACAGAATCCATAAAGACGGTCACCCATGCACTCATCACCAGCAAAGTCGACTATGGCAACGCACTCTACACCGGCATCACACAGAAACTCCTCAAGAAACTACAGAACGTTCAAAACGCCGCAGCCACACTAGTCTTCAACATCCCCTGCTGCAGCCAAATCACGAACACCTTCAAGAACTCCACTGGCTCCCAGTCACCAAAAGAATCACCTTCAAGCTACTCACACATGCCTACCGTGCTCTCTACAACGCAGGATCCGTATCTCTGAACCACCGCCTCTCCAGCGGTGGTTCCTCCGCTAAGGTGGAGGAGCGTCGCCCCACTGCTCTGTGAGCAGTGTAAAAAGGAAAAGCAGTGTAAATAGGAAAACTAAAATGATAATAACAGATGTTATTATCATTTTAGTTTTCCTTCCTGCTTGGGTGCGGGTGGGTGGGGTGGGCCGGGCTGGCTAGTGCAGGGGGCAGGGGAGGAGAGTAAAGCACACACTAAAGTGCGCATGACTGTTTGACCAGCCCAAGAGGGCCGGTCAAACCGTCCTGTGCACTTTGCATCTTCCCCCCTACGCTGCATTACACAGCCTTATGAGGAACATGCAAAGCCTCCAAGTCCCTGTCTGAGCGCCAAACCACGGCACTCAGACCAATCACAGCGCTGCTTAAGGCAGCATTGTGATTGGACAGGGGATTCTGGGAGGCTGGGAGCTTCCTGTTGTGGCGCGGAGGAGACGGAGCAGAGGCGGTAGCACCCGGCGGCACTCAAGTAAGTCTGTTTATTTTTTTAAATCTTTTTATTAACAGTTCGTTTAATGTTACAATGACAGTATATTTTTCTTGGTGCACAGATAAGAACACGGTATTTTACATAAATTGGTCTCATCGTTTGGCAATCAGAGACTCATCAGCCCATGCTATCGACCTCAAGCGATCCGCCCAGGTACGTCTAAAAACATATCATTTTCTACAATGTGTTTAGTCACTACTATTGGACTCGGATTCATCCATTGGGGGGGGCTCACAGATATCACCCCGATAGGCGTTCCATCCACCCCAAATCTTTGTCCATTTTTTGGGGCATCCTCTATGAATATAAACTGACTTTTCCGCCATCATTGCCAGATCCATGTCCCTGCACCATTGACCAAGGGTAGGACTGAGGCTGGAACCCCAACGTTGTGCAATGTTCCGTTTTGCCACCGTCATTCCTAGGGTGACCCAGTCCTGAGCTGTAGTGCCCAAATCCGTAGGGTCCCAGATGTTAAGGAGACAGCATCTTGGGTCTGGTAGAACTGTGACATTCGTGACCCGGGAGAGTGTACGCATTACCGCACTCCAATAGAGCGTTATCTCTGGACAGAGCCATATAGTATGGTAAAATGTACCTGTTTCCCCACAGTTCCTAAGACAAAGCGGCGTATCTGCTCGGTGTATTCTGTGTAATAGTGTCCTGGTATACTACGTGCGATGCAGGACTTTTAATTGCACCAGTCTAAGTCTCGACGGTATGGCAGTCTCTCTAGGGGATGCCAGTGCCTCCCGCCAGTCAGCCTCGTCTATGTCTCCCAATTCTAGTTCCCATTTGGCCTTCAACGCTGCCGTGGGGTCTGGGCGGTTATTTACTATTTTCTGATAAGTTTGTGAGATTGCCTTTTTGTGTAGATGGGCCGTCAAAAGCCTGTCTTCTAGTGGGGAGGCTTCTTCAGGCCGTGTTCCCGGTGACAGCAGTGATTGAAGCGCGTGACGGACCTGAGTGTAGCGAAATAGCTCTGTCTGTGCTAATCCATAGGTGGTCTGTAAATGGGCAAACGTGACTACCTGTCCCTTCTTCCACAGATCCCCCACTGTTGATATCCCTATCAAGTCCCAGTTGTTAAAGCCTTTGGTATTGCGCAACATACCTAGTCTCTTCATGTCCCATAAAGGCATGGCTTGTGTGACTACTCCATCCCAACCTAGGGCTCTTCGTGCCTCAAACCATATGCGTATCGTGTGTGCTGTTGGGCCCGTGAGGTTATGCCTTCTCTTTTGGTTGTAAAGCGCCCCCATGATCCCAGAAGGGGCCAATAGGTGTCTATCCATTCGGTACGCTGGGTCCTCTGGGGGGGTATGGAGCAGTAGTTAATTGCCACCAGCTGGGAGGCCCAATAGTAAGTTTTAACGTCGGGGAGGGCAATGCCACCGTCATACCAGCTTCTAGTAAGTTTATACATAGCTATACGGGGAGTTTTCCCGTCCCAAAGCAGCGTCGTTATTCCCGCATTTATCGCTGCGAAGTATTCCAGGGGGACAGGGAATGGTGTGTTTTGTAGTGCGTAGAGAAACCTGGGGAGCGCCACCATTTTGAAAAGGGCAGCTCGCCCCAGTAATGTCAACGGCAGCGAGCGCCAGTGCGCGACGTCTCTTTTGAATCTCATCAAGGGTTGTGTCAAGTTTTGTTCAGTGAAGTGTGCGTGATCATGCGTTATGAATATCCCGAGGTACTTAAGGCCAGTGGTTGCTACCTGTAGAGTGCATCCTCATGGGAGCTGCGGCAGGGGGCCGTGTAAGACATAGAGAAGTGACTTTTCCCAGTTAATGGTATAACCGGATACTCGTCCATAGGCCGCACATATATCTAAAAGGCGGTTAAGGGAGCGCGCTGGGGACGCTAGGTATAATAATATATCGTCCGCATACAGCGATATACGGTCTTCCCAGTTAATTGCCCATCGTAGGCCACGTATCACTGGATCCCACCTGATCCACGCCGCCAGAGGCTCAAGTACCATTGCAAATAGGAGTGGTGACAATGGACAACCCTGCCGTGTCCCTCTCCCTAGTGGGAATTCATTCGATATGAGGCCGTTCACCACCACCTGCGCCAGCGGTTGAGTATATAATAATTGGACCCATGCACGAAATTTTGGCCCGAAACCCAAATGTTCCAGGACTGCAAAGAGGAAGGGCCATTCAACAAAATCAAACGCCATTCGTGCGTCGAGTGATAATATCACTGCGTCCTCCGCTATGGTCGACCTACGCTCCATCACCCCATGCAGTCTTCTTAGATTTTGCGCTGTATTGCGGTTGGGCATAAAGCCCGATTGATCCGGATGGATCACCGCGGATAGATGGGGATGCAATCTGGTGGCTAGCGCCTTTGCGAGTATTTTCGCTTCCACGTTGATCAAAGAGATCGGTCTGTAGGACGTGCACTCCTGCGCCGGTTTGCCCGGTTTAGGTATCGCAACTATAGTTGCGAGACGTTGATCCCTGGGCAGGATCCCTGTGTCTAAGCTATCTACGTACATGGCCAACAGGTGTGGCACCAGCTGGGGGGCTGCATACTTGTAGAACTCAACCGGGATCCCTTTGGGCCCCATTGCTTTCCCTGTATGTAATGCTCTGATTACCTGCGTAAGTTCTTCTGGTGTGATGTCCTCCTCTAAAGCTGTTACTGCATCTGGGGTTAACTTGGGCATATGTATGTCACGAAGAAATATAAGATTATCTTCCCTAGTCGCAGTGGCTATTGGTGTATATACTGTTGTGTAATGTGTCGCCAGTGCTTCTGCAATTTGTTGCGGCGCAGTTACTAAACGTCCGTCCTCTGATCTAATCTGTGCTACCCAGTTATGTCCCCTTTCCTTCCTTCCCAACCAGGCAAGCAATCGCCCCGCTTTATCACCCTGCTCGTAGATAGTGTGCTGCGTGGTGGTTAACGTACTAACGGCCTCCTCCCTTGTGTAAGCTGTATACTCCTGTTGTGCAAGGTGTAATCTGTGTGTCGCCTCCTCAGTGGTGTCCGCCGCATGTGCAGCCTCTGCCAACGCTACTTCCTGTTCTAACTTATCTATGTGGCTTTGTCGTTCCCTTCTCTGTCCCACTATTAAGGGGATTGCCTGCCCACGGAGGACTGTCTTGTACGCCTCCGATAGAGTCGTTGGGGAGGGAACCGAGTGTTGATTTTCTTTAAAATAGCACTTTGTCGCCTTAATGAGGCCCTGTCGTATTGTACGATTTTTGAGATACCCTGGGCGAATTGGGAACGCCCTCTGGTTCCGTGGGGCAAAGGGTGCATACGCGATGAGTATCGGCGAGTGGTCCGATATTCCCCCGGACAAGTGTGTGATCTCTGTCATTCCCAGCATTCCTGTGGCTAAGGTAAAGACGTAGTCTATTCTGGAGAGACTATTATGCACTCCAGAGTGGAATGTATATTGTCGTCCTGTCGGGTGTCTGGTTCTCCAGACATCTAATAAGCCAAGCGCATCGACAAATTCGTTTAACTTGCGATTGGCCCCCCCCCGGGTCCCTAGGGGGCTGTCGGTCTAAAGATGCATCCATGGTGGCATTGAAGTCGCCTCCCATAATTAGTTCTCCATCGGGGAGTGCGAGTAGAAATTTCCCCAACTCTGGAAAGGCATTCTGGTGTAGCATCGGCGGGATATATACTGACACAATATTATATAGTCTACCATCCCATTGGCATGTTATTGCTGCAAATCTCCCCTGATCGTCCTTGTGTGTTCCAGTTACTATCAAAGGGAACCGTCTATTTATTAGGATCCCCACCCCTCTGGACCCGGAGGTAAAGTCAGAGTGGACTATCATTTTGAACCCCCATCTATCAAGAGCCTTGACGGTCGTTCCCTGGAGGTGAGATTCCTGGAGGAGTGCGACCGCGGGATTTTTACGTCTAAGGTAATGTAATACCAGACCTCGTTTTATTTTGTCCCCCAGGCCGTTAACATTCCATGAGATCACTTTCAACGGAGGGCCCGATTCGTGAGAAGTCTGTGTCCGGAGGCCAGTGTCACTATCTTCTAGAGTCGTGTCTGTCATAGTGATCATTAACGGCCAATCTGCCGTGGGTAACTAGGGACTCGTCTCCTATTCTGTCATCTGTTTTGACCTGACCTGTAGCACCAAACATTAAAGTTGTGATCATAACGAAAATAAACTCAGATAACTGAACCCAACCCCCACCCCCTCCCTGCCTCCCTACACAGCGGATTCAAAACTACCCGCCACCCCAACTCAGCAGAGTGCTTTAACCCCATAACTGTGTACTTGCATAAAAAGGGGGGGGAGTCATTCCGTGCCCCCCGCCTGTCCCCAAGTGTGTCCTCATTGTCCGAGGCGTATAGCCTGCACCTTATATCCTCTCGATCCAGGTCTCATTGTTCAGACAGAACATCACACGGCCACTACTGTGGTTCTCTTTCAGGCCATTGGATCACAGTGCAGCCTGTCGATCGAGTTTCGTGACTGCTGATCGCCACTCCCTTGGCATGGGGCAGAGCCTTTCCCAAGCTCCGCGAGGCCGCCCCTGGACGGTCCCGTGGCGCCATACACACCACCAAGTAAGTCATTCTATGTCACTACCAGGCGCCGTCTCGATGTTTGTCGCTGTCGAGATCTCTGTCCCTGAGGGTCGGCCTGTTTGAGAATGTTGCTGTCTATGCTTTGCTCCTTGCCGGCTATTTCCTTTGGCTGGACGCCACCCTTCCAGCCAGTCATGGGCCTCCTCCGGTGTCACGAAAAACCAGCTCTTACCTTCCGCTTCAACCCTGAGCTTTGCTGGGAAAAGCATTGCATATTTCAGTTCCCTGTTTCGCAGCTCTCGCTTGACTTCCCAAAAATTCCGTTGCTGTCTAGTGACCGCCGCCGTATAATCCGGGTACAGTGTCACATCGCTGTTGTCTATCCTCAAGGGGGGACCGACTCGGGCCGACTGTAGAATCGCATCCCGGTCCCGGAAATTGAAAAGTCGTGCCAGGATAGGTCGTGGGGGGGCCCCTGGCTTGGGTCGCCCGCCCGGTACACGGTGGGCTCTTTCCACCGAGAAGAACTTTGAGAGACCGCGAGGTTTGAGCTGCGTTTGGATCAGTTCCTCTACGAAGAGATCAAGTGCTGGTCCCTTGATGCTCTCTGGCACCCCTACTAAGCGGATGTTGTTGCGCCATGAGCGCCCTTCCTGATCGTCGAGTTTCTCAGCCATCTGCTTGGTTACTTGCTCAAGGTGTCGTACTTGCTGTTGCAGCGCCGCCGTGTCTGTCGATAGGGCCGCCGTGGTGGTTTCGACCTCCGTCACTCTTGTGTTTATTTTGGATACATTGGCTCTTAGCAGTGTGATGTCACAAGATATAGCACCTATGGAGGTTTGCATTTGTTGAAGGGTGGCCATCACATCCTGCAGTGTGACCTCTTTTGGTTTCCCCGACTGTTGGCCATTAGCCGAGCTCGGGGCTTCGCCCGATGTGTCCTGCTGCTCTTTGACAAAGGTGTATTTGTCTAGGCGGTTGCTTTGCACTGAACGCTGTCCCCTTCCTCCCATGGCGCCTTCAAACTCAGAAGGGTACCCCCCCTCAGTTGGCACCGGGGGGGTTCAATGTCCAAAGTCGCTTATCTGCGTTGAGGTAGGAGTCAGGGCGATCTGCCAGCTGTGCCTTCAGATAATTCGCAGCTAATGACCTTATCAAAGAAGGTGAGGCGGGGCTATGCTGTCCTGTACTCTTATAGGATGTAGTAACTTTGCTGCTACGTAGCTGTGGGGCCTTTAAAATTTAGCAGACCGGCCTGATCGTGCGGTTCACGCCAGAAAGCCGTCCCACGTGGGGCCTTCCCTCGTTGACTGCTACCCCAGGAGATCGGCTTTGTCTCGTTGCAGTTTAAGAGTTAGGCTTGCCACGTCTGGGCACCTCAATCCATATACGGGGTCTCTACATCCCTCGGTCGCTTTTGTTCTGGTGTGGCCAGGGCTTCTCCTCCTCCCCTCAGTTCCAGACGGTCTCTCCACCAGCCCGGCCCACCGGTATTGCGCCCACGGGTCGCTCCGGTTACGCTGCAGCCAGGAATTGCACCCAGGCGTCGTCTTCAGCAGGCCGTGCGGGGAAGCGCGCATACACTGTCCGCCTCTGCTCCCGTCTCAGCGTGCGGCCCCCATGCTCACCTCCTTACAGTCACCGTTGTGCCTCAAAGCCTCTCCGGGACACCCAGGATGCGCCCACGGGTCGCTCCGGTTACGCTGCAGCCAGGAATTGCACCCAGGCGTCGTCTTCAGCAGGCCGTGCGGGGAAACCCGCATACACTGTCCGCCTCTGCTCCCGTCTCAGTGTGCGGCCCCCACGCTCACCTCCTTACAGTCACCGTTGTGCCTCAAAGCCTCTCCGGGACACCCAGGATGCTTCCGCGCCTCTCAGCATCACCACCGGATCCCATCGTCTCCCGGGCAGTAAATCGCGGGCCGCCTCGACATCCGCTACTCTTCGGGCGGCTTCGATACTCTTCTGCTGTTTAGCATCTCCCAGGGTCCCCGTGCATCCAGGGGATCCCGCCCGTGCCGCGGGCGGCTACTCACTTCACGCGAGGTCCCGGCTCATCCACAAGGTCCAGGCCTTAGCTCCGCCCCCAGGGCTTCGGCGGCTCCAGTCGCGTTCTAAACAGTGAAAACCGTGGCAACCGTCGCTCGGGTTCTCACTGTACCTCCGTCGTCGTTTTCCGTCGGTGCAGGTGCCGGATCAGTGCCAGGATTATAGGGGAATGTCGGGTGGTCCCCGGAGCTCCCTTAGGCTGCGGCCATCTTTGCCGGTCGCTAGCCATGCCCCTCAAGTCTGTTTATTTTTATTTATTTTATTCTCCGCTCCCCTCCTGCACCCTCCCTGCCCCACCACCCATGCTTAGTAGTGGCCGCTCCTGCGCCTCTCATTCCACGTACCCGCCAGACACCTTTGCTCTGCCCAACTGCTCCTGGCCACCATCCCACGGATCCACAAGACCAGAGCCGGAGGAAGATTCTTCTCCCACCTCGCTGCCAAGACCTGGAACACCCTGCCTCTCCACCTCAGGCAATCCCCACCGCTGACCCAATTCACGAAGGATCTCAAGACCTGGCTCTTTGACTGAACCCCTGCGCCTAGACGGATCAGCAGCCCCCGCCCCCCTCAGTGCCTTGAGAGCCTTACGGGTGAGTATCAGCACTATATAAACCCCTGATTGATTGACTGATTGAAGGACATGCCACATGGAGGAGGCCGCCCTGGGTGCATTCCGATCT
Source organism: Calotriton arnoldi (assembly GCA_963921515.1). Lineage (NCBI taxonomy): Eukaryota > Metazoa > Chordata > Amphibia > Caudata > Salamandridae > Calotriton > Calotriton arnoldi. Next base: position 1,412,529 of record CAWUFW010000655.1, read on the forward strand.
GATGCCCTCCGGCGTCATCTCTGCGGAGCTCTCTGTGGCTTTGGTAGTTCGGGTGTCAGAGGTCTGCTTTGCTGTGAATATGGAAAGTGTTGCTCCAGCCAGCTCCACGCTTTTTCTGGTGGTCTGTTGTGCATGGCTCACCTTGAGCCTGGCTGGGAAAAGCAGAGCATACTGGAGGCCAGCCGCACGCAGATGTCTCTTGACCTCCTGGAAGGAAGCGCATTGGCTCTGGATGGTGATTGTATAGTCTGGAAACAGCAAAACACTGGCATTCCCTATGAGGACAGGTGCCTTTTCACATGCAGCACATAGTACCATGTCACAGTCCTTAAAATTAAGAATCTTGGCCTCCATGGGTCGTGGCGGAGTCCCCGGCACAGGCTGTCTGGAGGGGGCCCGGTGTACCCGCTCCATCACGAACAGTTTGGACAGCCCAGTTGGTGCCACCACAGTCCAGAGCCAGTCTTCTATGAATTGAGTGGCATGGGGGCCCTTCGCACCTCCGGAACTTCTACAATGCGGACATTATTTCTACGTGCTCTCCCCTCAGCATCATCTGCTCTGTCCTGGAGCTGTTCCACCTGCTGATGCAAGTGGGTGAGTTGTGATGAGTGATCTGCTTGGCCTGGGGATAAGGCAGAGAGAGCCAGTTCATTACTTTTGACTCTATCAGCCAGTTTGCGTTGATCATCCTTGAGAAGGCTGATGTTAGTCGTGATGGCCCTCATGTGCTGTTACATTGCCACCTGTGAGCCCTGAAGTTCTTGAAGGATGACGTCCCGCTTGTCCATGTGGGCGGCGCTGCTATAGGAGGAACATAGTCTTCTAGTATTTTGGTCAGGAAGCTCTCTGATGGAGTTGAGCAAGAGTGAGAGTGCAGGTCAGGCTTCTCTGGTTTGTTTCTGGTGTGCCCTATGGTGTGTGTCAACAGTCCCTAAGTATGACAGTTGTGTGAGATACACACACCTCTCCGTCTCTCCATCATTCCAGTAGGTCAAGGGGAGTCCAGTGAGATCCACAAATCCCAACGGGCAGGGATCTCAGCAAGCCAGCATCCCACTGTGCCTTGATGGATAGCGTAGCAGGGGGGCCTTCCGAGCAGGAATGAGAGTCTGCACCTCATGCACCAGCAATCAGCAGGAGGGACACTAGTTGTCAAAGGTCTCTCGTATCAACCAAGGCCACCAATGTCAGCTGCTCCGTGTAAGTGAGAGGAAACGAGGGCACCTCTGTCAAGGGGGTAGGATAGGCCTGTGTTGTGATGCCCTCAAAGATGCTGACGGAGTAGATGCACTAGACAAGAGGAACAGAATCACCACCAGTGGAACCCTCTCTACATCACAGTATAGGGGTCAATTCTTCAATAGGAAGGCAGTTAGGACATACAACTCTTCAAGGCCCCCACAGAGGCAGCACAGGTACAACTGGGTTTCAAACACTGCCCTGAAGGTCAGGGGCAGACGTGAAGGGCATAGGGTGACACTCAAGTATACAAAACAGTGATGGATGGAATGCTTGAATTAATCTCAGCCACTGGTAATTACTCGGGCCACATCCCAATCCATTGTTATTTTGCACATCATGCCACCTCATTTTGTAAACCGGTCCCAGGATGCTTGTTTCCGATCTAGGGAAGACCTGGCCTGGCAGTTCGGGCTGGACTGTTTCCATGGGAAGCAGAGTCAAGACTGATTTGCATATGGCTGGGTCCAAACTGGAATGGTGAGCAAAAAACCTATGAATTTAGGCCGAGATCTCTGTACTGGGTATGAGTGTTTGACATTGTTCAACATTCTGTCCGTCATTTGTTCTTTTTCCATTCCACTTCCTTGCACCTCCCAAATGCTACAGGATGGGCGATCCTTTCACACTGCTTAAAAATGCCATTCTCCCATGTTCACTTTTCTTCCTGCTTTTCTTATGTGTAGTATAATAATAAACAGACGGGGCTACTCACAAAAGTAAATTAAACTTGAGAATAAATCTAAATGTGTGTAATTTACTCTTATGCTTTTGAGTAACTTTACTGCTTTTGGCTTTTTACAAAATCCGGGTGTATAGTTACTCAAAAGTGTAGACTTAAACCTCTCCATGCCCTGAAAAAGCGTGTGGAGCCAATTTTTAGAGTGTACTTTACTAGCAAATAAAACAAGCATTGGCATAGCCAATAGGTCTCGCCTTTGGGGCCTTATAAGTGTTTAGCCAGAGCTATTGACTTTGCCAATGTCTTCAAGCTGTGCTGTAGAGACGTGTGGCTGCTGTGCAGCATGCTGAAAAGTTATAATAAAAAGTGTCAGAAGCATTTTTGTTACTTTATATATGACCAAGAAGGCATTATGTAAAACTGAACGACCATATTAAAAAGTATTTACAATAAAAATTTTCCTCAGTTTTCTTTTGTTCTTGCAATGCTGGCAACTTGTTTCTGCCTATTGCAATGGTTGTTTGTTAAAGCTTTTTTTTTGAGGGGGCATAAACAATCGGAGGGTGAAGGTTGGGAACTAGTACCTGTATTATAACACTAGCAGCGGCCAGACGCTAGGGAGAATCAACAGATGCCAGATTCCGAGAGCAGGCTGAGGTGGTGCTGAGTGATGCTGAGGTGGTAGTGGTGGTGGTGGTGACTGTTGCGGAGACGATGCTGAGGTGATGCTGAATGATACTCAGGTGTTGCTGAGTGATACTGCTGTGGTGCTGAGTGATACTGCTGTGGTGCTGAGTGATGCTGTGGTGGTGCTGAGTGATATTGTCTTGGCGCTGAGTGATGCTGTGGTGGTGCTGAGTGATATTGTCTTGGCGCTGAGTGATGCTGTGGCGGCGCTGAGTGATGCTGTGGCGGCACTGAGTGATGCTGTGGCGGCGCTGAGTGATGCTGTAGCGGCGCTGAGCGATGCAGTGGCGGTGCTGAGCGATGCAGTGGCAGTGCTGAGCGATGCTGTGGCGGCGCTGAGCGATGCTGTGGTGGTGCTGAGCGATGCTGTGGTGGCGCTGAGTGATGCTCTCAGTTCTTATCATACATAAGAATATTATCACCTCCATTAAGGTAGATGGGCCAGCATTTTACCTGACATTAAGGCATTGGCTGCCAACTCTGCACCACAGCTCGGGTGCTTGTTCCTGCGCTCCACGTACGTTCCAGTAATTTAGTTGTACAGTGTAGTGTGCACACCACAATTTCCCACGGAGCCTGAATGCCTGTGCTTGGCTGGCTTAGTAAAAAGGGTTCGGTGGCTGAGACCTTGGACGTCCGCTTACCGCCAGTAAAGATGTGCCTTGCTGATGGCTGACTGGTCTAAGCTAGGCCTTGGAACTCGGCTTTGCTGCAGGTTAGCTAAGAGTTGGTTCTTTTCTCAGCCCTTCTGACTGCCTGGAGAGCTGTGCTTACAGTTGGTTGAGAAGAACAAGACACCTGATTGAATTGCTAAAAACGGTTAGTGAATGACTGTCGAGATTTAGGAACTGGGGCCTGTCGGTCTCTTGTGTACGCAACACATATTGTGTGTGGTTTTTTTGGAGTGGGGGGTCGTTTGGGCTGGATAACAAAACCATGGGATCTGTGCCACGTTGTTTATTAGCTTGAGGATACACCCTGCTCCGAGGATATTAAATCCGATTTTACTATAAGGTACGGGCTTAAGAATCATGGCTTGTGTGTGTGTCTACCGACCAATGTGTGCAAGTTCGTAGCCTTTTCTAGTGCAGGATACGATGGTACGAGCTTAAAAGTACACATATCCGTGCCTCTTCCGACAATGCACAGTTCATTTATTCATCCTTGAAATACCACTGGAATTCAATACCACACAAACAAATGACTCGCTGCCGTTCATAAGTCTACCGGCCCACCGCTCCCGGCAGTAAATCACAATGCTTTCAAAATTACTTATTTTGTGATCAAAGGAACGCGGTGAGAACTGTTGTAGAGTTAGTGTAAGTCCACGTCTTAGGCTGGCGCTAATCTGTGGCCCTGATCTGTGAAACTCGTTAAACAGGGTGACGATGGTTGCAGAGGGTGCTGGGACTTAAGACAAGTAAAACCAGCAAAGCGCGCGCCTCGCGCGGCAGCAGGGGGAGGGGGCCTGCGCGATTCACTTGCGGGAGCGTGCAGCAAGGCGCGATGATTGCGACCATATGGCGCCACCATATGGCGACGCGCGCTCCCGCAAGGGAATTGCCAGACGTGCACGCGTTGCCATTGCAAGCAATGCAACGAGTGCACGTTTTTGCCCCCAAAGCTGTGCCGATCGCTAAAGGTCTCTCCTATGCAGCGCATGCTGTGGCGGCGCTGAGCGATGCAGTGGCGGTGCTGAGCGATGCAGTGGCGGTGCTGAGCGATGCTGTGGCGGCGCTGAGCGATGCTGTGGTGGTGCTGAGCGATGCTGTGGTGGCGCTGAGTGATGCTCTCAGTTCTTATCATACATAAGAATATTATCACCTCCATTAAGGTAGATGGGCCAGCATTTTACCTGACATTAAGGCATTGGCTGCCAACTCTGCACCACAGCTCGGGTGCTTGTTCCTGCGCTCCACGTACGTTCCAGTAATTTAGTTGTACAGTGTAGTGTGCACACCACAATTTCCCACGGAGCCTGAATGGCTGTGCTTGGCTGGCTTAGTAAAAGGGTTCGGTGGCTGAGACCTTGGACGTCCGCTTACCGCCAGTAAAGCTGTGCCTTGCTGATGGCTGACTGGTCTAAGCTAGGCCTTGGAACTCGGCTTTGCTGCAGGTTAGCTAAGAATTGGTTCTTTTCTCAGCCCTTCTGACTGCCTGGAGAGCTGTGCTTACAGTTGGTTGAGAAGAACAAGACACCTGATTGAATTGCTAAAAACGGTTAGTGAATGACTTTCGAGATTTAGGAACTGTGGCCTGTCGGTCTCTTGTGTACGCAACACATATTGTGTGTGTTTTTTTTGGAGTGGGGGGTCGTTTGGGCTGTATAACAAAACCATGGGATCTGTGCCACGTTGTTTATTAGCTTGAGGATACACCCTGCTCCGAGGATATTAAATCCGATTTTACTATAAGGTACGGGCTTAAGAATCATGGCTTGTGTGTGTCTACCGACCAATGTGTGCAAGTTCGTAGCCTTTTCTAGTGCAGGATACGATGGTACGAGCTTAAAAGTACACATATCCGTGCCTCTTCCGACAATGCACAGTTCATTTCTTCATCCTTGAAATACCACTGGAATTCAATACCACACAAACAAATGACTCGCTGCCGTTCATAAGTCTACCGGCCCACCACTCCCGGCAGTAAATCACAATGCTTTCAAAATTACTTATTTTGTGATCAAAGGAACGCGGTGAGAACTGTTGTAGAGTTAGTGTAAGTCCACGTCTTAGGCTGGCGCTAATCTGTGGCCCTGATCTGTGAAACTCGTTAAACAGGGTGACGATGGTTGCAGAGGGTGCTGGGACTTAAGACAAGTAAAACCAGCACAAGCGCGCCGCCTCGCGCGGCAGCAGGGGGAGGGGCCTGCGCGATTCCCTTGCGGGAGCGTGCAGCAAGGCGCGATGATTGCGACCATATGGCGCCACCATATGGCGCCGCGCGCTCCCGCAAGGGAATCGCCAGACGTGCACGCGTTGCCATTGCAAGCAATGCAACGCGTGCACGCTTTTGCCCCCAAAGCTGTGCCGATCGCTAAGGTCTCTCCTATGCAGCGCATGCGCGCTGCGTAGGCGAGACCTAAAAATCAGCATTATGTCCAGCACACCACATGTCAGTCACTGGTATTGCAATCCCCTGTGATAGAAAATTATGGAGCAAGGAACTTAAAATAAAACGCACAGGAAATAATGTTAAATCAAATTATATTATTTTAAATAGTCAAATATATAAATAAATATAATTGAATATCCAAAATAATCTATAAAATAGTACGTATCTTTAATTTAATTATAAAATATTTTAATTACCTCTTTTGCACTTAAAAATTAAACTAACAATACATGTTATTAAAATATAATTACATTACTTTTAATTGCTTCTATTAATCTCTTTATTAATTATAAACAATTTAAAAAAAAATTTAGCTGGGAAATTATTTTTTACTTTAAACCTTTAAACTTCAGAAAAATAATTTTAGTATAATTAATTGTATTTACATTAATTAAAGATTGAATTCAATATTAAGTTACTAGTGCTACAGCATTTTTTCTTTAGTTCTACATTTAAAATAAATATATAATATTACTTACAGTAATAATTATCACAAATATATTGTTAATATTTTTTCTTAGTTTAATAAACTTTTCATTTTCCCTATATCACGCGGCGATCTCTGCCACAAATGTGGAATCTCCCATTGCGTTATGCATTAATAATTATTAAAAGTGATGTATAGAATTAATTAAAGGTACTTTAATTATATTTTAGTAAATTTGAGTGTTACATTAATGTTTAAATGCATAAAAGGTTATTAAAATATTTTATAATTAAATAAAAAATATGTACTATTTTCATAAATTATTTTTACCATTAAATTATATGTATTTATATTTTTAACTATGTTAAGTAATCTAATCTCCCTTAGTGCCTCATACTGCTGATTTTCTCTCTCTAAGTGCTGTAAATGGCATGTGTTACTAACGACTTCATGGTACTCAGTTTACCGACTTTGACTGGATGGAAGGCTGAGTTGACTTCTTAGCTATTAACTCGCTGACCCTCCTTGCTCTCATGTGCCACTTAATGCTGAATTTGACACCAGCTGTTTGCTGAAGCCGACCTTCAGAGAACCCAATCTGTGTCTCTTAAGAAATAGTTGCCCAAAGAGTTAATATCCTCTTAGTGCCAAATTAATTCCATGACCTCAAAATAAGCTTAAGAAATGTGGGTAATGAGTATCAGAGGGACACTGACATCAGTTGAGAGTGGACACTGCCTGGCAGCGTGTTCCATGCACAGTTTGCATGCTGGATAAACACTGTACTGCACACATGGTGGCCATTTTGGAAAGAGATTGAACAGAAAGGGAACAGTGGAGTAACAAGCATGTCAGCAGCCATCTTTCTTTGGGATACCTTGCAAAGGAAAGACTGTACTGAACCACGTTTGCATGTCTTAAAACGTCGAGTGAGAGGTTGTGTTATCATATTTGCATGTCTTTTATTTCCTGAGGGCGGCGGCACTTCCGAGTTACTATATGCGGCTATGGTTTAAAAGCTGCAAGGAAGAACACTGTTTGTGAGGCAACATTGTGTGTTGGTGGGTTTATCTAATTTTCTATGTAGTTCACACCTGGCCTCCCTGAAATGGACACTGTTCTTGTTTTTGCCTCTCCCTCGGTCCCTTTACTTTGGGCTTGTTATTTTCTGTGTTCTCTCTCTTCCTTAGTTGTGTTTCTTTAGAGTCCTGGATGAACTCTTGAGTCTTTTAAGCTCTCACTAGGATCACAAAGTCACTCGCCTTTGGAGGGTGAGTTTTAGGCTCTCCGGGCCCGATTCACAGAACTAATCTGAGACAAAATTCTAAACTTACTACTTTTGGTATTCACAGAAGGCATTTAGTAGTAGTAAAGTTAGGATTTTGTCTTAAGTTTGTCTTAAGTTTGTCTTAAGTCTGTCTTAAGTCTGTCTTAAGTCTATCTTAAGTCAAACTTAAGTCAAACTTAAGACAAAATCCTAACTTTACTACTACTAAATGCCTTCTGTGAATACCAAAAGTAGTAAGTTTAGGATTTTGTCTCAGATTAGTTCTGTGAATCGGGCCCACAACCATTTGTGTTGTATTTGACCCCTGTTTTGAGGGATAGTCACTTATCCCTTGTCTTATGTTTCTCAGTGCTTGGGGTATTCTTTGAGACTTCCTCCAGACCCATCCTCAACCCCTTTTACCTTGTGTTTTTCCTGTTTTCTCCAACACCCTGTGTGTTTTAGAACAGCATTTACTTCTTTGCTGACGATTCGGGTCTTGGAAAGACTTCAGGTTTGGCAGTGATTCTGGTTTGTATACATTCCTATTTGGCCTCCTGACAATACCAAGGCTCACTCGTTTTCTTCAGGGGACACAAACTTGATTTCTTGTCTTTATATTACAAAAATGTTAAATACAGGGACATATTGTCAAGTAAAGTAGCTATAAGGGCGGACCTCAGTGGCACCGGTGAGATGTCTTCATACCTACAGAAGTAGAAGTTGCTCTAAAAGCATACGTTGAATTACCACACTTTAGCCCATGTTAATCAGCCAGTCCACACCAGGCACACGCATTCCAGCTCAGCAATGGGACGCAAGAAACTCCAAGATCAACAAAGCAGGTCAGGGAAGACCATGTATGTGCCGCATCCTGCAAGAAGGTTGATAAGGCGTTATCCAGACAGGGGAGCTCCACCGCCTACAGGCTTATAGAGGCGTTGTTCAGTCAGCTGAGCTGGGAGTTAAGCCTGCTCCTGTGGAAACTGCAGTATTTCAAGCTTTTTGAGATGAATTGCAAAGCCTTATGTTCTTCAGAACCTTCAGCTCTCTCTCTAAACCAGTGAGTTGAGCCCAGCGCATCCCTTGGCCCAATTAGTTGCAAGAAGAGAACTAATGCAAGCGATTAGTCCTTTTTCAATCCCCTAACAAGCAGAAGAAGACTGATGGATCCTTCATCTCCCTCAGAAAAACCCTACTCAGGCATGGAAAGAGGTCTAAACACAGATGTTGAGTGATGCGTTCTCCATCCATACAGCCATTTGCCACACACTCCGCTGACGTCCAAGTGGACATGTCTAGTTATGGTCATGCCAGGAGGCTTGGATGAAACAAGCATCTTATCTGTACTGGGCGTTTCCAATCACTCAATCAATCAGTTTCTTGTATGGTGGGACTACTCACCTGTTAGGGTCTCAAGGCGCTGAGGTGTTTCCTCAGCACTGGGTTCTAATTTAGAACCCTTTAAAAGCACAGCTCCCTGTTTGCTTCACATCAAAACTCTAAGTGATTTTTTTGCGGTCATTTGAGACTAGGAATGCTAGACTCCTAGCCAAAGTTGGTGTAAACAGATGTTAGAGAGAACTCTGGTGGAAGGTTGGGGAATGGGGAGAATATGTAGATGATGGTCCAAAGATGGTCCAAAGAGGACTACTGTTGGTAGCGGGTTCTTGAGACCTTGAAACAGAGGAGGTCTTGAATGTTGTTTCAACATATCAGTTATTGATAAACATACACTTGTGTCTACCATCTTTTAACAGATGTCTAGTGCTTTAACAGTCAGGTGCAACAAGGCAGCCCACAGCACGACATTGAACAGTTTTCAAATTCAATTCCATCAGAATCTCTGGTAAAGTTGCACCCGCATTGTCCCTTGTCCCAGGAAAAAAGTTAGGAGAAAAATAATGACCTATGGCTGAAGATCTCATCAGCACCTCTGCCTAGGCAAGAGTCTTGGGAAGTTAATGCTTCAAGTAGAATAGCTCAAAAATTCCTTCTTCCCTCCATCAGCTCCAAGACAAAGTAATTGACATTATATTTGATGAGAAAACGTTTTTCGATCTATTAACAGATGCTGTCCACTATTTGCAGTAGCAAGACTGTAATATTTCCAATTGCAGCTGGTTTATTTGTGATTCACACATGGATACCCACTTTATAACCAATTCTGTTCCATAGTCTGAAAACATCTTCAAGCCTGAAGACACGTTTTCAGAGGAAATCCTAGTCCTTTGGCCATATCGGTTGCTGTTCATGACGTCGTTCTAGCTGAAATGGCAGGAAATTACCAGTGAAAGTGACAGTCTTTCTTTGCCATAAAACATTTGAGTCAATTACTCACAATTATTTGGTTCTGTCCATCACCCTAGAACAGATGCAATAACATCAACCATTTGTACTAGAGCCCATCTTTCTTAAGAAGCCTTGTGTTGGACGTCACAGACAATTCAACAACCCTATTTCAAGAGCCCTCTGCATCCCCGGAAATAGACTCTACACAACTAGGGGGCATATTCACAAGGAGCTATCGCCGAATTAATGGCACTTTATCGCAGCCAAAGTCGTGATAAATTTACCTCCCCATTCACAAGCCGGTGTTAACAGCCCACAGCACCAGTTTACCCGCGATAGCAGCCGCAAAAAACATCGCCACAGAGGACTCCCGCAAATATCGCTAATGAGATGCAGAGTAGGCGTTCCCGTGCCAAAAGCCGAGACAACATCACACCTCAACATTCACAACGACCAGCCACATCGGCGATAAGAACACAAAACAGGCGATAAGGCGTGTTAGCACCAGGAAATTTACACCTGCTCTGACCTGGTGTAAAGTCCAACGGCAGCCAGCACCACAAAAGGGAGCACAGCCCAGGGCCACATCCGAAGGGCAACAGATGCCATGGAGCCACTCATCATGCGGCCCGGACACCCAAGAGGGCCCCAACACCCACCGCCACCACCCCAGGACCCCAACCCACACCCTGAACACCCCCCCCCCCTCCGGACCACCACAGACGCAGCGCAGACAAAGACAGCGGACCCCCAGGAAGCGTACCAGCCGCACAGACCCAACATCTGACAATGTCACCGTCCAAGTGACAAACATCCTACGCATCCTGACCATCATCGCCTAACAGGCCTACGGCACCAACACAGCGGACAACCAACATCCCACCCCACACAAACCTGCTGGCTTGGCTGCACCTGTTGGCCCCTGGTAACCCCCAACCAACACCCGCCAGAGTCGGAGGTGTCTCACAGCCAGCCACATCCAAGCCCCCACACCTGTCCTGGACATCACTATCACCCTGGTACCCCAGTCCCCATACGTATAACACAATGGGCAGGATCCGCTGGAGACCAAGCAAGGACCATACACCCTAGCAGGATGCACGCACGTGTTGGGGGCAATACACAGCACACATGTACTACCTGTGCCCCCTGGTGACACAGCACACAATCACCCCAACAGGAAACACACGCCTCACATCAATGTGCAGGCAACAACAGAACACTGTGGAACCCCCAACAATGTCGCCTTCAAATACACAGCCAGTGTGCATGATACCTTCATCCACCGACAGTCCATCATCAACCAGCGTTCCCAGGATGGCAACAAGGGAAATGCACAGCCCCTTGGCAATATCCAAATGAACACCCCACACACCTCAACTCCACAACCATGCAACTCACAACTCTGGCAATGCACACGTCACAGAACCACATACAACAGGCACAACAACATGCCCACCCACCAGACACGACAGAACAACTTACAATGTTCACATGGGCAAGCCCTGAACATGAGCCAGCAACGGCATGGCACCTCAGCCACATAATAGCCGAATGTGGGGAGAGGTGGCAACCAGGCATGTGTGAAGGATGCAGTAGAACCATGATTGGGAAAGTACACAATGCCAAGAGTGGCGGAGATGCGCTGGACACACCGCAGTATGCGGAACACACCCATATCCATGGTGACATACACCGCTGGTGTATGGAGTGTAGTGGACAGTGGACGCCACCATGTCACCCCAGCCAGTGGGGGACCTCGCGGAAATTTTGCCTGTTACGCCCCCCCTAAGCGTCACCGGAGTGGGATGGCCCGGCGTACGCCACGCAAGCGTAGGGGTGTGAATAAAAAGCACGTAGGCCTGGGCGTGGTCCTCTTCCGGAAAGACCCACGTCTCTGCCAGGGCGGCGCCTCCCACCCCGCCACGAGGCCGACGCCGTCCTCAAGAGCGGAGTTGCCTGCGATGCTGTGCGCCTGCCGGACCCCGGAATGCTGGACCACGAACACGTCAGGCCCGCCCCTGCGCAGCCAGGCCACACTGATCACCTGCCGACACCGGCGTGTGTCAAGGAGGGCCCACCACATGCCGGCGCAAGCTCCAAGCCCGTGGCCCGCGACCTTGGCAGCCTCCTCAGCCCATCACGGCCTCCACGACACAGGCCCGCCTTACTCCTTTCTCGTTGACGTACTCTACTGCCGCCTTCGGCCCACTCTTCGGACCAGTAGGTCCCATATGTGAAACTGTGTCCTGAGTCATTAATGGCAGTGACCACAAATCCGGGCCAGCGGCCACAGCACCAGACCCCCCCCAATCAGTGAGGCATAGTTCCATATGGGCATCTTGCGACACGTTGTGCCACTAACCCTGTTCAACGTCAGCCGGCTACACGTGGTGCCACTAACCCTGTTCAACGTCAGCTGGCGACACGTGGTGCCACTAACCCTGTTCAACGTCAGCCGGCTACACGTGGTGCCACCAACCCTGTTCAATGCCAGCTGGCGACACGTGGTGCCACTAACCCTGTTCAACGCCAGCCGGCTACACGTGGTGCCACTAACCCTGTTCAACGCCAGCTGGCGACACGTGTTGCCACTAACCCTGTTCAACGCCAGCTGGCTACACGTGGTGCCACCAACCCTGTTCAACGCCAGCTGGCGACATGTGGTGCCACTAACCCTGTTCAACGCCAGCTGGCGACACGTGGTGCCACTAACCCTGTTCAACGCCAGCCGGCTACACGTGGTGCCACTAACCCTGTTCAACGCCAGCTGGCGACACGTGTTGCCACTAACCCTGTTCAACGCCAGCTGGCTACACGTGGTGCCACCAACCCTGTTCAACGCCAGCTGGTGACACGTGGTGCCACTAACCCTGTTCAACGCCAGCTGGCGACACGTGGTGCCACTAACCCTGTTCAACGCCAGCCGGCTACACGTGGTGCCACTAACCCTGTTCAACGCCAGCTGGCTACACGTGGTGCCACCAACCCTGTTCAACGCCAGCTGGCGACACGTGGTGCCACTAACCCTGTTCAACGCCAGCTGGCGACACGTGGTGCCACTAACCCTGTTCACGCCAGCCGGCTACACGTGGTGCCACCAACCCTGTTCAACGCCAGCTGGCTACACGTGGTGCCACTAACCCTGTTCAACGCCAGCCGGCGACACATGGATGAGGGACCAGGACTACCCTGCGGACCAGTAGGTCCCACATTCAGCACCTAGTCGCAAATCACGAATGGCAGAGTCCACACCAGTGGTCGCACGGAGAGGAGTAAGAGGAAGATGCGGCTCAGCCCGGACGAAAGCCGGGTCACATACACGGAGGTGACCGAACACGTGGTGCCACTGAACCTGAACTACGCAGGCCGGTGGGGCCATCCAACCTATGCCGGAGACACTCGGTGAATGGGCCGTGCTGACCGCTGCCTCAGGCCTACACCATGGTCAGGTAGGTCACACATTTGGAACTGAGTCTTGATTACACCATGGCAGTGAACATCATTTAAGGCAGAGAACAATTCACTATACTCCCTTCGATGTGGTGCCAACATGTCTGTGCATAGCGATACAAAAGGGGATGATGGACGGAACGTTTGAGCCAATCAAACACTCACCCCCAGTCAACTGATCTGGGTTTAATCCATCATCATTCTTTAGCTCACTCCACCACCCCAGTTCAGACATGGCCATATGCAAATCAGTCTGACCCTGTGCCTCATGGGAACAGTCCAGCCCGAACTGCCAAGCGATGTCTTCCCTGGACCGGAAACAAGCATCCTAGGACCGGTTTCTGGCATTCCAGCCGTCATCAGCCAGGCTTGCTTGAATCCAGTGGCAAAGTGAGCAAGGGACCCACGTCTGGGCATACCCCGCCAACTTAGGGCGAACAAAGTCGATACAAAGGGGATGATGGACTGAACGTTTGAGCCAATCAAACACTCACCCCCAGTCAACTGATCTGGGTTTAATCCATCATCATTCTTTAGCTCACTCCACCACCCCAGTTCAGACATGGCCATATGCAAATCAGTCTGACCCTGTGCCTCATGGGAACAGTCAGCCCGAACTGCCAAGCCATGTCTTCCTGGACCGGAAACAAGCATCCTAGGACCGGTTTCTGGCATTCCAGCCGTCATCAGCCAGGCTTGCTTGAATCCAGTGGCAAAGTGAGCAAGGGACCCACGTCTGGGCATACCCCCGCCAACTTAGGGCGAACAAGCTATACAAAAGGGGATGATGGGCCGGACGTTTGAGCCAATCAAACACTCACCCCAGTCAACTGATCTGGGTTTAATCCATCATCATTCTTTAGCTCACTCCACCACCCCAGTTCAGACATGGCCATATGCATATGGCAGTTCGGGCTGGACTGTTCCCATGAGGCACAGGGTCAGACTGATTTGCATATGGCCATGTCTGAACTGGGGTGGTGGAGTGAGCTAAAGAATGATGATGGATTAAACCCAGATCATTTGACTGGGGTGAGTGTTTGATTGGCTCAAACGTTCCGTCCATCATCCTCTTTAGTATCGCTTTGTTCGCCCTAAGTTGGCGGGGTATGCCCAGACGTGGGTCCCTTGCTCACTTTGCCACTGGATTCAAGCAAGCCTGGCTGATGACGGCTGAATGCCAGAAACCGGTCCCAGGATGCTTGTTTCCGGTCCAGGGAAGACATGGCTTGGCAGTTCGAGCTGAACTGTTCCCATGAGGCACAGGGTCAGACTGATTTGCATATGGCCATGTCTGAACTGGTAGGAGTGAGCTAAAGAATGATGATGGATTAAACCCAGATCATTTGACTGGGGGTGAGTGTTTGATTGGCTCAAACGTTCCGTCCATCATCCTCTTTTGTATCGAACATGTCTGTGCATGGCATCACAACCACACGTGTCTGTGGGCCTACGCGGACTACTGCCCTCGGTCTATGCTGCGCATGAGTGGGATCACAGATTTGGAACTGAACATCGGTAATTCAAAAGGCAGAATACATATCATCGCACGCACGGAGAGGCGTAAGAGGATGACGCGTTGCAGTCCGGAGGGAACAGGATCATCGTTACGGAGGTGATCGAACACTACCGACAACTGCCCTTGTGTCACTAACTCTGTACCTCGCGAGCCAAAGACACGTGGCTGTGGGCCACTGCTGACCGCTGCCTCCGGCCTACACTGCGGTCCAGTAGGTCACAGAGTCTTGATTTGGCAATGGTGGAGTTCATATCAGTGTACCGGCATCATCGCAGACTGCATCCCCTCTCAGCACCTGTGCCACTAAGTGTGTTCCCCGACATTCATGGACACCCACTGGTCGTACATTGGTGGCGTTTGAGTCTATGGAATAGGGGCTAGTTTTCATCCTCATGTAGCTGATCCCGAATTGTTGGTGAAAACGAGGGTTGCGCTTTCCACTCCTCCATTTGCTGCTTCCAGATAACATCAGACCTTCCGCATCATGCCCTGGAGGACACCTTCCACTGTCCCCCGCAACCCTCTGCAACATACACCTCGGACATTGATGGGGACCCGCTCAGGTCGCATGGCCCATCTGACTGCACCGCAAGTCACCGTCCCGTGGCTGGGTGCCTGTGCCGGCCGCAGTGCATCCGGGGCCACTGACTCTGTGCTGCTCAGGCCTGGGACCCCTTCTTCTGAGACATTGAATGGCCTCTGTAGCGATGTGTCTGTGGCCCTGCGCTGTCCGCATCCTCCGGCCTCAACTGAGGGCCACCAGGGACCACACATAGTATCGAGTCTTGACCGGCCCAGACGTCGCATCACCGCAGGAGGCACACGCCACCACCGCAAGGACCACCTCCAACCGCCATCTGCCAGTGTCGAAAGGGTGGTCCTGACAGACCTACGGAGTTGCTCAGACCTGTCGTGGATGCCATCATCGGCCTGATACCCTGCTCAGCACTCCAGGTGCCAGTGACTCAGTGCACTGCAAGCCATTGTCCGTTACTGATTGAGTTTTGTGCTGTTGTGAGGTTGCGCAGCAATGTCACCTCATGCAGTGGGGAAGACCTGGGACTATGATGAGGAAGATGTGTCAAGTGTGCGGACGGGAGAAGGCACAGACAATGGGAGGGCAGGAGGCAACAGCCCCAAGGCAGGAATGCAGACTGGTGGTGGTAGTCAAGCTACACACCCGGATCTATTACTGGGTATTGCGCTGTGGACTGCGGACGCAACTGTCACCTCAGGCAGTGTGGGAGACCTGGGACGTTGATGAGGAAGTTGATGCAGGTGTAACACACCCCACTGCATCTGCATCAGGACTAACCCGAAGGGACACAATCCTAGCAATTTCTTCACATGAGCGCGCTCTTCTCTAGTGCCCCTACCTCAGTGCACTGCAACTCACGGAACCTCCTGACTGAATATTGGGTGACCTCTGTCCTTACTCCGGATCCCTCCATGTTGCTCTGCAGTTGACTCTGTTATGCTGGTGTTTTCTGTTTCCATTACACTGGTGTCCACTGTTCAGGTTGTTGCCAGCACCAAGCACTCCGTGCGGGCTGGCTTACACTCACCCCACACACATCCAGCACAGGCGTCACTGTACATGTGGCCCTGCCAATAAAGGGGCCGGGCGCAATTGCCCGTAGCCAGTTCAACATGATATGTGCATGTGTCCCTGTGGTCTTGTTGTATGCATGGGGGCCCTGGGCCCTACGACATTATATTGTGCTGTGTACAGCAGACGCAGACATGTCACCGCAGGCAGCGGGCTAGAACCTGGACATGTAGCTTTGTCGTCACCCACTCAATTCGTAAGGGGAGTGGACTGCTCCGTTGTACGCAGAGCCAACGTGGGTGTGTGACTGATATGTGCGTGCCCCTGGGCGTGGTACTGTACTGGGTGTCTCTATGGCAGTGTGGGTCTCCTTTGTGGGGTGTAGGTGGTCCCTGAAGGGTATTGGACACCCACGTATGTGTTCTAGTTCGCATTCCATGGGTTCGTCAACACCCGCACCTGTTGGGCCACCTCCTTTTGGCATTCTGACACCTGGCATTGGGGTGCCATGTGTGGGTCAGTGAAGTGTTGTGAGCCAGCCGTGATTGCGGGTGCATCATGCTGTGTGGTCTGTTGCAGGAGCTGGGTTCTCCTCTGAGTAGCTTGTCTGCCCTGGTCCTGGTGGTGGGTTGTGTGGGATGTCCATGGGCTGTTGTAGGGCGTCGGTGTCGAAGGTGTGGTGTTCGTCTCTGGCATCACTGATGGGTTGTCTGTTCTGACCTGCTGGAGGTGTTGTTTGTCCCTCTGCATTGTGAAGGGGAGATGCATGTTGGCATTGTGTTGGTGCCTTGTTCTTGTCGACATGCATACTGTGTGACAATGTACATTGTGACTGTTTGGGCGGTGGTGGCTATTTGAGTTGGGACAGTGGACATTTGGCCTTCATGGCTGATGTGGGGTTGTAGCCGTAGATATGCATCTCACAGTTCCCTGCTCTGTCCAATGTGATTGTTCTGTTTCTGTGCCTGGGCGGACCCAGTTGTGTCCCCTGTTCTGCAGTGTGGGTGTTGCACTTTGTGCCACATTGTCATGGTATGTGCTGTGATTGCTATGTGTGTGTGCTGCAGTGTGCCACGGGGATGTGGGACATGTCCCTGGGTAATTGTGGGTGTGCAGTGTGCTACACCTCGTTATGCATGTGTGCCATTGTGCCCATCATCCCCCGTCCCCCCAGTCCCTGTTGGATCCTCACCCTGTTGTTGCTGTGTCGGGTCCTGTTGAGCTGTGTCCGTACTCCCACCTCCTTGCACCGTCTCCACACTGATGACTGTGGCCTGGGTTTCCTCCAGCTCCTCCTGTGGCGCTGGACTGCCACCTCCTGTCGCCGTTGCTGCCTTCCTGTTGGCAGCGGGTTTGTGCCTGGTTTAGGTTGTCACGTCCTGGCGGCGCCTCTTGGCCTCCTGGATTGGCCTCCTCGGCACTCCGACTGCATTCCAGGTGGTCTGCTTGTGGGTCAGTTGCTGGTAGTGTTCTGTGACTCCGTGTCGCTGGTCTTGTTTTCCTGCGGTCTGCACCCCGTCTTCCTCTCCCTTTTCTCCTTGGCCTTCCCCGACCCTGTTGTTCCTTGCTCGTGGTCTGTGGGGGTTGTGGGGTTCGCGTTGGCCTCTGCGCTGGGCCAGGGTGCATCCATGTTGCTACGTGCTTTGGCTTGTTTCTGGTGTGTTGTTTCTGTGGTTTTTATGGTGCAATTTTCGTGCCAGACGCGTGGGATTTGCAGGCCTGTGGCTGCTTTTTGCTACTTTTTGTACCGCGATTGGCCTCATCGCATGATTTCTCGCGTTTCGCATTTTTTCGGCGTGGCGTTGAATTTAACGCTGACATTTGACGCGTTATCTGGTGACTATCGCATGCTACCGCCTTGTTGTGAATTCCACGTTGACACGGGATTATTTTCCCGCGATAGGCTGCGATATTGAAAGTTGCGTTACGCTACTCTTGCGGTAGTTATCACACGTTCTTGTGAATATACCCCTAGGTCTTTAAAAGGATGATGATCTTGACTTGACAGGATTATCAAATAATGCAATGGATGTGAGCTCCATCAGGAGGTGATTCCTTTTGATTATTCAGGGGAGGGGGGATTTGGGGGGGTGGCATCACTAGAGGTGCCACAACTCTGCACTCTGGGACAATGAAAATACTGTTCATGAGACTGGCGAGAGGAACCGGTGTATGACTGAGACCCCACTCTCTTCAAGACAGGTTAATACAGAAATGTGTCTCCCACAATTGGTTTCTGGTTCCGACCGCTGCAGCTTGGCTTACCTAGTTCTGGCTTACAACATATTTTTCTGATGGATTGCATGAATTACTCTTCAGTGATTAGGATTCCTCTAGTGTTTGAGGAGGGGCCGGATAGTCCACCCCTGCCTTCAGTCACTAAACCTGAAGACCCCTTAAACTTTCCCCATCTCATCTTTCTTTCTTGTCAAAGTTCTTTATTGAAAAGAAAGAGGAACTACAACTGCTAAATATCAGTACATTGATATAGGACTTAAGACATGAGATCTCAGCATTAAAGGTTAATACCAATATCATTATGCTTCAACCAGTGATTTGACACTTTTTATTACAAAGCCCACACGACCAGCAGCTCCCATGTGCTACCTCTAACACAAGACTAGAGTTCATCGTCTTGTTCACTGGCATGATTGTCTGAGAAACATTAACACTTGCAAACCATGCTTGCAGACTTTGCCTAGTGTCTTGGACTGTTCCATCACATCCACCAGGGAGATTACCAATAGAGGAAATAGGAGGATAACTAGATGCAGTTTCATAAAATAAATTTCTATAATGAAGAATGAAAACAGAAGCATAGAGCTCGCAGAGCTATGGTGTTCAACGACATGTTGTAAGGCTACATGAAAACTGTTGTATCAGAATATCATTGATAAAAATATCCTGTGACATAAAAATCATGTCTTTAATATTGTTTACAAAAATATCCCATTTGGTGTAGTTTTTTAATATTAACTTAAATGGGTGATAGTTTTATAAATGATACTTGGGACATAATATTGTTTTCAAACTATACTTAGTCCATGATATTCTGCTCCCATCCTGATAAAACCATTATACATTTCCCAGAGCCTCCCTAATACTTGCTGGTGGTAGTGTTGCCTTTGGTTTTTCAGCACATGATATCTTAAGATAAGAAGCCCAATTCAAAGATCCCCGAGCATTGCAGGATTCAGACTATTGTGTTTAGTTTGCTATGTACCACCTTTCAGAACACGTAGGGTTCGACTTGTGAAAAACATGGTACCTCCGCACCCATAGACCTTTGCCTACATATGGTTGAAGATTTACTACTATTCACAAAACTTTCTAAACTTAGACCAGGAGAGTTGTGTTAGGTGCAGGTTTTCCAGTCGTACCTCTGGAAATGTCATATTAACTTTCCCACAGGCTCCTGATCTCTCAAGATGCACAAGACTGTAAAGTGTAGATTTAAGGCAGGCAGAAGGATTCTCCTTGTGCAAATGCATATTTTCTTTTCCATGGCATAAACATTTTTTCCAGTGATATGTTTTCTAGATCCCTCAAGAACACAGAGCTCGGTCTTTCTAGACCCGCTGGCACTAAGGACTCAGTCCATGTACCAACCTGAGACAAAAAACCCAGCTGGACTGCAACCATCCCTTAACCCACTGAACAATATTTGAGTGAGATGAGTTTCAGGTAACAATCAAACCTATCAGATATCACAGGGATAGTTAGTAGAACCCCAAACCCTCTTTTATTAAGGAATAACACACTTAAGAACACTAGAAAACTAGGAATACATTTTTAAAGACATATTTTAAAATTAAACCCCTTTTCTAGTGCACACAATATGATTTATTACTACAATAAAGAAAAGTAAGATGGTAGTAGCAATGTTTACCGAAAGCATAAGTAAAAGGAAAAACTCCAACATAATTGTTGAATACTTTTATACCCTCATTTTTCTACTTCTAAGCGCTAAACTAATTCAAGCACAGCAGAAAATTAAAAGCCTATTCCACATATTCACCTAATGGTCAAAGAGCACCCTAAAATTGTCAACTTTTGTCAGAAGAAGGCAACCCCGGTGGTTGAGTAAACCTGGGATTCGAGTCAATGCCGGCCTTTGTGGCACCCCAACAGCCAGCCTCTGTGGCACCCCAACAGCCACTTCTGTTATTTTTTTACTTTGATCTTCTCCATCCCAGAGGTTGCCACATTGAAGCCCTAACGTAACAAGTACACCACGGGTCTTCTCAAAACAACATATTCAACTGATGGTTAAAACTGCTGTGCACATCTGTCAGAAGAAGACAACCATAATACTTCAATTCATGCACCTTTATGTTTTCTGCTCTGAAATGTGTGCACTTGTAACAGCCAACAAGTGCTTTGTCCTCTGGACTTTTTCAAGGCTGTGAGATGTTATACATGTTGTACAATGGTATCATATTCCTTTTACAGTGTCAAAATGAGACATATTATATAATAAACTCTGCTTACTTTCCCCTTTATTAGTCTGACCAATGTGTTTGGACTCTTTGGTCCTTAACAGAACCTACAGCATAGCCAGGGAACCATGCTAATTTACATGATTAATTGATTACAGCAAGTGCTATGCAATGTGCTGGCAATGAAAGTTTGCCACAAAATAATACACCCAGAAAAGTTGAAAAATCTATTGTGCAAACGACCTCAGCACGGATGTATAGTGGACTGTACCCAAGGCTGGACTGGGAACCCAAAGCAGCCCTGGCAATTTTCTCAGACCAGCCCCTGGGGAAGCACTGCCTGGTCCCGGGAGGATGGTAACGCTTGCTTGCTGCTTTTGTTCCTGGGGGCCTCTATTGCAGCACCGCAGTAAAAAACCGCCCCCAGTAACAAAACCGGCCCCCATTGCTGCAAAACCAGCCCCCACTAACAAAACCAGCCCCCACTGCTGCAAACCCGGCGCCCGCCCTTCCAGCGTCTTGGGGAAACGCCCGATGCCCGGTTCGGCCAGTCCAGCTCTGATTGTACCCACTTTCGCTGTGTTAAAAAAGCTTGCACTGCTGCTGCCCTAACTCTACCCGTCTTGCCTGTTAGCGAAGCTTGGTAAAACAGTTTCTCTATATGCTATCCAAAAATCAAAACAAATGGCATTGCTTAGTTTCATGCATGATATGAATGAAATAGTGCACTTCCATAAAATACGTGACCAAGGTTTATATTTGGTTTTGCAGTAAAAATATTAGGAATTAACTACATCTCTGCGTAAAATGTAAAAACATGGGGGCAGATCTACAAGAAAGTGCCGCAGCGTGGCGCTGCAAGCCCTTTGGCTGCGCCACGCTGCGGCACTTTCAGAGCACAGGAATGCGACATATTTACAAGAATATGTCGCATTCCTGTGCTCTCCCCTGCGCTGGCGCACAAACAGCTGCCAAGCGCCGGCGCAGGCACCCTTGCACCATGGTGCAAGGATGCCTGCGCCATGGGGAGATTGTTTTTGTGCAGGAAGGGGCACCTTTCTGCACAAAAACAATCAGTACAGGATTTTCCTCTTTCAATGCGTGCTGCAGAATGCAGCACGCATTGAAAGAGGAAAAAACGAGGAGAAATGAAAACATTTCTCCTCGGTGCGCCTCGCTACGCCACCTCTAGGGTGGCGTAGCATTCACACGCATCTCCAGAGTTACGATTACTCGTAAATCTGGAGATGTGTCTTGTTCCATGGGTGTTGCGTGGGAACACCCACAGCAACACCCATGGAACGCCCCTTCAACGCAAAGTGCTGCGTGTGAAGGGACGGTATTTACAAGGAGAGGAAAAGTCACGCATGGTGGCTTTTCCTCTCCTTGTAAATATCGAGGAGCCCCCTGCGCCACCAGTACGTCACGAAAAGTGACGTACTGGTGGCGCAGGGGGCTTGTAAATCTGCCCCATAGCACCCAAGTGATCTTCTGTCATTGTGTGGCTTCTTCAGGCAATCTTGTCAGTTTAGCGATCAACGATTTTCATGTTGAGAATTTCAGCCATTAGTTACAAGACCCTACATGTCCTAGAAGGCCTGAAAAGCCAGCACTGACTGAAGGTATCACACAAGACAATGGGACACTTGAAAAA
This sequence comes from Calotriton arnoldi, assembly GCA_963921515.1. Taxonomy (NCBI): domain Eukaryota; kingdom Metazoa; phylum Chordata; class Amphibia; order Caudata; family Salamandridae; genus Calotriton; species Calotriton arnoldi. The sequence goes on from CAWUFW010000655.1 coordinate 1,434,854, forward strand.
CTATGTAAAACGTTTAAGAAATCAAGTTTTAGTTTGTGATTTTAGACTTTTATTCTTGGAACAAATGTTAATTTGTGCAGTGCTGAAAAGGCAGAGTTGAGAGGGGAATCACCATGAGACTCCATTCAAGTTGTGCAAAAGGCCACTTTATTGGGAGGAAGCTGTGCTAACCCATAGAACCTTCGGCAGAGCCACACTAGCTATTATGCCCTAAAAATTGTCCTAAAATTTACTCCTAACCATTACTCCCCCTCTAACAGTTTACCTCAATATACCCACCACCCCTTCCTGCCCTATAATATTGACCTAAAACAAAACTTTTGAGGCTACTTCCTCATTTACTGTCCATTCCATTGTCCACCAGTTTATCAATTGTCCCGCTTGTCCACTCCTGAACCAGCCCTACTCTTGATTCTCTGTTCTTCCTCTATTTCCACCTCCTTCTTCTGTTCCAGATAAACCCTCCCAGAAGTGCTCTTTCTGACCCCCCCAACCATCTCCTTTCATGGCATCCATTCTCCTGTCTTCTCCATCAGGTTTTCGAGGTATAATCTGTTGCCGCAGTGACAAATGTACTCCATCATGGCAGAACAGCACAGATGAATTCTTCACCCTGCAAATTCAGGACATTTCTCTGTTAATCTTCTTGTGAGCTCTGTCTAATGCTGCCAGTTTCCTAGTCCCTCTCCACACTCTGCGAGGCAACAGCCATGACCAACAAAACTCCATGCCAATCCACCTCTCCTTCAGAAAACTCAGATCCTTCTCCATCATTTTGATCATCTCCAACACCATCAACTGAGCCAAATGGTTTTCCCCCAAATGCAAAGCGACCTCATCCGGCCGCGGCCCATTTGTCCTTAATTCCCGCATTGTCGACATCAGCTGGCCCCGTCGCATTCAATCCATGCCATGCCAGTGTATTTTCGCCTTTTCAAAATCCATTCACAGCTGCTGTCTGCAGAACTGCTTGCCCCTATGTTTTCCAACCCATTTCACTATGAAATGCCCACATATCCAAATCGCTCTCTTTCTGCTCTGCTCATCTGCACCTGTAATATGAAAGTAAAGCCATTAAAACCTTCCTGCCTCCCCTACCGTCTGACATCATATAACCCCACATGCAGTCACTACTCCTACCGAAACTCTTAAGCCCATTCTCACTAAAACCGACTTGAAACCCTTTGGCTGCCAATCATATTCTGAACGAATGAGTGCCAAAGCCCTCCTCTTTCCATCCCCACTTCTCAAACACTTCCACAACACCCCAATACATGCCTTTCTGTAACAATGTACAGTGCACATTGTATAGTGTAACTGGTAGTTGTTCCTTTTTTTCTATGCATCACAACTGTGTTTCATCTCTGATTTAATATTGTAAATAGCTCTCTTCTACAATGCCCTGATACCCTTAGGTCATCTTACTACAATATAAATCTCTTTAAAAAAATGAAAAGTAAACCTCTCGTCCTGAAAAAATGAACCATCATCCTCACTGGGCAAATGCCTTCTTTCCCAGATTTACTCAGCCAACCCAAGTTCCCCTTCTGATCTGTTTGGCTGCGCCGTAGCTGTGAACCCCCTCTCCTGTCCATTCTCACCACATCTTCCAATCTCAAACCCGATATACTTTCGCCCCAACCATTTCCGATATCCGAAATGCCCCAAAACACAGCAGAGAGAATAGAGCCCCAAACAACAACCCTTCCCAGGTAGATGTGCATCCAGATGTCGACGTCTGGGCCATTAAAAGCCTCAAAATCTTGACCGTAAATGGCTTCCTTGCCTCTCTTCCCCTACTTCCCATCTCTGCACCATCCTTCCAGTATCCTCCTACCCACGCCCCCACATGGGTCATACCCCTAAAAGCATTTGCCATTGAACACAATCCCTGTCATCTTGGACCCAATGGTCACTGGCCCCAACCTCTTCACAATCTGTTCCATTAAAAAAACAAGCATTTGCAATGCAATCGGTCTCACATTTGTGAAACTTTGAGTTTTGGGCGTTTTAAATGCTTTTGTATGTTATTTATGTTTATTTGTTTGTAGTGAAATTATGTGGTTTGAATTCGAATTGTTAATTTTGAAATTGGGTGGGGTACGTTCATGTTCAGAATTAAGCAATTCTAGACACCTGCACTATGCTGTAAATACTATCAAACCTTGATCCGATTAATTTAAAGCAATGCAAAGTATTTTATGGTAGCAAAACCCTTCCCTGTAGCTGAAGTTTAAAGACTGGGGCCAACTTTGTGTGAACTGCTGTTTGCATGTGTAGACCCATCAGATTTGTTTGTTTTGGGTTCTTATAGTCTGATGAAAAAACTGCATAGGGGTGCTGCCTATATAAATAAGGGAAGTTCTGCTTCCTCTGGTGGAAGCACCAATACATTAAATGCTTCAACAAGAGCACTCCCCCCTTTCGAAGTGCAGAATCACCCATGGTGGGCTACATTTTGCATTGCAAAAAGGAAAGGGGCTTGTGAGACAGCTAGATCATCTTATTTCACCTTTTAATGTATAGTTACTGGAAGCCTTAATCATCCACATTTCAGCTGAGTGGTTCAAGCAACCGTACTACGCGGCCCCCGGGGGAAGTGAAGGTCGCAGACCAGTCTTCCCCCGGGGTATTCGCGCAATGGCTGGAAGGACAAGGTGGGGGTGGGATTAGTGGGGTTAAAGGAAGGGGCGGGAGCTGGGAGGGCATATAAGGTGTCAGGAGAGGAAGATCCGGCCTCTTCCTGACACCTAAGCACCAACGGGGGGAAGTAGAAAAGTTTGTAGAGACGGTTGGAGGGTGGTTGGGGCAGGTGGCCGATTTGTCGATCGGAGGGGGTTTCTGCATCGGCAGTATGTCAGGGCAAGGTTAAGGAGAGTGACTCCGTTTGCTGTGCCCGATGGAGACATTCGACGCAACGGCTGTCTTCGCCGCGCTGCGTGCGCGTGGCCGAGCGGGCCGGGAGGAGCGGTTACGGCCGGGCGTGTGCAGCAGGCGTGGGCCTGGATGGCCTGCGTGCACGGGAGAACGACTGTGCAGGTGCTGCTGAGGTGGTGGCTTGTGAGGAAGAGCCACCAACGGGAGTGAAGGCTGCGGCAGGTAGTGGGGGGGCAACCTGATACTGGTGACTGGGAGGAGAGGGGGCAGGCGGCGGAGCCTCGTCGCGCGCCTGCCTGCTGCCGCTATCCATGCCGGTATACATGCCGCCATCACCCGCGGGGGAGGGGGTGGGCGGGAGGTCAGAGTGCGCGGTTTGGTGCGACATGGGGGGAGGCCCAGTATCGACAGGAGGCGGGGGAGGGAGGGCGGGGCTACCGCGCATCTACACGCCTGGGCACGGAGGCAGGCAGTGAAGTGGAGGGAGGGCGGGGGGCGGAGGCGGCAAAATGGGAGGGGGAACAGGTGTTGCCCCTGCCCGGTAATGGGAGGGAGCTGGCCGGCCGCTTAGGGTTGGGGGGATGTGAGCGCTGCAGGGCATTGTAGATACATTGGACTTTGCATGGCACCCCGGGTGGGGGCCCAAATGGACTTTGTGGGTGTTTTGGTCCTCCCTACCTGCGGACACGCATCCCAATGGGGGGGGGAGGCCCGGGGGGCTCTGGGGGTGGGCCGGTGCACTGGGGGGGCCTCAGTAGGGGAGGGCGAGACAGGGCCCTGGACGGGGGTTACTGCTTGGGAGGGAGGTGGGGGGCGGGTCCAGGGACGCTGTCGGGGGTTGCAGGCGGCACTTTTAGGGGTACTCGGAGCAGGGGCGAGGGACTGCCAGCATGGCACGAGGCCCGGTGGTGCTTGGGGCCCGCCTGGTTGGAGCGACCTGGTGGGGGGGGAACCAGGACCGGTGATTGAGCCCGGCAGTAAGGGGTGATGCCAGCGGGGCGCACAACGTCCTCAGAGCGCTGGCTGGAAGCAGTAGGGGGGTCCGCGGCGGCCTGCCCTCCGTCGAGGGATCGCGCAGCGAACAATACAACGTTCTGAATTTGCAAAGTTACGAATACAGTTTGTGAGAGATGGCATGGATGTTGAGGGAAAAGGTGGGGGTCTGTTGGCATGGATGTTGAGGGATGAAGTAGGAGCAATGGGAAGGTGTGCGACGGGGATGAGGTGTGGAATGGAAGTTGTGGTGCGAAAGGGGCTGAGGCTGAGTGGGGTTGCTAAAGTGGGTAAGGGGAGTTCAGGTAACCGGACTGTTTCGTTGTTGTTGCAGGAGTCACGTGCGGCCCCAGACGGAGCTGAGGGCACGAAGAAAATGGGAAACAGCATCTCCTGGTCAAACGGAGGAGGTCCTGGACGGACACTCAGGTACAGGATTACGGCTGAGGACTTGGGACGGGGAAAGCGGGGCGAACTAAAGACTTCGGCTGGTCGGCCGGGGTATGTAATGGGTGTGAGGGATGTGGCAGAGATAGAGGTGCTGCTGCGGCAGGCTGCAAGAGAACTGATGGGGACCAAGCGATGGGTAGGCATGGGTCCGAACGGACAATATGGTAACCAAGGGACAGAGGAGAGACAACAAGGGGTCACTGATCACGATCTGTTACGTGGGAGGAGAGTGACACATGGGGCCAGAGGTGCCGGTTGGCACGCAAGTGGTCATTGGTATCAAAAACATTGGGGCAGCATATGATGGTGTGGGGTTCGGGGGCCGGGCACTTGCCCCGGCAGCCGCTGGGGAGCGCATTGGAAGGGCGAGAGGAATGAGGGTTTTTTTCCACTGGGCTACGACAGGTGGGAGACGGGTCAAGGTTGGTTCAAACTTGGCGAAACCAGGGGGGGGGGTCAAAGCAATATACAGACACTACCCGCAGCCGGGGCGTGCTAGAGTTTTTGACGGCATTACGTGGGCTCACTTCATAAACAGAGATGGGGGCAGAGAAGACTGATCCGGGGGGGGTGTGCGGGTTTCCGTGGGACGATATATACCTGACAGGTCACTCCGGGCACAGGGGGACCGGATACCCAATGACGTTACGCAGGAGGGTACGGGGGGATGTCGGGGCCAAGAGGTCCTTCCCGGTTAGCTGGAGGCCATGGGCCCATGGCGCTCGATGTCTCCCGAGAGGAAGCCGGGCCTCCGGCGACGACGTAGGAGGTTGTATGCTTCGCATCAAGGCTTACCTATTGCGCGGGGCGGGTTTGACTGATAGGCTGTCCACACTTGGTGGGGGCTGGGGTGCGGAGCGCTGTGGGGCTCCGGGGGTATTTGGGCGCAAGCATTCTTGCAGCGCGATGGGGACAGCGATGTAGGCGAGGACTTGTAATTTGTCGAAACTGGGTAGGGTACTCGTGGGGGTTTTCGTCAGACAGAGCAGTAGGGGCCTCGGGGGCGTCGGCGGGGATACGGAAGGCGCGAGGCAGAGTGCAAGGGTGCATGAGGAGGCTCGGAGAGGGACGTTGTTTGACAGGTGCAAAGAGTACGGCAAGGGCGTGTGAGGTAGGGTATGTGCCGGGATGGTCGAGAAGGTAGGGAACAGGAAGCCGGAACACTGTGGTAGTGTCGTAAAGACACTGACAATATGATATATCTCAAGGGTTTCGTTGAACTGGGAGTATGGTAGTGCAAACCCTGGAGACGGGATGTTATGGTCAAGGTGGAGCAGCAGACAAGGGGGCGGTGAGGTGACAGGCTATGTACCGCCTGCGTTTTGGGGGTGGAAAAAACGGGGCACATGATTTTTCGAGCAGAGCGGCGTCAGTGCTGCGAGGCGCAGATGAGAAGGGGGTGTGCCCGGGCATAGGGCAGTTGGGGTGGGGGTAGTGGTTATGTTGGTGGCAGTTTTCGGGGGCAAGTAGAGCATGTGTCAAAGTAGCAGGGGGAAGCCAGGAGAGGGCATGAGGCAGCGGTGATTGGTGGCAAGAGAGTGAAGGCCGATGGCTGGGGGAATTTGATTTTTCCGCATGTGGAAGGTCAGTTCTGCAGGTCATTATTGGTCTCATACGAAGGCCGGGCTTTTGTGGTGGGGCTATCTTACGGAGACGTACAGTTCCTACGTATTGGGGGCGGTAAAAGCTGTGGCGTCAGGAGGGTCCTGGGGGGGGGGCGAAGGAGGCTGAAGACTGAGGAGGACAGGAGTACAGAAAGGTGTTCTGTGACGATATAGGTACTGGACTAGGGGTCTTTCGGATGGATTTGGAACGACTGCCAAACGAGGGCTAAGGGAAAAAGACGTAATTCTTGTAGGACTAATCATGCTTTTTCTACCACAGGACCTGGGAGTAGATCGGGATCCAGGGCGGTCACCTGGATGGGTGGCCATTCTCCCGGCATTGGACAGCAAAGGAGGCGAACTAGCAGGTGTACAGACGTCACCGGGCAGGGACCACAGTCATCGGGCTGTGAGATGATGGGGGAAACAGTGGAATGAAAATGGGGGGGTGTTTGTTGCCAGTACGGCTGGCATTGTGTCACGAGAAATAAGAAGTTGCCCCAATATGAGCATACATGCGGGGGAAAAAGTATTCTGGGATATGTCAGGTCTGGCGTTACCCTATGATGCATGGAAGGGGATATGGTTCAAGGAAACGCAGCGTGGGGCAATTTGGTCACGTGAATGAATTGTGCATTGCAGAAGAAGGGATCGGGGGTTATTGACCTGGCTTGCCAGGTCATGGCACGCTGGTGATGAGATTGTTTCAAGGAGAAACAGGTGGTCTTGTTTAAAAGGGGGCACCTTTCACGGACAAGGATTGGCCCGGAAATGTTAATTATTTACATGGGACGCAGGTTTAGGTGGTGGATGGTCGTCCACCGGGATGGGGGCACCTTTCATGGACAAAGATTGGCCCGAAAATGTTACGTGTTTACATGGGACGCAGGTCCAGGTGGTGAATGGTCGTTCACGGTGATGGGGGCACCTTTTACGGACGAGGAGTGGCCCGAAAATGTTACTTGTTTACACGGGACGCAGGTCCTTGTGGTGGATGGCCGTTCACCGCGACGGGGGCACCTTTTATGGACAAGGATTGGCCCAAAATGTTGCTTGTTTACACGGGACGCAAGTCCAGGTGGTGGATGGTCGTTCACCGCGACGGGGGCACCTTTTACGGACAAGGATTGGCCCAAAATGTTGCTTGTTTACACGAGACGCAGGTCCAGGTGGTGGATGGTCGTTCACCGCGATGGGAGCACCTTTTACGGCAAGGAGTGGCCCATAAAGTGTTACTTGTTTACACGGGACGCAGGTCCAGGTGGTGGATGGTCGTTCACCGCGATGTGGGCACCTTTCACGGTTGAGGATTGGCCCGGAAATGTTACTTGTTTACACGGGACGCACGTTGAGGTGGTGGATGGTCGTTCACCGGGTGCTGCAGAGTGGGGAAGCGTTTAGGTGCACAGGAACTGAGGGAGCAAGTGGTCCTACTTAGGATGGGGCACCTTTCGCGATCAACGACTGTCCCAACAATAGTAATTTTATACGGGACGCAAGTGGAGGTGGTGGATTGGTCGTCCACGGGGTGCCGCAGGGTCGGCTGACGGGAGGCGAAAGGTGCCCAGGAACTGGGGGGGGGGGCAGGGAACCGCCCTACGGGGGTTCCCTGGTTGGCGGTACTTTGGAGGGGTGGTAAGTCACATACGGGGGGATCCACCCCTCGAGGGGGGGGAGAACGGTACACAGGTGACTGATAGCAGGGCGCGGGAGGCAATGAGCAATGAAGGAAAGTCAACAGAGGATGCTTGGAGGGCAAGTGAAGGTGAGAATGGGGAAAGGAAGGAGGTTACCGAGTGAATGGGGAAGAGTCAAACAGGTGAGATGGTTTTGAGAAGGCTGAATGGAGAATGTGTGGGTATGGGATGGGAAAAGTATATTTCTTGCATTTATGTACTGTTAATAAAGTCTAAATGATTGCAACCTTGTCCTAATAAAATGGCCTTTTACCCTTCAAGTAACAGCGTGGAGTGTAGTCATTGCGCGATGCATATATTCTGCACATGCCTGACCAAAGCCCTATTTCCAGCCTTATAAATTAGGGCGACATGATGCCTGAAGCAGGATAAGTGCATGGAGTGCACAGCATCCCAGTCACTGTCATGAGATCAGACAGCTGAACTTGTTAATGGGCTGTTGTGAAACATGAACCTGAATGAGCGAGGGGAGGACCTCTGCAGGTGCCCCGGAAGCAGACTGTCCCATTTCTTGTTGTACGTCCGGGCAGATGTAATGGGAAATGTTGTGGCTGTTTGGTGGAGACAACAATACCACCTGTGCAGCAAGCTGATTGCATTTTACAAGTAGTCAGCATTTGAGTGACACTGATGCTTTAGTCAGCCGATTGACAGCTCATTGCACTGTGTAAACGTATTCCAGCCTTTGCTAACTATCTTTAATTAGACACCAGAGGGATTAGCTGCCCTTTGAAAAATGTTGCCACGAGATGCACATATTATATGTAAGAGATGGTGGAAACACAGCAGTATTACATCTATACGATTAAGGAAGCATGTAGTGATGCGTTAAACATAATTTGTGGTGCATCTGCTATGAAAGAGGGTTATTTTATGCAAAAGAGTAGCACCGGCCAGCATGCCATAATTATGGGCTGCTGTTAGAATGGAGATTCAAAAACTGTGTGCATGTTTGGGGTGGCGACGATAGATAGTTGTGAGCTGTGCCAAAGGATAGTGCTGCACCTGTCTCTTCCCTTAACAACCCTAAAAGGTCACTGCGCCCATGAATCGCAGCCTTGGAAGATATTATGAGAGTGCAAAAAAACCAAAAACCCTCCGCTAGACACGTTTTTAGGGCTTTTGTTGGGAAGACAACATGAGAGGGCACAGAAACTCAAGAACGTGGGACTATTAAGAGAGATAGTAGATTCTGCAAAAGCAATGATACCGAAGCAGCAAGTCATCAGAGGTTAGGAATGGGCAAAAAATATTTTTTCACAAACTCACTGCATTTTTTGCAAAACTGCTAACATTGTGAAGATCGCTAAGCTACACAACTGTGCTTCGTGAGAGAGAAAATCTTAACTTCTGCTGGGATTTAAATATTAATGCAACGAACTGTAAGCGACACTTGCATTTCTGACCGTGGCTGCAGCATAAAATCTGTATACACATTTGCAAAACTGAACACACCCATTCTATTTATGTTACTAAGACGGTCCCTATTGGGCTCAACATTTTTGCCCTCACCCATTAGGGTGGAACAAAATCTGAACTCTGCAGCAGTTCACTGCCTTTGATGTAAATTTGATTTATTTTTTGCAGCTTTACATAGTGCAAACTCGACCCAAAGGTATTGGAGCGCTATTCATGAGCACCAGCTACATTACACAATGACATATTAATTTATTTATTAATTGATATGCACCGGGAGATTAAGGGGCATATTTACATATTTACGTCACTTTCTGTGACCTTGCGATGGCGATAGGGGCCTTGCCTTATTTACAATGCAGCGTTAAGCCTCTTAACGTGGCTTAACCCTGCCTTGTAAATAAGGCACCCTTTCACGCTCTATTTAGGGGAAAGGGGAGGGCAATTGGTGTTGCGGTGGGCGTTCCACTGCAACACCCATTGATTTTGACGCTGCCCCCTATTTATAAGGGCAGCGTAAATAGGAGGCAGCGCCTAAATTAAGACCAGGGAAAACCTGGTCTTAAACAGGCGAAACGAGGAGAAATGCTTTATTTCTCCTCTTTTTTGCTATTTCCACGTGTGCTGCCTTGTGCAGCACACATAGAAACAGCAAATTGCCTATGATTGTTTATGTGCAGGAAGGCCCCCCTTCCTGCACATAAACAATCATTTAAAAAAAAATGCCGTTGTGCAACTTCTTTGTGTGCTGCATTAAGCAGCACACATAGAAGTTACAAAACGGCATTTTAAGATTGTTTATGTGCAGGAAGGGGGACCTTCCTGCCCATAAACAATCTTCCCCTCAACACAGTCGGGTGCTTGCATTGGCACTAGGCAGCTAAATATAGCGCCAGAGCAGGGGGAAATGCAGGGAAATGTAGATATGGTGCAGCCCTGCGTTTCTAAAGTGATGGAGCGTGGCATTAAGTCAAGGAGGCTAACGCCACGCTCCGCCGCCTAACTTGTAAATATGCCCCTAAGTGATTTGCCCAGAATCACAGGATGTTGAGCTGACCCGAGACGCGAGTGTGCTTCCCCATCTCCAAAGTCGGCAACTCTAGCGTTACACCACAAGCCCTACCACAAGAGCTGAACCATTTTAAATATTATATACAACTTTATGCAACCAACAGCCATTGAGAAAGCCAATAGTCCTAGCTTGTTGCAGGTGTAATGTTACTTGTTGTATTTCTGGATGCAGTCAGAAGTAGCAAAATACCAGTGGGGCAGCACACTATGCGAAGTACTGATTTTTAGCTTAAATGTTTTTAATCCATGCCCTTAAATACATCGGCATGCCCCTTTGAGAGACCCCCCCCCCCCCACCTAGTTTTTTCCTCCCACTTAAAGGCCTGAGGAAGGGGAAACACCAGGAAAAGCAAACATGAGGAAAGGGATTAGAAACGCTTAAAGTTAGCAAGGAGAGAATACAACAAATAATGCATAAGAAATAGTCAGATAGAACACTGAAAATTATTTTGTACAGGAATATGGAAGGTTGTTCCTGAAAAAGAGGAATTCTATGTCAGGACCCGGAGGTGAGGATTAAGCTTGTCTCTATTCACTTTTAATATATAAGATTACTCCAGCAGCCATTTTAAGATTGTAAATATTGTAAAAGTTCATCACAAAAGTAAAACTACAACTCCCATGAACACTAGGGAGTGACATCATCATAAAACAACCAATGACACAACAGTCCTTTATATAATATCCTGTGTCATCCTTCTAGATTCCTCTTTCTTCGCTGCTCCAGCAGCAATAAGATAAGTGCTTTACTCTCCCTTTTGTTTGTTTAATGGCTAATGAGAGCGCTGCGCGGCTCCAAGCTCCGCGGCCGCTCCTAATTATGATAATTGCTGTGATAATTGCTGTAATTAGTCTATTCACCGCGGGAGCCCTCGCTCCTACGCGGCTAATCTTTTGAGGCTCGTACGCGGTGCGCTCTTCCGACCGGCAGGGGGCCCGCGTTATTGTCTCCGCGCAACGCGTCCTTCTCTCCCCCACTCCCGACGGCCGGGACACGTCAGCTTCTGTCTTTGAAGCTGACGCATTGTTCCGGCAGTAACTGTCATCGTGGGGAGGCTGAGAGGAGAGCGCGCGCATCTGGAGCTGAAACTGTCACACGCGAGCTGCAACTACAAAGGCTAATTAGTCAGTTGCACTCACGTAGTGGTTTTTCTTGTTAAATAACAAGCCGGTGCCTGAAGGGATTAACACCCTACGGGGTAAGGCATAATTCCCATTATTAGAAGGGACACCCCAGGCACTTTACCCCACAGAGTTATAAAGAGGGTAGTCCCTACAATTATTAGTAAAGCTAATACAAGTTGTCTTTAAGACGCTATATCCCTCATTTAAGTGGGAATTCTTTTCCCTTAATAAATAATACCCTCATGGAATACGAGGAAGCTGGGGATTATGTAGAAGAGGAAGAGGTTACTTACCTTCCTATTGATGACCAGTTTTGTGAGGTCATGGACGCATCCATCCTGAGGGCAGTGACTCAGGTGGTGGCCCCCCTGGAGAAGAGACTGGTGGCACTCCAGGCGCAGTGTCAGCAACCCCTCAAAGCAAGGGAAGACCTTCATGGGCCCCTGGCCCCCCTACCTACTGGACAGGCGGCTAACCCACCTTGCGTCCCTCCCCAGAGTGTGGAAAAGCGCAAACGCACAGATGACCCTGGGGTTGCTTTGGACGCTTTCGCACGTCTTAAAAAGGCCTTTCTAGATGCCCAACCCATCCTAAATCCCCAGACACCAGGCCCCTTGGGGGTGACCCCACTTTCACCGCCACAGGCGGACTTAGGGGACGGCGACGATTCACCCAACAATTCCGACGGGGAGGGGGATGGCTCTAGACAATGGCGCCCGACACCTAGTTCCCTGGGAGGCTCAGACCTCCCTGCGGACACCGACTTGACCACCCACGAAGATTTACTAAATCCAGATGACCTCCTACATCCTAGATCAGCAGAATGGTGTCCGGCTCCCAAGGTGGCAGCCTACATGGCCAGTCGGCTAAGGAAGCCTTTGGATAAAAAAGTAAGGGGATGCCTCAAGGCAGAATGCCCCCGCCCTGCCCTGGAGGGGAAGGTGGCCACAACACCCGAGATAGAACCCAAAAATGGCCACCTTTCTCGCAAAATTTGTACGCGATCCCAAGAAAAGGATTGATTGCTCCTGGCGTTCATGTCAGGATAAACTCCTGCATGTCGCCGGTCCCCTGGCAAAAATAATGGATATGGCGGAGGACGCCAAGGCCTCCGGCTCCTTCATATCCCCAGAGGTTCTGTCCAACTGGGCCCAACGGGCGATAATATTTCTAGGAAATGCAAACTGCATGATCTCCACAGAAAGGCGCAGGTCACTCCTTATTAAGATTGACCCCAAACTGGGGGAGCTCTCCACTTCGGAGGCAGGGACGATAGCCCAAGGGAATTTATTCGGGTTTCCATTTATAAAAGAACTGGGCAAATTTGTGAACACTTTCAACTCCCTAGACAAGGCGCAATCCTTAATTAAAAGAATATTCACACCCCGTGTTTTTGCCTCAGCCGGGCGAGGTAGGGGGCGCTCGTCCGGCCGTCCATTCCAAGCAGCCTTCAATGGTGGCGATTCCAGGCGTGGCCAATGGCAAGATCCCGGAAAGTTTGGGAACTTCTACCAAACAAAATCCTATCCCTGTCGGCGGGGAGGCAGAGGCGGCCAAAGAGGCAACTTCAATAATACACAAGGTGAGAGTTCAGGATTCTATGGGAATTTCCATCGGGGGGCGGTTGGATAATTTTCAATCGAACTGGAGGAGGTTATCCTCAGATGCATGGGTGATACAGACGGTAGGGGGTTTCCACATCGAATTTTAAGGGACACCATCCCAACCCTGCCCGTCCAACCCCTTGATTTTTCCTCCCGAACAGAGAGAACTGGTGAACCGGGAAGTGTATGACCTGTTGCAAAAAGGAGCAATAGCTCCTTCGGTAATTCACCCTCGCGGGTTCGTCAGCAACATTTTCCTAGTGGAAAAGAGAGACGGCGGGCAGCGCACAGTTATCAACCTCAAAGAATTCAACTCTTGGCTACTCTATCGCCATTTCAAAATGGAGGGTATACACCTCCTGCGAGACCTACTCCGAATCTCCGATTGGATGGTCCCCCTCGATCTGAAAGATGCCTACTTGGCGGTTCCCATTTTTCCCCCGCACAGGCGATTCCTACAATTTTGTTGGGAGAGCCAGGTTTTCGAATTTACCGTCCTGCCGTTCGGCCTCTCCTCAGCTCCTTGGTGCTTCAGTTGTCGAACATCTTCAGGGTTCAGGGGATGAGACTTATTGTCTATCTCGACGATATCTTTCTTATGGACCAATGCCCGAGTCGACTTTCCAAACACTTGCAGATGGCAATAGACTTGCTGGAATCTTTAGGTTTCGTAATAAACGAAAGAAAATCAGCCCTGGTACCACCCCAATCAATGGAGTTTCTGGGCTTCGTGGTGAACGCAACCGAAGCAACTCTCAGTCTACCAACGAGGAAGCTATCCAAAATTCGCCACGAATTGCGGAGGACAATGTCCAAGTCCCACGTGTCACTTCGGCAATTGGCGAGGATAGTAGGACTTCTGTCGTCTTCCATCCAAGCGATTTTTCCAGGTCCTGTCCATTACAGGACCCTGCAACGTCTGAAAATCGAGCACCTTCGAAAGGGCTTGTCTTACTCACAAATGATTCCTCTTTCACCCGCGGCGAAAGAAGAGATGGGTTGGTGGTTAAGCCACATGGAAGCCTGGAACGGCAGAGCGATTTTCGGCTCTCAACCCGATCTCATAATTGAGTAAGACGCCAGCGGTTCTGGATGGGGCGCACGGTGTGGGGATTTCTCCACAGGCAGAAAATGGTCTTCCGTCGAACGTTCTCTGCATATCAACTGCTTGGAGTTGATGGCGGGATCCTTCGCGATCCGCTGTTGGACCAAACAGAAGGTGAACTGCTCTGTACTCCTCAAAATGGACAATGTGGCAGCAGTACGCTACGTCATTCAGCCGGGGGGCACAAGGTCAAAGACACTGTCGGACCTAGCCCGAACCCTTTGGGAGTATTGCCTAGCCAATCAAATTTCCTTATCAGCGGAGCATCTTCCTGGGAGCTCCATACTGGTAGCTGACTGGCACTCTCGCCATTGGAGAGATGTCAGCATGTGGAAATTGAACCCACAGATTTTTCTACAAATCCAATGCAGGTGGGGTCCTTTCTCCATGGACCTATTTGCATCCAGGCTGGACTTTCAGCTCGACAGATATTGCAGCTGGAGGTCAGACCCACAGTTGACTGCCTTGGACGCCTTCCGACAGGACTGGAGGAAGGAACGACCTTATGCCTTTCCCCTCTTTGCCATGATAATGAGATTGACGGCGTAGGTATGCAGGCCAAGAGTGAGCAATGAACTCCACTCCGCTCATAGAGTTTGCAGAAAATTATGAACTACGCATTTCATTAAAAGCACGGAAATCAAGTGAATCAGCTACTAAACTGCACCCACAAATGCTTTGCTAAAGCAATTTAACATGCTAAAAAGCATACAACCAATTCACAAAAGTGAACTTTGAGAGAGGTGATGATTTTGGGATCCCCCCTCACCTAGGGGGAGGACCAAGCAGATGCCTTGAACAGAAAGAGCACATCATGCTGAACGATTCAGTGGTGCTCCCATCCTGTTAGGACCACCCCAAGCACAGTTATGGGCAAAAATACAATCCCAACCAAAGGCCCTGCAAAGCATTATGGGATGAGATTAGCAGATGGCAGTGAATATTATAGTATCCAGTATCAAAATAATTCTACAAAGAGCTGCAGTTCAACTCGTCGTTACTAGGTGTCCCTCACGAGTCAAATGCAAAAGCATTGAAATTATTACATCAAGCTGCAGTTCCACTAGTCGTTACTAGATGTCCCTCACGAGTCAAATGCAAAAGCATTAAAACCCTTTCATGAAGCTGCAGTTCCACTAGTCGTTACTAGGTGTCCCTCACGAGTCAAATGCAAAAGCATTGAAACCCTGAGCTGAGAGCTAATACTATAAATTCTACAAAGAGCTGAACTGCAGCTTCATGAAAGGGTTTCAATGCTTTTGCATTTGACTCGTGAGGGACATCTAGTAACGACTAGTGGAATGCAGCTTGATGTAATAATTTCAATGTTTTTGCATTTGACTCGTGAGGGACACCTAGTAACGACGAGTTGAACTGCAGCTCTTTGTAGAATTATTTTGATATTGAATACTATAATATTCACTGCCCACTGTTAATCTCGTCCCATAATGCTTTGCAGGGCCTTTGGTTGGGATTGTATTTTTGCCCATAACTGTGCTTGAGGTGGTCCTAAGAGATGGGACCACCACCGAATCGTTCAGCAAGATGTGCTCTTTGTTTTCAAGGCATCTGCTTGGTTTTCTCCCTAGGTTAGGGAGGATCTCAAAATCATCACCTCTCTCACTGCTTGCTAACTTTTCATTTTCACTTTTGTGAAATGACTATATGCATTTTAGCATGTAAAGACAGAGATACTTGTTATTTTACCTAAAGTATATGAGGTCTCTGTTAATTAAGCGTGAAGCGGAGTGAATTCGTGGAATTTTGCTCCACCAACTATGCCCACTCTTAGGTAGAAAGTGAAGTTAGTGATGATAACCCCAATTTAGAGATCTCAAGTTTGGTTTCTAGTGATGATGGAACTTTTTTGGGATTTTCCAATTTCTCTATCCCAGTTTCTGGATCTTCTCTGGGATCCCCAAGGCAATTCTCACCAGCTGGTCCTAGCCGGGTGTTTTCACCTTATGGTCTGGAGGGTTACAGGTGACGTTGGCAAGTCCCAGGTCTTTCGGCAGATGCTTCCTCCTTGCTTGCTGAGGCCTGGGCAGATAGTACAAACAAACGATACAAATCCGCCTGGTCGCGATGGTTATGTTGGTGTCATCAACACCAAATTGATCCCTTGGGGGCAGACGTTGTCCATGTGGTACATTTCCTAGCGAATCTGGCCTCCCAAGGTTTCGCATATCGATCAATCAATTCTTATAGATCAGCGATTTCGGCAGGTCATTTACTTGTGGATTCCACCCAGTCGGGGAACATCCATTGGTCAGGAAACTGTTAAGAGGAATTAGACTTTCAGTTCCTCCTGAACCCAAGTACACATCTTTATGGGATGTTAACAAAGTTCTGTCCTTATTTCAACCTTGGCCTCATAATCAATATCTGTCCAGAAAACAGCTGTCGGTTTTGTTTCATATTTCTCACAGAATGAAATGTAATTCTAAAACTGTTTCATATCCAGCTTTACAAGAAAATCCTAAATTGTGTGTAGTTCGCACTATTAAGGCTTATAAAATTGTGACTGAAGAACTTCGCCCTCATGGGGAGAAACAATTGCTAATCGCACTCACCAAACCTCACAAAGCGGTTTCGTCTCCTACGATTGCCAGATGGGTCAGGTGGGTCATGCAAGAAGCAGGAACTGATATTTCCCGTTTTGGAACCCACTCAGTCAGAGGGACCATGGCCTCAAAGGCATTCTGCCTAGGAACTCGCCTTGAAGATCTCCTCAATGCGACAAACTGGTCAAATGTAACCCCGGGTATACTTTGCATAGTGCATGAAGTACACGTAGTTACACAATTTGTGCTTGAGTGCACTGTCCAATAATTACCAAAGGCATCTTACACAGTGCAAGTTAAGATAAAATCAGTATCTCTGTCTTAATTTGCTAAAATACATATAATCATTTCACAAAAGTGAAAACAATAAATTAACAAGCAGTGAGAGAGGTGATGATTTTGGGATCCTCCCTAACCTAGGGAGAGAACCAAGCAGATGTCTTGAAAACAAAAAGCACATCTTTTGAACGATTCGGTGGTGGTCCCATCCTCTTAGGACCACCCCAAGCACAGTTATTGGCAAAAATACAATCCCAACCAAAGGCCCTGCAAAGCATTATGGGACGAGATTAGCAGTGGGCAGTGAATATTATAGTATCCAATATCAAAATAATTCTACAAAAAGCTGCAGTTCAACTAGTCGTTACTAGATGTCCCTCACGAGTCAAATGCAAAAGCATTGAAATTATTATTACATCAAGCTGCAGTTCCACTAGTCGTTACTAGATGTCCCTCACGAGTCAAATGCAAAAGCTTCATGAAAGGGTTTCAATGCTTTTGCATTTGACTCGTGAGGGACATCTAGTAACGACTAGTGGAACTGCAGCTTGATGTATTAATAATTTCAATGCTTTTGCATTTGACTCGTACCATAATGCTTTGCAGGGCCTTTGGTTGGGATTGTATTTTTGCCCATAACTGTGCTTGGGGTGGTCCTAGGAGGAAGGGCCCGCCACTGAATCGTTCATCATGATATGCTATTTGTGTTCGAGGCATCTGCTTGGTCCTTCCCCTAGGTTAGGGGGGACCCCAAAATCATCACCTCTCTCATTGCCTGATATTTTGATTTCCAAAGTTCACTTTTGTGAATTGGTTATATGCTTTTTAGCATAGAAAATTGCTTCATCAAGGCATTTGTAGGTGTTGATGATTTTTGCTATGCTATGCTATGCTATGCTATGTCTATTAGCACAGTTTTTGCACTGTGCTTTGTCATCTTCAAAGCCTTTTAATTTAGACAAGTTCCCTTTCTGGCAAGCGTGGTGGTGGATAAGCTTTGAAGTAGCCTAATCCTTGTCTCCGGGTTCTGATATAGAATGAAAAATTTCCAAGCTAATGTAAAGGAGAGTTTAAATTCTATTAAGGACACGGAGGCGAGGATAGCCCGCCCTAAGAATTCTTGAACAGATTCTCCCTGTCCTATTAATGAAGTAAGTTGAAGTTGTTACAGGATGATTTATTATACGAAAATCTGCTTTCACTTATGGTCTTGTTGACATAATTTTGAATTGTATTTTGTTATAATATTTGGGACTTCTTTACCGTAGCAAGTAATGGGTATCCCTTTGTTGCAGGGGCAGATACTAACAAACAGGAGCAGTAACAATGACGATTGACAGCCTATGATGATGTCACTCCCTAGTGTTCATGGGAGTTGTAGTTTTTTGATGAACTTTTACAATATTTACAATCTTAAAATGGCTGCTGGAGTAATCTAATATATTAAAAGTGAAGAGAGACAAGCCTAATCCTCGCCTCTGTGTCCTTAACCCCTTGACCGCGATCGGAATTCCGCTCGTATGCTGGACATTCCGATCGCGGGTGGGGTCGTGACGAGCTCAGCTCGTCATGCGCACAGCGCGTCCGCACAGCATGACGAGCTCAGCTCGTCACGAGCATGGAAGGGGTTAGTAGAATTGAAACTTTCCTTTACGTTAGCTAGGAAAGTTTTCATTATGCACCATCTCTTGCATCTGAATGGAACCACTGATGAAAAACACAGGGGCATATTACCAAGGATTAGCGATATTTATCGCTAACCGCGCTTAGCGCGTTATTTGTTAGCGCCACCTATCGCTGGAAATTATCGCTGAGATAACACCCTATTAGTAAGGTTTATCTCCATAGCGATAATATTTCCAACGATAAGCGGCAAAATGCGAGAATATCGCTGGAAAACCAGCGATATTCTCGCATGTACGCTAAGGTGGATTCAGCATTAGAATCCACCTCCTATACTTCAAACAGGTAAGTCATCTTCACTAGCAGGTGTTAAATTCTAGCGATAAACGCGCTTAGCGCGATTATTATATCGCTTCGCCTGCCTTGCTAATATGGGGTAGTGGTGTTAGCGACTGTTTTCAGTCGCTTTTAGTAGGGAACGCCTTCCTTGCATGTCATTAGCGATAATTATCGCTGACATGCAAGGCGATGAAAACGCGGCCTCTAACGCCTGAAAGCTGTCGCTAACGCCTGTTAGCGACAGCTTGCTAATAGGGCGATAAAATTATCGCCGCTTTAGCGGCAAAAAGTGCCGCTAAAGCGGCGATAAAGCCCTTGATAATATGCCCCACAGTTTTTTCACCGATGGATCACAGCAAATATTGTTTTCTCTTCTAAATCTGTGCACTCGTGCACTACATCAGTACAAAGTGTATGTAACCTGGGCCTTGCCTCGTGCTCATATGGTGATCTGCTCTGAAATGTTTTGCGTTGTGTTCACTGAAGAGGCAGAGCCTAGTGCCCTGCCACTGTACCCCACATAAATGTAGGTTAGTTCAAGCTGCCCCTGTGCCTGCATTGGTGGTTCCGAGGGGCGTACCCAGAAGCCCGGGCGCTGCCCTGATAGCTGAGAAAGACCCGTGACCTCCACAGGGTGAGAGGGCGGACCCGGGAATGTAGCACCTGTGTGAGACCGGCGGCAGCCCCTGGCATGTGGCACACAGGGCCCTTTTCAAACCAAGCCCTGCTCTCTGGGAGTGGCCGACGGCGAACCCTGAGCATACCACATGCAGTCCTGTAATATACCGCAATGTAGCCTTAGGATGTCATACACAGGCCTGTAATAAACACCAACAGCATGGCCTCTAACACATCACTCACAGACCTGTGACACACACCTAGACCCCGAGCATCAAAGGCAGGTCGGCAAGGGAATGTGGCGTAACGACATGAGCTGCCGACCTTGGAGCTGGGGAACCAGGGCAGGTTTGAGTCTCAGCGTCAGCTAAACATCCTGTAATTCTGGCCAAATCATTTAATCTCCCATGCCTACAAAAAAAATATTTGCAATGCAATAGGTCTCGCATTTAAATGCGAGACCTATGGCATTGAAAAGAAGTGGCCGCCATTGTCCCGGCTGCTTTGAAAGTCAAAGCGCACATTGCGCGCTGAATGTAGGCAAAGCACGTCGTGCCTGCAGTAAGAGAAACTCAATAAAGAAAATAGTGCTTAGAAGACTAAATAACACGTACTCTGTAACAACCGAAGTAAAAAGGCCATCCGCCATGGGAGGTTACAAATGAAGACAAGGCGGTACTAAGGAGACACTAACAAGCTTATTTACGAATCAGAAGCCAGCATTTACGAAGGACAATGTCACAAGCCAATGACAAATATGGGCGGAGAGGGGGCGGGGCTTCTATTCCATACTCCACTAAAACAAGTCTTGCAGAGCAGCGCATGCGCGCTAACTCTAGGCTCGACCTAATGACCATGTCATCCTCCTCTCTTTCCTTCCCCATCTTGAATTGTCCCTTTGGATTGTTCCTGGCCTCAGAATCTTAGTCTATCCCAGCCTGTAAGACTTTCTTGTTGTTTCAACTATAGACCTTTCCACCAGTGGCATAGCTCTCGCAGTCGAGCTCCACCAGGTCCAGGGGCAACGACATGCACTTCTCACCCACGTTGGGAGCCAACCCACTGACCCTCGCCCACTATTAATGAGATAACACTTCAGCTGCCTTGCTATCTACTCCAACAATATTCCATGCCCTGAACAAAATGTTCATCTTCATACACATCAATACCAACTCTCACAGCAAGTGCAAAACATGCTCATCTTTCCTTGTTATTCTGTTCATCACATACACCAGTGAGGCATTATCAATCACGAATGTCACTTTTTTATCTATCAGTTCTTTTCATCGCATCTGTACCGCCGCCACCAGCACTGTGAAAAAGTCCAATAAGGCTGACCTGTGCCACTTGTGCTTTCAAGCCAATAGTCTTCTTTCTGCAGACTACTGTCCCTTCCAATACACACCAGCACCTCCTTCACCCGAAGCGCTGGAGTAAATTTCCCCTGTCCACGTTACCGAGTCAGTATGGAGCTGCAATGCCACTACATTGTATTGTTCCAAGAATATTACCCACATCTGCAGATCTCACTTTGCCTATCCTGCCACTCTCACTCTGTGGGGTGGTTTTGTGGCACCGCTCATGCTAAAGGCCAGTTGTTTGCATAATGCCCTGCTGGGGGCTATCACTCTATGTGCAAAATGAAGGTGTCTTTACACCTGCTGCGTTTTCCATAGCTCGCACTTGTCTTTCCCAATCACCTCTTGCAACAGCCCAATCAATGCACTAATCTTGTTGTTAGGCAGTCGTGACACCTTCACAACTGAGTTCAATTCAATACCCAAAATAATTAAATGGGTGCACAAGCCAATGGTCTGTCAAACTGGCTAGCCACCTAGTCCAGTGTTTCCCTCAATCTCCAACACTCACCCCGTGCAACCGTTCCACCCACCATCAACAACTAATCTAAGTAGTGTATCACCTGCTCATTCCACCATTTGTTTTACTACCCACTCCACAAAAGTGCTAAATGTTTCAAATAATGCACAGGTTACTGAGCACCTCATTGGCATTGCCTTGTCAACATTGTATTGCTCTTGAAAGTGTCTACCTAGTAACTGAAAGTCATCAGGATGAACTGGTAGGAGCAGAAATGCCGACTTTATATCGACCGTACCCATCTCAGGACCTGAAACACACTATTGTACTAGCTCGATCTCCTGGTCGATGCTGGAATAATGATCTGTGCTAAACTATAGAGGGTTTTGGCCCATAATCAGTAAGGCTAGGCCAATAGTATTATGTTCAAAACAACACGCATGCCAATACTGATAATACGTCAACATTTATTCCATCAGATCACAGGTGACGACTGAAAAACATTTAATTTTTTTATTCTTTTGTTTCAAAGAGAGAATGCAAAGTCAATTTTTTCAAGATACTCGGGGGCATATCAACAACGGCCAGCGATAATTATCCCTGGCCGTGCTTAGCAATAATTATATTATCGCAGGCTATCTCTGGTATTTATTGCCCTGGTAGCGCGTTATTAACAACGCGTTACTCCAGGGCGATAAAAATTCCAGAGATAGCGAGGTTATCAGCCCTTTTGCAGGGAACATCGCTGGTTTCCCAGCGATGTTCCCTGCAAAAGGCTATAACCTGCAGATACGACCCACAGGGTCGTATCAGCATAATCCACCCCTATGTTAGGGATGGCTAAGTCAGGATTTTAGCAGACGTTAGGTTTTGGCGAAAACGGCCGTTTTTGCCAAAATCTAATGTGTGCTAAAATCATGTGGGCTGCCTTGTAAATATCGCGATGTAAACATCAGCGATATTTGCAAGGTAGCCCATCTTGGATACGCCCAGTAACGCCCACTTTGCATCTCATTGGAGATGCAAAGGGAGGCGTTGTGAAAAAGGGTGCTAACATGCAATTATGCATGTTAGCACCCTCTTGTAAATAGGGCGCTGGTTTTATCTCCGCTTTTTTGGCTTTGTAAGCCAAAAAAGCGGAGATAAAACCCTTGTAAATATGCCCCTCAGTGGTTAACACAAAAGTCTATTTGACCAATTTTTTCATAGACCACACATATTCAAACACATACATTACATCAAATACATATATTAATCATCACATATATTGGACAACACTAGACAAGACATAGACAACAAATTATACAGTTATAAGAATGAATAAATAAGCTCAGGTTCCAAAATTTTTGAATGTAAAAACAGAAAAAGAAGAAGAGAAGCCCAATCCGGTTGCAAAATATTTTGGAAAAATTGTGTTTTGCAACAAGATAACTTTGGTCTGGGCAGTGACCAAACAGTGTACTAATCAGGGTACCCAAATTGTTTCATCATACTTTAAAAAAAAATACTTTACATGAATGCAAAAGAGGGTAAGCCTGATAGCATATTTTTAACCACTTGTTTAGTCATGATGTGGTCGTAGATCTCTTGAAAAGTGTTAAGGGCTTGTGGTGTCCGCAGAAGTGTGGTGTGATGTGGACGGTAGGTGTCCTTGATAGATTGTTTTGATGATGTTAGCATGTGGAAGCTGTTGAGTGTAGAAAAAAGCTTGTGTATTTCATTATTTTGGTGTGAGAATGCATCACATATAGTCCTAAATCTCTTTATTTTCCTCACGAGCTTCAAGCGTCCTCAGGCAATTGATGCGCAAAAAATGAAATGTTTTTCAGTCACAATGAGTGTCACGTGTGATCTGATGGAATAAATGTTGATGTATTATCAGTATTGGCATGCGTGTTGTTTTGGGCATAATGAACTGAGCACTCTGCTCATTGAAATTATTTATGGATGTTCCCTTTGGCCAAGAAAGGTGGTGTATGAGATGGAACTCACCCGCCCCGCCGCTTTCTTCGGCACTACGCCGAGTGGCAAAATGATCAAGCCTGAAATTGGAGGCTGCGGAAACGGGCAGCCACCCTGCCTCTTTCCACTTCCTTTTGCAGTTTGTCTGTAACCATGTGTGTGTTTTTCTTGGAAGATCTTAAATTATCCGAACTCCTCCCTCCTAGGTCCTTTGTAAGGAATCCTTAAACCCTGCTCAAAAACTCTGCGTAAAGCTTTCCCTCAGAAACACTGTTGCTTTCTTATCTGGTACGGTAGCAGTCATGGCCTCATGGCTCCATGCTTAACCAGTTTAGTTGCCTTTCCCCACCACACCTATGTTCTTCCCCTACCTCTGCCAAAACCCTGCTGGCCTTGTCCCCCTGTGCACTGCATACCGGGGTGCTGCCAGGATCCCCAGGGGAATTGCTGACAGGCCCCTTTGGTAAAATTCCAACAGACTCCTGTTGGTCCCATTCTGGCTGCCCTTCGTCTCGCCCCTTCCTGGGATGACCTTGAAACAGCACATAGGGGAAGGGCAAACTGCTCGCCGTGTGTACCGACATGAGCAGTCTGGTCAGGGTCATAAATTACAGCCACAGCTCGTTACCTAGTCTTACCAAGACTAGGGGGTATATTCACAAGAACGTGTGATAACTACCGCAAGAGTAGCGTAATGCAACTTTCAACATCGCAGCCCATCACGGGAAAATAACCCCGTATCAACGTGGAATTCACAACAAGGCGGTAGCATGTGATAGGCACCAGATAACGCGTCAAATGTCACCGTGAAAATCAACGCCACGCCGAAAAAATGCGAAACGCGAGAAATCATGCGATGAGGCCAATCGCGGTACAAAAAGTAGCGAAAAGCAGCCACAGGCCTGCAAATCCCATGCGTCTAGCGGGAAAGTGCACCATAAAAACCACAGCAACAACACACCAAAAACAAGCCAAAGCACGTAGCAACATCCATGCACCCTGACCCAGCGCAGAGGATAACGCAAACCCCACAACCCCCACAGACCACCAGCAAGGAACAACGGGGTCGGGGAAGGCCAAGGAGAAAAGGGAGAGGAAGACGGGGTGCAGACCTCAGGAAAACAAGACCAGCGCCACGGAGGCACTTAACACCACCAGCAACTGACCCACAAACAGACCACCTGGAATGCAGTCGGAGTGCACAGGAGGCCAATCCAGGAGGCCAAGAGGCGCCGCCAGGACGTGACAACCTAAACCAGGCACAAACCCGCTGCCAACAGGAAGGCAGCAACGGCGACAGGAGGTGGCAGTCCAGCGCCACAGGAGGAGCTGGAGGAAACCCAGGCCACAGTCATCAGTGTGGAGACGGTGCAAGGAGGTGGGAGTACGTACACAGCCCGACAGGACCCGACACAACAACAACAGGGTGAGGATCCAACAGGGACTGGGGGGACGGGGGGTGATGGGCACAATGGCACACATGCACAACGAGGTGTAGCACACTGCACACCCACAATTACCCAGGGACATGTCCCCCACCCCCGTGGCACACTGCAGCACACACACAGCAATCACAGCACATACCATGACAATGTGGCACAAAGTGCAACACCCACACTGCAGAACAGGAAACACAACTGGGTCCGCCCAGGCGCAGTAACAGAACAATCACATTGGACAGAGCAGGGAACTGTGAGATGCATATCTACGGCTACAACTCCACAGCAGCCATGTAGGCCAAATGTCCACTGTCCCAACTCAAATAGCCACCACCGCCCAAACAGTCACAATGTACATTGTCAGTCACACTGTCTGCATGTCCACAAGAACAAGGTGCCAACACAATGCCAACATGCACCTCCCCTTCACAATGCAGAGGGACAAACAACACCTCCAGCAGATCAGAACAGACAACCCATCAGTGATGCCGGAGACGAACACCACACCTTCGACACCGACGCCCTACAACAGCCCATGGACATCCCACACAACCCACCACCAGGACCAGGGCAGACAAGTTACTCAGAGGAGAACCCAGCCCCTGCAACAGACCACACAGCATGAAGCACCCGAAATCACAGCTGGCTCAAAACACTTCACCGACCCACACATGGCACCCCAATGCCAGGTGTCAGAACGCCAAAAGGAGGTGGCCCAACAGGTGCGGGCGTTGCCTAACCCATGGAAGGCGAACTATAACACATACATGGGTGTCCAATACCCTTCAGGGCCCACCTACACCCCACAAAGGAGACCCACACTGCCAAAGAGACACATGCAGATGCACATACCCAGTACAGAACAATGCCCAGGGGCACGCACATATCAGTCACACACCCACGTTGGCTCTGCGTACGACGGCACAGTCCACTCCCCTTACGAATTGAGTGGGTGACGACAAAGATGCATATCCAGGTTCTAGCCCGCTGCCTGCAGTGACATGCCTGCGTCCGCTGTACACAGCACAATGTAATGTCGTAGGGCACAGGGCACCCATGCATACAACAACACCACAGGGACACATGCACATATCATGTTGAACTGGCTACGGGCACGTGCGCCCGGCCCCTTTATTGGCAGGGCCACATGTACAGTGATGCCTGTGCTGGATGTGTGTGGGGTGAGTATAAGCCAGCCCGCACAGAGTGCTTGGTGCTGGCAAAAACCTGAACAGTGGACACCAGTGTAATGGAAACAGAAAACACCAGCATAACAGAGTCAACTGCAGAGCAACATGGAGGGATCCGGAGTAAGGACAGAGGTCACCCAATATTCAGTCAGGAGGTTCCGTGAGTTGCAGTGCACTGAGGTAGGGGCACTAGAGAAGAGCGCGCCCAAGTGAATAAATTGCTAGGATTGTGTCCCTCGGGGTAGTCCTGATGCAGATGCAGTGGGGTGTGTTACACCTGCATCAACTTCCTCATCAACATCCCAGGTCTCCCACACTGCCTGAGGTGACAGTTGCATCCGCAGTCCACAGCGCAATACCCAGTAATAGATCCGGGTGTGTAGCTTGACTACCACCACCAGTCTGCATTCCTGCCTTGGGGCTGTTGCCTCCTGCCCTCCCATTGTCTGTGCCTTCTCCCGTCCGCACACATGACACATCTTCCTCTAATTGTCCCAGGTCTTCCCCACTGCATGAGATGACATTGCTGCGCAACCTCACAACAGCACAAAACTCGATCAGTAACGGACAATGGCTTGCGGTGCACTGAGTCACTGGCACCTGGAGTGCTGAGCAGGGTATCAGGACGATGATGGCATCCACGACAGGTCTGAGCAACACCGTAGGTCTGTCAGGACCACCGTTTCGACTCTGGCAGTTGGCGGTGGTCCTTGCCGTGGTGGCGTGTGCCTCCTGCGGTGATGCGACGTCCGGGCCGGTCAAGACTCGATGCTATGTGTGGGCCCTGGTGGCCCGCAGTTGAGGCCGGAGGATGCGGACAGCGCAGGGCCACAGACACATGGCGTTGATGACCCCAAGACCATCGCTACAGAGGCCATTCAATGTCTCAGAAGAAGGGGTCCCAGGCCTGAGCAGCACAGAGTTAGTGGCCCCGGATGCACTGAGCGGGTCCCCATCAATGTCCGAGGTGTATGTTGCGGAGTGTTGCGGGGGACAGTGGAAGGTGTCCTCCAGGGCATGATGCGGAAGGTCTGAAGTTATCTGGAAGCAGCAAATTGAGGAGTGGAAAGCGCAACCCTCGTTTTCACCAACAATTCGGTATCAGCTACATGAGGATTAAAACTAGCCCCTATTCCATTGACACAAACGCCACCAATGTACGACCAGTGAGTGCCCATGAATGTCGGGGAACACACTTAGGGGCACAGGTGCTCAGAGGGGATGCAGTCTGCGATGATGCCGGTACACAGATGTGAACTCCAACATTGCCAAATCAAGACTCTGTGACCTACTGGACCGCAGTGTAGGCCGGAGGCAGCGGTCAGCAGTGGCCCACAGCCACGTGTCGTTGGCTCGCGAGGCACAGAGTTAGTGACACAGTGGCAGTTGTCGGTAGTGTTCAATCCCCTCCGTAACGATGATCCTGTTCCTTCCGGACTGCAACGCGTCATCCTCTTACGCCTCTCCGTGCGTGCGATGAAATGTATTCTGTCTTTTGAATTGACGATGTTCAGTTCCAAATCTGTGACCCCACTCGTGCACAGCGTAGGCCGAGGGCAGTAGTCCGCGTAGGCCCACAGACACGTGTGGTTGTGATGCCATGCACAGACTTGTTGCCACCACATCGAAGGGTGTATTGTGAATTGTTCTCTGCCTTAAATAATGTTCACTGCCATGGTGTAATCAAGATTCAGTTCCAAATGTGTGACCTACCTGACCGTGGTGTAGCCCTGAGGCAGCGGTCAGCACGGCCCATTCACCTAGAGTCGCCGGCATAGTTTGGATGGCCCCACCGGCCTGCGTTGTTCAGGTTCAGTGGCACCACATGTAGCCGGCTGGCGTTGAACAGGGTTAGTGGCACCACGTGTCGCAAGAAGCCCATATGGAACTATGCCTCACTGATCAGGGGGGGGGTCTGGTGCTGTGGCCGCTGGCCCGGATTTGTGGTCACTGCCATTCATGACTCAGGACACAGTTTCACATATGGGACCTACTGGTCCGAAGAGTGGGCCGTAGGCGGCAGTAGAGTACGTCAACGAGAAAGGACTGAAGCGGGCCTGTGTCGTGGAGGCCTGGTGGTCTGAGCTGACTGCCAAGGTCGCGGGACTCGGGCTTGGAGCTTGTGCCGGCACGTGGTGGGCCCTCCTTGACACACGCCGGTGTCGGCAGGTGATCAGTGCGGCCTGGCTGCGCAGGGGCGGGCCTGACGGGTTCGCGGTCCAGCGTGCCGGGGTCTGGCAGGCGCACTGCATCGCAGGCAACTCCGCTCACGAGGACGGCGTCGGCCTCGTGGCGGGGTGGAAGGCGCAGCCCTGGCAGAGTCGTGTGGCTTTCTGGGAGAGGACCACGCCCAGGCCTACGTGCTTTTTATTCACACCCCTACGCTGGCGTGGCCTACGCCGGGTCATCCCACTCCCGTGACGCTTGGGGGGTGGCGTCACAGGCAACATTTCCGCGAGGTCCCCCACTGGCTGGGGTGACATGGTTGCGTCTACTGTCCACTGCACTCCAAACGCCAGAGGTGTATGTCGCCATGGATATGGGTGCGTTCTGCATACTGCGGTCTGTCCAGCACATCTCCGCCACTCTTGGCATTGTGTGCTTTCCCGATCATGGTTCGACTGCATCCTTCACACATGCCTGGTTGCCACCTCTCCCCACATTCGGCTATTATGTGGCTGAGGTGCCATGCCGTTGGTGGCTCATGTTCAGGGCTTGCCCAGGTTACCATCGTAAGTTGTTCTGTCGTGTCTGGTGGGTGGTCATGTTGTTGTGCATGTTGGTTGTGATTTTGTGATGTGTGCATTGCCAGAGTTGTGGGTTGCATGGTTGTTGAGTTGAGGTGTGTGGGGTGTTCATTTCGAACTTGCCAAGGGGGGGTGCATTTCCCTTGTTGCCATCCTGGGGACGCTGGTTGATGATGGACTGTCGGAGTATGTAGGTATCATGCACACTGGCTGTGTATTTGAAGGCAACATTGTTGGATGTTCCACGGTGTTCTGTTGTTGCCTGCACATTGATGTGAGACGTGTGCTTCCTGTGGAGGTGATTGTGTGCTGTGTCACCAGGTGGCACAGGTAGTACATGTGTGCTGTGGATTGCCCCCAACACGTGCGTGCATCCTGCTATGGCGTATGGTCCTTGCTTGGTCTCCAGCGGATCCTGCGCATTGTGTTGGACGTATGGGGACTGGGGTACCAGGGTGATGGTGATGTCCAGGACAGGTGTGGGGGACTTGGATGTGGCTGGCTGTGTGACTCCTCCGACTCTGGCGGGTGTTGTTTGGGGGGGTACCAGGGGCCAACGGGTGCAGCCAAGCCAGCAGCTTTGTGTGGGGTGGGATGTTGGTTGTCTGCTGTGTTGGTGCCGTAGGCCTGTTGGGCGATGATGGTCAGGATGCGTAGGGTGGTTGTCCCTTTCAGCCTGTAGTGGACGGTGACATTGTCAGGTGTTGGGTCTGTGCGACGTGTACGTTTCCTGGGGTTCCGCTGTCTTTGTCTGCGCTGCGTCTGTGGTGGTCCGGGGGGGGGGTGTTCCGGGTGTGGGTTGGGGTCCTGGGGTGGTGGCGGTGGGTGTTGTGGCCCTCTTGGGTGTCCGGGCCGCATGATGGGTGGCTCCATGGCATCTGTTGCCCTTCGGATGTGGCCCTGGGCTGTGCTCCCTTTTGTGGTGCTGGCTGCCATCCGACTTTACACCAGGTCAGAGCAGGAGTAGATTTCCTGGTACTAACGCGCCTTATCCCCTGTTTTGTGTTCTTATCGCCGATGTGGCTGGTCGTTGTGAATGTTGAGGTGTGATGTTGTCTCAACTTTTGGCATGGGAACGCCTACTCTGCATCTCATTAGCGATATTTGCGTGGGTCCTCTGTGGCGATGTTTTTTGAGGCTGCTATCGTGGGTAAACTGGTGCTGTGGGCTGTTAACACCGGCTTGTGAATGGGGAGGTAAATTTATCACGACTTTGGCTGCGATAAAGTGCCGTTAATTCGGCGATAGCTCCTTGTGAATGTGCCCCCAGGTGTTATGTACTTCCTTGAATGAAATCGTTTGTTGTGTCAAAACCAGGCAAACCCCCCGAAACTGATGCTAGCTGACCAGTGCTTAATTTGTGCCAGTGGTTTCCAGTGCTCAGCACTAGCACTTAATCATCAACACTGGCGCTTTTCATGAGCACCAGTTAGGACACATTCATTTACGGGGAGACAAAGTGATTTGCCCAAAATCACAGGATGTTGACCCAACGCCGAGACTCAAACATGGTTTCCCAGTCCTGAAGTCGGCAACTCTGGCCATTATGCAACATCCTCTCCCAACTTTCATGGTTAGTAGTTGCTTCTGTTTTAGGCCGCGCTAACAGGAGAAATGGGCTGGTGCAAGCTGCCTCCTGACGAGAACCTTGGCACTTATTATTTTTACAAATTAAACACTGTAGCTGACCTTACTCCATCCATGTATTTCCATAGTGCAATGCTATGCTCAGCGAACTTTCTCACAGATAATACCGGCAGATATGGTAAAGGGCGCCGTCCATGTATCTTTATTCAATGGTACCGTCGGACGCTTGACCAGTTCTGTCTCTTCCACTTTGGAACTCTCTTTGCATAGTCTCTCTGTGACATTGTTTGAAGATGTCTCTGTTAAGTATTAAACACCTCTGAAATTGGTCAGTTATGGTCACCAGATACTCTCAAATCCACCAAACCTTCCTGCGGCTTCCCATTATAGTTTCAGCCGTGGGATCAGCACAATATGACTGCCTGTTGAAGACCAAGTCAGTAAGAGCTACTCTGTAGATGTGGTTAAATTAAGGATTCTTCATAAGCTGGCTTTTTAAATTTACTAATAAAATTGCTAATAACTTTGGTGCTGTTTGACAAATCTGCATGACATTTTGCAGTCGCTTGATGCATCCAGTTCAGTTTTATTTCATTTCAAATTTGTGCAGATTCTACAAAAGGAGAGGGGGAAAAGTTTTTTTTACGGTAGTCTAAATGCAGTATTTTCAATTTTATGTCCCATTAAAAGATATGCTCCCTACTGCAGCAAAAACTGCTCAATTGTTTTACACCAAACTTATAAAATTGTACTCAGAATATGCCTTTCTGATGTATGGGGTAAATCTGTTCAGTAGCTTAAAAAATATTTGCATTATATAAAGTTGACCTTGATAGGGTAATGTTGTCCATTTATCTGCAACAAGTTGCGGATCATGTTTCCTTGAAAAAAAAGAATTGGGGTGTTTGAAGGGGGGAGGAGGTCAACTGACCCCAGGGATGATGTGGGGTGAGGGGATAACGGAAGTGCAAATCCTGCCCTCAAAAGTAAATAAAATGTTCTTGCAGTATCCACATATCCATGTGAAGGATTCACGTGATATCCACCATTTTGTGCTGGGTTGGACCATATCCAAGAATCTAGTATTGCAAGAAAGAAATGTGTAACAGGGGATACATGTTCTGGGTAAACCTCCCTTAATCCCAAACAGCATCTCCTGGCTCCAAAAATAAAAAGTAAAAAAATTGCTTTGTAAGATCTACTTTTCCAAATGAGAAACACGGATCCTGTAGAGACACTCCAGCCATGCGGGTCCAAGTATTCCATGCCACAACCTAGTTAGATCTGGGGCAACATGGGCTTGATGCACAGTGTGTACAACAGTTTCTGAAGGTCAATGGCGAGGCCCTGCGCCCTCCGTTCAGTGCACATGGGCTTCGGGTTCTTGGGTCACAGGTGAAGCTTACTTCTCAACTCACCCACATATGGATGGTGTCATCCTCCTTGGATTGTTTTCACTCTCCAAACAATTAAAAGGCCTCCCATATATTTTAATGGGCTTATCCAATTCCAAACCTTTTTGCCCGCCAGTTATTTCCATTGATTTACCCTTCACAACAACTCAGTGTCACCCTTGGAGATTCAAAAGGTTGCCACAGGGGCTGGGCACTGAAGTCCTGCTGCATATGGCTTTCGGCTGACGCCATGCTCAGTACATTCTGGTGCAATAGGGGGCTATCCAGAGAGCCTTCAGCTCACAGAAGTGCCTTGCTTTGGCACGAGGCAAAGTACATCATTAAAAAACGCACAAACCAAAACATCATCGAAATAACTTTGTTCAGAGAACATAATGATTAGCTACTCTGAGAATATAAATAAAGTGATATTAGAACATTGGAATGTTGAGAGCTCCATGGAAGACAATGGAGTATCTCGGGGCTTATAATGGCTGGTATTAGCCCGGAGCTCCAACATTTCAATGTTTGTCTTTATGTTTGTCTCTTTAATTTAGAGTATTCTATCCTCAGTGGGTGGAATGTTCTAATAGCCTTATAGCCCTTCTGCCTCGTGCTATATGAGTTGTTAAAGGCCCTGAACCTGAGTTTTAGGCTCGAGCCGCAGGTTTTTTAATATAGCCTTATAGCCCGCTGTAGCGGGCTATACCGGCTATTAAAGGCCCGCTCCAGCGTTAAAGGCCCGAGCCGAAGGCGAGGGACTTTAACAAGGGAGCGGGACTTTAATGGCCGGTATAGCCCAGCTACGAAGGGCTATAAGGCTATTAGAACATTCTGCCACTAGAGGGCAGAATGTTCAAACAAATAAAACAAAGGCCTCTTGGAGTTCGAGGGGGTTTAAATCCCCTCGGGCTCCGAGAGGCCTTTGTGAAAACAACATTGGAATGTTGCTTTGCGGGCCTTTACCGGCCCGTAGAAGCACGGAGCACTCCATTGTCTTCAATGGAGTGCTCCACATTCCAATGTTCTAATATAGCAATAAGGCTATATTAAAAAACAAATTGAATTCCCATAAAAATCCTATGTTGAAGAGACGTTATGGTTATATGAAATGTCTAAAAATGATTGAAATTCAGCAGTTATGGTATGCAACAACAATTCACCCAATGCACTGCTCATGTACTCACACATGAAGTGACAAGTGACAAGACATGGCAACTGACACCATCGAGGTCATCACAGCTAACATCACATACCATGTCAAGTCACATATAAAGCACAGCTACTTGCACAAGGGTAATGGTGCAGTTTATAGGGAGTGTTCAGCAGGTTTGCGTTTGGCTGAGGTCAGATGTGGCTCCTCACCTGCGTGTCTGGGCAGAGGTCCGTTTCTGCAGGGGAGGAATGCCTGACCCCCAGTGCACTCTTCTTTGTGTGCGTGTCTGCACCCCAGAGGGGGGGATACTTCAAGCTCCACTTACTTACAAGCAATGTGACCTGGAAAGACGTTTACTGAAGAGCCAAGGATGGAATCCAAAATATGTATTTACTTTTTTTTTTAACGAGTTAGATTTCATGTAATGTTTTAGATTTTGGGTATTGGGGACAACATTGTGCGCGACTAGCTATTTATTTTTTTACTTTAGAAGCTTTGTTTAGCGCTATCCATCGCCCCACGCTTAGTTGAAAGTTCTGTAAAGTTCAGAATGCAAGTCCATGTTGTGATTAAAGAATAGTGCACTGTCAGCAACCTGACCACAGTGCAGCTATCAGCAGCCGCCCTGCCTGGAAGTGGTCTGTGGTTACAGAGCTGCAGTGTACCACACGCAAAGATGTAATCAGCTGCAGCATGCCACATGCAAAGATGTAATCAGCTACAGCATGCCACATGCAAAGATGCAATCAGCTACAGCATGCCGCCTCCAAAGATGCAATCAGCTACAGCATGCCACCTCCAAAGATACAATCAGCTGCACCATGCCACATGCAAATATGTAATCAGCTACAGCATGCCACATGCAAAGATGTAATCAGCTGCAGCATGCCACATGCAAAGATGTAATCAGCTACAGCATGCCACATGCAAAGATGTAATCAGCTGCAGCATGCCACATGCAAAGATGTAATCAGCTACAGCATGCCACATGCAAAGATGTAATCAACTACAGCATGCCTCATGCAAAGATGTAATCAGCTACAGCATGCCACATGAAAAGATGCAATCAGCTACAGCATGCCACCTCCAAAGATTCAATCAGCTACAGCATGCCGCCTCCAAAGATGTAATCAGCTACAGCATGCCGGCTCCAAAGATGTAACCAACTACAGCATGCCACATGCAAAGATGTAATCAGCTACAGCATGCCACATGCAAAGATGCAATCAGCTACAGCATGCCACCTCCAAAGATACAATCAGCTACAGCATGCCACATGCAAAGATGCAATCAACTACAGCATGCCGCCTCTAAAGATGCAATCAACTATAGCATGACACACGCAAAGATGTAATCAGCTACAGCATGCCGCCTCTAAAGATGCAATCAGCTACAGCATGCCACCTCCAAAGATACAATCAGCTACAGCATGCCACCTCCAAAGATGCAATCAGCTATAGCATGACACACGCAAAGATGTAATCAGCTGCAGCATGCCACATGCAAAGATGTAATCAGCTACAGCATGCCACATGCAAAGATGTAGTCAACTACAGCATGCCACATGCAAAGATGCAATCAGCTACAGCATGCCACATGTAAAGATGTAATCAGTTACAGCATGCCACATGCAAAGATGCAATCAGCTACATCATGCTATATGCAAAGATGCAATCAACTACAGCATGCCGCCTCTAAAGATGCAATCAACTATAGCATGACACACGCAAAGATGTAATCAGCTGCAGCATGCCACATGCAAAGAGGTTGCTCTAGCATAGCCGGACTCCGTTGGATTTTCCAGTTAGCGACTGCTGCTACTCTCGGCTTGATACCCGGCACCTTGATTCCGCCGCTCATCCTAGCCCGATCCTAGGCTCCGGATTACTTCTATTAACCGGATCGCGTGCAACCTCACACTGGTGAGGTTCCTTCCGGCTCCATCCTGCATTTCTTCGTGCAGGCATCCCGTATACCTATACTACAGCTCCCATCTGAACCAAGGCCCCGGACTATACACCCCCACCCTGCCGACTGGATCCTCATCACGGCCGCACTTTCAGCCCTCCTCGTGGCTCTCATCAGGCACATTCTCAGTATTACAGCTTGCCACCAGCCCTGGCTACAGCCTCACCTCGTGCCTTATAGCAACTTCCCAGGCATTTGCTTGATTGCTTAGTCCTGATGATGATCCCATAACCGTTGTTGGGGGATCGAAACGTCGTCAACAATTACATCTTAAACTCTAAACTTCAAATTAAGAATTGTGTGGAGTATAAGATGTCTGTGTTATTGTGACTACTGTTAATTTGTATCTTCACCAAGAGTCACTTTTAAGTCACTTGCCTGTGGTAAGGAAATCTGCTGATTTCCAAATACCATGTCGCGTCCTGCTCACTTATTGTCTGTGTATTGTTTTGCTTTAAATATGTGTAAATAAATTCCAAATACTGTCCATTCGGACATGAATAGACTTGATCCTGATTATAGTATTGTGGTTATCTATAGTGATTCTCCTTGAAAGGGACCACTGTCTCTTAAAAATTACTACTACCCTTGGTCCCTTCCGACTATAAGGGTTCCCTTGTTCCTTTCTCTGAACATGCAAAGATGTAGTCAGCTGCAGCATGCCACCTCCAAAATGCAATCAGCTATAGCATGCCACATGCAAAGATGTAATCTGCTGCAGTAGGCCACGTGCAAAGATGTAATCAGCCACAGCATGCCACATGCAAAGATGGAATCAGCTACAGCATGCCGCCTCCAAAGATGTAATCAACTACAGCATGCCATGTATGTAATCAACTACAGCATGCAACATGCAAAGATGCAATCAGCTACACAGGCCACGTGGAAAGATGTGATCAGCTACACCAGGCCGCCTCCAAAGATGTAATCAGATCGTGGGTAAATGCGGGAAGGCTTGGGGGCCTTGGCAAGGCGAGCTGAGCTTGTTTGAAGAAAAATATATACATCTTAGGTCTTTGTGTCTGATAGCAAGTTTTTCATTTTGTTTACAATCCTGTATCCTTTTATTGCTGTTTTTTTTTAATTACATGTCGCTAATTTCTCTTCAAGGATTTCACCATTCAATTTCCCACAATGCTAGACAGTCCCTTAGAATATTAGTTTGAACGCTTCACGGCCGTCTTAGTGTGTGGTCCATGGACAGCTTTCCTTGCTCTGTAGAAACGTGATTTATTTGGGCCTAGTGCAATAATCCTGTGAACTTGCTGCAGTGACAGATTCCAGGAGTCATCACAATTGTAACAATTTATCCTTCTGGAATTGCTTCAATATTTGAAAAATAATGTGTGTAGGATATCCCCTTTTCTGTGGAGTCACCTCGTTTTTTCCCCAGGGCCTGTAAGTTAAATGTCACTAGTGGACTACACCACCTATTGTGCCATCCACTATAGTAACAGTGTAAAACATTGTTTCAGGCCTACCAT
This sequence comes from Calotriton arnoldi, assembly GCA_963921515.1. Classification (NCBI taxonomy): domain Eukaryota; kingdom Metazoa; phylum Chordata; class Amphibia; order Caudata; family Salamandridae; genus Calotriton; species Calotriton arnoldi. The sequence goes on from CAWUFW010000655.1 coordinate 1,470,964, forward strand.
TGTAGCCTGACCGTGGCAGTATAAAAACTACAATTCCACCTGTCAAAATAAACCCTTTATTAAATATTAATATGCCACCCCTTGTAGGCATTGTGGTCCACAAGGCAGGGTACACAGTATTTAAAAGTAGGACATGTAGAAATTTAATGTTAACGTGTTCTTTCTGTGACTAGACCCAAAAGCTGCTTTTCACCGTGGCAGGCTTAGCTGTTCTATGTATAAAACCAGAGTACAGAATAAAAATCCTAATATTGTATCTCGGGAACAGAACTGACTACAGAAATAATTAAACAACTATTTTCAATAGCTATAAAAATCTGATTAAATTGTGAAGTCAGATTTTTTATAAATATTAAGGAAAAGTTACTTTTAGACAGTTCCCTTTCCCTGCCCAAAGTTCCTGGAGTCTAAATTTGCATTTGCACTTCTGTCAGCCAGTAAAGAGCATTTGAACAGGTGTGAAAAAGGTGCAAAGTGCTCCCAAGAGCAAAATATAAGCTATCCTGAATGGGCAAAGATGTCGCCACTGAACATGACAGAATATGCAGGGTGAGCCTGTAAGCATCCTTTTTGACATTGCAGTGTTCAATCCTGTGGACTGTCAAATCCTGCTTGATAAGTCTGCTGGTTTTCCATATAACACTTGAAGTGCACTTGAATGAAAACAGGATGCCAAAACAATCCTTGCGTATTCACTATCTGGTTGCTGAAAACTCTACTTTTGTTCTACCAGACTTATGTTTCTGGGTTTTATATATAACACTGAGGGTGCACTTGAAAGAAGAGAAACAGGATGCCAAACCAATTTGTGTGTGTCCACTCTCTGGTTGCTGGAAAACTCTACTTTTGTTCTACCAAACTTTGGTCTCAGGGTATATTGCAGGTACAGTGACTGCCCCAAACTGGGTTTTAGTGTTAGATGGGGGAGGACATTAGGATTGCCATAGTACACCCCCCCCACACACACACCCAGCCTTCAGAGCCCAAGTTTAGTGTGCCTGAAGTCTTTTGCCATCTTGAAAATGTTCAAAGTGGGAAGGGTTGGCCCTGGGACCTTTTACCCATTGGTTTTACCTAGTGGTTAAGATGTGCCCCGGTATAAATGTGGCCCCTCCACGCACCCACTTCAGTACACTCCTGAATCTGAGGAACAACAGATGAAGACTGGACCTGCTGTCTGACCTGAGAGGAGCCCTAAAGGACTGGACCTGCTCCCTCTTGTACCCAGGACAAAGTGGACTCCAAGAGTCATAAGTCTGATATCCTGTTCAAGCTACAGGGATACAACAAGCTACAAGAGGCCATCTTGCAACTGCTCAGCTGATCAGTGGCAACTAGACCTGAGCTGGACCCTGACAGACACCCTGTGGGCCTCTGAATGTTACCCTAGAGGTCCTGGGGTGCTTTAGAAGTGTATTTTTGTGGTGGATTGGGACTGAAAGGACTAAAGTCATAAGCTAAAATCTTTGAAGAGAACGAACCTGGTTTCGTGTATCTGACACGTGCTCCATCGCAGTCAGCGTCAAATTGTGCCTAAGTCTGTCTACTGTAAACCATTGACTATCATTGCAAACAGCTGGATGCTGATGTATGTGTGCCACAGTAATGAAATACATTTTTATTTCTGTAACGAGCTCTGCTCTGCCCACAATCCAGCACAAGGAGGAGGAGGAAGTGGCGGTGGAAATGGGACCCTGTCTGTAGTACTATTTGTGTTTTTGAGTCCTGTAGCACAGGAAGTGTAACAGACTCTGTGGGGCTTACAAACGCCATTGCCCACAATTCAGCACAAGGAGGAGGAGGTGGAGGAGGGGCCCAGTCTGTAGCACTATTTAGTGTGTCTTCAAGTCCTGCACAGCAGGATGCATGAGGGGCAGACCCGGCCTGTCTGTGCCTGTCCACAGCCAGATTAGGCTGGGCTGAGCCAGTACCATTCTGTCTAATTTTCCTATTCTGGAAAATGGGTAAGCATAAAATGTGTGGCGGTTACCACTGAGGTAAGGCATACAATTATCGAGGGGTCTTTGAATCATACAGTGGAGGTAATATCAAAAGAAATCAAAATCATGGATAGATGTCTTTCCCTTTGTAGCGAAGTTTCTGCCTTACCCTTTGGTTTTTCCCATGCCCCTACATTGCATAATATAATCACGGTGGATGCTCAAGGCCACTGTAATCCCAGTAATTCAGCCAATGTGTTCATTATATTGCCACTGCCTGAGAGGCCTCAGTCACCTGTCGATCCACTTCTGTCAGCCCCAGGACTGTCATGTCCTTTAGGATAGTCCCATCATGTACATACCAATTACATACATTTTGTCCCAGCCACACGACATAACGGTCCTACACAGGTGACCTTTTACCTAGTAGCTTACTTCTGTCTGTCCGACATCAGGCTCTTGGTACTCTATCTTAATCCCTGTACCTGATGTACATAAAGATGTCCCCAGGCACGGCAGATTTATTCTGTATAAGGGTCACCGCTTTTTTTATCCATGGCCAAAAGCCAGCTGTGCATGAGTGTTTTTGTTTAGAAAAGGATTAGTGAATGTTTTCAAAACATATCGATTCTGGAAGAAACCCTGGAGTGACCACTTTAGTATAAAAGAACCTCACTCTCCCTTAGAGAGGAGAATTCCTTCCAGGCTGGACCGAGACTCTGCAGGCTGATCCTTCAACAGGCAGAGACCTGACATCCCTTGCGGGGTGCCATCCTCGACGCAGAGACGGGGTCCTTCATTCAGAACCACCAGGTGAGGGGTTAGCACTTCCCCGGGGAATTCTTGGCTCCATTAGGATCTATCTTGACATTTACACATGCTTCACCTACATATCTAGGCTAGGTACATTTAGGTAGGCTATGCATCGTAGGAGTACGCCAATGCTATTGTTTTACATAATCTGCTTTTATTAATCTTATTAGCACTATGGTAGAAACATACCTACTTTTTACGATATTGGTACTAGCGATCACATTTGTCTGCTTCTGTCTTTTGATTGTCGAAGTGAATATGTTTCATACTAGACTGACGCTTGACCAATAAATAATTATTGAAACCGTTCCAATCGTCATTCTATGTGTATTCTGAGAAAAGTAAGCATGAGTGACTGAGCAAAAGATACCGTATTGTTTTCCACAATACCTGAGGAACCAGAGTTGTCATGTTCAGTGGTTGCCAGAAACTACCTACACCGCCGTAGAATACAGGGAGGTGGTAGTGGCATTGAAGAGCTAGCTGGTCTAATGGCTGACTCATCCTGTGGGGGTGTCCAGAGTCTGTCTGCACACCAAGCCCTCAGTTTAGGTCATCCAAAACGCGCAGGTCCTGGGTGTCCTAGGAACTACACGACATGGCGCCGCCAACGTTGGTTTGGTTCTTTGATTAACAGTAAAATCTGAGTAATTCAGTCGTGCTTTCTCAGACAGAACTCACATTTTTCAGAGACGTCTGAAGTGGGAAGGTTTATCCGCTTCAGCTGAGCAGGTACACCCTGTGTATTGGCTGAAGATTTAGACAAGCTTGTAAGGATTAAAAGTTCCCATATTGTGCTAAACCCTACCTCTTAAACCTTTCACTTCCTTCTCCTTTCAAAATGACTGAACCTGCGAGTAGCAGTGGAAGCGCGGAAGGAGACGAATTTGCTAGCGCTCTAAACATCACAGAGAACTGCAGACAGGCAGTAACTCTGAAATTAGTAGAACATGGCGTACCTGTAACAGGTGGCCATGTTACTTTCGTGATTGAGGCACACGAGGTGTTCGGATCAGAGGTATTTTATTCCTGGGTAAAATTTCCCACCTGCAGATCCACAGACACATTTATTCCATGAATACATTGAAGTGGATGCACCGGAAGAATACATCCCATACGAGGACATTGAAGTCCCGTTAACTCATCAGCAACATAAAAACTGGTTTAAAGGCGCCCTCAAACACACAACTTCGGTCGTAAGACTCGGTCCGCTCAGCATAGGAGGAGCGACATGGCTGGTCTTAGCGACTTTCACTCCACATACTGAGATAGACACACTCCACGTAGGGGAAGTGCGTACACTTTACAAAGAAGTAGTATATAGACATATTGTCCAGTTCATCATGCGAACACTCACATTACAACCTGAGAGAGTTGCTCCACATGGAACAGTCCAGACTCAACACACACCAATAATTAGTCCACAGACACTAAAGGCAATAATGGGCGCGTTCCCATCAAAGAGGGATCAGGTACCATTCTGGATTGCTCAAAAAATAGCACAGTTGGAAGCAGTATTTCCCCATATGGGTCCGCAGGAAAAACACAGAATGTTAACAATTTGCTGGCCAATGGGTATGGCTTCCTCAATTGAGGATTGTACCACCTGGGGAACAATCTTTGCTGCAGTCTACATTAGAATACACGGTACCGTGACCATATCAGTTATTCCTGAAGTATTGAAATAGATACAGAATGAGTACGGGGCAGGATCTGCCCTAGACTTGGGGATGAAACTGATGAGTAATTTTGACCAAGTCTTGGCAATTATGCGGAGCAACATCAAGGGGGAAGCAGCAGCGGTGGCTCTACACCAACGTCTAAGGGAAACACCTCCTACAAACCAGGAGTGTGCATTACCAAAAATTATCGAGGACACCTATGCTTCGCTAGGCAGAGATAGTTTGGGAGCCAAACCAGGGAAACCACAAGTGGTGAGTAATTCTGATAAGGATAACTCAAAGCAAGCACCCACTTCTTTTAAAAAGAAATGGGATAACAATCTATCAAAAAATAATAATAATAAAGGAAACACTTCACGATCAAGGGGTGGGTCTCCCCAATGGGAGTCCTCTGAAAAGAGGTATAACCTTAGGAATCGTGATAACATTAGGAAACCTGACAGGCATCAGGATACTGATACACGTTCCTTTTGTTGCTTTCAGGGTTCATCAAAAAGCTCGGAGAGGCAAGGACGGTCAGAACAAAAAATTGAAGCTCGACCAAAGGGAAAAAGGGAAACACATCGCACTTTAGATTTCATTATCAAACAGGAAGAGCAACCTAAAGCAAAGACTCAATTCAAAAAAGAAGTAGCCGGCTTAAAAATTAGAAATGCCCAGGTTACTGAGGACTCAGCTTCTGAACGGGGAATGGGCTCTGACGATGCTAGACAGTGCGGCAGAAGTAACAATAGATCACCAGAACCTGAAGGAATTTCTGGTGACAGCAGTATTGAATGAATACATCATGGTGGAAACACCTGATACAAAAGTGAGTGTCCCACACCGTCTACACGAAATTAATCTCCAAATAGAGGGGGACATCTAAAAAAAAATTAAAGGTCTCTTTTGGGAAAATTTGACATTTGGATATGACTTCCTGTTAGCAGAAAAAGATTGGCTGCCTGAATTTGTAATGGATTGCCCAAAAGTTGAAAGCGTCATTTTGCCTGCTTTTTCCAACCTTGTTCCTGTTTCCTTAAAACACTCATATGCCTGGGAGTGGGCGCAAGCGCTAGCTCCGGCATTATACCGCAACCATGTAGGGTGGGACGTGGAGTCCAAGCACCACGATATCCCATTAAAACCTACTCCAACTCCACAGAGACAGTACCCTATTAAAAATGAGGCGAAGAAACAGGTCAAAGAAATTTTAGACCAACTTGAATACCAAGGTGTGATTGAAACTTGCACCTTGCCAATGAACAACACTTTGTTTCCCGTCATGGAACCTGACAACACATATCGTTTGGTTTTAGATTACAGACACTTGAACACATGCACAAAAACATTTGCAGTTCAGAACGCACATAGTGCCGCATTAATGAATAACATTGTGCAGAAGAAATACAAAACAACACTAGATATCTCGAATGGATTCTTCTGCCAAAATGTAGCTCCTGAAAGCAGATATTTGACAGGATTTTCTGCACTCAGCACTCAGCGTCAATTTTGTCGTTTGCCCCAAGGCTATAAGAACAGCCCCAGGTTATTCTCGGCAAGAGTGTCAGAGCTATTACAAACTTGCGGTGAAGAGGCAGTGTCCTACGAAGATGATATTTATCTGACGGACGGTGAATTACTTGAACACTTGTGGAGGGTGAACAACATAATTGTTGGTTTTGCCAATTTGGGCTACAAATTTAACTTCAAAAAATCAAAAAGTGCCCATCTCAGCATCCTCTTTTTGGGATATGAGCTGTCAAGTAAAGGCAAAAGCCTGGCAGCAAATTTTCTAGAAAAATGCGCACTAATCCAGCCTCCAAAGACTCTGAAGGGTTTACAATCCATTTTCGGATTTCAAAATTTCGGCAGAACATATATTCAAGACTACGTAGAAAGAGTCAAACCTTTCTACGACCTAATCAGACCAGATTTCACAGCAAACAAATGGACTCAAAAACATACAGACACTCTACGTTCAGTTCAAACTGACATGATAGCGCCAAAACACTTGCAGACACAAGTAAACGTCCGCAACCTGGTAATACGGGTCATCCCCGGGTTATTAGGGTATACCTACATGACGTTCAATGAAGGTGAGACAGTTCCAATCGCACACAAATCTCATTTGTACACGAATGCTGTGAATAGATTTGCAGTAACAGAAAAAATACTGACGGCAGTACAGACTGTTGTAGGGAGAGAAAGAGCACAAGCACAAGGGAAATGCATTATCGTTGTAACCCCGATACCGACTTTAGAAGCGGTAACCAAAGCCAGCATTCCAAATGCAAAGGCATTGCATCCACGTTGGATACAATGGGCTCATTCTCTCACTGCAACAGATGTAGAATACAGATATGGTCCTACACTGAGAACACAAGCATTCCTGCAGTAAGAACAAGAATACCCTCTCCCGAAATCTTGCCTCTAGATCAGTATGAATACATCATTTACACTGATGGTTCTGCCCAACCGGCTATTGGAAGTAAACAACAATATAGCGCCACGTGCTATAGTGAAAGGTCGTATGCGGGATGGCAAGTTCCATCCCACCAATACGACTACACAATCTCTCGGAGATTGTACAGTGCAGCTGGCAGAACTGAAAGCCCTGATACTAGCACTACAGTATATGGATCGGGAATTCCCCACACTGATTGTGTGCAATTCGCTTTACTGTGTGCAATCTTACAATGAATATCTTCACTACTGGGGCCAGAATGGGTTTAAAGACGCCAAGGGTGGCACAATAAAACATAAATTGTTATGGGAACAAGTGGCAAAGCTGAAATCATGCCTGCCACGGGCTCAAGTTATTCACACCTTGAGTCATCAGCGAATTGGCATACATGTTGAAGGGAATTCACTGGCTGATGAAGCCACCAAGGAGACAGTGCAAACTGCTGCCGTTGCTGCAATCACACGTTCACACACAAGAATAGACGGAGATATACTAGTAGCTATCAATGTCACAAAGAACGGCTCTGCCGTCCTGGCAAAAGGCTTTCCACTCAAGTACTCCTACAAGTTAGATGCGCATAACACACCGTATGCTCAAATTCCAAGAGTGGGGAATAGAGTAATACCAAACAAAGATCGCAGATTAGGTTTAATTCTGGCTGCACACGAGGGTCTGGGCTCAGCACATGCAGGAGTCACTGCAACAATTTCATTTTTGAAGCAGCGTTACTGTTGGTCGGGCTGACAAAACAAATGAAGGACTACGTCCTGAAGTGCGATATTTGCCAGCAGATGAAGGGTTCCACCATTCACAGGCCACCACAAACACCATTACTGACTTCAGACAGACCTCTCGCATGTGTCTATTTGGACCACTGCGGCCCCTTAAATTCAGACGGGGCTTACAAGTACATCTTGGTAGCAGTGGATTCATGCTCTAGATTCCTAAGGGTTTGGCCCCAGCGCTCAGCTGTCGCTCGAACTGTTATAAAGGATTTGCGAGTCTTCATCGGGACATACGCAATTGGCACGTTACATTCCGACAGTGGCCCTGCGTTTAGCTCTCGGGCTTACAAGGAAGCCATGGAAAGTATGGGCGTGGCCCTGCGGTACTCCTCCCCCTACCATCCCAAGGGAAATTTGGTGGTGTAGAGGAAAAACCGGGACCTAAAGCAATCCTTAACAGCTAGGGTATTAGGTGCGGGTGGTAATTGGGTCAATCACCTACACGGGGTCCAGAGGTCACTCAATAATATGCCAGGAAAATCCTTGGGAGGCCGTACCCCTTATGAAATCCTGTTTGGGACAAGACTGTGGGTACCTGATCTCGATTGTGCCAGCACGGTGGTGGATGCAAAACCATTTGAACTGAATGACCGTTTGGCTGTTTTACAGGAACTCAATGAATTCCAGGCATTACAAAGCAACGTGCAAGTCAAACGCACCGCCACTGGGGAAGTGAAACCAGTTCCGGCAAGACCTGCCTGGGTCCCGCAGATTCGGGACCTGGTCAGGGAAAAGATTGTGAACAGAAGAGAGTATGGGCCATCTTACAGAACAGCTGTACGTGTCCTGGCAGTAGTGGGAACGAGAACAGTGCTTCTTCCGCCTCTTGCCGACAAAAAAGAGAAAAGATTTGTCTCCATTGATCTGATCAAACAGCATCATTCTCAACAGTAGGCCGCGTGGGGTCCTGAGTAGCTGCAGATCTCCTCTTGCTACTATACAGGAAGTTCAGATGGAAAGACTAATAACCTTTCAAGACTCCGCTACACAAAGTGAAGGAGTACCGAATAATGGAGCACAATTCATTCCAGTTTAAATTGAAAAACATCAAGAAGAAACAACAATGCAAGTTGCAATTCGGCCTAACAATGATGTCTATATTAATGTGCCTTCAAATGACACATCTGCCAGTTCTACAAAACCTGCTGAGCTACCAAAGATAGATCAATCTGCGTCTGGCTACTTCATCAACTTCGATGATTTCTCTTCAGATCCAAGTGAACCTGATCAAACGCCACCCATTTCAAAGAAAGAGAGACTTCTACAATTCTATCTTTTGCTCAAAAAGACTTACTTAGTGCCACCATGGTTGCATATTTGGTTCGCAATAGGGGTAGTATACCTGTTGATTTGGATTGGCACAGTGACTGTCTTTTTTTTGCTTCTGAACGGACATTATCTCCCAGAATGCTCTGCAGTACAATCTGTGAACTTGGTCCTGAAACCACATATGTCATCACACCGTGAACAAAGAGACTTGTCCCTCGTGAACATTACAGCAATTCCAATACCTGATGGTATAGTTTGGGATAAAATTTTATATGATGTATATGGCCCCACTGAACATTTAAAAATTCCACATTTGTTTAAAAATTCTTTAAATGATTTAATTACCCCCAGTACACTCTCTGATGATTGGGACATTGAAACTGTAAACACTATGCTTTCAGATTTAGAACAGTCTGCTGCATTTTCGTTCAGAGAATTATATGAGGATACAATTGATTACGATACCGTGTTTTGTTACCAGCATTATGGTCATCAATTTTTGCATAGAGCAAGTGTACCACGCACTGCTAATGTGTGCCATCAATGGGAACATTGCCCCACACCACCAAAGGGTAGTTCTGCCACATTCGCACAGAAATTCGCATACTTTTCAGGGTTCAATACATCAGACCCAGAAACGGTTTTCTACAAACTTGCACAGACTAATGCAAATGCGAAGAAGATTATGCTGACTAATACTAAACTGATATATTCAGCACCTTTTATCTCCCAACTGTCTATACAGGGTTTCGACTACTGGAGAGACACCATAGACACAAAATCTATCTGGGGGACAAGAGAGTGGCAGGTTCAGGGAACTGAGGCTTTATTTAGAGCTTGCCTCATACCATTACAGATGATCTTCCTGAACAGAACAGTGCAACAGACTACCTGTTACGGGTTGGCAAAAATCAAAGATCTGAAAACACCGAGCATCCCCTCACCCACACCTATTAAGGGTATCTCAAATAACACACTAACAAGTGAGGGGACACATGGTATGAATAAATACAATTCATCATCTCTCGATTGGAAGGGTTGGTTGGTTTGGCCGGTTGACACGAATATGTGTAACTATAGATTCAAGGGCACCACCGAAGGGTTTAGTAACCATAGGTCCGACCCACGCTATGTACACACAGACGACCCAGGGGTAGTGACTTCCTATAGTGTCGGGACGTTGTGCCTAGATTGGCTAAAGACCTCGACACTATCACAGGTGAAACAACACTTGTCCCTTCTGTCAGACAACATGGATATTAGGGATTTCTTGTTAGGTCCCAAGAAACCACGTAGTAAACGCTTCTTGTATGCTATCTATAATGAGGTTTGGAAGGTCTCCCAACAGGATGCTGCTGAGAGACTTCGTGAAATTGACAGAATTAACCTAGAAAAGGCCTTAGCTGTGGTAGACAATGGCTTGACCACACTCTCGTCTCAAATTTATTCCCTGGGCAACATCGTGTCCTCAGCTATCGACATAATGGAACAAGATTTGTCTATTCTACAACATGGGCAATCTCAGCTGCGTGCTATTATGCTTTAAGCTGGACGCTTCAATCATTGCATTCTGGCCACGTTCCATGGCGATACATTAAAGACACAAATCTGTTTTCGGCTTACAATCTGACCGACAGACAATTGACCATGGCGCGCAGAGATGCGAAGTACATCATGCTGCTCATTGAAAAACTAGAGAAATTACATTTTACTGTAGCAGAGTCACCATCTATGGAATGGTTAATCCATGGCTATATCACACTGCCAATCACGACATTTTAATTCCAGTACTGCCTGAAATATTAACCAGTAGGCAGGTATGAAGCATTGGGCAAGGGGTACATACGAGATACCTGGGAGTTACCATACACATATAGGTGCAGGAACAAGGAAAAGGAAGTTTTCTTGAGTGGTTCAAACTGTGAAAAGGCCTTAAGTGGGTTTTTAGTGTGTGAATAAATATCGCTTCATGGAGCATGTAATACGTCAATAGCAAACTTGTCCTGCTAGCTGAAGGGTTCCCCAGCTGCTGTAATTCATCCAGTTTTTGAGTTACTTTCCAATGGGAGTTACTTAATGCTGAATGACCAAGGCTGCTGTGGTATGAAGCCCAGCATTGCTTATCTAGTGACCGTCAACTCCAGGGTTATTTGTTGTAAGCAAGTATTGTTTCCCCCAGCTCGCACAGTTAGGGAGGCACCACTGTGGCCTTCACTGAATGTTTCCAACATAGGGTTTGATTCTCTGAGCAGACTGAAAGCCATGCTGTTTCAGCAAAATGTGGCCTTAACTTCAGCCCGAGAGATCTTTGATCTCCAAGTGGCAAGGTCCTCGCCAGAGATACAGGCTCAGGTCCGTACGAACTTCCCGCTCTATTTCGGAGAAATGGTCCATCGTATCTTTAACATGTCTGATACACGGGGGATAGTACACTTATTTAAGAGCATTGGATCAGGTCTGTTAACCACCTTTCGAACAATTTTCAGAGTGATTCCATCATTCATACACTCCGTACTTGGAAGCGTTTTTGGAGGGCTTCCTTTGGTCCTGCTTTCAGTGGCGGGCATCCTGATTTTAATTCTATTACTTTGCAATGGATGTCAGCATCACTCGAGACATGGAGAGAACACTGCTGGACTGACGTTGTCGTGAGCAATTGGTGTTCTTCGTGGGTATACCTCGGCTTCGAGAGCTGAGTGAGCATTGGTTCCTGTCTTTCAGGCTGGCCTGGCTTGACTGCATCCTGCCAGTATTCCGCTGCCTCTTTTGCGGATTCGGACGCGTGTTGGACCTCTGTCTGACACTTCCATCTGTTGCGCCGCCGGACATAGACATGCTCCTGGCGCCTTTGCGGGCCCATGTGCACACTTGTCCACAGCGTATTCCCATGTTGATGATGGCGTTCCTAGAGCCTCCACGGTACGCTTCAGCTCCTGTTGGAACGGAGATCGGCTCCACCACGGATGTGCAGGCATCAGTCTCAGGCACACAGGCATCTAATTCTTACCCGACGGCTGCCGTGGGAACCAGAGATGACCACCTCTGCTCACTTGATATCATACTGGAGGTGCTAGAAGGACTGCCTCCTGCGGATGACATGTTCAGTGATGTTGAGTCTTCAGTGCAGGATTCTTAAACAATCTGGAATCTCCTGTGCTGCGAACCGTTTGGCAACGTTTTAAACATGTACCAAATTGAAGGTCGAACTGACTTTTTTCTTCTCTGCTCTAACTGAACGTAGTGCCTTTCAAGGTGCTCAGAAAAACAAACGTATAAAGGACCTTTTATGAACACTTTTTAGAGAAGAATGCTTTCACTATAGACCTTGCTTTTATGGCCATTTTTACCATTTTTAAGAAAAGTGCTTTTTAGTATATTTTAATATACATGATTATTATGCCTTTTCTAGCTTTCCTATCATTACCTAGCTGACCTTGTTGACCTTTTGATGAGGAGTGGGTGTCATGTCCTTTAGGATAGTCCCATCATGTACATACCGATTACATACATTTTGTCCCATCCACACGACATAACGGTCCTACACAGGTGACCTTTTACCTAGTAGCTTACTTCTGTCTCTCCGACATCAGGCTCTTGGTACCCTATCTTAATCCCTGTACCTGACGTACATAAACATGTCTCCAAGCACGGCAGATTTATTCTGTATAAGGGTCATCACTTTTTTCATCCATGGCCAACAGCCAGCTGTGCATGAGTGTTTTTGTTTAGAAAAGGATTAGCAAAGGATTAGTAAATGTTTTCAAAACATATTAATTCTGGAAGAAACCCTGGAGTGACCACTTTAGTATAAAAGACCCTCACTCCCCCTTACAGAGAGAGAGGAGAATTCCTTCCAGGCTGGACCGAGACTCTGCAGGCTGATCCTTCGACAGGCAGAGACCTGACATCCCTTGCGGGGTGCCATCCTCGACGCAGAGACGGGGTCCTTCATTCAGAACCATCAGGTGAGGGGTTAGCACTTCCCCGGGGGATTCTTGGCTCCATTAGGATCTATCCTGACATTACATACACAGGCTTCACCTACATATCTAGGCTAGGTACATTTGGGTAGGCTACGCATCGTAGGAGTACGCCAATGCTACTGTTTTACATAATCTGCTTTTATTCATCTTATTAGCACTATGGTAGAAACGTATCTACTTTTTACGATATTGGTACTGGTGATCACATTTGTCTGCTCCTGTCTTTTGATTGTCGCAGCGAATATGTTTCATACTAGACTGACACTTGACCAATAAATAATTATTGAAACTGTCCTAATCGTCATTCTTTGTGTATTCTGAGAAAAGTAAGCATGAGTGACTGAGGGAAAGATACCATATTGTTTTCCACGATACCTGAGGAATCAGGGTTGTCATGTTCAGTGGTTGCCAGAAACTACCTACACCGCTGTAGAATACAGGGGGGGGGGGTGTGGTGGCACCGAAGAGCTAGCTGGTCTAATGGCTGACTCATCCTGTGGGGGTGTCCAGAGTCTGTCTGCTCACCAAGCCCTCAGTTTAGGTCATCCAAAACGCGCAGGTCCTGGGGGGTCCTAGGAACTACACGACAGGACCAGCAGTAAAGTGAACAATTAAAATACACAAAATTAGTAATGAGAAGACCTAGGAGAAATATCAAGTGCGGCAAGATGCCCCCATAACGCAAGTATCTTTTAATATAAAAGAACTCACAAAGATGTTTTGTGATGAATTTAAATCCCTCTTGGACATTTGTATGACCACCTGGGAGAACGGATACGCCACTCGCGAGGTTAGGCAACAAGGTGTCAGACGCAGTGTCCCGCCACCAAGGACAATCTACAATTGCCCCAAAGTCTTTACTCCCAGCACCAATCAAGCCTGTGGACACCTCCTCACTGCTCTTTTCGGCTCAGGACATTGGGGAGGGGGTGGGTGGGAGGGCGGGGGGAGAACAGCAGCCCACTGTTTGGACTTAGAATCCCAACATTCCTTAGGGGTGAGCAAGCTACCCTGGCGGAGGTAGGTAAAGAGGTTGTGTTAATTCAGCAAGAAGCTGCCCCACACCATACATCTACCTCCCGCTGTGTGCCCCAATGTCATTGTTTTGGCAGATGTGCCACATTTAGCCCTGCAGACAATTAAAACTTCTGATCAACTAATAAATAAAGTTTTTTATTGGCTAGCAGAAATGTCAAGTTTAACAACTATAAATATAATGACGTTTTAATGGTGCAGAGAATATCATTGGTTGGTCCGTTACCCAAGGACTTTGAAGTAAACTGTGTTATAGTTAATTTCATAGGGCCTCAATTAGCCGGTCGACATTGTTTCTCGATTCTTCTAACAAACTCCTGCCCTTGGGTTATTTTTATAGATATTTGAACACTGTACCCCAGGACCATTTTATACCTCCTCATACGTTCTCTTTAACTGGTACCCTAGTCCCAGCGATGCATGCAGCCCGGATACCCACTTATAATAGATTTTCCCTGCTTGCCAGACTACCTCAAAATGACTGGCTGCTCGACCCCAAATCCTGTAAATCTGTGACATTTTGCCCAACCTCCAGAGCAGGGCGGCAGCCACATTGTTTCTGGAAGTACCACATCACCTAGAGACTCTGGGGCAGATGTATTAAGGTAATGCATTGCTCTTGCGTCATGCATGGTGTTGCCAGGCCAATGCAATATCCTTTTTGCACAAAAACAATCCTGCTTTCAATGCAGGCACCGTTGCACCATGGTGCAAGTTTGCCTGCATTAGCACTAGGCATCAAATTATGCACCAGCATTTGCAGAGAGCGGGAATTAAGAATATCTTGATAGATATGGTGCATCCTGCCCTCTCCCTTTCACGCAGCGCAGCAAGTTGTCTTGCTGCATTACGTTGCGTGAAAGAATGATACATCTGCCCCTCTAATATTAAAAAAATTACTTGAAACATAGCTGGGGTGCGTCCTAAATTAAATGTGGAGTACTGGTCTAATTACATTAGCCAGTTTGACGTAGTCATTTTGCTAGGGTCTTGGGCATTAAATTAGTTTTTTTATGGATTTATTTGTTTTAGTAAATCTGCAACCCCTTCACAACTTGGCAGAGCGCGGGCAGGTCTATCAACATGGTTTAAAGCCCCTCTACAATGCACTATCTCACCTACAACTGATACTAGTGATTTGTCCCAGGCTTTGAATCATTATTGGTCTGATAATTTTAACTTTATTCTAATTAATTTATACAATGATGGTTTTGCTACCAGAGACATTTGTTATTTGATATTATTGGTGAGTTATGCAATAGGTGCTTTATTGTGGGCCCGGCGTTCAATGTATTGGGGCAGGGAGATTTTAACGTAAAATTGGGGCAGAGAAGTTTGTTAACTGCAACTAATAATTTTTTGGTGAGGGATCATGTGGATAAGACATCTCCTTGGGACCCCAGTGGCAACCTCTTGTGCATTTTTTCGTTGTCGCACGATCTATCTAATATTATGGATTCTACGGGCCTCCTGATCCCCTCGATCCAACCTTTATTGGTAGGGGTAACTGTACAACAATCAATTATATTTTTACCTCAAGTGATGTGGCAAATATTGTATTAGATGCCTCAATCAACCCAAACATATTTATTCATTGTGATCCCGTAGAGGCTACACTAGCAACCCACATAGGCCCAATAAATTTGAGCCGAGGGAGTCGAAGAAATTTCTTCTAAAGACAACAGGCTAAGATTTGTGTAGAAAATTGGGGATCTTGGGGAACTTTCGTGTAGAATTATGAAGGGCAATATGGGTCTTGAAGGCCTCTGTCTATTGGAGAATAATACACCATCCGAAATTATTGAGGAATATGTAACCCTGAGGATCGGTATAAGGAAGTTATTGAAGAACCCCCGTAGACAGCTTACAACTCACCAGGGTGTTTTGTCAACGCCTGTAAATCTGCTCACATTAATCTTCGGCTCGCCCTAAAATGAGCTCCAATGAATAGGGAGGAGGAAGCACAGTGTAGGAGGGTACAAAAGGGCATTGAAAAAACGGATTTTGGATCTGGAAATGGAGGTTTGGGAGGAGTTGGTCGCTTTGAGTAAGCGTTATGACCTTGATGCTTTTTGGAAGGCCCCAATATTCATAAGTTGTGTAAGGCCCCAGTTTGGGATTTGGCTGAGACATCAGTCCCGATGAATGGGTTGCACATTTTAAAAAGATCTATCTCCTTCTGATAAAAAGGATTGTAATGAGGTCCTGCCTTTATATAGTTTTTGAACTGTATGAGGTGGTAACCACAATTAACAGGAGCCCTAGCAGTAAGGCACCAAGACCAGTAGGGGTTCCTTTAGATTTGTTCAAAGATAATATAGGGCTCTGGGCCCCATTGCTGACAAATGTTATCAATGCGGCCTGTAAAGAAGGGCTGCTGCAATCCCGGCATACAGTGATAATAGTACCTTTTTCTAAAAAGGGAAACCGTAGGGATCTGCGATGTTACCGCCCAATATCCCTAGTGTGATAAACTGTAAACATTATGGGCAGGATAGTTCTTGAGAGCCTGTTGCAGTGGACCTTTTTAAGAGGCGCAAACAAGGTTACTTCCGAAAGAACTTTATTAAGTTCACAGGAACAACCCACAACACGATCTCTCCCTGCAACTGCCAGCTTCCCTTTCCATGGCCCAGCTCTCAGAACCTACATACTGGTTACCATGGAAGGAATGCCATGCATGTTGCTAGGAGACAATAACAAGATACAGAGTGTAAGGTACATAATGTAGATACAACACATCTTCCTTTCTTATGGAAACAAAACAATAGAACTGTTACAGAATGTAAGAAAGAAAACTAAACAAATATGATACAAGTGTAGCATTGATAACACAAAGGAGAATAAAATGATGCCACATATATTTGGTCAATAAGTTATATAATCACTATGCCATTTAGGAATCATTCTAACACGTTTGTCGCTGCTAGAATCAACACGCTCCTTGGTTGTATGATCATTACCACCCCTTCCCAACCAGGTGTCAACTTCCAGGTTGTTACATAAGGTAATGCTACAAATGTTCCACATTTTGCCATCGTTCAGCCAAACACTGTTGCCCTTGACCTTGATTATGCGTTTAGGAATGGACCATTTTGATAAACCTCTTTTCTGATAACCTACACTGTTTGTCCTTACCCAATCGCCGACAGTGAAAGTACGACTATTTCTTTTTATCTTGTCATTGTGTCTGTGCACATACTTGTCCTGATGTTCCTTTACTCTATTCACTAAACTTTCCTTGCATACAGGTCGTGCATAATCCTTAAACATCCATCCCGGAGCAACTTTTGTGCCAGGTTGCCTGCCCTTAAGGAGTTTGAAAGGGGATTCCTTAGTGACCGAATGAGGTGTAGTACGGTAGCTCCACAACATTTCCTTTACCACCTCCTTAGCATCCCCACCACTCTCTTCGGCTAATTGAATACATTCTTTTAATACCCTATTGAACCTCTCCACAAGACCATTTTCTCTAGGATTATAGACAGCTGTGGTTTGGTGTGAAATACCCATCATGGCCAGGTATGTTTTAAATTCATTAGAAATTAATTGTGGACCATTGTCAGTGATTAATTTTTCTGGACTTCCTTCTCTGCGAAAAATTCTGTCACAAAATTCAATGACATTGCTGGTTTTGATGTCACCAGAAAATGCCACTTCCGGCCATTTGGAATGGTAATCTATTAATACTAATGCAAATTTGTTAGTTATTCCCTTGGTCGAGAATGGACCGCAAATGTCTATGGCTACCTTTTCCCATGGTCTACTGGGAAAGTTAGTTGATGAAATGGGTGACTCTTCAACCTTATGGGTTTTATCACTACACATGCATTCTACGCATTCACGTACATGCTCCTCTATATTTCTGTCCATCCCCGGCCACCAAAAGGTTTCTCTCGCTTTTCTTTTCATCCCAGACATGCCACTATGTCCTTCATGCAATAGCTTGAGCAGTCTATTTTGCAAACTGTTGGGAACCACTAACCTACCACTTCTGCGTAACACTCCATCCACAACTGACAGTTCTGCCCACACCGTCCAGAATTCACCAAATTTTTTCTTAAGGATGGAAATTGTGCTAGATGGTTTTGACAGATCAGCTATGAGTTCCTTGAAAGTAGCATCGTTGGTTACAGCTTCCTTCCATTCGTCGCATGATATGGCTCCCTCGCATGATTCAACCACACTTGCCACCACACAATCATCATTAAAGTCCACATCATCATCATCGCATTCCAAAGGCAACCGTGATAAGCAATCGGCATTAACATTGCGTATGCCAGGAACATATTGAAGAGAAAAATCGTAACCTTGCAGTCTGTATAACCATTTGGCTATCCTAGGAGTTGCTTTTGCTACTCCTTTAGTGGTAAATAACTCTATAAGCGGTTTGTGGTCAGATCTAATCTCAAAGCGTGTGCCCCATATGTAATTTTTGAAGTAGTTCGTCCCCCACCAGCATGCAAGTGCCTCTTTTTCAATGACCGAGTAAGTGGCCTCTGCTCCCTTCAATGTACGGGATGCGAATGCTACTACTCGTTCTTGTCCTAGGTGTTTTTACATCAATACTGCACCAAGACCATATGCACTAGCGTCCACAACAATTATACTCTGATGCGAGGGATTGAACGGTTTCAAAGAAACAGCTTTTACAATTTGATCTTTAACGGACACGAAGTCCTTTTGACAATCATCCGTCCACTCAAACTTGATCCCTTTTTCATTAATGTTCTGAGCCTGTGGACTTTCTCAGCAAAATGATAAACAAATTTGGAATAAAATTCCGCAAGACCCAGGAAGGAACGCAATTGTTCCTTGTCTTGAGGTGATGGGGCATTTGTAATGGCATCTAGTAACTTCTTCTTCGGTTTAACACCATTCCTAGAAAGGGTGTGCCCTAAATAATCAATTTCTGTTACACCAAATTTGCACTTCTTGACTCCCACTGTTAAACCTGCATCTTGCAACTTTTGCAATGTTTTAGATAAAATTGAGTCATGTTCAATACGATTGGGTCCCCACACCAACACATCATCTTGAAATACTAATACATTATGTAACCCAACCAATATTTTACTCATTACCCTTTGGAAAACCGCCGAGGCGGATGCCAAACCAAATGGCATTCTAATAAACTGAAAAGCGCCTTCTGGTGTAATGAAAGAAGTTAGATGTCTAGAGGAGGAATGCAACTTAATTTGATGATAAGCATTCGACAGGTCTATCAACGAAAAATACATAGCATTCTTTACTGATGATACCATTTCATTTATGTGAGGTAATGGGTATCGGTCAACTAGGATATTGCAATTCAGGTCTCTTAAGTCAATACACATGCGTAGATTTCCATCCGGTTTTTGTGCCAAAACCACCGGACTAAGCCATTCAGATGACTCGATGGGTTCAATAACTTGAGCTGTGCACAACCTTTGTAGTTCTAACTTCAATTTTTCTCTGAGGGTGAAGGGTACACTTCTTGCCTTATGTACACATGGAACGTTATTATGTTTCAGAACAATGCGGTGTTCAAATTTTTTTAAACACCCTAATTTTTCTTCAAATAATTTAGGAAATTTCGAGCTCCATTTAGTTGTCTCAACATCTTCAGTGGTCAATACTTGTAGTGGGTGATTAGGATCTAATGTGATACCTAACATTTTTTGTTCACCCCATCCCAACAATGCTCTACCCTTTTCAACCACATACACTTTGCTGGTAGCAGTCTTACCATTGTGGGACAGGGTGCAGTTGAAAAAACCTAACAAGGGAAGTTTGATACCACAGTACCCTACTGGTTCAACATCTGGTAAATACAACTGCTGATTTCCTACCCTCTCCCAAGTGTTCTTATCTATGATGGTATAAGGAGAACACGAGTCAGCCCACACAGTTATTTTGGTTCCATCAATGCCTAAGTCGCATTTAGGTGGATTGTAACCACCAGATACGCCATTTATAGCATTGTCACAAATAACCATCACTTCAATTACGCTTTCATTGTCTGAATTTTCGTCTTCAGAGTTCTCTCTAATGGCGTTCACTGGTGGTTTCCATCTAGAATTAGATACATATCCTGCTTTGCACATGCGTGCTAAGTGACCCATTTTTTGCATTTGTAGCATTTCTCTTTTGCTGCATAACATTTGTCAGAGTCTGCAGTGTGTCTCGTGCTACCACATCTGTAACAAACTTTGCTGTTCTTAGTGAAAGTAGTGATCTTGTTATTACTTTCCTTCTTTTTGTGTGGATTTTTCTCAAGGGCACACACTTTGGTTGTGGTAACTTTTTCTGAGCTAAGTTCTTTGACGCACTTTGAAGTGTTCTCAATCCGTCTTGCTAACTCTATAGTTTTTTGTAAAGAGGGATCTTTCATGTCAAGTAGTCTTTCTTGGATTTTATTATTGTTGGTTCTGTTGATGAATTGATCCCTTATTATTTCTTCATGAAGTTCCCTGAATTTACAAGTGGCAGCAAGTGTTCTTAAAACAGAAATGTACTGTTCTACAGTTTCCCCTGGTAATTGTGAACGGGAAAAACATTTATGCCTCTCTACTACTATGCTAGTTTTCTTGCCGTAGTTTTCTTCTAGCGCTTTGACTGTCTCCATATATTCATCAACAGAGATTATCTCATCGTAATGTAGATCTGCTACTGCATCCCCCTCTTCTTTGCTCTCGCATTCGTTACTCTTTTCGCTAATGACAATTTGGTTCTTAATGGTATTAACGGGTAAGGTTTTCAATACCTTCCTGCCTTCTATACCTAAGTTGTGTTTAGGTAGTGCCACCTTCCTAGAAGCTACAAAGTCCTCTCCACCAATGGCCTCTAAATAGGTCTCAAACGACTCTATCCAATCCTCCCATGGTAGAGTTGGTTCACCTGGGCTTTGTAAAAATTTTGGAGGAGCAAGAATAGAAGACATGTCTATCTCGATGGAACTGGTGATGGTGATTAAATGAGCAATACACTTCAATAATCTAACTTTAGATTAGTAAAAAAACATCTATACTTATATCTTATAGTAAGATTTCCACTGTTGCCAGATTCTAATGTATAGACCAACATGCAGGTGAGAGAACCAACAAAACAATTAACACTGTGTAATATAGTCACCGTTGTTTATATGGTTGGTCTGTATTTCTTGCGTGTCTGTTCGACTGTTTGACACGCTCCGCTTGGATTGTCAATTCTGGTCGTGCCTTCCGTAATAGTCGGAAATCTTGCAGCGTAGATAGTGTTATTTTGGTCCCCTTGGCAACTAACTGCTTGTAATTGACGCCGTGCGTCGCTCCACGCCGTGGTTCCCAGAATGCACTGCGTACTTGTGACGCGCGTTGTCTTTCAGAGCTCTCTTCCGGAATCTGTGATGCGGTGAATGCGGAGGATCGAACCAAACCAATGCAACCATCCGTCTCTCGAGCGGCTGCCGGTAAGTGGAATTTGAATAATAACTTCAATGATGTCAAGGGTATGGCGGGTCCTCACACGGGGTCACTAGACTGTATGCGTTGTTGACTTTGCAGCCATTCCCTTACAGTCCGCCATTCACAAGGACACACCGTGCACTTCAACCTCGCACCTCACAGCGCCACCTTTTACTTCGCAGCGCCAACAATCACTGTTGCCTCCTTAAGTGCAAATAGATGCTGCACTGACTACGCGTTGTAGTTGACCTCGACGTCTCACGGCACAGTCCCAACCTCAATATTGATCGGAACGTCGCACACAATCTTCACTATCGTTCCGGTCCACTGAAAATGCTCAACAGTCCCCCAGAGAAATTCCTTGCTTACCGGAGTAAACTGTCCTTCGTGTCGTCCTTTTTGGGGAAATAAGTAGCTCCAGTGGTTGGTGGGACGTCCGTAATGGCAGGTGCTCACAGGGTTCTCTATGAGCAATGATGGGTTCAATTCCACTGCTCTGTCTATGGTTGAGACTGCTCTGTTGTGGGTTGATGCTCGACGAATTCAGCGTCTATAACCAGTCTGCTCCTCTGGGGAATTGCATCCCATCCTGTCGCCACTTTTAAGAGGCGCAAACAAGGTTACTTCAGAAAGAACTTTATTAAGTTCACAGGAACAACCCACAACACGATCTCTCCCTGCAACTGCCAGCTTCCCTTTCCATGGCCCAGCTCTCAGAACCTACATACTGGTTACCATGGAAGGAATGCCATGCATGTTGCTAGGAGACAATAACAAGATACAGAGTGTAAGGTACATAATGTAGATACAACAGACCTCATTTAAAAAAATAATTTGAAGAGTCCGGTATAGTTTTATGACTGGCCTGGGGACACATGAGCAATGTCTGAACCTATATCTTCTCATATCTAAATATACGGCATTTACCCTTTTCATGGAAATATCTCTTTCCAATTCTAAAGTAGTTTGGGTTTGTTAAGTGTAGGCCAGCGTTACTGTACTCATGCTTCCCTTCTTTAGTGGTTTGTGTTGGCCTTATTCTTAAATCTGCTGTTCGCTACCAGAATAGCCTGCTCTTTTGATCTTGTTTTTCTGCTAAAAAATGTTTTTAACTCAATTATATTGTTGTTATTTTAACTGATAAATGAATCTTTTAAAGTTCTGTTAATATGTTTTTAACAACGTTCTTTTAGGATCGTTTTTGAGTGACCGGATAAAGAAAGTACTGAAACTGACTATCATTGGCACTTTATGCTTCTTGACGTTATTTCTACTTAAAACCTTAAAAATTCATATCTCCCGTACCCCTTTTTGGATTTTTGTCATTTTGTTTAAATTTTACTCTATTCAAATTCAGTTTGGAATTGTTATTGTTTTGTATTTCAACTGTAGACTGTGGTACTGCATAAGTACTTTACATATTGCCCTATGTTAAGCCTGTCTGATCAGTAGGATCGCCACCAGGAGGTTGAGCCCAGATTAATTTAGTGACTTTAATGGTTCACCCTGACAAGGGTTGTGATTTTTCCTTGAGGTCGGTAGTCACCCACAGCAAATAATAATCCAGTTTCCTACAGAGTCTTGGCACTTAATAACTTGTATTCATATCTTCATGTTGAATGTGTTAGCCCAGAAGAAAAAAGATGTACTTCTGTTTGACAAAAGTAAACTTGGAACTGTTTGCAGGGTGGGGAACTGTCTGCACTAGCTTTTGCAGGTGCTCCCGGGCAGAAATGCAAATGCTTAATTTTACTTGTTAATAAATCGATTTACAAATATAAATTCACATGTTTGAGTAACAAAGTTGACTTTCCATTTGTAAGTGCCCCAGTTTGTGCACACAAGTATCACATAGGTTTGCAAATACCTTGAGCCCTCTTCCATCTTTGCAGAAGTTTGATGTGAAGACACTGTGAGAGTTATTTCAGTTGATGCTTAGAGTGCATGGCTGGTCCATCTACATTGCAGCCGCTTCCACAACTGCCGCTGCAAAACACTCCATCAATTGAGTCCAGTGATGACACACACAACATTCTAGACAAAACCAACACACCCATCCGCACACCCACACCCGCCAACTCACACCTAGATAACCATGAATTCCAAGCTTTCTCCATCCTACACAGAAGCACATGTAGCACCAACAAAGATGCAGAACATACTTTAAATTAAAAATTAACCTGTATCCTAATTTTGCAATAGCACAAACATACATGTTTCATGAGAACTAACACACACAATGTGTGTGCCACCTTGTGACACTTTGCAGTCTTTTGCACTAGACGCCGGTGAACATCAGCCACCTCACCATCTTACAGCCTGTGCCCTGTCTGAGGCATTCAGCACCAGGCTTATTTCAAAAGCGCCCATTGGTCAAATCCTGACATTCTTCTCCTTGTTACCAAAATCCTGAGAAGATTTAAATAAGGTGATTGCTTGGTGAGAAGAGGCCAGAAACAATTAAGGACACCATGCAATGTGGGGGCCTCTTTTTTGCCATACTTAGAGGTGGGAAGTCTCCATGAAGTTTATGCCTGTATCGTGTTTGGACAACACAAGTATTCATTTTTATTGGTTAATAATAATTCCACTTTAGCTGGGTCCGAACGACCTAAAACGACCTAAAACCATTTTCATGACTGGGAGTCTCCAGCTCAGTCGTGAGTTGGACAGATATTGTTCCTATATTACGAGGATGACTTTCATCATGTCCCAGTTTTTCATTCTCAAGCACTAAGGAAACTCATATTTGTAAGCCAATACTACTTTCTAAAGAATTGATTTTAAAAGATCCCAGTAGACTTGCTTCTTCCCAGAATTGGAGTTCCTCTGTTACCCCAGGGCGGTGTTGTGTGGGAGGCTTCCATGTGGTTTGCATGGAGAACTAGTGCAGTATGAATGTCTCCTCTGTGAGAACATATTGTTTGCAGCACAACATGCTGTTTCCCTCACAAGAAAAGACAATTCTGGCTTAAGCCCAGACCCATGCTTGAGCCAAATGACTGATCTAGTTCTGCTGCTTGATTATTCCGCCAGTAGGTCTGCCCGAAAACAAGCCGACCTCTGCACAGAGCGTTTGATTCGTCCAGTCACCATACCCGCTTCATGCTATGCCAAGAGGCTTGTGGAGTTGTGAAGGACATTCCAGGACTGTAGCCTTGGTGATAAGGACCGCTCTGACCCATCCAATACCATTTTTGGAATTGTGGGTTCACTTGCTACACGAGATCCCAAAGCTTTGGAAAATCAATCAGAGAAGTAACTGGCTTTCCGGGCGCCCCCTTGGCACCGACCACCAAAGCAAGTGGTCCTAATTCAAAGTACTGGCCCGATGACTTTGACACCATAAAAACATAATTTACCTGTTGGTTGAAATCCCCTTTCAACTTTTGGTGGTGTTGTTTTGGGTGGTTAAATCATGTGTGTGCTTTATGAGGACTGTTTGCAGATGATCAGCTGTGTGGGCTCAAACCCACTGAGTTGCATCACCATATAGACAAACTAGGACAAAGGTCAGACTTATAGTAGCAGTGAATAGCTGTGTAATATTCCATCTAGCACCTTGGGTCTTTGAAAGAGCAGCAATAGTTAAATAACTGAGAATATGCCCCAAAATAGACAGGAATTTACAGTTAACCTGAACGGATAATGTCATCTCTAGGCTCTGATGTTATTTTTAGTTATTTTGCCTTATTTTAAGTTATTGTGGGTCTTGTGTCACATTGTTTAGTTGCCATCAAACTTTTTGGAATTGAAGCTATGCTCCAAAATGTGCTGGACCCTTATGGTATGTGTTGACGTTTATTAAACTCTCCTGCATTTCCCATAGTAAATAAAGACACACTACTTTTTAAAGACCATGGCTCTGATCAGACATCGAGGTTATGTTTTATCACTTGTCCATCCTGTATCTGAGTCCCAAAGCTGCCACCACCCTTGAAGTAAGCTTTGACTGCTTCACCTAGCTACTCTGGCAGAGAAATGTATACTTAGGGAATTGCACTGCACAGCACCCACCACAGATAACTATTCACTGCCCAGGACTAAGTGTAAAGGACTCTCACTGACCAAGAAGAAGTGGCAAAACAGACAAAACGTGAGCTTGTGTCATACATTCCTGTATGTTTGCAGACTAGTTCCAGAGATCTCGAAGGTGTGAGCCGGTTCGATGTGTGAGTCATTGCACTTCATAACCTTGAAAATAACCCTCACCGGTGGGGGGATACAGAATACAGATCGAAAATATATAAAGGTAAACCGATAAAACAACATTTTCCAGTAGTTATTTTTCCATGGTGAATACCTCCAAAGGTTGTCTCAGCGAGGAGTGTGGAAGTCAGACCGTTTACAAACTTATGTCATTTAAAAAACAAAGCTTTGTAAGATAAAAGAAGTGCAATGCTTGTGAGGTTTAATAAAAGGGTGGGGCAGCAGGACTTTTACATCCCTCCACAGCAGTGGGAAGCCTTCAGGCTGCCACTCTGGGCCGTGTGTGGCAGGGGTGGACCTGAACTTCCTGTGGCAAAGAGCCACCGATGCATGGCTGGCAGTCAGCAGCCCCTTACCTGCCTGCTGCTCAGGTCTAAGGACAGCAGGTACATTTCCACTGCTTGGGAGGAAATGGTTCTTGTCTGTTCCCTGCAGCTGAATTTCTCTACTTCCTGGGTAGAGCATAAAACTAACCCTGGGTGTAGTTTGCGTAGTAACACTAGCTACGCGAAGTATACTTTGAACTACACATTGGCATAGCTGTGTGCTTGCCTGCACTGTGCAATAATTGCAAACAGCATCTTGCCCAGTGCAAGTTAAGATCAAATAAGTATCTCTGTCTTTATATGCTAAAATGCATACAGTCATTTCACTAATGTGAATATGATAAATTAACAAGCAGTGAGAGAGGTGATGATTTTGGGATCCTCCCTAACCTAGGGAGAGAACCAAGCAGATGCCTTGAAAACACAAGCATTGGCATAGCCAATAGGTCTCGCCTTTGGGACCTTATAAGTGTTTAGCCATACAACAGTTGATGTTGTTGCACCAAGGATATTGTGCTGCATAACTAAATACTTATAAGGTCCCAAAAGCGAGACCTATTGGCTATGCCAATGCTTGTTCAATATGGAAGCCCATTGCCTATTCTCGGCTGCACCCACACTATTCTGAAACAGATCATATCTTTCATTTGCTTTTAGCTAAAGAACTAATTAGGGGTTGCAAAACTTTCCTCTCAGAAACTCCCTGATTACTACCTGCATGTCTGCATGAGTTTTCATGGTGAAATAAAAGCTTTAGAAGACCTTTTAAGTTGTTGTGAGAAGAACTTAGGCCAAGATTATGTGTGGATTTTTGTTTAATTTTTGTTTCTATTGGATGGTAGTTACCACACCCGGTAATTATTGGAAATGTTAAATACCTCATCTGTCATTCAATTTCGCCAGGTCAAACCTGCTGGAAAGTAACTGTGGAAAACAATACAGTATTTACAGTAACGTGCACTTTTTGTGCATTGATCATCAAAATCCACATTATTCACCCAAAAATTGGAATATGGGCTACTTATCGCACCCGATAAACTCGGAACTTCACCCACAGTCTCGGATTTTATCATGTGCCATAATTAGGCCCTACATCTATGACATACTCGGATTCAGGGACATAGATACGGTTTCCTAGTGGCAAGGAAAACAGTGTTAAAGTAAACTCATGAGAAAACGCTCCATCCATTTGCAGTACTGGATAGCAGTTGCAAGGAAATCTTGACACCTGTGAGGAAATATTGCACATTTGCAATGAGAAACTGTGCAAATGCAAATCCATGAGAAAAGTGGGGCACTCCAGAAACTACGTGGAAGCTAATATTTGGAAACTATGTGAGAGCAAGCCTGTCTAATAAAAGCTTTGCACACCCCTAGTGCTAATATGAGCCAATGGGTCTATATCAAACCCCAACCGCTTAGCCACAAATGCTCTATTTTGATTGAGGCCTAGTTTGTAATCAGTGCTTAATTTGAGCAGGTGGCTACTGCTGGGTCCCACCAACACTCATTTTTGGGGACCTGCACACATTTGTCCTCATCAGACATTTACCAAGAGCAAAGGAGGGAAAAATACAAAGGGGACCGAAGGAGGAAGGGAAAGATGGTAAAAACATCACCGAGGGAGAATGTAGAAACCTGCAGAAGTGAGATAAAAGGACAAGGAGGCAGGGCTTTAAGTGGGCCGGGTCTCACCGGGTCTGAGCACCGGCAGTTTTTTTAAGGGGGCCTCGAAACGGGTCTCTATCGGGCTCTGTTTTGTGCCCTGGCACAGGCGGTCCATTTTTTTTCCGGACTGCAGTGACAGCAGGCACATGGATGTGCGCGTGGTGAGCGTTGTAGAGGAAGGGAACTCCTTTAAAGAGAGTAATTTTCTCTCTGGATTTCCCTTCTGGTTTTGAAACTCAGGAGCAGCAACATTGTCGTGGTGTCACCAGGGCTTTAAGTGGAAGTTTTTTCAATATATATACAAGCCATAGTTGCTGCTTATTTATCTTATGCAACTAGCAACCATTGACAAAGCCAATAGTCCTGACTTGTAGGTATGATGTGACTTGTTGTATCATATATCTGGACGCAATGACGAACAGCAAAATACAAGTCGGGCGGCACACTGTGCTGAACACAGATTTGTAGCTTTCGTGTTTTTAAGCCACGCCCTTAATTACATTGGCCACGCCCCTTTGAGAGACCCCCCCCCCGTTTTTTCATCCCACTTAAAGCCCTGAAAGGAGGGGTTGGTAGTGGATTAGAGAGGCCTGTGGTGGATTCAAGACCACTCTGCCATGGTATTCAGCGTGCTGACATCTAATTGCGCCGGCCGCGTGCATCCGAGCAGTGCTCTGGGGGCCCGCACTCATTCTTTTACAAATTAAGCACTATTAAACTCTGCTCCTGATTCGACACATGCCCCATAATTTAGGATGGTTTCCGATTCAATACCGGCCTGGTTCTCATTGGAGAATAGCATTAACCTTCTGCTTGAGTTTCTGTGTCTGTGATTTCAGGGTAATCTTGACATTTTATGGAAGTTGAAAGGAACAAGCTGCCAAGTGAAGGCAGTTTGTACATTACTCTTGAATATTTGCACAATTAGCAGCTATTGTTAGAAGTCAACATATGCTGGAAAGGGAGACCAGGACGTGCATGGCCCGCCTCTGCATGGTTAGCATCAGCTGAGCCTGCATCCCCTGACCTCGGCTGTCCCTGCACCCCTCGCGCCTGAGGGCCGCCGTCAGGCTCTGCCTCTAGAGGAGGTGGATGGTACAGTCGTAACATGCCTTACTTCCCTTATCCCGTGTCTAATCTGCTGGGCTATGTTGCACTCCCTCGGGGAGAATGGGGAGCGGATTCCATTTGAGCTCATCGTGTGACCTGTGACATGAAGTCCTGACCTGGCCACTGTTTCGATTGGTACAAGACTAGTCAGTTCTGGTGCCGCTGGCGAAGCCTGCACAGGGTCATATGAAAGGCGTGCAGACAGACGAGTGTACAGAGGGCACCGAACAGAATACGCCTCTCAATAATCCCTCGGTAGCAGGGAGTGTGGTGAGACCAAGAAGAAGAACTGGTCCTCTTTGTGTATTCACCATATGGTGAAAATGCATTTAAAAATAATCAGTTCATTAAAATAATTTGCTGCTGATTCGCATACTTAAGCGAGGCACTTATTTAAACCTGCCCAGTGGCCAAGGATTTCTCCCATGATGCTGAACAGCATCGCACTCTATGACATTGTGTAGGGTGCAAGTCACCAGTGAGGGAGTGCCTTGCCAGTTATCCCCTTCTCAGAAGTTTTGTTTCTGTTGTTATTGGCATCTTTCTGCATTCATGTCTGTCATTACTGGGATGTCCCTCGGGATCTCACCAGTCAATGCATTTATCCCACACACCGGCCAACAGTTGAACTTCTAAAAGAGGCTTGGTTTGGTTCAAAATGGAGACTGCCGTCCAATTTCTTTTTTGAGGCAAATCGGGAAAAAGACTAAAGTTGGGATGGGGAAGCAGGAAAATAGAAAGGCCCAACAGGATTCCCAAAAGAGTAAGTAACCTTTGTAAGCATCGCGGCTGGGAGGTATTCTGCAGGGGTCACAGGGCATTGTCAGGGGCTTACCTCCAATAGAAGTGGCACCGGGGCCGGATGCCTAAGGGCCCTACGAAAACCCTGATTACTGCTGTATTTGACAGTTCCAGCTGCGGCCAGGGGTCCCATTCCTTCCTTGCACTAGGGGCCATGACACTGGCCCTGCCACTGGATTTGTTCATATTTTGATGAAAGGAGCGATGGGTCCAGTCGGTAATGCCCGCATACCCCGCCCCTTCCAATAAATGCATAAATGAAGTGGCCTCAACGTCAGAAGCCAAAGTATTCAATTAAAGAGCCAGCGAGGGGCATTTTCGGCGCATAGGAGCGAGGTGCGATGAGTTGCTGTTCAAGTGGCTGATACACAATGTTTTAATTAGACAGATAACACAGTAAAGAAATGCACAGACGGGAAGGTCTGACTCTGAGGCCCCCAGATGAAAGGATTATTTCATTTGAAGGTAGATCAGTTCTAAAGTGCTATCAGATAAGATATTTCTAGAGACAGAATTTGGAATTGCAGAAATTAGCTTTGAAACTGGTTTGATTCGGTCAGATCGCCTCGCATTTCAGGCTCACGATTTCTGAGTTTGCAGAGAGAGGTACAGTTTGCTGAAATCTGAGCTCTGTGCCAAAACTGTAGCCTTGAGCATGGTGCCTTTTGTTAAGAAAAGTAAGAAAACAAGCATTGGCCGCGCGGCCGTGAAAGTGAAAGTAATCGCGAGCGTCCAGATGGCGAGGGAAGCCATATGGCGCATGATCGCGCATGCACGCTCGCGTGAACGCAAGCTGGTCGCCAGCAAAAGCCACTGTTTGCACTTCCAAAACCCGCTTACTAAAACTCTCGCCAGAGCAGCACATGCGCTGGCTCAGGCGAGACCTAAAAAAGCACATCTTGTTGAACGATTCGGTGGTGGTCCCATCCTCTTAGGACCACCCCAAGCACAGTTATTGGCAAAAATACAATCCCAACCAAAGGCCCTGCAAAGCATTATGGGACGAGATTAGCAGTGGGCAGTGAATATTATAGTGTCCAATATCAAAATAATTCTACAAAGAGCTGCAGTTCAACTAGTCGTTACTAGATGTCCCTCACAAGTCAAATGCAAAAGCATTGAAATTATTAATACATCAAGCTGCAGTTCCACTAGTCGTTACTAGATGTCCCTCACGAGTCAAATGCAAAAGCATTGAAACCCTTTCATGAAGCTTTTGCATTTGACTCATGAGGACATCTAGTAACGACTAGTGGAACTGCAGCTTGATGTATGCTTTGCATTTGACTCGTGAGGGACATCTAGTAACGACTAGTTGAACTGCAGCTCTTGTAGAATTATTTTGATATTGGACACTATAATATTCACTGCCCACTGCTAATCTCATCCCATAATGCTTTGCAGGGCCTTTGGTTGGGATTGTATTTTGCCCATAACTGTGCTTGGAGTGGTCCTAGGAGGAAGGGACCACCACTGAATCGATTCAGCATGATATGCTCTTTGTGTTCAAGGCATCTGCTTGGTCCTCCCCTAGGTTAGGGGGACCCCAAAATCATCACCTCTCTCATTGCCTGATATTTTCATTGTCAAAGTTCACTTTTGTGAATTGGTTATATGCTTTTTAGCATAGAAAATTGCTTTATCAATGTGTAGTAGCACAAACTACGCCCAGGGTTATATAAAACATCAGGAAATTGTCACTGGTGGGGCTCAGGTGGTCTAAATTTTACTTTGTGTGAAGTGTAGAGTTTTGTCTGCCCGAGTATTAGCATATAAACTTCAGAAAAGTTCTCACAATACCCTGCTCATCGGCGGCCAATTCATTTCAATGTATCACTGATTCTGAGGGAATATCTCAGTCCCTACCTAACATTCAACCCTTTTTTTCTATATCAAATATGATTTTTTTAGTTGGGAAGTTCTCCAATTTGGACACACAATAATGTACAGCAGCATTTGCTGAAACCTCTGTAAAATAGCACTGGTCCTAAAGATAGTTTACTGGAAGTTGAGTAAACTCCTCCTGTCATTTATAAAAGTAGCCTCATTTGAACTCTCTTCGAATTGTTCCTGCAGCAAATTAAAACAATATAAAATACAGGAACAGATTGCATGGAGTTTTATGTCCTGTGCTGTGTTCCATGCCATAGGTCATGGTTTGGTTTTGCTTGCCAAGCATGCCTCCTCCCTGATCAACCACCACAACGCAATGTTAGCTCCTGCTCAGAGAATTCATATTGTCTTTCTGTGTCGCTACCACTCCCAGCCATATTGCCTGGGATCTCACTTGGGAGACCATTCACAAAGCTATTTGCAACGAAATTCAACTAAGATGTGCAAAGTGAATGCATTTACTTGGGCAAAGTCCCAGCCTTGATTTGCAGAATAAACAATAGTTAGATTTTATGGATTTTCTTGCACGTAAATTCAAATAACAGACATTAATTACAGCTTTTCGTCAGTTCATTAGTGATAAATTGAACTCTAGTGATGATTTCACTACACACACACACACATACATATCAATATAGCTATTGTTTGTCACGACAAAATATTGGCAAAAATGTATTCATTCAACATTAAAATGAATTACAGTTTTGATCACAACTGCATGAAACACTTTTGCCTTAGTTGGTAATAGTTGGAACCTAAAATTCAATTGCTCACATGTAGCAAATCCTGAAATCATTGATCTTTAGGAATGTAGTTTGACATTGTTTAATAACGCCAAATATGTTTTGGACAGTTGATCCTGCCATATATTGTATGTTTCTTTTGCAAAATCACATACCTGTCCCTGGAGTAGAGTGGACATTCTATGACAACCTAAATGACAGCTTCGGTGAATTCAGCATTACCAAAGCATAGACGGTCATTCTCTGACACCTTGACCACCTGCCCGCAAAGGACCTCAATCTAACCTGACCAAGTCTAGTTAGTGGAACATTATACTTCATGCAACGTGGGTCTAAAAAAAAAATACTTCAACTAGTGAATGACTTCTGCGGCCTTAAAAGAAGAAAGATGAAGAATGTTTTTTATTGTACGGTTATTAAACATTATTACAATAAAAAACATCATAAACGTGAAAAAGGTGGCAATATGTTTTCTCGTTTTCAGCCTAACTCTTTCTTACATCTTTCATTAGATTTCCTAATAGATAAAGTACAAACGATTATCTGTACTAACTAACTCAAAAAGGTAAATAACCATCTTTAACATTTTAAAAACGTACGAAATATACTTAATAAACAAATGGGTTGATTGTTGATCTGCTCCATTTAGGCATGCTGAAATTTCCACTTGACATTTTTGTATTTTTAATCTTAAATAACGCCGGAATCTACTTAATTGTGTTAATTTCTCAACAAAGCAAATAATATGCATAAAAATCTCATTTGCCAGGGCAAAAAAATTGCAAGCAGGGTGATTGACTATACTGTGACTAGACTCAAAAGCCATTTTTCACTGTGGCAGGCTTAGCTGCCCAATGTATAAAACCAGAGTACAGAATAAAAATCCTAATATTGTATCCCGGGAACGGAAATAACTACAAAATGATTAAACAACTATTTTAAGTAGCTATTAAAAATCTAATTAAATAGTGGTCAGATTTGTAATAAATATTAAGGAAAAGTAACTTTTAGAAAGTTCCCTTTCTCTGCCTGATGTTCCTGGAGGCTAAATTTGCATTTGCACTTCCACTTCTGCCAATCAGTAAATAGCATTTTAACAGGTGTGAAAAAGGTGCAAAGTGCTTCCCAGAGCAAACAATAGGCTGCCCTGAATGGGCAGATATGTTGCCACTGAACATGACAGAATATGCAGAGTGAGACTGTAAGCATCCTTTTTGACATTGCAGTGTGGAATCCTGCTTGACTGTCAAATCCTGGTTAATAGGTCTGCCGGTTTTCCATATAACACTGGGAGCGCACTTGAATGAAAACAGGATGCCAAAGAAATCCTTGTGTATTCACTGTCTGGTTGCTGAAAACCCTACTTTTGTTCTACCAAACTTCTGTTTTTGGGTTTTACATATAACACTGAGGGTGCACTTGAAAGGAAGAAAAGCAGGGTGGCAAAACAATTTGTGTGTGTCCACTGTTTGGTTGCTGGAAAACTCTATTTGTTCTACCAGACGTCTTTGGGTTTATTGTGGGTGCAGTGACTGCCCCAAACTGTTTTTTTTTGTGTTAGTTGGGGAGGACACTAGGATTGCTACAGTACACTCTCCACACACACACACACACACACACACGCACACACATGCACACACACACACACACACACACCCAACATTCAGAACCCAAGTTTAGTGTGCCTGAAGACTTTTGCCATCTTGAAAATGCTCAACGTGGGAAGGGTTGGCCCTGGGAACTTTTACGCAATGGTTTTACCCAGTGGTTAGGATGTGCTCAGGCACAAATGTGGCACCCCCAGGCACCCACTTCAGAACACTCCTGAACCTGAGGAACAACAGACGAGGACTGGACCTGCTGTCTGACCTGAGAGAAACCCTACAGGACTGGACCTGCTCCCTCTTGTACCCAGGAAAAAGAAGTGGACTCCGTGAGTCATAAGTCTGATCTCCTGTTCAAGCTACAGGGATACAACAAGCTACGAAAGGCCATTCCTGCAACTGTTCAGCTGATCAGTGGCAACTGGACCTGGGCTGGACCCTGACAGACACCCTGTGAGTCTCTGAGTGTCACCCTTGAGGCCCTGGGGTGCTGTAGAAGTGTACTCTTGTGGTGGATTGGGACTTAAAGGACTAAAGTCATAAGGTAAAATCTTTGAAGAGGACAGACCTGGTTGGTGTATCCGACACATGCTCCATCGCAGTCTGTCAAATTGTGCCTAATTACCGGCCTACTGAGACCATTGACTATCACTGCACACAGTTGGATGTTAATGTGTGCGTAGTATTGAAATCCGTTTATAATTCTGTAATGAGCTCTGCTCACAATTGAGCACAAGGAGGAAGAGGAATTGGAGGTGGAAACGGGCACTGTCTGTAGTGTTATTAAGCGCGTTTTTGAGTCCCGCAGCACAGGAAGTGTAACAGACTCTGTGGGGATTGTGAACTCCATTTCCTACAATTCAGAGCAAGGAGGGGTGGATGCGGTGCGGGACCCTGTCTGAAGTGCTATTTAGCGCATTTTGGAGTCCTGCAGCACAAGAAGTGTAACAGACTCTGGGGTATATTCACAAGAACGTGCGATAAACATCGCCATAATAGCTTACCGCAACTCCTCACATCGCAGTCCATCGCGGTAAAATAACGGCGTGTTAACGTGGCATTCACAACACAGCGATACCGTGCGATATTCGCACGATAACATGTCAAATGTCCGCGAAACAACTACCGCGATGGCGATAAAAATCCAAACCCTAGGACGAAAAAAGCTGCGATGCGCCCAATGGCGATGAAACAACCGTGATAACCAGCAGGAGGCCAGAAATACCCACGTGCCATGCGTGAAGAGGCGCCATAAAAGCACCCAAAAATAAACACCAACAAGTAAACGAACTGCGGAGCACCATGGAAGCACCTGGCCCGAGTGCTGATGCCAACTCGAACCCCACAAGCACAACGGAGGACCAGCCGGGAACCCCGGGTCGGGGAAGGGCAAGGAGAAGAGGAAGAGGAAGACGGGGCCCCACACCGCAGGAAAACCAGATCCACCACACGGTGTGGACAGAACACCACCAACAACTGTCCGTCACCACCAACGTGTCATTGGCAAGACAAATGGAAAAATGGCAGTCCAATGAGATGACTGCGGAGGACTGAACTAGCTGTGGGCACATCACCCATGAACAACATACTCGCAACTCCCCAACGTAGCCCCACGTCCATGTAGGAAAGAGGTCTGTGTGAAAAGATGTCAAAGTCGGTAGCAGGCCTGAAGGTGTGTCCACCATCACATGTGACAACAGTACCTACCGTCGCATACCCACCCACACCCACCTGGGCGTACACAGAATGTCCAGAACGATCACAGTGACCCACATGCCAAGAAATCTGACCCCATACCCACAATGGTGATGTCACGGAGCTGCACAGGCCTACCAGCAACTATCCCAAACCACAAATTCTGGCGCACAGAGGTGGACCTGCCAATAGGGACTCACCCCTAACTGAAAAGCGTCATCCAGTCCCACCCTGTGTACGGACAATGCCCAACGAGGCACACAAATTGCCATCCTACCCAACACCCATCACAGTTGAACACAAGTGTGGCAGCGCAGACTTTATTGGCATGTGCGTTGAACTACGGGCAAGACAAGGGCCACAACATGCAGCGCAAGGCATCAGACAATCACAGGCAGCATAGGAATGCAGCCATGTCCACTGTTGTTGTGGGAAATGTGGACTCATCACCAGATTGCAACAAGGTGTTGGGACCTGTGCCATGGGTTACCATCAGCCGTGGCTGCTGGAACGTCGTTAGTCGCCCATGAAAGCGAGCGCAGCTTCCTGTGCAATCAGTTCCAGGAGTACGTCGTTGTCGAGCTAAAGGAACACGAGGGCGAGCCAGTCCATCAACTGGTCCGGACAGATGTGCTCCGTCCACGCCGTCTCACCAATCCGCAGAACTGCCCAATAGGGGGGGCGCCTCAATGTGGTCACTCAACACGAGGAATCGTGCAAACTCCCATGTCCAACTGCCAGCACATATGCCAAACATCCAGGCATCCCATGAACGGGAATCATGGTTACACTCCTGGTCGTGGGCCAACAGGTGGCGCACACACAAGTCATAATCCAGTTCAGCTACCGTTGCATTGGATAGGCAGACATCCATGGGCCACTCAAAGATGCATGTTCGACAGTGGAACCAGGGCTGGACGCAGGTGACGTACGCAAGACGGAAGCTCAGACGGTAACTGATGCGCAACACTGCAAGTGGCAGGGCCCCCAACATTTGCAGCATTCGGGCACGGTACAGTCCCACGTGACTGGCGTTGTGCATGTGCCCGTGATGTTCGGCCATTGCGGTGGTGCCACTCGTAGAACCGCCACTCCACTGACCTGCGGCAGTGATGTGGATGAAAAGCCACAGCTCGGAGCAATGAGTCGTATGGGTTTGCGACGTCAGGACGTATGTGCTGTTGTGTACGTGAGTGTGAAGGCCATTCCATGCAGGAGTACCCCGGGCAAGGGCCTCTGTGTATGGGGTGTGGATACGTTGGTCCTTCATCATCGCTGTGTGAAGTGTGGGAGTCGTCTACATCTGCTAGGATATCTCTCCCAGGGGGTGTCTTCCGCATGCTGTATCCAAGGTCGGAGGTGCAGATGCCCATCCGCCTCCTGTGTGGTGACAAAGGAGCATTCATCCCTGATGTCAGTCTGACTACTGCTTGCAATGTGGAAATGTGATGTGGTCTACACGCTGCAATTGAGGCTAGGCCTTAGGCCCATGGCGCACCAAGAACCATACACACAGCAGTTGGCATGCATGAGCCAAGAGCCCGAGCGGACTTGCGCACCTTGTACATTGACACGTGCGCGTGCGCCCTCCGGCTGCATGCAACATTGCAACATTGCACATCACGTCCCGTGTTGCGCAGACACTGCGACAGAGGCACACGCATATGTACATTTCCTGCCCTGCCCAGCACAGGACCACGCCCAGATCCCGGAGATGATACTTCACACCCCTACGCTGGACGTGCGTACGCAAGCCCAGCCCACTCCGTATACGTATAAATGGTGGGACGACAGAGCTACATGGACCAGATCTTCCACAATGCCCGAGGGGACAATGCTGCGCCCGCCTGCCATGTCACGTGACGCAATCATGAAGGGACCATGACTTGTGGGGCACAGAGCCGAACTGCGTGCGGCACGGCCCGCGCGACACGGGAAGGTGACTTTCGTTGCACTGGGTTAGTGGCACCCGGAGCACGTCGGCCGGCACGGGCATGCCGCCATGGGTCGGTGACTCACGGGGCACTGAGGTAGGGCCACCTGATGTGCTGAGCGGGTGCGCAGCCTGCGATGATGCCCCGTCCTGGCTGTCCGGGCTGGTGAGGGTTGGTGTGAGCCCTGCTGGTCCACAGTGTAGGCCGGAGCCTGCGTGCGACGCGGGCCTACCGCCACGTGGCGTTGCCTCAAGGTTCACGGAGTTAGTGGCACCTATGATGCTGAGCGGGTGTGCAGCCAGCGTTGATGACGTGTGCACTGTTATGGACTCTCCCATTCCGAAATCAAGGCCCAGATCTAGGTGTGTGACCTAGTGGCCCGCGGGGCGGGTCCCCGTGATGTGGAGTCTGCCAAGGTTGCGTGTCACGGGCTCGGAGCATGCACCGGCACGTGGTTGGAGACACACCGATGGCGGAAGGTGAGCAGGCCTGGGGGCGCATGGGCAGACAATGTCCAATGGGTGGCGGGAGGGGCTGGGGTGCAGCAGCATGTGTGCGCAGGGGCGGGCGGGCGATGTTGCCGTCTGCAATGGTATGTACTCTGCCATTATTACATCTGGACTCCACTGCAGATGAAAGGACATGGTGGACTGCAGTGGATACCGGCACGTGGTTTTAGACACACCGGTGGCAGCAGGTGGGCTGTGGGGCATGGGTGCGCAGGGGCGGCTGTCTCTCGCCCTCTCGTCCTTTCGCTGTCTCTCTCTCGCTATCTCTCTCCCTCTCCCTCCCTCTCCCTTTCTTTCTTTCTCTCTTTCTTTCTTTCTTTCTTTCTTTCTTTCTTTCTTTCTTTCTCTCTCTGTCCTTTGATGTGTGCATGACACAGGTTCTCATCTCGGATTTTGTCTTGCAGGCTGTGGCTTCCAGATTGTCCGGAGTGGATCCGCAAGGACTAATCATATTTGTTGTTTTGTGTTGTGTATTAATAAAGTTTTGGTATGGGAAATTCACAGTTGAATGTTTGATTCTCATTATTCTGACCACACATGTGTGTTTGTTGTTGTATGTGTGCGACATCAGGGTCTTTCTTATCTCGTGATTTTGTGAAGTTGCTGTGGCATGTCTTTGTCCGGGGTGGGTGGGCCGGGGAGGGCCCAGGGGAGTGGGGGGGTCTTGGGGGTAGTGGCGGTGGGTGTTGTGGGCCTCTGGGGTCTCCGAGCTGCATGAGCAGTGGCTCCATGGCATCTGTTGTTCTTCAGGTGTGGCTGTGGGCTAGGCTCCCTTTTGTGGTGCAGGTAGTCGTCCTGCTTAATACCAGCAGGGAGCAGGTGTAAAATCGCTGCTGCTAGCGCGGATTATCGCCTGTTTTTGGTTCGCATCGCGGATCTGGCTGTTCCTTGTGAATGTCGCGATGTGGTGTTTTTGTGTGTTTTCGCACGGGAACGCCTACTCTGCATCTCATTAGCGTTAGTTGGCGGTGTCAACCGTGGCGATGTTTTTTGCGGCAGCTATCGCTGGATATGTGGCGATGTGGGCAGTTAGCACCAGCTTGCGAATGGGGCGATAATTCTATCGCCACTTTTGCTGTGCTAAAGTGCCGATAACTCAGCGATAAGGCCTTGTGAATATGCCCCTCTGTGGGCTTGAGAACTCCATTGCCCACAATTCAGCACAAGAAGGAGGAGGAGGTGAAGGAGGGGCCCTGTCTGTAGTGCTATTTAGTGTGCCTTTAAGTCTCGCAAAGCAGGACGCGCGCTGGGCGTGCCCGGGGTGCGCCTGGGCTTGACCCGGGTGAAGACCGGGCCAAGAACAGGCCTGTCTGTGCCTGTATGCAGCCAGATTAGGCTGGGCCAGCCCCCTTCCGTCCAATTTTTAATTTTCTGGAAAATGGGTAAGCACAAAATGCGTGGAGGTTACCACTGAGGTAAGGCATACAACTATCAAGGGATTTTTTAATCATGCAGTGAGGGTTATATTGAAAGAAATCAAAATCATGGATAGACGTCTTTCCCTTTCTAGCGAAGTTTCTGCCTCACTCCCTGGTTTGTCCCATGCCCCCGGCTTGCATAATATAACCACGGTGGATGCGCAAGGCCACTGTAATCCCAGTAATTCAGCTAATGAGTCCATTATATTGCCGCTGCCTGAAGGACTTCAGTCACCTGTCGGTCCACTTCTGTCCACCCCAGGACCAGTAGCAAAGCGACATAAAAATACCCAAAATTCGTAATGGGAAGACCTAGGAGAAATGTCGTGTGGCAAGATGCCCCCATAATGCAAGTATCTATTGATATAAAATAACTCACAAAAATGTGATGTTAAAATGTTTAAATGCCTCTTGAACATTTGTATGACTGTCTGGGAGCAGTGATACGCCACTCGCGAGGTTAGGCGACAAGGTGTCAGGCGCAGTGTCCCGCCCCCAAGGACAATCTACAATTACCCCAGAGTCTTTACTCCCAGCACCAATTAAGCCTGTGGACACCTCCCCACTGCTCTCTGTGGACACCTCCCTACTGCTCTCTGTGGACACCTCCCTACTGCTCTCTCTGGACACCTCCCTACTGCTCTCAGTGGACACCTCCCTACTGCTCTCTCTGGACACCTCCCTACTGCTCTCTCTGGACACCTCCCTACTGCTCTCTGTGGACACCTCCCTACTGCTCTCTCTGGACACCTCCCTACTGCTCTCTGTGGACACCTCCCTACTGCTCTCTGTGGACACCTCCCCACTGCTCTCTGTGGACACCTCCCTTCTGCTCTCTGTGGACACCTCCCCACTGCTCTCTGTGGACACCTCCCTACTGCTCTCTGTGGACACCTCCCTTCTGCTCTCTGTGGACACCTCCCCACTGCTCTCTGTGGACACCTCCCCACTGCTGTCTGTGGACACCTCCCTACTGCTCTCTGTGGACACCTCCCTACTGCTCTCTGTGGACACCTCCCTTCTGCTCTCTCTGGACACCTCCCTACTGCTCTCTCTGGACACCTCCCTACTGCTCTCTCTGGACACCTCCCTACTGCTCTCTCTGGACACCTCCCTACTGCTCTCTCTGGACACCTTCCCACTGTTCTTTTCGGCTTAGGTCATGGGGGGAGCGGGGGGGGGGGGGGGCGGCACAGCAGCCCGCAGTTTGGACTTAGAATCCCAACATTGCTCGGGGGTGAGCAAGCTACCCTGGTGGAGGTAGACAAAGAGGTTGTGTTAATTCAGGAAGAAGCTGCCAGCACCCTACATCTACCTCCCGCTGTGTGCCCCAATGTCATTGTTTTGGCAGATGTGCCACATTTAGCCCCGCAGGCAATTAAAACTTCTGATCAACTAATAAATAAAGTTTTTAGTGGCTAGCGAGAAATGTCAAGTTTAACAATTATAAATATAAGGACGTTTTAATGGTGCAGAGAATATCATGGGTTGGTCCGTTACCCAAGGACTTTGAAGGGCGCTGTGCTATAGTTATTTTTATTAAGGCCTCAATTAGCCGGTCGACTTTTTGAATCCTCGTAACATTGCTTCTCGATTCTTCTAACAAACTCCTGCCGTTGGGTTATTTTTATAGACATTTGAACACTGTATCCCAGGACTATATTACACTTCCTCGTATGATCTCTTTAACTGGTAGCCTAGCCCCAGTGATGTATGCAGCCCGGATACCCACTTCTAATAGATTTTCCCTGCTTGCCGGACTACCTCAAAATGATTGGCTGCTCGACCCCAAATCCTGTAAATCTGTGACATTTTGCCCGACCTCCAGAGCAGGGCGGCAGCCACATTGTTTCTGGAAGTACCACATCACTTAGAGACTCTGGGGCAGATGTATTAAGGTATTGCATTGCTCTTGCGTCATGCATGGTGTTGAAAGGCCAATGCAATACCCTTTTTGCACAAAAACAATCCTGCTTTCAATGCAGGCACCGTTGCATCATGGTGCAAGTTTGCCTGCATTAGCACTAGGCAGCAAATTGTGCGGCAGCATAGGCAGAGAGCAGGAATAAAGAATATCTTGATAGATATGGCGCATCCTGCCCGCTCCCTTTCACGCAGCGCAGCAAGTTATCTTGCTGCGTTACGTTGCGTGAAAGAATGAAACATCTGCCCCTCTAATATTAAAACAATTACTTGAAACATAGCTGGGGTGCGTCCTAACTTAAATGTGGAGTACTGGTCTATACATTAGCCAGTTTGACGTAGTCATTTTGCTAGGGTCTTGGGCATTAAATTAGTTTTTTTATGGATTTATTTGTTTTAGTAAATTTGCAACTCCTTCGCAACTTTGCAGGGCGCGGGCAGGTCTATCAACATGGTTAAAAGCCACTCTACAATGCACTATCTCACCTAAAAGTGTTACTAGTGATTTGTCCCAGGCTTTGAATCATTATTGGTCTGATAATTTTAACTTTATTTTAATTAATTTATACAATGACGGTTTTGCTACCAGAGACAACATTTTAATTTGTTATTTGATATTATTGGTGAGTTGAGCAATAGGCGCTTTATTGTGGGCCCGGCGTTCAATGTATTGTTTAGGCAGGGGGATTTTAAACCAAAATTGGGGCAGAGAAGTTTGTTACCTGCGACTAATAATTTTTTTGGAGGGACAATGTGGATGAAACATCTCCTTGGGACCCCAGTGGCAACCTCTTGTACATTTTTTCGTTATCGCACGATCCATCCAATATTATGCATTCCGCATGCCTCCTGATCCCCTCGATGCACCCTTTATTGGTAGGGGTAGCTGCACAGCAATTAATTATATTTTTGCCCCAAGGGAACTGGCAAATTTTGTATTGTAGGCCTCAATCAACCCAAACATATTTATTCGTTGTGATCCCATAGAGGCTACAATAGCAACCCACATAGGCCCAATAAATTTGCGCCGAGGGAGTCGAAGAAATTTCTTCTAAAGACAACAGGCTAAGATTTGTGTAGAAAATTGTATATCTTGGGAAACTTTTGTGTAGAATTATGAAAGGCAATATGGGTCTTGTGGGCCTCTGTCTAGCGGCGAATAATATACCATCCGAAATTATTGAGGAATATGTAACCCTGAGGATCAGTATAAGGAAGTTATTGAAGAACCCCCTTAGACAGCTTACATCTCACCAGGGTCGTTTGTCAACGCTTGTAAATCTGCTCACATTAATCTTCGGCTCGCCCTAAAATGAGCTCCAATGAATAGGGAGGAGGAAGCACTGTGTAGGAGGGTACAAAAGGGCGTTGAAAAAACGGATTTTGGATCTGAAATTGGAGGT
Source organism: Calotriton arnoldi (assembly GCA_963921515.1). Taxonomy (NCBI): domain Eukaryota; kingdom Metazoa; phylum Chordata; class Amphibia; order Caudata; family Salamandridae; genus Calotriton; species Calotriton arnoldi. The sequence continues at coordinate 1,513,577 of CAWUFW010000655.1, forward strand.
TTGGGGGGAGTTGGTCACTTCGGGTAAGCGTAATGTCCTTGATGCTTTTTGGAAGGCCCCAATATTCATAAGTTGTGTAAGGCCCCTGTTTGGGATTTGGCTCAGACATCAGTCCCGATGAATGGATTGCACATTTTGAAAAGATATATCTCCTTCTGATAAAAAGGATTGTAATGAGATCCTGCCTTTATATCCCCTTTACATAGTTTTTGAACTGTATGAGGTGGTAGCAGCAATTAACAGGAGCCCTAGCAAAATGCTCCGAGACCAGTAGGGCTCCCTTTAGTTTTGTTCAAAGCCAGTGGCGTCACTAGGGTTGGTGTCACCCAGTGCGGTAACTCCTGAGTCCGGGGGTGCGGGGGGTGCGGACCGCACCGGGGCGGGTGACACCATCACATGGGGTGACACCGTGAGCCTCTGCAGAGGCTCACGGTGTCACCCCATGTGATGGTGTCACCCGGTGCGGTCCGCACCCCCGCACCTCACTAGTGACGCCACTGTTCAAAGCAAAAATATAGGGCTCTGGGCCTTGTTGCTGAAAAATGTTATCAATGCGGCTTGTAAAGAAGGACTGCTGCAGTCCTGGCGTACCGTGTTAATAGTACCGTTTTCTAAAAAGGGCAACCCTAGGGATCCCCGATGTTACCGCCCAATATCCCAATTGGGCTAAACTGTAAACATTATGGGCAGGATAGTTCTTGAGAGGCTGTTGCAGTTGCCCTCATATTGAAAAATAATTTCAGGAGTTCAGTATGGTTTTATGACTGGCCTAGGGACACATGAGCAATGTCTGAACCTATATCTTCTCATATCTAAATATACAGTATTTGCCCTTTTCATGGAAATATTTCTTTCTGATTCTAAAGTAGTTTGGGTTTGTTAAGTGTAGCCCGCGTTACTTTACACATGTTTCCTTCTTTAGTGGTTTGTGTTGGCCTTATTCTTAAATCTGCTGTTCGCTACCGAAATAGCCTGCTCTTTTGATCTTGTTTTTAAGTGAAAAATTGTTTTTAATTTTTTTTTCTCTGTTATTTTTTTTTAATAACAAATTTTATTCGGTTTTCCTGATACAATCTGGGCCATAGCCCTACAAATACCTGTAGAAAATAATATGAGTCAGGAGTACCATAGCATTTAAACAACTGCAACTCCTGCGAAACTTGCAGGTCGAACAACATGAACACAGTGCAGACAGTTCTAGATCCCAGTGACTGTATAAAGGTTACATTTGTACAAATACAGACAATTACATAGTATGGAATGATTCGTTCAGTAGTCATTTATGTGAGTGGCGATTCCTGTCAGGGGTCTAAAGATGGAAGTGGAGGAAGGTCTATCCCACGATACGTCGCCCAACGGGTCCATATTTTCCTATGTTTCTGGGGGCAGCCACGTGCCTGAAACACTGCAATCTCCGCACCCATACACCTGTCCAGTTCTGCCTTCCATTTACCTATGGTCGGAGGAGATGTCCCCTTCCACAACCGGGCAATATCGCGTTCGGCAATGGTAAGGGCCAAAAAGAGCAAATGCTGTTTGTACCTGTTTCCCCCTATCCCGTCAGTGCTGTGCAGGAGGAAAAGTCTCGGGTCTAACGGGAGCTCCCATGAGAGTATGTTGCCTAGGCAAGACGATACCTTCCGCCAGAATGGCTGCAGCGCAGTACAACTCCAGACTGTATGTAGAAATGTCCCTTCCTCCCTCTCACATATTAGGCATATAGGGGACTGGATAACTCCCATCTTCCAGAGTCGGGATCATGTGTAATATGCGCGGTGTATATACTTAAATTGTATGAGGCGGTAGCGTGAGGACACACCTGCGCCCCGAGGGCTGGCTATGGCTTCCGCCCAGTCATCGTCCGTCAAGTCTGGAATGTGTTCTTGCCATGCTATCCTAGTCTTATTAAGTGTTGTTCGTGTATGCGTCGTCAACGTTTGATAAATTTTCCGGATTTTATGTGACCCCAGGTCCCCCATTAGCAGGCGGCCCTCAAGAGGGTGGAATTCAGGTAGGGTTTCTAGAGCCTGAATTAGGGGGCCCAAAGCATGGCGTAATTGGAGATATTTATAAAATTGTGTCCTATGTAGCTGAAATTCTTCTTGTAGTTGTTGAAAGGATTTCAAGGTGGTGCCCTGCATCACGTCTCCCAAGGTGGATATTCCCACCAAGTCCCACTTACGGAACCCTGTCAGGGCCATCACCGGGTATAGGTATGTGCCATGCCACAGAGGAGTTGCCGCACCACCCCATCTGCCCCACCGTGTACCGCCAGAGCCGGATTACTGTTCTGCTTGCCGGGGGTAGTATATCTAGGCTCCTTGAGCTATACAGGAGCTGGAGAAGAGGAACTCCCTCCATTGCCGCATGCTCTAGCGCAAAAGCCGTTTTCTCTGTTATTTTAACTGATAAATGAAACTTTTAAAGTTCTGTTAAGCAGGGGCGTAGCTAGGCCTTAGGCTGCCCGTGGCGGCCCCTGTGTTTGCCGCCCTCGGCAAAATCATAGTACAGCGGGGGGGGGGGGAGTAGCGGCCGATTTTTGCAGCCGCAACGGCCGCAGGTAAGAGCGGGAGGAAGGGGGGCCGGCTGCCGCCCGAAAACTCGTGCCGCCTGGGGCGGTCCGCCCCCATCGCCCCCCCCTAGCTACGCCACTGCTGTTAAGATGTTTTTAACAACATTCTTTTATGATAGTTTTCGAGTGACTGAATAAAGAAAGTACTGAAACTGACTATCATTGGCACTTTATGTTTCTTGACGTTATTTCCACTTAAAACCTTAAAAATTCATATAACCTGTTCCCCTTTTTGGAATTTAGTCATTTTGTTTATAAACTTTTACTCTATTCAAATTCAGTTTGGAATTGTTATTGTTTTGTATTTCAACTGTAGACTGTGGTACTGCATAAGTACTTTACATATTGCCCTAAGTTAATCCTGTCTGCTCTGTAGGATCGCTACCAGGAGGTTGAGCTCAGGTTAATTTAGTGACTTTAATGGTTCACCCTGACAAGGGTTGCTATTTTTCCTTGAGGTGGGTAGTCACCCACAGCAAATAATCCAGTTTCTTACAGTGGGTTGGCACTTAATAACTTGTTTTCATGTCTTCATGTTGAATGTGGTAGCCCAGCGAAAGATGGAATATTTTCACACAACCCTACCAATTTTGAGGGTGTTCCCTTCTCTCATCCATTCTGAAAAAAAGATTTACTTCTGTTTGACGAAAGTAATTTTGCAACTGTTTGCAGGGTGGGGAACTGTCCGTACCAGCTTTTGCAGATGCTCCTGCTCAGAAATGCAAATGCTTAATTTTACTTGTGAGTAAATCGATTTACAAATACAAATTTACATGTTTGAGTAACAAAGTTGACTTTCCATTTGTAAGTGCCCCAGTTTGTGCACACAAGCATCACATAGGTTTGCAAATACCTTGAGCTCTCTTCCATCTTTGCAGAAGTTTGATGTGAAGACACTGTGAGAGTTATTTCAGTTGATGCTTGGAGAGCATGGCTGGTCCATCAACATTGCAGCCGCTTCCACAACTGCCGCTGCAAAACACTCCATCAATTGAGTCCAGTGATGACACACACAACATTCTAGACAAAACCAACACATCCATCCACACACCTGCCAACACACACGTAACTATGGATTTCAAACTTTCTCCATCTTACACAGAAGCACGTGTAGCACCGATAAAAGACGCAGAACATACTTTAAATTAAAAATTAACCTGTATCCTAATTTTGGAATAGCACAAGCATACATGTTTCATGAGAACAAACACACAAAGTGTGTGTCACCTTGTGACACTTTGCATTCTTTTGCACTAGACGGCTGTTTGCATCAGCCACCTCACCATCTTACAGCCTGTGCCCTGTCTGAGGCATTCAGCACCAGGCTTATTTCAAAAGCGCCCACTGGTCAAATCCTGACCTTCTTCTCCTTGTTACCAAAATCCTGAGAAGATTTAAATAAGGTGCTTGCTTAGTGAGAAAAGGCCAGAAACAATTAAGGATATTATGCAATGTGAGGGCCTCATTTCCGCCATCCTTAGAGGCATGAAGTCTCCCTGAAGTTTATGCCTGTATCTTGTTTGGGTAAACCAAGTATTCATTTTTATTAATTTGAAAAGTCAGTAGACCTAACTGACTAATAATAATTCCACTTTAGCTGGGTCCGAACGACCTAAAATCATTTTCATAACTGGGAGTCTTCAGCTCAGTTGTGCATGTGGATATGAGTTGTGACATAACTATTATGTTTTTATTGTCGTCACATGAAATAATGCCTGACTTCCTTTGTGTTTTGTTTTCCCACTCTACTAATGTGCTATTGATTTGTAACTGAATAAACATTTATCATTGTCCATTTGGACATTTTACTTAGACTTAGATGTACTTCTATGTGTCTATATTGTACTATCTTAAGAGTAAGGGGCCTCTGTTCCTTTGAAAATTCTTGTCTGTTCCCTGCAGCTAAATTGCTCTACGTCCTGGGTGGGGCAGAAAACATCAGGAAATGATCACTGGTGGGTCCCAGGTGGCCTGCATCTCACTTTGGGGTATGTTTAGAGCTTCGACTGCCTGAGTGTTAGCATATAAAGCTCAGAGAACTCCCCACAATGCCCTGCTCATAGGCGGCCATTTTATTTCTAATTGACCACTGATTCTGAGGGGATATCCGAGGCCCATACCTAACATTCAGCCCTTTTCCCTATATCCAGTATGATTTTTTCAACTGGGCAGTTCTCCAATTTTAGACACACAATAATATGGAGCAGCATTGGCTGAAACCTCTTTAAAATGACACTGGTCTTAATGACAGTTTGCTGGAAGTTGAGTAAACTACTCCTGTCCGTTACAAAAAGTAGTCTCATTGCAACTCTCTTCGATTTGTGCCTGCAGCAAATGAAAACAATATAAAATACAGGAACAGATCGCATGGAGTTTTATGTCCTAAGCTGTGTTTCCATGCCATAGGTCATGGTTTGGTTTCGCTTACCAAGTATGCCTCCTCCTTAATCAACCACTGCAAAGCAATGTTAGCTCCTGCTCAGAGAATTCATATTGTCTCTCTGAATTTATTGAGCTTCCGGAATTTAGTTTGACATTAGTTTAATAACACCAAATATGTTTTGGACAGTTGATCCTGCCATAAATTGTATCTTTCTTTCTGCAAAATCACATACCTGTCCCTGGAGTAGAGTGGACATTCTATGACAACCTAAGTGACAGCTTCGGTGAATTCAGCATTACCAAAGCATAGACGGTCATTCTCTGACAACCTTGACCACCTGCCCGCAAAGGACTTCAATCTAACCTGATCAAGTCTAGTTAGTGGAACATTATACTTCATGCAATGTGGGTCTAACAGAAATACTTCAAGTAGTGAATGACTTGTGCGGCCCTTAGAAGAAGCAAGATGAACTATGTTTTTTATTGTACGATTATTTGAAAATTATTACAATTAAAAACAAATCATGAACATAAAAAAGGTGGCAATATGTTTTCTCGTTTTCAGTCTAAATATTTCTTAGATCTTTCATTAGATTTCTTCATAGATAAAGTACAAACGATTTTCTATAGTAACTCAAAAGGTAAATATCTTATCTTTACCATTTTAAAAACGAGTGACACATACTTAATAAATCAACGGGTTAATTGTTGATCTGCTCCATTTAGGCATGCTGAAATTTTCAAATTTCCACTTGACATTTTTATATTTTTATTTTTAAATAACGCCAGAATCTACTTCATTGTGTTAATTTCTCAACAAAGCAAATAATATGCACAAAAGTCTCATTTGCCAGAGCAAAAAAATGGCAAGTAGGGTCTAGTTTCCCTTAGGTCTGGTGTAATGATGATCCCTCAATGGCATCAGTCCAAACCTGGCTCTTGTCAAGTCCCTCTTTTTGTTTTAGATAATGGTAGCTTATGAATTTTTGTTTGAATGCCACTTTGCATGATTTAACAGCCATCCAGACATGGCTCCGTAGTTTAATATTAGTCATATTCTCATGGAAGGATTACAACTTGGCTTGATTTCTTAAAAGTTTTGATGTCTGATGGATTGTTAGTTGCTTGTTCCATATCTCCTTACATTGCAGGCTTTTCAAATCTCCTTTCAAGCAGACACTCCAAGGATCCTATTCTTTTATTACAGGCTGATATATTATTGCTTCCAAAGTTTCTGCAAAAACATTTCTCAGTTTCACGCAATAGGATACAAATGCTGCTTGAAGCATATATAGTCTGCGAAAGAAGCACTGGTCTTGTTCAGGCAGTTTGTAACACAATAAAGTATTCGCAACTAAAACACTATGGGTAAATTTAACTTTGCAGTCTTTGCAATCAACTTGTTTGAAGTTCTATATTAGCGTAAACTGCGACCATAGGATTGTTGAATGACCACTTCATTTAGAAATAATTTACTGTTCGATTGTAGTGACTTACGATTTATGCAGGCAATGTCTCATTTTCAGAGTTACATATTTTGCATCTTGAGAGCATTGGGACACCGAATTCAAATTTACGTGTGTTCCACCTACTACCTTCCTCGTTCTCCTGCCCATTACTAATGATAGCAATTGCATACTCTTCTCATCTGCTCTTTCATATCTGCCCTTCCCCACTCAGCAGGCTCCAGCACTGGAGATGGCATGTGGGGCTGAAAGGAAAAGTTCAACATTTCCCACATGAGGCTGTGTTGCAGCTAATGTAGGTGGGTGATTTCACACACATGGTTCATGTACCCCAAGGCTCCTCCCTCAGCCCAACGCTGTTCAACATCTACATGGCACCCCTCGCCCACGTCGCCCGACAGCACAACCTCAACATCATCTCCTACGCCGACGACACCCAGCTGATCCTCTCCCTCACCAAAGACCCGCACACCGCCAAAGCCCACCTCCACGAAGGAATGAAGGCCGTCGCCGAATGGATGAGGACCAGCCGCCTGAAGCTGAACTCGGACAAGACGGAGGTCCTCATCCTTGGTTCCAACCCTTCAGCCTGGGACGACTCCTGGTGGCCAACATCACTGGGAACAGCCCCGCCACCCACCGACCACGTACGCAACCTAGGGGTCATCCTCGACCCCACCCTCTCCATGACTAAGCAGGTCAACGCCGTTTCCTCATCCTGCTTCAACATCCTCCGAATGCTCCGCAGGATCTTCAAGTGGATCCCCACCGAAACAAGAAAAACAGTCACCCAGGCCCTCGTCACCAGCAGGCTGGACTACGGAAACGCCCTCTACGCAGGAACGACGGCTAAGCTCCTGAGACGGCTGCAACGCATCCAGAACGCCTCTGCACGTCTTATCCTCGACATCCCCCGACGCAGCCACATCACACCCCACCTGAGAGACCTGCACTGGCTCCCTGTCAACAAGAGGATAACCTTCAAGCTCCTCACCCACGCACACAAAGCACTCCACAACTCCGGACCAGCCTACCTCAACAGACGACTCAGCTTCTACACCCCCACCCGCCAGCTCCGCTCGACCAGCCTCGCCCTCGCCACAGTCCCCCGCATCCGGAGAACGACCGCCGGCGGCAGATCCTTCTCCCACCTCACCGCCAAGACCTGGAACACCCTCCCCACCAACCTCCGACAGACCCAAGACCTACTGGCCTTCAGAAGACTCCTCAAGACCTGGCTCTTCGATCAGTAGCAGCACCACCCCCCTCTTCCCCCAGCGCCTTGAGACCCTCGCGGGTATGTAGTGCGCTTTATAAGTGACATGATTGATTGATTATGTAACTGTGTCCATAGTTCTCTCCAGGCCTTCACTCTCTATGAGGATTGATTGATTTGGAACAGACAGTGCACTGTACCCTCAGGTAAAACAAATCTCATATGCCAACAGTTTCCAGTTTTTATTTTGCTTTGTGCAGGGGCACCGCCTTCTAAATGGTGGAGGAGCGTCACCCACCTGCTGCGAGCGCAGCAGACAAACACTAATAAATAAAATGGCATAATAATGCCATTTTATTTATTTGCCACCAGCTTGCGCTGTGTACTGCATGAGAGTGAGGCAGGGAGGCGGGGCTGAATCCTGCTATTGCAGGATTACTGATGCCCTTTTCAGTGTGCATGACAGGTTGGCCAGCGGCGCCCGACATGCGCACTGCACACCAAGCAATACCCGGACTGTGAAACAGCCGCAGGATTGCTGGCACAGGCCCCCAGCCTCAAAATGAGCGCTGGGTTAGCCTGCTCCCACCCATCTTGGAGCTGCTCTCATGCTGCGAGCAGCTCCAGGATTGGCCAGGAGTCGCGTTCCTCTGGGCAGGAAGGGAAATCCTTCCCTTTCCTGCTCATGGACGTCAGACCACCATCGCCGGGAGTGCTGCACCGGGCGGGAGCATCATTAAGGTGAGTTGGGTGCATGGCACCCCCCTATATTTTTGTACTGCCAGTTACTACTGGGTTTGCGTCCCGCAAAGGATCTTTAACCTTTGGTGTCCAATTTAGATGTTGTGAGAAGGACCAGCTGTCTATCATCTGAGTGCAAATTTCTTCCCAGCATCTACGGTGTAACTTTGTCTCAGATGTAAATCATGTGTGTACATCAATCCGAGAAATAACATTTACACCATATTTCTTATCTGATGACTATATCTTGGCTTAAAAATTAGGAAAAAAGATGACTTTTCATACCAGCAAAATGAAACAGAATACACAAAAATGTTAGGATTAATCCAGGGTTACTATAAGCTTTTGAGATCGATATCAAGCGGAAAATATAACATACTTAATCCTGTTTTGTCTTATCTACCCAGCCTTAAGAGTGGAATGTCTTCGTAGATATTTTGCACAACGACGCAGGCATATACCAAGGATAGTTCATACATACTTCTGTCAGACCAGAACGTTGATGTAATTGGACTATGTGCTCAATTCTGTGCTTTGCTTGTGACCTTACATCAAAATATCATAATCACTTACCTGTGTTACCTGTCAAACAAGTCTGATGAAGAAACTGGTGGTTAATTGCTGTGAGTGAGGTATACGAGCGCTTATGTTGGGGAAAGGGACTTATTTTTATCATCAGACTTTGACCGAGAGCAAGAGAGATAGAGAAAGGCAGAAAAGGAAAAAAATAAGGAAGAAGTGAAAGATAGGAAACAGTGACAAAGGGAGAAAGTAGAGATGAAAAAGAACCTGCATAGTGAAATTAAGAGACATGAAGTGTAGGGTGGAAGAATAAAGAGGCAAGAGGTGGGCACAGTATTAAAAAGCCTTGGTATGCGTCGATCCCAGCATTTGACAGCACCGGCAGTAGGCTTCTGAAAAGCTTTGGGCCTCTGCACTTATGTTTTTTTAACATAAACTGAAGAATTGTCTTAAACTCCCAAAAGTTCCAGAAAACACCAAAGACAGTTTGCTAGTAAACAAGTATTTCCAGTATTTGTCCAAGGAGCAGAAGAAAACAGAAACTGGATTTCAGTGAGTGGATTCTGCAGCTGAACAACTGGCCACATTTGGAAAGGATTCCAATGGAAAGTGTTGGTATAACAAGTAGCAACAGTAGGGACAGCACCAGCAAAATCTCCAACTCTTATCTTGGACAGAGTAGAAGAAACCAAAACACACTGTTATACGATGGCAGGGTATCTAAATTGCCGCACCACTACCTGTGTTCACTTTTGTATACCACAAATTTTCTATATCCTATCTTGTCTCAAAATACCGTGCCCACCTCTGAGAACCAGCCACCGTTAATAGTCCTCAATAGAACATTCTAACACAAAGATAGAGAGGCACATGAATAGAGACAATAAAGCATAATATTTGGAAGAGTCCATAAGCCAGCGAAATCACGATGACAGAGGCAAATAGTTTCTTTTGCGTGGTCGTATTTCTTTTTAATTCCTCATTTGATATTATACATGTAGACTATGCAAAACAGCCAACGCGTTTCGCCCATTCGGGGTTCTTCAGGGCGTGATCCAATCCAATGACTTGGTAAAAAGACGCTAGCCAGGCGTTAGGGTATGGAATACTTTTCAAGATATCATTCAACTCTCAAAAACAATTACTGTCAAGGCACAAGCGTGACGTAATGGCTATCTTGAGCCGTAATCGTGGCGCATATGTGTCGCGCCGTGATCTGCAGAAGCCATGTACGGCAGTCAAGCTTCTCCGGTGCATTCAAGTTCAAGCAAAAACTTGCCCTGAAGAAGCACGAATGGGCGAAACGCGTTGGCTGTTTTGCATAGTCTACATGTATAATATCAAATGAGGAATTAAAAAGAAATTCGACCACGCAAAAGAAACAATTTGCCTCTGTCATCGTGATTTCGCTGGCTTATGGACTCTTCCAAATATTATGCTTTATTGTCTCTATTCGTGTGTCTCTCTATCTTTGTGTTAGAGTAGAAGAAACATTGGCAAAGCCAATTGGTCTCAGCTTTGTCAATGTCAATGTGTTTCAGCATTGCATGGCAGATGGAACACCCAAGCGCCCGCAGCTGATGCACCATTAATCCTTTGTGTAACCGCAGACATACATGAACAAGGCATCCCAAATTAAAATTACCATTTGATAGAGAGCAAAACACAATATGAAATGTATCAATTCCCTTTAAGGAGTGCTGACAAAATTACCTAGTAAAATCATGATACCTATTTTGTTCACTTCTCAAGAACAGAAGGTGCAATTCATACATTTTGACCTGCATGTTACACACACATGCATGCTGCAGGCACTCAAGCCAAGTTTTTTCCTCGCCCGTTGAGGACATTTCTGCTATTTCTTGTCCGGACTACCGTACCTTGCATGGTGGTGCCGGGCAGGAAAAATGAAAGATGGACGGCCCACCCTAAATGGGGGTGAAGGGGCGGCACCTGTAATTCATTCGCCAGCAGCCATATGGCATGTGGGCTGCTAGCTATAGGTTTGTGAGAGCAGAGCCAGCTGAGGCTCCACCATTGTAAACCGAAGGTCACATTTATCAAGGGTTGTGCCGCTTTTGCACCATGTTGTGTGACCCTGAATGACTTGATAAATCCAGAGTAATGCAACGCAGCACAAATCAAAGCGTTGCGTTACCCTGCCCAAGGGAGGCATTCTTTGGGTGGTGCGTGGGTGTTCCCACGCACAACCCATGGATTTTGACACATTCCCAGAATAACAATTACTGGCAGACCTGGAAATGCGCCAAAATGCTATGCCTTCCCAGGGGAGGTGCAACAAGGAAAAATATCTGTATTGCTCCTCGTTTTTTCCTCTTTCTATGTGTGCTGCAGAGGAAAATGCCTCAGGGGATTGATTTTGTGCCAGAAGGTGCCCCTTCCTGCACAAACACAATCCTCCTTACAAAGCAGGCACCCTTGCACCACGGTGCAAGAGTGCCTGCAGTGGCGCTTGGCAGCACATTGTGCGCGAGTGCTGGGAAAAGGCAGTAATGCACTGTATTCTGATAAACACTGCGCATTCCTGCCCTTACCTTGTAAACAGTAAACACAACAAGATGATAGGCGGAGTGCTGAAACTTTTCAACCACTCACCCTCAGTCACAGATCTGTGTTGAAACTATTGTTCTTTTGCTCACTATGCCACTCAAGTATGGACTGTTCCCATGAGGAACAGGGTCAAGACTGATTTGCATATGGCTGGGTCCAAACTGGGGTGGCGTAGTGAGCAAAAGAACGATGGATTTAACCCAGATCCCTTGACTGGGGGAGAATTCAGCATTCCATCCATCATTTGTTGCCGCAGCACTTGTCGCCCTAAGTGGGATGGGTATGCCCAGACATGGTTCCCTTGCTCTCTGTGCCACTGGATTCAAGCTAGCCTGGCTGATGAGGGGTGATATACCCTGAAACCGGTCCCAGGATGCTTGTTTCTAGTCCAGGGAGGACCTAGCTTGGCAGTTTGAGCTGGACTGTTCCCATGAGGCACAGGGTCAAGACTGATTTCCGTATGGCTGGGTCCAAACTGGGGTGATGTAGTGAGCAAAACAACAATGGATTTAACCCAGATCTCTTGACAGGGGGAGAATGTTTGATTTATTCAGCATTCCGTCCATTATTTGTTGCCGCAGCACTTACCTTGTAACGCAGCACAGCAAGGTGACTTGCTGCGCTGCGTTACATTTTGATAAATGTGGCCTTCTGCGGTTCCTCCACAGCGGGAGGGCCGCCAATTTAAAGCAATCCTCCTGCTCCTATGGCATGTTGATGTTCTGCCAAAGCTTTTATGTCTCCGCCCTCCCCCACTTGTGCTCATGTAATGTATTCTAAATCCAGATAACTCTTACTGCCATACTGGGTTAAGTTACTCGTCTAAATGCAGTCCTGGCATCTTTGGACTAGATGCATGTAAATAATCTTTTGTAGGCAGATATTTATGGATGCTAGACGTTTTGGCAAAAGATGATTTCAGATTTTCCAGCCTACGTTGCCACATGCTACCACCCTACTTTTGAAAATGTATGTCTTTGCCACCCTAAAAACCGAGCGGGCTTCCATTTTAACTGGCAGCAGGAATCAGGATATAATAATTTTGCCGTTGCTTTAAAATGTGCATGAAAGATTTCAGGTATTTCATGTAAACATTCCCAAATGTCGGCTCAGAGGAGGCAGTTGTGTCGATTTCTAATTTAGTACACTAAAAAACATCTGGCCTTTTTTTGCCTTAAGCGAGTTGCGCTATAGAAATACCACATTCCCAACTGAAATTCATTTTTGTGGTCCCATCAGACTGGAAATGTTACACCAGATGAAATCACTCGAACACGACTTATTTAAATAATGAATGCATTAATATTTTTAGGTTGTATTTATGTGGTTAAATGGTGAACATTTAAATAAAGCATTTTAAAAAGAGAATGTGAAGTTATTTTCAGCCCATGAGCCATGAAAAAATAATATTCAGGGAGAATTTTCTTTCTGTTTTTTGTCATTTGCAAGGGAATCACATCCTCGCCGAGACCTAAATACAGGGCCACTGGAATTATGCAGCACGGGAGGGCCAAATTATACAGCAACATTGAGTAAATTATGCGGCAAGAAAAGCTAAATTATGCAGCGTAATAAAGCACATTTTACGATAGTATTACTTCATTATTTTGTCATTTATGCATTTGTTAACACTGTCAGGGCACTGGTTGCAGTTCATTAGTACCAGTGTAATACCCAAATCTAGCAATGACCAACAGAAAGGTGGCAAGTCAAGCTTTCCACTGCGCGGCAACACGTGTTCCTGCATTTTTAATAACTTTTGAACCGTTTGAGCTAGAAACAATTTTTTTTGTCTAAATCTGCAGATTATGTAGCAGATTATGGATTATGTGGCAAATGCGTCAAATCTACAAGTATGAAGAAAACGCTGCAGCCGCACAATCGCATAATTCCAGTGATCCTGCCTAAATATCACAAGGATGCTGCTAAACCCCTTATAAACTCAATGGCTTCATGAGAGCTAATTTTTCTGAACATTACTACAAAGAAGACAAACCAATGGTGATCATTACTTCGGCCGGATGTGTCACTGAACTCCTCTTCCGTTCTTTCTCTAAGTCATATTTGTTTTTATACAAACTCAGAGTAACATCACCAATATATATTTTATTCCATCTATCATCTTTGATTTTCACATCAACCACAACCTTATTTTGCTAATGTTCTTTTCTGAATCTCCCTTTTGTCCTTCCGAGGAAACCATCCACCACCCAGCTCCAAAGAAAGATTTGAGTTCCTGAGTAGAAAGCGCCACCAGTGAGTTCTGTCTTTCTTCTAGGCACTTTCTCACATGTGGTTTTAAAGCTCCTAGAAGACAAGGGTCTCCAGCTCGCATTGTATTCTCTGGAGCTACATCATCCAAAAGTTAGCATTAGCTAAGGAAATCATCCTCAGTCTCGAGACATAAAGTCACCACTCTGACTCTTTAAAAAGACGTGCCCGAGCCCAGAATTACGCTCTCTGGGTGCCAGTTCCAGAGCTAGTGTGGATTTTAGCGCCCATTTGTTTGACAATTACCACTGTCTAGGCTGTCACCATCTCCCACTTCCAGATGTTTGGTAATTTGTTACCAGTACTTCAGAATGTAAAATAGTAAATATGCAGAAGGCGAATGGATACTTACCAGGTTTTATGTACTAGTTGTCCATGGGTGCCTCTCATTACACACATCTACTACCCCGGATTAGCTAGACTTGAGAGTATTTTAAAACATTCTGGCTACTTTGGTTAAACACAAATTAATTCTGCAGGACAGGTGAGGTGACCCTTGGACATTTATGGCCCGATACAAATGGCCCGGTAATGTGGCACTGGAATGGCATTATCGCTAGTACGCGGTATTACTGCACCGTTATTAGGTCATGCCAAATTGGGACCACTGGAAAAGAGAAACACCCGCTGAAATCGGCGTTACCACACTGAGGGGCATATTCTCAAGGACTCATCGCCGATTAAGCGGCAGCGGCACTTTACCGCCACGAAAGTGGCGAAAGATTTATCGCCCTATTCACAAGCCTGCGCTAACAGCCCATATCGTCAGTTTTCCTGCGATAGCTGCCGCTAAAAACATTGCCAAGGCTGACAGTGACAACTAACGCTAATCATATGCAGAGTAGGCGTTCCCGTGCAAAAACTCACGATAACACCACTTCGCGATAATCACAACGACCAGCCAGATCGGCGATGCGGGCCTAAAACATACGATAAGGCGCGTTAGCAGCAGGAACTTAAGACCTGCTTTTTCCTGGTCTTAAGTAGGATGAAAACCTGCAGTATAAAGGGAGCCCAGCCCAGAGCCACATCTGAAGACCAACAGATGCCATGGAGCTACTAATCATGCAGCTTGGAGACCCAAGAGGGCCACAACACCCACCGCCACCACCACCAGGACCACCCCCACCCCCCCGGACCACAACCCCCCGGTCTACCACAGAGGCAGCGCAGAACAAGACAGCAGACCTTCCGAAAACGCACCAGCCTCAGAGACTTAACGCCAGAGGAAGTCATTGCCCACTACAGGCTCAAAAGGACAACCATCCTCCGCATCCTGACCCACATTGCCCACAGGTTGCGGGTACCAACACAGCGGACAACCAACATCCCTCCGCAGACAAAGCTGCTGGCTGTGCTGCACTTGTTGGCCTCTGGTACCTTCCAACCAACAACTGCCAGAGTTGGAGGAGTCTCACAGCCAGCCCTATCAAAGTTCCTCACACCTGTCTTGGATGCCATCATCAGCTTGATACCCCAGCACCTTCACTTCCCCCACACTGCGCAGGAACAGCTGGGGACCAAGCAAGGTTTCTACGCCATACCTGGCTTCCCGCACGTGTTGGGGGCAATTGACTGCACACATGTCCTACTTGTGCCCCCTGCCGACACTGCACACAATTACCGCAACAGAAAGCACACACATTCCATCAATGTGCAGGCAATAGTGGACCAACGGGGACTGTTCACCAATGTCGTCGCAAACTTCCCAGGCAGTGTGCATGATTCCTACATCTTCCGACAGTCCATCATCAACCAGCGGTTTCAGGATGGCACCTATGGAAATGGACTGCTCGTTGGTAAGTACCAACGAAACACACCACACACCTCAACTCCACAATCATACAACTCACAACTGTGGGAATGCACACGTAACAAAATCACATACAACATGCCAACCAAAATGCCCACCTACCAGACACGACAACACAAGTAACTGTGGTAACAGGGGCCAGACATGTAGACAAACCACCCACAAAGGCATAGCCCCTCTGCCACACAATTGCAGTATGTGGGGAGAGGTGGGAACCAAGAATGTGCGAAGGAGGCAAGTGACCCATGAATAAGAATGTACAGAATGCCAAGTGTGGCGGTGATGTGCTGGACAGTCATGAGTATGCAGAGCACAGACATGTCCATGTGGACATATACAGCTGGTGTGTGTAGTGTCGTGGACAGTGGACGCAACCATGTTACCACAGGCAGTGGGGAAGACCTCGGACATGTAGCTATGTCGCCCCCCCTGTCAACGTAAGCGTAGTGGGCTGGGCCGGCGTACGGCAGTCCAGCGTAGGAGTGTGAATAAATAGCCCGGGGCTCTGGGCGCGGTTCACTTCCCGGATGGCCACAAAAGTAACTACTGTGTGTGTCTCTGTGTCCGCCATATCCTGACCATAGGCCTACACACACGTGGCTGTCACCTTCATTGGCCAAATTAACACCGGTGACGAGGAGCCTACATCACACGCCACCCGGCGCACAACTCGTCATCGCCTGCAGGGGCGTGTCTGCCAGGGCGGCGCACCTCACCCTGCCACGAGGCCGCCGCCGTGACCGGTGGTGCCTGTGCGCCTGCTGCACCCCAGCCCGCTGGTCCCCAGACCCGTCCTGCACCCAGCGGTGATTGCCCGCCCCTGCGCACCCAGGCCTCACTGCTCACCTGCCGCCACCGGCGTGTCTCCAAGAGGGCCCACCACGTTCCGGTGCAATCTTCAGGGCCGAGGCCCGCGAGCTTGGTAGCCTCCTCAGCCTATCGCTGGCTTCCGCGCAACAGGCCCCCAGCGCACCCTGCTGCACCGCACAGCGGAGTTCTGTATGTGCTGACTGCTCCCTTCGGCCTCCACTGCGGTCCAGCAGGCTAACAGACAAATCCTTTCCAGTCCGGCCCTCCAGGCGCACTGCATCATCGCAGGCTGCACACCCGCTCAGCTCATCAGGTGGGCCTACCTCAGTGCATCGCAAGTCACTGTCCAACCTCCAGGCCACAACATCATCGCAGGCTGCACACCCGCTCAGCTCTTCAGGTGCCACTACCTCAGTGCACTACAAGTCACCCTCCAGCCTCCAGGCCACAACATCATCGCAGGCTGCACACCCGCTCAGCTCTTCAGGTGCCACTACCTCAGTGCACTGCAAGTCACCGTCCAGCCTCCAGGCCACAGCATCATTGCAGGCTGCACACCCGCTCAGCTCTTCAGGTGGGCCTACCTCAGTGCACCACAAGTCATCGCCACGTGGCGGTAGGCCCCTGCCGGACGCAGTGCCTCAGGTGCCACTAACTCAGTGCAACACAAGTCATCGTCCCGTGGGGCTACCCCACAAGTCCGCCTCTAGCAGCCAACAGCATGTCCGCGGTAATGCCACTGGAGCCCCTCACAGTCATGGGGCCACCCCGTCCCAGGCAGGCCTCTGGAAAGCCTGGGTGGAACGTCTGGAGACGTACTCCGAGCGCACGACATCTCAGCGGCGCACGTGTAGGCGTGTGAGGAGTGTGAAGAAATGGCCCGGGGCTCTGGGCGTGGTTCAGTTCCGGGCTCTGGGCGTGGTTCAGTTCCAGGCTGGCCACAAAAGTAACTATGGCGTGTCTCTGTTGTGGTGTCTGCGCCACCTGGCCCTTAATCAACAAACTTGCAATGTAGCATGCACCCGGAGGGCGGGCTCGCCCGAATGGATAAATAAAGGAGCGCAAGACCGCTCGGGGTCTTGGCTCATACATGCCAACTGTTATGTGTGTACCTTCATTGCCGCAGCATAAGCCAAAGGCCTAGCCTCAATCGCAGCGTGAGTTCAGCCAGGCCTGAATTCCACATATGTGTCCGCCCTATCCTTACCATAGGCCTACACACACGTGGCCGCCCACCTTCAACGGCCAACATTACAGTGTTGTTGACAGGCTTGCGGACATGCGCAGACAGGCATGACAATGGTGTGCGTTAGGAGTGCAAGTGATGCAACCGTGCAGCGCACACAGGTAAATAGGCTCAGGGGCAGGGAGGAGCAGCTGTGAGGCTACGTAATACACATTGACCCCGCACATTCGCCAGAAGCAATACATGGCAAACATGAATCCCAAAGTCACACAAATCACACACCACAAAACTTGTAAGTCTGCCAACACAGCATGCAGAACCACCAGTTTACACTAATCTCACTTACCTCTCACAGGTGATCAAGGATATGCACTCTGCCCGTGGATGATGACACTCCTCCGAGCCCAGAACAGCCCGGCCCAGAGGCGGTACAATGTGGCCCACAAACGCACCAGGGGCATTGTTGAGCGCACATTTGGCGTGTTAAAGTCACGTTTCAGGTGCCTGGACATCACAGGTGGAAGACTCCTGTACAGCCCAGAAATTGTGTGCAAGATGATCATTGCATGTTGTGTATTGCACAACATATGTGTACGCACCAATGCCCCATGGATCCAAGTGCCAGATGCACCGGACGATGATGAGGAAGATGAGGCAGGTGGACCACCCCCCACTGCAGCTGCAGCAGGAATAGCCCGAAGGAACACAATCATTGACAATTTCTTCGCATGAGCACGTCACATTGTGACAGTCCTTAGCAATCATGGAACAGTACAAAATGACCACATGAACAGCATGTGCAAAAAAATTCATTGCAACACACATTCCCTGTGTGCATGTCAGTCCTCTGCATTAGCACATCACTCTGACAGGTGTAAGTGCAACATTAAGTGCTAGCAATCTCACAAATAGCAAATAGATGGTGGGTATGTGAACTCTGTACAGAGAGGCTGTTCAGGGTGTCACGTATTCGGAATGCCATCACAGGGTGTCAAATGTAGTACGTAATCCCACTCATCAGCGTATCACATTTGTACAAAAACATGACATGAAGGCTGTCATTGGTGTTAAAAAAAAGACAACAGGCTGTCATTTGTGGTCAAATTTGAAATTGCAGGTGTCATTTGGGGTCAAATATGAAATTGCGGGTGTCATTTGGGGTCAAATATGAACCACCCTGATGCAGAGATGCACCCTGTGACTCAAGTCCTACAACATGAGCAACATGGACGTAAGGGGGATGGGGGCACAGTGAACACCTCAGCAACATGGGAGATGCACACCAGCCAAAAAGCCAGCAGGAATACCTTGCGTAGAACACACCAAGATGTCCCCTGGACATATGTGCCATGTACAGATCACATGTGTACACGGACGTCATCCATCAATAGTAGTGAACAGTGTCAGCTAATAGGTGCAAGGTGAGATGTCACGCGCCTCCTCACAGCTACCTGTAACCATCACTGTCAGACTGAGGCAAAACAACACTGCTACATCAGAGCATGCAATTTTGACCGTGAGGGCACGTACATGGCTGGTAAGGGTTCAACCGTGCCGGTAGGCGAAGCAGTGACATCCCCCCCCCCCAATCCACATCACATTTCCAGAATGCAAGCAGATGACAAACTAACATTAGGGATGAAAGCTCCTTTGTCTGGACTAGAAGGCGGTGGCACATCTGCACCTCCGAGCTTGGAATTGCATGCGCCCAGCACCCCCTGAGAGATTCCATAGCAGCTGATGATGACTCCCACACTACGCACATCGCTAATCAAAGACCAACGCATACACACCCCACACACAGAAGTCCTTGCTCGCAGTTCTCTTGCATGGAATGACCTTAACACTTACGCACAGACCATCCCAGGAGTCCAACCGCTGCACACTCAAACTAATCATTGCTTCGAGCTGTGGCATCCACATAACTTTGACTTTGACTTTTTAACACACAGCCCTATTTCCTACATTGGCGTGGGGCTAAGTTGGGAAATTGCGAGATTGTTGTTTAGGAGCAATGAGGCCACAGCTAGTTCACACATTCCCAGTCATCACACTGCCTGTCTGGGTCACGGTCAAACATGCGCATTGATATCAGTTCCCAGGAGTACCTTATTTTTGGAATCACTGCCCCTATATTCATCCATACTTTCATGCTTGCTTGATCATTGACATGACACATCTGTGTGAATTAGAATGTTTTAATCACATTCGGTGGAGTGTTGAAGCTGGACCAGTACATGGCCATGCAAACCCCACTTGACATTGTTGCCCCGTGGAGGGCCAGCCAGAGTCCTTTAGGGATTGACAAGTTCATCGGAAGAGGAAGAGTGCAGTCCGCAGTCTGATTGCTGTGTCATTGGTAACCAAAACAAATATGGCAGTCCATGTCGAGGGCCAAGGTGAGTGTCGCAGAGTGTCTGGGGGGACAGTGGAAGGTGTTGTTCCAGGGAATGATGCAGAGGGCAGAACCAAGCTGAAACAGGCCATATGGCGGAGATGAATGCTACCGCTTCCTTCTTACCACAAAGGTAGAATCATCCACATCATCGTCCTCTGATGTGTGATGTGCCTCACATGTGGGTGGTGGTGTTTTGTCAACAGCACTGTGTGGCACTGACACATCAGGGGCCGGAGGTGGAATGTCTGCCGCACTGTGTGGCAGTGACACACCAGGGGCCGGAGGTGGATTGTCTGCCGCACTGTGAGGCACTGACATGTCAGGGGGCGGAGATGTGGATGGAGTAGTAGCAGCAGCATTCATCTGTGCCAGGCCTTGTGGCAGCAATGCCATGATGAGGATCTGCAGGGCATGGAAGATCCCAGCTACATCTCGCTGGTGTGCAGCCGTGGCAGCCATTGTTTCCGCCTGCATCCGCTCCATGTTTTCCATGATCCTCCGCATGCGTCCCAACTCCCGGCTGTCATCGCTGGAGCCACTCTGACTAGACAGTTGTTCTTGTCTCAGAGTCATGACTCCAGCGATGTCTGCCATGACTTGTTGGAGAGCATGGAGCGGACTGTGGGTGTCCGTTAGGGACTGTAGGTGGTCCCTGATGGGACTTAGACACCCACGTATGGCATCTAGTTTGGCTGTCATGAGGTCGAACCCCACCCGCACCTGATCAGCCATCTCCTTGTGGCCCTCTAACACACGGCATTGGAATGCCATGTGTTGGTCGTGGGGGTCCTGGGAGACAGCCGTGGTGGGGGTGCTTCCTGCTGTGTGGTCTGTGCAGGGGGTGGGGTCTCCTCGATGCAGCTGGGCTGCCCTGCTCCTGGGGGTGGGGTGCTGAGGGTGTCCATGAGCTGTTGGAAGGCGTCGGTGTCGATGGTTTGGAGGTCCTCTTCATCATCAGTGAAGAGATGTACGGTCTGCTCTGCAGGAGGTGTTGATTCTCGCTCTGCAATGTGAAGGGGAGATGCAGTTTAACAGTGTGTTCCATGTATGTTCACGCATTGGACAAGTTTACATACAGACCGCATGACAAAGTGCATTGTGACTGTTTGGGAGGAGATGCCTATTTGATGCGGGACAGTGGACATTTCTACACCATCAGGGATGTGGGGTTGTACTTGTACATTATTATCTCACAGTTTCCTGCTATGCCAAATGTGATTGGCCACTTTCTTCACACAAGCGGCAGCAGTTGTGTCCTCTGTTCTGTTGTGAAAGTGTTGCAGTCTGTACCACATTGTTGTCAATGTTGATGTGCTCTGTTTCTTATGTGTGTTTGCTGCATTGTGGGAGAGTCGCCGCTGCAGCTCTGATTTTTCTGGCCCTTATCACTTTCAGGCGGTGTGCCTTTCACTTCTGTGCTTATGCAGTGCTGAGATGTTGCAGACTTGGGTAAATTGGGCTCTTGGTGGGAGTTGGGACTCTTGGGCATGGTTTGTCCGCAGATGTCTTATTGACGTCAGGGGTTGTTTGTGCACGTGGATGTGTCAGAGTGTGACCTGCTCCTTTACGGATGTGGTCCACACTCAGCCACCTCAGTGTCGTGGCGTGCACCATGTCATGATAATTGGGCTGCAGCCATGCTAATCGTCATGCAGTGTCACTTGCTTTGTCAGTGTGGCTCACGGACCCGCAGCTTTGCTGGGTTCAGCACATGTGCATGGGTTTGTTGTAAGATTAGTGATGTGTGGGGAGGGCCCCCTCGGGGCACATTGTCAACGGGGGCCTACTTGCCGTTGCTATGTGTGCTGCAGTGTGCCAAGGAGATCAGGGACATGATCCAGAGTAATTGTGGGTGTGCACTGTGCTATACTTAATTGTGCATGTGTGCCATTGTGCCCATCTCCCACCGTCCCCCCAGTCCCTGGTCATTACTCACCCTGTTGCTGTTGGGTCAGGTCATGTTGAGCAGTGTCCGGTCCCCCAACTCCTGCCACCGTCTCCCCACTGATGACTGTGGACACCATATCCTCCATCTCATCCAGCTCCTGCTGTGGTGCTGGACTCCCACCTCCAGTCTGCATTGCTGCTTTCCGGTTGTTGGCGAGTTTCAGCTTGGTTTTGCGCTTCACATCATTCCAGCGCTTCTTGCAGTCGTCCACTTCCCTTCTCTTCACTGCGACTGCATTCACCTTGGCCAAGATGGACTGCCATATTGCATTTTTAGTTGCCAATGAAACAGTGGAGGTGATGAACAGTTGTTGGTGGTGTTCTATCACCTCCGTAATCAGGATCTTGTTTTCTTGCGGACTGAATCGCGGGTTCCTCTTCTTCTTCTCCTTGCCCTTCTCCTTCCCCGAGGTCCCTGGCTGGTCCTCCGGGGGGTTTGTGGGGTTCTGGTTGGCCTCTGTACTTGCTCCAGCTTCCTCCATGGTGCTTCTCATTAGTTTATGTTTTTGTTTTTTTTTGGCAGTTTTTATGGTGATTTTTCCCGCCTGACGTGGGAATAGCAAGCCTGGCGCTGCTTATCACTGATGTTTTTATCGCAGTTGGGCCCATCGCAACTTTTTTCACGTTCGAGTTTCCTTTTTTATCGCCGTCCCGGTAATTTTTACGCGGACATTTGACGCGTTATCGGGATACTATCGCCTGTTGCCGGCGTGTTGAGAATACGCCGTTAACACGGCGTTAGTTTCCCGTGATAGACTGCGTTATGTAAAGTTGCGTTAACCTAGGTTGGCGATAATTATCGCCCGTTCTTGAGAATATGCCCCAGAGTTTCACATGGATCTCCTAAATTCCAGGTTGTTTTCTGGAAATAATTTCATCATTTGTACAGGGGAATATGTGCCAAGAAACGCTGTGCCACTTGTGAACCCATATCAGCCGAAAAGGGATAACCAGCCCATTTAATGAGCCCCCCAAAAAAATAAAGTGTGTAAAGATCTGAACAACTTGGGAATAACCAGAATGTCCTGTGTACATTTATAGAAAAAATATGTAAAATATCTGACTGCAGCCAATAAACATCTTAAATAGATGGACAACACGCACCAGAGAGGGAAAAAGAAAGAGAACATGTATTGGTGCTTTACAGCATACACGTTCAATGGCCCTCTCTGAGAGGCATCCTCCAACTCTGTCAGTTCCCCCACCTCATTTAAAGTGTTAGTGAACACAGTTTTCCCACAGATGAAGGCGCTGTAGGTCCCACCATGGGGTTAATCCTTCCAGCAGACGACAAGCCAGCAGAAATGATGCTGGAGGGACATCCATCTTTTGAATGGCCCCTCTGTCACCCATTCCTGCTGGTGTCTTTTCTGTCTATGTCCAAAATGTCAATCATAGTGACTCAAGCAAGAAAAGTCCCAAAAAGTTCCCCAGATTCACTGAGAAAATTCCCAGAGTGTGGGGAATATGAGTTATATTATTTGCAAAGATCTTGTCTCGGTGTTCTGTCTTCGGAAAGAACATAAATGGCAGCAGGAATTTCACGCTGCCATGCTATGGTAGACCTACTATCCCAATTTTCCCTCTGATCTGGGTCCTGCCATGGACACAGGAGCCGCTTTGTAGAAAAGTAACCAGCAGTCTGGCACACTCTTAAATTTTCCAGCCCGGAGATGACCAGGGTGATGGAGGTCCACCAAAATCAAAATGACCCCCTATGTCTTTAACAAGTACCCAGATCCTGAGCTGCTTATCAGTGGCCATTCAGAAAGCTGCAATGAAGGTGTCAGAAACTTGATTATACATTTGGGAGATTGGTACCATTATCACCTTAATACATTCAATCTGTTTAGGATAAAACACAATTCTTAAAGAGTCTCTGTTCGACCCCTGGTAGGTGTGGTCCAAACAACAGGCAGTTCCCCAGAGAAATACTGGTAGAGATAAAGCAGTAATTGAAAAACAAGGCTTCCTTTAGTTTGCTTGGTTGCATATGCCACTCACAAACAGACACTCATCTACTTATTTTCACATCAGTTATACACAGGGGAGTCTAGTTGCAAACCCAAGGCCAAAACACAAGAAATAGAAAATATATCTATTTTTTTATTATTAAAATCATATACAAAACATATCAAAATTAATTGTTCATTAAAAGCAAGATAAAAAGAATTACACATAAAAATTCTGTGAATTTCAAGTTCATACATAGATTAGACAAAATTTTCCTTAATCGTGGCTAAAAAGAAAAAACCAATACATCTATAGACAACTCATCAAGATAACAGATAATAAAAGCAAGAAAAATACACAAGAAAAGACAGCACAATTTGTCATGGAGAGTACACAAAAAAAGAGTACAATTTGTCATAAGAAACACACATACCATAGACCTAACACTGGCAACATACAGGTGTTGTGGGAGTCATATTTGGGTCTTGAAAAAGATGGTCTAATTGGAATTTACCATCGAAACGCGTTGACGCTTGGGTACACAATCCGTGTAGTGGCTGGAACTACAGATATTGAATTAGGCACAATTTATTGGGTTCCAGGCTTTACGTGTCTCTAACACGAATGTGTGTTTCTTATGACAGATTTCCAGTCAATCACAATGGAGCAGAGGTTGGATACACTTAGGCCCTAATTTATTAGGAATTGGCTTAGGGCAGCACAGCAAGACTTCTTGCTGCGCTGCCCTACGCCAATGAAAAAAGGGCAGGAATGCACCGTATTTATGAAATACGCCACATTCATGTCCTTTGCCCCTGTACTGGTGCAAAATTTGCTACCTAGCACCAAAGTAGGCACCGTTGCACCACAGTGCAAGGGTGCATCCATTGCAGGCAGGATTGTTTTTGTGCAGGTTGGGCACCTTCCTGCACAACAACAATCCAGAGAGCGTTTTCCTCTTTCTGTGTGTGCTGCAGAATGCAGCACACATAGAAAGAGGAAAAAACTAGGAGAACTAAAAATATTTCTTCTCATTACACCTGCTCTGAGGAGGCGTAAGGTTTTGGCGCTGCCTCAAGTTTACATGATTAAGTGAATCTGGGGCAGCATCAAAATGCATGGGTCCTGCATGGGAAAACCCACAGCAAAGCCCATGGAATGCCTCCTTGACGCAGAGTTAGGCAAGGCAGAGACTTGCGCTGCTTTGTTTTACTCCATATCTATGAGGCCATGCAAAGCCACGCAAAGTGGCTTTGCGTCACCTTGAATATATGATTGAGAGGCTTACGCCACCGGAACGTCAAAAAAAAGTGAAGCTCTGGCGACGCAATACTCTCATAAATAAGCCCCTAAGAGGGTTGCCCCCGATAAACGTTTTAACTTAGTACTTAGTCATTGTTTTGGAGCTAGGATTCTTTCAGATGGGCAGGGCTTGAGACTAAAGCCAGTGAGGGTCCATTGAAGTCAGAAATGTTGTTGTCATGCTGTCATTGAAGCCAGAGGGTTAGCAGCCAAAAAGGTCTGGGTGCGACAAAGCTGGATTTTGTAGCTGCCGAGGTCGCTTTACCACTGGGACAGATTTGCCACAATAACCCAGTCCAAAGATTTACTTTTAGGTTTATCACTTTTTTGGGTCTCAAAATCCATCAGTGGGGCAAGTCTGGTAGCTGTAGCCAGGCAGGCTCCAAGAGGCCAGGTGCTTTCCCCGCAACGTCCCGCTGAACCCGTTTTCCGCACAGAAAAAATCCACTTTTCTCCAACTACTAGAAATTTTCCTCCTAGTCGCTTATGCAGCTTCCTGTACTCAGGGGAAGCTTCTGGGCACGTTGGGGCAGATTTACGTTCCCTGGCGCATCCCTGCAAATCAGCAGGGATGCGCCAGGGAAGATGCGTGACGCAAGTTTACCCTTGCGCCACCACAGATGCGCCGCATTTACAATGCGGCGCATCATGGCGCAAGGATAAACAGATGCGTGACGCATCTGTCGGCGGAAGGGTGGCGCAGTACTGGAGTCGTGTCGCAAGTGCGACGTAACTCCAGTACTGCTCAGGGGTGCCCTATACCTAACATGCTGCGTCACTCCTTACGCCTGCTTGAAGCAGGCGTAAGGATTTGATGCAACAGGGACGTAAAAGTGACTCAGTGAAATCTTGTAGATTTCACTGCGTCACTTTACGGGGCTTCCTGCGCAGGAACGCCCCCCTGCGCCGGCACGCCCACATGAAACCTGACGCAGGTTTCATGTGGCGCAGGGCTTTACAACGTGACGCATCTCCCTAGATGCGTCATGTTGTAAATCCCCCGCAGCATGGCGCATGATTTGCGCCGCCGCTGCGTCACAAAAGTGATGCAACGGCGGCGCAAAAGTGGCGTAAGGGGCTTGTAAATCTGCCCCAAGGTCTCTCTCCAGCCAGGGATTCTGCAGGACCAGTCCTCAGTAGTCAGCTGGACCTATTTGTATTCAAAACTCCTTATACTTTTTGTGACCTTGGAGCAGGCAAACACGAGGGCAACCACTTGACCATTTACAAGCAGTTTCAGTCTCTAGGTGCCAGCAGCAATCAAGATTTCCTGAATCATTTTCTTCCAGCAGCTTCTTTTTTCATCAGATGTTGTCTTCCCCAGTCCAGGAGTGTTCTGGGGAGGTGGTGGTGAGGTGCCAGTCTTATCCTGTACACCAGGCACTGATTGGAGAATTGCCACTCTCCAATCCTATTTTCTTTGCCAATTCCCCACTTCCTTTAACAGCAGTTCCTTTTTGGTTTACTGCAAAAATTCCCAGAAGCCCTAAATCCAAGCTGCCTCGTTGCTTTTTCTATTTAGGGGCTCTGTCTCATCCCTGGCCACTCTGCTATTTAGATGAGGTGCCCTACTCTCTGTCGGTGTCAAAAACTAGTTTCCTTCCTGCTGAGGTTGGAGCCGTAAAGTCTAGGATGGCCCTGTGAATAAATAGGAACAGTTCCTGCCAGCTCTATTTGCTATCACCAAGTCAAAGCTAGAAATGTTAAGGATATCCTTTGTTCTGCCAGCTGTTCCTGTCCCACTCCCAGTCGATTAATCCAATTAATGCATTTTCTTGCCTTAGCCGTTTGGTGCCTGCAGCCTGTCTCTAGGTCACATGACTGGGTGTGGTTGGCAGGTGGGCTTTGTGTATTACTCCTAGACAGCCACACAGAATGCGGAGCTTAGGTGTGACTGGATGGGCCATCACTAGCAGGATGGGAGGGAGGAGCTGGGCCCAGACCCACTTACACTTAAATAGGTTGTGTCCTTCTCCACACAAAGGGCTGCATACCCCCTGTAGGTAGTCTGGAACCAGGGCCAGGAAGGACACCTGGGCACTTCAAAGGCAAGTCTCTAGAAGCTTCAAAGGCCCAACTGGGTATAAATACTTGACCTTAGACACCACCACTTCGGTACTCCTCTGGACTTGTGAATACTCTGCCGGGAAGAAGGACTGCTGTGCTGCTGAAAGGACTGCCAATATGCTGGATTGCTGCTCTGAAGGACCTGCTGCCCTGCTGTGTTGACCTGCTGCTCGCTGCTCTCTTTCCTGGGTGAGAAGGACTGGACCTGCATCTCTTGACCACAGAACTCAGAACTCCAAGGGCATGTTGGCTGGCCTTCTGATCTGAAGCGTCAGGGACATAACAGGCTTCCAACAACCTTGCACCTGGACTCTGCCATCTGGTAGTCTACCCTGCCAAGTAATAACTCTGTATTTATAAAGCGTGAACTAATCACTCCTAAGGGTCTCAAGGCGCTGGGGGCCGTCAGGAAGATTAAGTGAGCTATTGCACAGAGTCACATGGTGCTGGGCTGAGCTGCCGCCGGGGATCGAACCGTGAGTCCTGTGCTCCGGAGTCAGCCGCCCTGGCCGCTGCACCACACCTCTGCCAAGTGGTGCCACCCCAGTCCTGGACCCTTGGCATTGGGCCTAAGGTGCTTGCCAGGCTCTGTGGATCCAGCGGAACTGACACATCTCTGCTGCATCACACAACCCTAAGAAAACCAAAGCATCTCCGCTGCAGCGTGGATTGAGCCTGACCACAAGAACTCACTTTGCCTCCGTAACCCTCTTTGTCTTCGGAACCACCACTGCGCAACACATCTTCAGCGCAGGCCCTTGCATCCCTCATCGACAGCAGCCTCGACGACATCGCCGGACTCCTCATCGCAGTCTTTCAGCTCTTCAGAACCGACTCATCACCCTGACTGCACACCGCAACCCCTAAGCCGGACTTCACATCGCAAGCTCCATCAACAGGATCTTCAACGACGACGCAGGCCCTCGCATCACAGCCTCACCATATCTTGGAACCAATTCATAAATTCAGTTGAGCAATGCATCTTCGACGCAGAACCATGCAACGCTCCGCAAACCAGGATTTATGGTACTTTGTTCTGCTGGCATAACAGTGTCCCTGTAGCAGTTCCGGGCTCCATAGCAGTCGGCCTGACCTTGTGACTCTGTCCCGGTCCAGCGGGAACAGATATCCACAGTTGGCGCTTTGTGCTTTTTGGCGCTATTTTGACCTAAATCTTTAAAATTGAATATCTCCAGTTCTACTAATTGCATTTTTGTCCTTTTAGTCTTGTTTTATTTACCAAATAAAGTTTTATGTTTCTAACTTGGTGTGGGATCCTTTTTGTGTGGTGTTTTCACTTTATTCCTGTTTGACGTTATGCACAAATGCATCACACATTGCCTCTAAGTTAAGCCTGACTGCTCCATGCCAAGCTACCAGAGGGTTGAGAACAGGTCAATTTAGGGTTGATTTGTGCCTCACCATGACATGGATTGTGGTTGCTGCTTGACAAGGACTCACACCCCAATCAATCAACAACTAAATTGCTCACAAATGTGTATTGAGCCTCTGGATTGGGGCTGAGTGACAATCTGCTTCTGAACCAGTTTTCCTCAGGTTGCCTAAAGTTTACTTTGAAAAATATTCTTTTCCACTAAAGTTATCAAAAATCTATATTCACATTTGAATTAGATTTTTTAAACTAGGTGGAAAATAATGTTGAATCATCTTGCTAGCATGTTCTGAAGTGAAGCTATAAAATAATGATTTTATTTACACCTAAATCTGCTTACAGGTAATCTAGACTTACCTACGCAGTGAAAACAGATTTTGGGTAAGTCACTGTGAGGACATACTAGTATC
This sequence comes from Calotriton arnoldi, assembly GCA_963921515.1. Classification (NCBI taxonomy): domain Eukaryota; kingdom Metazoa; phylum Chordata; class Amphibia; order Caudata; family Salamandridae; genus Calotriton; species Calotriton arnoldi. The sequence continues at coordinate 1,542,597 of CAWUFW010000655.1, forward strand.
TTTATGCAGCATGCCATGGTTTTATAGATTCTATAGATCCTTGTGTTTGCATTATAGATTAACGACCTAGCCCTGCGAGCTAACAAAATACACTTTAGGGACCACTTATTGAATATTTAAAGTAGGTGCTCCTACATGGCAATTACTTTTTTACTAGCCATGTGTCACAGCAGTGCATTTAAACTGCAGTCCAGCCAAAGCACAGTGGAACTTCTTGAAGTCGTATATTTTTGTCATATTGTGGGTGGTGTTAACACAAACTGCAGCACTGATATAAGATTTAACTTTCATGCCACTGATACATTTTCTGCACTTTTTAGCGTGGCCTTACAGGAAGGTTGAATAAGTCAATTGGGTAAAATCAATTTTAACAGTACCATTTTAGTGCTAGAACTTCTGCACTGTGGCACTGAACAGCAGTGTCAACATGATTAGTCCTCATACCAGCTAAAATATGGTCCAGAAAAAGGCATAAATTCAAAGCTGAGCATGCAAGGCGGATTCCCTCCAAAAGGTATTTTCCACATAAAACAAAATGTATGTGGTGTATTTCATTTCACTCACCAGAACTTAAAGCTGCATGTGAAACGTTTAAATTGGAATGTACCCCTACAACCAACATCCAAAGTTACTGAGAAAAACGTGGTGCACGTTGGAAATTAAAGGTTAATTTGGAAGCAGGAAAGACATACATGGATTTGCCAATTTGACTGTCAGAAATGAAATACACTATATATTTATCTCAGTGGTATCCATGTTCATTTTGCTAGATTTTGGGGTAATAAGTAACTTTGAAGTGGCCGCAAGGTGTCATTTTCATTCTAAAGAAAACACCTTAAAATCCAATAAATATGTAGTTGGAGAAATCAGTGGGAATCCTAGAATACCATGGAAAAGTGTAAAACTGAAATGATTGTTCCGCATGACATATATTCAACAAATAGTAGTTTGCATTTTTGAAATGCATCAAGATGTAAATGACAATATTTAGTAGAATATGTGTTGTCTTCTTTATGTCTCAGAATTGTGCGGTAATTGATGCACAAGTAAAATCTGTATGCATGTTTGACGGGTTTACAAATAACAATTCTATGCCAGGACCTTATGCTCAGATTATGCAAAAAAGCAAGGGAACAGCTCAGTGTGGCAGACGTGGTCTAAAGCCAAAGGAGAAGGGAAGGGACATCTTAGAACCCAGTCATCGCCAACTAAAGACCCTGGAGCAGTGCATGAGCCTGAGCAGGAACCGCCCCTTACCGGTCACAGACGACTGTTCTGATGGGAATAAATCTCATAATGGGATTGAGAGGATGGCTATGATGCTGGGAGTCCTTGGGGGGAAGCTCCCATCCCAATGCGCCCTAAGCCAGGATTCCAGGCCAGCAAGACAAGACGCCCTCAGATGTGCTGGACCCTGAGGACATATTTCATCCCTGGTCCTCAGAGGGGAAACCTGCCGACAAGGACAATTTATGAAGGATCCCCCCCAGTGCTTTAAATGGGCCGGTACTCACCGGTACTGAGTACCGGCACTTCTAAATTTTCTGCTCTTGAGTACCGGAACTTCTCTTTGTCTAAAGAGAGTACCGGTACTCATGGGACAGCAAGCCAAGCTCAGGGCAATTGGCATGCACAAAAAGAAGCGCAACCCAGCTGACAATGAGTCGGTCCGTTTTCCTGAAGCCCTCTGATCGAGTGCTAATCTACCCCCCACAATGTGCTAATTGAGCGGCTGCCTGCAGGCATTCATTCAGAGCGCAACCCTCCTCTAACTTGCCTGCACAGGCCCATGTGTGGTGCCCAACTGGGCGCCACACTATTGTCGCCCTTTTCAATATGACTGGGATAGTCTATGGGTGCATAATGGCGGTCCCATGACCTACCGTTGAGTCACGTGATGAACCCTCAGCAATAAATAATGAAGAAACAGCCAGGTTCCTTATGTCGTAAAAGTGCCTAATTCCACTAAATAAATGTAAATTAAATCACTGTAGTGTACGTAGAGGCATTGGATGCATCCTGCATGCTCTTTGTACGTAGGAATTCATGCATTTTTGTGAGAACCCGACTGCCCGCTATTATGCCAAACAACAAAACTTTGGTTCTTTTGGGCGATTCTATTCAAATCTATGCTTTAGAATCAGAACAAAAAGTAGATGACCAAAAGAGGGACGGAAAAAGAGGGTTGTAAAAATAATTATAAACAATTACAAATATATTCATGAATTTCAATACATAATTGTGGGTAAGTGCTCCCGCGCTGATGCAGATGGCGGGCGGCTTTAACACACTGCAGATACTAACCTGCTTATCAAATGGCAGGTCCCTGTTCTACGAGTAGATTTTCCAACCCCCAACCCCCATACATTTTTTTTCAATTGCTGATGATAAACAGGTTTTTTTCAGCTGCGGAGTTGCAGTTTCGGCTTTGCTCCACAGGCAAAACACACGCCACATTAACAAGTCCTGTCCATCATCCTGTTTGAGTAAAATAGGTCAAAGACGCCTCTTTTAATTCGCTTTTGGATTGCAATTGTATTCAGCGATGTTTGTACAGTGCAAGAAGGTCGGGCCTGGCTGCCATGGGTTAGAGCACTGTAACAGAAAAAAACAAGCATTGGCATAGCCAATAGGTCTCGCGTTTGGGACCTTATAAGTGTTTAGCCTTACAACAGTTGATGTTGTTGCACCAAGGATATTGTGCTGCATAACTAAATACTTATAAGGTCCCAAAGCGAGACCTATTGCTATGCTAATGCTTGTTTCCTCTTTCTAGCACACATAGAAAGAGGAAAACGCCTCAGGGTATTGTTTTTGTGCAGGACGGGACACCTTCCTGCACAAAAACAATCCACTTACAATGCAGTCACTCTTGCACCATGGTGCAAGGGTGCCTGCATTGTCGCTAGGCAGCCAAAGGGGTGCCAGTGCAGGGAAAAGGCAGGAATGTGCCATATTGACTTAAATACAGTGCATTTCTTCCCTTTCCTATCACCCAGTGCAGCACAGCTAGGTGACTTGCTGCGCTGCACTGCATGACTTGGCCATAAATGCGGCCCAGTATTTTTACACAATGGCACTACCTGGTGCAATGACATTAGAGTGAATGTGTATAATGTATACTTCTATCACACAACACACAAAGTCAACTGCTGCTTGCTGGGCGATAGGAGTAAACGTAATCATTCATTAAAATTGTAGATAAAATGTAATCATATCAGAAAATATTTAGGCCTTTGTATTTATTTTGAGGTTGTAGTAGCAATTTGTATATTTGTTTTGCATGCGTTAGTACCAGCTTTCCATGGTACCACTTCTTGCGATGTGACTCCCTGTGATGACTGCATGTGATGCCACTGATTATGGTAATTGTCTGCTACCTGCTGACCAGCTGTTGTTGTCCGTCACAAGAAAGCTAGCACCTCCTAAATCCACCAACCATGGGGGTGTGCTGCAGCAGCACTGGGTGATGTGCGGAAGGGAATGACTGGGTGGATGGGCACCAGCAGGGTACAAAGTGATATGCAGTAGCGGACCATGGAGCGAAGTATGTCTTGGCTGTTTTGGTAATACTAAGGTCATTTGACCAGTGACAAAGAATAAATAAAATCCACATTGATGATGCAGTTTAAGTTAAAGAGTGAAGGAACAGATAAAACAACAAGAAGGAATTAATAAAAGCAACAGCAGTGTTTAGATAATACGATGTAGCTGTTCTGGTGACAAGGAAAGAAAAGGCTACATTGGAGAAACCATTTACCATAGTCAGCATGAAGGAGCCGAAAAGGAATAAATAAAAGCAAAGAGAGAGGACACAGCCAAAGCTGAAACCGAGCAAGATGTGCCCCTCTTACACTCTGGATGCCTGGCTCCCACAATAACCCTACGCTTGGGCTCTGCAATGAGATAAGTGAAGGAGCAGCATTTTTACGATAAATAAACCTCCTCACCTAAGCAACACCACGAAAGCTGTTGAGGCAGATCGAACTGTACGGCGAGGGAATCCGGGCACGCTGCTCGTGCCATGTGCCCTGGGTGAGTGGTCCTGGAATGAGTGGTGGGCAAATAGGGAACAACCAAGGTAGAGCACTGGCTTGCAGAGCTGCCAAAGCGGCACCATGACTATTTTCAGCCCAGAAGATGACAGAGCCGGGCCTGTCACAGATGTAGGACGAACCTGGCAAGGCCTAGCCCTGCTCACCGGAACCGGAGTGAATGTACGAGCGGGCAGGCCCTTGCTGAAAAGTACCAGGTTCTGCTGGGCCCTGCAGCCCAAAGCAAAGACCAGAGATAAAGAATCAGTGGAGGACATTGAGAGTGCCATACACCAGGTGGCAGTCATCACATTAGGGTGCTGCAAGATCGCCCCTGCCTACCCAAAACCAGCACAAGCGCGCGCCTCGCGCGGCAGCAGGGGGAGGGGCCTGCGCGATTCCCTTGCGGGAGCGTGCAGCAAGGCGCGATTATTGTGACCATATGGCGCCGCGCGCTCCCGCAAGGGAATTGCCAGACGTGCACGCGTTGCCATTGCAAGCAATGCAACGCGTGCACGTTTTTGCCCCCAAAGCTGTGCCGATAGCTAAAGGTCTCTCCTAAGCAGCGCATGCGCGCTGCGTAGGCGAGACCTAACAACCCAGCAGAGACACAAACACTCACCAATCTGCAAACTATCTAACGATGCAGCTTTGAGAGTACATGGTCTTAATGTCGACAGGCACAAATATAAGCACCGAAACGTCCACATTATACAATAAATTATGAACTAATAGGGACTGCTATTCTCTTCAAATACGCTTGGTTCTGGTAAAAATAACACATGATATATCAATAACAACCCTGGCAGGAAGTTTGGGAGGGTCCCGACTCACACTGTGATTACTGACACAGTGTCCACTCCGGTTCTGTGAAGTCACTAGCACACTAGCAGGGACATTTTAAGGATTTTGGAGGCCCTGGCCCAAACGTATTATTGGGGCCCCTGTTGGGAACAGTTTTGAATTCCTGATTCAATTTCAGCTTGTTCATGCAGTTTTTGGCCAGATCACTAACAGGCACATTTGTCCAAATTCTAAATGTCTTTACATCAAATATTCAGGGATAGTGCTGTGTGTTTTCAACATTGTAACACAGCAGTAGCAGCTCACTAATTATGCTACAAATAATCTCTGTGACACCCTCCCATTTCTCATATGTGAGGTCCTGTTTTGAACTAAAAGAAAGTTTTTTGTATGGATGTTGCATGAAACAAACACAACATTTCTATGCAAAATATCTTAATAGTCTCTCACATATCGCCCACAATAAAAATAAATTAAAGGAAACATGGTATTTAAAATAAATTGTTTAAGAATTAGTACACGTCATAAGGGCAAGACTCTGCAGAACAGAGCTGGCTCTGTCTGGGGGCCCCCTGAAAGACTGGGGCCCTGGGCTATAGCCCACTTTGCCCATGCCTTAAAACGTCTCTGCACTCTAGGTGTGTGATCAGGGCCTGCTAACGGGCATATCTCTTGACTCTAGGGAATTCGGAGAAGGCTTCCTTCTGGTATAGCAGAGTAGGGCAGCACTTGTTTGGAGCCAGACTGAGGAGGAAGGTAGTGATAGTGATGCTGTGCAGAGCCGGTGGGAATCAAGGTTTAGTAATGTGGGCAGAGGCGAATGTAAGCGTTTCTAAAGCGCACGCAGTCCTGCCAAGTACCACACATCAGGCATTAGACTATCGCATTTCAGTGCGGTGTTCCTCATCACCGCACTGAAATGCAAAGTCACGAACTATAGCGCCTCCTCAGCTGTCAAACTGGAGCGCTGCTATAATGCACAATGCTGACTGAAAGCTGCAGTGCCAGCGCGCTGCTCCCGTTAGGCTTGGGGGGGATGGCTGAGCTGCTCACAGCTCTAGCTTCTACTCCGCTACAATATAATAATAGGACACCTTACACCACGTGGCATTACATTCACTGACATCGAATGTACCCTTTTGTACGTATAAGGGAAATTGTATACTCAAAATATACCAGAAATGCTTAAGTATCATTATGCACATCTGCACACCAATTCAATCTCAATCACATTAAATGTGTGCCCCTGGCTGGGTCCCTTAGCACTGGAAATAGCTCCGCCCCCATAGCCCCGCCCCCCCCCAAGCCCCGCCCCCTAGTCCACATCTCAATTTGGCGAGTACCTGCACTTATTTTTTTCCATTTTAATCACTGATCCCCCCCAAAAAAGATTGATAGGCCCTTGATTGCCTGTCAGAACAAAACGTCTGGACAACGAGGCATCATTCTGCTGGGAAACGTGAGCTGCACAATGTCAACAGAAAGACGGGGATACCTACTCATTAAGGTTGACCCCAAGTTGGATAACTTAGCCACGTAAGAGGCAGGCTCAATTGCCCAGCGTGACCTATTTGGAGAGCCTAGAACTAGGGAAGCATGCCTCAACTTTTGCAACACTGGATAAGGCTCAGGCCTCCATCAAAAAGATCTTCAAAAAGCAGATTTTTGGTGGTGCGGGGAGAGGGAGAGGAAGCTCACCCGGCCAATTTCAGAATTAACGTCCTCAAACAGGCCAAGAATCTAGGAGACGCCAATGGCAAGATGAAAAGAGATTCAGTGTTTTTTTCCTTCCCGCTGCAGCAAGTGAGTCCTTCAGAGGAAAATAAAACTCCACACGAAGTTATTGCGGTAAGTTTGATCCTCCTCTCATAAGTTCAAATAGGTAGGAGATTAGCCATGTAGTTCACAAGTGGAGAGAAGTCTCCAAAGACCCCTGGATCCTTCAGACGGTCATGGAGCAAACCAACTCGGAGATTTAGTTCCTGCTTAAATTTCATGTGTGTTACTTACCCTTCCATTCCATAAGAGTGTTTGTTATTTATTGGATGTTTTGTTTCTGTAGTTTTGTTTTGTGAAACTTATTACTCTTGTGTAGTGAGTACTCTGAACTGAGTTGCAGCCATGTGTTTACAATGGACTATGACTGAGAGTCCTGTAGTTGAGGCTGAAGGCAGTGAGAGTTTTTCACAGTGGCTGTCACTCGTTCGAAAAGTGTTCAAAATAGATGGTCATCCAATCGTTGGCTTCTCTGCAGAGAGCACAGAGCAATGGCCATGTATGCCAGTTGTAACTTTATTCTATGCAAATGTGTTGCAAGGAGATAAAAAGTGGGCAAAATATTGACAAAGTGTGAATAAAAAAAAAGGATTGCTTACAGGTGTGTGGCATGTTGGGTAGTGAAGTGAAGGAGATATGAGGAAGTACATACAGGGGAAGTGAATAGACAGTGCTGAAGAGGAAAGAGATGATGTGTGAGATATGCAGCTAAAGGATTTCAGTAAGATGTGAAGAGAAAAAGGGCATGAGTGTCTAACATAGACTACAGAGGAATGTGGGGTAAAGGGAAGAACAGGAGTGATTGACACCACTGAAGACCACCTCCCTTTCCACAGATCTCAGTAATGTTTAATTCACAGTCTCATACTGTCAGAACTGAAATAATTTCAATACGATTTGTTACTCATTTATCTTATACAGCTAACACCCATTGACAAAGCCAATAGTCCTGGCTTGTTTTAAGTGTGTCTGTTGTAGTGTTATATATCTGGTTGCAATAACAGAAAAGCACAGAAAAGCAGTAAAATACCACAGATTTTTAGTTTACATATTTAAACCAGGCCCTTAAGATCCCCCTTCCCCCAGTTATTTCATCCCACCTAAAGCCATGTGATAAATGCTAATTAGTAAGACAATATTTTACAGAATTCATGGTTTAATCTGTATTTCAATGTGTAAAGAAATGGGGAAATTAGAATTTAACCTCAAAAGTTAAATGGAAAGGGCATATTATGTTATAGAGAACGGTTGTATAGTGTTCCCAATCGCAAGGGGTTAGTGAAATAGGGTTTGGCAAACTTTTGTTTTATCACACTCCCACAATCAGGCATATTTGAGAATAATTGACATTCTTCAACCTGGCTGCTGTATTCCCATTTTGTACGACTGCGTGTTGTAGTATGAAACTATTGGTCTACCTCCCAATTACTATTTTCTTTACATGTCCTGTTTGCAAGTCACGATGAAGCAGTAACTGGTGGCCTACAGGATGCACTTTCCCGAAATCAAAGAAAGAAGGTGCAGGAGAGGGTGGCAGTAACACAGGGGGTGGTTCAGCCAATGAAATGCAGGATGTCTGAGAGGAAGAGTAGCAGCGGTGATGGTGCGGAGGCAGGATGGCTGGGGCTCTCTGGGAATCTTTGTGGACTGCAGGCGGGATGCAAGAGGGTAGAGCCAGCTGAAGTCTTAAGGAGAGGGGAGTGTGAGCCCCAAAGCGGGGTTTTGGTGAGAGAGGCACAACACAGGCTACTGACAACGACTTTTGTGTGAAAAAGGCCACTTTTATTGAAACAGGTGCACATCACACATTTTCCTAGGCATTCCGTCTGTAACTATCTACAGCCCACCATACTAAACGTCTGTAATTGTGACCTTTAACCTCTTCTACAGCTTATCAGTGCATCTAATAACATCTAACTAAATTAACTTCCTACAGTGTAATCTTTCACTTCCTGCCTAGTCCAGGTGAGAGCTTGTTCACACCCTCCCTATCAGCCTGGTTCACCGATGGCAACAACAATAAAATGAGCTAAACTCGTGCAATTTTCTCGGCTAACTGCACCTGTCTCAAATTGACAAGGACACATCACATTGTCCTCTGTAAACCTGTACCAACATAAAGTACCCCGTGGAACCTGTATCCACATGACAATGGATTTCCCACAACTGTAGGAAAAAATCTGGAGTAGGTGGGAGAGCCAGCATCTTCTTCCTAACCCCGGTACCCTGCCAGCCACCAGGCCACCAACACAAAATGGTGGCGATTAGCCCAATTACTGAGGCTATAATCCTTTGCTTCATCCCCCCCCCGCCCTTGGTAGATATAGCCCAAAAACCTATGGACAGTCGTCAGACTGTACCTCTCCCCCAATCATCCTGGGGGGGGGGGCATACTTCCCGCTGGTTGGCTGCCCACCAAATCCTTAATGGAGCGGTTGCCATTCAGCAGGCCCTCGTGGCAGGAGGACCTGTTTGCTGCAGCCTCAGTGTTCCACATGTGTAAATTAAATTGCAAATCGAGTCCCGTGTGTAGCACAGACATAGCTCCAAGGTTTCAGATTGCTATGTGTGACATTTTCATCATTTCAGTGTAAATTTGAGTGACATTGCAATGACTATGAGTGACACTTTCTCGCAAGCAAAATCAACACACTAAAACTCGTGAATTAACAGCCGCTGCGGCAGACAGCACCAGGCATTGATGGGGGGGGGGGGCAAGAGAGGCTGAGAGGCACACAGATACCCGGGCGACAGCTGAGTGAGCCAGGGCGGTGCATTGTTTGTAGTATGTTGTGCAGCTTGCGAAAACTAGTGACCAGAGACTGTGACATGTCACTGCATACCTTCAGCTGATTGAACGCTATTATAATTGTGATTCAGATTATTAACACTAGAGTCTGACACTAGTAACTTACTTAAATTGTGAGGAGAGCCGCTGGAATTCGGTTTAAAGCTAGGCCGCCCGCCTCCTAAGTCCTCCTGGCCGCAACGAACAGCTCCCTTGGCAAACATGCCACCCGGGCCGCATCAGGTCTGAACGCCGGAGGTGTGACACGCAGGAGTCGTTATCACAATCAGAACCCCCTTCACATTACTGGCAACATCACCAGGGACAAACACTGGTAGGGTGGCTCTCTGTCCAGATCCAGCGGGGATGGGCCCCCATCTCTGTCCTCTATTCACAGTCTCTGTCTCTCCTTTCACAAGCTCCATCTCTCTCTCTCTCTCTCCTTGCTTCTCCCCTGTTTTGTGGGTGAAATAATTTTCCCTTTGTGATGTGATTAAAATTTCCAGTCACACGGCAGTGAAGGGCACCGCTCTCAGCGCTTCCCCTCTGCTCCCTCCTTTCCTCGGCCCTGGGTTGCATTCAGGCTCAGAAGCCGCAGAGACTGGGCTCCAGCGGCCGCCGCAGTCCATGGGGTTGGGTCCCAGCGGTCGCAGGGATCATTCATGATTAAATTTAAATTACCGCATCACCCTCCCACAAACTTTACTTTATCAAAAGTGCAGACATCCCGCTCGCACAGCTGCAGGAGGTGACGTACTGCAGGAATATTTCCAATTTGAATTTGAACATTGTAGCCAGCAGCTAGCTCAGCTAGCACCCCTCGTAGCCTGCCGGGAGCAGCGCGCTCGCCACGGCTCGCTACCACTCCAGCTGGTTTTATTGAGCATAGCAGTGCTGACAGCCGAGGAAGGCGCTATGCATATTATGCGTGACTTTGCATTTCAGTGTGGTGATGCGCCGCCACACTGAAATGCGTTAGTCTAATGCTTGATGCGTGGTACTTGGCAGGGCTGCACAGAATGCATAAAAGTGAGGGGCATATTCTCAAGGACACATCGCCGAATTAGCGGCACTTTACCGCCACGAAAGTGGCGATAGATTTATTTCCCTATTCTCAAGCCTGCGCTAACAGCCGACATCGTCAGTTTACCTGCGATAGCTGCCGCCAAAAACATCGCCAAGGCTGACAGCGACAACTAGCGCTAATCATATGCAGAGTAGGCGTTCCCGTGCAAAAATTCACGATAACACCACTTCGCGATATTCTCGACGACCAGCCAGATCGGCGATGCGGTCCAAAAACAGGCGATAAGGCGCGTTAGCAGCAGGGACTTAAGACCTGCTTTTTCTGGTCTTAAGTCGGACGAAAACCTGCAGTATAAAGGGAGCCCAGCCCAGAGCCACATCTGAAGACCAACACATGCCATGGAGCTACTAATCATGCAGCTTGGAGACCCAAGAGGGCCACAACACCCACCGCCACCACCCCCAGGACCACCCCCGCACCCAGGACCAACCCCCCCGGACTACCACCGAGGCAGCCCAGAACAAGACAGCGGACCTTCTGAAAACGCATCAGCCTCAGAGACTTAACGTCAGAGGATGTCATTGCCCACTACAGGCTCAAAAGGACAACCATCCTCCGCATCCTGACCCACATTGCCCACAGGCTGACGGTACCAACACAGCGGACAACCAACATCCCTCCGCAGACAAAGCTGCTGGCTGTGCTGCACTTGTTGGCCTCTGGTACCTTCCAACCAACAACTGCCAGAGTCGGAGGAGTCTCACAGCCAGCCCAATCAAAGTTCCCCACACCTGTCATGGATGCCATCATCAGCTTGATACCCAGCACCTTCACTTCCCCCACACTGTGCAGGAACAGCTGGAGACCAAGCAAGGCTTCTACGCCATAGCTGGCTTCCCGCACGTGTTGGGGCAATTGACTGCACACATGTCCTACTTGTGCCCCCTGCCGACACTGCACACAAGTACCGCAACAGAAAGCACACGCATTCCATCAACGTGCAGGCAATAGTGGACCACCGGGGACTGTTCACCAATGTCGTTGCCAACTTCCCAGGCAGTGTGCATGATTCCTACATCTTCCGACAGTCCATCATCAACCAGCGGTTTCAGGATGGCACCTATGGAAATGCACTGCTCGTTGGTAAGTACCAACGGAACACACCACACACCTCAACTCCACAATCATACAACTCACAACTGTGGGAATGCACACGTAACAAAATCACATACAACATGCCAACCAACATGCCCACCTACCAGACACGACAACACAAGGAACTGTGGTAACAGGGGCCAGACATGTAGACAAACCATCCACAAAGGCATAGCCCCTCTGCCACACAATTGCAGAATGTGGGGAGAGGTGGGAACCAACAATGTGCGAAGGAGGCAATGGACCCATGAATAAGAATGCACACAATGCCAAGTGTAGCGGTGATGTGCTGGACAGTCTTGAGTATGCAGAGCACAGGCATGTCCATGTGGACACATACTGCTGGTGTTTGCAGTGTTGTGGACAGTGGACGCAACCATGTTACCTCAGGCAGTGGGGAAGACCTTGGACATGTAACTATGTCGCCCCCCCTGCAAGCGTAAGCGTAGTGGGCTGGGCCGGCGTACGCCAGTCCAGCGTAGGAGTGTGAAGAAATGGCCCGGGGCTCTGGGCGTGGTTCCGTTCTGGGCTCTGGGCGTGGTTCAGTTCCGGGCTGTCCACAAAAGTAACTATGGCGTGTGTCTCTGTTGTGGTGTCGGCGCCACCCGGCCCTTAATCGACAATGTTGCAATGTAGTGTTGTAGGGATTCTGCACATACACAGAACTATGCACAGCAATGCGGGACTTCGGTGTATAGGGGCTATGCCTTCCTACAGCCTTAGTACCCACGAGCCCACGACCGGCTAGCTATAGTGTCCCACCTGCCCTCCTATACACAGATAGAGAAACAGGTGTTTAGACAACCCAGACCACAACACTCCCCTAATCACTCAGGGATCGTGGTAACAGGTTATTCCCTCTCGCTCAGACTCTCGTACTCATCCACAACAAGAGATTGACAGAGTCACTGAGTTAGTTTAAAATGTTTATTTTAGCTAACGTGCTCTAAAATGCAATATACAAGCCACTACTAAAATTAGAATGCATAATACAAACATTGTCAGCATTGTAGCAAGTCCATACATTATAAAAGGAGAAATCATTGTATATTGATTCTGGAGACAGGACTATAAAACCTACTCTCCCTCCCCATGGACGGGAAAACTAAGATGATATCATAGAAGATCTCTGGGTTTGTATAGCAGACCCCATACCTCTAAGACATAGATTGTGTCTCTACATCACAGCTCCATACAGCTTTTCATTCTTGAAAAGTCTCTCCTCAAGTGTGTCTGCGTATAACATGCATTCTCCTAATATCAAAAATAAGGTGCGTGTCCCACAAACAGCAGCTTCAGGGTATGTTTTGTCTATGTGCTAGGGCCTGACCAGATCAAAATATCAAGGGACGGTGTTGTTTGACCTTGCTCACGATGTTCAGGCTAAACTCCCGGAACAAGCAGGGAACCAGCACAGCCAGCGGGTCGCAGGTGACCAGCGAAAACATCCTTGCATAAGAATAAGCCTGTAGTGTTGTGTGCAAAAGAAGCATCATGGCCTCCGGACCCATTCTAACCTAAAAATGTCAACGGGGTCCCTTAAATCCACATGACACCCTCCCCCTGGCCAGGTTGCAGAAGAATAGCAAAAACAAGGTCCAAGTCGCAAGCAGAGTCAAAGCACTGAGCTTAGCAGGGGCAAAGTTCCAAAAAATCAAAATCATTATAAGGTTGATTAGTGGTAAAATACGAGAAGAAGAAAAAAAAAAAATGTCTTGTTGAACATTAATCATCAGAATCATATGAGATCCGTTGAACCTTGGAAGGCAAGGTGTTCCAAAAGACGGTCCCCCTCCTCAAAGACAAGGAGGGACAACATCCAATTCAACAACTCGAAGGAGCATACGTGCTCATCATAATCCATAGCTTCAAAAGCATGGTCGTACATCCTGTATCGTACTCAATGTAGCTGTGGTGCAGCAGGCGCGACGCCCCTTCACAGATGTCCCATTGTGCCAGCACTCCATTCACGGCCGCCATCAGCATGCGGGTACCAGTTGCACATGATTGATCATGACGCAATAGGGGCCACAGCAACAGGTCGTAATCAGGGCAAGGCCATATGGCGTTTGAGAGGCACAAATCCAAAGCCCAGGAGAAAGGACAGTCGCGGCACCAAAAACTGGATGAACGCATGTAAAGTATGCGTATCTGTAAGTCACATTGTAGGCAGCACCCACAACAGCCATAGACAGGCAACCAAGGAATTCCTGCAATCGGCTACGGTACAGCTCCAGCTGGACCGGATGATCGAGTACCACATGAAGGGCAGCCATTACGAAGTAGTAAAACAAGTACCAGGCCAGCACCAGCAAGCAAGAGGATCAACGGCAAGCCACCAAAAGCGCTGGAAAAAATGGAATGAATAAAAGCCGTAATTACACCAAATATCGTTTGAAACGAGGACACAAGACCTGAGCCCACCAATTTAAAAAAAGGTGCAAGGCCTTCTGTGTCAGAAACATTGAATATTTGGTGTATCAACTCCCCAAAATGTAGTGGGAGATTGGTATTTAATAGGGAGTGTATTTCACTTGATGTCCGAGCCACCTGTAGCTTGAATGTTTCACGGGCCGAGGTCAAGGCAACTTCATGTTGGAATAACAGTGCTTTGAGCCTACTTAATTTGTTGAAGCTTGCTTTCATAGTGGGAACAGAAGGCCACAAAGAGCTATCAGCAATGCCATGCGGGGGCGGACACAGGACGTTGCTGCAAGAGGGACACCGTTGCCGATACACCGGCGTGCGCCGAAGCCATGTCCTCATGTGCAACTGTGATCAACGCATGTCTGCGGTCCTCGTTGGGAATCAGCGGATCCCCAACGGAAGGAATTGTTACTGTCGGAACTTGTTCCGGGGACAATTGGTATTTATATTTGGACGGAAACCCCTGTGGGTATTTCGTCCCGTCTCTGGTAGCCGCTACGGCTGCCAGTATGTCGGTATCGACTTTTGTCATAGACCTTGTGATCTGCTGCTACTGAACAAGTGGCTACTGCATTTCTGGCTGCCTCGTCAGCCAGAGTGTTGCCTACAGCGTGTGGTCCCACGCGCTGATGGCCAAGAGTATGTATTACATGTGTAAGTGGCAAGCCCTCTTTGAGAGCCGCCACTCGTACCCAAAGCGTTTTATGCTTGATCGTGTTACCCACATGACATGACAGAAGCATGCACCCGGAGGGCGGGCGAGCCCGAATGGAATAATAAAGGAGTGCTCGGGGTCTTGGCTCATACATGCCAACTGTTGTGTGGGTATCTTCATTGCCGCAGCATAAGCCAAAGGCCTAGCGTCAATCGCAGCGCGAGTTCAGCCAGGCCTGAAATCCACATCTGTGTCTGCCCTATCCTTACCATGGCCTACACACAGGTGGCCGCCCACCTTCAACGGCCAACATTACAGTGTTGTTGTCAGGCTTGCGGATATGCGCAGACAGGCATGACAATGGTGTGCCGTAGGAGTGCAAGTGATGCAACCGCGCAGCGCACACAAGTAAATAGGCTTGGGGGAGGGACGAGCAGCTGTGAGGCTACGTAATACACATTGATCCCGCACATTAGCCAGAAGCAATACATGGCAAACATGAATCCCAAAGTCGCACAAATCACACAAAACTTGTAAGTCTGCCAACACAGCATGCTGACACCAATTTACACTAATCTCACTTACCTCTCACAGGTGATCAAGGATATGCACTCTGCCCGTGGATGATGACACCCCTCCGAGCCCCGAACACCCCGGCCCAGAGGCAGTACAATGTGGCCCACAAACGCACCAGGGTCATTGTTGAGCGCACATTTGGCATGTTAAAGTCACGTTTCAGGTGCCTGGACATCACAGGTGGAATACTCCTGTACAGCCCGGAAATAGTGTGCAAGATGATCATTGCATGTTGTGTATTGCACAACATATGTGTACGCACCAATGCCCCATGGATGCAAGTGCCAGATGCAACGGACAATGATGAGGAAGATGAGGCAGGTGGACCGCACCCCACTGCAGCAGCAGCAGGAATAGCCCGAAGGAACACAATCATTAGCAATTTCTTCGCATGAGCACGTCACATTGTGACTGTCCTTAGCAATCATGGAACAGTACAAAATGACCACATGAACAGCCTGTGCAAATAAATTCATTGCAACACACATTCCCTCTGTGCATGTCAGTCCTCTGCATTAGCACATCACTCTGACAAGTGTAAGTGCAACATTAAGTGCTAACAATCTCACAATTAGCATATAGATGGTGGGTATGTCACCTCTGTACAGAGAGGCTGTTTAGGGTGTCACGTATTCGAAATGCCATTTCAGGGTGTCAAATGTAGTACGTAATCCCACTCATCAGCGTATCACATGTGTACAATGACATGCCTTGAAGGCTGTCATTGGTGTTCAAAAAAAGACAACAGGGTGTCATTTGGGGTCAAATATGACATTTCGGGTGTCATTTGGGGTCACATATGAATTTCGGGTGTCATTTGGGGTCAATTATGGAATTGCGGGTGTCATTTGGGGTCCAATATGGAATTGCGGGTGTCATTTGGGGTCAAATTTGAACCACCCTGATGCAGAGATGCATCCTGTGACTCAAGTCCCACAACATGAGCAACATGGGCGTAAGGGGGATGGGGGCACAGTGAACACCTCAGCAACATGGGAGATGCACGCCAGCCAAAAAGCCAGCAGGAATACCTTGCGTGGAACACACCAAGGTGTCCCCTGGACATATGTGCCATATACAGATCACATGTGTACACGGACGTCATCCATCAATAGTAGTGAACAGTGTCAGCTAATAGGTGCAAGGTGAGAAGTCACGCGCCTCCTCACAGCTACCTGTACACATCACTGTCAGACTGCAGCAAAACACCACTACTACATCTGAGCATGCAAAATTGACCGTGAGGGCACGTACATGGATGGTTAGGGTTTAACCGTGCCGGAAGGCGAAGCAGTGACATCCCCCCTCCCCAATCCACATCACTTTTCCAGAATGCAAGCAGATGACAAACTTACATTAGGGATGTAAGCACCTTTGTCTGAACTAGAAGGCGGTAGCACATCTGCACCTCCGACCTTGGAATTGCATGCGCCCGGCACCCCCTGAGAGATACCATAGCAGCTGATGACGACTCCCACACTACGCACAGCGCTAACCAAAGACCAACGTATACACACCCCACACACAGAAGTCCTTGCTCGCAGTTCTCTTGCATGGAATGACCTTCACACTTACGCACAGACCATCCCAGGAGTCCAACCGCTGCACACTCTAACAAATCATTGCTCCGAGCTGTGGCATCCACATAACTTGGACTTAGGCATTTTTACACACAGCCCTATTTCCTACATTGACGTGGGGCTAAGTTGGGAAATTGCGAGATTGTTGTTTAGGAGCAATGAGGCCACAGGTAGTTCACACATTCCCAGTCATCTCACTGCCTGTCTGGGTCACGGTCAAACATGCACATTGATATCAGTTCCCAGGGAGTACCTTTTTTTGGAATCACTGCCCCTACATTCATCCATAATTTCATACTTGCTTGATCATAGACATGACATATCTGTGTGAATTAGAATGTTTTGGTCACATTCGGTGGAGTGTTGAAGCTGGACCAGTACATGGCCATGCAAACCCCACTTTACATTGTTGCCCCTTGGAGGGCCAGCCTTGTGTATGTGCATGGGTTTGCACATGCATGGGTTTGTTGTGAGATTGGTGATGTGTGGGAAGACCGCTGTAGCCTACATAGATTCGATTGTGGTCGGTGTTCAGCTGTGAGTCACAATTTACACAACTGCTTACTTGAGACCTTTCCAGCATAGGTGCTTTTACAAACTTTAAATAAATAAATTATTTAAGACAATGTAAAAATAAGTTTATTTAGAGTATGTAAAACAAACCTTTACACTGCTGCCACAGTTCCTGTCTCCACTGTTTCATTTATTACTTTCTCTTTCAGTGCCTGAAGGCTAAAGAGTGCACTTGTTTCTATCTGGTTCAGACATCAGGTGAAGGGAGTGACACATCCGCTGGACAGCAAACACAATTAGCTTAGTCAGTCATCTTCTTTGGCCGTGTATCCACAGAAGGTCGCACTTATATTACTAAACAGTTTTTTTTAGCTGGACCAAAAAATTACCTACATGCTGAGAAATGTGTTTTTCATGTAAAAAAGCACTCTATTACTGGTTTATTTTTCCTTAAGCGTAGACATAACTTGGAATGTACCTAGAATGCTGATGTAGCTTATGTTAACCTTGCCTCAACCTTGAGAAAACTGTCAACCATCATGGTCGCCATGACATCTTTCTATCGCAATCATGTAGTATGAGTGTTATGTACTCTGGTCCACAAATGTAGACACATCATAAACAAGTATAAAACGGCGTGGCATTCAACTAGTAACTATGAGATGGATGTTCTCTTCAGAGGCCTTCCCAAACTTCTTTGACTAAGTTATAAGTGTGAAGCTGGAGTTGTCAATCAATCAATCAGAATTTATAAAGCGCAGCAAGTCACCTGTGAGGGTCTCAAGGCGCTGGAGTTGCTAGCTGTTCGCAGAGACGCAGTTAAAAAATGAGGCAATGCAGGAAAAAGCACTCAGAAAAATGGGGGGGAGGATGCAGAAAGTAATAAAAAACGAGGGAAAAGCAGGAGAAAGCACTCAGAAGAACAGAGGGAAAGGAAAGAGAAAGCAGTGAAAAACGAGGGAAAAGCAGCAGAAAGCACTCAGAAAATGGGGGGAAAGGTAGGAGAAAGCAGTAAAAATTAGGCAAAAGCAGGAGAAAGCACTCAGAAAAACGGGGGTAAAGGAAGGAGAAAGCAGTGAAAAATGAGGCAAAAGCAGGAGAAAGCACTCAGAAAATTGGGGAGGAAGCAGAGCAGTCGCAGGCTCCTGGAGGGAGTGCTGCGGGCGGTGGGGCGGGAGGGGCAGGGTGGAGGTAGTAAACTCCGACATCGGTCGAACGGAGTTAAGTACATAAATAAATAAATAAAACAAATTACATTGCGCGCGCTGCAACGCCAAATGGCGATTCGGCGCACGCAATGTAATTCGTTTTATTTATTTATTTATGTACTTCACTCCGTTCGGCCGTATGCCGGAGTTTACTACCCTCCACCCTGCCCCTCCCCCGCCCCACCGCCCCGCAGCACTCCCTCCAGGAGCCGCGACTGAAGCAGAGCAGGGCAGCAACACGGGAGAGCTGGCCTGGGGAGTTGTCTATAGGGGAAGAACTCCATACCACATTATCATGATAACCACTAACTGTGTACAGCTCTTCCATTCAGATCAATTGTAAGTCAACCTATGGAGACTACAATCTGGCTTGAATTCAACCCCGGGACCAAAGTTGCTTAAAGATGAGGTTTCATCAAGTGCATGTTGTTTGCATCTGTGGTATGTGAGGAGACAGTGGGTTGTTATTTTTGGACATTCATGGTTGTACTAAAGGCTTTTTAGCTTCCAGCCCCCTCCTCCTTGCAGTCTTCATCCTCGTACAATTCCTTACACTGAGCCACAAGGACACTACATAATGCTGAAGCATCATGGCCTTTGGTTAAGTGTTGCTCAACCACAGGAGCTGAATGTGCATATTTGTGTCCTGAAGTCAAAAGAATTGTAGGCTACATTTCCAAAATATACCCAAAGGCCTCATAAATGTAACTGCTTGCTAGAGCTCAGAGAAACCACATTTTCCGTTACAGAAGTTATGGGTGTAGAGCATTTTCTGCAGAGACCACAGTCTTTGCCTAAGAAATGCTGTATCATGTCCAAAGTTACTTCAAGAGCAGAGGGAACTCTCAGAGGGGGCAGGGAGGGGACAATGTGAGGCACCCCTCTTTTGCCTAGGCTTAGAGCCGGTGTGTCCACTGTAGCTGTAGAAGGGCTCGATCCATGGCAGATTTTCAGCACACACATGAAGTAAAATGACATACAATGAATCCAATTTATATTCATAGTCATAAGCTATCCTGGTAATCTGAAACAGATGTAGCCATGAAGGGGAAACATTGGAAACCCCTGTTTTTTGGATGGAAGGATATGTTGAGTCCCCCATGCAGTGGCGTAGCTGGGGGGATTTGCCCCGGGCGGCACTGTTTTTGGGGGCAGCTGAGGTGAGCAAATCATGTCTGTTTACTACCACTGTCCCCCCGCCCCCTGACAATAAGTCGTCCGTCGGCTGCCAGGCACCCTCTCCCCGGAACAAGTCTTCCGCCGGCCGCCACCCCCCGCTCTTACCTGCACCGGTCGGCAAACTTTAACTTAGGGTCCACCCGGGTGGCATTAGGTCTTGCTATGCCACTGCCCCCATGTGAGATCATTACAATGGCAAAATACTGAAACTTATGTTATACCGGTAAGTATTTTTCTATACGGATATGGACCTGGTTATCAATGTTGAACGTATGCTTGGTGTACTCGGTGTGCTAAAACTGTGAAACTTAATAAAGATGATTTTTAAAAAAAGGAAATCCCTGGCTGACTTTCCATCTCTGTTAGCTTGTAAATGCATGCCTAAAATCACACTTGCTGAGAAATCCCCTTCCATGTTATCAAACATGATGCCTAGATATTGAAGTCTGATAAGCCGCAACATTCTGATAGCCCCAACCTCTTTGAGGGAAATGAGTTTTTAAGCTAATTTGTTTGTTCTGCGAGCTGCTACTAAGAATCTTCAGTAAAATGGTTCCACAACAACCATCTTAAACTCAACCCTAACAAAACTGAGATCATCCTCTTCTTGCCCAAAAACAACCCTCTCCCCATTCAAACATGGATCGCTGACCTTAATGCCCTTAACTGCCCTCTCTCCCTCGCCGAATCTGTCAAATCACTCGGCATCACCATCAACAATAATCTTACACTAAACTCCCATGTTATAAATTCAGCAAAAAGTGCACTTTTCACTCTCCGACATCTCAAAAAAATCAAACCCTTTATTCCAACGGAAGACTTCAAAGTAATTACCCAATCTCTTGTCCTATCCAAAATCGACTACGGAAACGCCCTTCTCTCTGGTACTCCCAAAATCCACCTTGCCCCCATCAAATCCGTCCTCAACCTCACAGCCAGACTTACAGCAAACTGTAAACGTTATGACCGCATCTCACCTGCCCTCAAGGCCCTCAAATGGCTCCCCATCGAAGGTAGATCCTCCTATAAAATTGCTTGTATTACACACAAAGCCCTCTATCAGAAGACTCCAACCTACCTTTCAACTAAACTCAAAAGCTGGCTGCGCCCGAACGCTGAGAAGCACCAACACACTCCTTCTAATACCCCTCTACTCAAAAAAGCACCTCACAATCCCGCTCCTTCTCTGGCAAGGCCCCAACCATCTGGAACGCCCTCCCCAAAGACCTTCGATGCAACCCCTCCTATGCCAACTTCAAAAGAAACCTTAAAATACACCTCCTCACTAAATATTGGGGAAATTAACCTGTTCTCCTTTCTGACTATTTTCCCTCCTCCTGCCTTAGGCAATCCCGCCTACCCCTCACACCCACTCACCCCCCCTCATACCCTCCTCACCCCCTCCCCTTCATTATATTCCCCCTCACCCTCACGATGTCCCTTGAGTCCTCCTTGGCATATTGTAAAAGTGCTTTCTATAATGACACTCTTGTTCTCTCAATTGGTGTTTTGTTTATCTTATATGCACCCTTCTCACTATATACTCTAAATGGTTCCTTCTATTTTTGTCTGATCATCTGCAGAATTTGTTTCTTACATTGCTACTTCTGCTTTCTTGTTTATTGCCATTGCTGTTGTAAAGCGCTCTGATACCCTTGGGTGGAGCTAGCGCTATATAAAACCTTCAAAATAAATAAATAAAATAACACATTGCTGAACTGCAAGAGAGAGCTTTTTCTCCCAAAGCCACCTTAAAGTCCAAGAAAGTCAAGAACTGAATATCTAGTAGGACAACTTGGCCTAGGACAGATAAAACCATTGAGAGAATGATACCTACATCATGTGATCAAGAGCATGGTTGGGGATCTCTCCATCTCGTACAGGAGACCAGCGGAGCCCAGTTGGAGCATGAGTTTAGGGCATAGTTACAGAGACCTTCAGCTCTGGTAGGTCAAGTGGTCCTCATAATTCTCTAACCTCTCAAAGTTTCTTCTGTGGCTGATGAGGTGTGAACTTCTGGTCACAGTGCAGTCCACAGAGGGCTGTTCCACTATAAAACATATTATTAAATTAGGAACACAGCTACGATTTTGGCCACTCAGGTCAAAATATAATAACGTCAATTGAAGCACTCCCCGACACTAAATACATGACATTTTTCTGATCTTTTCAGACATGTCACACCATCCATATATGTGACTCTGTGGCCCTTGTGTTATCACGCCATATCCAAGCAATCAACAAGAATAAATCTGGTATTGTTTGGTGCCCATGTTGGAGTCTCTGCAAAGGGGACAGGAGTTGGGTGAATGTGGAATGTGACTTGCCGCCAACTTGGAAACATCGGATTTTATTTACAAGCCCCTTGCGCTGCCGGTGTGTCACTTTTTGTGACGCACCAGCGGCGCAACCTGCTGCTCCATATTTACAAGGACACGTAAAGCCACCCTGCGTAGCTTTTCATGTCCTTGTAAATATGGCCCCTTCACACACAACACTTTGCGTGAAAGGGGCGTGCCATGGGTGTTGCTGTGGGTGTCCCCAAGCAACACCTATGGCTTCTGCAGCATTTCCAGATTTACAAGAAATCGTAAACCTGGAAATGCGGCAGAATACTACACCTCCCCAGGGGAAGCGTAGGGACGCACAACGAGGAAAAATGTTTTAATTTCTCCTCGCTTTTTCCTCTTTCTATGCGTGCTGCATTCTGCAGCACACATAGGAAGAGGAAATCACCTCTTGTTATTGTTTTTGTGCAGGAAGGTATTCCTTCCTGCACAAAAACTATCATCCTTGGTGCAAGAGTGCCTGTGTCGGGGAATGGCATCTAATTGTGCGCCAGCGCAGGGGAGAGCAAAGGGATCCGTCATATCATTGTAGATATGACGCATCCCTTTGCTTCAGAATTAACGCAGCGCCACGCGGCGCAGCCAAACGACTTTTGGCACCGGGCTGCGTTAATTCTTTGTAAATTTGGCCCATCATTTTTAAATAGAAAGACGTGTTTAACAGGAACTGCTCCGATAAATGTGTTTATTCCAAGACCTCACAAGCAGCCTGGCTGGTTTACTCAAATTCCAGACTCTGGATAGTTCCAAAGCACTCCCTGTGCCTTTCCTGTGTTTTTAAATATTTTGGGAAAAGGATTCCTCGAGGAGAAGAATTTAGCTTTTTGATGAACTATATCTTTCTTTTTTAAATGCCTGCGGGCTATTTATGGCCAGGGTCACTTTGTCCATCCCATCACAAGAGTAACTATGTTTTTTTCTCGGTTTATGGTCATGTTGCAGGCATCTGCAGTGAATAATGTATGCAGGTGGGGGAAGGGGCACTGACACTTTTTTAGGGATGGGACTTATTTTTCATCATCAGACTGACCCAAAGCAAGAGAGGAAGGCAGAAAAGGAAGAAACAAGGAGGAATAGAAATACAGGAAAACAGTGACCAAGGGGTGAAAAAGAACTGCAGGAGTGAGCTAAGAAGACAGGAAGGGTATGGACAAAAGCCTGAGGTGGAATCAGGACTGAGCCATCCTGGCATTCGGTCACCCCGCCACTCTGCGTTTTTAGCAGCACCAGCAGCGGGTCCCCTTACAAAAACTTTGGGCTCCTGCGCATACATTTTGTTACAAAGTAAAAGCACTGGCTGCGTAGCAAGCATCTGCCACTGGTGTGACCTCATAGCGCTAGATGACTTTTCGATTGTGCGTCAAGTATGAGTTACTGCACCTGCCTGGGCTGCCTAAGTGTGCATGGCCACACAACGCTGAGGAACTCAAGACCAGTATCAACAAGGTGACGCAATTTGATTGACACACATGTACATGATCCTGCAGGTCATGCTGCACTTGTGTACATGCGGCCCCCTGAAAGCATCCCTATAACCCTGGATAGGGAGAGCAAGGCGTGAGGGTGCTGATGAATGTGACAGGTTGTCACGGCTTGGCCTCGCTGCTGTTGTGGGTGCAGCGAACAAGAGACGACATGCAGGGGAGGTGGGCAGTGAGACTTATATGTTTAGGGCCTCATTTATGACAAGTGTTGCATCGCTGTGTGAAAGCAGCGATGCAACACTTCTCAGTGCACCCTCCTTGCGACATGATGGATGCGTCATATTTACTGTATGATGCATCATGTCGCAAGGAATAACAGCTACGTCAGAATTACTGTCGTATCTGTCGGCGCAAAACTGACGCATTGCTGGAGTTGTGTCAGAAGTGTGACGCAACTCCAGCAATGTTCCTTTCACATGGGGCAAGCCCCATGTGAAAGGGCCTGTGACACCCTTACGCCTGCCACGAGGCAGGCGTAAGGTTTTGACGCATTAGCGTCCTAGAAGTGGTGCAGTGAAACCTTATAGATTTCGCTGCGCCACTCCTACGACCCTTTCTTGCGGGGGAACGCCCATCCTGCATACATTATACCTGACGCAGGTATAATGTAGCGCAGGGGATTACGAAGTGACGCATCTGCCTAGATGCGTCACTTCGTAAATATGGCGCAACATGGCGCATTATTTACGCTGCCGCTGCGTTACTAAAAGTGACGCAACGGCGGCGTAAATGTGACGCAGGCCTTCATAAATAAGGCCCTGCGTATGTTAGGATCCCGGGCAACAGAGACCAGTCCTGAAGAAATCATCTGGAATGGAATGGTCTAGCTGGGGAATGTTCTAGATGGTAATAGTCTGGGAGAGGCCTGAATGGAATAATTTTAAGGAGGACAGATGTGGAATGCGTTTGTTCTGGAATTGTCTGACTGACGGATAATTTGGTTAGAATTTGGCAGCAGTGGGGTCTGGCTAGAAGTGGACAGGAGGGGCGCGAACTGATGGGGAATGATCGGGTTGTGTGGTGGGTGGTAGAAGAGAGGATCAACTGGATAGGAGATATGCGAGGGAAATGTGAGGGTAAGATCAACGGTTGAAGAAAAGAGGGCAGGAAGTTAAGTGATGGGGTGTCCTGAAGTCATTGGGTGTGTAATAGTTATCCCACATACATTTATTGAGGAAAATGTATTCCGGAAAGGTTATTTCAAATTTCATTAAAGAGGGCGGTGTGTAACCATCCACTAGTGACCAGT
Source organism: Calotriton arnoldi (assembly GCA_963921515.1). Classification (NCBI taxonomy): domain Eukaryota; kingdom Metazoa; phylum Chordata; class Amphibia; order Caudata; family Salamandridae; genus Calotriton; species Calotriton arnoldi. The sequence continues at coordinate 1,567,400 of CAWUFW010000655.1, forward strand.
TTGGTCAACAAGTGAGTTTCAAGGTACGGTCATCATCACACTGAGATGGAGCAGGTGATACATAGGAGTATATTTACTAGAGTTTGCACACGTGCTCACACTGAACTAGTGGGCCTTTCTAGGATACAGTAAGTAGACTGTAAGTTCTGCATTGAGTTATGCCACACAAGCACCTGTGCAAAATGTTTGTAAATATACTTGGGGGTTAAAAAGTGCTAGAGTTACTAAAGGTGATCTCTGCTTTCTTCTTTATACCCAACTTTATTTGTAATTTTCCCTTAAGCCTTACAGATCACCAGCTGAAGAAAGCTTGAGCATTCTGAAGGCCAGTAGGCTCTGTACTATTGAATCCTTGATCCATCTGGTGGTGTGTACCTCACTGGTAACAGAGCTTTTACCAAAGACAAAAACTTCCCTTCTGTGCGAATGAAATCTGTGTGTAACCTACACCTATATCTCTATAACCCAATAAGGATGCACCAAACATATGTTCACATCAGTGGTAAAATAAAACGAAATACTGCTTTGTCTCCTGTGATTCCACAGCACGGGTCTGAATGATTCATTAATATAATGAACCCTCAAGTTAAAATAAGGTGTTCTTCCTTTAACCAGTAGGTTGAGCCAAAACATGAGATAGATGGAGGGATGTTTTCATAGTTATAAATGTTGGAATGATTTGGTCTTTTATGCTTTTGTCTTCTAGAATATATGATTTTAGTGTGAAAACGTTTTTATATACATATATGTCATGAAGAAGGCGGGGGATCAACCACAAGAACCGCCGAAACGCTGCGTCGACAGATATTGTTTTAGTGAATGTGGGGCATATTATCAAGGGCTTCATCGCCGATTTAGCGGCACTTTTTGCCGCTAAATCGGCTATATTTTTAACGCCCTATTAGCAAGCTGTCGCTAACAGGCGTTAGCGACAGCTTTCAGGCGTTAGAGGCCGGGAATTACATCGCCTTGCATGTCAGCGATATTTATCGCTAATGACATGCAAGGTAGGCGTTCTCACTAAAAGCGACTGTAAACAGTCGCTAACACCACTAACCCCTATTATCAAGGCAGGCGAGCGATAACATAAATCGCGCTAAGCGCGTTTATCGCTAGATTTTAACACCTGCTACTGACTATGACTTACCTGTTTAAGGTATAGGAGGTGGATTCTAATGCTGAATCCACCTTAGCGTTAATGCAAGAATATCGCTGGTTTTCCAGCGATATTCTCAGCATTTTTAGCCGCTATCGCTGGAAATATTATCGCTATGGAGATAAACCTTACTAATAGGGTGTTATCTCAGCGATAATTTCCAGCGATAGGCGGCGTTAACAAAAACGCGCTAAGCGCGTTTTGCGATAAATATCGCAACTCCTTGCTAATATGCCCCTGTGTTTTTAACAAATGGATTGAGGAATGATGTTAATATTTTTTGCAGTAAGGATTATAATTGTTGTCTTGTTTTGTGAATTCCTTGTCTAAAATTTGGGTGGGATGCAACAACGAGGACAAGGATCTCTATTAATGTGATGGTTAATGCGAATATTACTATGTGATGCACACATTATATACAATACATGTTTTCAACGGTGTAGCATATTGAATTTTTTAATGTTTTTGAAAACAAGCGATATTCGCACTGTGACCAGTGTTAGCTTGGTAATAGGGCGAGGGGGATTTAGCCATGTAATCCACCTCCCATTGGATTACATGGCTAAGTCAGGTTTGGACCAGGCGTTAACAAACAAGCGCTAAACGTGTTTAGCGCTGGTTCGTTAATCACCTCCCCTGCCTCGCTAATAGGCGATAGCGACCTTAGCGACTGTTTCCAGTCGCTTTCAATCAATCAATCAATCAATCAATCAATCAAGCATTTATAAAGCGCGCTACATACCCGTAAGGGTTCCAAGGCGCTGGGGGAGGGGGGGGGGCTGCAGCTAGTGGTCGAAGAGCCAGGTCTTGAGTAGTCTCCTGAAGGTCTGAGGGTCTTCTGTCTGCCGAAGGTGGAGAGGGAGGGAGTTCCATGTCTTGGCGGCGCGGTAGGAGAAGGACCTGCCTCCGGAGGCGGTCCTGTGGTTGCGTGGGACGGCAGCCAGGGAGAGGTCGGCGGAGCGGAGTCTCCTGTTGGGTGCGTAGAATGATAGTCGGTCGTTGAGGTATGCCGGGCCGGTGTTGTGGAGTGCCTTGTGTGCGTGGGTGAGGATCTTGAAGGTGATTCTTTTGTCGACGGGGAGCCAGTGTAGGTTTCTCAGGTGGGGAGTGATGTGGTCTCGGCGGGGGATGTCGAGGATTAGGCGTGCAGAGGCGTTCTGGATTCTTTGGAGTCTGCTGAGGAGTTTGGCAGGGCTCCGGCGTAGAGTGCGTTGCCGTAGTCGAGCCTGCTGCTGATGAGGGCGTGTGTGACGGTCTTTCGTGTGTCGGTAGGGATCCATCTGTAGATCTTGCGGAGCATGCGGAGGGTGTGAAGCAGGTTGAGGAGACAGCGTTGATCTGGTTGGTCATGGAGAGTTTCGAGTCGAGGATGACTCCCAGGTTGCGTGCGTGGTTGGTAGGTGTAGGGGCGGCGCCCAGGGAGGTGGGCCACCAGGAGTCGTCCCAGGCTGAGGGGTTGGGTCCGAGGATGAGGATCTCTGTCTTGTCTGTGTTGAGTTTGAGCCGGCTTTCTTCCATCCAGTCAGCGACCGCCTTCATGCCGCGGTGGAGGTTGGCTTTGGCGGTGCGGGGTTCGTTGGTGAGGGAGAGGATCAGCTGGGTGTCGTCGGCGTAGGAAATAATGTTGAGGTCGTGGAGTCTCGACGATGCGTGCGAGCGGGCCATGTAGACGTTGAAGAGCGCCGGGCTGAGGGATGATCCTTGTGGGACACCGCAGATCGTCTTGGTGACTCCGGAGCGGAACGGGGGAGGCGCACTCTTTGGGTTCTGTCAGAGAGGAAGGAGGTGATCCAGTCCAGGGCCTTGTCGCGGATCCCTGCGTCGAAGAGGCGTGTGCGCAGTGTGTGATGGCAGACGGTGTCGAAGGCCGCGGAGAGGTCGAGGAGGAAGAGGGCCGCCGTCTCCCCGTTGTCGAGCAGGAGTCTGATGTTGTCTGTGGCGCTGATGAGGGCGGTCTCGGTGCTGTGGTTCTTGCGGAAGCCTGACTGGGAGGGGTCGAGGATGTTGTTGTCTTCCAGGTAGCGTGTGAGCTGGGTGTTGACGCTTTTAGGTTGGGAACGCCTACTTTGCATGCCATTAGCGATAAATATCGCTGGCATGCAAGGCGGCACCCAACCCGGTCGCTATCGCCTAAAAGCTGTCGCTAACAGCAGTTAGCGACAGCTTGCTAATAGGGCGATTGATCATCGCCGCTTTAGCGGGAAAAGTCCCGCTAAAGCGGCGATAATCACGTTGCTAATATGCCCCAGAGGTTTTACAACACAAAGATCCATAAACCACTTCTTTTAGGCACAGCTTTTATACTTTTCATAATAGGAGCTTGTTTTTAAGCTTTCCTTGGGGATTCAATGGTCTACCAGAAATCTGGTTTTACAAGTGTCCGGTTGACTTGTGAGGTGAAAACCAGAATAGTGGAACACATCAAAGTTTTTTGTGACAGTGTTGAAAAAATAGTTCCATCAGTTGGATGTGTTTACACTGATTTGTTACTTCTGGATCTCTGGATTTGTTACCACAGCCGTGGCCTTTGCAATGCTGAAAAGGTTCAAGACCCATATTTTCGGCTAAAATGTAATTGTTTCCTCTGACCCAACTGGAGCACCACAAGTCAGTCACAAAGGCATGCTGAATTATAAACAACTGACATGCTGTGAGTTAATTGTTAAAGTACTCATCCACCCTTGTCCAGTCATTTGGGCGTTATGCGATTAAGTGGAAATGGAAGTTACCCCCATCACCTGGCCTGGGAAAAGGTGACCTATGGCTGTGCACACGAACAGATTGTAGGCTGGGCTGCATGGTACACTACTTTAAAATCATTTTTTGATTTCAGCCTATATTAATATCTAGGATGAGCTGGAAGATACCAAATCAAAATCAATGTCAGTCCATGTCACTAAACACCATAAAGGGATTATGTTGATTTTGAATCTGAAGACAAAGGGGCTTATTTACAAACCTCTTGCGCCGCCAGTGCGTCACTTTTAATATGGGAAAAAGTGGCGCACCAGCGGCGCAAGGGGCTTGTAAATAAGCCCCAAAGTTTGTTTATTAAAAGTTATAAGAGGTGCTTTATTCACTACCCTGACAGCCAGAGGAAAGTTAATGCAGAAACTATCCCCTCTGTGCTGAGGAAACATCCATTTAGTTCATGCAAAAGTCCTGAAGTAACCATCTACTGAGCTCATAGGCCTTCTCGTTAAAAGGAGGGTGTGCGTGGAGGCTCTGCTGGGCTTGCAGAGGGCTGACAAATAGGTGCGAGTCCAGCTACTACCTCTTGGAGGTGGCTGAATAGAAACACAAGAGTCTCAATGCCCCAGTAACAAGGGGCTCCAACTCTTGTTCCAAACGATGTCAGTGTGGACTTCTGCAGGCCCCAAGGGTGAAAGGGGATCAACATACTGCCAGAGGAGCCTGCTCTTCCCTTTGAAACTTCCCTCCTGTGGCTGGAACGTGCAGAAGGTCCTGCAATAGAGGAAATTCTCTGAGGAGAATTATAGTTGATTAGCTGGTACTGTAATTTCTTGTGTGTCTGAGAACTGCCTTGTTGGGACACTCTGTAACTAGAAGACAATTGACTATAGTGACTGAATTCATGCCCGAAGATCTAGATTTTGACTTCAAAGTACTATTGCACTGATTTTTTTTCTTGGAACTTTTGAACTTTTGTAAAAGTCTTCCATCATAAGAGAAAGAGAAACTGGTGGACTCTATCTAAAACATGGAAGGCTCATCCGTGTGATTTTCCCATTTTGTGTGATTCTTTTTACCACAAAGTAGAGGCCTCACACCATGCTAATTTTGAGTCCTAGAACACACCACAAAGTAACTGTTTCTCTCTTTCCATCATGGCTCGTAAATAGCTTAAGAGCATTTTCTCTGTAAACATCTGACTGGGACAAAGGTTAAAACAGTGTCAGATAAACTTCGAATGAGACTTGACAGCTGGAACCCACATTTCCTAACACAGAACTTCATGATATCTGGTTTGCAGCCACCACAGTATATCCAACCTCCTAAAAACCTCATTGAACATTTGAACCTTCTGCTTACCCCACTGGAAATATTCTTCTACCAGAAAACTTCCAAACTCTTAATTTTAAAATGTGGACTGGACCAAACCACCACGTACAGACTCGCTGCACTCTTCAGCACATCAGCCAAAAAGTACACATAGCTCGTGGTCTACCATGTCCCTTAGGCTTACATTGAATTTATATTTAACATTGTTTCCTATGGAATACTTTTCCTTTTCATCATAACCTGTCATCCCTATTTCCAATTTTCTTCATTATTGTATATTTGTTTTTATTAAATTATTTTATCCATGTAATTGTTTTGGGAATTTTAGGGGCATATTATCAAGAGCCTTATCTCCGCTTTTTTGGCCTTTAAAGCCAAAAAAGCGGAGATAATGCTTTCGCTCTATTTACAGAGGCAGTGCTAACATGCATTAGCGCATGTTAGCAGCCTTATTACCGACGCTCGCTTTGCATCTCTAATGAGATGCAAAGTGGGCGTTCCTACTAACACAACACGGGAATCAAGGAGTTACAGCACTACTCCCTATCAACAAGCTGGCCCAGGACACCAATTCCGACGTTAGAATCCGCGCTAACCGCGGATAACGCCGAAAGCTAACGCCTGCTAAAAAGCAGACTTAGCTATACATATGATGGGAGGTGGATTCTATGGCTGAATCCACATCTCCCTATTAGCAAGGATTACCTGATCGCTTCCGTTGTAGCGCTGGATTTCCTGCGATGTGCGCGACTCGCCGCTATCGCCGGATTTAATATCGCTGTGGAGATATGCGTTGTTAATAACGCGATATCTCGGCGATTAAATCCGGCGATAGCCGGCGTTAAGCTAATCCGCGCTATGCCTGCTCAGCGATGTTTATCGCTATTCTTTGTTGATATGCCCCTTAATTTCTTTATTGGTTCTGTTATTTGGGTGAGTTTTTATACAAGTCACACATTTTCTGCGGAGACGTCTGATATGGTCATTGCTGATAAAGTGAGCATAGGCTAACCTCGCTGAAACTCGTATTATGTTTATTGGGCTTTTTCTATGTGGTTTTTCTCTCCCTCGTAGCCCTGCAGCTATCTCCCACGACTATATTTAGCTTCCTACAACAGAGCAAGGGCTCAGGTTTGGAAGGCAGCTCTCAAGGCTTGTAGATTTGCTGACGTGTTTGAGCTCATTCTCAGAAGATGCTATTTTGATTTACCACCACAATATATTGCGCATTTTTTTTCTATCACATCGTATCACACTCATTGAGGCTATTGTGACAGTGTTTGCAAACATTTGAAGAAGGCAGTTACAGTGTTCAATGCAATCAAAATTTAATGAATATCAATTGGACATGTTGTAATAGAGTCAAAACGTAGCTGCTCCCGGTGGTGTGTCTGAGCAGACATACAAAAAGACATAAAATAAGCATATGCATTTATTTACCTTGTACAGCACATGCATCTATGCATTTAACTTGAACAGCGCAAATCTTGTAGAAAAGCAATGGAGTATTGGAGATAACGGTTGTCAGCATGCATGTGTTTACCACACATTCATTTATCACACATGTAATACAATGCGTTGACCTTTACAATGCGTAGTATTGCAACGTGAGAGTTTACCACCCATTTTTCATATTTTTGTGGAAACCCCCAAGCCCCCTTTTTTTTTTTTTTTTTTTTTAAAGTCTACCGTTTTCTTTTTAGGGGAACCTATCTAAACCCTTTTTTTTATAAAACCCTTATCTCTACCCACCCCAAAACCTTAAAAACACGTCCTACTCCTTTACCCTTAACCATCCCTGAATCTTAACACCCTTTTCTGAAACCTAAAAACCCCTTACTTCCCTTTACTTCTAATCATCACTGAACCCTAACAAACCCAACCTAACCCTAACCATCCTTCAACTTTCAAAATTATTATCCCTTTACCCCTACCCATCTCTGAAACCTAAAACTCCCTTTAAACTTAACCATCACTAAAAGCTAACAGTCCTTTATTACCCTTTACCCTGACCTATCCCAGAACCCTGCAAACCTCTTTCTACCCCTTTACCCTTACCTATCCCCTAACTCTAAAACCATTCACCACACCTTACCTCTACCCATCTCTGACACCTAAAAATCCCTTACTACCTCTTACCCATTCCTAAAACTCCTTTACTACCCTTTACCATTACCAAGCCATTAAACCTAAAACCCTATTTTAAATGACATATGTATGTGCATATAAATAAATATATATATGTGTGTGTGTGTATATATCTCGTATCATGCAGTCCTCAGAACCTTGATGTTCTGGATAAGGATTTGGGCAAATACTACAGAGATTAAAGTAAGAGAGGCAGTGGTGGAACTTTTAAATCTCCAAAAACAGAAAGGCACCTTGTTATGGTTTTCTAAAGATTAAAGAATGGCTGCACCGCTTGGGCCTTGCATCGCTGTGGGAGAATCCAGGTACTATAACTAAAAAGTGGGCCCCCATACTAAAAAAGAAATTCTGGGTCTATATCAATTCTATTTGCACTGAAAGTACATCTTATGGAGTTTTAACAATGCAATTTTTAGATGTAAAATATAGTTTTAATTTTGAACCTTTTATGGATCAAATAGAACCTCCCCATGCACGAGCACTTTATATTCAACTAAGATTTGGTTCACTTCCATTGAATCTCTGGAAATGTAAATGGACAAATGCTGGACTATCGCCTATCTGCCCAATATGCTTAAGTGCAGAAGAATCCATTGAGCACTTTCTCTTCTTCTGTCCTATGTACAAGGCTATCAGGAGAGCTTGGATCATTCCAGTCTGCCGATTGTTCTCTTTCTCCAGGCCAATGGAAGCTCTTCGGATTTTACGATCGGACACTTCACAGTGCATTGTTTTTGCTGTCTCAAGATTTTTATTGTATGCGTGGTGGTTGAGATCCAAGGCCCTGAAATGAACTTAATGCGGTGATGTCCTTGGACAATTGACTTTTTTAATCCCCGTATATGTCCTCTTGTTGCTACTTTTAAACTTTTATCTGAGGTGGGGGTTTAAAATGGATGCAGTAATTATTATCTGAATGTTTTTTTTTTTAAATTTTGTATTTAAATGTATGTTTTGTATGCTGTTGTAATGATCATATGATTGGTCGAAATAAACTATCTATATATATATATATATATATATATATATATATATATATATATATATATATATATATATATATATATATACCCAAAGTTGCCCCTGTTCTTGAGGACGCACACCACAACAGGTAAGTTTCACAACCATTTATTTGGAGGGCTGTTAAAGGTATCCTGAAAATGGCGTGAGCACCCACACCCACTGGAGGGGTAAATTATGCAGAATTTCGAACCACAAGTCCCAGCGTGCTTTGTGAATGTAATCTACTAAGAGGGCACACCGGAGGCCAATTAAGTAATGAATGTGCAAAGGACATGGTTTGAGCAAGCAGTCTGGGGACTTCTCGCGCTGCCTTTGATAAAGAAGCAAGAAGCTTTGAAACGCGTTAGGCACAGGAATAAAGAAATCGTGATGAAATGCTGCTTTCCTGCAAATAAATGGTTGTGAAACTTACCTGTTGTGGTGTGCGTCCTCAAGAACGGGGCAACTTTGGGTAAATATGTAATCACGGCGGTTCCGGCCGTGGAGTGATCGCACCGCCCAGAAAATGAAAATGGGACCGCAGAGTTGGAACAATTCCTAATCATGTGCGGGCACAGCAGTGAATATTGAGGGAAGAGAGTGGTTTCAACACGAGGCCCACTGGAGGGCTGTTAAAGGTATCCTGAAAATGGCGTGAGCACCCAAACCCACTGGAGGGGTAAATTATGCAGAATTTCGAACCACAAGTCCCAGCGTGCTTTGTGAATGTAATCTACTAAGAGGGCACACCGGAGGCCAAGTAAGTAATGAATGTGCAAAGGACATGGTTTGAGCAAGCAGTCTGGGGACTCTCTCGCGCTGCCTTTGATAAAGAAGCAAGAAGCTTTGAAACGCGTTAGGCACAGGAATAAAGAAATCGTGATGAAATGCTGCTTTCCTGCAAATAAATGGTTGTGAAACTTACCTGTTGTGGTGTGCGTCCTCAAGAACGGGGCAACTTTGGGTAAATATATATATATATATATATATGTATGTATGTGTATATATATGTATGTATGTGTATATATATTTTCACTGAAAAAACAAAGGTTACAGGGACGTTATAGTTAGGCTCAGATTTCACTCCTACAAAGCCTGTGAAATTCAGCAGTTATCGTTACCTGAGCTAACTATAACTTACGCCCCCGCAATGCACTGCTTATATACATATACATATACACAGCTCACATATTACATCACTCATGACAGGGTCAGTGACATCACTGATGACATCGCAAATGACATCACTGATGAAATCATCCTGCGAGTGTGTTTCATAAACTTTTCTGAGACGTAAAGATATATACTAAGCCACAGCATAAGTTACATTACTGTTCTTTCTGTACTAGTATTTAGTCATACTATTTCTAACATATCTCATCTGAGTGGCTGTGTGACTGTCTATCAGTGTGTGAGTGGAGGTCTGAGAGGCTGTATAGGTGTGTGAGTGGATGTATGTATGTGGTAGTGGGTATTTGAGTAGCTGTATGGGTGAGTGAGTGGCTGTATTAGGGAGTGAGTAGGTGTGTGAATGGCTGTATGGGTGAGTTACTGGCTCTGTGAGTGGCTACAAAGGTGTGTGAGTGGCTGTATGAGTGACTGAGGGGTTGTGAGAATGGCTGTATGGGTGAGGGAGTGGGTGTGTGAGTGGCTGTGTGGGTGAGTGAGTAGCTGTTTGAGTGTATGCCTAGGTAGGTGAGTGGGTGTGAGTGGCTGCATTGGAGAGTGAATGTCTGTGAGTGGCTGTAAGGGTGAGTGAGTGGGTGTATGGGTGTGTGAATGGGTGTGTAAATGGTTTTGTGGGAGTGTAAGTGGGTGTGTGAGTGGTAGTATGGGTAAGTAGGTGACTGTGTGAGTGGCTGTATGGGTGAGTGTGTGAGTACCTGTATGGGTGAGTTAGTGGCTGTGTGAGTTTCTGCATGGATGATTGAGTGGCTGTAAGGGTGAATGAGTAGGTGTGTAAGTGTTTGTATGTCTGTATGACTGGATATGTGAGTGACTGTATTGGTGAGTGAGTGGGTGCATGAGGTTCTGTATGGGTGAGTTAGTGGGAGTGGGAGCGGCAGTATGAGTGAGTGGATGTGCTCTATGGATGAGTCGTTGGTTGCATGACTACTGGTATGGGTCGGTGAATGCGTATCTGAGGTGTTGTGTGGGAGTGGGTGTATGAGAGGCTCTACGGATTGTGAGTGGTTCTGTGGATGATCTCATCAGTGATGTTATTTAAGATGTCATCAGTGATGTCACTGACCATCTCATAAGTGATGTAATATGTGAGGTCATAAGCAGTGCATTGCGGTGGCATAAGTTATAGTTCGCTGAGGTTTTGTATGAGTGAAATCTGAGCCTAACTATAACGTACCTGTAACCTTTGTTTTTTTCAGTAAATTTCTTAGGTTTTTTAAAATTCGAATTTCTAATTATAGCACACCTGTAACCTTTGTTTTTTCAGTGAATTTCTATGTTTTTTTAATGTTATTTCCTACCTATCACGTCAATGTAACCTTTGTTTTTTAAAGTGAATTTCTAAGGTTTTTTAAATTGTATTTCCTTACTGTAACCAGTAACCTTTGACACTGAGTGTGTGAGTGAGTGCATGAGTGTCTGTGAGTGGGTATGAGAGTGTCTGAGTGGGTCTGGGAGTGGCTGCATAAGTGTCTCACTGGGTGTGTGAGTGGGTCCATGGGTCTGTGAGTGGGTGCATGAGTCTCAGTAGGTCTGTCAGTGGGTGAATGAGTGAGTGTGTGAGTGGATCTATGAGTGAGTACATGAGTCTCTGAGTGGGTCTGTGAGACAGTGCATGAGTATCTGAGTGGGTCTGTGAGTGGGTGTGTGAGTCTCTGAGTGGGTCTGTGTGTAGGTGCATGACTCTCTCTGTGTTATGTGAGTGGATGCATGAGTGTCTGAGTGGGTCTGTGAGTGGGTGTGTGAGTGACTGAGTGGGTCTGTGAGTGGGTGCATGAGTTTCTGAGTGGGTTTGTGAGTGTCTGAGTGGCTCTGTGAGTGGGTGCATGACTCTCTCAGTGGGAATGTGAGTTGATGCATGAGTCTCTGAGTGGGTCTGTGAGTGGGTGCATGCGTGTCTGACTTGGTCTGTGAGTGGGAGCATGAGTGTCTGGGTGGGTCTATGAGTGGGTGAGTAAGTCTCTGAGTAGGTCTGTGAGTGGGTGCGTGAGTGTCTGTGTGGGTCTGTGAATAAATGCAGGAGTCCGTTAGTTTTTCTGCCCTCTGTTTTGCCTTTCCTGCTCATTTTTCTGCCTCTGTTTTGCCTTTCCTGCTCATTTTTTTGCCCTCTGTTTTGACCTCTTCTGCTCTGTTTTGCCTTTCCTGCTCGTTTTACTGCCCACTGATTTGCCTTTTCTGCTTGTTTTTCTGCTCTCTGTTTTGCCTTTTCTGTTCACCTTTCTGCCCTCTGTTTTGTCTTTTTCTGCTGCCTTCTCTTTTTCACAGAAGAGGGTGGTCCCCCTCCCCGGGTCCATTCGGCACTGTGGACCCCATCCACCGGGCCCGGCCTTCATTGAATAGGTGAGAGGGCTGCATGTTCTCCTCCCAGGGCCTATTTCGGCCCCGGGGACCCCATCTCCGGGGCCCGGCTTTACTATATTTACAATCTAAAGGGGAGGTGGGCCACGTCCCTCCCTCCTTGTGCCAATTTCAGCCCCGGGGACCCGTCCTCCAGGACCGGCCACAAACAAATGGGGGAGAGGGGCCATGCGGCCGCCATCCTCGGGACGATTTCAGCCCCGGGGACCCCATCCCTCATGGCCCAGCCATGTCTCCTGGGTGCCCTGTAGCTCATCCAGAGCACCCAGTGTGCAGCATGGGGACCTCAAGGCCCCCCAAGTCCCTGCCGTCTCCTCGCCTCCTGCAGGAGCCGTCATTGCTATTGCACACAGGGAGCTGCTGCAAGGGAGTTGTGCAAGAGCAAAAGCTTCATCTCTTTCCCTGCCCGCATGTCTGCGGGCAGGGAAAGAGATGAAACGTCAGTTTCCAGCAGGCAAGAGCACTTTGGCAGCACCTGCCCTCTGGAACTCGAGTGTTTGCTTTTACTTGGTGGGAGCTGTCAGCTCCCGCCAGGCAAAGCAAACAGCTATGTCCCAGGAGTGGGCATGCTGAGACATAGCAGGAGCTGACCCTGAAGGGTGGCGGTCCTCAGGGCCATGTAGAGATCCAGGAGGGAGGGCCACACGGCCCCTCCTTTCTTGTTCATGGGCTGCCCCGGGAAGAGGTGGTACTCACGTCCTATGCAGTTTGTCTCCCATTCTTTAAACATTTTCGGGCCCCAGGGGAGTCTCCGGGGCCCCCAATTAGATCCTATTTAGTCCCAGGGAGGTGGTGATCCCTGGTGCCGGGAGGATTCAGCGCAGCCCACCCATCAATGTTTCTTTCGCCCCATGAGGTGGTGGTCCCCGGGGCTAATACAGACTCATGAGGGGGGCCCTGTGTGTCCCCCTCTTTTTGTTTAAATAAAGCCCTGGGGAGGTGGTAGTCCCCTGAGTCTCAATGAGCCTTAGGAGGGTGGCCCCATGTGCCCCTGTCCTTTTTTAAAAAATGCCCCAGGGACATGGCCCACCCGGGGGCTCTATTCAAAACGAGCACGGGAGCCTGTGCTTGATTTCTTTAAAAAAAATTGCCACGGATATACTGCTCTGTCACGTTTCCACGGTGCCATTCTTTTTCCAAATGCTTTTTTGCCCTGGCGGGATCCCTCTAGGACCCCATGGCCAGAGTTCAGGGTATTCCTACCTTACCCTCTTTATTTTTTTTTACGTTTTTTGTGAGACTTGGCTAAAGCCGAGTCCCAAGATGGCTGACAACACTTCCTGGTTAAAATGTTGGGTGGCAATCACATTTCAGCACTGGGACTGTCGAACCCTTGGAGGATCCGCGTCCCTATATATAACAAGCATTTGCATAGCCAATAGGTCTCGCCTTTGGTACCTTATAAGTGTTTAGCCAGAGCTATTGGCTTTGTCAATATATTTAAGCTATGTTGTACAGTAGAGTGGCTGCTGTGCAGCATTCTGAAAAATTATTTTAAAAGAGTGTTATAAGTATTTTTGTTACCTTATATATAACCAAGAAGACATTATGTACAACCGAACGACCCGATTAAAAAAACGAATTAACAAAAAAATTTCTTCCTGTTTTTTGTTTTTACAATGCTGGCAACTTCCTTCTGCCTGTTCTAATGCTTTTTTGTTATAGCTTTTTTTTGTTGGGGGCGACAAACAGCGGGAGGCTTCTTATTTGTGATCAACTTAAGTTAATTCAGCCACGTACTTCTGAAAGTAAGTACTAGAATCAAAATATTAGTGTTTTACATCTTTTCCTGAGAGGGACTCTTTATTATAATTTTATCTGAGGGTGGTCTTCACCATGAGCATAGGATTAGATTTCAATTCCTGTTCTTTACACTTTGCTCATCAAGGAAACCGGGGGATGTAATACTAGTGATTCTACTCCCCATCACATATGCATAGGAAGAGTGAAGGGGCGGGTGGGGAGACAATGAAGGGGCAGATAGACGGGAAAGATAGATAACAAAGGGGCATATTCACAAGGACTTATCGCCGATTTATCGGCACTTTAGCGCCGCAAAAGTGGCGATAGATTTATTGCCCCATTCACAAGCAGGTGCAAACTGCCGACATCGCCAGTTTTCCTGCGATAGCTACCGCAAAAAACATTGCCACGGATGAGTGCGACAACTAACGCTAATGATATGCAGAGTAGGCGTTCCCGTGCAAAAACACACGAAAACACCACTTCGCGGGATTCTCAACGACCAGTCAGATCTGCGATGCTAACCAAGAACAGGCGATAAAGCGCATTAGCAGCAGGGATTTAACACCTGCCTTTTGCTGGTGTTAAACAGGACGACTACCTGCAGTAGGAAAGGGAGCCCAGCCCAGAGCCACAGCTGAAGACCAACAGATGCCATGGAGCTACTGATCATGCAGCTCGGTGAACCAAGAGGGCCACAACACCCACCCACACGCATGCCATCAATGTGCAGACAAAAGTGGACCACCGTGGCCTGTCCACCAATGTCGTTGCAAACTCCCCAGGCAGTGTGCATGATTCCCACATGTCCGCAAGTCCGCCACCAACCAGCGCTTTGAGGATGGCACCAATGGTAATGCACTGCCCATCGGCAAGTACCAACTGAACACACCACACACCTCAACTCCACAATCCTACAACTCACAACTGTGGGAATGCACACGTCACAAATCCACCACCAAAGTGACTACTGCGTGTGTCTCAGTCTCCACCATAACCTGTCCATAGGTCTACACACACGTGGCCGACCACCTTCAACGGGCAGATTCACACTGGAGATGAGGTGGCTACGTCCCAAACCAAACCGCGCACATCACGTCATCGCATGCAGGGTCATGTCTGCCAGGGCTGCGCCCCCACCCAGCCACAAGGCCGCCGCCATGACCGGTGGTGCCTACGCGATCCTGTGCGCCTGCTGCACCCCAGCCCTGGTCCCCAGACCGGTCCACCGCCCAGCGATGACTGCCCACCCCTGCGCACCCAGGCCTCAATGCTCACCTGCCGCCACCGGCGTGTCTCCAAGAGGGCCCTCCACGTGCTGGTGCAACCTCCTCAGCCGGTCGCTGGTTTCCGCGCCACAGGCCCCCAGCGCACCCTGCGGCACCGCACCGTGGAGTCATGTGTGTGCTGACTGCTGCCTGCGCGTACACTGCGTCCAGCAGGGCACACTGTTCAATTTGAGTCTTGATTCGCAGGACGCCGTATCGAGGCCAACGCATCATCGCAGGCTGCACACCCGCTCAGCTCTTCAGGTGGGCCTAACTCAGTGCAACGCAAGTCATCGCCACGTGGCGGTAGGCCCCTGCCAGCGGAAGTGCAGCGGGTGCCACTAACCCTGTGCAATGCATGTCATCGTCACGTGCCGGTAGGCTCCTGCCAGCCGCAGTGCAGCGGGTGCCACTAACCCTGTGCAACGCAAGTCATGGCCCCGTGCCGGTAGGCCCATGCCGGACGCAGGCCATCGGGTGCCACTAACTCAGTGCAACGCAAGTCACAGACCCCTCATGACTGAGTTCCGTGGCTGCGGACGCCATCATGTCATCTCCGGCAGTGGGTGATGTGATGTGCTAGGCCCCTTTTATTGGCAGGGTCACATGTCCTGTGACGCCTGTGCTGGATGGGTGTGGTGTGGGTGTTAACCAGCCCTCAGAGAGTGGCTGTGGAATGCTGACAACTAGACCAGTGATCAGCAGATCACTACAGGGAAGACCTGAGACATGTAGCTTTGTAGTCCCCCCCTCTGAGAGTAAGCGGAGTGGTCTGGCCTGGCGTATGCCAGGCCAGCGTAGGGGTAGGAACAATGACCCCGGGGTTCTGGGCGTGCTTCAGTTCTGGGCTGGACAAGGAAGTAACTGATGCTTGTGTCTCTGTTGTAGTGTCTACGCCACATGGACCGCAATCGGCAATGTTGCACCCTGTGACTCAAGTCCCACGACATGAGCAACATGGACGTAAGGGGGAATCACTGACCCTACATTCATCCATACTTTCATACTTGTATTATCAAAGACATGACACATCTGTGCGATTCTGAATGTTTAATGCACAACCAGTGGAGTGTTCCAGCTGGAGCAGTACAGGGCCATGCAAACCCCACTTCACATTATTGGCCCATGGAGGGTCAGCCAGAGTCCTTCAGGGAATGACAAGTACATCGGAAGAGGAAGAGTTCAGTCCGCAGTCTGATTGCTGTGTCATTGGTAACCAAACAGAATATGGCAGTCCATGTCGAGGTCTAAGGTGAGTGTCGCAGAGTGTATCGGGGGACAGTGGAAGGTGATGATGCAAAGGGCAGAACCAAGCAGAAACAGGCCATATGGCGGAGATGAATGCTACTGCCTCCTCCTTACCAGTAAGGTTGATTCACCCGCATCTTCGTCCTCTGATGTCACATGTGCCTCACACATGGGTGGTGGTGGAATGTCGGCCACACTGTGTGCCACTGACACATCAGGGGCCGGCGGTAGATTGCCTGCCGCACTGTGTGCCACTGGCACATCAGGGGCCGGAAGTGGATTGCCTGCCGCACTGTGTGCCACTGACACATCAGGGGCCGGAGGTGGATTGCCTGGCGCACTGTGTGCCACTGACACATCAGGGGCCGGAGGTGGATTGCCTGCCGCACTGTGAGGTACTGGCACATCAGGGGGCGGAGATGTGGATGTAGTAGCAGCAGCAGCATTCATCCGCGCCAGGCCTTGAGGCAGCAATGCCATGACGATGTGCTGCAGGGCATGGAAGGTCCCAGCCACATCTCGCTGGTGTGCAGCCGTGGCAGCCATTCTTTCCGCCTGCATCCGCTCCATGTTCTCCATGAGCCCCCGCATCTGTCCCAACTCCCGGCTGACATCGCTGGAGCCACTCTGACTGGACAGTTGTTCTTGTCTCAGTATGACTCCAGCGATGTCAGCCATGGATTGTTGGAGAGCATGGAGTGGACTGTGGGTGTCCGTTAAGGACTGTAAGTGGTCCCTGATGGGAATCAGACACCCATGTATGGCATCAAGTTTGGCTGCCATCAGGTCGAACCCCACCCGCACCTGATCAGCCATCTTCACCTGGACCTCTAACACACGGCGTTGGAAGGCCATGTGTTGTTCGTGGGGGTCCTGGGAGACAGCCGGGGTGGTAGGTGCTTCCTGCTGTGTGGTCTGTGCAGGGGGTGGGGTCTCCTCGATGCAGCTGGGCTGCCCTGCTCCTGGAGGTGGGGTGCCGAAGCTGTCAATGAGGACTTGGAGGGCTTCGGTGTCGATGTTGGGGATGTCCTCATCGTCATCAGTGAAGAGTTGTTGGGGCTGCACTGCAGGAGGTGTTGATGCTCCCTCTACAATGTGAAGGGGAGATACATGTTCACATGTATGTTGACGCATTGTACAAGTTCACATACAGACTGCATGACAATGTACATTGTGACTGTTTAGGAGGAGCTGCCTATTTGATGCGGGACAGTGGACATTTCGACAACATCACGGATATGTGTTTGTACTTGTACATTGACATCTCACATATACCTGCTATGCCACATGTGATTGGCCAGTTACTACACACAAGCGGCACCTGTTGTGTCCTCTGTCCTGTTGTAAACGTGTTGCAGTTTGTACCACATTGTTGTCAATGCTGATGGGCTCTGAATGTCATGTGTGTGTGCTGCATTTTGGGAGAGTCGCCCCTGCAGCTCTGATTTTGCTGCCCCTTGTCCCTTTCAGGCGGTGTGCCTTTGACCTCTGTGCCCATACAGTGCTGAGATGTTGCAGACTTGGGTGAATTTGGGTCTTGGTGGGAGTTGGGACTCTGGGGCATGGTTTGTCCGCAGATGTGTTGTTGACGTCAGGGGTTGTTTGTGCAGGTGGATGTGTCAGAGTGTGACCTGCTCCTTTACGGATGTGGTCCACACTCAGCCACCTCAGTGTGGTGACGTGCACCATGTCATGATGATCGGACTGCAGCCATGCTAATCGTCATGCAGTGTCACTTGCATTATAAGTGTGGCTCACGGACCCGCAGCTTTGCTGGGTTCAGCACATGTGCATGGGTTGGTTGTGAGATAAGTGATGTGTGGGCGGGCCTCCTCTGGGCACATAGTCTACGGGGGCCTACGTGCTGTTGCTATGTGTGCTGCAGTGTGCCAAGGGGATCAGGGACATGATTCAGAGTCATTGTGGGTGTGCACTGTGCTCCGCTTGATTGTGCATGTGTGCCATTGTGCCCATCTCCCCCCGTCCGCCCAGTCCCTGGTCGTTACTCACCCTGTTGCTGTTGTGTCAGGTCATGTTGAGCAGTGTCCGGTCCCCCAACTCCTGCCACCGTCTCCCCACTGATGACTGTGGACACCATTTCCTCCATCTCATCCAGCTCCTCCTGTGGCCCTGGACTCCCACCTCCAGTCTGCATTGCTGCCTTCTGGTTGTTGGCGAGTTTCTGCTTGGTCTTGTGCTTCACATCATTCCAGCGCCTCTTGACCTCGTCCATAGTCCTCCTCAGCACTCCGACTGCATTCACCTTGTCCACGATGGACTGCCATGTTCCATTTTTGTTGCCAATGACACAGTGGGGGTGACGAACAGTTGTTGATGGTGTTCTATCACCTCCGTGATCAGGATCCTGTTTTCCTGTGGACTGAACCGCGTCTTCCTCTTCTTCTTGTCCTTGCCCTTCCCTGTCCCCGAGGTCCCAGGCTGCTCCTCCCGGGGCTTGTGGGGTTCTGGCCGTCCTCTGTACCTGCTCCGGCTGCCTCCATTGTGCTTCACTGTAGTTTGGTTTTTGTTTGTGTTTTTTTTCTGCTTTTGTAGTGGTTTTTCCCGCCTGACGTGTGTGAATTGCAGGCCTGGCGCTGCTTTTCGCTGATTGTCTTATCGCGGTTAGGCCCTTCGCAACTTTTTCGCGTTCGGGTTTGGATTTTCATTGCCGTCCCGGTAATGTTATCGCGGACATTTGACGCGTTATCGGGAGACTATCGCATGTTACCGCCGTGTTGAAAATACGACGTTAACCCGGAGTTATTTTCCGCGATAGACGGCGATATGAAAACTTGCGTTAACCTATTTTGGCGATGTTTATCGCACGTTCTTGTGAATATCCCCCAAAGAGTGCTAAAAACTGTAGACCGATTTCTGTGGTTTATTCTGTGGCTATTGAAGTGTGTCTGTGTTTATGTACTGGTTGTTACAACACCACCTGACCCCCATTTCAAGCACAACTTAACATCTGTGTCATACTAACAGAACGGAAACTCCGCTGCTTCAGCCGTCTGCCCAGAGAGTTCAACAATGTGTGCATAAAATGAGCCAGTAAGAATCTACACAGCGCTAAGACACTATGAGAGTGAAAGTTGCGCTAAACAAATATCCTGAATAAATAAATAAATAATTAAGCAATAATATTTCTTAAGTTGCTAGTGCAGAGAAGAAACTGTATTGCCTCGATTAATATTAGGCACAGTGATTAGCCCAGCTTAGTGGCACTAAGGAAGGATGAAAGGCTCAGTCGGTCCCTTTCTTTAAGGTTACAAGCTGGGCTCTGCAAAATGCGCATTAACCCACTGATATATGTTACCACCTTCAGAAGGAATTCAGATTCAGGCAGCCCACACAGTGTTCCAGCCCCATGAGCGATAAAGTGCATACTTATCTCTCCCGTATGTGCATTAACCTATTGATCGGTATGAGAAGGATGAAAGGTAGAAGCGGACGATCATGCAACTGCTTACCATTTCCTACCAGTATACACACCACAAACAAAGGCAGAGAGAGAGAGCGAGAGATCTGCAATAAAAGCTCACTCACCCAGCTATATGAATGGTTGTTTAACTGAGACAAAAATCACTTTCTTAAATCCGCCTCTGGTGAATTTCATGTTCCTTCCCGTATAATCTTACTAACCCCAGTCATTTGCAGGCCTCTTTGCAGTGCTGCTCACATACAAACCCAAGGCTGTAAAGCTGTGACTGAATCTGTTAATGCAGCGTTGAGGAAGCGGGATTTTAATAGGCTCCGCCTCCTCAGCCTTGCCATTAAAAGTTGAGCTTCGTGGTAGAAGCGACGAGGCTGAGTGCAGCCTACCATGTGTGTCGTGTCAGAATGATGACTGCGTGACGCGAGCAGTGTGCAGTTTGACTGCACTTGAGGCTCTCTGGCAGTAGCGGCTCGTGGAGGGAATGCCGCAGGGCGGTGGGGCGGGGCGGTGGAGGAGCAGGATGGGGGTAGTAAACTACAGCATACGGCCGAACAGAGGTAAGTAAACAAATAAATAAATAAAACGAATTTCGTTGCGCGCGTTGCATCGCATTTGGCAATGCAGCGCGCAATGAAATTCGTTTTATTTATTTATTTGTTTACTTACCTCTGTTCGGCCGTATGCCGTAGCTTACTACCCCCAACCTCCTCCTACCCCGCCCCGCCCCAACGCCCGCAGCACTCCCTCCACGAGCCGCTACTGCTCTCTGGTGGAAGCCAGCTTTAATTACGAGAACTCCCAAAAAAGCAGAAGGTAATGCAGGAAAAATAACAGCACCTCCAGGGAGGACGGGGGAGAGCTCAATGTGTCTCATCTGCAAAAATACAACAATTAGGCAGAGCTCAGGTGGGCAAACTGAACAGCAATGACACATTTTACATATCAGTTAAACACCTGGGTATGGTGGCACTGCTATGCTATAAATGTTCCTATTACCAGCCACATTGGCACACATGTCGAACACCAGCGAAGGATAACGTGCAGCATTAAAGTAAATAAAGGCATATTTGTGTGTATTTGAGTGCTCGGGGGGGGGTTCTCCTGCACCCAAGCCTGCCTTGGACAAACAGCACTTTTTAGACAGTATATACTGTTGTTTACCAAACAACATATACACATGAAAAATGCAAACATCGACTCTCCTTGCAATACAATTGGTCTCGCCTTTGAGAACTTATAAGTATTTAGGAAATGCAGCACATTATATTGGGTACTGTACTATCAAATGTTCTTTGCGCGCAAAACAACCGGTTGCATAAAGCCGAATCCATCACCGTTCTATTGAAAAGCGTCGGCCATGTCACGTGTGGGTGATCCCGATAAAGATTGCAGACTCCGCCACAGTTCAGTTGTTAATTATTGGCCATATTAAGTGTGGGGGATCCCATGAAAATGTTAGGAGTTGAAAAAGCGATCCGATTCCTTGGGACGCAGTTCCCGCGATGTGAATTTTCTTTTGGAATAAAGCACCCAAAACACAAATACATGAATGCGGGATTGCCTTGCAGGGGTAATGAGCGCCCCAGTAGCGTGAACAAAACATGAGCAACGGACGGGACGGAGTGGAGACACACTTCTGGAAATCAGGAGCATTCCAGCAGGGATCCTGCTGCTGGATCGTGGGAAAGTACTTGCCCAGCGATACTGCGATACGAATAATTACATCTCTCTCAGCATTGACCTACTAATCATTCAAGACCACGACGCCCGATCAAGCACGGTCATTTCGGTTTACTTCGCGACTCTTAATATATTGAGAAAATTTGGTGTTCAAGTATAAAGAAAACATAGATACCGATGAGCCTTGAAGAAGTCGTCTTGCGACAAAACACGTGTCGGCTGTCAACATTTTACAAAACATCTACGACGTGTCAACTACTTCATTTTTACTTATAAAAAATCTGTATTGAATCTTGATATGAATGACTGTTTTCATGATTAAATAAACTGACATCCAAGTCAGTTTTTTGCTATACTAATTGGTTGTGCTCTGTAATTTAAATCATGAACTACACCACGCTAGGGTTTACTATATATACAATCTAAAGGGGAGGTGGGCCACGTCCCTCCCTCCTTGTGCCAATTTCAGCCCCGGGGACCCGTCCTCCAGGACCGGCCACAAACAAATGGGGGAGAGGGGCCATGCGGCCGCCATCCTCGGGACGATTTCAGCCCCGGGGACCCTCATCCCTCAGGGCCCAGCCATGTCTCCTGGGTGCCCTGTAGCTCATCCAGAGCACCCAGTGTGCAGCATGGGGACCTCAAGGCCCCCCAAGTCCCTGCCGTCTCCTCGCCTCCTGCAGGAGCCGTCATTGCTATTGCACACAGGGAGCTGCTGCAAGGGAGTTGTGCAAGAGCAAAAGCTTCATCTCTTTCCCTGCCCGCATGTCTGCGGGCAGGGAAAGAGATGAACGTCAGTTTCCAGCAGGCAAGAGCACTTTGGCAGCACCTGCCCTCTGGAACTCGAGTGTTTGCTTTTACTTGGTGGGAGCTGTCAGCTCCCGCCAGGCAAAAGCAAACAGCTATGTCCCAGGAGTGGGCATGCTGAGACATAGCAGGAGCTGACCCTGAAGGGTGGCGGTCCTCAGGGCCATGTAGAGATCCAGGAGGGAGGGCCACACGGCCCCCTCCTTTCTTGTTCATGGGCTGCCCCGGGGAAGAGGTGGTACTCACGTCCTATGCAGTTTGTCTCCCATTCTTTAAACATTTTCGGGCCCCAGGGGAGTCTCCGGGGCCCCCAATTAGATCCTATTTAGTCCCAGGGAGGTGGTGATCCCTGGTGCCGGGAGGATTCAGCGCAGCCCACCCATCAATGTTTCTTTCGCCCCAGGAGGTGGTGGTCCCCGGGCTAATACAGACTCATGAGGGGGCCCTGTGTGTCCCCTCTTTTTGTTTAAATAAAGCCCTGGGGAGGTGGTAGTCCCCTGAGTCTCAATGAGCCTTAGGAGGGTGGCCCCATGTGCCCCTGTCCTTTTTTAAAAAATGCCCCAGGGACATGGCCCACCCGGGGGCTCTATTCAAAACGAGCACGGGAGCCTGTGCTTGATTTCTTTAAAAAAAATTGCCACGGATATACTGCTCTGTCACGTTTCCACGGTGCCATTCTTTTTCCAAATGCTTTTTTGCCCTGGCGGGATCCCTCTAGGACCCCATGGCCAGAGTTCAGGGTATTCCTACCTTACCCTCTTTATTTTTTTTAACGTTTTTTGTGAGACTTGGCTAAAGTTGAGTCCCAAGATGGCTGACAACACTTCCTGGTTAAAATGTTGGGTGGCAATCACATTTCAGCACTGGGACTGTCGAACCCTTGGAGGATCCGCGTCCCTATATATAACAAGCATTGGCATAGCCAATAGGTCTCGCCTTTGGTACCTTATAAGCGTTTAGCCAGAGCTATTGGCTTTGTCAATATATTTAAGCTATGTTGTACAGTAGAGTGGCTGCTGTGCAGCATTCTGAAAAATTATTTTAAAAGAGTGTTATAAGTATCTTTGTTACCTTATATATAACCAAGAAGACATTATGTACAACCGAACGACCCGATTAAAAAAACGAATTAACAAAAAAAATTTCTTCCTGTTTTTTGTTTTTACAATGCTGGCAACTTCCTTCTGCCTGTTCTAATGCTTTTTTGTTATAGCTTTTTTTTTGTTGGGGGGGGCGACAAACAGCGGGAGGCTTCTTATTTGTGATCAACTTAAGTTAATTCAGCCACGTACTTCTGAAAGTAAGTACTAGAATCAAAATATTAGTGTTTTACATCTTTTCCTGAGAGGGACTCTTTATTATAATTTTATCTGAGGGTGGTCTTCACCATGAGCATAGGATTAGATTTCCGTTCCTGTTCTTTACACTTTGCTCATCAAGGAAACCGGGGGATGTAATACTAGTGATTCTACTCCCCATCACATATGCATAGGAAGAGTGAAGGGGGCGGGTGGGGAGACAATGAAGGGGCAGATAGACGGGAAAGATAGATAACAAAGGGGCATATTCACAAGGACTTATCGCCGATTTATCGGCACTTTAGCGCCGCAAAAGTGGCGATAGATTTATCGCCCCATTCACAAGCAGGTGCAAACTGCCGACATCGCCAGTTTTCCTGCGATAGCTACCGCAAAAAACATCGCCACGGATGAGTGCGACAACTAACGCTAATGATATGCAGAGTAGGCGTTCCCGGGCAAAAACACACGAAAACACCACTTCGCAGGATTCTCAACGACCAGTCAGATCTGCGATGCTAACCAAGAACAGGCGATAAGGCGCATTAGCAGCAGGGATTTAACACCTGCCTTTTGCTGGTGTTAAACAGGACGACTACCTGCAGTAGGAAAGGGAGCCCAGCCCAGAGCCACAGATGAAGACCAACAGATGCCATGGAGCTACTGATCATGCAGCTCGGTGAACCAAGAGGGCCACAACACCCACCCACACGCATGCCATCAATGTGCAGACAAAAGTGGACCACCGTGGCCTGTCCACCAATGTCGTTGCAAACTCCCCAGGCAGTGTGCATGATTCCCACATGTCCGCAAGTCCGCCACCAACCAGCGCTTTGAGGATGGCACCAATGGTAATGCACTGCCCATCGGCAAGTACCAACTGAACACACCACACACCTCAACTCCACAATCCTACAACTCACAACTGTGGGAATGCACACGTCACAAATCCACCACCAAAGTGACTACTGCGTGTGTCTCAGTCTCCACCATAACCTGTCCATAGGTCTACACACACGTGGCCGACCACCTTCAACGGGCAGATTCACACTGGAGATGAGGTGGCTACGTCCCAAACCAAACCGCGCACATCACGTCATCGCATGCAGGGTCATGTCTGCCAGGGCTGCGCCCCCCCACCCAGCCACAAGGCCGCCGCCATGACCGGTGGTGCCTACGCGATCCTGTGCGCCTGCTGCACCCCAGCCCTGGTCCCCAGACCGGTCCACCGCCCAGCGATGACTGCCCACCCCTGCGCACCCAGGCCTCAATGCTCACCTGCCGCCACCGGCGTGTCTCCAAGAGGGCCCTCCACGTGCTGGTGCAACCTCCTCAGCCGGTCGCTGGTTTCCGCGCCACAGGCCCCCAGCGCACCCTGCGGCACCGCACCGTGGAGTCATGTGTGTGCTGACTGCTGCCTGCGCGTACACTGCGGTCCAGCAGGGCACACTGTTCAATTTGAGTCTTGATTCGCAGGACGCCGTATCGAGGCCAACGCATCATCGCAGGCTGCACACCCGCTCAGCTCTTCAGGTGGGCCTAACTCAGTGCAACGCAAGTCATCGCCACGTGGCGGTAGGCCCCTGCCAGCGGAAGTGCAGCGGGTGCCACTAACCCTGTGCAATGCATGTCATCGTCACGTGCCGGTAGGCTCCTGCCAGCCGCAGTGCAGCGGGTGCCACTAACCCTGTGCAACGCAAGTCATGGCCCCGTGCCGGTAGGCCCATGCCGGACGCAGGCCATCGGGTGCCACTAACTCAGTGCAACGCAAGTCACGGACCCCTCATGACTGAGTTCCGTGGATGCGGACGCCATCATGTCATCTCCGGCAGTGGGTGATGTGATGTGCTAGGCCCCTTTTATTGGCAGGGTCACATGTCCTGTGACGCCTGTGCTGGATGGGTGTGGTGTGGGTGTTAACCAGCCCTCAGAGAGTGGCTGTGGAATGCTGACAACTAGACCAGTGATCAGCAGATCACTACAGGGAAGACCTGAGACATGTAGCTTTGTAGTCCCCCCCTCTGAGAGTAAGCGGAGTGGTCTGGCCTGGCGTATGCCAGGCCAGCGTAGGGGTAGGAACAATGACCCCGGGGCTCTGGGCGTGCTTCAGTTCTGGGCTGGACAAGGAAGTAACTGATGCTTGTGTCTCTGTTGTAGTGTCTACGCCACATGGACCGCAATCGGCAATGTTGCACCCTGTGACTCAAGTCCCACGACATGAGCAACATGGACGTAAGGGGGAATCACTGACCCTACATTCATCCATACTTTCATACTTGTATTATCAAAGACATGACACATCTGTGCGATTCTGAATGTTTAATGCACAACCAGTGGAGTGTTCCAGCTGGAGCAGTACAGGGCCATGCAAACCCCACTTCACATTATTGGCCCATGGAGGGTCAGCCAGAGTCCTTCAGGGAATGACAAGTACATCGGAAGAGGAAGAGTTCAGTCCGCAGTCTGATTGCTGTGTCATTGGTAACCAAACAGAATATGGCAGTCCATGTCGAGGTCTAAGGTGAGTGTCGCAGAGTGTATCGGGGGACAGTGGAAGGTGATGATGCAAAGGGCAGAACCAAGCAGAAACAGGCCATATGGCGGAGATGAATGCTACTGCCTCCTCCTTACCAGTAAGGTTGATTCACCCGCATCTTCGTCCTCTGATGTCACATGTGCCTCACACATGGGTGGTGGTGGAATGTCGGCCACACTGTGTGCCACTGACACATCAGGGGCCGGCGGTAGATTGCCTGCCGCACTGTGTGCCACTGGCACATCAGGGGCCGGAAGTGGATTGCCTGCTGCACTGTGTGCCACTGACACATCAGGGGCCGGAGGTGGATTGCCTGGCGCACTGTGTGCCACTGACACATCAGGGGCCGGAGGTGGATTGCCTGCCGCACTGTGAGGCACTGGCACATCAGGGGGCGGAGATGTGGATGTAGTAGCATCAGCAGCATTCATCCGCGCCAGGCCTTGAGGCAGCAATGCCATGACGATGTGCTGCAGGGCATGGAAGGTCCCAGCCACATCTCGCTGGTGTGCAGCCGTGGCAGCCATTCTTTCCGCCTGCATCCGCTCCATGTTCTCCATGAGCCCCCGCATCTGTCCCAACTCCCGGCTGACATCGCTGGAGCCACTCTGACTGGACAGTTGTTCTTGTCTCAGTATGACTCCAGCGATGTCAGCCATGGATCGTTGGAGAGCATGGAGTGGACTGTGGGTGTCCGTTAAGGACTGTAAGTGGTCCCTGATGGGAATCAGACACCCATGTATGGCATCAAGTTTGGCTGCCATCAGGTCGAACCCCACCCGCACCTGATCAGCCATCTTCTCCTGGACCTCTAACACACGGCGTTGGAAGGCCATGTGTTGTTCGTGGGGGTCCTGGGAGACAGCCGGGGTGGTAGGTGCTTCCTGCTGTGTCGTCTGTGCAGGGGGTGGGGTCTCCTCGATGCAGCTGGGCTGCCCTGCTCCTGGAGGTGGGGTGCCGAAGCTGTCAATGAGGACTTGGAGGGCTTCGGTGTCGATGTTGGGGATGTCCTCATCGTCATCAGTGAAGAGTTGTTGGGGCTGCACTGCAGGAGGTGTTGATGCTCCCTCTACAATGTGAAGGGGAGATACATGTTCACATGTATGTTGACGCATTGTACAAGTTCACATACAGACTGCATGACAATGTACATTGTGACTGTTTAGGAGGAGCTGCCTATTTGATGCGGGACAGTGGACATTTCGACAACATCACGGATATGTGTTTGTACTTGTACATTGACATCTCACATATACCTGCTATGCCACATGTGATTGGCCAGTTACTACACACAAGCGGCACCTGTTGTGTCCTCTGTCCTGTTGTAAACGTGTTGCAGTTTGTACCACATTGTTGTCAATGCTGATGGGCTCTGAATGTCATGTGTGTGTGCTGCATTTTGGGAGAGTCGCCCCTGCAGCTCTGATTTTGCTGCCCCTTGTCCCTTTCAGGCGGTGTGCCTTTGACCTCTGTGCCCATACAGTGCTGAGATGTTGCAGACTTGGGTGAATTTGGGTCTTGGTGGGAGTTGGGACTCTGGGGCATGGTTTGTCCGCAGATGTGTTGTTGACGTCAGGGGTTGTTTGTGCAGGTGGATGTGTCAGAGTGTGACCTGCTCCTTTACGGATGTGGTCCACACTCAGCCACCTCAGTGTGGTGGCGTGCACCATGTCATGATGATCGGACTGCAGCCATGCTAATCGTCATGCAGTGTCACTTGCATTATCAGTGTGGCTCACGGACCCGCAGCTTTGCTGGGTTCAGCACATGTGCATGGGTTGGTTGTGAGATAAGTGATGTGTGGGCGGGCCTCCTCTGGGCACATAGTCTACGGGGGCCTACGTGCTGTTGCTATGTGTGCTGCAGTGTGCCAAGGGGATCAGGGACATGATTCAGAGTCATTGTGGGTGTGCACTGTGCTCCGCTTGATTGTGCATGTGTGCCATTGTGCCCATCTCCCCCCGTCCGCCCAGTCCCTGGTCGTTACTCACCCTGTTGCTGTTGTGTCAGGTCATGTTGAGCAGTGTCCGGTCCCCCAACTCCTGCCACCGTCTCCTCACTGATGACTGTGGACACCATTTCCTCCATCTCATCCAGCTCCTCCTGTGGCCCTGGACTCCCACCTCCAGTCTGCATTGCTGCCTTCTGGTTGTTGGCGAGTTTCTGCTTGGTCTTGTGCTTCACATCATTCCAGCGCCTCTTGACCTCGTCCATAGTCCTCCTCAGCACTCCGACTGCATTCACCTTGTCCACGATGGACTGCCATGTTCCATTTTTTGTTGCCAATGACACAGTGGGGGTGACGAACAGTTGTTGATGGTGTTCTATCACCTCCGTGATCAGGATCCTGTTTTCCTGTGGACTGAACCGCGTCTTCCTCTTCTTCTTGTCCTTGCCCTTCCCTGTCCTCGAGGTCCCAGGCTGCTCCTCCCGGGGGCTTGTGGGGTTCTGGCCGTCCTCTGTACCTGCTCCGGCTGCCTCCATTGTGCTTCACTGTAGTTTGGTTTTTGTTTGTGTTTTTTTTTCTGCTTTTGTAGTGGTTTTTCCCGCCTGACGTGTGTGAATTGCAGGCCTGGCGCTGCTTTTCGCTGATTGTCTTATCGCGGTTAGGCCCTTTGCAACTTTTTTCGCGTTCGGGTTTGGATTTTCATTGCCGTCCCGGTAATGTTATCGCGGACATTTGACGCGTTATCGGGAGACTATCGCATGTTACCGCCGTGTTGAAAATACGACGTTAACCCGGAGTTATTTTCCGCGATAGACGGCGATATGAAAACTTGCGTTAACCTATTTTGGCGATGTTTATCGCACGTTCTTGTGAATATCCCCCAAAGAGTGCTAAAAACTGTAGACCGATTTCTGTGGTTTATTCTGTGGCTATTGAAGTGTGTCTGTGTTTATGTACTGGTTGTTACAACACCACCTGACCCCCATTTCAAGCACAACTTAACATCTGTGTCATACTAACAGAACGGAAACTCCGCTGCTTCAGCCGTCTGCCCAGAGAGTTCAACAATGTGTGCATAAAATGAGCCAGTAAGAATCTACACAGCGCTAAGACACTATGAGAGTGAAAGTTGCGCTAAACAAATATCCTGAATAAATAAATAAATAATTAAGCAATAATATTTCTTAAGTTGCTAGTGCAGAGAAGAAACTGTATTGCCTCGATTAATATTAGGCACAGTGATTAGCCCAGCTTAGTGGCACTAAGGAAGGATGAAAGGCTCAGTCGGTCCCTTTCTTTAAGGTTACAAGCTGGGCTCTGCAAAATGCGCATTAACCCACTGATATATGTTACCACCTTCAGAAGGAATTCAGATTCAGGCAGCCCACACAGTGTTCCAGCCCCATGAGCGATAAAGTGCATACTTATCTCTCCCGTATGTGCATTAACCTATTGATCGGTATGAGAAGGATGAAAGGTAGAAGCGGACGATCATGCAACTGCTTACCATTTCCTACCAGTATACACACCACAAACAAAGGCAGAGAGAGAGAGCGAGAGATCTGCAATAAAAGCTCACTCACCCAGCTATATGAATGGTTGTTTAACTGAGACAAAAATCACTTTCTTAAATCCGCCTCTGGTGAATTTCATGTTCCTTCCCGTATAATCTTACTAACCCCAGTCATTTGCAGGCCTCTTTGCAGTGCTGCTCACATACAAACCCAAGGCTGTAAAGCTGTGACTGAATCTGTTAATTCAGCGTTGAGGAAGCGGGATTTTAATAGGCTCCGCCTCCTCAGCCTTGCCATTAAAAGTTGAGCTTCGTGGTAGAAGCGACGAGGCTGAGTGCAGCCTACCATGTGTGTCGTGTCAGAATGATGACTGCGTGACGCGAGCAGTGTGCAGTTTGACTGCACTTGAGGCTCTCTGGCAGTAGCGGCTCGTGGAGGGAATGCCGCAGGGCGGTGGGGCGGGGCGGTGGAGGAGCAGGATGGGGGTAGTAAACTACAGCATACGGCCGAACAGAGGTAAGTAAACAAATAAATAAATAAAACGAATTTCGTTGCGCGCGTTGCATCGCATTTGGCAATGCAGCGCGCGCAATGAAATTCGTTTTATTTATTTATTTGTTTACTTACCTCTGTTCGGCCGTATGCCGTAGTTTACTACCCCCCAACCTCCTCCTACCCCGCCCCGCCCCAACGCCCCGCAGCACTCCCTCCACGAGCCGCTACTGCTCTCTGGTGGAAGCCAGCTTTAATTACGAGAACTCCCCAAAAAAGCAGAAGGTAATGCAGGAAAAATAACAGCACCTCCAGGGAGGACGGGGGAGAGCTCAATGTGTCTCATCTGCAAAAATACAACAATTAGGCAGAGCTCAGGTGGGCAAACTGAACAGCAATGACACATTTTACATATCAGTTAAACACCTGGGTATGGTGGCACTGCTATGCTATAAATGTTCCTATTACCAGCCACATTGGCACACATGTCGAACACCAGCGAAGGATAACGTGCAGCATTAAAGTAAATAAAGGCATATTTGTGTGTATTTGAGTGCTCGGGGGGGGGGGGTTCTCCTGCACCCAAGCCTGCCTTGGACAAACAGCACTTTTTAGACAGTATATACTGTTGTTTACCAAACAACACA
This sequence comes from Calotriton arnoldi, assembly GCA_963921515.1. Classification (NCBI taxonomy): domain Eukaryota; kingdom Metazoa; phylum Chordata; class Amphibia; order Caudata; family Salamandridae; genus Calotriton; species Calotriton arnoldi. The sequence goes on from CAWUFW010000655.1 coordinate 1,597,889, forward strand.
TACACATGAAAAATGCAAACATCGACTCTCCTTGCAATACAATTGGTCTCGCCTTTGAGAACTTATAAGTATTTAGGAAATGCAGCACATTATATTGGGTACTGTACTATCAAATGTTCTTTTGCGCGCAAAACAACCGGTTGCATAAAGCCGAATCCATCACCGTTCTATTGAAAAGCGTCGGCCATGTCACGTGTGGGTGATCCCGATAAAGATTGCAGACTCCGCCACAGTTCAGTTGTTAATTATTGGCCATATTAAGTGTGGGGATCCCATGAAAATGTTAGGAGTTGAAAAGCGATCCGATTCCTTGGGACGCAGTTCCCGCGATGTGAATTTTCTTTTTGAATAAAGCACCCAAAACACAAATACATGAATGCGGGATTGCCTTGCAGGGGGTAATGAGCGCCCCAGTAGCGTGAACAAAACATGAGCAACGGACGGGACGGAGTGGAGACACACTTCTGGAAATCAGGAGCATTCCAGCAGGGATCCTGCTGCTGGATCGTGGGAAAGTACTTGCCCAGCGATACTGCGATACGAATAATTACATCTCTCTCAGCATTGACCTACTAATCATTCAAGACCACGACGCCCGATCAAGCACGGTCATTTCGGTTTACTTCGCGACTCTTAATATATTGAGAAAATTTGGTGTTCAAGTATAAAGAAAACATAGATACCGATGAGCCTTGAAGAAGTCGTCTTGCGACAAAACACGTGTCGGCTGTCAACATTTTACAAAACATCTACGACGTGTCAACTACTTCATTTTTACTTATAAAAAATCTGTATTGAATCTTGATATGAATGACTGTTTTCATGATTAAATAAACTGACATCCAAGTCAGTTTTTTGCTATACTAATTGGTTGTGCTCTGTAATTTAAATCATGAACTACACCACGCTAGGGTTTACTATATTTACAATCTAAAGGGGAGGTGGGCCACGTCCCTCCCTCCTTGTGCCAATTTCAGCCCTGGGGACCCGTCCTCCAGGACTGGCCACAAACAAATGGGGGAGAGGGGCCATGCGGCCGCCATCCTCGGGACGATTTCAGCCCCGGGGACCCTCATCCCTCAGGGCCCAGCCATGTCTCCTGGGTGCCCTGTAGCTCATCCAGAGCACCCAGTGTGCAGCATGGGGACCTCAAGGCCCCCCAAGTCCCTGCCGTCTCCTCGCCTCCTGCAGGAGCCGTCATTGCTATTGCACACAGGGAGCTGCTGCAAGGGAGTTGTGCAAGAGCAAAAGCTTCATCTCTTTCCCTGCCCGCATGTCTGCGGGCAGGGAAAGAGATGAAACGTCAGTTTCCAGCAGGCAAGAGCACTTTGGCAGCACCTGCCCTCTGGAACTCGAGTGTTTGCTTTTACTTGGTGGGAGCTGTCAGCTCCCGCCAGGCAAAAGCAAACAGCTATGTCCCAGGAGTGGGCATGCTGAGACATAGCAGGAGCTGACCCTGAAGGGTGGCGGTCCTCAGGGCCATGTAGAGATCCAGGAGGGAGGGCCACACGGCCCCTCCTTTCTTGTTCATGGGCTGCCCCGGGAAGAGGTGGTACTCACGTCCTATGCAGTTTGTCTCCCATTCTTTAAACATTTTCGGGCCCCAGGGAGTCTCCGGGGCCCCCAATTAGATCCTATTTAGTCCCAGGGAGGTGGTGATCCGTGGTGCCGGGAGGATTCAGCGCAGCCCACCCATCAATGTTTCTTTCGCCCCAGGAGGTGGTGGTCCCCGGGGCTAATACAGACTCATGAGGGGGGCCCTGTGTGTCCCCCTCTTTTTGTTTAAATAAAGCCCTGGGGAGGTGGTAGTCCCCTGAGTCTCAATGAGCCTTAGGAGGGTGGCCCCATGTACCCCTGTCCTTTTTTAAAAAATGCCCCAGGGACATGGCCCACCCGGGGGCTCTATTCAAAACGAGCACGGGAGCCTGTGCTTGATTTCTTTAAAAAAAATTGCCACGGATATACTGCTCTGTCACGTTTCCACGGTGCCATTCTTTTTCCAAATGCTTTTTTGCCCTGGCGGGATCCCTCTAGGACCCCATGGCCAGAGTTCAGGGTATTCCTACCTTACCCTCTTTATTTTTTTTAACGTTTTTTGTGAGACTTGGCTAAAGCCGAGTCCCAAGATGGCTGACAACACTTCCTGGTTAAAATGTTGGGTGGCAATCACATTTCAGCACTGGGACTGTCGAACCCTTGGAGGATCCGCGTCCCTATATATAACAAGCATTGGCATAGCCAATAGGTCTCGCCTTTGGTCCCTTATAAGCGTTTAGCCAGAGCTATTGGCTTTGTCAATATATTTAAGCTATGTTGTACAGTAGAGTGGCTGCTGTGCAGCATTCTGAAAAATTATTTTAAAAGAGTGTTATAAGTATTTTTGTTACCTTATATATAACCAAGAAGACATTATGTACAACCGAACGACCCGATTAAAAAAACGAATTAACAAAAAAATTTCTTCCTGTTTTTTGTTTTTACAATGCTGGCAACTTCCTTCTGCCTGTTCTAATGCTTTTTTGTTATAGCTTTTTTTTTTGTTGGGGGGGGCGACAAACAGCGGGAGGCTTCTTATTTGTGATCAACTTAAGTTAATTCAGCCACGTACTTCTGAAAGTAAGTACTAGAATCAAAATATTAGTGTTTTACATCTTTTCCTGAGAGGGACTCTTTATTATAATTTTATCTGAGGGTGGTCTTCACCATGAGCATAGGATTAGATTTCCGTTCCTGTTCTTTACACTTTGCTCATCAAGGAAACCGGGGGATGTAATACTAGTGATTCTACTCCCCATCACATATGCATAGGAAGAGTGAAGGGGGCGGGTGGGGAGACAATGAAGGGGCAGATAGACGGGAAAGATAGATAACAAAGGGGCATATTCACAAGGACTTATCGCCGATTTATCGGCACTTTAGCGCCGCAAAAGTGGCGATAGATTTATCGCCCCATTCACAAGCAGGTGCAAACTGCCGACATCGCCAGTTTTCCTGCGATAGCTACCGCAAAAAACATCGCCACGGATGAGTGCGACAACTAACGCTAATGATATGCAGAGTAGGCGTTCCCGGGCAAAAACACACGAAAACACCACTTCGCGGGATTCTCAACGACCAGTCAGATCTGCGATGCTAACCAAGAACAGGCGATAAGGCGCATTAGCAGCAGGGATTTAACACCTGCCTTTTGCTGGTGTTAAACAGGACGACTACCTGCAGTAGGAAAGGGAGCCCAGCCCAGAGCCACAGCTGAAGACCAACAGATGCCATGGAGCTACTGATCATGCAGCTCGGTGAACCAAGAGGGCCACAACACCCACCCACACGCATGCCATCAATGTGCAGACAAAAGTGGACCACCGTGGCCTGTCCACCAATGTCGTTGCAAACTCCCCAGGCAGTGTGCATGATTCCCACATGTCCGCAAGTCCGCCACCAACCAGCGCTTTGAGGATGGCACCAATGGTAATGCACTGCCCATCGGCAAGTACCAACTGAACACACCACACACCTCAACTCCACAATCCTACAACTCACAACTGTGGGAATGCACACGTCACAAATCCACCACCAAAGTGACTACTGCGTGTGTCTCAGTCTCCACCATAACCTGTCCATAGGTCTACACACACGTGGCCGACCACCTTCAACGGGCAGATTCACACTGGAGATGAGGTGGCTACGTCCCAAACCAAACCGCGCACATCACGTCATCGCATGCAGGGTCATGTCTGCCAGGGCTGCGCCCCCCCACCCAGCCACAAGGCCGCCGCCATGACCGGTGGTGCCTATGCGATCCTGTGCACCTGCTGCACCCCAGCCCTGGTCCCCAGACCGGTCCGCCGCCCAGCGATGACTGCCCACCCCTGCGCACCCAGGCCTCAATGCTCACCTGCCGCCACCGGCGTGTCTCCAAGAGGGCCCTCCACCGGCTGGTGCAACCTCCTCAGCCGGTCGCTGGTTTCCGCGCCACAAGCCCCCAGCGCACCCTGCGGCACCGCACCGTGGAGTCATGTGTGTGCTGACTGCTGCCTGCGCGTACACTGCGGTCCAGCAGGGCACACTGTTCAATTTGAGTCTTGATTCGCAGGACGACGTATCGAGGCCAACGCATCATCGCAGGCTGCACACCCGCTCAGCTCTTCAGGTGGGCCTAACTCAGTGCAACGCAAGTCATCGCCACGTGGCGGTAGGCCCCTGCCAGCGGAAGTGCAGCGGGTGCCACTAACCCTGTGCAATGCATGTCATCGTCACGTGCCGGTAGGCTCCTGCCAGCCGCAGTGCAGCGGGTGCCACTAACCCTGTGCAACGCAAATCATGGCCCCGTGCCGGTAGGCCCATGCCGGACGCAGGCCATCGGGTGCCACTAACTCAGTGCAACGCAAGTCACGGACCCCTCATGACTGAGTTCCGTGGATGCGGACGCCATCATGTCATCTCCGGCAGTGGGTGATGTGATGTGCTAGGCCTCTTTATTGGCAGGGTCACATGTCCTGTGACGCCTGTGCTGGATGGGTGTGGTGTGGGTGTTAACCAGCCCTCAGAGAGTGGCTGTGGAATGCTGACAACTAGACCAGTGATCAGCAGATCACTACAGGGAAGACCTGAGACATGTAGCTTTGTAGTCCCCCTCTGAGAGTAAGCGGAGTGGTCTGGCCTGGCGTATGCCAGGCCAGCGTAGGGGTAGGAACAATGACCCCGGGGCTCTGGGCGTGCTTCAGTTCTGGGCTGGACAAGGAAGTAACTGATGCTTGTGTCTCTGTTGTAGTGTCTACGCCACATGGACCGCAATCGGCAATGTTGCACCCTGTGACTCAAGTCCCACGACATGAGCAACATGGACGTAAGGGGGAATCACTGACCCTACATTCATCCATACTTTCATACTTGTATTATCAAAGACATGACACATCTGTGCGATTCTGAATGTTTAATGCACAACCAGTGGAGTGTTCCAGCTGGAGCAGTACAGGGCCATGCAAACCCCACTTCACATTATTGGCCCATGGAGGGTCAGCCAGAGTCCTTCAGGGAATGACAAGTACATCGGAAGAGGAAGAGTTCAGTCCGCAGTCTGATTGCTGTGTCATTGGTAACCAAACAGAATATGGCAGTCCATGTCGAGGTCTAAGGTGAGTGTCGCAGAGTGTATCGGGGGACAGTGGAAGGTGATGATGCAAAGGGCAGAACCAAGTAGAAACAGGCCATATGGCGGAGATGAATGCTACTGCCTCCTCCTTACCAGTAAGGTTGATTCACCCGCATCTTCGTCCTCTGATGTCACATGTGCCTCACACATGGGTGGTGGTGGAATGTCGGCCACACTGTGTGCCACTGACACATCAGGGGCCGGCGGTAGATTGCCTGCCGCACTGTGTGCCACTGGCACATCAGGGGCCGGAAGTGGATTGCCTGCCGCACTGTGTGCCACTGACACATCAGGGGCCGGAGGTGGATTGCCTGGCGCACTGTGTGCCACTGACACATCAGGGGCCGGAGGTGGATTGCCTGCCACACTGTGAGGCACTATCAGGGGGCGGAGATGTGGATGTAGTAGCAGCAGCAGCATTCATCCGCGCCAGGCCTTGAGGCAGCAATGCCATGACGATGTGCTGCAAGGCATGGAAGGTCCCAGCCACATCTCGCTGGTGTGCAGCCGTGGCAGCCATTCTTTCCGCCTGCATCCGCTCCATGTTCTCCATGAGCCCCCGCATCTGTCCCAACTCCCGGCTGACATCGCTGGAGCCACTCTGACTGGACAGTTGTTCTTGTCTCAGTATGACTCTAGCGATGTCAGCCATGGATAGTTGGAGAGCATGGAGTGGACTGTGGGTGTCCGTTAAGGACTGTAAGTGGTCCCTGATGGGAATCAGACACCCATGTATGGCATCAAGTTTGGCTGCCATCAGGTCGAACCCCACCCGCACCTGATCAGCCATCTTCTCCTGGACCTCTAACACACGGCGTTGGAAGGCCATGTGTTGTTCGTGGGGGTCCCGGGAGACAGCCGGGGTGGTAGGTGCTTCCTGCTGTGTGGTCTGTGCAGGGGGTGGGGTCTCCTCGATGCAGCTGGGCTGCCCTGCTCCCTGGAGGTGGGGTGCCGAAGCTGTCAATGAGGACTTGGAGGGCTTCGGTGTCGATGTTGGGGATGTCCTCATCGTCATCAGTGAAGAGTTGTTGGGGCTGCACTGCAGGAGGTGTTGATGCTCCCTCTACAATGTGAAGGGGAGATACATGTTCACATGTATGTTGACGCATTGTACAAGTTCACATACAGACTGCATGACAATGTACATTGTGACTGTTTAGGAGGAGCTGCCTATTTGATGCGGGACAGTGGACATTTCGACAACATCACGGATATGTGTTTGTACTTGTACATTGACATTTCACATATACCTGCTATGCCACATGTGATTGGCCAGTTACTACACACAAGCGGCACCTGTTGTGTCCTCTGTCCTGTTGTAAACGTGTTGCAGTTTGTACCACATTGTTGTCAATGCTGATGGGCTCTGAATGTCATGTGTGTGTGCTGCATTTTGGGAGAGTCGCCCCTGCAGCTCTGATTTTGCTGCCCCTTGTCCCTTTCAGGCGGTGTGCCTTTGACCTCTGTGCCCATACAGTGCTGAGATGTTGCAGACTTGGGTGAATTTGGGTCTTGGTGGGAGTTGGGACTCTGGGGCATGGTTTGTCCGCAGATGTGTTGTTGACGTCAGGGGTTGTTTGTGCAGGTGGATGTGTCAGAGTGTGACCTGCTCCTTTACGGATGTGGTCCACACTCAGCCACCTCAGTGTGGTGGCGTGCACCATGTCATGATGATCGGACTGCAGCCATGCTAATCGTCATGCAGTGTCACTTGCATTGTCAGTGTGGCTCACGGACCCGCAGCTTTGCTGGGTTCAGCACATGTGCATGGGTTGGTTGTGAGATAAGTGATGTGTGGGCGGGCCTCCTCTGGGCACATAGTCGACGGGGGCCTACGTGCTGTTGCTATGTGTGCTGCAGTGTGCCAAGGGGATCAGGGACATGATTCAGAGTCATTGTGGGTGTGCACTGTGCTCCGCTTGATTGTGCATGTGTGCCATTGTGCCCATCTCCCCCCGTCCGCCCAGTCCCTGGTCGTTACTCACCCTGTTGCTGTTGTGTCAGGTCATGTTGAGCAGTGTCCGGTCCCCCAACTACTGCCACCGTCTCCCCACTGATGACTGTGGACACCATTTCCTCCATCTCATCCAGCTCCTCCTGTGGCCCTGGACTCCCACCTCCAGTCTGCATTGCTGCCTTCTGGTTGTTGGCGAGTTTCTGCTTGGTCTTGCGCTTCACATCATTCCAGCGCCTCTTGACCTCGTCCATAGTCCTCCTCAGCACTCCGACTGCATTCACCTTGTCCACGATGGACTGCCATGTTCCATTTTTTGTTGCCAATGACACAGTGGGGGTGACGAACAGTTGTTGATGGTGTTCTATCACCTCCGTGATCAGGATCCTGTTTTCCTGTGGACTGAACCGCGTCTTCCTCTTCTTCTTGTCCTTGCCCTTCCCTGTCCCCGAGGTCCCAGGCTGCTCCTCCCGGGGGCTTGTGGGGTTCTGGCCGTCCTCTGTACCTGCTCCGGCTGCCTCCATTGTGCTTCACTGTAGTTTGGTTTTTGTTTGTGTTTTTTTTTCTGCTTTTGTAGTGGTTTTTCCCGCCTGACGTGTGTGAATTGCAGGCCTGGCGCTGCTTTTCGCTGATTGTCTTATCGCGGTTAGGCCCTTCGCAACTTTTTTCGCGTTCGGGTTTGGATTTTCATTGCCGTCCCGGTAATGTTATCGCGGACATTTGACGCGTTATCGGGAGACTATCGCATGTTACCGCCGTGTTGAAAATACGACGTTAACCCGGAGTTATTTTCCCGCGATAGACGGCGATATGAAAACTTGCGTTAACCTATTTTGGCGATGTTTATCGCACGTTCTTGTGAATATCCCCCAAAGAGTGCTAAAAACTGTAGACCGATTTCTGTGGTTTATTCTGTGGCTATTGAAGTGTGTGTGTGTTTATGTACTGGTTGTTACAACACCACCTGACCCCATTTCAAGCACAACTTAACATCTGTGTCATACTAACAGAACGGAAACTCCGCTGCTTCAGCCGTCTGCCCAGAGAGTTCAACAATGTGTGCATAAAATGAGCCAGTAAGAATCTACACAGCGCTAAGACACTATGAGAGTGAAAGTTGCGCTAAACAAATATCCTGAATAAATAAATAAATAATTAAGCAATAATATTTCTTAAGTTGCTAGTGCAGAGAAGAAACTGTATTGCCTCGATTAATATTAGGCACAGTGATTAGCCCAGCTTAGTGGCACTAAGGAAGGATGAAAGGCTCAGTCGGTCCCTTTCTTTAAGGTTACAAGCTGGGCTCTGCAAAATGCGCATTAACCCACTGATATATGTTACCACCTTCAGAAGGAATTCAGATTCAGGCAGCCCACACAGTGTTCCAGCCCCATGAGCGATAAAGTGCATACTTATCTCTCCCGTATGTGCATTAACCTATTGATCGGTATGAGAAGGATGAAAGGTAGAAGCGGACGATCATGCAACTGCTTACCATTTCCTACCAGTATACACACCACAAACAAAGGCAGAGAGAGAGAGCGAGAGATCTGCAATAAAAGCTCACTCACCCAGCTATATGAATGGTTGTTTAACTGAGACAAAAATCACTTTCTTAAATCCGCCTCTGGTGAATTTCATGTTCCTTCCCGTATAATCTTACTAACCCCAGTCATTTGCAGGCCTCTTTGCAGTGCTGCTCACATACAAACCCAAGGCTGTAAAGCTGTGACTGAATCTGTTAATGCAGCGTTGAGGAAGCGGGATTTTAATAGGCTCCGCCTCCACAGCCTTGCCATTAAAAGTTGAGCTGCGTGGTAGAAGCGACGAGGCTGAGTGCAGCCTACCATGTGTGTCGTGTCAGAATGATGACTGCGTGACGCGAGCAGTGTGCAGTTTGACTGCACTTGAGGCTCTCTGGCAGTAGCGGCTCGTGGAGGGAATGCCGCAGGGCGGTGGGGCGGGGCGGTGGAGGAGCAGGATGGGGGTAGTAAACTACAGCATACGGCCGAACAGAGGTAAGTAAACAAATAAATAAATAAAACGAATTTCGTTGCGCGCGTTGCATCGCATTTGGCAATGCAGCGCGCGCAATGAAATTCGTTTTATTTATTTATTTGTTTACTTACCTCTGTTCGGCCGTATGCCGTAGTTTACTACCCCCCAACCTCCTCCTACCCCGCCCCGCCCCACCGTCCCGCAGCACTCCCTCTACGAGCCGCTACTGCTCTCTGGTGGAAGCCAGCTTTAATTACGAGAACTCCCCAAAAAAGCAGAAGGTAATGCAGGAAAAATAACAGCACCTCCAGGGAGGACGGGGGAGAACTCAATGTGTCTCATCTGCAAAAATACAACAATTAGGCAGAGCTCAGGTGGGCAAACTGAACAGCAATGACACATTTTACATATCAGTTAAACACCTGGGTATGGTGGCACTGCTATGCTATTACCAGCCACATTGGCACACATGTCGAACACCAGCGAAGGATAACGTGCAGCATTAAAGTAAATAAAGGCATATTTGTGTGTATTTGAGTGCTCAGGGGGGGGGGGGTTCTCCTGCACCTAAGCCTGCCTAGGACAAACAGCACTTTTTAGACAGTATATACTGTTGTTTACCAAACAACACATACACATGAAAAATGCAAACATCGACTCTCCTTGCAATACAATTGGCCTCGCCTTTGAGAACTTATAAGTATTTAGGAAATGCAGCACATTATATTGGGTACTGTACTATCAAATGTTCTTTTGCGCGCAAAACAACCGGTTGCATAAAGCCGAATCCATCACCGTTCTATTGAAAAGCGTCGGCCATGTCACGTGTGGGTGATCCCGATAAAGATTGCAGACTCCGCCACAGTTCAGTTGTTAATTATTGGCCATATTAAGTGTGGGGGATCCCATGAAAATGTTAGGAGTTGAAAAAGCGATCCGATTCCTTGGGACGCAGTTCCCGCGATGTGAATTTTCTTTTTGAATAAAGCACCCAAAACACAAATACATGAATGCGGGATTGCCTTGCAGGGGGTAATGAGCGCCCCAGTAGCGTGAACAAAACATGAACAACGGACGGGACGGAGTGGAGACACACTTCTGGAAATCAGGAGCATTCCAGCAGGGATCCTGCTGCTGGATCGTGGGAAAGTACTTGCCCAGCGATACTGCGATACGAATAATTACATCTCTCTCAGCATTGACCTACTAATCATTCAAGACCACGACGCCCGATCAAGCACGGTCATTTCGGTTTACTTCGCGACTCTTAATATATTGAGAAAATTTGGTGTTCAAGTATAAAGAAAACATAGATACCGATGAGCCTTGAAGAAGTCGTCTTGCGACAAAACACGTGTCGGCTGTCAACATTTTACAAAACATCTACGACGTGTCAACTACTTCATTTTTACTTATAAAAAATCTGTATTGAATCTTGATATGAATGACTGTTTTCATGATTAAATAAACTGACATCCAAGTCAGTTTTTTGCTATACTAATTGGTTGTGCTCTGTAATTTAAATCATGAACTACACCACGCTAGGGTGGAGTTTGCGCGTTGTAATGTTTTTTTTATAACAAGTAAGCACATAAATCACGCTTAAAATCAACACTCCCTGTCCTGTTAGAAGGGGAGTTATGTTATGTTATTGTTACTTCTAGAGCGCAAACTGTTACCCGAAGGTGTCCTGGCGCTGACTGAAGTCCTACCGAGACCCTACCTGGTGGAAAGATAAAGGTATATATTAACTGGTAAAAAGCCACGTTTTGAGGGCCTTCCTAAATGCAAATAGATTAGCCATGCCTCTGAGGTGCAGCGGAAGACAATTCCATGCCTTGGCTGCCCCGACCCCAAATCTTCTACCACCCCAGTTGGCTTTCTTTACCAGAGGTACCAACACCAAGTTGAAAAGTTGAAAAAGAGCTCCAATACCTTGGGGCGAGGTTCACGTGCTGTTAATCTTTTTTTCTAAATCAAGCACATAAATAACAAATAAATAAATGCCGGAAAGCCTTGCGGGGAATGAGCGACCGGGGTAGCCTGAACAAACAAATAAGCACATCAACTACACCACAAGAATGGAAAGCCTTTATGGGGATTATGGCCGTGGTAGCCAGCATTCCGAATAGCTAGCCTAAAGGCATGGACAACGGGAGGGAGGGCGGTAAAGAAGGTACCAAAGCACGTCGTGCCTGCAGTAAGAGAAACTGGATACAGAAAATAGTGCTCACAGTCTAAATAACAGGTATGTGTAACAACCGAAGTAAAGGGGCCAGTCACCATGGGAGGTGACAAATGAAGAGGAGCCGGTACTAAGGAGGGACTAACAAGCTTATTGACGAATCAGAAGCCAGCATTTAGGACGGACAATGACACAAGCCAATGGCAAATATGGGCGGAGAGTGGGCTGGGCTTCTATTCGCTACTCCACCACAACAAGTCTGGCAGAGCAGCGCATGCGCGCTGGCTCTAGGCTCGACCTAAAAAATTTGATTTTTTTTAATAAGTCAAAAACTGCTGAAAGGATTTGCACCAAATAAGGGTTTTTTCTGGACCATGCGCCACCTTTCGGGCAAATATGGTGTAATTCCGACCCGCTGTTTGGGCTGTAGTTGTGTCTAAAATCTCTATGGATGTTAACATGGGAAAAACCCCTCCCCCCCATTTTCTCTGCCCTCACTTAACGGATCACCCCAAACTTTCCATGTGCAACAAGAATTACACGGGCACTTTTTTGGAAAATGTCGTGAAAATTCGTCAAATGGCACCAAGACATAGGCAAGTCAAAAAAAGCCTTCCCTATGGAAACATTGTGCTAACTACAAGTACGTACTGATGACCGCCGGTAGGTATTAAATAACAAATTAAAAAATATATATATATATATATATATTCACTGAAAAACCAAAGGTTACAGGGGTGATATAGTTAGGAAATAGAATTTAAAAAATCTTACAAATTCACAGAAAAAAAAGGTTACAGGGGCGTTATAGTTAGGCTGACATTTCACTCATACTAAACCAGAGAAATTCAACAGTTGAGCTAACTATAACTCGCGCCCCCGCAATGCACTGCTTATGACCTCACATATTACATCACTGATTACATGGTCAGTGACATCACTGATGACATCATCCAGTGACTGGGAGTGTTTTTAAAATGTTTATGAGTGTTAAATATATATACCAAGGTGTATTGATGAATCAGTGGGTGTATGAGTGCCTGTATCGATGACTCAGGGGGTGCGTGACTGACTGTATAAGTGAGTGATTAGGTGTCTCAGTGAATGCATTTGTCACTGACTGGGTTGTCTGAATGTCTGTATCAGTCTGTCAGATGGTGTCTAAGGGGCTGTATGGGTTGGTGAGTGGGTACGTGAGTGGCTGTATGGGTGATTGGTTGTCTGAGCACCTGTATGGGTGTTTGAATGTCTGTGTGGGTGGGTGAGGGGTTGTGTGACTGCCTGCATGGATGAGTGAGTAGGTGAGTCAGTGGCTGTATGGGGTAGTGAGTGTGTAGGTGCAGGGCTGAATAAGTGACTGAGTGGGTGTATGGCTGTGTCAGTGAGTGAATGGATGTGTAAGTGGTATATGAGTGAGTAACTGGATATGTGAAAGGCAGTATAGCTGGGTGTTGGAGTATATAAGTGACTGTATGTGTGAGTGTATGGATTAGAGAGTGCATGTGTGAGGGGCTGTATGAGTGGGTGAGTATGTGTGAGGGGCTGTATGAATAAGTGAGTGGGTGTGTGTATAACTGTATAGGTGAGTAAATGGCTGTGTGATTGACTCTATAGGTGGGTGAGTAGCTCTATGAGTAACTGACAGTGTGTGAGTGGCTGTATGGGTGTATGAGTGGATATATCAGTGGCTGTATTAGTGAGTGAGTTGGTGTATGAGTGGCTGTATGGGTAACTGAGTGGATGTGTGTGTGGACCTATGAATCATTGAGTGGGTGTTTAAGTACTGGTATGGGTGTGTCAATGGTTTTGAGAATGTTAGTGTGAAAGTTGGAGTGGGTATATAAAAGGTTATACTGGGGTGTCAGTGGGTGCGTCAGAAATTCTGTGGATGATGTATTCCATGATGTCATCAGTGATGTCGCTGACCATGTCATGAGTGATGTAATATGTGAGGTCATAAGCAGTGCATTGTAGGGGCGCGAGTTATAGTTAGCTCAGCTAACTATAACTGCTGAATTTCTCTGGTTTTGTACGAGTGAAATGTCAGCCTAACTATAACGCCCCTGTAACCTTTGTTTTTTTAAGTGAATTGCTACGTTTTTTTAAATTCTATTTCCTAACTATAACAGCCCTGTAAGCTTTGGTTTTTTCATGAATTTCAATGTTTTTTCAAATTCTAATTCCTAACTATAACACCCCTGTAACCTTTGTTTTTTTCAGTGAATTTCTAAGGTTTTTTTAAATTCTATTTCTTAGTTGTAACTTCCATTTTTTTGAATTTTTAAAATCCGCGAGGATGCCGCGATCACATCGCAAAATCGCAAAACAGTAGCAGACATCAAACGACCACATCCAAAAATGTTAACTTAAAAAATTCATTCTAACTATTATAATACACACATTACTAACCACATCACTGCTTTAAAAACATATTTGTACACATATTTTTCTAAGTAAGTTTTTTAAGGAACTGTTTAAACCCTACTTGCCATTTTCACAATTACAACGACAGTTGAGATGACTCAGGTAACTGCGACGATGGCGCCTTTTTTGGGGGTGCAAAACACATATATGCACACATTTGACAGTATTTTAGACAGTAGGGGTTTATTACTGCACTGTTTAAACTCATATTTTTGTTGGGAGTTTGTATAAAAAGAACCATTTAAACCGATTGTCTGTTTTCGCAGTGACGCCGGGCGTCACAATGATATCGGCACTCACGATCACTGCAAATATGTCGCAAAATGACAAAACAAATGCAGACATTCAATAGCTTCTGCCACATTCAAAACTTATACCTGCAAAATGGATTATAACCAACTGTTAGACTTGGCTTTTTTAGCGGGTTTACCCCCAGACTTTTTGCTTTTTGGCCTCCTGCTTTTGACCCTGTGTGTGTTGGTTTTAGGACTCTGGGCACTTTATCAGTGCTAAAGTGCATATGCTCTCTGTATAAAATGTGTTATGGATTGGTGTTTCCATGATTGGCCTATTTGGTTTATCTGTCAGTCCCTTGTAAAGTGCACTGCGAGTGCCAGGGCCTATAGACCAAATGCTGTTGGTGGGCTGCAGCACTGGATTGTGCCACCCACGCAAACAGCCCGTAAAATGTAACTCGGGCCTGCCATCGCAGAGCCCGTGCGCAGCCTGGGGCTGCCATGTCGACTTGGCAAGTGCACACACTTGCAAGTCCCTAAACCTTCCCTTTGCTACATGTTAGTCACCCCTAAGGTAGGCCCAAAATACCTCTGTGGGCAGGGTGCGGTGTATGCGAAAGGTAGGACATGCCGGGTGTGTGCGGCATGTCCTGATAGTGAATTACAGCCTAGTACGTTTTTCACTATTGCAAGGCTACCTGTTCCCCCTAGGCCAGAACGGGCAGTTTTGATTATTACAGTTTATAATCCTAACTGACGACGGGAACCTGGTAGAAATTCGAGTTTAGTATGCCTGGACTCAGAATGATAAAATGCATCTTTTAGTGAAGTTGGTTTTAACATTCTGCGTTTGAAAATACCACTTTTAGAAAGTGGGTATTTTCTTGCCTAACCATCCAAGCCTGCCTCTGCGAGGTTGTGTATTCCTTGTCTGGAATGTGAGTGACAGGGGCTGGGGGATGCCAGGAGACAGGGTGAGTCAGCGCAGGGCTGAATAGCCAGATCGACCTGTAGATGGGTGGGAGGGGTCGCACCTGGGCCCTGAATAGGACAGTGCCTTCCTCCACAATGCTGGCTCCACCTCCTGTGGTGCGTCTGATGTCCCTGGCCTACTCACTGAAAGAAGGGACGGAGACTTGTCAACAAAGTGCTCCAGAACTGGTTTGGACTAGGCAAAGGCCTCTCTGCCTTCAGAGAACAAAGGAATTTGGGATATAAATATTGGGGCCCTGACCCCATGAATTTAGATCTCGCTGGAATCAAGGAACCTGCCAAGACGAAGAGCTGGAAGAGCTGCCAGGAGGAGTACTGCCCCTTTGCTGTGTTGTTGCTTTGTTGGGTTGGCCTGCAGCTGCTGCTTCTGCCTTGGGCAGTGAAAGGACTGGACTGAACTTTCTACAATCTTGTGCTGAGTATCTCCAAGGGCCAGGAACCGAGCTGGCCTCCTGTTAAGAAGTCTCAGGGACTACAAAGACTTCACAAGCCTCTGGGTACCGCTTCTGGAACGCTGTTTCAGTTGCCACAGAGGAAGGGAACTGCAACCGACTCCGTCAACCGAATCCATCCCTGGCCGGTGACCTGTTTGCACCGCAGACCGCATCGCCCCGCTTCGCATCGCAACCCTGGTCTCACCGTGGGCGACGTCCGACGCCGCCAACATCGAGCCGCTGCTTGCACCGTGACCTGTGGGCACCGCAGTTCGCATCGCATCGCTTCACTGGGCCAGCCGGACCAGACCGACACTGTCGCTGCAACTGGCTCAAGAGTCGAGACCGCACCGCATTTGGGGCACCGCTCGCACGTCTGCGACGCACCGCTCCGACTCGCACCGCTGTCCGACGCCAGCTCCCGCACTCCGGCTAGGTCGCCTGCATCGCAACCTGTCAGCACCGCATCGAGCATCGTCTCGCCCTGCATCGCACGCCTTGGACTCACCGACTCCGTCTGCCCGACGCTCATCGAGCCGCTGCCTGCACCGCATCGAGGGACACCGCACCTTGCATCGCTCCGTCTTGCACCGCAACCGCGACGAACGCCGACCGGCTCGTACACTCCGTACCAGCCACAACGAGAAAAGGTACTGTGACCGAGTCTGCTCACGACTCTGCTGGCCCGTATCGACGCGGTCGGCTGGAACTGTTAGACTCTGTGGTTTTCAGCATCACGGTAGGCTCGGACGGAGCTACCGACTCGTACGAACTTTGCTTTTGTGCTATTCCTGCAAAGAAGAAGTTAACGTATCAAGTATTCATTCGTAAAGTATAGTATTGTGGATTTTTGTCGTAATTGGTCTTGTCTTGAGTATATAAAATATTGGTTATTTTTCTAAACTGGTGTGGTGTCCGTTTGTAGTGCTTACACTGTATTACTGTTGGTTATGTGCAAATGCTTTACACACTGCCTCTGAATTAAGCCTGACTGCTCGTGCCAAGCTACCACGAGGGTGAGCAGGGGTTACTTCACGAGTGTAACAACCCTTACCCTGACTAGGAAGAAGGGTCCCTACTTGGACAAAGGTGCAAGCCCTTGCCAACTAGAGATCCCATTTCTAACACCAACACACTAAACACATTACTATCTAAAGGACTGTATAATAGCATCTACAACTCCCTTAATATCTCTACAACTCGGGGGCAGATTTACGAGCCCCTTGCGCCACTTTTGCGCCGCCGTTGCGTCACTTCTGTGATGCAGCGGTGGCGTATACCATGCGCTACGTTGCGCCCTATTTACAACGTGACGCATCTAGGGAGATGTGTCACGTTGTAAAGCCCTGCGCCACATGAAACCTGCGTCAGGTTTCATGTGGGCGTTCCGGGGCAGGGGGGGGGCGTTCCGGCGCAGTAAAGCCTCGGAAAAGTCCCTGAGTGAAATCTACAAGATTCCACTCAGTCACTTTTCCGACGCCGCTGCGCCAAAACCTTGCGCCTGCTTGAAGCAGGCGTAAGGCGTGACGCACCCCGTTATGTATGGGCAGGCCACGAGCATTGCTGGAGTCACGTCGCGCTTGCGACACGACTCCAGCAATGCGCCACCCGTCCGACGGGAGATGCGTCACGCATCTGTTTATCCTTGCGCCACGCTGCGCCGCATTGTAAATGCGGCGCATCTGTGGTGGCGCAAGGGTAAACTTGCGTGACGCATCTTACCTGGCGCATCCCTGCTGATTTGCAGGGATGCGCCAGTCGTCATAAATCTGCCCCACAGTGCATAACTTTTTCAGTGCAATCTATTACTGCATGCATCACTATATCACTAAGTCTCTCATTTACTGTATAAGTATTTTAGAGGATCTGTGAGACGATGCAACAGTCTATCAGTACTACTGTAACGAAATGCGTGACTGCCTCCGTACATCTATGAGTGGGTGCATCAGTATCACAATGGGTCTGTTATTGGTTGTGTAAGTCTCTCACTCAATCTGTGAGTAGGTGCATGAGTGCCTTTGTACATTTGTAAGTAACTATATGACTGTCTGACTGGATCTGTGATTGGATACATGAGTGTCTAAGTGGAAGTCTGAGTAGGTGTGTAAGTGGGTGTATGAGTGTCTAAGTGGATCTGTGAGTGGGTGTATGAGTGTCTCAGTGGGTCTGTGAGTACATACGTGAGTGTGTTAGTGGGTCTGTAAGTGGGTGCATGAGTCTGTGAGTGGGTCTGTACATGGGTGCGTAACCCTCCAAGTGAGTCTGTAAGTGGGTGCATGCATGAATATATGAGTTGGTCTATAAGTGGGTGCATGAGTGCCCAGGTGGGTCTGTGAGTGGGTGTAAGAGTCTCTAAGTGGTATGAGACTGTATGCATGAGTCTATGACAGAGTCTCTAAGTAGATGCATGAGTCTCTGAGTGGGTCTGTACATGGGTGCATCACTCTCCGAGTGAGTCTGTAAGTGGGTGCATAAGTACCTGAATGGGTATGTGAGTGGGTTCATGAGTATCTGATTGGGTATGTGACTGGATGTATAAGTGTGTCAGTGGGTATGTGAGTGGGTGTATGAGTGTCTGAGTGGATATGTGAGTAGATATAGGTCTGTGACAGTGACCGGCAAATGTGTACAAATATATATATATATTTATTTTTTATTTCCACCAATATTTGCGATGACTTCGCAATAGTTGCGACGTCCCCGCGGTAGTACACAGGGGCTGCGCTGGCGGTTGTGGTGATTAAAAAAATCAATTTTCGACACATAAGTTGTGTCACTAACACACCCATTTCTCAAACATGGGGTCAGAGTATCTCCATCCTGACCCCTTATGTTAGCTTTCACGCAAATTTTCAGCCCCGGGAACTGATCCCGGACAATGAAATGGCAGCCGCAACTTTCTGTTCAGGTTGCGTCCAGCTAATCAGAGCATTCCTGTTGGCGCACGCATCATCGATTAATCGTGAAACCACTGGAAATATCCCCGTTCAGAGATACATCTATAATTTTCTGCTTAAATTTCTCAAAAACTACAGGACGGATTTGAACCAAATAACAAAAATCACAATCTGCATAAGAACATCTACCTTTCTGTCAAATTTGGTGTAATTCCTTCCAGCGGTTCGGGCTGTAGGTTCGACAACGCGTTCCTATGGGAATTAACATTACAAAAGCACCCTTTTTTCGCACCACTATCTCTGGGTCCCCACCACACAGAACCTACTTTGACACTTATTTTGGAAAATTTCATGAAGATTGTTCAAACTACGCCAAAGTTATAGGCAAGTCAAAAAATGCTTTTCCTGTGAAAACTAGGTCCTAACTATAACAACCTACTGGCGACCGACAGTTGGTAATATCTATATCTATCTCCCTCTCTCTCTCTGCTATATATATATATATATATATATATATATATATATATATATATATATATATATATATATATATATATATATATATATATATATATATATATATATATATATTATATATATATTACTATCCAAATCAAGTTAGTTGTCAGCTATGTTGGATTTGAAACAATAAAGCCTATTGAAAACGACTCGTGAGTGCATCGCGTACCTTTGTGAGAACGAATGATTTGGGTAGTAATATTAGCGGTTCGTCACCGCTCAGCGGCAGCACCCGCCTGAGAAGTGAGCGGCGGTTTTTGACGGGACTATGTTTTGGATATGTATATATATATATATATGTATGTATATGTATATATATATTATATATATATACACAGCCGAGGTTCCGTCCGGCAAAGGATAGGACACACACTCCAAAATTGTTTGCCAGCAATTTATTACTAGATAAACACCATGAAAAGTGCACAGGAAGTGCAGGCAGCCCCGACGCGTTTCTGTAATCTCGTCGCCTTCGCCACAGGTGGGTGATTGCTGCCCACTTACGGGAATATAAAGACATGTGGTATTGTACAATGCATCTTAACTTGTATTACCACCTGCAAGAAACACATATGATATTAACTCTAAACAGTATTGGGGGAGTGGCCAGGATGGCAGCTGAGGCAGTCGCATAGTACTGATCTCTGCTGTCCTGCACTGATTTTGAGTTCCTGGCATCATCCTGAGATCCTTATCAGCACGTTGGTATTCTGTTGTGCCTTCCCTCCAGCTGTATTGAGGGGTCACCAGGCGGCTCATCTGATAGTGGATAGCCAAGGACTGCGGCCTGCCTACCGTCCCGGGCCTTGCCGCAACGCGAGCTTGATGAAGCTTGTTGTTCCAACACGCTGCAGGCCCAGGCATATACAGGATGGCGCAGTCTCTCCGCATACTTCCCTGACTGACGATGTTCCCCAGCAGAAGGCTGGCGGTTTGCAGGAGCTCAGAGTGGGTGAGTCTTTTGAGGCCCAGATACGCCTCTCTGCATGAAATGACCTGGCTGCCTGCCATGCGCCTGCTGAGCAGCGAAGGTGATCGGGTGCAGTGATGCAGACCGCCCGATGTCTCCCTCCCTTCCCAGACACAGGACAAGTCCATGCTCAATACGGGCCTGGAGGCCCCCCACCAACATGCCTGAGAACGGACGGCCTGTCCAGCCGATCCACGGCAGCAGCCAGCAGGGGTTGGGCTCCCCCCTTTCGACTACACAGATTATTCTAGTGCCCCTCTTCCCTCCTAGTGGAATAGGAGCTTGCTAGGGCATAAGATCATGGAGTGGGTGAACTTTGGGGGACATTGCCGGCCTGGGCGCATATGGGATGGCGTTCTCTCTCCCACACTGTTTAGTCCGATGCTATCCCCGGCAGGAGGATAGAGGGGAAACAGAGTGGGTGAGTCCTCCAAGGCATGGACTCACCGTTCCCTACTGCATTGCCACCCGAGACCCCCTGACACATAGATGGACCATGCTTCACGGGGGCCTGGAGACCATTCACCAAAGCACTTGGGGACTGGTGTGGTGGGGACTCTTCAGGAATTGGTCATCTAGTTCACCCATGGTGGCTGCCAACAGGGGTTGAGGCCCACCCACAGACTACATGTATCACTCTTGTGCCACCCCGGTGGACTGACTGCCCAGTGGGGAACAACAAAATGGAGATTGCAAACTTTGGGGGGGCCTTGCCGTGGTGCCCTCTGCTCCACGTATCCTCCTCTGCTGTGGCTTCTCGCCCCACCCAAAGACTCGAACAGTTGCATGCCATCTTGTCTTCCTCGTCCCTCAGACATAATCCCCCAACTACAGTTTAATATGGTCAAGCCAAAAGGGAACAAGGCGCCCCATGCCATGGACCATGGGGGAGTCAAAGAAGAGACAGAGACACTGCACCCTGAAATTGTGCAAACATTGACGGAGCACACCGGAAAATTAAATGGGATTCTTAAAGACATACCGGACATCAAAGCAAGCCTGGAGCCAAAACTAGATCCACTGCCGATCGATGTGGACCTGCTACAGGTAGACCATAAGAAGGTGGATGAGAGTGAATCTGCACTGCCAACCTTGCATCCCTCAGTCACGGAGACACAGACACAGATGTGTGCACTCCAAGAAGACGTTCTGGAACTGAAATAGAGGGTTGATGATGCTGAGAGGCAATCCAGGCGCAACAACATTCAAATAATAGGTCTGCCTGAGTGAGCAGAAGGCCTGAGTGTGGAACTTTTTCTGGAAGACTGGCAAGTGCACATGGAGCTAGGGGGACACCAGTCGAAGTTCTTCTCTGTAGAGCGAGTGCATAGAGTACTGGGCAGACCGCTGGCACCAGGGTGGAGGGACATGGGCCCAAACTAAAAGCTGCAGGGCCAGAAGACAACAAGCAGGACCAATCAAAGTGCAGGCAGCTGCAGAAAGAGCCCATGTGGTAGCAGAAATGGAACAGTTCAGCCAATCACCTGAATCCTCCACTGTACCAATACCACAATGGCTATGCCGGTGAACCTTAATAAAAGGTTATTCCGTGAACTGCAGTCGCAGCTATTTATTCTGATATGAGTGGCAGGTAGACGTAGAGTCTCCATTCACAAATTATATGTGCATCAAGATAAGGGAGGGAGGGGAGCTCCAAACTATGAACAATACTACTTAGCTGCACAACTCCAATGGCCAGCACAATGGCTTACCGGGGACAATGTGCAGGAGATGGGGAACTGTCCTTCTGGATTCGCTCCGTCACACCATCCTAGGATGACTGCTGGGACCGAGTCCAACAACCCCAGCAATTGAGGGCAATGGACTAATGACAGTTGGCAGATACAGTTGGAAGAGAGGTATTCCCACTGAGAAGGTGCCAGTGCCTTTCGCTCCTGTACCTTCGCTATGGGTGCTGCCTAGTGGTCGGAGTCTCAGTCGTAGATTTGACACCCACCCTTGGACGGAGGCTGGTCCCCTCACCTGGTGGAATTTATTCTTGGATGGCCTATTTAGACAGTTTGAAGGCCTAGTTGACACAAACAT
Organism: Calotriton arnoldi; assembly: GCA_963921515.1. Lineage (NCBI taxonomy): Eukaryota > Metazoa > Chordata > Amphibia > Caudata > Salamandridae > Calotriton > Calotriton arnoldi. The sequence goes on from CAWUFW010000655.1 coordinate 1,619,694, forward strand.
GCTACACCCCGTGAAATTCATCCTCTATGCAGCTCTGGCGTGTACTGCACGCCATCTGGAACAGAACATGATATGCCGACCATCTCCCCATCGCTCCAAATGCTCCTCACGCATGGACGGGCCAGACATGCAGTGAAATGTCTATACACAACATTAAAACACAAGGCAGACTTACCACTGTCGGCCCTAAAGGCACGCTGGGCACTAGATATTGGCCAGGAACTTACAGATACGCAATGGACATGATGCCTACAGAAAGTTAAAAATATATCCTGCAACACTTGTCTCAAATACCTACAATTAAACTTTTTACACCAAACTTATTTGACGCCCCAATGGATAGACCGCATATTCCCAGGGTGCATATGTACTTGCCCATGGTGACCCGAGGTTAACGCAGACTTCATGCATATGGTGTGGCACTGCCCGATAATCTCAGATTACTGGGAGGCGATTATGGCTCATATATCCAATATAGTGGGGAGGTAGTTCCCTCGGGTGGCACCGCACTGCAAGTTTGGACTCTCCAAGCGTTCAAAACATACCCAAAACATGCATAAAGGTATTAATCTCGCACTGGCATGTGCCAAACCTTGAACTTCCTTGACTTGGAAGCACACAGCAGCCCCCCCACCCCACCCCCCAGTGGGGAACTGGCATTGTGACTTAAAGAAGGGGGCGTATGCAGAACTTGAGGCCCACGCACAATCCACCTATAACACTACACAGTCCCCGCCTGCGATGGGAAGGTTACTGAGCATTTTGGAGGCCAAAACTGACTAAAGATCACCCTGAACCATCCCACTTAGTAGGCTTTTTTTATTTGGACCTCTCGCCCACTTTGTCTTCCATCCAGTTGTGCGATACCCCATTACAGCTTGTCAAGGGTGGTTTCCCAATGCGCAACACTTACTCTACCCCAGCTTAGGCCAGCTTAGTGGCAGAACATTGGGTGAAGTATCACATTCTATAGAATCCTCCCATTTTCCCACCTACCCTCATGCCTCCTCCATACCATACAGACTGTTTGTTTAGAGTTTGTTTAGTTATAAAAGTTCTCAGACTATAAGACCTCAGTATTCTCTTCAATGTAAATGGCACTGTCTTACCCTTATAGTTGCACTCAAAACTCTAAACAATATTACAGTTACCACCATTGAGATGGTTGTGTTGACTGGGTGTGTATTTGATTGTTTTCTCAGACTGTTGAATAGATGGTATAAAGTTGTAGAAAGCTTCACACCCTGCTCTTCAGACCTCAATATGCCTCCCTTAAAGAACCAGACCCTTCCATTGAGACGTTGGCAATCACTGGCACACAGGTCACCCACAGGAATTCTTTGTGCAACAGTGCTACACAAAAGTTTGTGTAACTGCTACAAAAGTGCAGAATCCAACACCAATGAACATGATGGGCGTGCACAACTTTTGTTTGTACACAACCTCTGTACCCAAAAAGCATCATTTTCAGCAGGGTCAACATTAAACATTAAAATCTTCACACTAACACCCTGAGTTCTCAGAAATCAACACATTCCCCTTCAGTGTATTAAGGTTTTCTTTTCTGATAATAGTAACATTTATATGGATGTTGTTGTAGGATTTATTTATTTTTTATGTACATTTTGTATAGATCCCCATGTTGTCTTTATGTCACTTCAGAATGCCAACAGTTAAGGAAATACAGGAAGAAGGGAGAGTTAGCATCCTACTAGGCAGGGTGAGTGACCATGACTGATGGTCTTCAGTATGACCCAAGTGCCTTATCAATCTCAGGTGAAGGCAAGTTGAAAAGGTTCCGTTTTCATGAGTTTCATGAATGTCAGGTGGCTGGGCTCAACTCTTAGGTTGGGGTTACCTGTGTTGTAGGTTGTCTGACCTTCCACACCTAGAGATCTGCAAGGTTCCCTGGGTAATCTGTGTCACCAGATGACTCCATGTCACTGGAACACCTGGTTTTCAACAATTCCCTTTCAATTAATAAACCTTGCATTCTGGGAGTTGTAGTCTTGGGTCAGTACAATTGAAACAATTGGACTAATATAAACAAGGATTTACTCACACGTTTTGTCCTAATGACACGGAAACATGTGGTAACCTTACTTTGTGAAGCAAAACATTTATGGAACTTGGTCCTGCTTCCTAGACTAACCACCCTTTGGACCACAGGACTTAAAAGAGTTCAGATTCAGTAAAAACAAAAATGTATCTGCTGTTTCTACATATGCCCACGCCAGATGCCAGAGGGAACCATTGTGGTTGCCCCTGTTGAGCGGTAATTTCTCGTATTATGTGCATACCAATAGGCATAGGCGTTGACTAGGTGTAGCCAGGGGAAGCAGCTTCTCCCACCAGGTTATCTTTGAAAACCCTGGCACCGCCCTTGCTGACCCTGCTCTCACAGGTTATGAATAAATGCAGCGGCAGAAACAGAAGAAAGAGAGTTCTGAGAGTCAAACATTGGAATGTTGAGCGCTCCATTGAAAACAAAGGAGTGCTCTGGGCTTCTAATGGCTAGTAGAAGCCCGGAGCATCAATATTCAAATGTTTGTTCACAGCTGTTGCTGTGAATAAAGGCCTCACGGAGCCCGAGGGGATTTCAAACTCCTCGGGCTCGGTGAGGCCTTTGTTTTACAAATTAGAACATTCGACCCTCTATGGGCGGAATGTTCTTATAGCTTTAGAGCCCTTCGCATGGGGCTCCGTGAGGCCTTTGTTTTACAAATTAGAACATTCGGCCCTCTAGGGGCAGAATGTTCTAATGGCCTTAGAGCCCTCCCTATTAGGCTCTACCGGCTATTAAAGGCACGCTCCCTTGTTAAAGGCCCTATCCTTCAGCTCGGGACTTTAACACTGGAGCAGGCCTTTAATAGCCAGTAGAGCCCGCTACAGCGGGCTCCAAGGCTATATTAAAACAGCTCAGCGACTTACTACTCACTGCTGACATCTGAAATAATATGAAGGTCAGAAGATGGAATCCTGGCAAGACCAACTCAGCCCTTCTTCCTCCCCAAGTTGCTGAATTGAGAGCCATTGCACTAGGTAGTATAAACACCTTTACTTACTTCACTTAGGGGCATATTCACAAGGACTAATCGCCGAGTTACCGCCACCTTAACGCATCAAAAGTGGAGATAGATTTAACGCCCCATTCACAAGCGGGTGCAAACTGCAGACGCCAGTATTCCCGCGATAACTGCCGCAAAATGTACCTCCACGGGTGACACCATCAACTAACCCTAATGAGATGCAGAGTAGGCGTTCCCGTGCAAAAACACACGAAAACACGACATTCACAACGAACTGCCAGATCTGTGATGCGAACCAAAAACAGGCGATAAGCTGCGGTAGCAGCAGGGATTTAACACCTGGCTTCTGCTGGTGTTGAGCAGGACGACTACCTGCAGCATGAAAGGGAGCCCAGGCCAGAGCCACATCTGAAGACCCACAGATGCCATGGAGCCAATGATCATGCAGCTCGGAGACCCATGAGGGTCACAACACCCACTGCCACCACTTCCAGGCCCCCCCCCCGGATCCTCCCCCCCGGACAAACACATACAGTGCACGACACAAGAGCCACAAAAAGTGCATGATGCCGCACAATGACAACAAGAAACACACATGTGTGGTCAGAAGAACGAGAAACAGTCACTCATCATTGAAGTAACAACCAAAAACTTTATTGGAATACAACACAAAATACCAAAGCGGAAGACTCCTGTCGGGTCCGTCCGAGACAATCTTGATGTCACAGCCTGGAAAATAAAGCACCAAATCAGAACGTGTGTCATGCACACATCAAAGGAGCGAGACACAGAGAAACAGAGAAGGAAAGAAAGGCAGAGAGAGAGAGAGAGAGAAGGAACGGAAGGGAGAGAGAGAGAGAGAGAAGGAAAGGAAGGCAGAGAGAGACAGAGAGAGAAGGAAAGGGACGGAGAGAGAGAGAGAGAAGGAAAGGAAGGGAGAGTGAGAGAGAGAGAGAAGGAAAGGAAGGGAGAGAGTGAGAGAGAGAGAGAAGAAAAGGAAGGGCGAGAGAGAGAGAGAGAGAAGGAAAGGAAGGGAGAGAGAGAGAGAGAGAGAGAGAGAAGGAAAGGAAGGGAGAGAGAGAAGGAAAGGAAGGGAGAGAGAGAGAGAGAGAGAGAGAGAGAAGGAAAGGAAGGGAGAGAGAGAGAGAGAAGGAAAGGAAGGGAGAGAGAGAGAGAGAAGGAAAGGAAGGGAGAGAGAGAGCGAGAGAAGGAAAGGAAGGGAGAGAGAGAGAGAGAGAGAGAGAGAGGGAGGGACACTGCCGCCCCCGCGCACCCAGGCACCACTGCTCACCTGCTACCACCGGTGTGTCTCCAACCACGTGCCGGTACACACTGCAAGCCTCCAGGTCTGCAATCTGTAATCGAGGCCAGAGTAAATCATGGCAGAGTCCATCTCACTGCACACGCCAACAACACCTGTCCACATGCAGCCGCACCCTACCCCCTCCCGCCGGCCAGTGCTGGCTGTCCGCACTTGCACACCCAGGCCCCACTGCTCACCTGCCGCCAACGGTGTGTCCACCAGTGGGCACACCACGTGCCCGTGCAAGCTCCAGGCTCCGGTCCCGCCACCATGGCTTGCTCCACATCATGCGGACTCGCACCGCGGCCCATCAGGTCCCACACATGACGCCGAGTCCTGAGGCATCAATGGCAGAGACCACATCAGTGCACACGTCATCATCGCAGGCTGCACACCCGCTCAGCAATTTCGGTGCCACTAACCCTGTGCAACCCCAGTCAGCGCCACGTGGTGGTAGGCCCGTGACGGCCGCAAGGCTTCGGGTGCCACTAACCCTGTGCAACCCCAGTCAGCACCACGTGGTGGTAGGCCCGTGACGGCCGCAAGGCTTCGGGTGCCACTAACCCTGTGCAACCCCAGTCAGCGCCACGTGGTGGTAGGCCCGTGACGGCCGCATGGCTTCGGGTGCCACTAACCCTGTGCGCAACAACTCATGGGCACTTTATGACTGAGACTCGTGGAACGTCTGTCATCCAGTCACCACCGGCAGTGGGGAATGTGACGTTGTTGGCCCCTTATATTGGCGGGGTCACGTGGCTTGTGACGCCTGTGCCGGATGAGTGTGGTGTGTGTGTAAAGCTGCCCTCAGGGAGTGGCCGTGACATGCTGACAACTAGACCAGTGACCTGCAGACCACTTGCGTGTAAACCTGCGACTTGTAGCTATGTGGCCCCCCCTCAGAGCGTAAGCGGAGTGGTCTGGCCTGGCGTACGCTGGACCAGCGCAGGGCTTGCAACAATGCCTCGGGGGCTCTGGGTGTGGTTCAGTCCATGTCCGGACAAGGAAGTGACTAATGCGTGTGTCCCTGTTGTAGTGTCTACGGCCCCCGGAACGCAATCGGCAATGTAGCACCCTGTGACTGGAATCCCACTAGATGAGCATCATTGACGTTAGGGGGAATCACTGACCCTACATTCATCCACACATTCATACCTGAATGATGAAAGACATGACACAGCAGTGCGTTTCTGAATGTTTAATGCACATCCAGTGGAGTTTTGCAGCTGGAGCAGTACAGGGCCATGCCAACCCCACTTCACAATATGGGCCCGTGGAGGGCCAGCCAGAGTCCATCGGGGAATGACAAGTACAGCGGAAGAGGAAGGGTACAGTCCCCAGTCTGTTCGCCGTGTCATTGGTCACCAAACAGGATATGGCAGTCCATGTCGCGGTCCAAGGTGAGTGCAGCAGAGTGTATAAGGGGTCAGTGGAAGGTCATTGGGCCATGTGCGGCACCAAGCTGCAACAGGCCAGGTGGCGGACATGAATGCTAGTGCCTCCTCCTGATCTCAAGCCCATCCACGTCCTCGTATGTGTGCTCTGCCCCACCTGTGGGTGGTGCAGTTCCGGCTGCGGCACTGTGTGCCACTGACACATCAGGGGCTGGAGGTGGATTGTCGGCCGCACTGTGTGGCAGTGACACATCAGGTGCCGGAGTGGAAATGCCTGCCGCACTGTGAGGCACCGACACACCAGGGGGCGGAGATGTGGATGGTGTAGGAGCAGCAGCATTCATCTGCGCCACGCCTTGTGGCAGCAATGCCATGATGAGGATACGTAGGGCATGGTAGATCCCAGCTACATTTTGCTGATGTGCAGCGGTGGCTGCCATCCTTTCCGCCTCCATCCGCACCATGTCCTCCATGAGCCTCCGCATGTGTGCCAGCTCACGGCTGAGGTTGCTGGAGCCACTCTGAGCAGACAGATGTTCTTGTCTCTGAGTCATGACTCCAGCGATGTCAGCCAGGGCTAGTTGGAGACCATGGAGCGGCCTGTGGGTGTCCGTTAGGGACTGGAGGTGGTTCCTGATGGGACTCAGACACCCATGGATGGCGTCAAGTTTGGTAGCCATGAGGTCGAACCCCACCCGCACCTGCTCAGCCATCTCCCTCTGGCCCTCCAACACACGGCGTTGGAAGGCCATGTGTTGTTCGGGGGGGTCTTGGGAGACAGCCGGTGTTGTGGGTGCCTCCTGCTGGGTGGTTTGTGGAGTGAGTGGGGTCTCCTCGATGCAGCTGGGCTGCCCTGGTCCTGGAGGTGATTGGCGGATGAGTTCAATGATGTCTTGGAGGGCTTGGGTGTCCATGCTGGTGGTGTCCTCCTCGTCATCAGTGAAGAGTGGCAGGGACTGCTCTGCAGGAGGTGTTGACGGTGCCCCTGCAATGTGAAGAGGAGATGCTGTGTTACAATGTGTCCACATGTATGTAGCCGCATGGTACATGTTCACATTCAGACAGCATGGAAATGTACATTGTGACAGTCTGTAGATCAGGGCCATGATCCAGAGTCATTGTGGGTGTGCACTGTGCTCTGCTTAATTGTGCATGTGTGCTATTGTGCCCATCTCCCCCTGTCCCCCCAGTACCTGGTGGTTACTCACCCTGTTGCTGTTGTGTTGTGTCATGTCGAGCAGTGTCCGGTCCCCCGACTCCTGCCATGGTCTCCACACTGATGACTGTCGACACCAGCTCCTCCATGTCATCCAGCTCCAGCTGTGGCGCTGGGCTCCCACCTCCAGTCTGCATTGCTGCCTTCTGGTTGCCTGCGAGTTTCTCCTTGGTTTTGCGCTTGATGTCAATCCATCGCCTCTTGACCTCGTCCATTGACCTCTTGTGCTCTCCGACGGCATTCACCTTGTCAACGATGGACCGCCAGATTCCATTTTTGGTGCCCAATGACACGTTGAAGGTGATGAACAGTTCTTGATGGTGTTCCATCACCTCCGTGACCAGGATCCTATTCTCCTGCGGACTGAACTTCGTCTTCCTCTTCTTCTTGTCCTTACCCTTCCCTGTCCCCGAGGTCCCAGGCTGGTCGACCGGGGTGCTTGTGGGGTTCCGCTCATCCTCTGCGCCTGCTCCGGCTGCCTCCATGGTGCTTCGGGGTTGGTTATTTTGTGTTTGTGTGTTTTTTGTACTTTTGTAGTGATTTTCCCGCCTGCCCTGTGTGTATTGCAGGCCTGGCGCTGCTTATCGCTGATTTCCTCATCGCGGATTGGCCCATCGCATGTTTTTTTGCGTTGGGGTTTGGGTTTTTATCACCGTCGCAGTTGTTGTATCGCGGACATTGTCCGCGTTTTCGGGAGACTATAGCCGTGTTGTGAATTCCACGTTAACACTGGGTTATTTTCCCGTGATAGGCTGCGATGTGTAAAGTTGCGTTAACATTTTTTGGAGATGTTTAGCACACGTTCTTGTGAATATCCCCCTTAGAAAGGGAAAAAAGTGGCAAAGAGCACCTTATAAAACACATCATCATTCAGCGGTTCCCTCTCTTCACCCTTTCTCTTGCCCCTCAGTAGCAGGCAGGAGGCTGTTGAAGGGAGGAGTAAAAGGATGGGGGCACAGAATCAATCATATGATATCTCTAGAAGGTTGACAGTGCATGATTTCGCTTGTTACCCCTGGCATTTTTTTTATAAGTCGACATAAATGTATGGGTTTTGGAGCTCAACAAATACAAATGTAAAAGTGCTGCCACTTTTTAGGTCCTTGTTTTTACTACAATTATCTATATAATATGCTTACTTATAGGGGCTTCCAGCCAGTCCTCCTTATCCCTTGGTCTAATGTTATGTTTTTTACATTTTAAGTCTGCACACTAGAGCATCCAGCATGGGCTATGGGTCAGCCTCCTTCAGCCATTAGGTAACTTCACTGTGCGTGACAGCATCATGCTCTTCCACAAGGAGCAAATTTACACATAAAACCAGTGCCAACAACTTCTGTCAATGGGCCCTTTTTGAGATCATATAATATTTTTGTTTTTAGCCAATGTTTTCCTTTTACAATATTGAGGGCCTGGCAGGTTCCTCAAAAATAAAGTTTTACAAAAACCTAACGAAACCGAAACAAACATTGACAAATCCAAACGTCTGGCAGCCAATGCTAGACCTATTTACTTTGCCAATGCTTGTTGTAGAAAGAAGGGAAGAGTGTGCACAGACTAAATCATAGTTGTATCCCCACTTAAGGCATCTAATTTTCCTTTGTGTTGCTCTGCATGTTAAGGGCCCTGTTTCTGTGGTTTGAACTTGGAACAGCACACAGCATATTTTAGACACTGACAGCCAAATGGTGAAGGCCTACAGCACAATGGTGGGGATTACCTCTGGGTTTATCCATTCAAAGGGTGATCCAGGCTGTGAATAAAATGTCTGAGCCGGCCTTGCTGGGGTTTTCAAGCGTGCCCTTTGTTGAGCACTGGAGCGTGCTGCTGGGAGGTGCCTCTGTCTAGGCCAGCGGGCAATCTGGAAGAAAATTACTCAGGCCACTGAAAAAGAATATCTTCGAAAGGGTCAGTTTCATATAAGTATTTTTCTTACTTTTCAAAAACCTTGTCTATGGATCCCAGCCTGTCCATTCACATCTCTCCCCTATTTCAGGTTGTATTTTTCACACAACAGGGAGCATATCAGAGAACCCATAGACTGGTAGAAAGAAAGGACTCACCTATTTACATCATTTGTGCTGTTTGTGTGACAGGGAATAAAAAATGCCATTTGCACCAGGTTTAGACATGGCCAAAGCAGGTTTCAAATGATGTTGGCTCTGTGCAAATGAGAAGAAACGAAGAAACTACATTTTCTCTACTTTCTATCAATCAAACCGGATTTATAGAGCACTGCTTATCACCCGTGAGGGTATCCAGTTGGGGGGGAGGGAGAGCTGCTGCTGAGGGCTATCCGTTGGAACAACCAGGTCTTCAGGCCCTTCCTGAACTCCTGCAGGTTTGAAGCTGTTCAGAGCTGGAGTGGTAGGTTGTTCCAGGACTTTGCGGCTAGGTGGGAGAAAGCATGGCCGCCGCTCCTGCTTCTGTGGATGTGTGGTGTGTGAACCAGGGAGAGAGATGCGGAGCGCAGCTGTCTGACGGGCTGCTGGAAGTTAACTCTGTTGTTGAGGTAGGTTGGACCCTTGCTGGGGTGGGCCTTGTAAGCGTGGGTGAGTAGTTTGAACTGGCACTGTTTGTTGATAGGGAGCCAGTGTAGTGCTTTGAGGTGGGGGGTGATGTGGTTTCTCCTTGGGAGGTTGAAGATGAGCCTTGCTGCTCCATTCTGAATGATCTGGAGTCTGTTTAGAACTTGTGTGGTGATCCCAACGTACAGGGCAATTGCCATAGTCCAGGCGACTGGTAATGAGTGCCTGGGTGACGGTGCATCTGTTGTTGGTGGGGAGCCATTTCAATATTTTCTTCAACATGCATGGGATGAGGAAACATGATGACGAGCTGGCGTTTATCTTAAGTTGGGCTGGCCACCAAGAGTCATTCTAAGGGGAGGTACTGCTCCCGAAGATGAGTACTTCAGTTTTGTCTGTGTTGAGTTTGAGGCAGTTGTTCTGCATCCAGCTGGTTACGTGGGTCATGCACCTGTGAACGTCTGATTTGATGGCGGTGGGGTCTGAGGAGAGGGATAGGATGAGCTGTGTGTCGCCCGTGTAGGATATCATGTTCATCTCATTGGATCTGACAAGTATGGCCTGCGGGGCCATCTATGTGTTGAAAATGGTGGGACTAAGAGATTACCCTGGTAGGACGCCGCAGATGATGTCCTTTGGGCCCGAGGAGAAAGGCGGGAGGTGGGTGCTCTGGGTTTTACCAGTGAGAAAGGACGCAATCCATGTAATGGCTTTCCCTTGGATGCCCATCTGGTGGAGACCCTATATGAGGGCCTTTTGGGACACGGTGTCGAAGGCTGCATAGAGGTCGAGGAGGATCAGGACTGCGGTCTCTCCCTTGTCTAGGAGAGCACTGATATAATCGTTGGCTGAGATCAGAGCAGTTTCTGTGCTGTGATTTGAGTGGAATCCTGATTGGGAGGAGTCCAGGAGTTTGTTGGCTTCCAGTTGATTGGTGAGTTGGATGTTAATTGCTTTTTCCAGGACTTTTGCTGGAAAGGGGAGCAGGGAGGTTGGCCGGCAGTTTTTGAGTTCTGCCGGGTTTGCAGAAGTTGTTTTTAGGAGCGGTTTGACATCTGCGTGCTTCCAACCGACTGGGAAGTCAGCAGAGGTAATGGAAGTGTTGAGGATGGTGGTGAGTTCTTTGCTGGTGAAGTTGTTCCCTAGGTTGAACATATTGTGGGGGCAGGGATCTCTGGGTGCTCCAGCATGGATGGTGCTCATGATGGTGGCAGTGGTCTGTGTAGAGAGAGAGGGTCCCAAGCAGTGATTGTGTCTAGGTTGTGGTCGATGATGGTGGGGAGTTGTCTTGCTGCGTTGCACCAAATGTTAATAAATCTGGGCCCAAGTGTCTGATGAGGGAAACGTCCTCCCCATTTAATTGTCCATCTTAAAGACCACAGTACAGATTCCCATACAGAGATAGGAGACCGATTCCTCATCACAGCTGATCAAAACAAACAACCCCACTCGATAGGTAAATTATCAAGGCAAGGTCTTCTGTTGGAGAGTCTTGTAATTGTGGCTGCAAGAGTCTCAAAGCTTTATACACATTTAAAAGAACCGTATGTGCATAGAAAACTGAGCAGTGTAATTGTAGGACCATGGGCGAGACAGAAGGTACTCCATGAACTAGAGAGCAGACTGGAGGGAGGATGGTGTGATGATTGGACATTGGTCATCCAACCCAATATGACAGCCGCAGCACAGGTGCACCGAAGTAAGATGTGAGCATTCTAGTGTTGTGAATGGCCTGCGACATGTGCCTATGACGTAAAAAGGCTGTTGATCAGTCCTCCTGTACTTAGAAGAGCATGCAACTCTTTCGTAACAGAACTTAGGTGGAACTAGTTTGCCACCTGGTAGCACCAAATGATAATGTGTAGCTAGTTACCAGCGTCACTGTCATGTGGTGAATTCTCTTTCAGTTAAGGCGAGAGGCCACGCCTGATAGTTATATTTGCACAGCTGTTATGGTGTAGAGTTCCCAAACATTTTTGACCCGTGGCTCCCTTGACCTAATCGGCAGTTGGCCGTGGCTCCCCACCATTTTTTTACCGGTGGGCGGGATTTAAGCCCGACCTCGGGAGTACTTCCTGTTGTCTTCCTTAAAGTAATTGGGACGCAATGCTTAAAATGGCAAATATAACAAAAAATTACTTTGACATTTATTCAGCGCCTCATTAATTATTATCCATTCCTAAAGTGAAGTACAAAGAACAACGTGATGGTTGGAATGCTTGAATTATTCATCTCATCCACTGGCAATCACTAACCCATTTTGTTTTTACCCCATTACCGGAGGTGGGACCCAGAGAACGTGGTGCAACATGAAAATTAAATAATGCACCAGAAATTGTAAAAAATAAATAATTGAAGACATGGCCTAAATTGTGCAAAATTGCAGATTTTAAGGTGGTTCATCTTTTGTTTTAAATGTAGTGCTTCGTTTCACATTTTACTATTTCTTTTGCTGTAAATAACGTGCTGTCCTATATTATTACAAGGCTGCACTTTATGGACAAAAACTACCATTATCAGTTGTGATATCAATTTCCAGGTTCTGTGGGTGACCTCCCACTTGGCTGGTCGTAAGCACAATTATTCTTATCTTCGGGTCTGCTCCAACCTGCTTCTACAAAACAGATACCGCAGGTCAGCAGCAGTGTAAGCCTTCCCTCCAAAAATAACTAATACAGGAGAAGTTGCAGAATTCCAGCTGCTCTACTAGCCTACCCCGGCCCAGCCACTCATTCCCACGTTATGCACCCACATCAAAAGCACAAGCATTAAAGTCCGCACTTCACTTGTTCGAAATGCTTCCAGCGCCCTGAAAATCTACCACATGACTAAGCTTTGGAAAGTAGACTTGTGTAATCTTTTAAAGCAGTGTGGCATAATTAACTGGCGTGATTTGTATCAGGCAGGAGAATCCTACTTATTGTGGGCAATTGAGAGGGGTGTTTCCCTGAAAACTTTAAAAAGGAAAATGTGCCGAATGGTGCACTTCACAGTACAATGTTCACATTAATTGACAACGAAGCCATTGACTCTGAAGAGGGACACATGAAATATTGCAATACTTTCACAGTGTGCCAAGCAAGATGGATCTTATCTAATGTTGAGGATTCACTCTGCCACAAACCCAAATCATGGTGGCAATATGGTACAATTCACAGTACAGTTTGCTGAAAGAAATCAATAAAATGACCATAGGAAGTTCAGTCAGTTCAGAAAATCTGGACCATGCACTTTAAAATGTCACATCTATTAAAAAAACAATATAGCATCCTGCTTCACTTCTACATTCCTCTTTCTTTGACTGTTCCATCCTAATGTGTGCAGGAGTTTCCCAGTCACAGAACTGAAGGTCGTTTGGAAGAAAAACAGCTCTGCGCTCTGAAAATCTACAACGAGCTCCGTGGAGCCACGCCTTTTACAGTAAAATTATTAATCAAATACCATGCCGATCTTCGGCCCAACCTCCGTTTACACCCGTATCACCAGCATTCTTTTTACTGTAAAATTTACAGTAAAAATAATGCCTGTGATACGGTGTAAACGGAGGTTGGGCCGAAGATCGGCATGCCATTTGATTAATTATTTTACTGTAAAAAGGCAGCCTCCACGGAGTGAGTTAAAGAACTCAAAGGCAAACATAAAACGGACCACACAGGAATCCCTCCCATGCCAGTTTCAACACCAACGGCCCTAGTACTAACCTTACATGTGAAGGAGAGGCTCCCACGAGGCACGGCGGACAGAGCTCCGTATAAAATGGAGACTACGACTGTGAAATGAAAACACGTACGTCCGACGCGTATACGTACGCACGTATCGTGCCAGTACTCTCTTGGGCCAAACCATGTTGCCAGATTATGCAGGGGACACGTAATTTCACGTAATTTGCACTACAGCTGACACAAGCTTCACTTTCCCACTTTGTGAGCGCGGCGCCCCTGGCACCTCATAACGGCGCACCGGGGTGCCGCGGCGCACAGTTTGGGAACCACTGGTGTAGAGGATGGTAAGTTATAAGCACTGAATTGAGACAGCACACGTTCATCTTGCTGGGGTGGGAATCTTAATGGCCTCTTAGCACTCCAAAATCCCGGTACAGCAGACAAATGGCTGCGGTCTTCCCAACGTTATTTGTTAGTTTGCTGTTTGGTGCAAATGTTATTACACAACGTAAATATGAAAAAATAGTTGTGATATTCTAATTAGGTAAACCATAACTATGCAGGTGTAGTCGGTTGAAATAAGGGAATTTTGCAGTTTGCGAAAAAGTGCAAAGTTCCCTGAATTTTCCCATGGCTGGAATGCTTCAATTTGGCTATCGCTGCAGTCACCTGAGTGGCAGCTGTAGTGTAGTGCTTGACACGTTCTAGTGTCTCAGCAAGCATGTGTATTGCCAACCACTCCCTTGAGGGCTGGGCACACAGGCACCCCACACCCATCCATCACAGGAGTCACGAGTGACGTCACCCTGCCAATAAAAAGGCTCGGGTGCACGTGCTCGTGGCCAGTTCACTAAGCATGCCTCCAGTGTCTGTGTCACGTCTTATTAGCATGTGGGCCTAGGGCCCACGACACAACATTGGCGACGAGGGGGTCTGACCCCGCTTGCACACCGGCTGCCGTTCTTTTGTGGCCCGAGGGGGAAATACAAGTCGAGGTGCACCGCACCGTTTCCTGCAAGGCATGCCGGAGCTGCCGGATGCCGAGGGCCTGTACTCGATTGGGCGAAGAGACGGGAGCAATGCAGCAGTCCAGGTAGAGGCTGACAGCTGAAACGCCGCCTGCACGCGAGACGAGCATGGATGAGCTCGTGAGTGTGACCGTCACTGAAGCTCTGCAAAACGCCAACAAAGTAATTGCCCCCACCTACCTGCAGAATCACCTGTCAGCAACTCAGGCAGCTGCATACTGCCCTAGCCTACCGTCTTTGCCCCTGGTGGCAGCGCTTGACAGCAGAAGATCCCGCCTGGCGTGTACTGGAGCCAGCGGACCTGTCTTGGGGAACCTACCCCATTTGGTAAACCGGAGGCCTGTGAAGTGTGCCTGCAACTCAGGCAGTGCAGAGGGACGCTGCTAGCCCCTGTCACAGATGTCCTGAGGCCGCACCTGCTCTGAGAGAGGCCTGCACCGGCCGTAGCAGCCCAGCGTCGCCTGTCCTGTCGGTGCTCCAGAAAAGGTAGGATGGAGCAAGGGAGCTATAGCACCACGTGCCCCTACTGCCACATGAGGAAGGAGAGACACAGCAATGGAGCTGTGGTGCCCCCCGGCAGTCAGCCGGCACCGCATGCCTCTATATGAGTAAATTGGCTTTCCTCTTCACACTGCCAGCTCCCAACGAGGCTTGTGTGCATTCAAGCAGCCACTGGGTACTCGAGAGAAAGGCGAGTCCTGGCCCAACAAAGTAGGAGGCCACCAGGCAGAGACAGACATCGGCAGACCTTCCTGCAGCTGTCTTCCAGGGTGTAGCATTCCAAGCCAGGCATGCCAGCACGCACCAGAACATTATCAGCCCATCACAGCGCTGAGAGTGCTGCATGCCCCGAGGAGAGAAAATACTGAGAGAGCACGGACTCAAGAGGACACAGACAGCGCACGACTGCACCAGAGTAGTGCAAGAGGAACACTAGCAGCATGTGCCAAGCAGTACTATGCACCCAGCAGCACCGCAATGCATAGGTGAATGCAAGAGGCTGTACCAATCTCCATCAAATACTTGCTGTGCTCAAAGCACTTTCCTAGCAGAGGAAGAAAGTCTAGGGCGGTCCAGAAGAGTGTCATGCACACGCCCAAGCAAGTCTGCCGAATCCGTGAGGGAAGCAGAACAAGTATGCAGGGAGCCAGGCAAGAGCACCCTCCCAGAGACAATGTTACAGAGCAAGCCTGGTTGCCTGCCAGGTGTCCGCAAAAGCGATGCAGCGTAATGCCAAGTGCCACCAGCGCTCCCCCATAGAGGAGAGAAAAGGCCTAGCGTGGCCCAAAGGCAGGAGGGAGTGCCTCTACATCTCCACTGCACCAGCACCATCCCGCAGTGGGCCAGAGACAAAAGGAAGTGCCCCAAAGCTGCCTTAAGACTGTGCCGTACATCGGCTCATTATCGGCAGAAGAGAATCGCACACTCCAAGTGGCAAGCTGCCACCACCGCAACACGGAGAAGAGAATGTGGCATGACGCCACATCACAAAAGAAGAGAAGAGTGCCCTCCCCCACACTGCCTCAAGATGGAGCCACCAGTAGCCCAATCCAGGCAAGAGGAGAGTTGCACACTCCAAGTGGCAAGCCGCCACCACTGCTCCCTAGTGCCCATGGAAGCCATTCCCAGAATAGGGAACACCCGGAGTAGGAGCTTCAAGAAGCTCCTTGAAGAGGGAATACATGAGACCAGTGGCTGGACGCCAACGAGCAGGGAGAAGAGGGAAGAGTGACGGAAGCATTGCACGCACAGTGCAGAGTCCATTGAATGTTGATTGGCCCTGTTGGCTTGTTGTGGAAAATGGTGCATGCCACTGCACCCGGAGGACGAACTAAAAAGAAGAGTGACGATCCAGAGTGACAATCCCGTCACCATGAAGAACTGGACGAACACAGGTGTGCTGGAGATAATAACAAAAGGAGAAGTATGAGGACTCACACCTCCACAAGCCAAGAGTGTCCCCGCTGACACAAGACAGCCACCAATGTGAAGCGACATCCCTAGAGACAACTCCATGGGGAAACCAAAAGTAAGCAGCAGCAAGCGCGAACCGCGTCTCTCCCCAATGCTTCCCAGTGCGATTGTCAAGTCCCGAGCGTCGGCAGTCTACGTCGGACGGCATCCCTGCTTGGGACCGCAGATGCCACGGGTGAAGAACAGCCTCAGCCACAACTCCAAGTTAGGCGGTTGCGAAGTTCCTGTAATCATCTTCTCGTCTGGCGAATCATCACTACCTATCATCAAGGTCTACTGGCAACCACATCATCATTGCCATGTGCATGCCACCACGTCAAGCAGGAGATATGGAAGTGTGACCAGCCGGTCTACACTAGGAATCTGATCACCGATCAAGGTCAGGAGGGGAAGCTGTAAGAGGCCAGGCCTGATGTTGAAGAAAACTCGAGCTGCTGAAGGAGCGCATCCCGACACACAAACAGCAAGTGAAGTGGGTGACAACCCGAGAATGACCTGGCGACAGCCCAGTGGGAGACCGAGAGTAAGACACAAGCATGCGCAAACAGAGTCCCTGCTTCACGTTTCTCAGCGTGTCCATCACACCACAGTCACCAATGGTTCAGCAGCCCACGACATCCAAGCGCATGGATGCACATGCCTTCCCAAAGAGAATGTAAGCGCCTGGCCACCCCCACTCCTGGTGATCAACTCAACAACGAAGGTCTGGAACCACCACGGCAAGTTGTTACTAAATGTCATCCAGATTCACCACATGTCTGGCCATGCCAACACGCCAGTCGGTGTCAAGTGTGTCAAACACTACCATCCCTAGTGTACTGAACACGTGGACTGGAGTCCCGCACCGTTGCCGTGCCAACTGACAAGAAGAACCAGAGACTACCCGCTACCCTGACTTGCATTTGAATTATGGCAGAGATATCATGTCTTTAATCAAGATCCATCCACCCCTTATGTTGTGCGAGCGACTAGGCACTGGCTCCTCAGTGGTCTTGCAGCTGCCCCCATGTAGGCACCCACGCAGCCCCAGCGCACCCAACCCGCAGTCCTGTGACAACCCAGACAAGGGGCCTCCCCATGGCGGGAGAGTTGGACTTGATATTGTCCCACCGACGGACTCCAGGAGGCAGCGAAGTGGTCTATTGGAAACTTCAGTTGATCAAGCAACACCGGCGTGACCTGTCACCACGGACTCCAACCACGCTCACAACGCACCCTGGTTTATGAACTGTTAGGATTTGCCACAGACCATCCTCAGCGTCACCGGAGTGGAGCAACTTCAGACCAAAGAACACAGTTCCACCAGTGTGCTGCCCGAGTTTGGCTGACGTCCCCAAGCCCGCCTTTGTATCCTGAACTACTCAGGTTAAATTATGAGTGCTGGCGAAGATGTCCTGCTGCCTTATGAGTCAGTGTCCCAGGTCTGCTGTTTTTTCCCGCTGCACGATTCAAGATGCTGATGGACGCTGTGGTCTTTAGTTTCATTGCTGTTTCCTCCCACAGGATGGACTGGTTTTTTTGTTTTGTTTATTAAAATTTGGGAGGAATGTAGTGTCATGCTGGACACGTTCTAGTGTCTCAGCAAGCACTTGTATTGCTAGCCACTCCCTTGAGGGCTGGGTACACAGGCACCCCACACCCATCCATCACAGGCATCATGAGTGACGTGACCCTGCCAATAAAAGGGCCCTGGTGCATGTGCTCGTGGCCAGTTCACTAAGCATGCCTCCAATGTCTGTGTCACGTCTTATTAGCATGTGGGCCTAGGGCCCACGACGTAACAGCAGCGGGGAAATAGAATGGGTGCTGCTGCTTGGACTCGACATCTCCATCTTGGAACTTCCTGCAGCGGCGGAAAGATATCTAGCGCGGTGAGGTGGGTCAGAGATGCGCAAAAGGTCACCCTGTTCCATCTCAATATGAGGCTGCCCGCGGCACACTCAGTGTGCCCACTTAGGCGGGCGGACACCCTAGTGCCACATTAGGCACACCAACAGGTCTAGTTGTTGGGACCCTCTGGGAGTCCCAGCGCGGACGACGCATCACTTACGGCGCAGCTCTTGAGGGTGGGGGCAAAGTACTTATACCTGCCTCGCCCATCCGGCGTTCCTTTTGCGCCTACTAGCCATGCCGTCTTTTAAAGGTCAGTACCAATTTGGGAGACGCCACTTCAAACAGCCCTTTTGAGGCGCGCATGGGGGACCGGGCCAGAGGGGTGTGTTCAAACGTCCCCCCACGGGCACTTGTAGGCTGTTCAATGCTGGCTCCTGCTCCTGGGGTAAAGCATGCACATTCACACACAGTTGCAATAAATGTGGGGCCCCCCACCCATCTGCGGCCTGTTACAGGAAACGCGAGACCCCTGCGCCAAGCATAAATGGGCAGGACAGTTGAGTGGACACAGGCAAACACCCCCCCCCCCCTTCCCCCTGGCAGCACCTCACAGCACAACTTGGGATCCAGCGGCCTCCAGCTCATACTTAGGTCACCCCCACTGCGCGGACAGCTCCCTATCCTCCGCCTGTGCAGTTAAGGGCCCGTCACCAATACACTTGCACAACCTCCTCCCATTGCTCAGACAATACCCCAATGCACAAGACGGACATCTGCTAGCGACTGGCTTTATTGAAGGCTTTAGGATCCCTTACGTAGGCCCACTGGGAAGCAGAGACGCGGACAATTTCAGGTCTGCGAAAGAGCTACCAGCAGTAGTACAGGCCAAGGTAGCGAAAGACCTGTCATTAGGGAGAGTGGCAGGGCCATTCCCTCACCCTCCGCTCGACAACTTTGTCGTTTCCCCTTTGGGGGTAGTCCCTAAGAAAGAGCCTGGGAGCTTTAGGCTGATTCACCATCTGTCACACCCAGAAGGGAATTCAGTGAACCATGGGCTGGAGGAGGGAACTTGTTCAGTGTCTTATTGCCCATTTGACGTGGCAGTGGTCATGGTCAGGAGGGCGGGTAAAGGGGCCTGGTTAGCAAATGCAGATATTGAATCGGCTTTCCGTTTGCTGCCAGTCCACCCGGGCAGCCAACACTTGCTGGGTTTCAAGCTAGAAGGCCAGTTCTACTATGACAGGTGCATGCCCATGGGTTGCACAGTCTCATGTGCTTACTTCGAGGCATTCAGCTGTTTCTTGCAATGGGCATTACAAGGGACGTATGGTGTAAAGGTTGTGACTCACTACCTTGACGACTTCCTGTTCATTGGGGAGGAGGGAACGTAAGATTGCAGGGTGGCACTCCAGAAGTTCCAAAGATTATCTGACCACCTAGGGGTCCTGTTGGCACCAGGCAAAACTGAGGGCCCAGCGCAGGTACTGACATTCCTGGGCACTGAGCTAGACACAGAGGAGGACGTGTCCAGATTCCCGGCGGGCAAGGTTCAAGCCCTGATTCAGGACATTAAGGCAACACTGGCAAAAGATTAAGCAACCTTGGGCACCATTCAGAGCCTTCTGGGTAAATTAAATTTTGCGGCTAAGGTGATCCCAGCGGGGAGGGTTTTTGCCAGAAGGTTGGTCAGGGCCACGGCCAACGTAAGAAAGAAACATCACCTGGTTAAACTGAGCAAAGGAATGAAACAGGATCTCAGGATGTGGGCCGAATTCTTGGCCAACTTCAAGGGCTCTCTTATCTAGAGAGCACCAAGGGCAGGCAGCCCCGAGCTGTGCCTGTTCACACATGCGTCAGGTAGGGAAGGCTTCAGCGCAATCATGGGGAGCGAGTGGTGCGCAGAGAAATGGCCGATTGCGTGGCGTAAGAAGATCACGGCCAACATGACTGTCCTGGAACTATTCCCCATAGTGGCAGCCCTCCATCTCAGGCCAGAGGCTCTGGCATCTAGAAGGGTCATTTTCTGGTCTGACAATATGGCAGTGGTTCAGGCCATAAACGCACAATCAGCTAATTGTCCACTGGTGCTCTGCTTACTGAGGGAATTGGTGCTGGCTTGCTTGCACAACAATGTGGAGTTTAGGGCTAGGCACATCCAAGGGTAAAGAACGTGGCAGCTGACGCTTCCGGGAGGCGTGGCCGCGAGCGAGAGCGGAGATGACCCCATTCCCGCCGCACCTTTGGCACCTTCTACAGTGGAACAGCGGTTAATGGAGCTGGGCGAACTCTCTCTAGCACCAGGGACCAGGAGGCAGTACAAGGCCTGCGTCTCTACTTTCTGCAAAGTGTTAGGGTCTTAGAGTGGGGGACAACGACACTAGAGCACAAGGTCCAACTCTTTGTCTTGTGGGCCAAGGATCAGGGCAAGAGCCACTCCTGGACCACAGGCCACCTGGCTGCTGTGAGCCACCATGCCAAGATCAAGGGGCAACAGGATCCTGCTAGGGCGTTTCCCATCAGGGTGGCGCTTAAGGGCTGGGCTAGAGGGGAAACACGAGCTCTAGACTCCAGGTCGCCCATCGAATTCCGCACGCTACAGGGCATGATTTATGTAGTGCACAGGGCTACATATTCACCTTATGACGCTAACCTCTTTGCGGCAGCATTCAGCTTGGCATTCTTTGAGGCCTTGAGAATAAGTGAGTTGGTGGCTAGGTCAAAGAAGGATGGGTCTGGGGACGCTATAGTCAGACAGGATACCCAGCTCAAAGGAGACTCCCTGAGAATACAGGTGAAAAGATCCAAAACTGACCAGGTAGGGCTGGAGAAAGTAATTTTGCTACAACCTCTGGGGACAAGAGGTACTGCCCTGTGGGCTTGGTCTCCGATTACTTAGCCCTCCGCCCTAACACGGGAGGCTACCTGCTAATATATGCAGATCTCACGCCTCTCACCAAGTTCCAGGTTGAGCAAGTTATGAGGTCTTGCCTTGAGTTGTCAGGAAACTCTGGGCCCAGAAAGG
The DNA here is from genome assembly GCA_963921515.1 of Calotriton arnoldi. Lineage (NCBI taxonomy): Eukaryota > Metazoa > Chordata > Amphibia > Caudata > Salamandridae > Calotriton > Calotriton arnoldi. Next base: position 1,640,680 of record CAWUFW010000655.1, read on the forward strand.
GTTTTTCCAGCCATTCCTTCCGGATAGGAGTGGCCACCTTGGCATTTAAGGTTGGCCTACCGCCGGAACGCATCAAACAAGTGGGGCGGTGGGAGTCTCAGTGCTACAAGCACTAAATTCGCCTATAAAAGTTCAAATGGATAAAGGTGCGCGCTATGTGCACCAGGGTGGCTATAGATGTGTATGATTAGCTTGCAGTGTTAGTATGATCACAAAGAGATTGTCTGTTATTCCTATTACTTTATGTTTCAATTGTGTATTGTGTATATAATTAAAATGGGGGTTGGAACTTTCCATTTCTTTTCAGGATCAAAGGTGTGGGTGATCGGCCATTCAGGCATCGAAAGGGTGGCGCAATGGGCAGAAAAGAAAGCAGGAGTTGGAGGCATGGGTTTTCCCTCACTCAGATGGTCTGGTTGGGGTTCCCAGGCATGCAATGGCACAGCTTGCTGAAGAAGCTGCAGCACAGACTAGCAAGAGGCGGACCTCCCCCCGACATTTTGATCATCCACCTTGGGGGCAATGACTTGACGTTCATGATTAGAAAGGCACTTCTACAGGCTACGAATCATAGTATATTCCAACAAACTAGTATTGTGTGTTTATTTATTATGTGCATGCTATGGTTTTTATGTTGGCCCTATGTACCCAGGAGGTTTCCTGTCTCGCGGTACAGTGGTCCGGTTACCATGAAGCAAGCCTCTTTCTCCTTCATACGCATATCTTAGCTTTAGGTGACGCTGCATAAACGGCCAAAGCCAGGATCTGTGAACAATTCAAAACATACTGAGCACCGCATGGATGTTTCTGGGGTAACGTATACGCGCCTTGGCTGCCTCAGACAGAAACAACGGACTGTGAGACAACACTCTAATCTCACGGCAACAACATCAGAATACAGGCCGGGAACATTAAATGGTAGCCAAGAAATGGTCAGCTATTAAAAACAGCCTCTACCGTAACACTCCCAGTTTGTTTAGTCTCCGCACAAACAAAGCAGGACATTGTTTAAGACGGACTGCCAGCCCGCCAACATTTGGCAGGCAGAAGTAATCCATTCCGCAGAAATGTTTCAGCTTTCTGCGCTCTGCTCCCTGCCTTTGTCTCTTCTCTCAGTGTGTCCTGTTTCCTCTCACCCCTTTTGATCGCCTAGCTACTCGCACTGCCTTCGTTCTCGACCCCTCACTCATTTTTAATTGGTCTTTTCCTCCCATTCAGTCATTTTCAGCTCCACTCTTCCTTTTCACGGCTGCAGCTTGTTTTTTCTTTCCCTATCTCATTTCTTCTACTTCTGGGTAAAATCGATGCTCAGATTCTATACGTATGTGAATTTCTGGGAAAAAAACGATTTGATGAATAGGTTCCATAAAATTCAACCTGATAACTGGTTTATTCAAAATATTCAAAATGAAAGGAGTTTATGAAGCTCACAATTCCAACCATACCACTCCCATTTATTTTACAAATTTATACTCAAATAGTTTTTTCAGTCTCTCTACAGACAATTTTGATAGTCTGCTAGGGACAGCATTGTAATTAATACTTCAACTTCACATACCTGCCAACTTGAAGAACAATCTGACCATGAGAGGACGGGTGGGCCCTTGAAGGGGGTGGGGCCTCATGCTGAGCACTACTTATGAGGCCCTTTTGAACCCCCCCCGCTTCGCTCCCAAGGCCCTCCTATCAAAAAAAAAAGAAAAAAGCTTGCTGAGGCTGGCTGGTGCCGATGTCCTGGGGTGTTTTCATTAGTGTTTAATTTGAGCCGGTGGTTTTGGGTGCTCAGCACCGGCACTTAAACATCAACACCAGCGCTTTTCATGCGCACCAGTCAAGGACACATTCATTTACGAGGAGATTAAATGATTTGCCTAGAATTACAGATGTTGAGCCGACACCGAGACTCAAACTTGGTTCTGCAACTCCAAAGTTTGCAGCCCTGGCCATTCTGCCACATCCTCTCCCCACTTTCATGGTTAGTAGTTGGTTCTGTTTTAGGCAGCATTAACAGGAGAAATGGGCTGGTGCAACCTGCCTCCTGATGAGAGCACCAGCACTTACTTTTAACAAATTAACCATTGTATTTCACACCCGTTTATGGACGTCGGCAGTTCTAAGCCTCGGAAAACAAGCAGGAAAACCACTATTAACAGTGGTTTTCAGCTCGTTTTCCCTGCCACCGTGTGAATCAATGCAACCAAGGGGCTTATTTACAAGCCCCTTGCGCCGCCGGTATATCACTTTACCTCATACTTCATTTTATGCGTTTTTTCATTAATTTGGGGTTTCATAAAAATTGACTTTATATCAATATATTCCCAATTTCATCAGCTATGCACTAAGTAGCTTGTTTGAGGAAATTGCTTAGTACAGCATAGCTTGACAGCAAGTACTTTCTGACTGCTTATTCCATTATTCCATCTTGAAATGCACCTATGAGCTGTTGGAGATGTATTGCAGTGATTAACAAGAAGAAGAGTGCAAAGAGGCACTGAAGTGATCAGAAACACTGGATCCTTCCACATCACTTCCAGTCCTCCTACAAACAAGTGCTGAAATAGAATTTGCCATTTTATTTTCTTGTATGTGTTTTCTACCTTGCAATTAAATGCATCATTCTGCTGGGATGGGAGACATTACACCCACCTCCCCAATGACCATACACTCAGGCCTGGATCTGAGGGATGCTGTAAAGGACTAGACTGCTAACCTTTCTCATACTGTGCCCATGTGCGAGTGCCAAGCATCTGACTGGAGGATGGCCTTGGGCATGGTGAGGAGGATGTGCTGCTGCTGGTCACACGGTTCCACAGCAGGGAAGTGCAGGTGAAGTCAGAGAGACCCAGCATCAGCTGCACAGTCCAAAATGTGTTATTTGATGCCATCACAGTTACATATTTCTCTTATTTTGAAGCCACAGAGAAAGGTGTCCTTTCAGTGGAAGTAGTTGGATTTTATTCTGGCGAAACAGGTTTAGGGATAGAATCAATGTTGGAAATAATTTAGGTAGGATGATCAAAGAAATATGATAGAATTGCACTGATTTATACCACTTAAACTGCATTTTGCTAGCCTTTGAAGAAAGTTCCAAGAGGGAACTGAAATGCATTAGCCATTGATATTAATGACCTAAAAAGTGTTAAGTGAACTTATTGAATGTTAATTACATTTTGAAGATGATGTAGTGTTTAATTCGAGTATATGATCATTTATAATTGGATTATCTATCTATTAAAAATTATGCGATTACTGAAAAGTGAATTTGATTTTCACATGATGAATGCTCTCATTTTCAACGGTGAGAATGGATATCTCTGTATGTAATTTAGCAAGGGCAATGTTGGAAAGAGATCCTTAGAAGGAGGAGGACCACCAAAACAATTTATAAGAATAGTTTTGAGCTCTATGTAAATTTACGAGAGGGGCTATTAAATCAGATCAAATGTGTCCCTCCTGTCACCCAGTAATCATGCTTGATCTCCCAGTAATCTTTCTTTCCTTAAACTCATGATCCCCTGCCTGGGCTACTGATTGCACATTTTTTCAGTAAGCGTTACATGTGAATCTTGGTGCAAATCTGCATTTTTCAAGATTTTCCCTTCCACTTACTAAGCAATAAAGAAAACCACAAAAAATCATGTGATATTGCGCTGCAGTGTTACGACTTCTGTATGATTGCTATAAGATTGCACTACAGCTATTTTGTTTCACAACTAGTATCCAATCAGAATGTTCCTAAGAAAAAAATCATATTCTAATTGGTTGAAAGGGTGGTAAATGAGGTTGATGAAACAAAATGCTGTTTTAACAGTTCTTATTGGCTACCCTTTGTTTCAGCAGTATGATTCACCAATCTTTCAACCAATAAGAACAGGTTTCTGTTTTAGGACCATTCACACGGGCTCCTGGGGGACCCCATGCCTCCCTGGCCCAGCTTTTGCAGTTCAGGGAGAAGCAAGAGATCAAAACACAGTGTTAGGGTACAAAATCCCTCCTCAGTTGTAGCCTCACACAGAGTGAATTTTAGCGATTTTGCAGACACATTTACTTGGCAGCCAATTAAGAAAAGGGGTTGAATTTCACCAACTTTGCATTTCTGTCTCCCTCAAGGGTGCTTCTAATCATCTTTCTAAAATCTCTAACAAACTAAATACACACAATACGCATACTTTTAACCCCAACTATTATTCCGCACTTTCTGAAACAATGTCCCCTCAGCAATACACCAATCGTATCCTACCTATGACACACCTAACCTCCATGACAGCGGTGTAGCAAGGGTGCCATGCGCCTTGACGCAAGTGATGGAGCAGGGTAAATATAAAAATTTTAACCTCCTAATATTTTCGTATAATATTAATAAACATGTTCGTTTAAGTAAATAACCAACAATGTATGTAAAGGGTTAGGATAACACGCAGTTTAATGTGCAAAATAATGAACTAATAATTGTTTACGTTTCTAACATAACATAATATTTTGCGTACTAAAATAATAATAAAATGCATGATTTGTGCTTTGAATAAAACGTGTGGTTGCAAAATAAAGCGATGGTAAGTAAGGGACAGCTTTATATGTTGCTTCTGCTAGGTAATACCTAATTGGGGTACGTAGAAAGACGGGAGGGAAACGAAAGGGTTTATATTTCATTGTTTTAATAACATTTTGTTTTCTTTAGAAATAGTGCGTTTAGGCCTGCCGAGCAGTAATATAAAATGGCCGCGAGTTACTAGAGTGCGCAGGAGCGGATGCGACCATGTGATAGAGGAGAGAGGCTGTTGCAAAGGGATGATCACGTGCTGATGCCGAGAGGCTAAGATGAAAGTATGGTCAAGGCTGCTGTGACCCTTCTGAGCAGATGTGTGCCAAGATGATCAGCAAGAAGCGTGAGAAGCCTGGTTGAATCAATAGAAAGAACTCTATTATATAAATTGTTGCAGAAAAAGAAACAATTTGGACTGATCGAAACGGATGAGCAAGTGCATGAACTGTGGGAAACGATGCTTGCATGGACATTCCTCACGGAACTAGTTAAGACCAGGAAGTTTGATTAAAATGTATAGGGACCTGAGTTTTGGACCAATGAGAATGAATCGCGCCATGAAAGAAGAAACATTTTATGTTGTAAGCTAGAATTAGGGTATAAGAAGACCTACTCTTGGTGGGAGGGGTTAGAATGCTGCGGGATGCTGCGGGAGATGCTGAAGAAGTTAGATGCTGTAGATGGGAGAGTTTGCGGTTGCTGATGCTGACGAGCTAAATGCTGCTGCTGTTATTTTCCTTTTCCAGTTGAGTATAAAATGCCGCTTTAGGAGAACTAGCATTTGATAACATTTATATTAGAATTATTAGGATTTCCCAGAGAGATAGATAGGTTGATCTATAGAGTTCTTAGTATGATAACTTCATTTTCGGTCTAATAAAAGTGTCATGCAATTACAACTATTCTTATATTGATGATAAACGCAATGATCTGAATAATAAATTAATCTCGAATTTCCTGCAAGCAAACTTTATATAAACTTTATTATTCTTTAAACAAATGACTCAGTGATTTTCTTTAGCATAATGATTAATAATGATTTGGTAAAAGAGTTCATTGTGATTGAGCTGGTCTTAATCACCATCAACTGATTCCTACTAGTTGGTCCATCGACCAATGAGCGGAATACCTTAAAAGCACATGAGAATTGTTGTGTCATTATAAAAGAGGTATCCCGTCTCCTTCCAGCAAATCGTTTTCTCCTAGGTTTCATGTCGGAGGAAAATCCAGGGAAATAAATGAGTAAGTGAATGTATATGCGGTGTTATGGGCCCCACCGTCATATGGATATAGTGTGTGTGTTAGAGAAATAATTGCACCTGGATGACCCAAAAACATAGTAGGAGAAAATATTTTATTGTAAGCGCTGGATCAGATTTCTTGGTAGCAGAGTTATGGTTACTATAGATTAGTTTGGTGATTATTGATTTTTGATTATAGAATATTGATAAGTTTGTGTCTAACACTTTTTGTTGAGTCGCGTTATGTTAAATGTAAGTTTACACACTTCCGGGAAGTAGGAAGTGGAACACGTGTGGCAAGAGAAGTCGCATGGAATTTTACACTGTCTGAGTTCAATTTGGTAATAACACAGGTTGTGTTATTTAGGGATATTTTGCGTATAAAAGGTGTGTAAGTGAAATAGTGATCGGTTTTCTTGTGAAACTCTCGCCTTAATTCTCAGGAGCAGTATAGTCTCCACATGTGTTTTATCCCCAGAGAAACGGGTTTACCGTTTGCTTGAAAGAAGGGTAAGGTAGAGGGAAGTGCTACTTTATCGACGAAACTGAAAGTTCTGTGGTAGGGTAGAGGTAAGCGCTGCCTACTGGAAAATACAGAATTCTTGTGTGAATGGTCAAAGCTATCTTTTCGGTTTAGCGAATCAGACAATGGAAATGTGGATAAAATGTTGTAACTAACAGGAATTGTTGAAAAGAAATTGCCGATAAATTTTGTAAAGGAGGGGTCAAGAGCAGAAGTGACGTAGACAATAGCCGCGCTGGGATTGGACAGAGCGCTAGTCACATGAGAACAGGAGCGAAGTGACGTAGACAAAAGCCGCGCTGGGATTGGACAGTGCGCCGTAGACAGAAATCGTTGTGATTGGAGCGTTGGTGTGAGTCGCGCTAGCATTGGTTGAAATAAACGCATAGGGAACAGAGTTGATTTGCCGATTGTTGTAGAGAGAGAAAGGTTGTGAATCATGTCGTACTATGAGTATGGAAAAGAGAAAACGTCTTGGATGTCGAAAGTTAAGAACTTCTTTAAGAAGGACAAAAAGGTAGTGACTAGAGAGGGACAAATAATTCCTCCGCCGAAATCACCAGCTTCACATATGATGCTGAAATATGGATATCATACATGCATTTGGTTAGAAAATTGGACAAAATATACAAAGAACGATGGAGCATTGGCTTTTCCTGAGAATGGTTCATTTAATGTAGCTGTATTACGGAATTTGAGAGAAAAGATGGTAATGTTAGAACCTAGACCTAGACCGACACAGTTTGAAGCTTTAGCGGAATGGGAAGATGAGATGTATGAACGAGAGAGATCCAGAGGATTGAAGAATCATGAGTTTATACCAGGAAGGTTGTGGGGAATAAATCATGAGGACAGAGTAAAGCGTTGGAGATACGCTAACATGGCAGGAGGTTTGTTTCCAGCTTTTGCGGTTGAGGAAGAAGCAAAGAGAAAGTGTACTGAGAAAAAGAAACATGTAGTGGTAGAAAAGTATGTGTATGGTGGTAGTGAAACGGATGACGAATTGCTGGAAGATATTTTAAACAGAAACCCACCTCCATACCAACAGACTTCTGTAGTGGTGACACCTAATGCACCGCAAATGGAAACTGGGAGGAATAAAAAACCCGAACGAAGAAATTAAATAAATAGGTCACAAGAAACATTTAAAATTTCACAAAATGATGAGACAGAAAGTGACAATGCAACTGAACTAGCAAAAACGACAAAAGAATTGACAGAGAAAATAAGAGAGTTGACAAAGAATATGGAAGCTGTAACTGTACCAGTAACGATAGGTCCAGTAATGCCAATTTTTGAAAATCAGAAAATAAATGAACATTCTTTGGTGATTCCCATGAATTCACATGTGCAAAGAAAAAGAGAAGGGATGGAACTGAATAATGAAGGTGCACACAATTCGGCTAGTACGTGTAGACCAAATCCACCTACAAATTTGACGATAAATGAGAGTGAGGTTAGAAGAATGCCTATGGTGACAGAGTCCGCATCAGGAACACCAGAAAGAACCAGTGATTGGATTGAGTTAAATAGTACACCTGTAGGTCCAACTCCAGAAGAGTTAAATGAATGGATGAAAGCACTAAAAGCAAAAGAACCAGAAGAAAAACCATTAGATGTAATTAGGTTAAAAATAGACATGGAAGAGTTGATTTTGGGAACAATTGGAACGGAAAAACTAAAGAATTATCAGGATGATGAGATTATGTTTTTGTGTAAGAGTCTTACATGGAGAGCTAGAAATTTACATGACAAATTGGAAGAGATTGCAGGTGAACTAGGAGTGGAATTTGTGAAAGTGAGGACGTTGCAGAAACCGTACAGAGTAGATTTTTGTGAGAAAGACATAGAAAATTTGAACACATCAGGAAGACTGACCCAGATAAAAGAACTGATTGTTTTATTGAGAAAGTGGGGTGATGTGGATAGATGGAGAAATAGATGGACAAAGAGGAATGAGAAAACAACAGATAAAGCATCTTTGGCTTTTGCAATGACAGATAAGGAACCAGTTACCAGAGAGTACCCAATGAGAGAAACACCAGGTGGTAGTTATGTGCATGTTCCGTGGACCAGACAGGATATACTGTCATTTACAAATGACTTCCCAAAATTGAGAGAGAAACCAGTAGAATGGTACAGACAAGTGGAGAGATTTGTTAAGGTGTCAAAAGTGCTGTGGATAGATCTAGATGGATTGTTTGACATAGTAGTGCCTGCTGATTTATGGACAGAATGTAAGATTACAATTGATTGGCCAACTGTAGAATATCCAAGGGATGCCAAAACAGGAGCGCCAGGTCCAGAAGTGATGCGGAAATATGATCAGGTAGTTACCTTTTTGAAGAATAAAATTCCACCAAAAGAAACAGATTGGGTGAAAATAGACAGAACAACACAGGAAAGCAAAGAATCAGTGCATGCGTACTATGAGAGATTGTTGTTGGTTTTCAAACAGTATAGTGGTTATGAGACGCTAAGTGAGAAGGACATGAGTCATTTTGTATATAGGTTTGTGTATGGATTAACACCGGAGATAAGTGAAAGGATTAAGCAGCATTTGATAGGGTGGCAGAATAGCACAGTGGATGATGTTTTGAGATATGCTAAGTATTGCAGTGATGAAATTGAGAGTAAACAGCGTAAATTGAAAGAAAAAGCCATGTGGGCACAGGTGAAAGTTGCAGAGAAGCAAGAAGCACAATTGAATAATACTAGCAGTGAAACAGGACAGTTTAAATCCCGACCTAATATAGGTAAAGGAAAAGGACAAATGAGCATAGATGAGGCGAAGAAAAAGTGGCCATGCCACAACTGCGGAAAGCTAGGGCATTGGAGAAACGAGTGTAAATTTCCTCCTAAACCTAATGTAGAAAATCAAACATTAAATTCACAGGTGCAGAGTGAGGTAGTTACTCAACAAGGTCAGGTGCCGCAACCACCACTTCCCAAGAGTGCTAATCAACAGAAATACAGTGCAGAAACAGGATTCTACGGAGGAGAACAGGTAAAACAGTTGTCACGTGCAGCTGAAATCTCACAATATTGGTTACGACAGAGTGAGGATGAGTCGTATGAAAGCTCATGACGGTGTCTGAAAGAGAGGGAAGAGTGCGTGCTTGGCGCAACTCTAGAGGTAGACCAGTCAGGTCCATTTGTGGATGGAGAAGTGAATGGTGCAAATATAACATTCCTTGTTGACACTGGAGCTACCCGTTCTACTGTTAGGTCAGTGGAAATTCCAAATCTTCCTCTCTCAGGTGAACATATACAAGTGGTTGGAGTTTCCAATCAGCAAATTGAAACGCCTCTTACTAGATTAGTAAAGGTAAGAATTGGTCCATTTAGTGAAATGCACCGATTTGTGGTGTGTGATTGTAGTCCCGTTAACCTTTTAGGACGCGATTTATTGTGTAAGATGAATTGCACAATTTATTGTACTCCAGACGGAATTGCATTTCAGACTCCAGATGAGGATGTACTGTACAAAATGACAATGGTAAATTTAGAACCAGAAGTAAATCGTTTGTTTCCTGTATTTGATGCAGAGAAAATCCCGATTGAGTTGAAAGGGACAGTAAAAGAAGAAGTGTGGGACTTGACAGGAGAAGATGTAGGATTAATGAAAGGAGTAGATCCCGTAAAAATTTCAGTAAAAGAAGGAACGAGTTACCCAAATACGCCCCAGTATAAATTGACTCCAGAAATAATTGAAGGAATAACGCCAGTAATAAATAAAATGATTGAACAAGGGATTCTAAAAGAAATCATGAGCAGTCCATGTAATTCGCCAATAATGGGACTGAAAAAGCCAAATGGAACATATAGAATCGTACAGGATTTAAGAAAGGTAAACAAAATTGTTGTGCCTTGTTGCCCAATAGTACCGAACCCTGCCGTGATTCTATACCAGATTCCACGCGAAGCAGAGTGGTACACTGTGATTGATTTATGTCATGCATTTTTCTCTATTCCATTACATCCAGATAGCCAGCCAATATTTGCGTTTAGGTTTGGAGAGCGTATTTTGGCATGGTGCCGAATTCCTCAAGGGTATACAGAAAGTCCCTCAATCTTTAATCAGATCCTAAAGAAATCATTGGAAGATTTAAGAATGCCAGAAAAGTCAGTAATGGTTCAGTATATTGATGACCTACTGGTGGCATCAAAAACAAAGGAAGCATGTGTCAATGACACGATTGCTTTGCTGAATCATTTAGCAAAAAAAGGACATAAAGTGTCCCCTTCAAAGTTGCAGTTTTGTAAACAAGAAGTCCAGTATTTAGGGCATAAAATTGAGAAAGGAGTACGAAAGGTAACGACAGAGAGAATAAAAATGATTCAAGGAATGAGAGCTCCAATGACACAAAGAGAGGTAAGAATGTTTTTGGGAATGGTTGGATATTGTCGACAATGGATAAGCGGTTTTTCACTAATTGCTAAACCATTGCAGAAACTGACAAAGAAGGATGTTAAAGATCCTTTTGAAATGAATGATGAAGAAATGAAAGCATTCAGAGAGCTGAAAAAGAAATTGTGTGAGGCTCCAGCATTAGGAATGCCTGACTATGAGAAAGATTTTGAGCTGTTTTGCAGTGAAAGAGATGGATGTGCATTTTCAGTTTTGGTGCAGAGACATGGAACTATGAAAAGACCAATTGCATATTTTTCAGCTGTTTTAGACCCTGTAGCAAAAACGTTGCCTGGATGTTTGAAAGCAGTTGCTGCTACTTGTGTGAGTCTGGAACAGAGTGAAGGCATAGTGATGGGGTATCCATTAAGAGTGTATGTTCCCCATTCTGTGGAAATTCTTTTGACAAGAACGAAAACACAATACATGACACATAGTCGGCTGACTAGGTATGAAAAGGTAATTTTGAGTGCAGATAATGTGACCATTGACAGATGTATGAATGTAAATCCTTCAACATCATTGCCAGATGAAGAGAATGTGATTGAAATGGATGAAGTAGATCACGATTGTCTGAATGTGCTCGAATACTGTACTAAACCAAGAGCTGATATACGAGATGAGCCTTTGAAAGAATCAGATTACATTCTGTTTGTGGATGGCTCATGTTTAAGAACGAGTGATGGAGTTCTAAGTGCAGCATATGCAGTTTGCACAGTAGCAACTGTATTGGAAGCATCTTGTTTGAAAGGTGTACGGTCTGCCCAAGTTGCAGAATTAGTAGCTCTGATTCAAGCATGTAAGTTGGGAAGAAATGTACGGGTTACGATTATGACTGACAGCCAGTACGGCTATGGGGTCGTGCACGATTTTGGTCAGATTTGGTCACAAAGGGGTTTCTTGACGTCTGCAGGGACACCCATAAGAAATGGAGATTTTGTGAAAAAGTTGCTTGAGGCGATACAGCTGCCTAAAGAGATTGCTGTAGTGATGTGCAATGCACATAAAAATGGGGAAGGCTACATTACTGTTGGCAACAACTATGCTGACGAAATGGCACAGTACTGTGCAAAGAATGTGGTTTCTTTGAATAAATGCCGCGAGAGAGAGCATATTTCTTGTCCATTGCTTTTTACTAACTCAATTGAAACATGGGATGAGGTGAGACAGTTACAAGAGGCTGCAGAAGATGAAGAAAAAGATACTTGGCTAAAAGCAGGGTGCAGGAAACATGAAGAAACTGATGTATGGGTTTACAGGGATGAGAGACCAGTTATGCCTGATAGCATGATTTCTGACATGGCACGGATGTACCATGGGCAAGCCCATATTGGGAGAGATTCAATGATCAGACTTTTTAGACAGACATGGTACAATCCAAAATTCAGAGCCATAGCTGAGAGTCTTTGTCAAAGATGTCTGACTTGTCAACAGTTAAATCCAGGAAGGAAGACAGTAGTGAGTCTAGGGAGAATAGGACGAGAAGGGGGTCCTTTCACTAGAATGCAGATGGATTTCATAGAAATGCCACCTTGCAGCAGATTGAGGTATGTTTTAGTGGTCGTCTGTTTGTTTTCCCGTTGGGTGGAAGCATATCCAACAAGAAGGAATGACAGTATCACAGTAGCAAAACTTTTGCTGCGAGAATTCATTCCGAGGTATGGTTTTCCAGTCACGATTGAAACAGATAGAGGAACACATTTCCAAAACGAATTAGTTAAACTGATTTGTGAAGCCCTTAGTATTAAACAGAAACTGCATTGTGCATACAGACCAGAGGCTTCTGGAATAGTAGAGCAAGTGATTGGAACAATCAAAAACAGGTTAGGAAAAATGTGTCAAGCTACAGGACTGAAATGGCCAGATGCTTTGCCATTGGTTCTGATGACAATCAGAAGTATTCCAGAAAGGAAGACTGGACTCAGTCCACATGAAATAATCATGGGACGAGCAATGAGACAAGCACAAGTACCTGTCAACAAGCTACTGACTATAACTGATGATCTAGTACTGGATTATTGCAAAGGATTGGCTGATGTGGTGCGTTCTGTGTTTCATCAGGTTGGACCGGATGCGACCAATCTTGAAAGAAAACCAGCTCACGACTTGAATCCAGGAGATTGGGTTCGAATAAAAGTCCACCGGAGAAGAAACTGTTTGGTTCCTCGCTGGGACGAACCACGACAAGTGATCCTAGTGACGTCCACCGCAGTTAAGTGTGCAGGAGTGAAACACTGGGTACATGCCAGCCACACCATCAGAGTTCCAGAACCTAAAGATCGACCTGTGAGTCGACATCTGGAAATATTAGACAACAGTTCAGCATCAGAAAGAGAAGAGGAGACAAACAGGGTGCCAGAACTTGAAGATCGACCTGTAAGTCGACATCTGGAAGACCCAATTACAAGTGAAACGATAGAAGAAGAAGAGGAAATAGAGGAAATAGCTGAAGTTCCAGAATTTGAAGATTGACCTGTAAGTCGACATCTGGAAATATCTGATACTAGTTCAGAATCTGATACAGAACATTCAGAAGGAGAAGAAATCTCAAAAACAAAGTGGAATTTTGAAAGCATAAGAGAAGAAACTGAGCCAGAAAACAGTGACAGTGAACAACCAAGTACAAGTTGTGGTAAAATTCCTTCGAAGATAATATTAATAGATGAAGAAGGGAGAGTTTCAGACCAAAAGTTAGAAAAATCGGAAAAACTCCGAGGAGCAGTAGGGACAGATAGTCAAACACAAGAACAGGGAAATTTAGAAGCAGATAGAGAAACTGACACAAAACCGGAAGAACCTCGAGGAGGGACAGAAGTAGGTGAACGAAGGAAGATAAGAAAAGAACCACAAGTAGCTGAAAGGGAAATAATTAGTTTCAAAATAAGAGGAAATAACGAAAAGATTGAAACAGAATCAGAAGAAAGTGGAGAAGAAAGAAATGAAAAACCAGAGACAAGAAAAAGAAATTGGAAAACAGAAAGAGAGGAAAAAGGAAGTGAAGCAAAAAGGCCAAGAAAAGGAGACAATTGGCCCGACGAAGTAAGAAAATTAAGATACAGAATCGTAAAATTGGATGGAAAAAGTGCTGAACAAGTGAATGAAATAACAAGTCAAAAGGAGCAAGGAAAACAAGGTGGTAAACACTTGCAGAAAACAAAAAGAATAAAGAAAGTGAATCAGAAGTACAGATCACCTGAATGGTTGTATCGTGCTCTGACTAGTTACAAAGAAGAATTGAACACTCACGAAAACCCAGAACAAAGAAACCTGATGGGAGAAAGTGAAGTGCAACAAACCTGAAGAAACAAACCTGAAGTGGTTTCTGTAGATAGTTTACCGGATTTGACAAAACACTGAACTGACGAATTTACCGGATGTGACAAAGAAAGAATTCTGAGAAAGAATTAAAAGAAAGAACCAAGCAAAGACAAAATTTTGAAAGTACAGAGTGGCAAGCAAGTCATTTCTGAGGTGTAGTGACACAATTTTCTAGAAAACAAGTACAAAATGGAGAATATTAGAGATAGAAAATGTAGATGCGAGTTTTTAAGTAGATGGTGCAAAATGTGCTGTTTTTGTACAGGATTATTAATAACAGTATGGGTAGTTTTAGCAATAACTATTCCAAATTGGTTTATCTGTAGTGGAAAAATCTAATAACACTGAGAAAGAAAAAGGAGCTAACACTCAAGAGCCAGTTATTTTAAGGAGTAGTGCAGAATTACATAAGGACAAATCAAAAACAGATTTTTCAAAGAATGTGTTTACTAAATTACTGTATGAGTACGTAGAAACAATGGATGTAAGGGATTGCTATGTTTGTATGCAGTTGCCTGCATCTGTAGCAGAGGGTGTGACTTATCATCACCTCCCTTTGACGTATGGAATAACATGTAGTGTATTAGCAAGCTTATTTTATAAAACAGGCAGATTAGAATATTATTACACAGATGTAGATAGGATTTTTGCAAAGGTTTCTGTAGTTCCCGAGCTTAATAAAATAAAAGAGGGAAAGACATTTGGTGAATATTTCTTAGAAGATAAGATTTTAACATTAGATAATATATTTAGGTACAACCTTACCTGTGAGTTAAAGAAGGAAGAAAAGGTATTTCTAGAAATGGTTGAGGAGAGAAGAGTGAAATTTGAAAGAAAAGTAATAGAAGAGACAAAAACACCTCTTTGGGCGTTTGAGGAAGACCATCATGACAAGAAAAAGACAAATGCAGCTATGACTCTGGATTGGCCCCAACAGGGAAGGTTGTGCATTAGAAGAAATAAGACAAGATATGACAATTATTTTGTGGGTTCCAGTAATTGCCATGACAATTACCAAATTATAGGTGGATGGGGATTCAAAGGGGGAAAAGATCCAATATTTCCAGGGATTTATTACGTTTGTGGGAATAGGGCTTATTATAGGTTGCCGGACCATTGGTATGGATCATGTTATTTAGGCCTGGTCTTTCCAAAGATTTTTCATGTGGATAGAAAAGAAAAAGGAACGCACAAAATGATAAATACCTTTACACGAAGAAAAAGGGAAAGTTTTTCAGAAATAGTAGGCGATATTTTTGGTGCATTGATACCAGCAGTGGGAATATCTTTGAATGCATTCAGAATTCGGAAATTATCCACAGTAGTAGATCGTTTATCTACAAATACTGCTGGAGGGTTCTTAATGGTAAATACCGAGATGGTTGCCATGAGAGCTATGGTGATGCAAAATCGTCTTGCCCTTGACATTCTTTTGGCAAAAGAGGGCGGAGTCTGTGGAATGCTGAAAGTCCAACATTGTTGCACTTACATTCCCGATAAAAGCGAAAATATACAGAAGTATATAACAAATATTACAAATTTGCACAAAGAACTAGTTCCACTGGAGGTTGAAAGTGTTTGGGGAAAACTTGGTAAAGGGTTTTCTTCGGTAACGAATTGGTTAACAAGAATGAGTGGATTAATAATAGGGAAAGTTATAATAATAGCAACCATGACAATAATAATAATATTAGTATTGAAGCTTGCAGTAACATGTATAAAGAGAAGAAGAAAGCAGAATAAGATAGAAAAAGAAAATATGATAAACAAAGAGAGAGAGAGAGAAATAGGTGAAATAGAATTAGAGGAAATAAAAGAGAACATGTACAAGAAAACAAAGAGACAAGTTGAAAGCGATACAGAAGTATAAAACTAACAAAAGCAAATGGATAAAAGATATATGCTGTCTGAGAAAATTGTATAACTTGGGTTTGTGTGGTGATATTAAAAATCACCAAAGGGGGGAGTTGATGGAGCAGGGTAAATATAAAAATTTTAACCTCCTAATATTTTCGTATAATATTAATAAACATGTTCGTTTAAGTAAATAACCAACAATGTATGTAAAGGGTTAGGATAACATGCAGTTTAATGTGCAAAATAATGAACTAATAATTGTCTACGTTTCTAACATAACATAATATTTTGCGTACTAAAATAATAATAAAATGCATGATTTGTGCTTTGAATAAAACGTGTGGTTGCAAAATAAAGCGATGGTAAGTAAGGGACAGCTTTATATGTTGCTTCTGCTAGGTAATACCTAAATGGGGTACGTAGAAAGACGGGAGGGAAACGAAAGGGTTTATATTTCATTGTTTTAATAACATTTTGTTTTCTTTAGAAATAGTGCGTTTAGGCCTGCCGAGCAGTAATATAAAATGGCCGCGAGTTACTAGAGTGCGCAGGAGCGGATGCGACCATGTGATAGAGGAGAGAGGCTGTTGCAAAGGGATGATCACGTGCTGATGCCGAGAGGCTAAGATGAAAGTATGGTCAAGGCTGCTGTGACCCTTCTGAGCAGATGTGTGCCAAGATGATCAGCAAGAAGCGTGAGAAGCCTGGTTGAATCAATAGAAAGAACTCTATTATATAAATTGTTGCAGAAAAAGAAACAATTTGGACTGATCGAAACGGATGAGCAAGTGCATGAACTGTGGGAAACGATGCTTGCATGGACATTCCTCACGGAACTAGTTAAGACCAGGAAGTTTGATTAAAATGTATAGGGACCTGAGTTTTGGACCAATGAGAATGAATCGCGCCATGAAAGAAGATACATTTTATGTTGTAAGCTAGAATTAGGGTATAAGAAGTCCTACTCTTGGTGGGAGGGGTTAGAATGCTGCGGGATGCTGCGGGAGATGCTGAAGAAGTTAGATGCTGTAGTTGGGAGAGTTTGCGGTTGCTGATGCTGACGAGCTGATGCTGCTGCTGTTATTTTCCTTTTCCAGTTGAGTATAAAATGCCGCTTTAGGAGAACTAGCATTTGATAAAATTTATATTAGAATTATTAGGATTTCCCAGAGAGATAGATAGGTTGATCTATAGAGTTCTTAGTATGATAACTTCATTTTCGGTCTAATAAAAGTGTCATGCAATTACAACTATTCTTATATTGATGATAAACGCAATGATCTGAATAATAAATTAATTTTCGAATTTCCTGCAAGCAAACTTTATATAAACTTTATTATTCTTTAAACAAATGACTCAGTGATTTTCTTTAGCATAATGATTAATAATGATTTGGTAGAAGAGTTCATTGTGATTGAGCTGGTCTTAATCACCATCAACTGATTCCTACTAGTTGGTCCATCGACCAATGAGCGGAATACCTTAAAAGCACATGAGAATTGTTGTGGAAGTGTGGCTCAATGGTTAGAGCGGCAGACCCTGATGCAGAGATCTGGCCTGGGACCAGGATTCAATTTCCGCCTCGGCGGGTCTTGGGCTCAACTTCCTCGGACCTGATAATTCTCGCCTCGGTGCCTATTCTAATCATGGGTCCCACTCTGCAACTCTGGGCAATAGCTTGCTTAATCTCCACAACGGCCCCACCAGCGCTGGGATGCCTGGCTTCACCTTGGGGGTGCCCAGGAGTGGACATTTCACAGGGAAAAGCCAGGAAGGGTTCCACAGCGGTATGCGTTCAGCGCCAGGAAGCCTCAGGGTAGCAGTGCGCTTTACAAGTACAAATTCATTTCATTTCATTGTGTCATTATAAAAGAGGTATCCCGTCTCCTTGCAGCAAATCGTTTTCTCCTAGGTTTCATGTCGGAGGAAAATCCAGGGAAATAAATGAGTAAGTGAATGTATATGCGGTGTTATGGGCCCCACCGTCATATGGATATAGTGTGTGTGTTAGAGAAATAATTGCACCTGGATGACCCAAAAACATAGTAGGAGCAAATATTTTATTGTAAGCGCTGGATCACAAGAAAGGAATAAAGATCCGGCTAGGGAATAAACGACTCTCGGCCATGCTGCCACTGCACCTGCTAAACCCCTGCAGCCTAAAACTCCTCTCTCCAGGTGAGAAGGAGACCCAAGATGCCACAATGATCTCCTGTTTTCTTTTGATCAACTACGACCTCTGCTCTTGAGGAGCCCCGCCCTATTTTGCTCGCATGTCTCGGGTCCGCTCCTTACTTCATTTCTGCAAGGAAGGCCTTTACTTAATTCTGCATTCTCATGACAGTATGTCCTTCTTCAGTTTCTGTTGTGCCCTGTGACAGTTGGTACATGACTTTCACCCCCACTCTGGAGGTGAGGAAACCTGAGAAGGCTCGAGCCTGACCATCGTATCATTGTCATCTTCAGTTTGTCACCTTCCTCATTGGCTGATACAAAACTTTTCATGAACAGACGACTGTATAGAGGGGAGGTAGGACTCTGAGGAAAGTTCATGGCCCAAAGGTCATTCCACCCCACTGGACAATGACCACTTTGAGGAATGTGGCAGGACAGGAAGTGAGAAGGGACAGTAGGGCCTGATGGTCAGTTACAAGGAGGAATGGAGTCGAATCGCAAGAACCAAGGCTAGCTCATACAGGTGTGAAAGAACAGGAGACATCAATAAAGAAATGGTTGATAGGCATATCTTGCTGCTGGTGTCTGCTTGTGATCTGTTTGATGGTAGCCTGGGACCAAGATACAACATCTGGCAACGAGGGTGCATGCCAGCGACTACATGAGCACCTCAGGCTGCTTTAAAGGGCAAGGTGCCTTTAAGGCCGCCAACTCACACTGCTTGTGAGTGTGTGGATCCACTTACAATTTCCTTCCAGTAGCACATTACATATTGAAGCCCAGGAAAGCGGCAGCCTGATATGCGCAGCGTGAGTTCAGTTCAACAGCAGTAACTCCACATGGAACAAAGGAAGGGTTGTACTTCCAAGCAGTGGTGGTGCAAGGAGCCCTGTGTTGTAGAGAAGTACACCTCATACATTATTGCACTCGAAAACAAAAAGCATACTTGCAAGTGTGCTCCATAAACCAATAAGCCCAACTTCTCGCACACACTCCGCAGGTGTTTGGACAAAATATTCAGTAAAAAATATAGTGTGGACTAAATATCTTGTCAAGGATATCAAGGACAAAAATATAGTGAAGGTAAGTTTCTATGGGTAAGCAAAGTTTTACTATACTTAACTCCACATATGTGTACCTTGATGATATATCTATCTCCAAGGTACGTAGATGTGGAGTTAAGAATAGTAAATCTATACTTACCTATTTGCACTTACCTTTTCGATATTTTTGACAGTGTAATCTGCCCACACAATATTTTTAGCTACGATATTCTATCAGACAACCGTGACCGCACTTACAAGTGGATGCATTTACTGGGTGTCGTCATTTTGAGAGGCAGGTTCGACCAATGGCAATCATTTTGGAAAGGGCAAAGCACCTGAAACTGCTCATGAGCATCAGGAAGCATAAAATAAAAGGGCATAGTACCCCCTTTGTTTAAAAGATACAAAAATGGCATAACATGAATTAAATGGAAAATGTCAAAATAAAAAAGAATACAAGCCACAAAAATGAGAACTTTTAAAAGGCCCCAGTAGCAAGAAAGAACAACACAGTGCCACCATACTTATGGCAAATCTATCTTGGACAGTCCCCATCACCTCACTATCAGCTAAGAACGAGAACGTCCATTACCACACAACAGAGAAATATCATCTAAGCAGGAGCCCAATTGATGTGAATAAATGGTACAGGCCATACCATAAGAGTAGAGGACCACACAGCCAAGTTTGCTGTAAGTATTGAAGCACCCATAACTGTAATTTGCATGGAAAATTTCCAAAGGATGAAACGACAGCCAGAACTACAAAGATCTGAGGTAATGGTTAACATTTGGGCAGTGTCAAAGCCACTGCAATGTCTGGGGGCATTTGAAGTCATTCTGAAGTACAATTCCGTTACACATCAGAGAAGAAGTTCGACCAATGGTGAAAAACGTTCTTTATTGGAAGAAGTGGAATACAAAATCAAGAACCTCCTGACGCTAGAGATCATCGAAGATTCCAGAAGCTCCACACCATTGTCCCCAAGAACACTGTGAATGAGGTGTGACTATGCGTTGACATGTGTTAACCGAACAAAGTCAGTGAGAGAGAACACCACCCAGGGCCCTACATTTCAGACATAATGGAACTGAACTGAGCTCATGTTTTCTCCAGAAACTCAACCTCAAAAAGGGATACCATCAAGTGGACCTGGAAGAAAATTCTAGATATATGTGAGGATGTTAGTGACACCGTGACATAGAGCATGTTGTTGCATTGAAGTGTCATGGAATGTGGTGATGTAAGCGAGATGTTGGAGAACTCAAGAGCCCAGTTGAGCCCAGGCCCCAGCTGTACCAACAACATTAATAAACCTACGAGATAATTAACTACAGAGAAGTGCTCAAGAAGGTACTACAGATCTGGAGACAAGCAAACCCTATTTTTATTTGCCCGGTAAGTACTTCTGCCAGTTGAGATATTGAGTATTCTCATCATATAAGGGATTGAATGCGGCTATTTCGAAAGCCGTCAAACCATTTTCATTGTAGCAGGAGCCTCGGAAGTGCTTTAAAAGACATAACTTCTTTCCACTGGCCAAGGCTGGTTTGGAAGGGCAGATTCACTCGCACTTACAGGCTGGTGCCATCGGAGGGAAAGAGAACCATTGAAATTAAGCTGTGTAGTTGGCGCAGCGTGAGGAGTCTAGCACGAGTGGAAGAAATCTCACCACTGTAGGTGATGACACAGGTATGTAATTAAATTGAATGTCGGTGGCAGTGACAGTTGGTGACAGTTTCCATGTTGATGTGGGCTTACCTTATGGGTTCTTCCAGCCTTCACATGAAAGCCTGTGTGCAGGAGCTGCTCAACAACTACAAAGCAAATTTTCATGGAAGGTGGTCTTCAGCATGACACGACAAGTCACGCTCCCACTTCAGGCTTAATAAACGATTATTGAAACGCATGATCTACGAACAAGACAAGGAGCAAGACAGGCTTGGAAAATCAAGAAAGGAACCATATTTCACCCAGGTTGTGCACTGTGCTTTTTTACTCGGTGTAGAATAGAGATTTGAAAGCTTTGAAAACTATTTTTGAGTATAGTGTTTACCACAGTTGGTGCAAGTCAGCAATCTCACCCTTCAAAAAAGGAGAAAATAACTTTAAGCAGATACACAGTCAGCACAACATTTTATTTTGCCCCATCTGTTGTGTTCTATTTGTTAATGTACTAAGCAGTATATACCACAGCACCTTATACACTTCTGTGAAATGTTGTTGGGTTATTATAGACACTATGCAGAACATAATGCCACTGTCATCTTTTTTTAGAAGAGCCAGGGGACCCACTTATAGTATGGAGACTCCAGTTAAGGTCATTTAAAGCATATTTAGGATCTATAGATGCCCAATGATACAAACTTGAAAGAAAAAAGAACTTGGTGTACTATTTCTTAGGGATTGAAGGACAGAATGTGCTCGGCCATCTACCAGAATATAAACCCCCTGAAGAAGGTCCAGATGAATTTGAAATAGCTATAGCTCAATTAGAGAAATATTTTTCTGGATCAAAGAATCTAGTTGCTCATAAGAACACATTTGTAACTAGAGCACCAGCTCTAAATTAGGCCTGGGCGGTGAACTTCGCTCCGTTCGCAGAGTTTGCTGCACTCCGCGGAGCTCGCGGAGTGCAGCAGAGTTTTTTCCCAGCTCGTGATCGCGAACGGTGAGTTCGCGAGCGCGAGCTGCCGCTCGGGTAGAATTTCTACCCGAGTGGCAGGAATAGCAGCACAAACTGCAGTTCGAACTGCACTCCGCCACTCGCGGAACTTCGCGGAGGTTTTTTATAACTTCGTGGAGTTCCGCGTAGCAAAACTCCGCGAACTACGCCCACGCCTGCTCTAAATGTATCAATTGATACTTTTGTCACTTCCTGAAAACAATTGACATCACAATGCAAATTTGAGGGGTTTACATCTCAACTGATGCATGACCAATTCATTGCAAGGTGTTGTTCTAAGAAAATCAGGAACAACTCTTTGTTGCAAAAATCCTACCCTTGATAAAGTTATAGACATAGCAAAAGGTACTGAAAAGACATTGAAAGATGCTAAGCAACTGGAGGCTCCTTATCCAATGCTATTATAAGAGAAGCGGTGATAGATTATAGGGTTTCTGTTAAACACCAATGTAATAAAACAGCCTGAGCAGCTAGTGTTCAGGAGAGGTGGATTTTCAATGCAAATAACCAAAGTAGTATGCTGCAGATGTTTATCTTCAAACCATAAGTCTCTGGGGAGGAATTGTCCTGCAGTCAGTCAGCAGTGTAAGGGTTATGGGAAGATATGTCATTTTGTAAGAGTTTGTAGGGGTGGTAGAAGAAACCCTGTCAGATGTATTGTAGTTGATGATATACATAGCAATGAAACATCACAGATTAAAAAATCAGCAGAGTTAGTTCTGGTTGTAAAACAGTTGTGATGAGCATACCAAAAATAAGATTTGTTGTGCTGATGTTACTCAATAGCATTTGTAGGTAGCAAAATGGAGTTAATTTGTTATTATTGGGCCGGAATGCAAATGTTTTCTAAAACCATCAGTGGTAAAATTTATGTAGCAGAAAAGAGGATCAATAGGCTCTGGTGGTGACATCAAGCAGATTTCATCATCACAATTAGACTTAGCCTACCCAACTCTATTTTTATTGTAGAAAATAATCGGATTGTTTCCACAAACAGTACATTGTGTAAAAAAAGCAAGATTATCCACTGGAAACTCTTGCAGCAACAAGTGAGTTGAAAAAAATAGTAATGTTTTAAAAGATGAGTTGGGTAAGGGTGAAGTATTTTCATGTCATCAAAGTTAAACAAGGAGTCACACCAGTTCAATACAAGCTGCAAAATGTTCTGCATAGTGTGAGAGGTGATCTAGCAGCAAAGTTGAAGGACACGCTTACACTGGGCGTCATTGAATCAGTAAATGCCGCACTACGGTTATCACCTATTTCGTTGCCATGCAAAAAACTGGACAAAATAGGACTATGTGTGGATATGAGAAGCGCAAATAAGGCAATCTGGGGGGAGAGTTCCCCCTTCCCAGAATTGCAGATCTTATTATTAAAATAGGTCAAGAAGGTTAGTTTACAAAGTTCGATTTAAAAGCAGCCTATCACTAGATTGAACTGAATGTTCAGTCTTGACACTTGACTGTGTTTAAAGGTGTTTTCCAGCTTTTCAAAATGACATTTGTTCTGGATTTGGCTGAGGCTTTTTTTCAAAAACGAATGGATCGATTATTCCAAGGAAACCGATCAGTAGTTGCATTCCAAGACAGCATCTTGAAATTTTTGATAATGAGCTCATTCATGACAACGTTGGTGATGAAGTCCTGATGATATTGGAAGGCAAAGGCATCACTATAAGAAAAGAGAAATGTGTTTCAAGACAAGACAGATTGAATATCTTGGTCATGCATTTTCTGAGGAAGGAGTTAGACCAAATCTCAGTAGAGTGTGCAGCATTGTAGAAGCATCGGCTGCCACTAATAGGCAACAGTTATTATCATTTTTAGGGTTGTGTGAGTTTTATGTCAAATTTCTCAGTTTGCAAAACACACAAGATGATGGACGGAATGCTGCACATTGGCAAACATTCACCCCCAGTCACAGATCTGGGTTTAATCCATCGTTATTTTGCTTCACCACGCCACCCCAGTTCAGACATAGCCATATGCAAATCAGTCTTGACCCTGTGCCTCATGGGAACAGTCCAGACCGAACTGCCAAGCCATGTCTTCCCTGGACCGGAATCAAGCATCCTAGGACCGGTTTCAGGCTATCAGCCTTCATCAGCCAGGATAGCTTGACCCCAGTGGCGTAGTGAGCACGGGACCCACGTCTGGGCATACCCTTCCCACAATTTCTCAGTTTGACATAAAACTCATACCACTCAAACCACAGAGTGCTTCAGAATGCTGTTAAAGAAAGGGCAGAATGCTGTCACACAAAAGGCAGTATTTGTTTGGTCAGATGAGTGCCAGAAGACATCTGAAGGGTTAAAAAAGGAAACTGCCAGTGCTCCTGCACTGCAGCCTTTTGGGAACTGTTTGTTAAGAAGTGTGACTGTTGACACAAGCACGTATGGCTTGGGTGCTGTGTTATCAGAGAAAGCCGATAAAAGTGAATTGACACTGGGGTTTGCTTCTAGAACTTTGCGTTCTGTTGAACGCAGGTATACCGTGATTGAGATGGATCTTCTAGCCTGTATATGGGGCATGGTGAAGTGTAAACACTATCTGTCTGGAAGGCCATTAATTTTAAGGACAGATTATCGTCCTTTTGTACACATATTCTCTGGGGCCAAGAGTTAGAAATCAACAGCATAAATAACGAGATTATCTACCAAATTGTGGAATCTTCATTTAAAGTAAAGCATATTCCAGGTGGGAAGAATTTTAGAGCTAACGGTTTATCTAGATTGCCCAATGGGGATGGGGAGGAACCTGAAGTGGAAGAATGTATTGTTGCAAATGTTAGGGATATGGTGATTTGGGAGGTTAACAGCATGTGGGAAAAGGAATTGGAAAATGTCCACGCAGAGTGATGTTCAACCTTTTAGAAAAATAGCCTTTGGATTATCCATTGAATGCAATAAATTGGTTTGTGGTGATGAACTAGGAGCACCGGCTTGCGTTTGTGATCACATTGTACAAGCTGCACATTGTGGACATATGAATTCAACAATCACAAAAGAAAAGTTTATTGTGACTTCTGGTGGCCACAAAAGGACAGCAATATAGAGCGGAAGGTCAAATAATGTACAAGGTGGCGTATGAGTGCCAAGTCTTTTATTACTGAAATGCTTGAGAAGAAAGGGATTCCTTATCTGGAAAGAGCGTGGCAAAACATTGGTGTAGATTTTTTAAGACATTATTAAGTTCTACCTTCTCAGTTGAGATATTTCATTTATTAATAGATCATTTATCGAGATGGGTGGAAATTAAGGCTGTCATGGAACCTACAACGGGAAATGCTACTGAAATGTTCAAGGGTGTATTAAAAAGAGAGAGGGCATTCTAGGAGAAATTATCACAGATAATGGGGTGCAATTTAGTTCTTCTGAGATAGTTTATTTCCTGAGTAAATGCGGAATCAAACATACTCGGACTCCATTGTATCATCCACAAAGTAATGGGAAACAGGTGTGTTTCAATAAAATGTTAGTTGAGTGCATTCAGGCTGCTTGCAGGAGCAAAGCAATTGTGTGGAAAGTCATTGAAGATCCTGTTTGGTCATATTGTGCCACCCCACATGTAGCCACACATACAATACCTTTTCAAGTGATGGAGGTAGGTAGATTGATTCTGATTTATGTCTGTTTTGGATAGTTAAACTATTTGTAAGGGAAGGTGAAAGAGTGTTGTGGATAAGTGCCAAGGGAAAGTCTGATAAAGGCAGGCAAAGATCATGAACACACAGAAGTGTGAGAGAATGTGTAGGATGAGAGTGGGTGATTGGGTACGAGTAAAGAACCAGATCTTGGTTAAAAAAAGGACTGTCTAAGTTTCGAGATCCCGAGAATGTGTGTGAAGTGCGTGAAAATGTAGTGAAATTATCTGGAGGTTGGTGGAGTGTGTCATTTTTTTTTTTTATTTGTTTTTATTGATTTTACAGAACAATGGGCCAAGCATCTTCACACAATCAGTGAACGTATAATCACACAATATAGTATTACATGTTTACAACCACCGCAGGTCAGTATACATCAATAATGTCGAGTATCCTTAGGTATCTATGATCGGTAGTACATAATGGACCAGTATCCTAACAAAGTCTCTGGTGGTATGTCAATACAGCACGTTCTTAACATTCTTATTCTCCACGTATCTTTAGCAAGACAGTAGATAATTTGTTAAGACTATCAGTATTCAATGCAATTAAAACAATTTAACTAAACAGTTACCCAATCCCCTTCCCCTTCCCCCATGCTCAGCCCTCAATATCTACCTATCGCATGAATGCATCAACCATAGCTATAGGTGTGTGTGTCTCGGTTCCAAAGTCTGTCATCAGTAAACTACACAGTACTGCCAGCTTATCCAGCATAGCACACAACCAATGTGAGGCGGTCAAGTGTCTCGTATCCTCGGGTCAGATCCTTGTGTGGTAAGTCCAGCGTACCCTAGCAGGACAAAATATCTATCGTAGCGTATTCTTCTAGCATTGCATACCAACTCAACGAAATCGGTGTCTTTCGCAGGCCTCTGTATTCCTCTCTCTTCAGTTCCGTACCCTCCGCTTTACCCCATCTTAACATTTCTGCGTGCCATTCCTGTAAGGACGGGGCTCTAGTGGCCTTCCATCGTGTGGTTATGGCTCGTTTGGCTAGAAGGAGCGCAAGGTTAGCGAATCGGGAGGTAGAGCTGCCCTTCTTGTCACGGGGTCCCAGACCTAGTATGCAGTATTCCATCGTGTCATTCTGGCGTATTGGAGCCACCGCCGTCAGTATGTTACATACCGTCGCCCAGTAATGTCCCAGCCTAGGGCAGGCCCATACCATGTGTACCAATCCCGCATCAGGTGTGTGGCAGCGTGGACATTCATCAGTTGCCCCTGGAAACATAGCTCTGAGCCTGTGCAGGGTTAAGTACGCTCTGTGTAGCAACATCAATTGGATAAATTTAAATTTGGGGTTACGAGAGACTTTTTTGGGGAACCCCACTATAGTGTCCCATTCCTTGTCTGTAAGTGCACGACCCATGTCCCCCTCCCATTTGTCGCGTAGCGGCTGTAATGAGATCGCTTTCTCCGTGCGGATCCCAGTAGTGAGCCATTTTGTCAGACGGGCCCCATTCCCCATTAGGTATTGCATGGTGAGTAGTGCATTCGTGGGTGGTTCTGTATTATCGGGTGACCATGTGGTGCGGATATAGCTGGAAATATGTGCGTGTAATAGAAACAACGCTTCGGGGGTGCCGTGTACGCGTACAAACGTCCCATGCGGCATTAGTACTCCCCCTGTAAAAAAGTCTCCTACTGTAGTAATGCCCACCTCTGACCACGCCTGTAGGGTACGGCCAATCAATCAATCAATCAATCATGTCACTTATAAAGCGCACTACATACCCGCGAGGGTCTCAAGGCGCTGGGGGAAGAGGGGGGTGGTGCTGCTACTGATCGAAGAGCCAGGTCTTGAGGAGTCTTCTGAAGGCCAGTAGGTCTTGGGTCTGTCGGAGGTTGGTGGGGAGGGTGTTCCAGGTCTTGGCGGCGAGGTGGGAGAAGGATCTGCCGCCGGCGGTCGTTTTCCGGATGCGGGGGACTGTGGCGAGGGCGAGGCTGGTCGAGCGGAGCTGGCGGGTGGGGGTGTAGAAGCTGAGTCGTCTGTTGAGGTAGGCTGGTCCGGAGTTGTGGAGTGCTTTGTGTGCGTGGGTGAGGAGCTTGAAGGTTATCCTCTTGTTGACAGGGAGCCAGTGCAGGTCTCTCAGGTGGGGTGTGATGTGGCTGCGTCGGGGGATGTCGAGGATAAGACGTGCAGAGGCGTTCTGGATGCGTTGCAGCCGTCTCAGGAGCTTAGCCGGAGGCCAGAGGTTAGTCCCGGTCGTGTGGGTATACCTAGCAAAGGAATGGTGGGAGCATATGGTGTCCTCTGGCCAGTGTACCGCACCGCACTCCGCCAGTAAGCAATAGCCAGTTTCAGTAAGTGGGGCGTCGACGTCAGTAGGGGGGCTTGTGGTAGTAAGAGTCTGTGGATGGTCCCTTTGTCCCTATCTCTTGATGTCATATCAAGCTCATGCAAATTGCGTCCTGCAAGCCAGTACGCCAGCTACTGCAACTGGCCTGCATAGCAATACGCATGCAGATCCGGCACCCCCATCCCTCCTTGTTGTGCAGGAAGTTGCAATTTTGCCAGGCTAATGCGTCTACGCCCCGCACCCCATATTAGGTCCGTCACTAGAGAGTTCAACACTTTAAAGGTGCACATAGGGACAAGTAACGGTAGGTTGGTGAAGAAGTAAAGGAGCACCATTTTCGTGATGGCCACTCTGCCCGCCACCGATAGGGGCAGTGAGACCCAGAACTGAATTTGGGATCTGAGAGCCGCGATCGCACGCCCCAGGTTGCCATCTAGTAGGTCCGGAGCATTGCGGTAAATTTGTATACCGAGGTATTTAAAGGTATCAGGCGCTATGGTGGAGTGTGTCATGAGTGGCCTTAGATGCAGAAAGACAAGTAAAAGACAAGAACACATTCATCCCGTAAGCCAAAAAACAGAGTGACAGCAATAGGGAGAAGAGTGGATAAATATGGATCACGTAGCGGTGTTTGCGAATTTGATGAGGATGCAAGAAAAAGCTCTTGCAGCAGAAAGTTGCCTAATAAATTTAGAGACAATGAGATGTCTTGATTTTTAGACATTTAGGGGCATATTTACAAAAGAATGGCGGAGCGTGCGTTAAGCCAAAATAGCTAACGTTGCGCTCCGCCATTCTGAAAATGCAGGGATGCACCGTATTTACAACAATACGGTGCATCCCTGCATTTTCCCTAGCACTGGCGCTGAACTCAGCTGCCTAGCTCCAACTCAGGCACCCTTGCACCATAGTGCAGGAGTGCCTGCATTGAGGGAATTATTGTTTATATGCAGGAAGGTGTCCCTTCCTGCACATAAACAATCCAGAATGGTGATTTGTAACTTCTATGTGTGCTGCATTGTGCAGCATACATAGAAGTTTCAAATCATCATTTTTTAAATGATTGTTTACGTGCAGGAAGGGACACTTCCTGCACATAAACAATCATTCATGGCGTTTTTGCTGTTTCTATGTGTGCTGCACAATGCAGCACACATAGAAACAGCAAAACCCAGGAGAAATAAAGCATTTCTCCTTATTTCGCCATGCTAAGACCAGGTTTTCCCTTCTCTTAATGTTGGCGCTGACTCCTATTTATGCCACCCTGTAAATAGGGGGCAGCGTCAAAATCAATGGGTGTTGCGGTTGAACGCCCACCGCAACACCCATTGCCCACCCCTTTCACGCTAAGTATAGCGTGAAAGGGTGCCTTATTTACAAGGCGGCATTAAGCCACGTTAAGTGGCTTAACGCCACCTTGTAAATAGGGCGATGCCTCTATCGCCACAGGAACGTCGATAAAAGCTATGTTCCTGTGGCGATAGGGGCTTGAAAATATGCCCCTTCGTTTTTGTTTGCGTTTTCCAGCTCTTTAATTTTTGGTTATTAATTATCCATGTATGTGAATGTCTGTTTGGGTTTCTAAAATATATTGATATCTTAATTTCAATCTGTTCTTTTTGATGAAGAGGAGGTGTGAGTATGTTAATGACACCATGACATGGAGCAGAATGCTGATGTGATTAGGTGTCATGGAATGCGCTAATGTAAGCGAGCTGTTGGGGAACTCGAAAAGGCAGCTAAGCCTGGACCCCTGCTGTACCAACAACATTAATAAACCTATGAGATAATTAACTACAAATAAGTGTATGAGAGGTCACTACAATATATCACAGTTTTCTGCACACACCTGGCGTTTAGATTCAAACATCTCAGTTTCAGAGTTTCTTCTGCAGAGAAGAATTTTAAAGAAGCTTTTTGCAAGGTGATTCGACAAGTCATACATGCATTTAACTACAGCAATGACTTCCTTGTGTTCAGTGCTTAATTTCAGCCGGTGGTTTCCGGTGCTCACCACCGGCACTTATTCATCAAAACCAGCGCTTTTCATGAGCACCAGTTAAGGACACATTCATTTACTGGGAGATTAACTGACTTGCCCAGAATCACAGGATGTTGAGCTGATGTCGATACTCAAACCTGGTTCCCCAGCTCCAAAGTCGGCAGCTCTGGCCATTACGTTGCATCCTCTCCCCACTTTCATGGTTAGTAGTTGGTTCTGTTTTGGGCGGCGCTAACAGGAGAAATGGGCTGATGCAAGCTGCCTCCTGAAGAGAGTCCCGGCACGTATTTTTTGACATATTAACCACTGCTTGTGTTTGGATCATCAACCCAGAAACATGACAAAGCTCTCAAGCAAAGGTCTGAAGCAAGAATAATCAAGCTCTGGTGGAAGCCAACCTCACATTAAATTGTGATAAAGGTGAGTTCCAAGAATGAAAATGAATTTCTTCGGACGCATCTTTTCAGAGAAGGAAGTGTAGCCTGATCCTGGAAAAGTACAAGCACTCACCGATACACTACCTCCAGAAGAAACAAGTGCTCTGCAGGAATTCCTAGGAATTGCTAGCTGCGGCGTACAATACATCAAAGACCATGCTACCCTGAGCGTGCCTCTCAAAGAGATGTTGAAACAGGGCAAGAAATACACATTGTGCCCCAATTGTGAAGAATCATTCACAAGGAACAAGGAAGCGGTGAACATTGCAATGTTAAAGTCATATTTTGACCCTTGCCCACATATTGAAATAACTGTTAATTCCAGTCCTGTCGCGTTACGGGCAGTCCTGGCACACCATGAAGAAGTAAGGGGTTCGCCAGGGCAAGTAGTGGCTTATGCCAGCAGGAGCCTTACAGATGTCAAAAAAGGCATACTCTCCATCAGAGAAAGAAAGATTGTCAGCTGGGTGGGCCTGTGAATATTTTCACATAGATCTCTATGGGAAAATGTTCATCATTATCACAGATAACGAAGTCCTGCTGACGCTCTTTCAAAATCGAAAGTCGAAGATGCCAGCCATGAATTCCATGATTTCCTTAACCGTCAGGCCATTCATCACATGAAGCTATCGCCCTCATGGAATCGCGCCAATGGAATGGGTGAGAGATTCATGGGCACCCTAAAGTGAACGGTTCAAAGAACAGAGACCAAAGGAGTAGTGCTAAGCACAGCACTAGGTCAGGTGCTAACAGCATACTGGAACTCGTGGTATGCAACCACCACAGTATGTCTTGCCACACCAACATTTGACGCCCATTATGCACCAAGCTACTGCAGGGGACACCTCCAAACAGGGGCTCCAAAATTTGAGCTATAGATGCAGAAGAGAAGAAGAAGATGATCTCTTATGCCAACGGCAGAAGACACGCCGAAGAAGACAACACTGGTGAAGGTTACTGGATATTGGTCCGACAACATCAAAGAAAAATGTCTGAGTGGGAACCATGGAATGTCTTGGTGAGGAAAATCAGCAAGATCACTGCTAGCAGGCCTGGCAGAACAGTCACCAGGAATATCTCACTCTTCAAACCAACCTTGCAAATTTGTCCAAAGGAAGAAGTGTTCGAATCAGCAGACTAATCACCTCATGTTTCCCAAGAGGCAATAAGGTGGGACCCATGAATTGGGTGAGACTGAGTCGCCCATGGCCTGCCACCTTCAGAGCTGCAGGGTTCATGGCATGTCACTCAAAGACCCTGGCGACTCATCAAGGACATGTAGCTGTTTGGATCTAAAGGCAGGGGATGCTTTAGCGTTGGGAAGTACAACCAGTGCTTAATTTGGAAAAGAATGAGCGACGGTGCCTAAAGCTCTGCTCACTCGGCCACGGCCAGTGCTATTAAATGTTGAGTGAACAAGAGCAACCCAATATGTCCATGTGAACTTGGGTATAAATGTAGCAATTACGAACAAGTGTTCACTTGGAGCTCATTTATAAATACTATCTAAATACACAGACTTCAGTGTGGGTGAAATCTAAATACGCAAACATCGAACAGAACAAACATAATATTCTGTAAGGAATTCATCTTTCCTCAAACTTAAGTGAAAAAGCAAACTTAAGTAAAAACAACAACTACCAGTGGCCACTTCCAGGAATGTGGCTAGAAGAGGATGTGGGACGGGTTCATATGGCCTGGGTGTAGTTACAGGGAGGATAGGGGCCAAGTCACAAAGATAGCGGCTAGCTCGTCCATCTGTAGAAGAATGAGTTAAAGAATTAGACTGAGACATGAGTGAGGAACCTGTTGATAGACACAACTCTCTCCCAGTATATGTCTGTGATGTATATGATGATAGCGCCGGACCAAGATAAAATACCCATGTGGAGAGAGCAAGACAGAGGAGGAGGGAAGAATAAATGAGAAAGGGCGAAGAACTAAAATGTCAGACAAATAAAGAGGGAGAGGGCTAATGAGAGGAATACAGAGAGAGGAGATGAAGCAAGTGAGAGAAAGTGAGAGTGGGAGTCTGAAATGGAAAGAAAATGGAGCAAAAAAGAAAATGATAGGGAGAGAGAGAAAAAGAAAAAAGAGAGAGTTAGAAAGATTCGGAGAATAAGTCTAGGGTGATAAACGTAAAGCTCTTGACATAAAACGCCGGCTCCTGTTGCGCACTCCAAAAATAGAACAGAAAACCTGCAGTGTAGGCCCGAGCTGCTGCTGTTCCTTTTATGTTTCATTCCTTTGGGTCTTTGCAGAAAAGGGGGGGAGGGGGGGAGCAGGGCCGTGTTTCTCAAGTGGGATCAGTGCCAGGTGTTCAGGAGGTTTCACGTCGCCACCTGCAGCCCTGACCCCCGCCCCCTCTTCATCTGAAGTTTAATACAGTCTCAGACAAGACCCGCGCGCCCAAAGCTCAGCACGGCACTTCGGAGCAGGAAGTCGGAGGAATGTTTCTGTCGAGGAAATAAAGGAGGGATTGTAAGAAAATGAGGAACAGACTGAGGCGGGAGCAGGTCAACTGAAATAACTGTGCACATTTAATAATAATAAAAAAAAAAAGTACCTTCCGTTGAAGCTGTGACTCAATACCTCACAAAGGTTAAATGCCACGTTCAGCGCCTGCGCACACCGAACTCTGAGCTATGCAGCTGAAGCAGGCGCTGAGATGTTATCACTCAGAGGAGACGCAGACCAAGCCACCCCAGTCTCTCACCCTGAGGAATTATTAGAAGACAAGCCGAAGGATTATAGAAGCAAGCATTGGCAAAGCCAAATAGTTCTGGCTTTAAAGGAATGTTGTATGGTAGTGAGAAGCATTACAAGTAAATATCATGGGAATGGGTATGTATTTGTATGCAAGGACTGTAGAATAATATTGGTGTAGGTAAAAAGTCAGGTGACAGCTGCATTGTCAAGCCAGACCTAAAATCTATGTAGATTAATGAATGCCCTCTTTCGATCTCTGCTGCTGCCAGAGAAAACACCATAAATTATCTATTTTTTTAAGACACTTTAATAGCATTAATATGCAGTGTTTGCCCCAGAAGGTTCAAGTTCCAGCATTTGAACAAATAAAATGATGATTACAAGCTGTGTATAGAACAAGCACTCTTTTTTTGGAAGCGCACACATTCAGCCCAATCAAAACATGTACTTCTAGCTCCCAAAATGTAGGCGGAGCCAAAGCCCCTCTCTTGGTGATTTTCATTCTCACACAATTGTCTGGCAATTGCTGTGCTGTCAAGCGAGACCAGAAAAATACCTAACCATTAGGGGCAGAGGAACCCTTCCTCAGGTGTCAGCTGGAAACAAGAAGGGGCATATTATCAAGAAACGGCGTTAAAAGTAAACTGCCGCTAAAGCGGCGATAATGGGCTTGATAATATGCCCTTGAGAATTCCAATAGAAGCCCATGTTCTGGTGTCAACATGATGGTGTTTATAAATAAGTGTCGGTGTCAAGCACTGGCAAACACAAGTACAAATTAAGCACGGCAGATCGTACTGTTAAACATAAGTATTTGTAAAGTGCACATTATTATTATTATTATTATTATTAATTAGCATTTATAAAGCGCATGGCTACCCTGAGGCATCCCAGTTAAGGCTGATAAGGGAAGGCTAGCAAGTACTCTTCTGGAATAGCCATGTTTTAAGACCCTTCCGGAAAGAGAGGTGGGCAGTTTCATGTCGGAGATTGAGAGGGAGGGAGTTCCACAGTCCAGCTATATTATATGAAAAGGAGCGGCCTCCGCTCCGCTGCCTGTTAATTTTAGGAGTGCAGGCTAAATTTAAATTCTCCGAGCGAAGAGATTTCCTGGGGAGGTAGGCGGTGATCAGAGGCTGATTAAATTCTGGGGCCTGTGCCCCTAAGGGTCTTATGAGCAGTACATAAGGCTTTAAAGGAGATTCTTTCCTTTATTGGTAGCCAATGAAGGGCTTTCAGACTGGGGCTAGCTGACTGCGTGCTACTGCAGCCTGTCAGAAGTCGTGCTGCGCAGTTCTGGGCCACCTGGAGTTTCCTTAGGGTGGACTTTGGGGCTCCCAGATACAGTGAGTTACAGTAGTCCAGCCGCGAAAGAATCAGGGCCTGGACTACTATTTTTTTTAGCTTCAGTGGGTAACGGGGAGGACCTTCCGTAGCTTTCTAAGGATGCCGTGACAAGCCCCCGTCACTGCCACTGCCTGCTGGTCAAATTTAAGTGAGTCATCCAGCCACACACCGAGGCTCTTGATCTTGGGCTTCGGAACTGGAGGGGCGCCCAAGCACTGAGGCCATGATAGTGTGGGAGTTAGCTTGGCAGTGTTGCCCACATACATGATTTCTGTTTTTTCTCCATTCAATTTGAGACAGGAGTGTTGCATCCAGGTGGCTACTTTTCCTAGGCAGAGCTCCAGGTCTGCAGGGTCAGTCCGTGAATGATTTAGAGATATCACCAGCTGAGTGTCATCCGCGTAAGTGACCACTTTGATCCCATATGGCTGGATGACCTCCGCCAGTGGCCTCATATATACGTTAAATAACGTAGGACTTAGGGAGGATCCCTGGGGCACTCCATAGTTCAGAGGGAGAGGGCTGGAAATGGATTCCCGCCGAAAAGACCTGAAAAGTTCTGCCATTAAGGAATGATTGAATCCAGGAGATAGCACTTCCTGCTACCCCGACTCTCCTTAGCCGTTCAATGAGAACATTGAGGTTGACCGTATCAAAGGCCGCACTGAGGTCCAGGAGGACAATGGCTGCCACTCCTCCCTGATCCACTATCCTCCTAGCTTCCTCAACCACAGCCGTTAGTGCGGATTCCGTGCCATGTTGTGGGCGGAAACCCGTCTGAGATTGGTGAAGTAGCTCATGGGTTTCTAGGAAGGCTGATAGGGTGGAGTTTATATGTTTTTCTAAGATCTTACTAAGCAAAGGAAGGAGGGATATGGGCCGGTAGTTGCTCAGTGCTTCGGGGTCCAGGCTAGGTTTTTTAAGTAGTGCTTTTACCATGGCATGCTTCCATATCGATGGCATGAGTCCGTTGGTAATGGACATGTTAAGCACCTCCTGGATAGCTGGAAAAATCACATCTTTGGGCTTAGATAAGATATGCGGAGGGGCGGGGTCTAGAGGAGATCCAGATTTTATTTTAGCAAAGATTTTAGCAAGAGTCTCCATATCCAAGAGAGGAAATTTCTCCAAGGTGGGAGTAGCTGCTACCACTACTCCCTGATCCTGTTGCCCAACTACTTCCGTCAAGGGGTTATCTAAATCACTAGGTAGTGTGGATACAGGGAGGGTCTTATAGATAGCTTGTATTTTTCCCTGAAAGTAACTCGCCAGTTCATTGCACTGTCCCTTGGATGAATTTCTGGAAGTATCATGGCTCAAGGAGAGATTTGGTAATTCGGAAGATTTCTTTGGGTGCGTTAGATGCTGCTTTAATTTTGTCCTCATAATAGGATGACTGTGCCCTTTTGATTTCTGCTTGATATCGCTTTATGGCTTCTCTGTAAGTATGTTTTGTGCTTTCACTGAAATCCTTCCTCCAAATCCTCTCTAGTTGTTTGCATTTCTGTTTAAGCGATCTAAGCTGGGGTGAGTACCATGGGGAAATATTTTCTCTCACACTATGATAATTTTTTTTTACTGGAATGACTTTATCCAGTGTAGATTCTAACCAATGGTTGAATGACTCAGCCGCTGAGGGAATGTCAGTCTCAAAAATAGGTTTTGAGTTTAAAAGTTGTGTTGACCAATGTCTCAGCGGAAAGCTTGGACCATGGTCGGGCTTTCGCCGACTTATGCTCCTTGGCTTCGCAGTGAGGGGGGAATTTTAGCGAGAAAGGGATCATTAAATGATCGGTCCATGGTAGCGGAGTGGGAGTCTCTACTGTCAACTCCAAAATATAAGTGAACACTGGGTCCAAGGTATGACCTTTTATGTGCGTGGGTGCATGAACTTTTTGTACAAGTTGTATTGCTAAACATAAGTATTTGTAAAGCGCACATTCACCCAGGGTATCTTGGCTCTGAGTAACAGATGTTTATTGTTACCCAACGGTACTCATTTTATCGACCTCAGAAGGATGAAAGGCTGAGTGGACCCACCAGGATTTGAACATGGTGACCTTGAGGTCAAACATAGACCCCTACAGTGGATGCATTAGTCCACTAAGCCATCAGACCAGCTTAAAGACATAAATAGAGAATAAACCCATGTGCCGTGCACCCAGGTAGTATGCCAGGCTCTGATTGAGGGGGTGAAGTTGCTTGCACAATTAGGGAAGAGCCTTTATGTATCGGGGCACTTAATTGGGCAGCATTTAATGGATAGTCTTTATATGCGGCCTTCAACCTTTACCCTTCTTACACTTGTACCAGGTGTAACTACTTTATTATACAACTAACTTATTGTATTTCAAT
The DNA here is from genome assembly GCA_963921515.1 of Calotriton arnoldi. Lineage (NCBI taxonomy): Eukaryota > Metazoa > Chordata > Amphibia > Caudata > Salamandridae > Calotriton > Calotriton arnoldi. The sequence goes on from CAWUFW010000655.1 coordinate 1,677,278, forward strand.
TGCATCTGTTTAGTGCTTCTTACCTCTGATGAGACATCGAAGTGCTTTAACATATGGTTTGTATGCTGCACCATAGATGACTGCCTGGTTCAAAGGGTGTTTTTATCCTCTCTTATGTCGTAACACTTAATAGTGTACTGGCTGAAAGAGGAGTGAGCTATGGATCACACACACTTTTTGGTTTATTTTGTGCTACTCTATAGAATCCCCTCAGAGTGACAGCTTGAAGAGGAGCATGGGTCCTTAGGTCCTGAGTGTAGAAGATGAAGCCAGACTTCTATCAGGGCAGGATTAGGGATCTGTTTTCCGTTTTAATGTTTCTGTTTCTCCGTGGCCTATGTGATGGAATCTCTGCATTCTACACCACATCTGCAGCATCCTGCGTACAAAAGACCCTTTCTAAGACTATTTCGGATGGGACCACCACAGTAGAACCTCCTGGAGACCAACACATGTATGATAAACAAAAATTATCTTAGGAAGAAGGAGAGATGTCAGATCATTACACAGTAGCATAAATAGCATCCCAAAACAGAGCCCCCCTTGTTGAACTTATCTACAGCCTTTGGCAGTAGACTGTTGACACTGCAGCCAGACAGAGGAGCATCTCTCTAATGTCGTCCCAAATCACATCTCCTCAACGGCAAGTAGCAAACGGTTGGACGTCGTATTGGCACTAAACAAAATATAGACATTTATCTTTTTTTTTCTTTTTTTGCTGAATATTGTTGATCTTCGACAACTCCTTTCTTCCCTTTTCCATTTTCTATTGTCACTGTTGCCCATTCTTGTGTATGATGCTGTTTTGAGTTGACGCCAGCATGATTTACTGTTGCACTACCCTTCCAACCGATGTCATGCTAGCAATGTATACAAATAACATACACAGAAATACATTTTGAGTCATGCACTCTTCTTAGGATCCAAAACAAGCATTTGCAATGCAATAGGTCTCGCATTTACGCGAGTTTGAGCTATTGGCATTGTAAATGACAATGCATTTCATTTATGTTTTGGTTTTTAAAACATAAATAAAAGGCATTGTCATTCACAATACCAATAGCTTAAAGTATCGCAAATGCGAGACCTATTGCATTGAAAATGCTTGTTTTCCGTTTCGACGGCCCATCTGTTGGTTTGCAGTATGAGGAGAGAATTCTTGGATATTGTGCTTCTAATTACAACCTCTTTGCTGGTAATTTCCATAAATTCCTTCTCACTGCTTCACCTTCCTTTGTTCTCGTATCTTGTGCTTTTCCCTTGCCTTCCCTTCTTTACAGTTTAGTTTGTGGTGATGTAGCATCTCTGGGGAGCATCCATCACACTGGTACTACATGAATATAGCCCAGAAGGAAGGAGCTACCACATACCCTTGATCTACAGAAGAAGTCGTGACTTGAGTGAATGGTGGGGTGCCTGGGAGATGGCTGCTTCTTCATGGGCTCTTGATGGCGCTCCTCACGTTTGACCCCCTGAGACGTGCTTCTTAACTCCTTCTGCCCAGGGCTGGCTGCCACAAGGAGAATAACAGATGGGGAATGACTGGAATCTCTTGGAGGTCCACTGAGCACAGGGCCTCTGCACAATTAGAGAAGGGAGCACTTCCACCCCCCTGACAAAATGGCAACTGGAGGTGATGCGTGGCATTGAAGGCCGCAGACACTCGTGTGAAAGCCATGCCCAGCGTAGATGCACAGATGGTCGCCTGAGGAGGTACGGGATGATCCTTACAACAGACAATCGGATGCCAGTCTAACCGGTACCAGGCTAGAGTGGGAGCAATGCAGGAAGGGGCTCCCTAGTGGGAGTATCCATAACCAGTGGGTGCCGAGTGATATCCTATGGCTTAATGACAGAGAAACACAATTCCAGGTGTATCTACTGCAGGGTGGAAACAATATTAGGCACTACAAACAAAAATGGCGAAAAAGGATTTATTTCTGTCTGGACTATGAGGAAGAAGAGGTATTGTGGATGTAGGAGGCAGCGATTTGGCCGCCGTGGTCTTGGCTCGTGGCCAAAGAAAATAATGGTGATGCTGAACACTGTTCTGAAAACGGTGGAACATATCTATTACTGTGGGATCCCACCTGGAGAGAATGGAAGCTAAAGTGTTAGGGGTGGAAACAACAGGTGCAGGGCCAGGCCAGTGGCCTGGATGCAGTGCTTAATTTGAGCTGGTGTCAATACCAGCACTTATGACCGTCTGCCACATGGTGGCGCTGTTTGCCTAAATTAGAGATGAACACAACAACAGTTGCCTATTAATTCAATATACATTAAAAATGACTAATTTCTGCTCCCCAAGGCATTCTTATAGCTCTGGGGGCCTGGAATACTCTTAATTGTCACACTTGTAGGGTGTGATGGTTAGCAGTTGTATTGGTTCTGTCTTTGGCTGGTCTGGCAGGGGCAATAGGTGGTGCAAGCTGCATTGGCCAACTGACAAGGGCCCTGGCACCTATGTTTTTAACAAATTGAGCACTGTCTGGCTGCCTGGAGGAGACAATCTGGAAGGAAAATGGACGCTATGGAAAATCAACAGAAAATGGCACTGGTCTTCCTGTGCTGTTTATGAGGGAAGCTTGCACTGCTACTTTCCATGATATTCCCATCCCCCGGGTGTTACTGAAGCTTGGTAAAAGCTTTACAATATACAGAAGTCACAATTACTGTCTTTGTCAGTGTCAGCCCCATTCCCTCGCAGCTGCAGATTTTGGCAGCAATACTGTTAAATTATATTGTTTTTCTGTAAGTCTGTACTGATGCACATCAGCCATGGTGCACATTAGCCAGGAGCACGGTAGTCATGGAGGCAGCCTGGGCTTGGAAAGCAAGTTTGAGGGTGACAGTGGACATGGGAATTTTGTTACCTCATTTGAAAAACAAACTTTTCCTGGAGCACATCACTAGGGTGGTGCCTGATGCTTTTTTCACTGGGGGCTAACTACATTGAATTTGTCACTCAACACTAATGCACATGTTTGTTGTGAAATGTTCTTGGAATTCAAACCAAGATTCTTTCACAGTTTTTCGCTTGTGATACTGGTCCTGTGACTCCTGTCTGCTTTTTCTTGGTTTTAAGGATTCATATGACTCTGCGAGGCATGCTGTTTGAGGTATGGCATAGAAGCTCAGCCCATGTCCCGCCCATCTTTTCAATTGGCTCCTGTTTCTGTCCTTGCAAATTCGTTGCTTTTCATTTGTGAATAGGCGTAATAGTCCCTCCTTGGTACCGCCTCGTCTCCATTTGTAACCTCCCATAACGAATAGACTTTTTACTTCTGTTGTTACACAGTCTGCTTTATAAGTTGGTGAGCTCTATTTTTTTTAATGATCTTCCCCTATTCCACCCACGACATCGCAGCATGCCACACACTTTTACTAATGTATTTATTTAAATTACAGCGCGGTTTGCTTTAATTATAGTGGCCGCGCTAATTTAATTATTTATTTTATCATGCGGGTCGCTTTCACATTAGCGGCTGCGCTTATTTATTTATTTTATTAATAGCATGGGCTGCTTTCACTTTATAAGCCGCGCTACAGAACCTATCTAAATTAATTATATATTGTTTCACTTTGGGTGAAAGCGCCCCATACACGCTTTCACTTTAGTATTGGCCGCGTCGCTTTCTTTAGACGCTGTTCACTGTAACTTAAATACGTGAGCAGCGTCTACAGAAAGGGGTGCGTCCACCATTGAAGTGCTCTCGCATTTGCGAGATTTTGAGCTATTGGCATTAAAAATAACAATGCCTTTTATATATGTGTTGCTCTTAAAACACATAAATAAAAGGCATTGTCATTTACAATGCCAATAGCTCAAAAGCTTGCAAATGCGAGACCTCTTGCATTGAAAATGCTTTTTTCTGCTTGTCAGTCATTCTGGGCCTTCAGCTGGGTTGTGCTTCCAAGATGGCTGCCACTCCCAGTGAGGTGAGAGACAGAAGGCTGCGCCCCATCCAGGATGGAACTTTAACAATCCGCAAACACACAGACGGATTCAAAGCCCCACACATGGAGCTGAGCTGATGGGTTGAGCAAGAGGATCGCTGGATCACATCATGTTTCTTGCTGAAGTGAATAGATTTTAACTGAGTCTGATGTTAACCGGAATTTCCCAAACCGAGGTTTGCTATTGCTATTAATAACTATGAGTTGCCATGGAAAATCCAGCATGTTCATTGTGCATCCTTTTCAGGAAGTGACATTTGGCACCGGCTGCAAGTACGGAAGCCGTCTTGGCAACAAGTTAGAAGCTTTTTTTCAGGGGACAGTAGGGCTGCTAAATGTCAGCTCGAGACTGGTGCTTTAATGTGAGCTCTGGAAGCCCCTTTTGCCACTGTTTACCACTTTACAACTAGGAGCGACTTCTCTAAGAGCCAGCCAGACACAGCCCTAAGAAAATGTGGCACCCCAATAATGATCACAAGCAACTTTCCGAGGAAGTCATACATTTTGAGAGGGGAGAAGTCTGCCTTCACAGAGGTAGAGTATCATTTTAATACAAGAGTCAAGTTCACCTCTGACCAAATTAATTGTGTTCCAGAGAGAGTTGTTAACATCCCTGGCGCTGAACAGAATTCGGAACTCAGAAATGAAAATGTAACCATTTGACATATTTCAGAATTCTAATCAAAGAAATGACTTAAAAATGTCAGCTCGGCAGCACAGCTTCCTCCAACAGAGGGCAGCAAGCAACAAAAACCTTACGATTTTAGTTTATTTCAAACAAATTCTGACGACAATGTTTCCAAAAGTTGGAACCTAGAATTCATTACAACACACTGTATGAAAGTCTTACGAGAACTCTGAGCCTAGAGCGCTCGGCTGCAGATGTCCATAACAAATTGATTTAAATGCAATTCAGCTGACACAGTTCGTGTTACATACACCCTGGCGACGAGGCAGTCATTTCCAAACTGGTTGTTTCACTGAAAAAGCAGAAAACACTAATTTAGTTTTATGACCCTTGATGTAAATTGCAGCTGCTCTACTTGGAATTTTTTGCGGGCTCAACATTTTTACATAATCGGAATTCTCCTTCGATAGCAGATGCACGAGTTATCTACAATTCCATTCCAACCAATCCCACTGTTAAACAAGCTGAAAGACACGCCGTGCGCGTGCCCATGTGCTGTCCGGGCCCAAGCTGATGCAGACGCCATGCGCGTGCACATCGGCTGTCGGGGCGCGCACATGTTTTGTCTCCCTTCGCGCACCAAACCCACAACAATAGTCTCGCCAAGGCGAAGCAGCGCATGCGCTGCGTTCGCTAGGCGAGACCTAAAAAGTACAATGAATTACTGGCTCCATCTCAATTTTGGTCACAGTACAAAATAAGCATTGGCAAAGTCAATTGGTCTGTTGCTAGCAGCCAGCCTTTTGGCTTAGTCATAGTTCCAAAAATCACACATTGCTATAGCAGCACCTGGTAGTAAAGTACTAGTTTGTGGTTGGATGTGCTCCTTGTGCAAGAGCAGAATGTTGTTGCACACAGTGATGTTAGACTGTGGCTGAAGTGGGCTGACCTAGTGGCCTATGCTGTCTGCTGTAAGAAAAATGTGACACAACAACTGACCAATGTATAAAGAGGACTGGCTGAAAGCTTCTATAAGTAGCTATATTACTAGGGCTGGGCATAACTCGCATATTTCCGTGTATCGTAATCACATGGAATTACCCAAACATTCTGCAAGATTAAGCAGAATTATACAAAAAAGAGTAATTCTGCACTTAGTGCTATTTTCATAGTGCAAAATGCCCCCTCGCAATCAAAAATGGACTTGAGGATGCATTTTGCACTAAGAAATACTGCTAAATGAACATGAATAATGAGCACGAGCAGTTGCTCGCACTGCGCACTTGGGGGTAGGATTTTCCCCCAACCTATTCCTGGCATTTAGTGCTATTTTATTAGCACAAAATGTACTGTCACATCCAAAATATATGCAAGGATGCCTTTTGCGCTAAGAAAGTAGTGCTAAATGCATCAGAACATAAGCGTCAGCATGAGTAGCCGTTAACACTCGCTAAATGTCCTCTCGTGGTATGATTTTTCCCCCTGAAATTGCTCTTAATTACGCGAGCAGATATTATTATCGGTAATTGCACATCAAAGAGTAAAGCGAAACTACAGAAATTACTCTGATTTCTCCGGCATGATTGAAATTCCTCCTAAGCTTGCATATTACACAGTGGCACTTGCCTCTGTGCAGTTATAGTTAGGTCCTTAGAAAGAGCATTCTTTGTTTCACTATTAACTTGTGTGGCGTTTGCCGAATTTTCACAAAACGTTAAAAAAAAACATCCACCTCAGCTCCTTCCTGGAAAGTTTTGTAATGGTTCATCGATTGGGGGGGGCCAAGAAAATGGGTGTGTGGGGGTTTCCCAAGTCATTGATTTCACATGATGGGGCAAACTTAGGGGCCTATTACGATGGCGGGCGGACTTTGTCCGCCCGCCACCGTAACGGTAAACGGGACCGAATGCCAGAGGTTCGGCGGTCCCGCCAGGCCCATTAGGATGCGACCGCCACCCTGGCGGTCGCATCCCGCATCCATTACATTGCGGCAGGCGGTGCTGTCAGCAGCACCCGCCGCAATGTAAAAGCTGCATGTAGTGCATTGGCATGCACAACGTGACAGGCACCACGCGGTGCCTGCCACCTTGTGCGTGGCAATGAAGAGGGGTACCTTAGGTACCCCCCAAGTGCAGCCACCCACCCCCCCACACCCACGGGGGCCCGCAACGGGCCCCCAAAGCCATTCACTGCATGCCTTTCCATGGCGGAGTCTCCGCCATGGAAAGGCATGTCACCGCAGGCATCGTCATATGGATGGCGGTGCCTGCAAGGCACCGCCACCATATTGTGTGCCTTTTCCGCCCGGCCGGCAATCCGACCGGCAGAAAAGCGGCGGATGGTCTTTCCATCCGCCGCGGTGCCCCTCGCCATACTAATAAGGCGGGGGGTGACACAAGGACATTTGGCGGGCGGATCGCCACCGCCGGCGGTGGCGATCCGCCCGTGATCCTAATGGGCCCCTAAGTTCAATAAGCTATAAGAGACGTATTTTAGTGATCTGGGGTTTTTTAACGTCAGCTTATGTCTCATTCCAACATTGAACTATAATGTCACTTTAACCATTATGCTCTGTGAAAGCAAATTATATATATATCTATTATATATCTCTCTATATATAGAGAGAAAGAGCTATAGATAAATATCTATATTATAAAAGATATCATAGCCTTGTGCCGAGGGCTATACCGGTTGTTAAAGGCCCCTACGAGAGAGAGGGTCTTTAACAACCGGTATAACTCGAGGCAAAGGGTCTATAAGGCTATCAAAACATTCCACCCACTGTGGGTAGAAAATTCTAAATTAAAAAAGGAGAAACATGAACACAAACATTGGAATGTTAGAGCAGAAGACTTCAACCAGTCATTACAAGCCCGGAGCACTCCATTGTCTTCAGTGGAGCTCTCAAGTTTCCAATGTTCTCATGTAATACATAATAATAATATATATTATGATATTATACTATGTAAATGTATATTTAGTGAACTCAAATGGCATTGGCTAACGCCAGACTTAAGAACCAGGAGGATCCTGGAGAGTATTCAGTGTATTGTGACTGCTCCGCCGCCATGTTCTGGGCTCACAAGTACAGTGCACCCCTTTGTTCGGAATGGTTTGCCTCGTCTCTCTGTTAGAGGCCCCGATTCTATCGCACGCTCCCTTGAGGATGTCTGAAGCCGGCGGTGACCACATCACAAGCAACAAGCCCCCTTTGTTCCCCCTCCGGCAGCTCTGACTTCTGAGCTGGGCCTCGTTTTTCGACCTGTCTGGCTTCCAATAAAAACAGCAGGCTGGTCTCATTGAAGACAGCTTTATTTTGGAGTCAAAAAAATCTAATTATGGCATCACATAGAACTTGAAAGTTCAGATCATTGCATTTTTCATTGTAGTCTCACGATGGATTCTATTACACAAGAATCACGCAGCCTGACTGGAAGAGTGCTGATGCCTAGAAACCCGTTCTCCAGGGCTAAGCGCGTTGTCAGCTGATGTATTTGCTGTATCTGTTTACAGGCCTCTGAGGCTGCAGTAAATATTTTCTCCTTCGTGTGTGTCTTAAAATAATTTGACCTTTCTTTGTACCCAGACCTTCTATCACACCCCTGCTTGTTCATTCTGGTTTTCCTTTCAGATCATATACCCTAGGAAAGATGCATTTCTTATAAAACTCTGCACAGAAATGATCCCTCCCCCAGCAACCCTTTGTTAGGACATGGGTGATAGATGCTTGTAGATGGAAAGTGTCAGTTTTTTACCTTAAATTATTCTGGCTAAAAGCATTGCAAACAAGCATTTTCGGCAGTGCCAATTTAAATGTGGCTATCAGCCAAAATATAAAAGCCTTCAAAGATGTTCAACAACCACAGACATGATGAGGAGGGGTTTTTTAATATCATAAAAGCATCCAGTGTAGTTGAGCAGAGCCAGTTATGCATGTTTTCAGACCACACTCAATATTAAATTAAGGCACATGCCCAGCAGGCACACAAGCCACCCTCACTACCAGGCCAGGGTCCAACTGCAGTTCAGCAGGAGAAAGTAGGAGAGCCCATGATGCAACCACAGAGTGAAACCAGGCACAGAAACCACCACATGCAAAAATTAAACCCTGCATCTTTACCAACATACTGGAGCCAGCCCGGAGGGTTTCCAGAGCAGTATCTGCTTAACATCAGGAGTGTCAAATAGGCAAATTTATTTTATTGCCCTTTGACTGCGCACAAGTGTATTTTTCCTTTTGGGAGTCTTGGTTGGTGCTGAAAATGCCAGGTACTCCATGGCAGTTTTGGGTGAATAGGTTGTGATAGAGAGCGATGTTGTTTTCTCATTTATAGGGGTGCATTATAATCACGTGTGAATCCCACCTACATGTAATCTGTTGTCGTATATACATTAGGCCATTAGATTGTGCACCGTAAAACGTGTGAGAATAATAGCACAAAGAATTAATGTTATACATACTCATTTAGATGAAATTATAAGAGTGTAAAAGCATATTCATTATTAACGAGTGTTTTATATTAATGTTCCTGTAACGTGTGGATATTAACAATGTATATACATATGTATTCTCGTCCATATGTTGCCTTATGTTAGCCGAACTTGGTAGGCCTAACTTTCGTTTCTCCCTGTTCGCTCTCAATTTGAAGGTTAATTAGAATTTATGTACCAGTGGAATGTTCTCTCTTTCCTTCCATTCATGTATTTGCTGCAGGTGCAAGAATTCAACCTCGTTAGTTAGAATAACCTCTTTATTCTAGGAGTAAGGCAACGGTAGGGAGGAGAGGATGCCTCCGAAAGAGCGGAACTGATAATAAGGGAGGATGTCTTTCGTGTCTGGAAGGGCCTGGGAACCAAGGTCATCGGATTTGAGCTTGGACGTACCATTGCTTCATGGAAAAGTACCTGCAAGGAGGTGTTTAATTAAAAGAGTAGATCACGTGATACAATTGTGTGTGTTTTTCCTATTTTGTATCGAGACTTAGGGAAAGAATTGTTAGACGGCTGCTTACCTGGGAAGAGGAGAGCATCCTAAAACAAGCTCTGTAGCTTTACGCTACTTGACCCAAATAATGTGAGTGCGCTTCTTAGGAAGTCTTCACGTGCTGACAACTTTGGGGGTCTTGCCTGGGATAATGCTAAGTAGGGATGTCATCTTAGTGGTAGTGTAGGGACAGATTAGGGTCTAATCGTCACTTTAAATTGTCAATGGAGAAGGCTCTTGATGTAATATCTATAATTGGTTGTGTCTTGATTTTGGAATTAGTGATCTTGTGCATCCTTCAGCGCCTTAATGTTGTTATAAGATTTGGTTTTGTATTAGTGCCCATGTATTTCTACACTCTCGTTATGAGGCGCCTGCATGTTCTGCTTTTCTTGGCCTTATAATAAATATCCAAAACTTAGAATCTGGAGTCAGTGTCCTTTGGAGTCATAAATGATTATGAGACATATTTGTAGATTATTTTCTCCCCTCCACACTTGCAAGCAGGAAAAAAGGAACATCGACCGGGGGTTCCAGAGTAAGTCTAGAACGTGGAACCCGGCCCCATCAGTTGGTAGCAGTGTAGGATGGTTTCCTCTTGAAGTGAGGGGAGAACCTAGAAAATCTAGAATAGACTTAAACCCCAAAATAGAGCCCAATGATCGAGAGCGGAGAACTATGGGCTTTGACGGATCCGGCAAAGATTGACGGTGCGGCAAAGACAGCGGCGAACAGTAGCGTGAGTATGAACAGGGATGCGTGTGCTAGATTGCGGAAATTGATTGTGTGATGTCTTGCGGAGTTGTGATGACAGTCAAGTGAATTTGGGTTTATCGGTTTACTGGTCCGAACGAGCGCGGTCCAGAAGGTTTTGGTTTATCGGGCTCCAGAGTAGCCTAAGTTCCCGGGATAGGTTCGTGGTGTAGAAACACCTCATTGTCGTAATTGTCTGACCATTGGCATGTTGGGTAGTCGTCGAGCACTATCGACGACCCACTTGTGACAGGGAACTTTGAGTGAGTGGAGTTGTTAGAATCGGTTGTGGAAAGCCCCATGCGCAGATGTAGACTACAGTGATTCGAGTGGCCAACGCAGGTCGTGGGTCACGGGACGTGAATGTTTTGAGTGACTGGAATCTATCCATCTTTTAGAGAGGCAGACAATTACTTGGTTATTGTAATTGTCGGGTCATTTGGAAGGTAGACAGTTACTTGGTTTTATGAATGCGAGAGTGAATGCGTATGGTGTGATTGTGTAGGAGGGTGAGCCGCTGCAGAGAGGAAAAGGTGACGTCAGGTTGCGCCGCGCTGCGATTGGTTGGTTGGTGTAACGCCGCAACAGGATTGGTTGGTTTGTAATAAGAAGCCCAAAGTAAGGAAATTGTTAGCGAGACGGAGTTGGTTTAAAAAATGAGATGTTTCAGAGTGTTGAGAAACTTATGTAGAGGGGACACAGGAGTGGTAACTCGAGTGGGTGAGAAAGCTCCGCCAGAGGATACTCCAGCACATTATAGCAACTAATGTAGGTCTCCATGCTATAGTTTAGTTGCAAAATTGGCACAATATTACTGAAAAGGAGGGAGAATTGGCTTTCCCACATTCTGGATCATTCAGGTTGGACATATTGTACCAGCTGAGGAGAGTAAGGTCTTCATTGCGACCCCCACCTAGACGACACAGTTTGAAGCCCTAGATGCTTGGATGCGAGCAGCCCATGTAAAGAATAGAGAAAATTCTCAGGGAAGGATGAGGAGAACGATGAAGGCACATCAGGATGCACGATGGGATGCACAGCTGAAGAGGTGGAGAGTAGACACCATTGAAGGAGAAAGACAGTACCCCTTAATAGTGAAGGAAACAGACAGTCGAAATAGGAAAAGGGATGACGAAAGCGATACTGACGATAGTCTGTTAGACAAATTATTGGCAGAACGTCCTCCACCCTACAATCCACAGTCAGAAGAGGGGAGACGAGAACTAGCAAGTACAGCGGTCACGCAAAGGACGAAGGAGTCACAGACAGGTCCTAGAGGGAGAGTAGTGGGAAGGATTTCAGTGGGACCAGAAGGAACAGGGATGCCAGTAATCGGGGGAGCTGAGGCAAGTGGAACTACCACTGCCATTCGGTTACCGGAAGCTTTAACGGTACCAGTTACTATTGGACCTATAGTTTCAATGTATGATCCGAATGCAGGGCAAATTAATGGTCAGCCGCAAGTGGGAACAGGAGAAAGAGACTGAGGAATTGTCAGGAGAGAAGCAGAAAGTCCAATGTTTGCAACAGTGGAAGCCAGTACCCCATTGCCAGCAACTATTGACCCTTCAAGGGTACAGGTTGGGTCTAACGCGGTGCGACCAGGTTCATTGGCAAACTCCCAGTCAGATTTGAGAATGTGGATACCTCCAGCTCGAGGACTCATGGGCAGGATACCGGAGGTAGGGACAAGGCAAGAAATGTCTGGAGATCCTCAGGTCCCACCAAATACAGGGTTGGAAGATCGATGGAGTGCTCAGAGAAGTGAAGGAGAAAGACAACCTGGGGTTTCCGGTCAGGGAACACTCAAGGCTGGCATGAAGGCAAGGTTACTTGATGTGTTGAAGTTGAAGGCAGAAGGTGATGAGATAATTGATGGAAACTTGCCGTTAGAAAGGATAGAGCTGTATGAGCCGGATGAGTTGTTTGTGGCAAAGGATATTACCTGTAAGGCAAGGAGAGCCCATGAGAAATTAACCAAAATGGCCTGAAAGTATGATTCTGACCAAAACAAAAGCTTTGCAGGGAAATCATAGGTTGAATTACAGTGATCAGGAACTGGAAGAGAAAAGAGTACAGGTTTAGAAAACGCATATCCGAGAGTTGGTAGTAGCAATGCGTGCATGGGTCATGCTGGATAAGTGGGAAGAAAAGTGGTCTAAGAAGAAGGGTGTAAAGAAAGAGATAGGGGATACGCTACCCCCCCCTCCCCCTGGAGGCGGGGTTGTGGGAGTGAAGGCTTATCCTTTATGAGAAGTACCAAGTGGAGGATATGTCCATGTACCTTGGAGCAGGGGTGATTTAGCAGCAATTACAAATGATTTTCCTCGGCTGAGGGAGAAACCTGCTGAGTGGTATAAAGAAGTTGACCGCTTTTTGAAAATTTCAAAGGTATTGTGGATTGATTTGAATACCTTGTTCGATATTGTGGTCCCAAGTGATTTATGGACAGCCTGCAAAATTGCTGTTGATTGGCCATCTGTTGAACCGGAGAGAGATTCCGTGACAAATGGCCCGTCACCTGAAGCAATGAGAAAATTTGAGCAGGTAATTACGTGGTTGCAGACTAAGGTTGCCCCACAGGACATTGATTGGCTTAAGATAGATCAAACTACTCAGGAACCTAAAGAATCAGTGCATGAATATTATGAGAGACTCCTACAAGCCTTCAAAAAGTATAGTGGATTGGACACTTTTGACCCTAAGGATATGGGACAGTTTGTTTCAAAATTTGTTTTGGGGCTGAGACCAGAGATCAGTTTTCTGATCCAACAGCCTCTGATCTGCTGGCAAAACAAGTCAGTGGATGAGATTTTAGGTTGGGCAAATGTACGGTAGTGATGAGGTGGAATCTAAACATAGGAAAATGAAGGACAAGCTAATGCTGGTACAGCTGAGAAATGCTGATAGGACAGAGCAGACGTCAGTAAGTGGAGGCACAATGGGCCGAAGACAGGGGTACAATCAAGGAGGGACCCCGAATGTGCCATCCCCTATGGGACAAGGTAGAAGAAGAGGGACAGAAATTAGGGGAGGAACAGAATTAGGCACATTGAAGAGGAATACTGCTTGTCACTATTGTCACAAGCTCGGGCATTGGAAGCGCGAGTGTCGAGCTAATCCAGCAAATCAGTTACAAGATGAAGAGATAACGCAAATGCCCAATGTTATGAATACGGTGATTAGACCTAGATCAATGTATGGAGGAAATTGTAACCACCGACAATTCCACAAAGCAATCGGGTATATCAACAAATGCCTTTTATGGAAACTTTTGATGATTTTGACCCGGATCCGTTACAATGACGGTGCCTCAGGAGGAAGGAAGACTGTACTCTTGGAGCACCCCATTACATTCTTGATTGATACTGGTGCTACCCATTCTACTATGAGATCCACAGTGGTCCCAAACCTACCCCTCTTGGGACAATCAATCCAAGTTGTAGGAGTTGTTAATCAGAGAATGACAAACCCCCTGACAGATGAGCTGCCTGTGACAATAGGAACTTTCCACGATCGACATCAGTTTGTGGCAGTGACTCTAGCCCAGTCTGTTTGTTGGGATGTGACCTCTTATGCAAGCTAAATTGTACCATCTATTGTACGCCCAAGGGGATAGAATTGCAGACTAATGATCATGATATCGCATTTAAATTTTTGCGCAGAAATGTTTCCCATACTAACAGTGGATGAACTGCCGCTTGACTTGAGGGACGCAGTCTCTTAAGTGGTATGGGATTTTACTGGAGAAGAGATAGGACTGATTCGAGGAGTCAAGGCAGTCAAGGTACAGATTAAGCCGAATGTTGATTTCCCAAGGACGCCACAGTACAACCTGACCCCGGAAACGGTGGCAGGAATAACACCTGTAATTGAGTCTATGATTGCCCAAGGCATTCTAAAAGAGATAAGGGGAAGCCCATGCAATACACCTATCATGGGATTATGGAAGCCTAATGGGAAGTATAGGATTGTCCAGGACCTGAGAAAGGTTAATGACGTTGTAATTCCATGTTGTTCTGTGGGACCGAATCCAGCTGTGATCCTGTTCCAAATCCCTTGTGTAGCCAAATAGTTCACTGTTATTGACTTGTGCCAAGCCTTCTTTTCGATACCCTTGCATGAAGAAAGCCAATTTTTGCTTGCTTTCCGGCTGGAGAACCGTGTTTTAACATGGTGTCGTATCCCACAAGGGTATACGGAGAGTCTGTCTATCTTCAACCAAATTCTGAAAAAGAACCTTGAAGGGCTAGTGTTGCCACAAAGTTCAGTACTCGTGCAATATATAGACGATCTCCTGATCACTTCGGAGACTGAGGACACGTGTAGAGTAGACACTGTTGCTCTGTTGAATCATCTGGCAGAAAATGGACACAAGGTGTCCCCGAACAAACTTCAATATTGTCTACCTGAAGTTCAGTATTTGGGTCATCGTATTGAGAAAGGCAAGAGAAAGGTGTCACCCGATCGCATTGAAGCGATCTTGCAGATTAATCAGCCCACTACACAAAAAGAAGTGTGAATGTTTCTGGGAATGGTCGGCTACTGTCGACAGTGGATTCCCAACTTCTCACTGAAGGCAAAGCCCTTGTTGAGATTGACTCGCAAGGACGTGGGCGATCCGGTACCATGGGATAACGACTGTTTGGTTGCCTTCCTGGAGCTGAGAGAGAGTCTATGTCATGCCCCGGCTCTAGGAATGCCTAATTACAACAAGGCGTTTTCGCTATTTTGTAGTGGGCGGGAGGGTTGTGCACTAGCAGTCCTCACCCAGACAAATGGGGGTGTCCGTAAACCAGTGGCCTACTTTTCAGCTACGTTAGACCCTGTAGCTTCTGCGTTGCCCGGATGTCTTAGATCTGTTGCTGCAACTGGTGTCAGCATTGAGAGGTGTGAAAGCATTGTGATGGGTCATCCGCTTACTGTTTATGTGCCACACTCAGTTGAGCTCCTGATGACGAGAACCAAAACTCAGCATCTGACAAACAACAGGTTGACTTGCTCTGAGCAAGTTATCTTGGCGTCAGAAAATGTCACTTTAAAGGGATGTTCTTTGTTGAATCCTGCTACTTTGATGCCTACACCGTATTGTGAGGGGGAAGATTGTGAGGACCATGACTGTCTCGATGTGACTGAACTTTGCACCAAACCGAAACCCAACATTGTTGATGAACCTTTACCTGGGTCAGACCAAATTCTTTTTGTTGATGGTTCATGTTTAAGAGACAATGATGGTCGTCTAAGAGCAGCTTTTGCTGTTTGTACTGTTTTTGGGGTAGTGGGAGCTGTTTGTTTAGAGGGAGCATATTCCGCACAAGTGGCAGAAATCATTGCTTTGACATGCACATGCCTTGTTTCTGATCAAATCCGAGTCACCATCTTCACCGATAGCCAGTATGGGTTTGGTGTGGTTCATGACTTCAGACAGCTATGGTCACAGAGGGGGTTCTTAACGTCATCAGGATCTCCTATTTGGAATGGGGAATATGTGAGACAATTGGTGGAAGCCTTACAGTTGCCAAAGGAGGTGGCAGTAGTGAAAGGTGCTTCCCATGGGAGAGGGGAGGACTTTGTCACCAAGGGGAACCGTTATGCTGACGAAGTTGCTCGCATTTGTGCTGTGCATGCTTGTGTTTTCAATGGAGAATATTTAGAAGAGAGCACAGAAAAGACTGAGCTCAGCATGCTGTTAGCCATAGCAGACACTTGGGATGAGGTCAAACGTCTGCAGGAAGAACTGTCAGCGCAGGAAGAAGCTGTTTGGAGTAGAGCAGGATGTGAGAAAAGAGATGATGGCAGTTGGGTATCAACTGATGTGAGGGCAGTATTACCGGATTGTTTGTTGAGTCCTATGACAAGATAGATTTGTGGAGCAGTACATCTTGGGAGAGATGCTATGGTGTGAGTGTTCAAGCAGACTTGGTTCAATCCAAAAATCCTTGTGTATGCCGAAGCAGTGTGCCACAGATATGTTACATGTCAACAAATGAATGCTGGAAAGAAAACTGTGGTTGCTTTGAGTCACATTGGAAGGTCAGGAGGCCCCTTCCACAGAATTCATCTAGACTTTGTTGAGATGCCCAGATGCAATTCACTGAGGTATATCTTAGTGATAGTGTGTGTCTTTTCACGATGGGTTGAGGCATATCCAACTACAAGGTGTGATAGCCTCACCGTAGCCAAGCTATTGCTTAGGGAGGTGATTCCACAGTTCGGATTTCCAACTCCGTTGGAGTCGGATGAAGGCACGCACTTTCAAAGTGAGATCATGAAGTTGTTGTGTGCTGCCTTACAAGTTGAGCAAAGACTGCACTATAGTTACAGACTGGAGGCATCAGGCTTGGTGGAGCAAATCAGTGGGACTCTCAAGATGAGGGTGGCAAAAGTATGTTCGTCGACATCTTCGAATTGGCTTGATGCGCTGCCCTGGGTGCTGATGAGTTTGCGTAGCACTCCAGATAGGAGAACTGGCCTCTCGCCCCATGAAATCCTGATGGGGAGGGCGATGCGCTTGCCTGCGTTGCCGGCTACAGCCTTGATAAACATCACCGATGATTTGATCCTTGATTTTTGTAAGGGATTGGTGATGTGGTTCGTTCTGTGTCTCACCAGGTTGAAGCTACGACTGCACCACCTCCAAGGATCTCTTACATGACCTGTGCCCAGGAGACTGGGTGCTGGGTCGCAAGCACGTATGGAAGAACTGCCTTGATGCACGGTGGACGGGTCCGTATCAGGTGGTTTTGGTGACAAGCACTGCTGTGAAGTGCGGAGGCTTGCCGAATCGGATTCACGCCTCTCATACCCGCAAGGTTCCGGAGCCCCTGGAAGAAACAGCTCCTATCACCGAAGAAAGTCCAGCTGAGGAAGCGAGGCCATGGGAGAGGACAAGTCAAGCTGTGGGGGTTCCTGATGAGACTGTGTACCCACAAGTTAAGCTGTGGGGGTTCCTGATGAGACTGTGTACCCACAAGACCGAGCTGAGGGGGGTCAAAGTACACAAGACCCAAGTATAGGCTCTGAGATTGTTGGTAACGTTCTGAGTGGTAAAGAGTCTGACTCAGCTGAAGAGACTAGTGAGGGTCATGGTCGAGTGTTGTGGAGAAGAAGAAACTCTGAAAGAGAATCGTAGCCAGTGAGACAAGAAAGATTTAACCTGAAACTCATACCTGAAAGAGATCTTGCACCAGTCTCTGAAACATCTGAATCGGAGCAAAGCGACACAGAGCAAGGTCAAGTCGAGCTGTGAAGATCAAGGAGGGTAAGAGTACTGAGTCAGAAGTATGCTGCTTCGGAGGGGACCTACCTGATTACGAATGCAGGGAGCACAGGGGTCCGGAAGGCTGAGGTCCAGAAGAATGAGACAAGGGATTTTGACGCTGATAATTGAAGTTGAACTGGTAGTACCTGAATTAGAAGCTTATGGGGTCCGGACGCTTACGGTACCAGATTCTCCAAGGTTGAGTGGCTTAAGGAACTTGGTCCTAAGTGAACCTTCATTTCCAACTTTTGGTCTACAACCTTCGATGTAAGAGATGGCAGCTTTTTGTTTTGAAATCTTACAATACGCGGTTGAGGCACTTGGCTCTGATCTCATATATGATGTAGATTGAACTGGGTGAAAAGAATCGTTATATTAGGAAAATAACCTAGGCCTGGGTGGATGAAGAATAAACTTAGGTACTTTACACTAAAAGAAGAAAGAGGGCTAGGGAAGTCTTTGTGCTTTGTAAATAACTGTACAATAGACTAAATACGAAGAAATTCCAGAACTCTAAGTTATCACATACGAACTTCAAGCTTAATAAGAGGAAGAAAAAGGAGAGACTTTGATTAATCCTCTTACAAGTTGTAATCCGAACCGAAGTCGAGATGGAGACTGGAAACTCGAACCGTAGAAGAAAGTGTTTAATAGGCACACTAATAGTAGGAGTGATTGTAGTCATAGCTGTAGTTATTACTATATCCATAACTGAATCACACAACTCGGAGATTGAGGGGGTGGGAGTGCAAGGAACACCTACACCTTCTACTTCAAAAACAAAGGAGGGTACATTAGGATCCGATAAAACTATGATAGAAGAGACTAGTAGCTTATTGCATGTAGACTTATCTAAAGAAGATTACACGTTGAATGCGTATGCGAAGCTGCTATATGAGTATGTGGGTACGATGGATGTAAGAGACTGTTACGTGTGTATGCAGCTACCAGCCTCGGTGGAGGAGGGGATAAGATATCACCACCTGCCATTGGCGTATGGTATTAATTGTAGTATTTTGCTTAGTATGTTTTATGGTAAAGGACATTACGAGTACTACTTCTCCAATTATGATGTAGTACTTCCAGAAGTTCCGGTTTATAAGCACTTAAACAAGTATGATTATTACAAACAAGAAGAGAGAATGGCAAAATATTTCGTACCTATAGTTAATAATATAGATACAGCTTACGCACATTGTCATAACTTGACGTGCATGTTATCAGATATCGAAAAGAAATTTGTAGATCAGATAAAAGATAGGCATAGGCAATCATTATTTAGACCCAACAGTAAGGATGTTAAAATTGAATGGACCAAGGAGGAGTTAGCTCATAAAGCAAAGGGAAGTTATGGTCCAATTGCATTTGATTTGCAACAAAAAGGGATACTTTGCATCAGACAGACACAGACATATTATGATAACATATTTGTGAGCGAAAGTGTGTGTGACCATATTTTCCTGATTGAAGAATCTATCAAGAAGGCATTGTTAGATAAGCTGAAGGTAGTGCCAAATGTGTATTTTGTGTGTGGAAGGAATGCGTACATTTGATTACCACAAAATTGGTATGGGACATGCTATGTTTCCCAAGATTTATCATGCTGAGGACCCATGTCCACTGGAGGAAAATCATCTCAGACAGAGAGACGAGATATGAGTCCCAGAGAGTTTGTGGGATATGTGTTCGGTGCCATGATACCGAGTTTGGGAGTGGTCTTGAATGATGTGAAGATTAGAAAGTTGTCAACCTTAGTGGATAAGTTGTCAGTGAATACAGCTCAGGCTCTATTACTTGTGGATGGAGAGATGGCATCAATACGAGCCATGGTGACCCAGAATCGCCTCACGTTAGATGTATTATTTGCAAAAGAGGGCGGAGTCTGTAAAATGCTGAGGGTCCAACAGTGCTGTACTTATATCCCTGATCATAGATAGCAAGGATCTGCGGAAATATATAAGTAACATCACTGATATACATCAGGAGATACATGATCTGGCAACTGCGGGAATTTGGGATAAGGTTGGAAAAGGATTTGGACAGGTTGGAAGTTGGTTTGCTAATTTTGGAAAGGGAATTCTTGGTTACATCTTGAAGCCCATTATCATAGTCGTGGTTTGTGTCATTATATTGTTGGGTGCCATCAGAGCTAACAAGTGGCACAGAGCAAGATAGTCTGAGGATTCTCTTAGAAGGCAAGAAAGGGGAATGGAGAGACTGCAGGACAGTCATGAGAATCTCAAACATTTGGAGAAATTCAGGCAGGGAAGGCAGGCTACAACATCTGTTTAGGTCAGTCTATTCTGCAGGGAGTCATCTGGAAGAAAAGTGTTGATTGTGATGACACTAGTCACCAGAGGGGGGGGGGGGGCTGATAGAGAGCTATGATGTTTTCTCATTTATAGGGGTGCATTATAGTCACGTGCGAATCCCACCTACATGTAATCTGTTGCCGTATTTACATTAGGCCATTAGATTGTGCACTGTATAACGTGTGAGAATAATAGCACAAAGAATTAATGTTACATACTCATTTGGATGAAATTATAAGAGTGTAAAACCATATTCATGATTAATGAGTGTTTTTTTTTCTTGATAATCAATTTTATTGACATTTAAGAGAAACCACAACAACATTACAACGATAGCCAATGTCAGCACAGGATCTCATGAAAGCATAACAAGAGAGAAATGCCACCGACCCAGACCGCCACCCGCAGCCCCAGGGGCCCATACAAGCTTGTCCCCACACCCGAGACCTCCGCAGCGGCTATGATATGAGGTTGAACCATTTACCCCAAATTTTCTGAAATAAATCAGGACATCCTCGGGCCTCAAAGAGAGGTTCCTCTTGAGAACCGCACCAATCCACCCCCCGTCTCCATCTCCGCACTGTGGGGGGCTTGGTCTGAGACCAGAGCGCTGCAATGTCCCTCTTGGCCACCGCCACTGCAGTTCCAAGGAGACGCTTATCGGCTCGTGAGCCCTCCAGGCCATCAAACACTCCTAGAAGCATGCGCAACGGGTCATGGGGAACCTCCCACCCCAGGGCCAACGTGAGCTCCAGTTCCACTCCCGTCCAGAATGCCGTAAGGGCAGGACATTGCCAGATCATGTGGTAGAAGTCAGCGGGGGAGTGGCCGCAGCGTGCGCAATTCGGAGTAGGCCGCAATCGTGCCTTGTACAGCCGCTCGGGGTGAGATACGCCATGTGCAGGTAGTATAGTTTCACCAGACGCAATTTGGAGGAAGTCGTAAGGGTCCTAGGGGCCATAAGAGCGTCGCGCCAGTCCTCGTCTTCCAAGGGACCCAGCCAACCCTCCCAGCGGGTGCGCAATGAGTCCAGGGATGCAGGGCTGTTATTCACCAGGGAGCGATAAATCCTCGATACCCCCCTCTGCCCAGGTCTCCCATCATCACCTGCGCCTCAAGCGGACTGAACTCGGGGAAGGAAGTGGACCAATTCCCGCGCCACGCCGCGCATCGTAGCCTTACCGGCCTCCCAGACTATGCCCAGGGAGGGGACCGAGCCCGTATTGATAGCAAAGTATTGCTCAAGTTCCTGCCGAAGGGTCTCCACGAAATCAGCATCTTGGCAGTCAAGGGCAGGCAGCAGAAGCAAGTCTATGCAAGAGTGGGTGTGATGTGCTGCCGAGGTATGGGTATACTGATCCAGGCGGGGATTCCACACCCTCCACACATCGCAGAGACCCAGTGCAGCGGACCAGTCAGAGAGGCGCTTAGCGGAGGCGAGGCAAGACGCAGAGGGAGTACCCGTTGAGTCGCGCAGCGGCTACAGAACGGCATTGAAGTCGCCCCCGACGACCGTCAGACCCTGGGAGAAAGTCGAAATCAGCGCCGTGAGGCGCTTGAGGACTGTAGGTTGTATCGTGGGAGGGATGTATGTGCATAGGAGATTGAGAGGACATCCCTCAACCCTACCCGCAATGGCAACGGAACACCCCTGAACGTCAGTCTTCACCCTCGTCAGTTGAAAGGGAAAGCCTCTGCGCATCAATATGGCCACCCCCCAGGATCCCCATGTATATTAACCCTGGGCATAATACTTTGCTACGCTCACGGAGCATGCAAAGTTTGTGTTACTACGCAAATTGCACGTAGCAGAGTAAAAAACTGTGCTAATTGACATAGCGTAGCAGCAGTATATTAAACACATACAAATGCTTTGTTAAAGCAATGTTCTATGCTAAAAAGCATATAACAAATTCACAAAAGTGAACTTTGACAATGAAAATATCAAGCAATGAGAGAGGTGATGATTTTGGGTTCCCCCCTAACCTAGGGGGAGGACCAAGCAGATGCCTTGAACACAAAAAGCATATCATGTGAATGATTCAGTGGTGGTCCCTTCCTCCTAGGACCACCCCAAGCACAGTTATGGGCAAAAATACAATCCTAAAAAAAAGGCCCTGCAAAGCATTATGGGACGAGATTAGCAGTAGGCAGTGAATATTATAGTGTCCAATATCAAAATAATTCTACAAAGAGCTGCAGTTCAACTAGTCGTTACTAGATGTCCCTCACGAGTCAAATGCAAAAGCATTGAAATTATTAATACATCAAGCTGCAGTTCCACTAGTCGTTACTAGATGTCCCTCACGAGTCAAATGCAAAAGCATTGAAACTAAGCCTGGGCGTAGTTTGCGTAGTAGCACTTCACGTAGCTACATGAAGTACAGCTTCAACTACACGTAGCTATGCAAATTGCATAGTGCGTAGCTGTGTGCTTGACTGCACTGTACAATAATTACCAAAAGCATCTTGTACAGTACAAGTTAAGATAAAATAAATATTTCTGTCTTTATATGCTAAAAATGCATATAGTCATTTCACTAAAGTGAAAACAAAAAGTTAACAAGCAGTGAGAGAGGTGATGATTTTGGTATCCTCGCTAACTTGGGGAGAGAACCAAGCAGATGTCTTGAAAACAAAAAGCACATCTTATTGAACGATTCGGTGGTGGTCCCATCCTCTTAGGACCACCCCAAGCACAGTTCTTGGCAAAAATACAATCCCAACCAAAGGCCCTGCAAAGCATTATGGGACGAGATTAGCAGTGGGCAGTGAATATTATAGTATCCAATATCAAAATAATTCTACAAAGAGCTGCAGTTCCACTAGTCGTTACTAGGTGTCCCTCACGAGTCAAATGCAAAAGCTTCATGAAAGGTTTTCAATACTTTTGCATTTGACTCGTGAGGGACATCTTGTAACGACTAGTGGAACTGCAGCTTGATGTATTAATAATTTCAATGCTTTTGCATTTGACTCGTGAGGACACCTAGTAACGACTAGTTGAACTGCAGCTCTTTGTAGAATTATTTTGATATTGGACACTATAATATTCACTGCCCACTGCTAATCTCGTCCCATAATGCTTTGCAGGGCCTTTGGTTGGGATTGTATTTTTGCCCATAACTGTGCTTGGGGTGGTCCTAGGTGGAAGGGACCACCATTGAATCGTTCACATGATATGCTTTTTGTGTTCAAGGCATCTGCTTGGTCCTCCCCCTAGGTTAGGGGGGACTCCAAAATCATCACCTCTCTCAAAATTCATTTTTGTGAATTGGTTATATGCTTTTTAGCATAAAAAATTGCTTTATCAAAGCATTTGAAGGAGTTTGTTATGCTACGTTGATTAGCACAGTTATTCACTCTGCTACGTTCAATTTGCGTAGTGCGTAGTAGCACAAACTTTGCATGCTTCGTGAGCGTAGCAAAGTATTATGCCCAGGGTTAATTGAAACCCTTTCATGAAGCTTTTGCATTTGACCCGTGAGGGACATCTAGTAACGACTAGTGAAACTGCAGCTCTTTGTAGAATTATTTTGATATTGGATACTATAATATTCACTGCCCACTGCTAATCTCGTCCCATAATGCTTTGCAGGGCCTTTGGTTGGGATTGTATTTTTGCCAATAACTGTGCTTGGGGTGGTCCTAAGAGGATGGGACCACCACTGAATCGTTTAAAAGATGTGCTTTTTGTTTTCAAGGCATCTGCTTGGTTCTCTCCCTAGGTTAGGGAGAATGCCAAAATCATCACCTCTCTCACTGCTTGTTAGTTTATTGATTTCACTTTTGTGAAATGCTATATGCATTTTAGCATATAAAGACAGAGATACTTATTTTATCCTAACTTGCACTGTGCAAGATGCCTTTGGCAATTATTGTACAGTGCAGTTAAACACACAGCTACACACTATGCAATTTGTATAGCTACGTGTAGTTCAAAATGTACTTCACGTAGCTACGTGAAGTGCTACTACGCAAACTACGCCCAGGGTTAGTGTATATCCGGAGTGCCAGACCCTGTCGAACCCGTACCGGGCAAGGAAGGTGCAGTGAATCCCCATGAGATGTGTCTCCTGCAAGAAGAGAATGTCGGGCGTTTGGAGCTGGGCACTGCGGAGAACCGCTGTTCATTTCATACGGTCTAGGAGGCCATTCACATTCCACGAGAGGACGTGGAGGGGTCTAGGAAGGGCGGACATCAGGGCACTGGTCAATGGGCATGTGTGTCCGAGTGAAAGGAGCCAATGCCCCAGGGGGGAGGGCCCCCTGAAGCACGGGCCGAGAGACTGGATCCGGGAGCTGGGAACGATTCAGGGGCATGCACAGTGGTGGGCGCGCGCAGTGTGTTGGCAGGCAAAACGGAGAACACCGGCCCACTCCAAGTGAGGTCTGGGAATGAGGGCCATGTGGTCTGACCAAGCTCGGATCAATGTCGGTGGCGTGTGTGCTGGAAAGGCTATCAATGAGAACAAAAGATGGCGGCTCGTGAGCGGCTGAAAACAATAAACCAATGGGAGACAACGGTCTCCCCACCCTCCCATGCCCCCCAACACCCCCCACCCTATACTTCCAAACGTGAAGCATCTGTCGCCCTGAAAAAGAAAACCCTTTAAAACAACAGTACAGAAGGTCAAGGAATCAAGCTAAAACGCTTAAGAGAACGTGAGCGTGTCCAAGAGAGCCCCAAGAAGCAAACACAAAATCCTCAAGGGACTCAACAAACCAACGAGTCAGGCATAGTCATGGCGGAAGTGGACCCCCACCATACAGACGGATACATCACGGTCAACAGCTGTAGTTAACAGTACAGATCAGACGTGGACCCCACGCCGCCGAGCATTGGGAGTCAGGCAGCAGCATCCTCTGTGGACCCATGAAGTACGGGGCTCCGGGACAGGTCTGAATCAGACGCGGAGGGCCGCAGTGCCGCGGACGGGTCCGGGAGGGAACCCAGGTCCACCAAGGATCCGGGCAGGCTAGGGGGTCCCAGGCTCCGGGGAGGCGCGGGGGGAGGGGGCCCCCGAGACACCACCCCCGGGGATAGCGAGGCCCCTCCGCGCCGATCCCTCCCCCTGCGGGAGCGGGTGCGGCGTCTCTGAGGTTTCGGAGGAGGTGGGTGGGAACGCCGTGGGTCACTGCGGCCAGGAGGGGAGGTAGGGTGAGCATGAAGAGGGTGCTCCTCCGTGAGCCAGGTCCAGGCCTCCTGGGGGGTATCAAAGAAAAGGCTCTTGTCCTGGAAGACGACCCGTAGGCGGGCCGGAAGAGGAGGCCATACCGGAGACCCAGGCCACAAAGTTTTTGTTTCACGTCATCGTAGGTGCGCCGTTGGGCCTGCACCTCCCTGGTGTAGTCGGGGAACGCCATGATTTTGTTGTTCTGAAAAGTCAGTGGGCCCTGCAACCTCGCCGCCCTGAGGATAGCGTCTCTATCTCGGAAGTTGAAAATCCTCATGATGATGGGCTGCGGTGGGGCCCCGGGCTGAGGTCGGGGAGCCAAGGATCGATGGGCGCGTTCAACCGCAAACCAGGGGGAGAGGAGCTCCTTGGGCATCCAGGATCGCACCCAGGCCTCCATGAACGTGTCCGCTTGGCCCTGTTCGGCCCCTTCAGGAAATCCGACCAGGCGCAGGTTGTTCCTCCGTGACCTATTTTCGGCGTCCTCGGCCCGGCGATGGAGTTCGGAAGTCCGGCCCTGAAGCTGAGCCACCTGGATCTTGAGTTGGCTGAGGTCGTCCTCCGCTGTAGAAATGCGCGACTCCGCTTCCGTAATCCGGGCCGTGGCGTTGCGGAGGTCCTGGCGAAGGAGAGCCACGTCGACCCGCACCTCCCCAATTTTGCTTTCGACTGAGGCTTGGGAGGCTCCAATGGCTTGCAGGATGGCGGATAGATCCCCGCCAGCGAGCGCGGGGGACGCAGTTGCCCCCCCGCAGGTTCTCGCTCCCCGGTGGTGAAGCGGTCCATCGTGGTCTGGGTTGGCGGGACAGCCGCCTGCGTGGTGCAGACCCTACCCATCCTCACCGGTGGAGAAAGACGTCGGGGCAGACCAGGGGGCGAGGCCTCGCCAGGGGTCCAGCGGCAAGTGGAGTTCAGCACCCAGACCGTCGATACTCAGGTCCGGGTGCCGTAGGCCGCCGGGGCCGGAGAGGCCAAGAGTGCCACTGCGCCCCTCGAGCCAGCAATCACAGAAGGGCACCTCCAGGAGAGATCAAGGCGTTTGGGATGAGGGGGGAACAGCCAGAAGGAGGGGGGGCCCAGGTGTCGCCACCACCGTGGCGCCCGCCACCCGACACAGTGGCCGAACCCCAACCCCAGTCACCAGCAGTCGGGCGCCCAAGACCACCAGGGAGGCAAGACACCCCCGCGGCCGACTCGCCCAGTGGCCAGAAAAATCGCCGTCCTCACAGTGGCCCAGAGCGATCAGTGGGAGAAGTGGAAGAAGCCAGGGGCGGGAGAGGCCAGGTGAGTCCTGCACACCCCACCGGCCCACCAGCACAGGTGGCGAAGAATGGCGCGGGGGAGGGGGAGGGCCGGAGCAGCGACACCACCACTCTGCCCACCACCCAACACAGTGGCCGATCCCCAGCCCCCCAACGGTTCAGGGTCCGGGGCCACCACCAAGGTCCCAGCGTTCCCGGGTGCCCCGCAACCAAGAGGGGGTCCCCGCCCCCAGCGCCGGTCCGATGCAGCAGGGGAGATGGGGCAAGGAAGCCGGGTGAAACCGGTACGCCTCTGTGGCCCACCAACACAGGGACACCCTCGGAGAGAAGGTGCGACGCAGGGGGGGGCCGAGTGCCAGTGACCCCCCTCTGCCCGCCACCCGACACAGTGGCCGATCCCCGGTCCCACTCACCAGCAGTCCATGGCCGCGAGGCTCCGGCGCCTCCACCGATCCGGCGCCGCAGGCGGGAGTCCAATCAGGCCTCAAGGAGGATGGCAGCAGCCCCGACAGGCCTCAGGGGGGGGCGCAAAGGTCGTCCCAGCGCCCGGCCGGAAGAGGAGAGCCAGGGGCCCCCCAGGGTGAACACCGCTCCTCGCGCCACTGCCCGGCAATGGCAGTCGATGTCCCTGGAGCCAACAGGCCGGGCCGCGCCCGCCTGGAAGCCAGGCCGCACCCGGCGGGCGCCGCACACCACCCTCCGCACCGAGGAGCCCACCAGAGCGTCTCCTCCTCAAGGGGCGCCCGCAACTCAGACGCGCCGGCGGGAGCAGACGGACCTCACCACCAGCGCGGACAGAAGGCGCCAAGCTCACAGGACAAGAGCCGCCGGGGCCGCCATTTTGGGAACTCAGGGCCGATGGAAGGAGGCGGCGGCCCTCCACGGCCGGAGCGCCGATCCACCCGCAAGAGGGATCGGAGGAAGGCCGGCAACGACGGGAAGCCCAGCGGGCGTGCAGAGGAGGTAAGTAGCAGCTGTGGCCGGGCGAATGCGAGGCGGATGACGGAGGGGGTCCAGAGCACTCTTAGAGTGCGTCCGCCATCTTGACGCCTCAGGCCACGCCCCCCAATGAGTGTTTTATATTAATGTTCCTGTAACGTGTGGATATTAACAACGTATATGCATATGTATTCTCGTCCATATGTTGTCTTATGTTAGCCGAACTCGGTAGGCCTAACTTCTGTTCTCCCTGTTCGCTCTCAATTTGAATATTAATTAGAATTTATGTACCAGTGGAATGTTCTCTCTTTCCTTCCTTTCATGTATTTGCTGCAGGTGCAAGAATTTGACCTCATTAGTTAGAATAACCTCTTTATTCTAGGAGTAAGGCAACAGTAGGGAGGAGAGGATGCCTCCGAAAGAGCTGAACTGATAATAAGGGAGGATGTCTTTCATGTCTGGAAGGGCCTGGGAACCAAGGTCATCGGATTGAAGTTTGGACGTACCATTGCTTCATGGAAAAGTACCTGCAAGGAGGTGTTTAATTAAAAGAGGAGATCACGTGATACAATTGTGTGTGTTTTTCCTATTTTGTATCGAGACTTAGGGAAAGAATTGTTAGACGGCTGCTTACCTGGGAAGAGGAGAGCATCCTAAAACAAGCTCTGTAGCTTTACGCTACTTGACCCAAATAATGTGAGTGCGCTTCTTAGGAAGTCTTCACGTGCTGACAACTTTGGGGGTCTTGCCTGGGATAATGCTAAGTGGGGATGTCATCTTAGTGGTAGTTTAGGGACAGACTAGGGTCTAATCGTCACTTTAAATTGTCAATGGAGAAGGCTCTTGATTTAATATATATAATTGGTTGTGTCTTGATTTTGGAATTGGTGATCTTGTGCTTCCTTCAGCGCCTTAATGTTGTTAGAAGATTTGGGGGCATATTAGCAAGGCGATTATCGCCACTTTAGCGGGACTTTTTCCCGCTAAAGCGGCGATAATATTATCGCCTTATCAACAAGCTGTCGCTAACTGCTGTTAGCGACAGCTTGTAAGCGATAGCGACCGGGTTGGGTGCCGCTTTGCATGCCAGCGATATTTATCGCTAATGGCATGCAAAGTAGGCGTTCCCCACCTAACAGCGACTGGAAACAGTCGCTGAGGTCGCTGACGCCTATCAGCGAGCAGGGCGGTGATTAGCGAGCCAGCGCTAAACACGTTTAGCGCTGGTTTGCTAACACCTGGTCCCACCCTGACTTAGCCATGTAATCCAATGAGAGGTGGATTACATGGCTAAGTCCCCCTCGCACTATTAGCAAGCAGAACTGGGGAACAGTGTGAATATCGCCTGTTTTCAGGCGATATTCACACTGTTCTCCAAGGTTTCTATCGCTTTGGAGATTAGCATTGCTGATTGCACGCTAACTCCGCGATAGAAACCGGCGATGCCTGGCGATAATTATCCAAGCGCTAATTGCGCTTTGCGATAAGTATCGCCAGGCATTGCTAATATGCCCCTTGGTTTTGTATTAGTGCCCATGTATTTCTACACTCTCGTTATGAGGCGCCTGCATGTTCTGCTTTTCTTGGCCTTATAATAAATATCCAAAACTTAGAATCTGGAGTCAGTGTCCTTTAGAATCGTAAATGATTATGAGACATATTTGTTGATAATTTTCTCCCCTCCAGACTTGCAAGCTGGAAAAAAAGAACATCGACCGGGGGTTCCAGAGAAAGTCTAGAATGTGGAACCCGGCCCCATCTGTTGCTTAGCTGGTCCTCGTGAGTGACTCAATGCTGTCTTTGAAGACCTCATGCTTTGCGTCTTATTGAAGTAGCATTCTCCAAACTGCAAGCAGAATTTCCCTCCATACGATATTGTGTTATACATTGGATTACCGAGGGTATCAAGCAAGTATTGTTCTAAAGTGCACCTGTTCTTCTTTACTCTCGTAATGGTTGATATTCGTTGATTTATAATCTCTCATCATTTTATTTAAGACGACATTCTGGTACGTACAAACTTGTATATGTCTGTACGCACTGTAGTTGAACTTGGTTTGAATAGCTATGACGAATATACCAGAAAAGTAAATACTCACAAGGTGAAATGAACATAAAATTACACTATTACACTTGCATACTAATGGCCCGATTCGCAAACTGCATTTCGTAGTATGCAAAGTAGTGGTACTTACTTACTACCAATGCAATTTAAAAAAAACTTTGTCTGGAGCTCTCCACCTCTATCTTTTCTATACAGAGATCTCCACTGCTTAGTAGTAAATGTGGGAAGGAACGGGGAGTGCCTGGAAAATGGGAAATACTTACTACAAAATAGGAGGGCTTTAGGGAGGACATGCTTTCATTCTAGCTTAAATATGCTTTAAAGAGAAAATATGCAAAATCATAAAGGGAAGAACAGAAAACACTATGCAGTGTGAACATTAAATGAGAACAGTACAAATCGATTTACATACACTGGAAAAATTCTATAAAAAATTGATAACTGTATCTTAGCACTCATTATTTCAATACAGTACACTTAGATATATAAAACTAATCAATAAAGCATAATAATAAAAAAAGGTAAAAGAAAATATAATTAAATATAACATGCATATATTAGATATTCAGTCAAAACAGCACTTAGAAATAGTAAAAAAATAAAACATAACTAAATTGACAACAGAGTATATTGTAAGCAATATAAGCACTACATACTAACCCAATTTTGGATTTAATTCTAGCTTTAGGTCAACAGAGAATATATTTGTATAGCATACAGTCTTAGAATGATATCTTCAACAAGGAAAGCATCTTGGGGCATATTAGCAAGACCCACGTTAAAATTATCGCCGTTTTAGCGGCAGGAAACTGCCGCTAAAGCGAGCGATAATGGGCTTGCTAATATGCGTTATAGAATTCCAATAGAAGCCCAGGTTAGATGTGCAGGACATCTAACCTGGGCTTCTATTGAATTCCCATACGCATATTAGCAAGCCCATTATCGCCGTTTAGCGGCAGTTTCCTGCCGCTAAAACGGCGATAATTTTAACGTGGGTCTTGCTAATATGCCCCCTTGTTTTTATAAAGGCATGTTATAAAGGAATGAATAGAAGCATTTCTGTAGCGCGCGGCTACTCAAAGGAGTTTAGGCATGCATAGGAGATCGTTCAGCCATACTCCCCACTAGGGTCTGAATAAGAATGTTTTCAATTCCTTTCTGAATTTAGCCTCTTCAGGGATCCATCTAAGATAAACCAGCAGTTTATTACATAAGTTAGCTACTTTAACAGTGAAGGAGGAGCCTCCCCTTCGCTGTTTCTGAAAGTGAGGAGTCACAATAAGTGCAGCGCTAGAGCGCAGCAGCTTCTCAGGGCACTATGCCTCGACACGGACATTTAGGTACCTAGGTCCCCTATTGTGGAGGGTTTGGTGCGTTAGGGTCAGTTCTTTATACCTGATACACTGATGTACTGGCAGCCAGTGAAGTTTGTCCCAAAATGAGGACACCTAAGTGTATTTCGGAATTTAGAATAATAAGCGGACTGCCATATTTTGCATGACCTGTAAACGCTGGATCAGATATGCCGGGAGACCAAGGTACAGGACATTAGCGTAGTCCAACCTGGATAAAATCAGTGATCTGACCACTGTAATTTGGGCCGCATGAGGAAGCAAGTGAAGAAACTTCCTCAACATGTGAAAAATCCCAAAACAGGATTTTCCCACTGCTGACACCTGTGCTCCAAATGAAAGCTGGGTATCAAACAACACACCCAGATTTCTGGCCACCACCGTTGGAAGGGGCAGAGCAGGAACATTGTCGGCCCAGGCCCCAACCCAGCCAGTAAGGGGATCCCGCCCAAATAAGAAGACTTACATCTTATCAGGGTTGCACTGCAGTCTATTGGCCTTCAGCCAATTTAGCAGTGGCACCAGACAGTTGGCGAAGGCTGCCCTCGCACTCGCATGCTCCCCATCATACGCGAGCAGGAGTTGGGTATCATCAGCATAAGAGATGATGTTCTCATTATGCAACCATGATATAGAGGTAGAATTCTAATCAGCTAATTAGTTATATTTATTTAAACATGAGTTGGGGAATGTTCTGATTTAAAAGTAATATGTTTGTTAGACTATATAAAGGAATTTGTAAACTTAATTCTCTGCATGGATTGAGGAAACAAAAGGGTCCTAAAAGTTTTATGTATGTGGAATGGCAGGCATAATAAATACAGTTGTTTTAGCAGAACAACAGGGGAATTCATTAAAAGTGAAAGGTAAAATGAAAGATTCTTCCATATTAAGCAACAAAGGTTTGGATAGATCTTCATCAAGTATGATCCAAAGTGCATTTTGTAGTAGACAAAAAGCTTAATGATACTGTTAAAAACTGGGAAAATGTAACCACCCTCCTCTTGCTTGTTTAATTTGAGATGTGATAAGGCTATTCTAGACTTTTTATTATGCAATCTTTACGTTTACAGGAAATAGTTGGAATTAGAGTGGGAATTATAGAAATTAAATATATCACTAGAGGTGAGAGCATCATTTCAATAGAACTGAGTCTTACCCACCAGGATAAGAATAATGGATATCATTTAGAAAATAAAGTTTCAAATTTCTTTGTGATGCTGTCAAAATTTATTTTAATGGTTTCCTTTTTGGAATTTGTAAACCAACCGTCTAAATATTTTATCTTGGCAGGGTTTCAGGCAAAGTCTAAATTCCTGAAGGAGTCTTTACTACAAAACTTGTTAAGCGGTAACATTTTGGATTTATCTGAATTTAATTTATAACCTGAGACTTGAGAAAAGGCATGAACCTTGGAAGGTAGGAATAGTTAGAAATGTCATGCCGCTGGCATCCCACTCAATGCAACTCCTCAAGGATATCTCGAGCAAGCGGGATGCCCAGCAGTGTAAGCGCGAGTCAGGGCTGAGGAAGTCGGTAGGATGCCTCACTCCCTAATTAAACTTACCTTCAAGCAGCCAGCCGATACGCATGATGTCTCACACTGCCATTCTACACCCTGGAGGGGCCCTGCATTGGAGAGGCCATCTGCGTCTCCTTGGACCCAGAATACCCTCTTCAGGAGCATATCATGCCCAGTCAAAGATGGCCACCTTGCCCTCTTTACTTACCAGAAAGATCCCAATCCAACATGGCGGCACACTGTTTCTTGATGTAATTGCCTGTTTGCAAAGTACATAAGGGAGGTAGTCCTTTCTTCCTTGTGAAGCAACGCTTTCTTGTGCTGTAGGTGTGTTTCCTCGCTCCTGATGCCTTTCCAGGAGATACTTTCGGTTTAGGAGTTCTTGCTGTTCCTCTGGCATCTTTCAGTCCTCTCTCCATGGTCTTCCTGCTACCAGAGTTGCACTGTTATTCCCCCTGATCTTCCTCCTACTGGAGTCTCGCTGTAGGGCTTTTTTCTCCATTTGGGGCTCCTTCCTGAAGGCACTATCTGCTAAGTGGTACCTAGTGTCAGCGGCATTGTGGCTACTACTTGCAATATCTCTGGCAGGCATGGACAGACAAAACTGGGGTTCTCCAGTCTACCCATCGTCAGAACCCTCAAGACCGGCATCAGTATCCTGGCAGTTTGCAATGCCTCTAATCCAGGTCTGACACTGAAGATATGAAACAAGTGCAAGCCATCACCCAGACAGCTCAGATAGATCAACCCCAGGCCCTGGTCCAAACCACCCAGCAACAGAAACAGGAGTGACAACAACTGCAAGACGATAATCTGACTCTTAGGCAAGCCCTAGTGGTTAGGGTGTCTTGATGTTTCAACTGTCTCTTCAGTAACTCCACATTTTTCAGGAGATCCAGATAAATTGAAGGAATTCTTGGATTCCCTTACAGGCTTCTTTGTCTTCCGTCCAGCTCAATTTTGGCAAGACAGAGCCAAGGTCAGTTAACTGATCAGTGCCTTGTTGGGTCCATCCCTGGCTTCGATGACGCCCCTAGTAGCCACAGAAGATTCTTATCTGCCAAATTACTCCACCTTCCTGTCAACCTTCAAAGGAATGTTCAAAAGACCAGACCTTGAATTCTCTGCTGAAGAAGCTCTTTGCGATATGCAACAAAGAGGGCAAGACGTTTTGACCTACATTATTAATTTTTTCCAGTTGGCTCCAGGAACTATGTGGGTTGAACAAACCTTAGTTACTCTGTTTCACAAGGGCCTTAAAGACGAGATAAGAGACAAATTGGTCTATACTGTCCGAGTGGAAAACCTCTCCACGCTGATGGATCAGGTCTTGCATATTGAGCATTGAATGCGGGAACTTTGATATGTAAAATGTACAGCCCGCTTCTATTTGGCGTTTGGTAGTACTAGACCATCAGTATACAGGATGGAAGCTTCCTCCGAAGAGCCCACCTTCTCTTCTAGTGAACAACCCATGAACTGGTCCGTGGACCTCTTACCGAGTCCGAAAGAGAACACTGGCATAAGGACGGACTATGTATGCACTGTGGATATCTGGAGAATATGGTTTGAGTCTGTCTTGTACAGCTCCAGAAGATTTTGGAAAATGCTAAGTCCCGTCCCTTATGAAAGGAGAAAGGATGGGAAGACCTCAAACCCCTTTCTTTGGAATAAATGAGAAATATGAAGCCTCACTTTTTCTCCTGCCTGTGTGTGTGGAACACCCGAATGGTAGTATGAAAAGGAGTTTGACCCTCTTAGGCAGTGGTACCAGTGGAGTGTATTTGTATGAAGGCTGGGTCATAGAGCAAAAAGTTCTCAGTATCACTAAAGAGATACCTGAACAAGTGCACACTGTTGATGGCACATCCCTAGTTTCTGGGCCTTCAAAGAAATGACAATAACCTTGACACTGACTTTTGGAAATCGTCACAAAACTATTTCCTTTGATCTCATCTCTTCTCCTAATCACATAGTTATCCTAGGGGTTCTCTGGCTGACCCAACACAATCTGCACATAAACTGGGAAACTCTGACTGTTTCCTTATCCCCATAATCCTGTCTCAAATTTTGTTATTTCACTGAGGAATATTGGACCGCTAAATAGCTTGCCAAAGCTCCTGGAACTGACTCAAGTACGATTAATCTCCTTCTGGGAATTTCGGACCAATATCAGGAGTTTGTTGATCTTTTTGAGAAACGAAAGGAACTGTTTTGCCACCCCATCGGGAACTTGTTTGCGCCATTACCATTGAACCTTGAGCAACCGTTTCATTTGGAAGGATTTATTCCCTCTCAGCATCTGAGAAGGAGACCCTAAGGTTACATCTGGAGGAGAACATGTAGAATGGTGTTATTATTCAGTCCTAATTGCCTGCTGGTGCTTCCATGTTTGTTGTTACTGAAAAGTCAAATGAATTAAGACCCTGCATCAACTATATAGCTTTAAACAAAATCACAGTAAAGGATCAGTACCCATTAGCTTAAATCAAGGATATTTTGGACTGCATAAGAGGTTCTAAGGTCTTCACTAAATTGGACTTATAAGGAGCTTACCACCTGCTACACATCAAGGAGGGAAACAGGTGGAAAACAGCCTTTAGAACTCAACTCGGGCATTTTGAATACTGTGTCATGCTTTTTGGTTTAAGCAATGCTCTAGCGGTCTTCCAACGTTTCATGGACCATATGTTTGCTGACATGCTGGCACCTGGACACCTAGCTTGCCACTTGCCGGTGGCCTCCAGTTTCTGCTTGTTCCAGTGACATCGCAGCTGCCCAGGTTTTCCACTCATCGTTCTTCCCACTAACAAAAGCCCTACCCACTCCAAGATCTATCTTAAAGGATGGCCAAAGTGCGACCGCAGTTGATGTACGCAACAGGCGCGCCACTGGTGCACCGAATGTGTGCCAAAGGCAATCCCTTCTATGCCCGTCCATGCCTGGACCACGCCCAGCACTATGACCCCTGGTCCTTTAGCCCTCCGAAGATACACCACTGCCAAGCTCTACACCCTCAACCTCAGATGCTGCAACAAACACAGCCACCGTGCCGACCCATGCTCCACAGTAGGACCTTTCAACGGCACCCACTGTCACTTCACCTGTCACTGCACACACAAAAGCCCACCGACCAGCCCCACCCCAAACACACCACAGGCACCACCTGGACAAAAAAAACAACTCACATGCACTCATCTCAACACACGCTCACTATGCAAAAATTCCACTGAATTATGGGACCTCTTTGCCACCCCCGCACCCGACATCGTCTTCCTCACTGAAACTTGGCTCAACCCCACCTCGGCCCCAGACATTGCCACAGCGATCCCAGATGGATACAAAATCACTCACCAGGACCGCACCAACAAGCCGGTAAGAGGAACAGCCATCATCCACAAAGAGACCATACAGTGTACCACCACCACCAACAATACCATCACCCCCAAGGAACATCTCAACTCGAAGCTCCACACAGACAAGTTAACCATCAGAGGCACACTTGCGTACCGACCCCCAGGCCCGCGCTCCAGCTTCTGCAACACCATCGCAGACTTAATTGTGTCCCTAGCCTTAGACTCCAAGGACTACATCTTCCTCGGCGACCTAAATTTCCACATTGACGACCCGAAGACAAAAACACCACACACCTCCTCAACAGTATGAGCAGCCTCGAATTGACCCAGATCGTCCACGACCCTACACACTCTGCAGGACACACCCTGGACCTAATTTCACCTCCAGAAACCGAGTCAAATACAGCCATGTCTCAGAATTCACATGGATCGATCACTCCATCCTCCACTTCAGAATCTCCAGCCCCAGCACTGCCGCCCCCAAGATGACCAATGCCCCCCACTGGAGGTGGAACAAAATCTCAGAGACCAGCTGGGCGAACGCCCTCAACACCTCCAACCCTGCTACCGCCACCAACCTCGAACAGGGAGTGAAAACCTTCAATGCCTGGATCACCAATTGCATAGACAGCATCTTCCCCATCAAGAGCAAAATCCAGAGAAACAGCAGTAACACATGGAATGACTCCTGGTGGCCATCAGACCTAGGACCCGCACCCACTCCCTCCAACCATGCCAGAAACCTCAGAATCATAATTGACAACAAGTTTACCATGAAATCACAGATCAACGCCGTCTTATCCGCCTGCTTCCTCACTCTGCACATGCTACGTAAGATCTTCAAGTGGCTACCCCCACACAAAAGAAGCACCATGACACAAGCCAGCATCACCAGCTGACTGGACTACGACAATGCCCTCTATGTAGGAAACGCCACACACCTTCTACAGAGACTTCAGACCATACAGAATGACGCAGCTAGACTCATCCTTGGCCTTCCCCAACAAACCCACATCATACCCCATCTAAGGAACCTCCACTAGCTCCCCGTACAGAAGAGATGCCAATTCAAGCTGCTGACCCACGCACACAAGGCTCTACACAACCAAGGACCAGCCTACATTAACCATCACCTGAACTTCCACCAACCATTGAGAAGACTACGCTCCTCCTCCCTTCCACTTTCCCATACTCCCCGCATCTACCAAAGCAGAAGTGGAGGACGCTTCTTCTCCCGCATCACAGTAAAGACCTGGAACAGACTCCCCAAGCACCTCCGGACCATCACCTCACTTCCAGGATTCCGAATGGCACTCAAGACCTGGCTGTTCGAATAAGCCTCCCGGGCCTGCAGGCGCCTCGATACCCTAATGGGTGATTAGCCACACTTTATAAATTCTGATTGATTGATTAATTGATGCTTAATCAATTTGTTGTTGTCTATTCCAATGACGTCCTAATGTTCTCTAGAGACCCCTTCTACATTATCAGCATGTCAGCCAGGTATTACTTAGACTCTGTCCGAATAGGCTGTTTTGTAAGCTGGAGAAGTGTGAATTTGACCAACTTGAAGTAGAGTACTTGGGCTTCTAGATCAATAGAACTGGAGTCTCTGTGGATAAGTGCAAGGTTTCCACTATTCTGGATTGGCCAACTCCAGCTAATATGAAAGAAACCCATTGTTTCCTTGGTTTTGCAAATTTCTACAGACAGTTTATTGAAAATTTTGCCCTGTTAGCTAGCGGAATTACCCGAATCCTAAAGAAATACATGCTCCGTCATGGTTTCCAATGGGATGCTCAAGCTGAGGAACCCTTTAGAGGTTTAAAGAAGGGCTTTATGCGCCAATCTTGCGTCATCTGGATCCACTAAATAGTTCATTGTGGAAACCGATGCCTCAGACCGGGCCATCGGATCTGTGCTTCTGCAACGTTAGGAAGATGATGGTCTTGAACACCCTATTTTTTATCTGTCCCATATCTTATCTGATACCGAAATAAAATACTCTGTCCTAGAAAGAGAACTCCTGGCCAGAAAAAAAGCTTGCACTGAGTAGATACATTTCTTAATAGGATCCAAAGGATCATCTTAATCTCCTGTTTCTCAGAAATATGCAGTGCAGAAACAGTTGTCAGGCCCGTAGGGCTTACATTTTTATCTAGTATGACTTCTGTATTACCTGTATTCCCAGCACTAAGAATACTCTAGCAGATGCTCTGTCACACAGATATCCCGAAACTCAGTCAATCGTTTAGCAAAACATCCTTCCTCCACAACGAATATTAGGAGTAGCGCAATCCTTTCTTGACCAGATTCAAGCTGATTACTCCCAAGTCTCTTAAAAAGAATGGAACTCCTTACAAGAACTAATTGTTAAGAGGAACAATTTAGTGTTCAAAGGAAGAACCCTATTCATTCCATCCAAGACACTCCGACTCGAGATTTTTAATGTGTCATGACTCACCAGTTGCTGTCACAGGGGTGTCAATTCCACTTTAGAACTCATGCTTTGTTCATTTTGGTAGCCTTCTATTTGAGATTACACTTAATTGTATGTTGGTTCTTGACCTGTTTGTGCCCAAAATAAGACATCTCATTCCTGACCTTTAGGGCTACTCCAACTTTTACTTGCTCCTCCTGAGCCTTGGGATACAATCTCCACTGACTTTATCACTGCTTTACCTCTCTCAGAAGGGAATAGTGTCATAATTTGGGGTGGGTGGACCTTGTGGAATTTGACCCTGTGGAATTTTGTGGAGTTACATAAAAACTCTGCGAGTTCCACCAACCGGCGGAAAAAGGCACGTTGCACTGCTCGAGCTGTGTTTTGGTGCCGGGAG
This sequence comes from Calotriton arnoldi, assembly GCA_963921515.1. Lineage (NCBI taxonomy): Eukaryota > Metazoa > Chordata > Amphibia > Caudata > Salamandridae > Calotriton > Calotriton arnoldi. The sequence goes on from CAWUFW010000655.1 coordinate 1,715,686, forward strand.
TGTATTCTGCACTGAAAAATCAGTGTGAATGGCACCACGTGGTGTGCCAGAGGGCGCAGCTATTGGTGTTGATTTTGCTGTCGCCCGAGTATATTTGCTACTTGAGTGGCAGCGTTCTGACTGTGAATTGTCGCGACCATCTTCGCCATTTTTCTCTCTTTATGGTCTTCACCCTATAATTTTTCCTTCTGCCTTTTCTGGACCATTACTGGACCATGCCGCCGCTGGTTTCCTTCATCAACTGCAGTCTATCAGACATAATATCTCTTCTAATGTGGTGGATTCGAAGACCAGGATGAAACTTCTTGCTGATCTCCATCATACGAGTCCTCCTGCTTATAAGATCGGAGACAAGGTGTGGCTTTTCTCTAAATTTTTGCTTGCTTATCTTTCCCATAACCAATTCAAACCCAGACTTTATGGTTGTTTCAAAATTGTTCAGGTCATTAACCCGGTGGCCTCTAGGGTGCAATTGACCCTACATTCTTCCCAACTAAAGTTTTCCAGACCTCTACCCATTCTGGTCAGCAAGGTTCCTGAATTTTAGGGTCATGAAATATGTGATTCCTGCTTTTTTAGAAGGAAATTGCAATTTCTGATTGCAGGGAAGGGATACCCTGCTGGTAAACGATCCTGGGAGAAAGCTTCCTCTGCTCATGCCCATGTTTTGGTCTGGCGCTTTTTTGCCACTTTCAAGGAGAAGCCTGAATCTTTGGGAGGGGGTCATAGAATTGCGCTGCTGGCGTTCTGCTCGAACCAACTCCCTGAGGCTGTCTCGGGTGAGTGGGACGCGCAGCATTGAAAGTGTGTGTCAGGGCTGGGGTGGGCTGGCAGGTTGGCAGGCTCACTAAAAAGACTTCCCTGCAAGTAGCCGGCCCGCCGGTATAATGTCCCACGCCACCATTCTTTTCCCTTGGGGGGCCTGAATTGGAGAGGCTATTGGTGTCTCCTTGTTCCTGAGGAATTCTGGGTCCCAGAAGTCCCTGTGAAGGAACATATCCTGCCCAATCCAAGACGGCCGCCTTGCCTTCTTTACTTACCTGAAGGTTCCCAATCCAACATTTCCTTAATGTAATTTCCTGTTTGCAAGATATATAAGGGAGGTAGTCCTTTCTTTGTTGCGTCGCAACGCTTCCTTTTGCTTTCTGCTGTAGGTGTGTTTCCTCCCTTCTGATTCTTTTCCAGGAGGTATTTCCAGTTAAGGAGTTCTTGCTATTCCCCTGGTGTCTTCCAGTTCTCTCTCCCTGGTCTTCCTGCTACCAAAGTTGCACTGTTATTCTCCCCTGGTCTTCCTGCTACCAGGCTCTTGCTGTCATCAGGAGGTTTTTGCCCTATAGCTTTTCCCTCCCTTTAGGGCACTATCTGCTAGGCACTACCAAGTTTCGACAGCATCATGGCTACTAGAAGGGGTCGCCCCTATCTCTGGCAAAAAAGTCAGTCAAAACCAAGGCACTCCAGTCTACCCGTTGTTGGAACCCCCCCAGGTAGGCGTCAGTATCCTGCCAAGAAAGGTGTAAGAGGATAGACTGATTATTTAAATTAGGAAGGTTTATAGGTAAATCCTGAAATTTTGGCATTTTACCGAAATTCAGACATAAAAGTAAGAATAAATAAAAGTAGGGACAAAGAAAATCCCTGTTGGAAACCTCTTCGTAGGGAGGAATAAAATTCCGTTTGCAAATTTAAAAGATTTAGGGGACGAGTATAATAATGAAATTAGGTTGACTATTTTTGGTCCAATCGAAACCATTTTAAGGTGTCAAACATAAATTGCCACCCAATACGATTAAATGCTTTCTCCTCACCCTCATCTCATCTAATGCAATCTAATGCAATCACGGCCAAAAAGTGGGGTAGTTTCAATGCCTGACTGACAATCTTAAAGAGACATCTAGTATTATCAGATGTGAACTGTCCTTTGATAATCCAACCTGTTCTAATCTAATGCTGTTTGTTTTTTGGGTTTGTTTTGGAAGAATTGTGTTATACACTTTATTATGTCTATATTTTTTAATGCAGTTATTTTAATTTTTTGGCTGGCTGTCATTTTTTTAAATATGTTTTTCAGGTTTTTAAAAGTAATTATACTTTGTCTATGGATTTGAACCTGCAAGTGGTTTATGGATCTTTTTTTGGTCTCTTGCTATGTTTGTGTACTGCAACAAAACTGTGAGTATATTTGAATTTCAAAGTATGCTTGGGGAGGACTTTATTTGTTTCATAAATGTTACATGCGTCGTTCGCTGTGTTTTTATGCTATGTTATGCATGTGGTATGGATTATAAACGCAGATAGTAAATAAGTTTATGAATTGAATGTATGCGTTAATTTAGTGTGTTTATATTTTAATTATTTGTTAAGGAAATGGTGTATAGGATGTTATATATTTGAATAGAAAAAAATATGTTCAAGGTTAAGGTGTTTAAGTAGGGTGTCCTGTGTTGAGTTTTGGTGGTTTTTGGTTAGGCTTGGCTGGATTTATTTTTATTACATATGTATGCCCTATAAATTGAAAACGGTAAATCAATAATTACTAACGGGGTTATTTTATGGTAGACTGTGGGCTGGAGTGTCAAGATAGTAGTTTGTGGCTTAGCATTTCATGCATATGCTGTATTTGTTTTGAAAGTTTGGCTTTAAGGGATGGGATGGGGATTGTTATCCCAAGGCCCTACTAGCCATGCTCCTTTTGGAGAATTTCACTAAAGTGGTAGATTGTTGGGTGGTGCCTTCCAATTGTTGCACCCCTTCAGTTGCATTATTTACCTTTGTCTCTATTTGCCTCTTTATTCTGAGTTGTGTGGTATACATTCCACTCTTTATATGAAATTTGGCTTGGCGTCCAAGTTCAAAGTGGTACAGAAGGCCACCGACGCCTACCATGGTGTATTTATAATCTAGAATGACAACAAATGCAGGATCTATTAGTAATAATGGTGCCTACTTACATTAGGTGGGGGATGAAAGCTAGGACAAAACTTCTTTTAAATTGCAATTTAAAGTTACTATTGGTTTAGTATCCTAAAATGAGTGTTACTTTCTTTAGATTGTGCCAGAATTGTACTGAAAGCAACATCATTGGTTGTGTGTATTTAGATATGCATTTTCTTTGGTGTGTATCGTTGCGTATTCAAAGTCTATTATTATTTTAGTGTGTGATAAGTTGTTTGTTTTCTCCTTTATTGGGTCTAGCACTTGATTGAAAGTGAGTCTTTGCGTGTTTGGTTAATAGGGCAAAAGATAGGGGGTGTTGTTTTTTCAGTATTGACCATGTGTGATATATATCTGATAGAAGGCTAGGAGTCAAGTTCTTAAAATACCATTCATGAGCCACATGTACGATTAGGTTTTAGGTAACCCTGGGCATAGTTTGCGTAGTAGCACTTCACGTAGCTATGTGAAATACATTTTGAACTACACATAGCTATGCAAATTGCGTAGTGCATAGCTGTGTGCTTGACTGCACTGTACAATAATTGGCAAAGGAATCTTGCACAGTGCAAGTTAAGATAAAATAAGTATCTCTGTCTTTATATACTAAAATGCATATAGCATTTCACAAAAGTGAAATCAATAAATTAACAAGCAGTGAGAGAGGTGAATGATTTTGGTATCCTCCCTAACCTAGGGAGAGAACCAAGCAGATGCCTTGAAAACAAAAAGCACATCTTTTGAACAATTCAGTGGTGGTCCCATCCTCTTAGGACCACCCCAAGCACAGTTATTGGCAAAAATACAATCCCAACCAAAGGCCCTGCAAAGCATTATGGGACGAGATTAGCAGTGGGCAGTGAATATTATAGTATCCAATAGCAAAATAATTCTACAAAGAGCTGCAGTTCCACTAGTCGTTACTAGATGTCCCTCACGAGTCAAATGCAAAAGCTTCATGAAAGGGTTTCAATGCTTTTGCACTTGACTCGTGAGGGACATCTAGTAACGACTAGTGGAACTGCAGCTTGATGTATTAATAATTTCAATGCTTTTGCATTTGACTCGTGAGGGACATCTAGTAACGACTAGTTGAACTGCAGCTCTTTGTAGAATTATTTTGATATTGGACACTATAATATTCACTGCCCACTGCTAATCTCGTCCCATAATGCTTTGCAGGGCCTTTGGTTGGGATTGTATTTTTGCCCATAACTGTGCTTGGGGTGGTCCTAGGAGGAAGGGACCACCACTGAATCGTTCACATGATATGCTTTTTGTGTTCAAGGCATCTGCTTGGTCCTCCCCTAGGTTAGGGGGGAACCCAAAATCATCACCTCTCTCATTGCTTGATATTTTCATTGTTAAAGTTCATTTTTGTGAATTTGTTATATGCTTTTTAGCATAGAAAATTGCTTTAACAAAGCATTTGTATGTGTTTAATATACTGCTGTTACGCAGAGTTTTTTACTCTGCTACGTGTAATTTGTGTAGTGTGTAGTAACACAAACTTTGCATGTTCTGTGAGCGTAGCAAAGTATTATGCCCAGGGTTAGTTTTAGGCAGTGCAAAAATTATAATCATTTTTTCATTATTTAGAGAATCAAATACATTCTAAACTTTTGTGTGCTGTCAACAGAGGACAACCTCGATAGGTGCAGCGCCCAACAAAGGCGGTGTGAAAGTTTGAGGCCCCAAAGAGCACTCTCCTGGTGTATACTATATTGAACGGGGGGAGGACGCCTGCTGCAGGAAAAGTCATTGCTTAGGGGTGGGGCTGCTGAGTCTCCCAGCCTGATCCGGAATCAGAGTAAGGGATCACCAAGGGGGCTCCTGGAGGGCCAGGATCCGGGGCTCCCTTGAAGCTGGTCTGAAGGGGGCGACCACTGGTCCTCGTGGTGAATAGTAGCACCGACCGCCACAATGGGCAAAGATAAGGCAGCAAAGATGTCAGGAGCCAATACAATAACACAATACACCGCGCCATCCACCGCAACGCATTACAAGGCAAACTGGCAGAACCGAGGAGGGGGTAGATGAGGAGAATGGAGAGCCCTCCCGTGCAGAGTTAAAGCCCGCCATCCAGGGGTCTAGGAAGGCCCTGGAGAATTGGATCGAGACTTCTTCCATAGATGTAAATCTGTTGAGGGCGGATCTACGGAAAGTTGCAGACAAGGTGACCACGGCCGAGGGCAACATTGTGGACTTGAAGGGTGAGGTGACGATGCTCAAACAACAGGTGGCCTGATGTCAACGACCAAGAAGGCCCTGGAACGTCGTGCCGAGGACAGGGAGGGCCGCGCTAGCCGCAGCAACATTTGAGTGCTGGGATTTCTGGAGCAAGTGGAGCAGGGATTGGCAGAGCAATTCCTGGAGCAGTGGACTTGCACCCAGTTGCGCCCTCGGGGACTCTCTGGGGTGTTTGTTGTGGAGAGGGCACAAGTACCGCCCCTTCAACCCCGGCGCACAGCTGCGAACGATAATACCAAAAGTGTTGAACTATCGCAACAGAGACTGTATCCTACGAGCGGCCAGGAAACAGAATGACCTCAGCCATGAGAACAATAAAATCACTATTCACCCGGACTACACTAGGCAAATACAGGAACTGCGAAAGTCATTTCTGGGGGTCAAGCAGAAGCTACGAGAGCTACAGCTGCAATATATGCTTCTATATCCAGCTAAGCTGAAGGTTCTGTCACATGGCAGGGCTCATTTCTTGGAGACCCTGGTGAGGTGTGGGAATGGTTGGAGATTGAGGGTGACCCTCTCCCACCGCAGGAACAACGTGGCCAAAGACGGAGATGGGGCACTCGTTCAAAGAAAGGGACAGAGCGTAAGGCCAGTCTGACAGCGACACGGGACGTAGACTTGTAGGAGATGCGGAGGGTCACTGTGGGAGTGGATGGCACTATGCAGCTAGGTGCATCGGGTGATGAGGGGCCGGGTTCACCGACCGTATCCATAACACTGGAGCTGGATGGCCAGTCGTGGGTCCCTTGCTCACTTTGCCACTGGATTCAAGCTAGCCTGGCTGAAGAGGGGTGTTACCCCGAAACCGGTCCCAGGATGCTTGCTTCCAGTTCAGGGAAGAACCGGCTTGGCAGTTTGGGCTGGACTGTTCCCATGAGGCACAGGGTCAAGACTGATTTGCATATAGCTGGGTCTGAACTGAGGTGGCGAAGTGAGCTAAAGAACGATGATGGATTCAACCCAGATCTGTGACTGGGGGTGAGTGTCTGAAAAGTTTCAGCGCTCCGCCCATCATCTCCTTGTGTTTGCTTTGTTCGCCCTAAGTTGGCAGAGTATGCCCAGACGTGGGTCCCTTGCTCACTTTGCCACTGGATTCAAGCTAGCCTGGCTGAAGAGGGGTGTTACCCAGAAACTGGCCCCAGGATGCTTGTTTCCGGTTCAGGGAAGACCTGGCTTGGCAGTTCTGGTTGGACTGTTCCCATGAGGCACAGGGTCAAGACTGATTTGCATATAGCTGGGTCTGAACTGAGGTGGCAAAGTGAGCTAAAGAACGATGATGGATTCAACCCAGATCTGTGACTGGGGGTGAGTGTCTGAAAAGTTTCAGCGCTCCCATCCTCATCTGCTTGTGTTTGCTTTGTTCGCCCTAAGTTGGCAGAGTATGCCCAGACGTGGGTCCCTTGCTCACTTTGCCACTGGATTTAAGCTAGCCTGGCTGAAGAGGGGTGTTACGCCGAAACCGGTCCCAGGATGCTTGTTTCCGGTTCAGGGAAGACCTGGCTTGGCAGTTCGGGTTGGACTGTTCCCATGAGGCACAGGGCCAAGACTGATTTGCATATATCTGTGTCTGAACTGAGGTGGCGAAGTGAGCTAAAGAACGATGATGGATTCAACCCAGATCTGTGACTGGGGGTGAGTGTCTGAAAAGTTTCAGCGCTCCGTCCAACATCTCCTTGTGTTTGCTTTGGATGGCCACTCGCAGGCATTGGGCCCCACTGTAGATATTGTCCCTGAAACTTTGATGGACGTGGCCCCGAGGCGGATAAATTGTGGATCGACTGAATGATTTTCTCTTTGGTTATACATACTGGGGAATATTAGCAAGACCCACGTTAAAATTATCGCCGTTTTAGCGGCAGGAAACTGCCGCTAAAACGGCGATAAGGGGCTTGCTAATATGCGTTATGGTATTCCAATAGAAGCCCAGGTTAGATGTCCTGCACATCTAACCTGGGCTTCTATTGGAATTCCATAACGCATATTAGCAAGCCCATTATCGCCGTTTTAGCGGCAGTTTCCTGCCGCTAAAACGGCGATAATTTAACGTGGGTCTTGCTAATATGCCCCACTGTTTTATGGTCTCTGCTTGATGTTTGGCTGACTGGGAGGATGGAGTGGTTACAGTAGTTCTCAACTTGGATGCGAGTGATATGACTGAGTCGAGAGACGGGGAGGAGTATTTGGGAGCGTATGTTGCATACGATTGCTTTCAAGAGTATGGCACTGTCGAGAGTTAGTAGCATTCATATAAGTACTTGCTGGTCTGAGACTGGGTGGGCTGGGCGGGGAAGCTCGTTGCACTGAGGTGCCTCTTTATCGGCCCCTATTGGGAGACTAGGGAAGCTGTGTACGTCCTGGCACGAGCATGGGGTGGGCAATAATGACAGCGCAGTTGCAAGTACATTGTCCGCGGGTGAGGGGTGGGGAGTTATGTCAACTAGTTTGTTCTTTGTTGTGTGTACTAAAAGAGCGCATTGGGTTGATTTGGTTAATAGCGGCTGGGGGTCCACGCGAAGTGTGAATTACATGATGAGCCAGTATAACAACGAAGGTTGGGTTTCTCAGATGGAATGTCAGGGGTGTGGGCACATGCACAACGCGTCATAGGGTGCTTTTCTTCTTAAAACGTCACTGTGTCTCGATTGCCTGTTTACAAGAGACGATCTAGATGACACGGGGGCCGGCAGAGTGGCAAAAAAGTGGCAGGGTCAGATGTTTCACTCCTCATACTCTACATGCATTACAGGTACCCTGGTGTGGGTGGCCCCGGAGATACCGTTTACCCTTACATTCATGGAGGCTGATGTGGGTGGCCGATATGTGCTGCGCGGCACACTCGACGGTCGTGATATTGCTATACTGAAAACTTATGCGCCAAACACGGATGAGCCTGCATTTTATCAGACAACACAAGACCTGATAGCCGCAGACCTTGATGTGCCACTTCTGTGGCTGGGGGACTTTAACTGTGTCCTAGATCCTGACCTGGACAGATACCCGCCTAGATGTGGTACGAAACCACAAATGATTAAGAAATTGTGAGCAGTAATGGGGGAACTGGGGCTGCGAGATGCTTGGTGGGAAAGGCACCCAACTCAGAGGCTCTTCACTTGCTACTCACCTACAAACAATACACATAGTAGATTCTACAGGGCGCTAGTGTCCATGATGCCCTCCTTCCCGGAGATGGAGGTGACCCACTTGGCCAGATTCCTGTCAGACCATGCTCCGGTAAGCTGCGTGGCTCGATGGAACCCACCTGTACAGGGACCTCGGGGATGGAGGATGCCACCTGACATACTGAAAGATCAGGAGCGGAGGGAGACGTTTTCCCAGGCAATAACAGAATATATGACTCACAATTGGAGGGGGACCCCCAGTAGAGCCACGGAGTGGGAGGCAATGAAAGCGGTGTTACGAGGTGTGGGCATGGGATTAACATGCGGGGTCAGACGCCAGTTACAATGGGAGTTAAGGGAAGGGGGAGACGACTTAGTAGAAGTCCAGACAGGTGACTTAGCACACCGCCAATGGTCGCGAGTGTGAGCTTCGAGAACAGATAAGCAACATCTGGGACAGGCTGGACAAATATACTCTCTGTCGTTACCGCCAGTGGCTTCATGCTGAAGGGGATAAATCCAGATGCTTACTGGCCTAGATATTACAGAAGGAGCAGGCACCCCCTTTGCTGACCTGTTTGCACAACTCAACTGAGGATATGGTTCACACTAGGGTATGCAATGCATACTGGAAGTGTTTAAACAGCACTTACAGAAAGTGTACAGTGCTGACCTGGTCGTCCGTGTGGACCGTTATGTCCCGTTCCTGAGGGGATTGGCACAGACGCGCCTCCCGCGGGCGGGGATGAAGGAACTAGACGGACGATTGACACTTGATGAGATTCTTGAGGTGCTGCTGGAGCTTACCAGTGTCAAAGCACCATGGGCAGATGGGCATCCACCAGAATTTTATCAAACCTACTCAGAGAAGCTGGCTCAACCCCTATTGTAGGTGTATGAAGAGGCATTTGAGTGGGGACTTTTGCTTCAAACCATGTGGGAGGGGGAGATCTGTATGCTTTTGAAACAGGGGGTGACGACCGGGAACCGGCGGCATATCGTCCACTAACCATGATCAATTACAATGTTAAAATATTGTGCAAAGTACTGGCAAAATGTTTGTCTCCACATATACCCCTCTTGATACGAGGATCAATGTGGGTTCATACCCGGCCGCAACACGGGCATGAATATAAGGCGATTAACACATATCATGCATGAGGTACAGAGCTTGAACGGAAACTGGCACTAGTGGCCATGGATCTCTATAAAGCGTTTGATACCCTTGGCTGGGGGTATTTGCAGGAAGTGTTGAAGTACTCAGGATTTGGCCTGTGGTTTTGCCAATGGGTCAAACTCCTTTATACCGGATTGCGTCTCAACAAACATGCGTCCCTTCTCTTCCCTCTGGCTGAATTGTCTGCATTGCTGCCGGAGCGGCTTCCGAGTCTTGGGTTGCGTTGGGAGACGGGGTATTTCAGATATCTAGGTGTACAGGTGACACATGAGGACTCTCAATTGCTACACCTCAATGTGTCCAGGGTGGTAGAAGCGCTAAAGCAATTGGTGGCCTTCTGGAGATCTCTGCCGCTCTCCCTTATGGACAGGCAGGCGGTGTCTAAGATGGTGGTATTGCTCGGTTGCCTGTACGTGCTCCAGAACTCGTTGTGTAGCATCCCCATGCGAGTATTCAAGCAACTGAACTGAGTGTTGGTGTCCCTATTCTGGGCGGGCCATCGTCGTAGAGTTGCCTTGAACACATTACTGCGGCGACTGGAAGCCCCCAGGATGGATTTATATTATTATGCAGCTCATTTACAGCATGCGGCCCAGTGGATGGATGAGGGAGACAATTGGGAAAAAAGACTTCTGAAGGGGCAAGTCCAGCCAGATAGATTCCAAACGGCTTTGATGGAGGGTGCGGGCAACACAGGTGACATGCCCTATTTGGTCAAACAGACTGCTAGAATATGGCAATCATTCGTAGAACGAATACTAAAACATGCGCCCTATTTTGTGGACGTTTTTGTCCATGTGATGGTGGTACATGACCCCTTTTGGGCACGGAAGCTTTTTTTATTATGACTTGTATGGATAGGTAACCTTGCCTGAGATTCCTCCTGTGCAGTTCAAAACTAAATGGATTCTTACCTGAGTGCGGAAAAGGATGGACATGATGTCATTCCAGGCATGGAGGGAGGGGTGTTATCAGGTATTAGTGGACTTGTTCCCAAACGAAACCTTCATCTCCTAAAAACAGGCTTGCAACTGTTTTGGGCTGGGTCAGGGCCACTTTCTCCAGTATGCCGGACTCTTTGACCAGGCTAAGGCGACATGGCTCACATATCCAAATGTCCCACCAACGACACAAACGTTGGACATAATGCTTACCAGTGGCTCTGGTCGCCGGCTTATTTCTCTCCTTTACAGTGCCATGATGGCTGACGTGGCGAGTCCTCTACCCAGGACCCGGGCAGCGTGGGATGGGGACTTGATGGACCCCCTGCCTGGGACGAAGTGGAAAGCAATAAGCGCACTCATGTGTACAGTGTCTTGCAAAGCGCGCTTCAAGTTGATTCATTTCAACTACTTACACCGCACATATATGACCCCGATAAGACTGTGCCGCATTCACCCGGGCCGCTCTGATGCGTGCCCATGGTGCGGTGCAGTGTGGTCAGATTTTCTGCATCTGGCATGTAGATGCCCCAAGGTGTACCGGTTCTGGACCCTGGTGGTGGAGTCGGTGAAAAGAGGTACAGGATTTCGGGTAGAGACAACCCCGTTGCACTGTTTACTCGGACATGTTGTGAAACCCAAGAAGCGCAAGATGGAGTATAAACTCTTGCAACTACTCCTAGCAAAGCGCAGGGTGGCAATAACTTGGATGGGGAGGCATATCCCCACTCTAGATGAATGGATGAGGAATGTGCATGAGTGGTCGCTGGTGGAGGAGGCCAACACGAAGACTAGCAGGAGGGATGAGAAGTTAGAGGAGGATCTAAGGACTTGGAGGAAGTTATGTCACGTGTTCTTAAACCTTGAGGTGAACCTAAGTGATCAACATGACTTGGATGCTAGTGTATGTTCAACTGAAAAGGATGTGTGTTGATATCTCTGAAGTTCACATGACAAGCTTATTGTTGTTAGATAACTGGTAAAGCGAACAGTGATCATGTACTGTTTATAAATATTCACACTTTGTTGTGGATCTCACCTGAACACAATGCTTGACATTACACGCCTAGTCTGGTTAAGGTGAAAGCAGACCGCACGCCATACTCTTCGTGACCCGGACTCGGGCATCAAGTTTGGGACGTGATATTGTCCCTTGTTAACATTTGTGACCAGAAAAGACGGTGACTGAAAAGAGGAGAATGCTTCCTAATATGTGGTGATACCGCGCTACAAATGACATATATGACTTCTACACAATATTGCTCTTGAGCCCTGATGAAGTTCCTTTGTAACATGGAACAAAACGCGTTGGCTGGATTTTAACTTGTATCGTATATATGATCAATAAAAGAAGATGATGGAATAATCTAATGGAACATGGACTTCTTTCCTGGTGCACCTTCCTATTGTTGAAAAAAGACTAGACTGTTTTTTTAATTTTTATTTTTTATTTTTTTATTGAGTTTCTTAAAACTTACAACAACGAGACTCAGCGTGTAGCAGCATATTATACAGAGCACCCAAATCAAGCATATAAACCCTAGACTGGTTTTACTGATTGGAAAAAAAAAAGAAAAATAAAGTTTAAAAAAAAAAAGAATTACTCTAAGAAACTGTGGGGCATATTAACAACAAGGCGATAGACAATTATCGCCGCTTTAGCGTCCGTTTTCGGACGGAAAGCGGCGATAATTCTATCGCCTAATCAGCAAGGTCACGCTATCGCGTGAATCCCTGCACTATCGCCCTTTCCCTCAACGCCCATCCTTGCATCTCTAATGAGATGCAAAGTGGGCGTTACTGGCGTACCCCAGATGGGCTACGTTGTAAATATCGCCGATGTGCACATCGCGATATTTACAAGGCAGCTCACAGGATTATAGCAGACGTTAGATTTTGGCAAAAACGGCCGTTTTCGCCAAAATCTAACGTCTGCTATAATCCCGACTTACCTATGTTAGCCATAGGAGGTGGATTCTGCTGATACGACCCTGTGGGTCGTATCAGCAAGTTATCGCCTTTTGCAGGGAACATCGCTGGAAAACCAGCGATGTTCCCTGCAAAAGGCGATAACATCGCTATCGCTGGTATTTTTATCGCCCTGGAGTAACGCGTTGTTAATAACGCGCTACCAGAGCGATAAATGCCAGAGATAGCCAGCGATAATATAATTATCGCTAAGCACGGCCAGCGATAATTATCGCTGGCCGTTGTTAATATGCCCCGTGGGGCATATTAGCAAGACCGGCGATAAAATTATCGCCGCTTTAGCGGCAGGAAACTGCCGCTAAAACGGCGATAATGGGCTTGCTAATATGCGTTATAGAATTCCAATAGAAGCCTAGGTTAGATGTGCAGGACATCTAACCTGGGCTTCTATTGAATTCTATAACGCATATTAGCAAGCCCATTATCGCCGTTTTAGCGGCAGTTTCCTGCCGCTAAAGCGGCGATAATTTTATCGCCGGTCTTGCTAATATGCCCCTGTGTTAATTTTAACGAACGATAATAATACAAAATAACGTGTCTTTTAATAGCACCTGTATCACAGATATTGCCAGTTTAATGCTACTCAAATTATTTACCCATTTGGATACTGCAGGCAGGATGCAAACCAATGAACTCCAGTTGTGAGCAGTGAAAAGAGACCGGGTTATGTGAGGATCCGGATAACGAATAAGCAAATGCCTTGTTGTCATGGTTCATGGGTTCCGGTTATAAGCGAAAAACAGAACCATAGCATCATATCTAACCCTGGGCATAATACTTTGCTACGCTCACGGAGCATGCAAAGTTTGTGTTACTACGCACTACGCAAATTGCACGTAGCAGAGTAAAAAACTCTGCTAATCGACGTAGCATAGCAGCAGTATATTAAACACATACAAATGCTTTGTTAAAGCAAATTTCTATGCTAAAAAGCATATAACAAATTCACAAAAGTGAACTTCAACAATGAAAATATCAAGCAATGAGAGAGTGATGATTTTGGGTTCCCCCTAACCTAGGGGAGGACCAAGCAGATGCCTTGAACACAAAAGCATATCATGTGAACGATTCAGTGGTGGTCCTTCCTCCTAGGACCACCCCAAGCACAGTTATGGGCAAAAATACAATCCCAACCAAAGGCCCTGCAAAGCATTATGGGACGAGATTAGCAGTGGGCAGTGAATATTATAGTGTGCAATATCAAAATAATTCTACAAAGAGCTGCAGTTCAACTAGTCGTTACTAGATGTCCCTCACGAGTCAAATGCAAAAGCATTGAAATTATTAATACATCAAGCTGCAGTTCCACTAGTCGTTACTAGATGTCCCTCACGCAGTCAAATGCAAAAGCATTGAAACCCTTTCATGAAGCTTTTGCATTTGACTCGTGAGGGACATCTAGTAATGACTAGTGGAACTGCAGCTCTTTGTAGAATTATTTTGATATTGGATACTATAATATTCACTGCCCACTGCTAATCTCGTCCCATAATGCTTTGCAGGGCCTTTGGTTGGGATTGTATTTTTGCCAATAACTGTGCTTGGGGTGGTCCTAAGAGGATGGGACCACCACTGAATCGTTCAAAAGATGTGCTTTTTGTTTTCAAGGCATCTGCTTGGTTCTCTCCCTAGGTTAGGGAGGATACCAAAATCATCACCTCTCTCACTGCTTGTTAATTTATCAATTTCACTTTTGTGAAATGCTATATGCATTTTAGCATAGAAAGACAGAGATACTTATTTTATTTTAACTTGCACTGTGCAAGATGCCTTTGGCAATTATTGTGCAGTCAAGCACACAGCTACGTGTAGTTCAAAATGTACTTCACGTAGCTACGTTAAGTGCTACTACGCAAACTACGCCCAGGGTTAATCATATCACAGATTCCATGACATCACGCTGCGCGGTTCATTTTATAGAGATCTGTTCACCTTTGAATTTGTATTGTGGCTAGAGAACGTATCACGCATATGTGTCACATTTTCTTTAAACAAATCTTTAGCCTGGTCAGTTGTCGGAGTCCTGATTTGAATGCTAATTATTACTGACTCTAAATTGGCCAATGTTCTGAAACTTTGGTTGTTGATATTCGGATGAAAGCAGTTGCCTGTTTCATTCCCTTCATTTTCAAATCTGGAACACACGAGACAAGACATTGGAAACGAGTTGCTACCCGAATTACAGGGACTTATCATAGTCCGAATCGGTCGATATACTTTCTGTTGTGGCAACTACTTTTTTGAAATCACAACTTTTTTTGAGAAACTTTGGGGCATATTATCAAGAACGGCGTTAAAATTATCGCCGGTTTAGCGGCAGAAAACAGCCGCTAAAGCGGCGATAATGGGCTTGATAATATGCCCTTGAGAATTCCAATAGAAGCCCATGTTCTGGTGTCAACATGGGCTTCTATTGGAATTCTCAAGGGCATATTATCAAGCCCATTATCGCCGCTTTAGCGGCAGTTTTCTGCCGCTAAAGCGGCGATAATTTTAACGCCGTTTCTTGATAATATGCCCCTTTGACCATAACAAATATACCACAATTTGCTCAAATTATCGCTTATTTCGGACTGATATCCTCCTAACCACTTGAACACATAATCTACACTCTTTTCTGTCGATTTGAATATGAAGCAATGACGACCTGACATCTAGAGGCTCTACAGACGGCCTTTCGTTAACATTGTGATTCATACGCTTTAAACCATCTGACTCGCCTTATGCTCATGATAAAGCCTTGAAAAAGTCACGGTTGTGACGAAACATGTGTCGGCTGTTGTGTTTTTTTACCCAAAAATTGGCTGTTGTCACTTCACTGAAAACAGATGTACTGTACAGGATTTGGGAACGCCACCTTGAAAAGTGTTCAGTCCTTGCATATATAAGTCTTTGTTTACTGTTCAAGATTTTGGGAACGCCACCTTGAAAAGTGTTCAGTCCTTGTATAAATAAGTCTTTGGGGCATATTATCAAGCAAATGCGATAAATATCGCATTTCCCGCTTTCCGCTAAAGCTGCGGAATTTGGCTTGATAATATGCCGTAAATTGGGGCATATTATCAAGCCGAATTCCGCTGCTTTAGCGGCCGTTTTCGGCCGAAAAGCGGCGAATTTCGTTACGCTCAATTATCAAGGACACGCTAACGCGTGTTTCCTTGAGTAAGCAGCCCTTTTTACTCCACTTTGCATGTCAGCGATGTATATCGCTAATGACATGCAAAGTAGGCGTTCCCTTCCATTCCTCCATGTAAATTCGCGCTGACACGGCATCGCAATATTAGCAAGCCTCGAGCAAACCCGCGATGCGATAAAATAAACTGCGCTAACCGCGGTTATCGCAGGTTTGTAACGCCTGGTTTGAAACTGACTTAGCCATACTTACAATGGCAGGTGGATTGTACGGCTGAGGCAACATCTTCCTATCACCAAGGATGAGCTTATCGCTGCCGTTTTTACGCTGGATTTCCAGCGATGTGCGCGGAATTCGCCGCTATCGCAGGATTTATTATCGCCGTGGAGAAATGCGTTGATAATAACGCGATCTCTCAGCGATTAAATCCTGCGATACGCGGCGTTGAACAAAATCGCGGAAAGCGGGAAATGCGATATTTATCGCGTTTGCTTGATAATATGCCCCATTGAATCTGACGGTTGTGACGAAACATGTGTCGGCTGTTGTGTTTTTTTACCAAAAAATTGGCTGTTGTCACTTCATTGAAAACAGATGTACTGTTCAGGATTTTGGGAACGCCACCTTGAAAAGTGTTCAGTCCTTGTATATATGTCTTTGTTTAAAAAAAAAAACATTGAATCTGACGAATTTACCCCAATGAGACTAAAAAATCATTGAACATTTATGACTTCTCCTAGTATCTGTATTACCTGTGAACTAAATAACTAAATATGTTCAGGAGACTTGCTTGAACTATATTACCAAAAAAGCATTAAATGTGGGGAGTGCCGGGGTACATCTTGTGTATAACATTTAGAATTTGGAAGAGTGTGTCTGTGCACTGCCAGTGACCTGGCCAAAGAGGGCACGAAAGAGCTGAAACTGGATCATAAAATCAAAACTGTTCCGAACAGGGGCCCTCAGAATACGTTTGGCTCAGCCCAGGGCCCCCAAAATCCTTAGGATGTCCCTGGCACACAGCACGTGCTGTGTCTGCATGCGCTGAATTAGTCAGTCACAGGAGCTGAACTGGAAGCTAAATTCAGTCTTGACAATCTCTTAATAACAATCCCGCAATATACCGGACTTACAAGCAATTGTGTCCCTTCTGAACGGATGAGCTAGAGGTCATTCTTCGTGATAAGATTTTTTTTGTTCCAAAAAACCATGTACATTACATGTAAAATTTTCAAAAATATTGGCTAAAATGTCAGATTTGAGAAAAGGTTCTGAAAGGAACCACCCAAATAGTTCAAAGGGCCTGATTCACAAAGGCAAATTTATTTACACTTTTGTGTAAGTTTACAATTGTTTGGCATTCACAAAGGGATTTAAGAGTAGTATCTTTATGAGTGATGAGTCCCCGCACATAAAAAAGCTACTACTCGTAAATCGCTTTATGAGTAGCAAACAACCCTAGCTTACACGGGTGTAAGTATACCTTTCCGAATCAGGCCCTTTGTGTTTGGCAGACCCTCTGGAGCATTTCTTTACCGCGGAACCAAATCACGTAAGTGTGCATAAAAAATATATGTCACGAACTCATGGCTGCTTTTGGAGCACGGAGCATGAAGGCAGCTCCCTACCTCTTTCCTTCAAAGCATCTTCCAATGTAAATCAATTCGGGGTAACAAGCGGTAGCCACTCTCCTCTGGCTTGCTCTTTGGTTACCCTGGTCAAGGCCGGACTGGGAACCCAAAGCAGCCCTGGCAATTTTCTCAGACCAGCACCTTGGGAAGCACTGCCTGGCCCTGGGATGGAGGCTGCAAACGCTTGCTTGCTGCTTCTGTGACTGGTTGCTGCTATTGCAGCACTGCTGCAAAACCGGCCCACAGTAACAAAACCGGCCCCCACAGCTGCAGAACCGGCCCCCACACTTCTAGCCTCCCGGGGAAACACCCAATGCCTGCTTCTGCCAGTCCGGTCCTGACCCTGGTACTGTCCTTGCTAGCCCTGTCAGCCTGCTGTTGGAACAGAAAGTAAAGAGGACATTTAAAGCCCTGCTAACGTTCTGTACTTGCTACCACTTGCTCTTATCCTAGCCACAGAAGCTAAGTAGCTGAAGGTGACAGTCGTGTGACATTCCTGGGATCCAAGGGTGCATCATGACACTTACCCAAACTTTGGAATTTTGATGATCCGACCTCCAGGGGTTTCCCTGTGTCCCTAATAGCCAATCCAGGTGTGGTGCTTGGTTGGGGCTCATGGCCCACTGCGGGGATCGTTACCCTCCATCATGTGCTGGTTCAGGGGGCCCTCAAGTCCTTTGAGGCACTTGGCTCGGTCTACTGCCTCGCCAATACTGGTGGTACCTCCAGCTGCGTCACTCTCTCGCCTGCCGCCTGGACCCTCGGCCCTGGACCCTTTTGGCCTCCCCAGTGGTCTCCTATCTTAAGTCGTGGGGATGCTCCAGGGGGTGTTGTCCGGCTTTTACAGCCTCCTGACCCGTCATTTGTATTCTTTGCCCCTGTTGGACAGCCTGTGCACCAAGTGGCAGCCTAGCCCCCAGGTGAACTATGAGCCGGAGGACTAGGCAGAAATGCTGGATGCTCTGGGCCGTGCCTTTTTTAATTGTTCCATGACTGGCTCTGGCCCCCAACGAAGCTCTTCCGGCAAGGTTGCTGCCCCACTCCAAGTGTTGGCACTGCGACGATGCACTCTGTGACGTGGTCCACATCCTCTGTGACTACTCCACTGTCTGGCCCTTCTGGGGGGCGGTTGATGCCATGCAGAGTGAGGTCTTGGTGATCCCTGTGCCATTAGCTCGACTCTTGATCCTCCTCCACAATCTCATGGACTCTCCCACCCTGTCTCGCCACGAATGCCGGGCGATCCATATGGCGCTTGCAACAGTGAAGAACTGCCTTCGCTGGTGATCCAGCGCTATCAATAAAATTTCTTCTCCTATATACTTTGGACATCCAGGTACAAATATCCCTCAATAAACACAGACTATATCCATATGACGGTGGGGCCCATAACACCGCATATACATTCACTCTCTCATATATTCCCTGGATCTCATTCCGTCCTTACCTAGGAGAAAAACAGTAGAACGATTCGCTGGAAGGAGACGGGATACCTTTTTAAAACGACATAATACTTTTCATTACTTTTAAGGTATTCCGCTCATTGGTCGATGGACCAACTAGTAGGAATCAGTTGATGGTGATTAAGACCAGCTCAATCACAATAAACCTTTTAAACATTTACATTTATTATTGAGCTAAAGAATCACTGACTCAGAGTTTTTAAAGATAATAAAGTTTTATATAAATTTTATAAGCATGAATAAGTTTCAGATTTATTATTTAGGTTATTACATTTAGCATCATTATAAGAAATAATTGAAATTGCAATGCATACCTATTAGATGGAAAATAAAGTTCGTCACAGCAAGAACTCCCAAAGATCTATCTATCTGTTCTGGAAAACAGGCCTTCTCGTTCCTTTCCCCTTCAGTATTTTAATAATAAAAGTCTAATAGTTCTAAATGGAAAATCTATTAAGAGTAAAAAGGTTCTCCAAAAGCAGCATCTCGTGCTCAATCAAAAATATAAAATAGCAGCAGCAGCATCAGCTCGTCAGCCATTAGTAGCAGCAACTAAAACAGCAGTCAGCAGCTAACCCCTCCCCTCTAAGAGTAGGTCTTCTTATACCCTAAATCTAGCTTACTAAGTGAAAATGTTACATCTTTATGGCGAGATTCTCTCTAATTGGTCCATTCGGGTCAGTATACATCTTATTATCAATATCCTTGTTCCAACCAGTTCTTTGTGGAAAGTTCATACTTCTGTCGTTTCTCACGGGTTCATGACATTACCCATCCGCTCTTGCAGTTCAAACTGTTTCATTTTCTGATACTTTTAGGTTCAACAGTTCTTTGTCTATTCATTTATTCATTGCGACTTCTCACGCTTTTCAATGTTCCTTTTTGGCACACGTTTATTCAATAAGGTCATTGCAGCCTTCCCCACGCTTCCATCCTAGGCTTTGGAATGATCACATGATCCCTCTTGTTCACGGCCTTTCTCTCTTTTCATACCCCACTCGCGCCTGCGTATTCTAGCTCATGGCGGCCATTTTATATTGCGGCTCAACAGGCCTAAGCGCACTATTATAAAGATAAACAAAACATAGTTAAGAATAAAGAATATAAACCCTTTCGTTTCCCTCCCGTCATTCTACGTACCCCAATTAGGTATTACCTAGCAAAAGCGACATATAAAGCCATCCCTTACTTACCAATGCTTTATTTTGCCACTACACAGTTTATTTCCAAGCACAAATCATGCATTTTATTATTCTATTAGTACGCAAATATTAGACTTATGTTATCCACGTCAACAAGTGTAAGTAAATCAGTTTGCACATAAATAGCGTGTTACCTTTAACCCTTTACATGTAACATACATGGTTGGTTATTTACTAAGACGAACTTGTGTGTTAATTATTTTACGTAAATATTAGGAGGTTAACATTTTTCATTTACCCTGCTCCATCAACTCCCCCCTTTGGTGATTTTTAATATCACCACAAAACCCATGTTACACAATTCTATCCGACAGCATATTTCTTTGTCCATTTGTTTTGTTAGTTTACACAATTGTATCCCTTTCAACTTGTCTCTTTGTTTTCTTATACATGTTCTCTTTTATTTCTTCTAGCTCTATTTCACCCATTTCTCTTTCTCTCTCTTTGTTTATCTTATTTTCTTTTTCTATTTTATTCTGTCTTTTTCTTCTCTTTATACATGTAATTATTAGCTTCAGTACTAAAATTATTACAATTATCATGGTGGCTACTATTATGACTTTCCCTATTATTAATCCACTCATTCTAGTAAACCGATTTATTACAGAAGAAAAACTCTTACCAAGTTTTCCAAATGCATTTTCAACCTCCAGTGGAACAAGTTCTTTGTGCAAATTTGTAATATTCTTTATATACTTTTGTATATTTTCACTTTTATCTGGAATGTAAGTGCAACAATGTTGAACTTTCAGCATTCCACAGACTCCACCCTCTTTTGCCAAAAGAATGTCAAGGGCAAGTCGATTTTGCATCACCATAGCTCTCATGGCAACCATTTCGGTATTCACCATCAAGAACCCTCCAGGAGTATCCGTAGATAAACGATCTACTACTGTGGACAACTTCCGAATTTTAAATGCATTCAAAGATATTTCCACTGCTGGTATCAATGCTCCAAAAATATCACCTACTATTTCTGAAAAACTTTCCCTTTTTCTACGTGTAAATGTCTTTATCATTTCGTGTGCTCCCTTTTCTGCTCTATCCACATGAAAAATCTTTGGAAAGACCAGGCCTAAATAACATGACCCATACCAATGGTCCGGCAACCTGTAATAAGCTCTGTTACCGCAAATATAATAGATCCCAGGAAATATTGGAATTTTTCCCCCTTTGAATCCCCAGCCACCTAAAATTTTATAATTGTCATGGCAATCACTGGAACCCACGAAATAATTGTCATATCTTGTTCTATTTCTTCTAATGCACAACCTTCCCTGTTGGGGCCAATCCAGAGTCATAGCTGCATTTGTCTTTTTCTTGTCATTATTTTCTTCCTCAAATGCCCAAAGAGGTGTTTTTGTCTCTTCTATCACTTTTCTTTGAAATTTCGCTCTTCTATCCTCAACCATTTCTAAAAATACCTTTTCTTCCTTCTTTAACTCACAGGTAAGGTTGTTTTTAACTATCTCATCTAATGTTAGAGTCTTATCTTCTATGAAAAATTCACCAAATGTTTTTGCCTCTTTCACTTTGTTTAGTTCTGTAACTACAGGAATCTTTGCAAAAATCTTATCTATATTAGTGTAATAATATTCTAATTTTCCTGTCTTATAAAATAAACTTGCTAAAACACTACGGGGCATATTAGCAAGAAGAGGCGATAATCATCGCTAACCCTGCTTAGCGTGATTTATTTTATCGCCGGCTATCGCTGGAATATATCGCCACGCTAACGCTGTATTAGCGACATTTAGCGCTATGGCGATAAATATTCCAGCGATAGCGGGAGGGAAGGCCAACATCGCGACAAAACCAGCGATGTTGCATGGGGGAGGTGGAAAACCTTGCTGATACGACCCTGTGGTCGTATCAGCATAATCCACCCCCCATGTAATGTATGGCTAAGTCAGGAAAATAGCAGGTGATAAAAAAATGGCGATGGCCCCGGTTAGCGCGACTTTTCACGTCGCTAACCGGGGTCAGGGACTCCTTGCTAATAGGTGATAGGCCTGTTAGCGTCTGTTTACAGGGTATGTTGGTCGGGAATGCCTACTTTGCATGTCATTAGCGATAAACATCGCTGACATGCAAAGCGGCACCCAAACCGATCGCTTTCGTCAGAAAGTTGTCGCTAACTGCTGTTAGCGACAGCTTGCTGATAGGGCGATAGATTTATCGCCGCTTTAGCGGCAAAAAGTGCCGCTAAAGCGGCGATAAATCGCTTGCTAATATGCCCCTACATGTTATTCCATACATCAAAGGAAGGTGATGATAGGTCACACCCTCTGCAACAGATGCAGGCAATTGCATACAAACATAACAATCTCTAACATCCATTGTTTCTACATACTCATATAATAATTTAGTAAAAACATTCTTTGAAAAATCTGTTATTAATTTGTCTTTATGTAATTCTGCACTACTTTTTAATATAGCTGTTTCTTGAATGTTAGCTCCTTTTTCTTTCTCTGTGTGATTAGACGTTTCTTCTACAGCTAAGCTAATTGGAATGGTGATTGCTAAAATCACCCATACTGTCATTAATAATCCTGTACAAAAGAAGCACATCTTACACCACCTGCTTAAGAACTCACATCTACATTTTCTATCTTTAGTATCTTCCATTTTGTTCTATAACCTATTTATATTATGCATAAGAAAAATGTGTCACTACACCTCAGAAATGACCTCTTAGCCACTCTGCACTCTATTTTTGTCTTTGTTTGGTACTTTCTTTTAATTATTTTCAGAACTCTTTCTTTGTCAAATCCAGTTTTCGTCAATTCCGGTAGAAATTCGTTCAACTTTCTTCAAGTTTGTTGCACTTCACCTTCACCCATTAAGTTGCAGCTTTGTTCTGGGTTTTCGTGAGTGATCTCTTCTTCTTTGATATCAGTCAAGGCAATGTACAGCCACTCAGGCGATTTATACTTCCGATTTACTTTCTTTATTCTTTTTGTTTTCTGCAAGTGTTTTCCACCTTGTTTTTCTTGTTCTTTTTGACTTGTTATTTCATTTACTTGTTCTGCACTTTTTCCATCTAGCCTTATGATCCTGTACCTCAATTTTCTAACGTCGTTGGGCCAATTGTCTCCTTTTCTTGGCCTTTTTGGTTCACTTTTTTTTTCATCTCTTTCTGTTCTCCAAGTTCTCTTTCTTGATTCTAGTTTCTTGTTTCTTTCTTCTCCACTTTCTTCTGACTCTGGGGCATATTAGCAAGAAGAGGCGATAATCATCGCTAACCCTGCTTAGCGTGATTTTTTTTATCGCCGGCTATCGCTGGAATATATCGCCACGCTAACGCTGTATTAGCGACATTTAGCGCTATGGCGATGAATATTCCAGCGATAGCGGGGGAAATGGGCCAACATCGCTGAAAAACCAGCGATGTTGCATGGAGAAGGAAGAACACCTTGCTGATACGACCCTGTGGTCGTATCAGCATAATCCACCCCCATGTTAGGTATGGCTAACACCTGCTAATTGCAGGTGTTAAATAAATGGCGATGACCTCGGTTAGCGCGACTTTTCACGTCGCTAACTGGGGCCATGGCCACCTTGCTAATAGGCGATAGGCCTGTTAGCGAATGTTTCCCAGGTTTGTTCGTCGGGAACGCCCACTTTGCATGTCATTAGCGATAAATATCGCTGACATGCAAAGCGGTAAAAAAACGGGCGCTAATGCCCGCAAACTGTCGCTAACTGCTGTTAGAGACAGTTTGCTGATAGGGCGATATAAATATCGCCGCTTTAGCGGCAAAAAGTGCTGCTAAAGCGGCGATAGTGCCCTTGCTAATATGCCCCTCTGTATCAGTTCTTTCTTTATTGTCTCTTATCTTGAATTTTATGATTTCATTTCTTTCATCTATTTGTGGTTTCTCTCTTATTTTCCTTCGTTCACCTACTTCTGTCCCTCCTCGAGGTTCTTCCGAATTTGTGTCAATCTCTCTATCTGCTTCTAGATTTCCCTGTTCTTTTGTTCGCCGATCTGTCCCTATTGCTCCTCGGGGATCTTCCGATTTTTCTATCTTTCTATTTGAAGCTCTCCCTTCTTCGTCTATTAATATTATCTCCGAAGGATTTTTGCCACAACTTGTACTTGGTTGCTCACTATTACTGTCTTTTTGCTCAGTTTCTTCTTTTATGCTATCAATTTCCCAATTTCCTTTCAGATTTTCCTCACAATCCGAATGATCTGTATCAGATGCTGAACTGGTGTCTGATATTTCCAGATGTCGACTCACATGTCGATCTTCAAATTCTGGAACTTCAGCTATTTCCTCCACTCCTTCTGTCGTTGCACTTGTGGTTGTGTCTTCCAGATGTCGACTTACAGGTCGATCTTCAGGTTCTGGACCCTGTTCGTCTCTTCTTCTACGTCGGATGCTGAACTGGTATCCAATACTTCCAGATGTCGACTCACATGTCGATCTTCAGGTTCTGGAACTCTGATGGTGTGACTGGCATGTACCCAGTGTTTCACTCCTGCACATTTGACTGCAGTTGTTGTCACCAGGATCACCCGTCGTGGTTCGTCCCAGCGAGGAACCAAACAATTTCTTCTTCTGTGGACTTTTATTCGGACCCAATCTCCTGGATTCAAATCGTGAGCTGGTTTTCTTTCAAGAGTGGTCGCATCCGGTCTAACCTGATGAAACACAGAACGTACCACATCAGCCAATCCTTTGCAATAATCCAGCACCAGATCATAGGTTATAGTCAGTAGTTTGTTGACAGGTACATGTGCTTGTCTCATTTCTCGTCCCATAATTATCTCGTGGGGACTGAGTCCTGTTTTTCTTTCCGGTATACTTCTGATTGTCATTAAGACTAATGGCAAGGCATCTGGCCATTTCAGTCCTGTGGCTTGACACATTTTA
Source organism: Calotriton arnoldi (assembly GCA_963921515.1). Classification (NCBI taxonomy): domain Eukaryota; kingdom Metazoa; phylum Chordata; class Amphibia; order Caudata; family Salamandridae; genus Calotriton; species Calotriton arnoldi. The sequence goes on from CAWUFW010000655.1 coordinate 1,740,408, forward strand.
CCTAGCCTGTTCTTAATTGTTCCATTCACTTGCTCTACTATTCCAGAAGCCTCTGGTCTGTATGCACAATGCAGTTTCCGTTTAATACTAAGTGCTTCACAAATCAGTTTTATCAATTCGTTTTGGAAATGCGTTCCTCTATCTGTTTCAATCGTTACTGGAAAACCATACCTTGGAATGAATTCTCGCAGCATAAGTTTTGCTACCGTGATTCCATTATTCCTTCTGGTCGGGTATGCTTCCACCCAACGGGAAAACAAACAGACGACTACAAGGACATACCTTAGTCTATTGCTCGGAGGCATTTCTATGAAATCCATTTGCATTCTCGTGAACGGACCTCCTTCTCGTCCTATTGTTCCTAGACTCACTACTGTCTTTCTTCCTGGATTTAACTGTTGACAAATAAGACATCTTTGACAAAGACTCTCAGCTATGGCTCTGAATTTTGGATTATACCATGTTTGTCTAAAAAGTCTGATAATTGAATCTCTCCCAATATGAGCTTGTCCATGGTACATCCGTGCCATGTCAGAAATCATGCTATCAGGCATAACTGGTCTTTCATCCCTGTAAACCCAAACATCATTATCCTCATGTTTTCTACATCCTGCTTTTATCCAGGTATCTTTTTCCTCATTATCTGCTGCTTCCTGTAACTGTCTCACCTCATCCCATGTCTCAACAGGGTTAGTAAAAAGCAAAGTACATGAAATATGCTCTCTTTCTCGGTTCCTGTTCAAAGAGACCACATTCTTTGCACAGTACTGTGCAATTTCATCAGCAAACTTATTGCCGACAGTTATGTAGTCTTCCCCATTTTTATGTGCATTGCACTTCACCACAGCAATTTGTTTAGGCAGCTGTATCGCCTCAAGCAACTTTTTCACAAAATCACCATTTCTAATCGGTGTTCCTGCAGACGTCAAGAAACCTCTCTGTGACCAAATCTGACCAAAATCATGGACAACCCCAAAGCCGTATTGGCTATCTGTAATTACTGTGATCCGTACATTCTTTCCCAACTTGCATGCTTGAATCAGAGCAATCAATTCTGCTACCTGGGCAGAACGTATCCCTTTCAAACAAGATGCTTCCATTACAGCAGCTACTGTGCAAACTGCATTCGCTGCACTTAGAACTCCATCATCTGTTCTCAAACATGAGCCATCCACAAACAGAATATAATCTGATTCCTTTAAAGGCTCATCCCGTATGTCGGGTCTCGGTTTTGTACAGTATTCAAGTACATTCAAACAATCATGATCAACTTCATCCATTTCAATCACACTCTCTTCATCTGGCAATGATGTCGAAGGATTCACATTCATGCATCTGTCAATGGTCACATCTGCACTCAAAATTACTTTTTCATACCTAGTCAGCGGACTATGTGTCATGTACTGAGTCTTGGTTCTTGTCAAGAGAATTTCCACAGAATGTGGGACATATACTCTCAGTGGATATCCCATCACTATTCACTATGCCTTCACTCTGTTCCAGACTTACACAAGTAGCAGCAACTGCTTTCAAACATCCAGGCAATGCTTTCGCTACAGGGTCTAAAACAGCTGAAAAATATGCAATGGGTCTTTTCATGTTTCTGTGTCTCTGCACCAATACTGAAAACGCACACCCATCTCTTTCACTGCAATACAACTCAAAGTCTTTGTCATAGTCAGGCATTCCCAATGCCGGAGCTTCACACAATTTCTTTTTCAGTTCTTTGAATGCTCTCATTTCCTCATCATTCATTTCAAAAGGATCTTTAACATCCTTCTTTGTCAATTTCTGTAACGGTTTTGCAATTAGTGAAAATCCACTTATCCATTGTCGACAATATCCAACCATTCCCAGGAACATTCTTACCTCTCTTTGTGTCATTGGAGCTCTCATTCCTTGAATTATTTTTATTCTTTCAGTTGTTACTTTTCGCACTCCTTTTTCAATCTTATGCCCTAAATATTGGACTTCTTGTTGACAAAACTGCAATTTTGATGGGGACACTTTATGTCCTCTTTTTGCTAAATGATTCAGCAAAGCAATTGTATCATTGACACATGCTTCTTTCGTTTTTGATGCCACCAGTAGGTCATCAATATACTGAACCATCACTGACTTTTCTGGCATTTTTAAATCTTCCAAGGATTTCTTTAAAATCTGATTAAAAATCGAGGGGCTTTCTGTGTACCCCTGAGGAATTCGGCACCATGCCAAAATACGCTCTCCGAACCTGAACGCAAATAATGGCTGGCTATCTGGATGCAATGGAATAGAAAAAAATGCATGGCATAAATCAATAACTGTGTACCATTCTGCTTCACGTGGAAACTGGTATAGAATCACAGCAGGGTTCGGTACTATTGGGCAACAAGGCACAACAATTTTGTTTACCTTTCTCAAATCCTGTACAATTCTATATGTTCCATTCAGCTTTTTCAGTCCCATTATCGGTGAATTACATGGACTGCTCAGTATTTCTTTCAGAATTCCTTGTTCAATCATTTTATTTATTACGGGTGTTATTCCTTCAATTATTTCTGGTGTCAATTTATACTGGGGCGTATTTGGGTAACTTGTTCCTTCTTTTACAGAGATTTTAACAGGGTCTACTCCTTTCATTAACCCTATATCTTCTCCCGTAAAGTCCCACACTTCCTTTTTCACTGTTTCTTTCAGTTCAATTGGGATTTTCTCTACATCGAATACAGGAAACAAATCATTCACTTCTGGTTCTAAATTTACCATTGTCATTTTATACAATACATCTTCATCTGGGGTCTGAAATGCAATTCCATCTGGAGTACAATAGATGGTGCAGTTCATTTTGCAAAGTAGATCGCGTCCTAATAGGTTCACAGGACTGCAATCACACACCACAAATCGGTGCATTTCACTAAATGGTCCAATCTTTACCTCCACTAATTTAGTAAGAGGCGCCTTAATTTGCTGATTCGATACTCCTACTACTTGGATATGTTCACCTGAAAGAGGAAGGTTTGGAATTTCCACTGACCTAACAGTAGAACGGGCAGCTCCAGTGTCCACAAGGAATGTTACATTTGCACCATTCACTTCTCCATCCACAAATGGACCTGCTTGATCTACCTCTAGAGTTGCGCCAAGCACGCACTCTTCCTCCTCTCCTAGGCACCATCATAAACTTTCATCCGATTCATCACCATTAACCCTGGGCATAATACTTCGCTACGCTCACGGAGCATGCAAAGTTTGTGCTACTACGCACTACGCAAATTGCACGTAGCAGAGTAAAAAAAACTGTGCTAATTGATAAAGCAATTTTCAATGCTAAAATGCATATAACCAATTCACAAAAGTGAACTTTGACAATAAAATATCAAGCAATGAGAGAGGTGAGGATTTTGGGGTCCCCCCTAACCTAGGGGGAGGACCAAGCAGATGCCTTGAACACAAAAAGTATATCACGTGAACGATTCAGCGGTGGTCCCTTCCTCCTAGGACCACCCTAAGCACAGTTATGGGCAAAAATACAATCCCAACCAAAGGCTCTGCAAAGCATTATGGGACGAGATTAGCAGTGGGCAGTGAATATTATAGTGTGCAATATCAAAATAATTCTACAAAGAGCTGCAGTTCAACTAGTCGTTACTAGATGTCCCTCACGAGTCAAATGCAAAAGCATTGAAATTATTAATACATCAAGCTGCAGTTCCACTAGTCGTTACTAGATGTCCCTCACGAGTCAAATGCAAAAGCATTGAAACCCTTTCATGAAGCTTTTGCATTTGACTCGTGAGGGACATCTAGTAACGACTAGTGGAACTGCAGCTCTTTGTAGAATTATTTTGATATTGGATACTATAATATTCACTGCCCACTGCTAATCTCATCCCATAATGCTTTGCAGGGCCTTTGGTTGGGATTGTATTTTTGCCAATAACTGTGCTTGGGGTGGTCCTAAGAGGATGGGACCACCACTGAATCGTTCAAAAGATTTGCGTTTTGTTTTCAAGGCATCTGCTTGGTTCTCTCCCTAGGTTAGGGAGGATCCCAAAATCATCACCTCTCTCACTGCTTGTTAATTTATTGTTTTCACTTTTGTGAAATGACTATTTGCATTTTTAGCATATAAAGACCTGATCCCTGAAGGGCTGGGCCTGCGTCACTCTGGCTTGACCGGAGCCAGGCTGCGTCACTAAGGGTGAAGGAGGCTTGGAGACAGAGCCTCTCCTGTTTTGCCTATCCTAAGGGGTTGGGCCTTCGTTCCCTGGCTTGCCCCGGGCAAGGCTGACATCTCTGGGTGTGGTAGACAGGTCAGAGGGTTCTACCTGGGGGCCACTGGGTTTTCCTAAGGTGGAGGGGCTGGGCCTGTGACTCCTGGCTTGCCCGGGACCTGGCTGATGCTCTGAAGCTGGTGGGGTCCCAGCAAGGCTTTCCCTGCTGCTCGGACTGCGTGGAGCCAGCTAGAGCAGGCTTCGTGCATACATTGTTGCAGCTGAGGATCCATCCTGCTGGAGAGCAGACCTGTGGATACATCATTGCTGCTGAGGAGTCTTCCGTCTGGGAGCAGACTGCAAAGAAACACTGTTGCAGTGGAGACACCTTTCCTGCTGGAGAGCTGACTTTGTCGATACTTTGTTGCAAGCTGAGCACCTGCAAGCCCAGGCCGGGCTTTCTCTTCATTCCTGTTCGTGTGAGGCTGCTTTCTGTGCTGCTGGCAGAGAATACATCGTATCGGAGGCAGGGGGCCAGTCCCCCTGTCAGTGCCTGCTCCAGCGCAGGTGGGGGCTACAGGACGAGGTGCACACGTGCGGCTGCCTTTTGCGAGCGTGTCTGGCTTGCATTGTGACACCTGGCGGCTGCCTTAGTGTGTGAACACTTTTTCCTGCCCACGGAGGTAAGGCGGAGGCCTTTTTTCGTTTTTCTTGTGACTGCATTACATTAACAGACTTGAAGTGGCAGCTGCCTCTTCATTAGAACAAAACGCCGAGACTTGGCTCTCATTTCTTTTTGACTCACGCAGATGTACCTTTAGCTAGGAGCCATGACAACCTCTTCCAGGATGTCAGAGGCCTCTAGGGCATTTGATTTTATACCTAACTCAGTTCGAGTTGAGGTTGCAGAAGCGCATAGGAAGGAAAAAAATGTGCTCTTTATTGTTGAGGATGTCATCAAGAGAGAATGTGATATTGCAGAGCGTGCTATAGAATGTGTGCAAGACTTTTCGAATAGAGGTATTTTTGACATTACATTTGCCAGTGATTCCATTTGCCAAAGTTTCTTGCATAATGCACAGGCACGTCGTGATTGTGGGATTTTGCAGGGGCTCACATTTACGCCTATGTTTGCACCCAAGGAGGTTACGTTAGTAGTGCACATGTACAATCCCTACACTGATCCTCGCCTCATTGAAGTATTTTTGCAGCGATATTGTGCTACTATCAGAGGGGGTCAGAAAATTAAGAATATCTGTGGCATTTGGAATGGCAAGCGAAAATATGTTGTGACTTTTAAAGAAGACTCTAGTGGAGTGCGAGGCTTGGCTCACCCTCCACAGACTTTTGCACTTGGCGCTAACAAGGGCTTCCTAGTTTATTCTGGCCAACCCTTATTTTGCAGATTGTGTCAGCAATTTGGGCATGCAAAAGAACAGTGCTCAGGCTTGGTTTGTAGGAACTGTGGGGGTATGGATCACAAGGCACAGGAGTGTCGTGCCCCCAAAAAATGTAATCTGTGTGGAAGCGAAGATCATCTCTTTAAAGCATGTCCCAAAAGTAAGTTCTCATATGCGTCAGCTGTTGGTTCGCATGGCCACCCTACCCATACCACCCCTCCCGCTGCCTCTGCTCCTGCTCCATCATCTGCTGAGCCATCTACATCAGCGCAGGCGGACGTCACTGATTCAGACATTTTGGGTATATTTGAAGGCATGGAGATCCGCAAGTGTAGAGTGTCTGAGGGGGAGGAGGTGGAGGAGGAAGAGGGGGAATCTGAGACTGCGGTTGCCCCTTCTTCCCAACCTGAAGAGCCTGACCCTGAGCAAATCCAACAAGAATTAGAACAAGCAGACAAAGATAGACTTGAGGCAGAGCAAATGAAGCAAGCTATCCTGGACAAACGTGCACGCCGTGAGGGGGCAAAGCAAAGTGCCTCATCTACTCCTTGTCCTAATGTCCCAAACCTCAGCCTATCTGCTGAGCCTTCCTCTAGTGATCCTATGAATTTATCTAACTCTTTTATTCCCCACAGGTCATGAATCCGATCTGGCTGGCGCAGTCCGGGATCTGCGCAAAGTAGCGGAAGACACAGCTGCCTCTTTAGCCTCAGCTGTAGTGGTCTCTAGTGCAGACGCTGACATGGAGCATAGTGGGTGGACCACTTATAATACAAAAAAACGTAAAGTTTTTAAACAAGCGGTGGGCCCAGTTTCAAAAGTGAATACAAGACGGCGCGCATCCTCCTTGGACCGCCCACCAAGAAGGGGGAGGTTTGACCCCCTACTTAACCTCTCGGACTCCGAGGAGGGTATCGGGAATGTTGCTCAAGTTATAGAAGTGCACGATAGTCAGATTATTGATTTGGAGGCTTCACCTAATCTCGAGGCTTTGCTTTCAAAGGCTTCATTTGAAGGTCAAGACCAAGTCGCAGCTTCACAGTTTGCATGTGTTAATTCTGTTGTGGTACCTGAAGCACAAGATTTGTAACATGGCTGTTGTTTTACTTATTATACTCATGGCAGTAACAATTGCCACTTGTAACGTTAGAGGCATGAGTGGAGGATCCTTCATTATTGTAAAAATGTACAAGCGGATATCATCTGCTTACAAGAATGTCACTTAGGTTTTAAACCCAATTATTTTTCTTACCAATCCTTATGGCAAAAAGGACCCTCTGCATGGTCAGGAGGGGCCAATAAGAATGGCGGCGTTGTTATTCTTTTTCAGAATAAGCATTGGCAGATACTAGACGAGAAAATAATATCTCCAGGGAGAGGAGTTCTTCTGTCTGTACATATGGACGGAATCCCTTTAAAGATGTGTGGTTTATGCTCCAGCCAAAAAAACAGAACGTAAGCATTTGTTTTCACTAATCAAGCCTTTTTTAACGGGTTCAACGCCATTACTGTTAGTTGGCGACTTTAATTGCATCACACATGGTAAAGACAGGCAAGGGGTGCACACTGAGTACACTATGGATGTAACCTCAAAACTTTTAAAAGCACTCATCTATGACCTAGGCCTTTATGATACCCACAGGTAATTTTGTCCACCAGGGACAGGTTTTACATGGGAAGCAGACCATGGAGGAGTCAAATCGCGTATTGATTATATATTTGCATCCAAGCTGCTGTGTGCACAACATGGCGCCATCACACCTGTTTCCTTTTCAGATCATCACTTGGTGTCCACGTCACTCTCCGTTCCTGCCAGACCTCAAAGGAGTCCAGGCAAGTGGAAACTTAATTGTGCATTATTGGAAAAAGAAGAGATTTGTGTTAAATACACCAAGTGTTACTGTAAATGGGCGGCTCGCAAAAGTACCTTCCCTACACTCTATCAATGGTGGCGCTGGGTTAAACACCAAACGCGGATTTTCTTCCAAACACAGGGAAGGGTATTGCACAAGTTGGAGTGGCAGGATTTTCTTAAGTTACAAAAAGACGGGTTTTATTGCAACAATTAGGTGATGCAGGGAAAGATGTAAAGGAAGACATCAGATCACTTGAAACAGAAATGAATACATGGCTTAAAAGGAAAAGCAAAACTACCATTTTTCATTCCAGGGTGAAACATTATCAAGAAGATGAAAAATGTACAGCATTCTTTTTCGCAAGGCCGCTGTCTCTCATAAACTACTAACCACGCTTTTAAATGACAAAGGTGATAGAGTGAATGGGGTAGAACAATGCCAAAAAGTGGCCTATGCATTCTACTCAGCATTGTATGCCTCTCCAAGCACTCCTCCTCCCAAAGAAGACATAGAGTCATACTGTGAAGCCCTCCCAGAAAGTCTTACTGATGAACAAAGAAAGTTTTTGGGGGAACCTTTTGATGGTGAAGACTTTCTCGCAGCTTTGGGAGCAGCACCCAGGGGCTCTAGTCCTGGTTTGGATGGGTTACCGTGGGAGTTTTATAAAAAGTTTTGGGGTTTGCTTTGTAAAGATTTTATGGACATGATTGTACATAGTTTTGAACAGGATGCATTTACCACGGAGTTTTCCGCAGGACTCATCACCCTCCTCTATAAGAAAGGGGATGAAACATCTCTTCAGAACTGGCGCCCAATTTCTTTGCTTAACGTGGATTACAAACTGGTATCCAAAGTGTTAGCTCGTAGATTCCGCTTGTCCTGCGCACTAGTATTCACCAAGACCAAACATGTGCAATAAGGGGACGCACTCGTTGACAGTCTCACCATCATTCGAGATGTTCTCCATTACAACCAGGACAGAAACATCCCTTTGGGAATACTGAGTTTGGATTTTCGAAAAGCATTCGATAGTGTTTCACATGATTTTCTTTTTGCAGTGTTGTCCCATTTGCGGGTACCCCCAATATCATGCGAATGTTACAAATATTATACAAACAAGCAAGCAGCAAAGTCAGTATCAATGGTTTTCATACTGAGGCCTTTCAGATACATACAGGAGTACGACAAGGCTGCCCTTTGTCTCCAGCACTTTTTGTGTGTGCTTTGGAACCTTTCTTGTGTAAATTGCGAAGTGACAAGGTAATTAGAGGGGCGTTTGTACCCGGTGGTTCAGCCTCACAGGCCAAAGTCGTAGCATACATGGACGATGTTACCGTCCTATGCACCACTGCAGCATCAGCACGCAGAGCTCTTTTGCATGCTTCATTATTTTCGCCTGTTTCAGGTCTTGCACTGAATATGGAAAAAGTGTGTGTGTCACAGCTGGCCCCTGGGACAGGTTGGCAAATCTGCCTGTGAATACCACCACTGAACCTACAAAGATTTTGGGGCTTTATTTTGCGTCACAAGGGCATATTCAAAAGAACTGGGCAATACTGCATGACAAAATAGTACAGAAAATATCTATGTGGTCTACACGTAAACTCACATTGGAAGGCAAAGCATTGGTTATTAAGGCTGTCTTATTTCCGTTATTGCTTTACACTGCAATGATTTTTCCTCCCTCCCCTCAGGTGTTACAGAAATGTGTAAAAGTGCTTTTTACCTTTTATGGGGGTCAAAAATGGAAAAATTAAGTAGAGACAAAACCTGCAAGCATTGGAGAAATGGAGGGAAAGGTCTTCCGGATCTCAAAACCTTTTTGTATTCTAAATTATTTAGTCACATTATTTCCAGAACAGAGGAAGATATGTCAACCACTGCTAGCTGTTTTACTTGTTATTTTACGGGTTCCATGTTGAGAAAGTTTGGACTTTTTACCTCTTCCAATTTGCGGCCATTGGCTCAAACTGTTCCTCCTTTCTATATGGCCTTACAGACATTTTTGCACACAATGGACTTAACTGATCTTACCAGAGACATTTGTAAAGACTCTAAACGCTTGAAAAATGCTTTATCTTGTAGAGAAAAACCAGTCATTATAGGGTCTCTTTCAGAAAAGCAGTCACGTGCAGTTTGGCGTATGGTGGGACACAGAGATCTTGGTCACAGCCAAAAGGACATCGCCTGGATGAGCGCCCATGGATGCCTCCCGGTAAAGACATTTCAACATCGTAGAGGCCTCGCTCCCTCCGCACAGTGCCCAAGACCAACCTGTGCCAACGAAGAGACTGTGTATCATCTGCTTTGGGGTTGCCAGTATGCACAGGATTTCTGGACATTGCTTCAGCCTTTCTTGCTTCATATTGCGAACATTACCACTTTGACATTTGAGACTATCCTGTATGGCTGGACCTTGCCTACTTCCCGCTATCCAGCCGCCTGGAGACTTATTAACTGTGGGAAAGAATCCCTTTGGGAAGCAAGGAACCTTATGTTATATCTGCATAAGACTTTTGATTCAAAAACATGCAGAAACCTTTGCCTAGCGAAAATGAACACTTATGTGGCTGGAGACAGAGAACTTTTGGGGGATGATCAGGCTTTGGCCACATGGCAAGTACCTAAATGGAAAGAATGGGTTACTTGAATTTCTTGTTTTTCTTCTATTGTGCATGACCCCTGCCACCGGGGCATAAGAATTGGCACTTATATAGGTTTTTTATGACAACATAATCTATATCTAGGAAAAATGTAATTATGGACTTTGTTCTGTAACTCATGATCATATTATAAAAAATTTCTTTTTCCTGTATGTGTGCCTTTAAACAATAAAGGTTTTCAAAACAGCATATAAAGACAGAGATATTTATTTGGTCTTAACTTGCACTGTGCAAGATGCCTTTGGCAATTATTGTACAGTGCAGTCAAGCACACAGCTACGCACTACGCAATTTGCATAGCTACGTGTAGTTGAAAATATACTTCACGTAGCTACGTGAAGTGCTACTACGCAAACTACGCCCAGGCCTGTCGTAACCAATACTGAGATATGGCAGCTGCGCGCGGCAATTGTGTTACCTGCTCTCCTCCGTAGAATCCTGTTTCTGCACTGTATTTCTGTTGATTAACACTCTTGGGAAGTGGTGGTTGTGGCGCCTGACTTTGTTGGGTAACTACCTCACTCTGCACCTGTGGATTTAATGATTGATTTTCCGTATTAAGTTTTGGAGGAAATTTACACTCGTTTCTCCAATGCCCTAGCTTTCCGCAGTTGTGGCATGGCCACTTTTTCTTTGCCTCTTCTATGCTCATTTGTCCTTTTCCCTTGCCTATATTTGGTCTAAATCTAGTCGGTCCTGCTTCATTAACTGGATTACTCAAGTGAGCTTCTTGCTTATCTGCAACTTTCACTTGTGCCCACATTGCTTTCTCTTTCAATTTACGCTGTCTACTCTCAATGTCATCACTGCAATATTTAGCATACCTCAAAACTTCGTCAACTGTACTATTCTGCCAACAAATCATATGCTGTTTAATCATTTCACTTATCTCCGGTTTTAACCCATACACAAATCTATATACAAAATGACTCATATCCTTCTCATTTAGTGTCTCATAGCCACTATACTGTTTAAAAACTAACAGTAGCCTCTCATAGTAGGCATGTACTGATTCTTTACTTTCCTGCATGGTTCTGTCTATTTTTACCCAATCCGTTTCTTTGGGTGGAATCTTATTCTTCAAAAAGGTAATTACTTGATCATATTTCCTCATCACTTCTGGTCCTGGCGCTCCTGTTTTAGCATCCCTTGGATATTCTACAGTTGGCCAATCAATAGTAATCTTACATTCTGTCCACAAATCAGCTGGTACTACTATATCAAACAATCCATCCAAATCTATCCACAACACCTTTGAAACCTTAACAAATCTCTCCACTTGCCTGTACCATTCTACTGGCTTCTCTCTCAATTTTGGGAAGTCATTTGTAAATGACAGTATATCCTGTCTAGACCATGGAACATGCACATAACTACCTCCTGGAGTTTCTCTCATCGGGTACTCCCTTACAATTGGTTCCTTGTCTGTCACCGCAAAAGCCAAAGACGCTGTATCTGTTATTTTCTCATTCTTTTTAGTCCATCTGCTTCTCCATCTATCCACATCACCCCATTTTCTCAGCAAAACAATTAATTCTTTTATTTGGGTCAATCGTCCTGATGTGTTCAAATTCTCTATATCTTTCTCGCAAAAATCTACTCTATATGGTTTCTGCAACGTTCTCACTTTTACAAATTCTACTCCTAGTTCATTCGCTGTTTCTTCGAATTTGTCATGTAAATTTCTAGCTCTCCATGTAATGCTCTTACACAAGAACATAATCTCGTCATCCTGATAACTTTTCAGTTTTTCTGTGCCAATCGTCCCTAAGATCAATTCTTCCATGTCTATTTTTAACCTAATTACATCTAATGGTTTTGATTCTGTCTCTTTCATTTTTAGAGTTTTCATCCATTCATTCAATTCATCTGGAGTCGGACCTACAGGCGTACTATTTAATTCTATCCAATTTTTACTTCTTTCTGGTGTCTCTGATGCAGACTCAGTTACCATAGGTATTCTCCTGAACTCATTCTCATTTACCGTCAAATTAGTAGGTGGGCTTGGTCTATAGGTACTAACTAAATTGCTTACACCTTCATTGTCAAGTTCCATCCCTTCTCTCCTTCTTTGCAAATGTGAATTCATAGGAATGACTAAAGAATGCTCGTCAATTTTCTGATTCTCAAAAACTGGTATTACTGGACCTATCGTTACTGGTACAGTTACAGCTTCCATATTCATCGTTAATTCTCTTATCTTCTCAGTTAATTCTCTTGTGGTTTTTGCTAATTCAGTTGTATTGTCACTTTCTATCTTCTCATTTTGTGGAGTTTTCAATTGATCTTGTGACCTATTTATCTCATATCCTCGTTCGGGATTTTTATTCCTCCCAGTTTCCATTGGCGGTGCATTAGGTGTCACCACCGCAGAATTCTGTTGGTATGGAGGTGGGTTTCTGTTTAAAATATCTTCCAGCAATTCATCTTCCGTCTCACTACCACCATACCCATACTTTTCAATAACCACATGTTTCTTTTTCTCTGTACACTTTCTCTTTGCTTCTTCCTCAACTGTAAAAGCTGGAAACAAACCTCCTGTCATATTCGCATATCGCCAACGCTTTATTCTGTCCTCATGGTTCACTCCCCATAACCTTCCGGGCACAAACTCATGATTCTTTAATCCTCGGAATCTCTCTCGTTCATACATCTCATCTTCCCATTCACTTAAAGCTTCAAACTGTGTCGGTCTAGGTTTAGGTTCTAACATTGTCATCTTCTCTCTCAAATTCCGAAGTACAGCTACACTAAATGAACCATTCTCAGGAAAAGCCAATGCTCCATCATTCTTAGTATATTTTGTCCAATTCTCTAACCATATGCATGTATGATATCCGTACTTCAGCATCATATGTGAAGCTGGTGATTTCGGCGGAGGAATTACTTGTCCCTCTCTAGTCACTACCTTTTTGTCTTTCTTAAAGAAGTTCTTAACTTTCGATATCCACGACGTTTTCTCTCTACCATACTCATAATAAGCCATTATTCACAATCTCTTTCTCTTCTCAGAAGTCCGCAATTCAACACTGTTCTCTATACGTTACTCCAACCAATCCTAGCGCGACTCACACCAACGCTCCAATCCTAAGCTTCCACGTCACTGATCTATCCGACCAATCCTAGCGCGACTCACACCAACGCTCCAATCAGAGCGGTTTCTGTTAACAGCGCACTGTCCAGTCCCAGCGCGGCTTTTGTCTACGTCAGTTCTGCTCCTATTTCTGTATGACTACCGCACTGTCCAATCCCAGCGCGGCTTTTGTCTGTCAGTTCTGCTCCTGACCCCTCCTTTACAAAATGTATCTGCAATTTATTTTTCAACAGTTCTTCGTTAGTTACAACATTAAAAACACATTTCCATTGTCTGATTTCGCTAAACAAAAGTGACAGTATATTCTAGCTCGCAAGAATACAGTTTCGTTCGATAAGTGTAGCACTTCCCTCTACCTTACCCTTCTTTCAAGCAAGGGGTAAACCTGTTTCTCTGGGGATAAAACACATGTGGAGACTACACTGCTCCTGAGAATTAAGGCCAGAGTTTCACAAGAAAACCGGTTGCTATTTCACTCACACACCTTTTATACGGAAAATGTCCCTATCATAACACAACCTGTGTTATCACCAATATGAACTCAGACAATGCACTATTCCATGTGACTTCTCTTGCCACACGTGTTCCACTTCCTACTTCCCGGAAGCGTTAAAACTTCGACTTACATATAACATAACGCGACTCAACATAAAGTGTTAGACATGAAATAACCAACAATCAATAATCAATAATCCATAATCAATAATCACCAAACTAATCTATAGTAACCATAACTCTGCTACCAAGAAATCTGATCCAGCGCTATCAATAAAATTTCTTCTCCTATATACTTTGGACATCCAGGTACAAATATCCCTCAATAAACACAGACTATAGCCATATGACGGTGGGGCCCATAACACCGCATATACATTCACTCTCTCATATATTCCCTGGATCTCATTCCGTCCTTACCTAGGAGAAAAACATTAGAACGATTCGCTGGAAGGAGACGGGATACCTTTTTAAAACAACATAATACTTTTCATTACTTTTAAGGTATTCCGCTCATTGGTCGATGGACCAACTAGTAGGAATCAGTTGATGGTGATTAAGACCAGCTCAATCACAATAAACCTTTTAAACATTTACATTTATTATTGAGCTAAAGAATCACTGACTCAGAGTTTTTAAAGATAATAAAGTTTTATATAAATTTTATAAGCATGAATAAGTTTCAGATTTATTATTTAGGTTATTACATTTAGCATCATTATAAGAAATAATTGAAATTGCAATGCATACCTATTAGATGGAAAATAAAGTTCGTCACAGCAAGAACTCCCAAAGATCTATCTATCTGTTCTGGAAAACAGGCCTTCTCGTTCCTTTCCCCTTCAGTATTTTAATAATAAAAGTCTAATAGTTCTAAATGGAAAATCTATTAAGAGTAAAAAGGTCCTCCAAAAGCAGCATTTCGTGCTCAATCAAAAATATAAAATAGCAGCAGCAGCAGCAGCATCAGCTCGTCAGCCATCAGTAGCAGCAACTAAAACAGCAGTCAGCAGCTAACCCCTCCCCTCTAAGAGTAGGTCTTCTTATACCCTAAATCTAGCTTACTAAGTGAAAATGTTACATCTTTATGGCGAGATTCTCTCTAATTGGTCCATTCGGGTCAGTATACATCTTATTATCAATATCCTTGTTCCAACCAGTTCTTTGTGGAAAGTTCATACTTCTGTCGTTTCTCACGGGTTCATGACATTACCCATCCGCTCTTGCAGTTCAAACTGTATCATTTTCTGATACTTTTAGGTTCAACAGTTTTGTCTATTCATTTATTCATTGCGACTTCTCACGCTTTTCAATGTTCCTTTTTGGCACACGTTTATTCAATAAGGTCATTGCAGCCTTGACCACGCTTCCATCCTAGGCTTTGGAACGATCACATGATCCCTCTTGTTCACGGCCTTTCTCTCTTTTCATACCCCACTCACGCCTGCGTATTCTAGCTCATGGCGGCCATTTTATATTGCGGCTCAACAGGCCTAAGCGCACTATTATAAAGATAAACAAAACCTAGTTAAGAATAAAGAATATAAACCCTTTCGTTTCCCTCCCGTCATTCTACGTACCCCAATTAGGTATTACCTAGCAAAAGTGACATATAAAGCCATCCCTTACTTACCAATGCTTTATTTTGCCACTACACAGTTTATTTCCAAGCACAAATCATGCATTTTATTATTCTACTATTACGCAAATATTAGACTTATGTTATCCACGTCAACAAGTGTAAGTAAATTAGTTTGCACATAAATAGCGTGTTACCTTTAACCCTTTACATGTAACATACATGGTTGGTTATTTACTAAGACGAACTTGTGTGTTAATTATTTTACGTAAATATTAGGAGGTTAAAATTTTTCATTTACCCTGCTCCATCACTGGCGTTGGCGCTCCCCCCCTCAAGCATGAGGAGTGGCTCTCAGCCATGTACCAGACGGCCCCGTATGAGCAAGTCATTTATAACTTACAGAACGAGGTGGAGACCTTCCTCCATATCATTGTGCCTTTCTTGCAAGACGACAGGCGATGAGTGCTGGTTGAATGGTGGGTGGGTGTACTGGGCTTTTGTGGTCCCTCGAGCTTTGGTCCTACCCCCGCAGACCATTTCATGGGTTACTGCCATCGTCGCAGGTCTATCTAAGGGCCTCCCATCTCCTGGTGCCCCCTCCTCACCCTTTCCTCCTACTTCACCCCCCTCTTCACCCTCATTGTTTCATCCTTTCCTCTATTCTCCTCCCTCACTCAAATACTCTTCCTACTCTCTTGCTATTCTCTTTCCCTCACTCTCCTCTCGCCCCTGCCCCGACTCCCCCCCTGTTTTCCCCTTGTACCCAGTTTGCCTGCTGGCCATTGGATGGTCCAGGGTTTGACGTTGCTGCAGTGCTGTGTCCCACTTGTATACCATGTGCGCCCAGGTGCTCGCCGGCTTCTGCGGGCTGCCTCTGGATTGCATTGACTGATGTACCCTGTTGATCTGATCTCATTCCCTGTTGAGCTCAAATAAAGAAATGTGAAACAAAACACACAAAAAAGAACAACACAGATGTCCCCCCCGAAGAATCCGCACAGATTCAATGCTCACTTATCGACTGGCCACGCCCTGAGTTCATGTCTGAAGCATGATTTTCATCTTACATCATAATTGTGTTTTCCAATATTACAAAGAAAGAGTTCTCGGTTCTCTCTTTGTACCTTTTATTTATCTTTTTAAATGATTCCATTGGAAGTTTCCTAAGTGTGCCTTACTGTTCAGTTTCAGATTTTGCAGCATTTTGTAAACGCTTCAAATACCCCACCTGGTGCAGTCCCAGCTGGAGTGACTTTCTCCCAGTAAGCCGGAAGTGCAATAATATTCGACCTTGTTCCACATGAAAATATGAAAACAAACTGAAGTGTGTGGTAGAGGTCAGTAAGGGCCATGCTTTAAAGGAAGGCTCCAGATCCAAAGCAATCCCATTTTATTATCCCCACCGGAGGTCTAAGGGCATTCAGGGCCCGTTTCCCCCAGACCCTACCCAGGTAACTGTCTCCACTGCTGTTTGAGAACAAATTACACCTCTCTTTCGCCAGCCAGCGATGGCCTGCGACAGAGCATCGCAGTGGGTGAGATCCAAGCAGTTTCTCAATTGTGTGACCTAGAGGAGTTAGCAGAACATTGAGAACCATAAAAAGGGAGACTCACATGGTAAATTGAGTATCTTTTTAAATGATCCTCTCACATAAAACTGGAAAAACCTTTTCTCCAAGAAAAATATCAGAATTGTTCCTCTCCGAAAGATTTTGATCTCGTGACCTCAGGCTTGTAGGCTTGTGAAGCATTGCCATTCTGCACGGAGACATTTTACTTTGCCTTGAATAAATGACCAACAAAGGAGGATCCCCCAGAGCGCAGGCACCTATCGCTTCACGCTCTGACTAGTGCCATCAAGGATTTGGGCAGGGGTTTGAACCCGCAGTGAGGTCACTTGGCAAACAATTGGGAAGTACTTTTTCCTGGAGCTGAGCCCCCGTGAAGAACGTAAAAGAAGAAACGGAAAAAATATTCCTGGTCACTGACCAAACTCCTGGTGTTTATCTGGAAGACAAGCTGCTAATGTTCTCTCAGACTGTCAGTGATGTAAACACTCGGGGGCATATTCACAAGGAGCTATCGCCGAATTAACGGCACTTTATCGCAGCCAAAGTCGTGATAAATCTACCACCCATTCACAAGCCCGTGTTAACAGCCCACAGCACCAGTTTACCCGCGAAAGCAGCCGCAAAAAACATCGCCACAGAGGACCCTCTCAAATATCGCTAATGAGATGCAGAGTAGGCGTTCCCGGGACAAAAGCAGAGACAACAGCACACCTCAACATTCACAACGACCAGCCACATCCGCGATAAAAACACAAAACAGGCGATAATGCGTGTTAGCACCAGGAAATCTACACCTGCTCTGACCTGGTGTAAAGTCGGACGGCAGCCAACACCACAAAAGGGAGCACAGCCCAGGGCCACATCCGAAGGGCAACAGATGCCATGGAGCCACCCATCATGCGGCCCGGACACCCAAGAGGGCCACAACACCCACCGCCACCACCCCAGGACCCCATCCCACACCCGGAACACCCCCCCCGGGACCACCCCCAACCCTGGACTAAGAAATTGCACACCAACACCACGAATCCCAAAACAAACATTTTGCCTGATGTCTCACAAGCAGGAAAATAAACAGACATGCATGGCCAGAAAATGGAGAATAAGTCATACAGCAATGCAATCACCAACACAAAACACCATACAAACAAAAGCAGAAACAACCCTTAGGATGAGTCCTAGCTGCTCCTCACTGGACAATCCGTAGCACACAGCCTGGAAGACCAAATCCAAGAGAAGAAGGTGTGCCATGCGCCCAACAAAGGAAAGAGGGAGAGAGCGAGGGAGAGAGACGGAGTGAGATAGCACAAGCAGCGCAAGGCCGCTCGGGCACCTGGCTCCACATGCCAACATGTGTGTGTGCATCGCCATCCGTACACCATGAGCCCAAGGCCGTGTCCCAATCTCAGCGCCAAACCCACATCACATTCCGAAAACGAAAGTACTAGTCAGACAAACATCAGGGATGAATGCACCATTGTCCCAATGCAGAATGCGAGAGGACACCTGCACCTCTGACCTTGGTCCAGAACGCGCCTGGAACACCCTGATGCAATGGCAATGCATCAGGGTGCAAACACCCTGATGCAATGGCAGATGGGGACGACTCCCACACCACGCATTCCGCAAATGAACCATCCGACTCATCCACAGCCCACACATAGAAGCCCCTGCCTGTGGTACCCCCGCATGGGATGCCCTTGACACTCACGGAAACAGCAACCCATAACCCACAACGTTGCACACACATACGAATCATTGCTCAGAGCTGTGGCATATCCTCCACACAACTGCCGCACAACTGCCGCAGTCCAGAGTTCCTGTTCACGAGACGCACCAACGCAATGGCAGGCCATACCGGGCACATGCACAACCCCCGTCACGTGGAACAGTACCGTGCACGTATGCTGCATTTACTGGGCACACTGCCACTGGCAGTGCTGCGGATCAGTTACAGGCTCAGCTTCCGCATTGCCCACGTCACCTGCGTCCAGCCCTGGTTCCACTGCCGAACATGCACATTCGAGTGTCCCATGGATGTCTGCCTATCCAACACAACTGTTGATGAATTGGACTATGACTTGTGTCTGCGCCCCCTGTTGGATCACAAACAGGAGTGTAACAGAGACAGCCGTGCATGGGATGCCTTGACATACTGTGTATGTGTTGGTAGTTGTGCATGGGAGATTGCACAATTTCTCGTGTGCAGTGACCACATCGAGGCGCTCCCCTATTGGGCTGTGTTGCGGATCGGTGAGACGGCGTGGGCTGAGCACACCTGCCCGGACCACCAAATGGATTGGCCCACCCTGGTGTTCCTTGAACACGACAACAACGTACTATTGGAACACATTGCACATGAAGCTGCACGGGCATTCATGGACGAGTAACAACGTTCCTGCAGCCACATCCAATTGCCACCCACAGCACATGTCCCAACAACTTGTTGCATCGTGGGGATTGCTCACATATCCCGCCACAACAGAGGACACGTCTGCCTTCGGTCGGGCTCTGGATGCATGTGTGTGGAATAACGAGTGTGTACACACACCTGTGCAAGGCAACGCAGGTCCATGGTCGGAGCAACACAGCGTCGTCTGGCAACGTTGCCAATTCGGAAAACACTGCTGGGTGAGAGCACACACATGGCAATGTAGCAGGACATGTGAACCTGTCGGACCCTCACACCTGATCACTGTCGGCAGAGTAGACAATCGGCGCACCCCGGAGGCAGAGCACCATGCAGACCCCACGTGCAGTGAGTCGTGCCCCCTCACACGAGGCAATGTGCAGACGCCAAACAACACATGACTCATCCAGCAAGGCAAGGTGGGCTGTGAGCGTTGCCATCCGTGATTAATGTTGTCCATTTCAGCCCCACCATCAACTGAACCTCGACATGTACCCATGCTCCGTGTAAGTGTCTTAAGCATGTCCCTGCCTGTTGTGGCCGTTGCCTCGTCCGTACTGACACGCACATGCCAATAAAGCCTATGCCACTCCACTGGTGTCTAATTGTGAGGTGTGTTGTTTAGATTGTCCACTCATGTGCCACAATGAGCCTCGTCCCAACACAGGAAGGAACTGACTGACGCATGTGCAATGGGGGTGTGTCCCTTTGGCAAGCTCCGCCTCTGTGAGCCAGACATTGTTTTCGGATAGGTGCTGGACGACATGTGCACTTACATGACTCCAGCTATGTGTGTATGGTGTCCAACCTCTGACCATGTGGAGCAATGTCATACATCACAACAGAGTGTGTCCACACAGATGTGTGTAAGTCGGTCTGCGAAGTGAAGTTCTGCTGTCACACGTGGTGCGGGATACCGCTCCTGGCCTGCCACCGTTTTGGTCACTCCTACACACGACCCTATTCAACACATGGACGTGTGCCTACATTGAGGTGTTGTGAGATTGCTGTTGATGTGAAATGGGGACACAGCTAGTACTCACCTTCCCAGTCATCCAATTGGCCATGTGTCTCAGGGATAGAAATGCGCATAGTTGTCAGTTACCAGGGTGTACCTTCATGTGCAATCATCCTCCCCACATCCAGCCATACTTCCATATGTGAGTGAACATAGTGATGACACATCTGTGTGATTAAGAATGTTTTATTCACATTCAGGTGATTGACGGAGCTGGAGCTGTACCTGGCCATCCAAGCCCACATCACATGGAGGCCCAGTGGTGGGCCAACCAGAGTCCTTTGGGGAGTGCACAGTGATTGGGAAGAGGGAGAGTGCAGTCCGCAGCAGGATTGCTGAGGTATTGGCCAGCGGTGCAGAAATGGCAGTCCGTGTCGGGGTCCGGGTGTATATCGCAGGGTGTTCCGGAGGTCAGTAGGAGGTATTTCCCAGGGCATGATGCATAGGTCATGACCAGGCAGGGACAGGCCATATGGCGGTGATGGATGCTACTGCCTCCTTCCTCACACAGTAGTTCCCATCCCCTTCTCACTCCCCTGATACGGGTTCTGTGTCCGGTGTGTCCGGTGGGGTGATGGCTGCATCGCTGTGTGCCCCTGACACATCAGACTGCGTAGGTGATGGGGCAGCATCACAGTGTAACACGGACACATCAGGGGTCGGAGCTGTGTGTGTCGATGTTCCCGCTGCAGACATCTGGGAAGGGCTCAGTGGCAGCAATGGCAAGTTGGAGTACTGCAGGGCGTTGCTGTTCCCAGCCACTGCTCGCTGGTGTCCAGCCGTGGCGGACATCCTTCCAGCCTGCATCTGCTCCATGGAGTCCATTGCCCTCCGCATCTGTGCCAACTCTGTGCTGTCATGGCTGGTGTCTGTCTGACCAGACAGTGCTTGTATTAGACTCATGGCACCAGCGAGGTTAGCCAAGGTCTGTGGCGGAGCATGGTGCGTACAGGGGGTGTCCGATAGGGACTGTACTTGGTCCCTGATGGGACTCAGACAACCACGTATGGCATCAAGTTTGTCTGCCACGAGCTCGAAACCCACCCGCAGCTGATGAGCCAACTCCACCTGGCAACCCAACACACGCCGTTGGAATTCCATGTATTGGTCGGGGTGGTCCTGGGAGACAGCCGTGGTGGTGTGTTTCCTGCTGTGTGGTCTGTGCAGGTGGTGGGGTCACCTCAAGGCAGCTGGCCTGGCCTGCTCCTGGGGGTGGGGTGCAGAGGCTGTCCAACATGCGTTGGAGGGTGTCTTGACAGGTGTGCAGGTTGTCCTCTTCATCATCAATGGTGGGATGTGTGGTGTGCTCTGCAGGGGGTGTTGTTTGTCCCTCTGCAATGTAAAGGGGAGATGCAGGTTAACAGAGTTTCACATGTATGGTGATGATTTGCAGATGTATACATTCAGACTGCATGCCAATGTACATTGTGACTGTTTGGGGGGTGCTGGCTATTTGATGGCAGTCAGTGTGTTTTTCGACTACATGACGGATGTGTGGTAGTACCCGTACATTATCATCACAGTGTCAGGCAATGCCAGATGTGGGTGGACAGTTACTACGCACGAGCGGAACCTGTTGTGGGCTCTGTCATGTGGTGCTGGTGTTGCACTTTGTACCACATTGCCTTCATTGCTGATGTTCTGTGATTGCTATGTGTGTGTGCTGCATTGTGGGTGAGTTGCCCCTGCAGCTCTGATTTCGTGTAGCCTTCTCCCTTTGAGGCGGGGTGCCTTTGAATTGTGTGCTTTTCGGGGCCTGATTTGCTTTTGACTTGGGTCATGTGTGCTCGCGGACTGTTTTTGTGGCCTGGTGCATTGTTCGTCTGCTGCGTGTATTGTGAGGCATGGGTTGTGGGTGCACGTGGACACGTCGGAGTGTGACCTGCTCCTTTACGGATGTGATCCGCACTTGGCTACCTCCATGTTGCTTCGTGGGCCATGTCATTTTTTTGGGGCAGCTGCTGTGCTATCCAACATGCAGTGTTACTTGCATAGTCAGTGTGGGTCACGGAGCAGCTGCTTTGCTGGATTCACTATTTAAAAAAACAATGGTCCCTAGACAGTATTCTAGTACAATACAAATTAATATAGACTCAATCAGTACTATATTTCTGTCCAGCCGGACAGGTATTTAATATGCAATAAAAGTATAACATAAAGTAAGGGAAACAATCCAAGTGGGACACAGCCTGCGTCCTACTAACATGAACAGACAAACAACATTAAGTAAAGGGTTCAGGCAAAGAGAACGTGTCTGTATACAAATGTGATACAAATGAAACAGACAGAATATCGTAGAAACACCATTACATATTCAAACATAGAAGTTTAGTGAATGTATATGGTGTACATTTTGTCGACGGCGTTTCGATCCCTTGAATAAATAGAGGGATCATCTTCAGGATACTAGAGTTACATGCCTGTATGCAATAGACTGTAATTGCGTAAACCATAGAAAAATAGGGAGAAAGCAAAAAAACGAAGTTAAAAAGTTAAAGGGAAGCTGATAGTCCATACATACGTGCTCATGAGGTTATCTCGAATGAGATACCATCCGTGATGTGCGGTATTAATAAATACGATGGTGAAGAAGAGTTGGCCGTGTTTAGAGAAGGCAGTGTAAGAACTAACCCTGGGCATAATACTTCGCTACGCTCACGGAGCATGCAAAGTTTGTGCTACTACGCACTTTGCACAGTGAATAACTGTGCTAATTGACGTAGCGTAGCAAAATAAACACCTTCAAATGCTTTGATAAAGCAATTTTCTATGCTAAAAAGCATATAACCAATTCACAAAAATGAATTTTGACAATAAAATATCAAGCAATGAGAGAGGTGATGATTTTGGAGTCCCCCTAACCTAGGGGAGGACCAAGCAGATGCCTTGAACACAAAAAGCATATCATGTGAACGATTCAATGGTGGTCCCTTCCTCCTAGGACCACCCCAAGCACTGTTATGGGCAAAAATACAATCCCAACCAAAGGCCCTGCAAAGCATTATGGGACGAGATTAGCAGTGGGCAGTGAATATTATAGCTTCCAATATCAAAATAATTCTACAAAGAGCTGCAGTTCAACTAGTCGTTACTAGGTGTCCCTCACAGTCAAATGCAAAAGCATTGAAATTATTAATACATCAAGCTGCAGTTCCACTAGTCGTTACAAGATGTCCCTCACGAGTCAAATGCAAAAGTATTGAAAACCTTTCATGAGGCTTTTGCATTTGACTCGTGAGGGACATCTAGTAACGACTAGTGGAACTGCAGCTCTTTGTAGAATTATTTTGATATTGGATACTATAATATTCACTGCCCACTGCTAATCTCGTCCCATAATGCTTTGCAGGGCCTTTGGTTGGGATTGTATTTTTGCCAATAACTGTGCTTGGGGTGGTCCTAAGAGGATGGGACCACCACTGAATGGTTCAAAAGATGTGTTTTTTGCTTTCAAGGCATCTGCTTGGTTTTCCCCTAGGTTAGGGAGGATCCTAAAATCATCACCTCTCTCACTGCTTGTTAATTTATTGTTTTCACTTTTGTGTAGTAACTATATGCATTTTTAGCATATAAAGACAGAGCTATTTATTTTATCTTAACTTGCACTGTACAAGGTGCTTTTGGCAATTATTGTACAGTGCAGTCAAGCACACAGCTACGCACTACTACGCAATGTGCATAGCTACGTGTAGTTAAAAATGTACTTCACGTAGCTACGTGAAGTGCTACTACGCAAACTACGCCCAGGCTTAGTAAGAACGGATCAAGGACAGAGGACAGCCAGGGATCATGTGACATGATCTGGCAAGTGAGGGGAGCGAGGTTGAGATACTGGCCGTGAGATAGAAAAGAGCGGCGAAGTAATCGTGGCGATGGCGCTACCAATGCATCTATTATCAGTGGTCGGCATGTATGTGCTAGCACGCAAAAAGGAGAGCATGGGCTTAATGCTTACCCTGGCCTATGTGGGCAGTGCTGGCAGGACACTGTGTACGACCTGGGTGATCCAGTCAGAAATGGGGTCCTTGTGAATAGCAGGACACCATCCGGTTATGAACAACCAATGGTTTGCTGGAATTGAAAAATCTAAATTAATGCGTGATTAGCAGCCAAACATGTGTGGAAGGCTGCAGGCTGCTTACAATAGTGCGGACGCTTACCAAAGAGCTTGGGAGGTCCAGTAAGGCTTTAAAGAGTTATTAGAAATCGCATCTGAAGTCATAAGAGCTGGCCGGAATTAGGCCTGCAAAGGGAAAACATGGCTAAATTACATATATGCCACTTATTGAGAGGGTCTGAAGAGAGCTCTCTATTTGGCCGCGCCCTTACCGTGGCAATTGGGGTGCCGTGAATGGCACAACGATGGGAGAATCTGCGTTATTTTGAGGTACGGTGAAGCCTAAAATTAAAAACAAGGGGCTGTATGAAAAGAGAATGAGGGCTGATGAACGTCATAGTAGGTGGAGTACATTGAAGCGCGAGCTTACCTTGATTTAAAAATTAGCAAGAATAAGAAGGAGCCGCAATCGCGATCTCCGTGGTGGGCAGCCCTGGAAGGTAGAATCATACAGGGACTGGGTTAACACCAATAGTGCAAGCGGTTGATAGCAACCTCAAGGGGGTTGGGGGGGGGTTTGTATGGGGTGTTATTTCGCGCTTACCGAGTGAATCTCGGCGTCTGTCTTGGAACGCGGTCTCAATGGACACCAGCCCTGGAATAGGAAAAATTAACAGCCGGGTTAGCACCGAGGGTGCGAGCGTTCTAATTGTCAGATGCTTGGAAAAAAGAAAAAAATTAAACATGCTTACCGAGTGAATCTCGGCATCTGGCTTCGGTCGTGCGCAGCTAAGTCGGTAGCGGCGGAGTTAAAACAGAGTTACAACGGTCACGTGACACATAAGGAGTAGTGTAGAGGCCCGGCAAGGTGAGCACACCATGACCGCCATCTTAGAAAGATGAAAAGTTGCACTGGAATGTGTCAAAAGAGGCCCATAGAGGGTAAAGAGAACATATATGAGGATCCAATCATACAGTGTATGAAAAATAATGTAAAATGAGGCGGCAGAGTAAAACCAGAATTATAGCGGTCATGTGACAAATGGGAAAGAGTGCGGAGGGCCGGCAAGGTGATCCCACCATGGCGGCCATCTTTGAAAAGTGAAGAGTTGCACTAGAATGTGTCAAAAGGGGCCCATAGAGGGTAGAGAAAGCATGTGTGAGGGTCAAATCATGGAAATAATTGAAGATAATGGAAAACGAGGGAACTTCCATCAATGCAATAATACTCAGTGATTCGCTTTTCATTTTTAAAAAAAACATTTGCAATTCCTCTGAAATTGCCAACTGTGACAGTAATGCCCAAGACGAACAGTTAGAGTAAAGAAGTCCAATCTTCAAGGCGGTTGAGGCCAGTATGTATACTGCCCATTTTCAAAATCCATTTAAGTTCCTCTTTGTTAAGGAGTTGATGAATATCAGCGCCCCTTGGTGGTGGTTTAATCACGTTGATGATTGTCCATTTCATATCGTCCTCAGTGTGTCCTGTTGCACGGAAGTGTTCAACCAGTGGGGCATTTGGAGTATTACAGCGTATCCTGCTACGGTGTTGGCAGATCCTTATGCGTGCCTTCTGAGTGGTTTGGCCAATGTATATTTTGTTACATGGACATAAGATAGCGTATATGACGTTACAGGTGTTACAATTTGAAAAGAATTTACGTTCAAACTTAATCTTATCATATGCAAAATCTTTACCCTCTATGGTAGTTTGGCAAACAATACAATCCCCACATTTGGCATGTCCTGTCAACGGCGGTAGGCCCCAGAGGTCATTTAGGGTGCTCTTAGCATCTAATGATGGTAGGGCTGCACGCACTAGATGGTCTTTAATATTTTTGGCTTTGCAAAAGGCGAACAGGGGACGTTCTAGATTAAGCACTCCTACATTAAGTACTTTCCAATGTTTGATGACACTTTTGCGAATGGCATTAGAAGCCGGTGAGAAGGTTGTTACGCAGACCATCCGGTTCTGCGAATTCTTAGTTTTGGGTTCGAGAAGTACATCTCTGGGGCAGTACCACGCTCTCTTGAGCGAATTACGGACCAGTCTGCGGGGATAACCACGTGTTGTAAGTTTATTACTCAGGACCTGTGCTTCCTTAAAGTAATCTTCTTTCATTGAACAGTTCCTCCTGATTCTGAGGAACTGAGAATAGGAAGTGAGTCCCTGAGGGCACGGGGATGATGGCTGTCATATCTGAGCAATGTGTTGCGCTCTGTGGGTTTCCTGAATAAACTGGTTATCAGTTGTCCGTCTTTATGTTGGATGTTCAAGTCGAGGAAAGGGATGGTGGACTTGTTGTATGATAAAGTGAAGTTCAAACCTCCACAGTTGTTATTCAGCCAGTGGAGGAATTGTTTCATGGCGTCGTTGGAATCATGCCAGATCATAAATATATCGTCTATATACCGCTTCCACAGAGCAATGCCACTGTGGAAGGGGTTCATAGGCGATAGTATGCGACTTGTTTCTAAATCATCCATATAAAGAATGGCCAGGTTTGGGGCGAATACGGCCCCCATAGATGTACCCTTGACTTGCCCATAATAGTGGTCGTCAAAGAGAAAGAAGTTTTTTGAGGCAGATTTCTAAAAGCTGCAACACAAAGATGGTAGGAACTACATGTGGGCGGGGTTGTCTATTCAATACTCGTTCAATAACGAGCATGGATTCAGTTTGAGGGATATTGGTGTAAAGTGACTCCACATCCAACGTACAAAGGATGTCGGATGTGGGGTCAAATGGATGTTCCTCAATTAGATTTATCATGGACATGCTGTCACGTATGTAACATTCGGTTTCTGGCACAAAGTCTTTGATGAAGTAATCAACGTACTGGCCCAATGGTTCCAGAATGGAACCACACCCTGAAACTATTGGGCGACCTGGTGGTTTGTCTTGATTTTTGTGAATTTTGGGCAACGTATAAATCACAGGTGTTCGGGGAGACTTAGTGTTTAAGAATTGATGTTCTTTCTTACTGAGAAACCCAGTTTCCAAGCCATCGTTAGTAACCTGGAGAATGAGTTTCTGTATTTCTTTAGTTGGATTAGTAGGAAGTCTACAGTAATGGTCAGTATTAGCCAGCTGTCTTAAGATTTCATTTTTATATTCAACCCTTTCTTGGAGGACAATTCCACCTCCCTTGTCCGCAGGTTTTATGACAAGGGAGGGGTTCGTTCTTAGTGATGATAATGCCTTTTTTTCATCCAGTGATATGTTGTATGGTACAAAGCAGTGATTGCTTTCCAGTCGTGTAACATCAATGAGAACCAATTTCTCAAAAGTGAGAATTTCGCCAGGAACCATATTAGAGGAGGGCGAGAAGGTAGACGGAGGTCTAAATGGAGTGTTAGGGTTATTACTGGGTTTAGGATTAAGAAGGAAGTAACTATGCAATCTTATCTTCCTAAAAACCTCAGTAATTCCGTCTGTAAATCAAGGAAATTGGGCCGAGTGGTGGGCACAAACGAGAGTCCTTTACTTAGTAAGGACTGCTCGGGGTCAGATAATCGATGTGTGGAGAGGTTGAAAATAGGTAGTATAGAGCTAGAGGAAGGTTCATCATTACTTGTTACCATTGATAATGTTGGCGGCGTGTGTGCCGCTCCCCTGGGGGTTGGGCCATCGTTGTTGCTGTTTTACTTTCCCTCTCTTTGGGGGTTCGGTTTGTCCCCGCCCTAAAAAAGATTTCTGTTAGAGGTGCTTGGGCCTTCTCCTTGGTCTGAACTATCGGAAGATTCGGCCGATGTATCAGAGAAGCCAACTAGATTTTGGCGTTTATTAAAGCGGCCCCAAGGTCTTTGGTTTTGCGGATTGCTGTAAGACCTATTAGTGTAGAAGTCTTTAGCTAGGTAGGGGTATGCCCGCTCTTGGGTAAAGGTTTTAATATCCTTCCTTACTTTGTTGGATTTTTTATTTTGCTCCAACCTGCGGAACTCATCTATGGTCTTCTGTACTTCTTCTAGAATCTTTTTACCCTCACTTGTGGGATTGTTGTCTTTGATTTGCTTCTCCAAGTCAGTGATTTCATCAGTTAATTTTTTTAATTCTTCAGTAGCTATATCGATACCAAGAACCATCCAATGTCTGGAACAGGTGGTACCGATATAGCTAAAGCCAGTGATATATTTGGGGTTGTCTGTAAATACCCCAGGAATATTTCGGACTATCAGTCCTGTTGGGATGATGTTGGCTTTTAAATATTCAGTCAACATCCGTGTCATCAATTGTAGGCAGACAAATTTCTTTTTGCAGTTTTCTAATTGTTCCCCCAAAGATCGATTGGGATCTCCAGGTGTCAGTGGAATCAGAAAGCAAAGAGGGTCCCTCTAAAATCTTCTTTATATAGTCATCGGAGTAGAGTGGTGTATGGTCAGACATACCCTTTTCGAGTGATAATACAAAAGAGACAAAAAAACAGAAAAAAGGGGATTTGTAGGCAGTAGGTTGAGCCGGGAGAGTACCCACTTGTTAGAAGGGGATAAGAGTGCGAAACCCTTGCAATCAAAAGATTGCGCTACATACTGTTGAAAAGCACAAGGGAACCCAATATGCAATCGGTCAGGGACCTTGGGTAGGTTCACTATTTCAAAAACAATGGTCCCTAGACAGTATTCTAGTACAATACAAATTAATATAGACTCAATCAGTACTATATTTCTGTCCAGCCGGACAGGTATTTAATATGCAATAAAAGTATAACATAAAGTAAGGGAAACAATCCAAGTGGGACACAGCCTGCGTCCTACTAACATGAACAGACAAACAACATTATGTAAAGGGTTCAGGCAAAGAGAACGTGTCTGTATACAAATGTGATACAAATGAAACAGACAGAATATCGTAGAAACACCATTACATATTCAAACATAGCAGTTTAGTGAATGTATATGGTGTACATTTTGTCGACGGCGTTTCGATCCCTTGAATAAATAGAGGGATCATCTTCAGGACACTAGAGTTACATGCCTGGGTGCAATAGACTGTAATTGCGTAAACCATAGAAAAATAGGGAGAAAGCAAAAAAACACGAAGTTAAAAAGTTAAAAAGGGCAGCTGATAGTCCATACATACGTGCTCATGAGGTTATCTCGAATGAGATACCAGCCGTGATGTGCGGTATTAATAAATACGACGGTGAAGAAGAGTTGGCCGTGTTTAGGGAAGGCAGTGTAAGAACGGATCAAGGACAGAGGAGAGCCAGGGATCATGTGACATGATCTGGCAAGTGAGGGGAGCGAGGTTGAGATACTGGCCGTGAGATAGAAAAGAGCGGCGAAGTAATCGTGGCGATGGCGCTACCAATGCATCTATTATCAGTGGTCGGCATGTATGTGCTAGCACGCAAAAAGGAGAGCATGGGCTTAATGCTTACCCTGGCCTATGTGGGCAGTGCTGGCAGGACACTGTGTACGACCTGGGTGATCCAGTCAGAAATGGGGTCCTTGTGAATAGCAGGACGGATGTATGACGATACCACGCATGCATTACATCGCATGCCATTAGATCGCGGTTTTAACAACACAAGTCGTTACAACGATTTGCGTTGGAGGGCGCTGGACTTAGGAGTAGTTTAATTTACTATTCCAACTCCAGCCTACGTACAGTAGGGAAGGTGTTGGATAGTAATTTAAACTACTCCTTGTCCTATAGCGCCCTCCAGTGCAAGTCGTTGTAACGACTTTCGTTGTAAAAACCGTAATCTAATGGCATGCGATGTAATGCATGCGTTCTAAAGGTTGTTTCCCAGCAGGACACCATCCGGTTATGAACAACCAATGGTTTGCTGGAATTGAAAAATCTAAATTAATGCGTGATTAGCAGCCAAACATGTGTGGAAGGCTGCAGGCTGCTTACAATAGTGCGGACGCTTACCAAAGAGCTTGGGAGGTCCAGTAAGGCTTTAAAGAGTTATTAGAAATCGCATCTGAAGTCATAAGAGCTGGCCGGAATTAGGCCTGCAAAGGGAAAACATGGCTAAATTACATATATGCCACTTATTGAGAGGGTCTGAAGTTGCGCTCTATTTGGCCGCGCGCTTACCGTGGCAATTGGGGTGCCGTGAATGGCACAACGATGGGAGAATCTGCGTTATTTTGAGGTACGGTGAAGCCTAAAATTAAAAACAAGGGGCTGTATGAAAAGAGAATGAGGGCTGATGAACGTCATAGTAGGTGGAGTACATTGAAGCGCGAGCTTACCTTGATTTAAAAATTAGCAAGAATAAGAAGGAGCCGCAATCGCGATCTCCGTGGTGGGCAGCCCTGGAAGGTAGAATCATACATGGACTGGGTTAACACCAATAGTGCAAGCGGTTGATAGCAACCTCAAGGGGGGGTTTTGTATGGGGTGTTATTTCGCGCTTACCGAGTGAATCTCAGCGTCTGTCTTGGAACGCGGTCTCAATGGACACCAGCCCTGGAACAAGGAAAAATTAACAGCCGGGTTAGCACCGAGGGTGCGAGCGTTCTAATTGTCAGATGCTTGGAAAAAGAAAAAATTAAACATGCTTACCGAGTGAATCTCGGCATCTGGCTTCGGTCGTGCGCAGCTAAGTCGGTAGCGGCGGAGTTAAAACAGAGTTACAACGGTCACGTGACACATAAGGAGTAGTGTAGAGGCCCGGCAAGGTGAGCACACCATGACCGCCATCTTAGAAAGATGAAAAGTTGCACTGGAATGTGTCAAAAGAGGCCCATAGAGGGTAAAGAGAACATATATGAGGATCCAATCATACAGTGTATAAAAAATAATGGAAAATGAGGCGGCAGAGTAAAACCAGAATTATAGCGGTCATGTGACAAATGGGAAAGAGTGTGGAGGGCCGGCAAGGTGATCCCACCATGGCGGCCATCTTTGAAAAGTGAAGAGTTGCACTAGAATGTGTCAAAAGGGGCCCATAGAGGGTAGAGAAAGCATGTGTGAGGGTCAAATCATGGAAATAATTGAAGATAATGGAAAACGAGGGAACTTCCATTAATGCAATAATACTCAGTGATTCGGTTTTCATTTAAAAAAAAAACATTTGCAATTCCTCTGAAATTGCCAACTGTGACAGTAATGCCCAAGACGAACAGTTAGAGTAAAGAAGTCCAATCTTCAAGGCGGTTGAGGCCAGTATGTATACTGCCCATTTTCAAAATCCATTTAAGTTCCTCTTTGTTAAGGAGTTGATGAATATCAGCGCCCCTTGGTGGTGGTTTAATCACGTTGATGATTGTCCATTTCATATCGTCCTCAGTGTGTCCTGTTGCACGGAAGTGTTCAACCAGTGGGGCATTTGGAGTATTACAGCGTATCCTGCTACGGTGTTGGCAGATCCTTATGCGTGCCTTCTGAGTGGTTTGGCCAATGTATATTTTGTTACATGGACATAAGATAGCGTATATGACGTTACAGGTGTTACAATTTGAAAAGAATTTACGTTCAAACTTAATCTTATCATATGCAAAATCTTTACCCTCTATGGTAGTTTGGCAAACAATACAATCCCCACATTTGGCATGTCCTGTCAACGGCGGTAGGCCCCAGAGGTCATTTAGGGTGCTCTTAGCATCTAATGATGGTAGGGCTGCACGCACTAGATGGTCTTTAATATTTTTGGCTTTGCAAAAGGTGAACAGGGGACGTTCTAGATTAAGCACTCCTACATTAAGTACTTTCCAATGTTTGATGACACTTTTGCGAATGGCATTAGAAGCCGGTGAGAAGGTTGTTACGCAGACCATCCGGTTCTGCGAATTCTTAGTTTTGGGTTCGAGAAGTACATCTCTGGGGCAGTACCACGCTCTCTTGAGCGAATTACGGACCAGTCTGCGGGGATAACCACGTGTTGTAAGTTTATTACTCAGGACCTGTGCTTCCTTAAAGTAATCTTCTTTCATTGAACAGTTCCTCCTGATTCTGAGGAACTGAGAATAGGGAAGTGAGTCCCTGAG
This sequence comes from Calotriton arnoldi, assembly GCA_963921515.1. Classification (NCBI taxonomy): domain Eukaryota; kingdom Metazoa; phylum Chordata; class Amphibia; order Caudata; family Salamandridae; genus Calotriton; species Calotriton arnoldi. Next base: position 1,772,694 of record CAWUFW010000655.1, read on the forward strand.
GGCACGGGATGATGGCTGTCATATCTGAGCAATGTGTTGCGCTCTGTGGGTTTCCTGAATAAACTGGTTATCAGTTGTCCGTCTTTATGTTGGATGTTCAAGTCGAGGAAAGGGATGGTGGACTTGTTGTATGATAAAGTGAAGTTCAAACCTCCACAGTTGTTATTCAGCCAGTGGAGGAATTGTTTCATGGCGTCGTTGGAATCATGCCAGATCATAAATATATCGTCTATATACCGCTTCCACAGAGCAATGCCACTGTGGAAGGGGTTCGTAGGCTGATAGTATGCGACTTGTTTCTAAATCATCCATATACAGAATGGCCAGGTTTGGGGCGAATACGGCCCCCATAGATGTACCCTTGACTTGCCCATAATAGTGGTCGTCAAAGAGAAAGAAGTTTTTTTTGAGGCAGATTTCTAAAAGCTGCAACCCAAAGATGGTAGGAACTACATGTGGGCGGGGTAGTCTATTCAATACTCGTTCAATAACGAGCATGGATTCAGTTTGAGGGATATTGGTGTAAAGTGACTCCACATCCAACGTTCAAAGGATGTCGGATGTGGGGTCAAATGGATGTTCCTCAATTAGATTTATCATGGACATGCTGTCACGTATGTAACATTCGGTTTCTGGCACAAAGTCTTTGATGAAGTAATCAACGTACTGGCCCAATGGTTCCAGAATGGAACCACACCCTGAAACTATTGGGCGACCTGGTGGTTTGTCTTGATTTTTGTGAATTTTGGGCAACGTATAAATCACAGGTGTTCGGGGAGACTTAGGGGCATATTAGCAAGACCCACGTTAAAATTATCGCCGTTTTAGCGGCAGGAAACTGCCGCTAAAACGGCGATAATGGGCTTGCTAATATGCGTTATAGAATTCCAATAGAAGCCCAGGTTAGATGTCCTGCACATCTAACCTGGGCTTCTATTGGAATTCTATAACGCTTATTAGCAAGCCCATTATCGCCGTTTTAGCGGCAGTTTCCTGCCGCTAAAACGGCGATAATTTTAACGTGGGTCTTGCTAATATGCCCCTTAGTGTTTAAGAATTGATGTTCTTTCTTACTGAGAAACCCAGTTTCCAAGCCATCGTTAGTAACCTGGAGAATGAGTTTCTGTATTTCTTTAGTTGGATTAGTAGGAAGTCTACAGTAATGGTCAGTATTCGCCAGCTGTCTTAAGATTTCATTTTTATATTCAACCCTTTCTTGGAGGACAATTCCACCTCCCTTGTCCGCAGGTTTTATGACAAGGGAGGGGTCCGTTCTTAGTGATGATAATGCCTTTTTTTCATCCAGTGATATGTTGTATGGTACAAAGCAGTGATTGCTTTCCAGTCGGGTAACATCACTGAGAACCGATTTCTCAAAAGTGAGAATTTCGCCTGGAACCGTATTAGAGGAGGGCGCGAAGGTAGACGGAGGTCTAAATGGAGTGTTAGGGTTATTACTGGGTTTAGGATTAAGAAGGAAGTAACTATGCAATCTTATCTTCCTAAAAAACCTCAGTAATTCCGTCTGTAAATCAAGGAAATTGGGCCGAGTGGTGGGCACAAACGAGAGTCCTTTACTTAGTAAGGACTGCTCGGGTCAGATAATCGATGTGTGGAGAGGTTGAAAATAGGTAGTATAGAGCTAGAGGAAGGTTCATCATTACTTGTTACCATTGATAATGTTGGCGGCGTGTGTGCCGCTCCCCTGGGGGGTTGGGCCATCGTTGTTGCTGTTTTACTTTCCCTCTCTTTGGGGGTTCGGTTTGTCCCCGCCCTAAAAAAAGATTTCTGTTAGAGGTGCTTGGGCCTTCTCCTTGGTCTGAACTATCAGAAGATTCGGCCGATGTATCAGAGAAGCCAACTAGATTTTGGCGTTTATTAAAGCGGCCCCAAGGTCTTTGGTTTTGCGGATTGCTGTAAGACCTATTAGTGTAGAAGTCTTTAGCTAGGTAGGGGTATGCCCGCTCTTGGGTAAAGGCTTTAATATCCTTCCTTACTTTGTTGGATTCAGCACATGTGCACGGGTCGGTTGTGATATTGGTGATAGGGGGGGGGCCCTCTGTGCACATTGTGGATGGGGGCCAACTTGGCGTTTCTATGTGTGCTGCAGTGTGCCAAGGCATTCAGGGACATGTTCCAGGGTCATTGTGGGTGTGCTGTGTGCTGCGCGTAATTGTGCATGTGTGCCATTGTGCCCATCTCCCCCCGTCCCCCCCGTCCCTAGTGGTTACTCACCCTGTTGCTGTTGGGTCAGGTCGTATCGTGTCCAGGCCCCCCAATCCTGCCACCGTCTGCTCACTGCTGACTGTGGCCACCATTTGCTCCAGCTCCTCCTGTGTCGCAGGACTCCCACCTCCAGTCGCCGTTGCTGCCTCCCTGTTGGCGGCGAGCTCATGTTTGGTCTGCCTTTTCAGATCATGCCAGCGCCTCTTGACCTCCTCCAGTGACCTCCTGGACACTCCGACTGCATTGACCTTGGTGAGGATGGCCTGCCATATTTCGGTTTGGGATGCCAGTGCCGCAGTGGAGGTGCCGAACAGTTGTTGGTGGTGTTCGGTCACCCCCGTGAAGATGATCTGGTCTTCGTGCAGACTATACCCGGTCTTCCTCTTGTCCTTGCCCTTCCCCGAAGGCGGGGTTCCTGGCTGGTCCTCCGTAGGGCTTGTGGTGTTCGGCTTGTCCTCTGCACTCGATCCGGGTGCATCCATGTTGCTACGTAGTTTGAATTGTTTTTGGGCTCTTTTTTTTTTTCATTCTTTTATGGTGCTTTTTCCCGCCGGCCGCGTGGGATTTACAGGCCTGTGGCTGGTGTTCGCTGATTTCTGTACCGTGATTGGCCTCATCGCATGATTTCTCGCGTTCGCGTTTCGCATTTTTTCGGCGTGGCGTTGATTTTGACACTGACATTTGACGCGTTATCTGGTGGCTATCGCATGGTACTGCCTTGTTGTGAATTCCACGTTGACACGTGGATATTTTCCTGCGATGGGCTGCGATATTGGAAGTTGCGTTACGCTACTCTTGCGGTAGTTATCACACGTTCTTGTGAATATACCCCTCAGAGAGGCAACCTGTCTAATAAGAACCAGATCGGGATAGCCAAGGTAACACAGAGCATCAGACCGCAACATGCTCATGGGCAGAGTCCAGGGAAGTCACAAGGGAGATTCGATGAAAGAACAATTTAATATAGTGGTAGGAATTCTTGTCATGTCTCGCTCGCCTAGTTTGCATCCAAGTTTTGATTAGAATTCACCATCGGGTGCAAACTCATCATTCAACGAAATCCTTTGGGCAGCAGAAGTAATATTCTTTTGAACAGATGAAAGACAGGAAGTGACAGCAAATGACCTTTGACCTCATTGACATCACAGAAGGAGGGACCAGAGTGTCAGCTATGCTCCAGACCTAGCGCTTCCCTGCATGCCAAGATTTCTGACTCAAAATAAAACATGGACGTCAATTCACCAAAATGCCTGGGGTAGTGGAAGCGACTTCACAAGCCCTTTTACCTTCACTTTCACTAACACATACACATGCTTACACATACACCCGTATTCACACATACACATACACACACTCACATATACACACACCCTGCTGCACATACACACACATTCTCACATACACACACTATCTCTTACATAAACACACTCAAAACTGCAAGCACGCACACAACATGCATACATTTAAACACATTTGTTTTACTTACCTCAGCTGCCAGGAAAATTCATATTCCAGCTATTTGTACTCCATTTTGTTTTTATTAAACTAATAGAGAATAATCGAGTTTGTTTCACTTCAACTCTCTACACCATTTCCTGTTAAGTTTTCCAAACTTTTTTCTAGAATAAGTCTTTTTGTATCTGAAAGGCAGAGCACACTGGAAATGCCCAATGGTGGGCACATAAAACATATTTTCTCTCGCTGGTGAGAATGTTTTTGGAGTGTATTCTAACGCTATGAGGGAATATGCGATTGCCGTAAGCAATAGCATTCTGAAATACGGTATATTATCAAACATTTTAAACTTGACCGTTACCCTCTTTGGGCCTTATTTATGAAGGCCTTACGCCGCTGCTGTGTCACTTTTTATGACTCTGCGGAGGCGTAAAAAATGCGCCACACTGCGACATATTTACAAAGTGACGCATCTAGGCAGATGCGTCACTTTGTAAACCACTGCACCACATTATACCTGTGTCAGGTATAATGCATGCAGGGTGGGCGTTCCCCCGTAAAAAAGGCTCGTAGAAGTGACGCAGTGAAATCTATCAGATTTCACTATGCCACTTCTACAAGTTCACTGCGTCAAATCCTTACGCCTGCTTCACAGCAGGCGTAAGGACTGACGCAGTCCCTTTTACATGAGACTCGCCTATGTGTAATGACACATTGCTGGTGTTTCGTCTGTTTTGCGACACACTCCAGTAATGCGTCATTACTGCACCACTAGATACGTCAGGATTCCTGATGTATCTAGCCAATCCTTGCGACATGTAGAGCCGTACTGTAAATATGGCGCATCCAAGGTGTCGCAAGGAGGGCGCAATGAAAAGTGTTGCATCGCTGTTTTCAACCAGCGATGCAACACTTTTCATAAATGAGGCCCTTTGTGTGTTGAAGCTGTAAACATGCACCCTAGGAAAACACATTGGAACCCTCTGAATGGAAATATAAATATCCCTATGGAATAGACAAAGATCAGGACATACCACTCTTTCTTCAGAATTTTAGCTTGTGACACATGATATTTTATGATTCTTGTGTGCTGCAAAGATGTTTGTCTTTGTTTTTCACTTGGAAAACTTTTTATAAATATTAACCGATTCATTCTTTTCTTGGTATTTTAGGCTTATCTGTAAAAAAAAACCCAGATGGATAATCTATTATATCAGTAGACTAACTGGTTAAAGTGACAACTACAAAACGTTTGAGACCATAAGTGCATAGGTACTGATAATTTACATTGTGTGTTTCTATGAAACGGTATTTAAGTACCCATTTTGAAAACAGTTTCATGTTGTTTCTTTAGTGAACTGGTTACCATGCAACATTTCATGTTATAAATTGAGAGTGTGCCCTCGTTGGTATGTTGTTTTTATGTGACAGTGAATTTTCATCTAGGCATGTGGTGCATGAATGAACTTTAAGGAAGCTTACAATGAAGGAATTTGACTTATATGGGCAGATGCTGCAATGGTTACTAAAGATCTAGATCCCCTTCCAGAGTTTAGTGTGAGGCGTCCTATACATGGTCAAACATATCTCTTCTCTTTATAAAGGATGAGAAAGCCTGCTCTACAGGAGCTTATTGGAAATGCAGTATGGAGAGCTAAGGCGAGCACTGTAACCCAAACAGCTACCAGTGTCCTAGGCCCAGATATGCTTCAATTGACTATATTGACCCTTCACCAGCTCTTTTGAAGGTGCAGAATGTTCTTGTTAATTTTTGCAAGCTGGCAATTCTTGGACAAGTGTGGAAATATTCCATAAGACAAAACTGTTCATCACAAAGTTCTAGGGGTGCTGTAGGGCTAGTGTTTTAATTGACACCCAGTTCAGACTTAGGAAAGGGCAGGAAAAATAAGTCTTAACTAGCACAGATTCAAATCTCTATCAAAGGGCAAGAGGTGTCTACTCTTGAGGTAGGCCATAGTAGAAAGTGAAGCTCACACTATGAAGTCTATCTAAATGTTTGAATTGTAAGTAGGTTTATTTTTTTTCTCTGTGTTTTGATAGCTGTCTGTGAGAAGCTGGCCTGGTATATGATGTCCACTAATGTAAGTAGAACAACATATATGAGAATGCACTCCTTCCCTTGATAAGACACCATTAGTGAAAAGTTCATTTGTAAGTGCGTGCGAACAGTATCTGTGGATCGCCCCAGACCATAGTCAATACAATAGTATTCAAAAAGGGCACTCCTCTCGCACTCCAAACTGTCGCACTGCCAAAAAATGGGAACTGGTCCCTCCATTATGTTCGATTCATCCAAGTACTCCACTGTAAATTCTTCTGACCAATGTATTTCTACCTTTCCTTATTGCGTCAAATTTCTTTATACTCTTCATCACGACGGAGACAGTGTGATTGAATCTGTAATCTTTATTAAACTCTTCTAATACCAGCTGCATGCCACTCCAGGCTTTATACAACGGTACGTGCGGTTCAATCTCAATTAGAAGTAGACATGATGTGTAAGTACCCAATGCATTTCGAGCCCTCAAGGCTCTTCGTCAGGGGTCTCTAAAACAAATAAAATAAACAGCTTAGCTAACCAATTCATTGTAATCAATGCCTAAAATATTTAAAACAAAACAGTAGCTGCTAATAACTCATAAGCACCTTCGTGCCCCCAGTCCTGACCCAAAGTGATTCAAGTAATACTAAATTCTACTCCCTGCACCTCACCCTGCTCTACCCAAACTTGCTGCTGATAAGAAAAGAAAAGAAAAAACCCCATAATAACACCCGTTCCGCCAAAGACTCGTCACCCCACTCTTAATCCTCCCATACTCTACACCCCTCTCACTTTCACACTCACTCCCCCTCCTTCCCCAAATCCCTAGTTATTTACATTTGAAAAAAGCCATCTAATGTAAGTGGGCACCCTGCACCAGTCCATACAACCCTTATGGTGAATTGAGAGGTCTTAGACAACCTCAGAAATCTCTCTAAGTGGTAGCTGTGGAGAGCAGCCTTCAGGCTTAGTCCAGAAGGAGTGTAAAGCAGCTTGTTTTACCACAATGCAATCTTATAGTATAGATTAGGTGAAAAAGAACCACACAAAATATTTATAAAAATATGTATTTATTATATAACACTCTCTAACACATAGAAATATCTCCTACCCGGAGATATGCACAATGCACACAATACTTTAGCAAAGAAACACAGTAAATAGCACGTAATACACAGTGGGCCCCAGGGGGGGACCAAACCATATACTAAGAAAGTGGTATAAGAACCATGACATGGGTCAAGATAATGTCGAGAGAATGTAGAAGCGCTTGGGACCCAAAGTGAGTAGATAGGGACCTCACGGAGAGCGTGTGCAGGGTGGGAACACGACCACGTGCTCTGTACATCTGTGCGGGTAAGTCGCGGTTGGATTTTTAAAGATTAAGGACCCTTCCCAGTGGACCCTGAAGAAACCCTTTGGAAGACAGAAGGTTAGTGAGCCACCCCACCCGTGGATACCCTAGTACCCACGTTACCTACACCAGGGAAGCCAGGTGCATACGTGTGAAGTGCTGTCGGAAACCGTCGTCGAAACCAATAGAGGACTTCAGGAAAGTGCTGCTGCTGGAAGAGGAGAAAGTGTCTGGTGGAATCCGAAGGTGGATTCAAGATGAGAGGTACCTGCAAGCAGAGGGGACAGAGTCTATGTCACTCAGGAGTGGCCAGAAGACTTGGAAGACAAATGCCCTCCGATGTTGGGTGTTGCAGAGTGGGCGACAATGACCTTGACTCTGCAGCTGTGAGGACCAGGCGATGCTGAGGAAGACCAGGAGCCGTGCATGAGCTGTCCCACAAAGGATGTCGAGTGATGAGGGGTCGGTGTCTGGCGGGAGCACCAACAAGCCTTGGCACATGCAACCAACGCAGGAATTGAAGAAGGAGCAACGTCGGGACCAGCAAGGTCCAGGGGACTCACCACAAGCAGGGGAGTCAGGGCAGGCCCTGAGCAATCAGGGGAGGACAAACGAAACAATGGTGACCCTCAAATGGACCCACAGGCCGGAGGCACTGAAGTCGCGAGAGGACCTCAAGCAGCTCACCAGAAGATGCAGGCCACGATGCACATGATGCAGTGTGGCTGAAGATTCTGGTCACTGGAGGTGCTCGAGGTGGGGGCTACTTGGAGCCCAAAGATCTTCTTGGAAGGAAGCCAACAAGCCTTTGAAACTGCAAGTTGACGTGGTTCAGTTATTGCAACCCCCATGAGGGTTACTGGCCTCAAACTTAGTGAGAGGGCAGGGCAGGCCTCGGGAGCTGTAGAAAATCACCACCTGTGTTGCAGAAATTTACGGAGTCCGGAGGAGGCAGGATCAGCAGACTGGTCTAATTAGTTGCGGTGCCTGCGAATGCAGGGGAGTGTCTCCTTCACCAGGGGCGGCTGGTGGAATTTGAAACTGGTGGGGCGTATGCAGAGCAAATCAACGCATGCGAGCGAGCGCAGCGAGCGACCCCGACGGCAATAAGGGGGGTTTGGGGGGGTTCTCCCCCGTGAAGAATTTTTTTTAAAATTGGCATCTTTTTGGTGCGATTTTCAGCACTATATCTGTGATAAATGGACTAAAAATTCAGTAGTTCTAGGCATTCATAGAAGAAAACTCAAACATTATTTCAGAGAATTTCTGGGTTGCCAAGCAAGTCTGACTTCTGAAGAGGGCTAGGGTACTAAGCAAGACTGCTTTGGCTCTACCCTTTCTAATAGAAGACACTAGTTAGCGATGTGAACAAGTTCAATGGACAAGCCTGGGGTCTAGGGAGAGTCCCTCTCCTGAGAAAGAAATTTAAAAAAGATTGGCAAATGGTGCATTTTAAAGCAAATGAATGCAGCGATAAAGCAAGGCTTATTAAGCAGTGGGAACGTATAGTCTTGAAATATTAAACACATTAAAAACTGCCCCATATCTTCTTGCATTAATTTGTTCAACAGTTACTGTAATATGTAAATTGTTCTGCATGACAACTTTAGCCCTTTAAAATGTATGCTTAGCTTGGCCAGTGTCTTGCACTGCATGCAACATTAACTTTGGAAAAATATGCTCTAACCAGACTTCGGGAAGCACCCACAGCTGCTGGCTGTAACCAGTCATATAGAAATATGTGCAGACAGGTCTTTAAGTGAGATGAAAAAAGTGGGTGCTCCCTATAAAGGAACATGCCAAATACATTTCTGTGATTCCCATAGTGTGCCATCAGACCGGTATTTTGGTTTCTCTCTGAGATGTAATTTTATCTAGATAAATGGCACAGCAACTGACATATGCCTAAAGCCTGTCAGTATGATTGGCTTTGTCACTGGGTGTTAGCTGTTTAAGATAAATGAGTAACAACAATGATTTCTTATAAATAATTAACATTGAAAATGTTTAAATTCTGAAATAGTGAGTCCGTGAATTAAATAGCATTGAGGCCTGTGGAAGGAGTTTTGGCCTTCAATTATGTTTGCTTTATGTTAGATATGTATCCTCTTTTTTCTCTGCATATCTTGTCCATCTGCACATCTTCAAACCCCTCTCTTTCCTCTTGAGTATCCTCTTTTCCCTCTTCCCCGAATGCCCTTCCTCACATCTGTCACTTCACCGCCCCCCAACATGCATTGCACTCCCTCAAATATAAGCACCTTAATTTCTCTTACTTTTGCCTTGCAAATATTTTGACATCAGTGTACCCCCTTCACACACATTTCCACAGAATTTCAGTTGCAAGTGGAATACACAAACATTGTTCTGTGTGCTCTGCAGAGAGGCCAACCCACTGACAGGCACTTTGTTTGGCTTTAGCCTTAGCGCCTGCATGCTCAATCAAAGTCCCTCATAAACATGGCTCAACCCTCAAAGTATGCACAGAAAAAAATACAGATAAACAACAACATTATAAAATAGCTAACTCGTGGGGAATGCAAGATTAAGTAAACATGTAGAATAAGAGAGGAACTAACTCGCTAAAATGCATTCCCTCGACGTTTTTAACATTCATTGTTTGCAACTCAATCTATGTTTTTGGCATCAGTGTTAACTTAGGGGCATGTACACAGGGCCAGTTTTAATGATGTACATCAGGAGGAAACTTCTTTATCAGTACATGGTGAACCTGAAGGACTCTAAACCAATACTGCACAAGAATGCAGCTCTAACCCTACAATGTACAATACAGAGATGTGCCCCTACAACAGTACACGAACAGAGCGCAGCTGTGTACATGCATCAGTTTCACAGAAGGAACCAGCTTTATAAGTTCACCACTGCAATAGGACGCCATGTAAAACCGTAAACCACATGTCAATATACAACGTTATACTGGGACACAGCTGCATGTGCAAAGCATTACAACGGCCTGTGCGCGCTTTGGGAACATCCAGTAAAGTGAGGGTTACATGGTCCCTCTGCCGTGTTGTGACCCTGAGTGTTCCTGTCTTGGCCTATGCCTTAATGCCTAGTCAGGGTGGTCCCGGAGTTTGTGAAGCAAGCAGCCCATTTCATTTCGTATATTGTAAGTAAATAAACAGCTGCAGACTTAAAAAAAAAAAAGCAGTCAAAAATTCTTTCCGTTGCATAGGGTATTGAGAGCTTGAGACAATGCGCTGCAATAACATGAGAACGGTGCTGACACTATATAAAATGAATAACAACATAATAATTAAAAAAAAGTGGGGGCAGAGTAACGGGAGATGGGAGAGGGAAACAAAGTGTGAAGGAGACAAGCTGAAGAGAGAATCAAAAGGACCCAAGGGAAAGGGCAGGAGTACTTGAGGCTTAATGGTATAGAGAACAAGAAGGAAGGATGGGAGTAAACATGGAAACAGAAACATTAGGTGGCAGTAGAGAAAGGAGCCACAACGTGCACAGAGAGGCGTGAGGGAAGCACACAGCAGTAGAGGACAAGAAAGAGGAAGACAGGATGTGGAAAAGGAGGTGAAAGCAGAGCCAGTGAGTAAACTATAGCTGCGACCTCAGGTTAATATTGTCACTTGAGCTGAGTTTTGCCACCGGAAGGCTCTGCATCAAAGTGTGCCATGTCTTCACCCACACAGGCTGTAGATCGCAGGCTTTGCTATCGTGGGAGCGAGTGGGCTATGGAAATGCTCTATATTTGACTCTCACATATATCACCCGAGAAAGCTGCAGATGATTCAGAATCCTACTCCTTGGGGATGGACCACCTGCTCACGTCACACAGCAGTCACCAGTGCTCTACTGGTGGCCTGGTGCAGCCAGGGTCAGCTTTGATCTGTGCCAATCAGTGTCACCTGCCTGTGTCACTGCTGCTGCCTGTGCTGCAACTACAAGGAGGCAACGAAATGAGGGCTGCCCGCTGATTTCCGGTGGAGCTGCAAGCGCCATTGGCCGAGGTGCGTGCTTGCTGCCTGTGCACAGGCTGCCCCGTGTGCATGCTGAAATTGTTTGCCGCCTGTGCCGCGGTGCGCATCCCTGCCTGTTATGGGGCTGGAATTTAAGGCACAGGCGTGGTTATGTGCTGCCTGGCCGTCCTTTATGTAGCCTGGGATGGTTGGGACTGTGAGGTGTTGGTTGTGCTGGGACTTAATTTCATGTCAGCCGTTAACAGGGTTAAGTCTGTGTTACCCCTCAGATGACGTTTGTGGTTGTCTGTAGTATAGGGTCTGCCTGAAACCTAGGCACTGCACTGCCACGTCTCCTGCCTGCTAAGGGCATGTCTGCCCAGTCCGTTTTGCCCGTATCCCTGCCCAGTCCCGGCCCGCGGGGGTGGGGTGTTGCGGGGGGTGGGGTGTTGCGGGGGGTGATTGCGGGGGGGGGGGGTCGCGCGGGGGTGAGGGCCGGGGTGGGGGGGTAGTTTTAAAATAAAGAAAATTAAAATCCTACCTCGGGAAACATCAGTAAAATGTGTCATGCGCAGACCGCCCTGTTGACTGCAGGCTGTCAGCTGCTGCTGCCGAGAGTCAAGTGTTTCCAGATCAGTTCCAAGTTTAGCCTTGTAATGAGGTGCGGTGAGAGCTCAATGCAGCATGATTAACCCCTCTGGGGCTTGTGGTGCCATCCGTGAGCCAGACCTGAGAAGTCAGCATCCCAGCCATACGGAAGCTGTACTGGGTGCGCGAGTAATTAAACTCAGGGAAATACAGACATTTATAAATAAAAATACACATGGTTATAAAAAAACCCTGTGTATATTTTCTTTCCTTCAAATTTCATGTAAGCTACGCAAATCTTTCATCCAAATTAAGTACTCCTATTGTAAATAATGCTGAGTGATAGTATATCAGTGCTTGTCCTGTTTCTTCCCTGTAGAGGAGGCTGCGGTTCCTGAGAAATTGGGGGTGTTGCAGAGGGGGGGGAGGGGCGGGGTCGCAGGGGTGTCGCGCGGGGGTGAGGGCCAGGGTGGGGGGGGTAGTTTAAAAAAAAAAAAATTAAAATCCTACCTGACAAGGTTCGCGCCGCCTCGGGTCCGTTCTGGCGCCTACAGCCGCATCACTTCTGGCAAGTGGCAAACCCCTCTCAGCCAATCCTGGCGCGGCTGGCAGCGCCAGGATTGACTGAGGGCACGGTTACTCTCCGCCCGCCTGCCCATTAGGAGAGCGAGGTTTGAGCCTTTGCTCAACCCTCGCTCTCCTAATGGGCATGCGCCAGCCACAGCAGACACCAGTGCGCATGACTGGGCACAGGCGAAAAATTTGCTGACCTTCCCCACTCATGCTCACTTGTGCTGCTGCCCCTGGTCTGACAATCATGTCAGTCAACATGACACCGGACCGCCCACCCCCTTCAGACTCTGAAGGGGGTGGGCGGTCTGACGTCATGCTGACTGACATGGTTGTCAGTTCTCCCTCGGCGTCTCTGAACTTAAGTAAACTGAGAGTTTACTTAAGTTCAGAGATGCCGAGGGAGCAGCTGCGGGCGGGGGGGCAACGCCCCAACGCCCCAATTGGCGACCCTGTCCTTCACTCCAAGGGAATTTCCTTCAGGTGTCTTTGATGCCCACATGCCTTGAAAGGTTCCTGTATGGTGCACAGGGACAGACGATGCAGCAGGCTGGAAGTTGGACGAAGTCAAGCCCAAACAAAGTCCAGCGAAGTCCAGAGTGCCCAGACGGTAGAAGAAGAAGTGGTGTCTGGACTGAATCTTATCCCACGACGAATCTAAGGACCTACACCCAGGTAAGCCCTTAAGTACCCTAGGGAAAGGGTTGGGATGATTCAGGGGACCCTCCCAGGGGAGGGTCTGGACAGGGGGAGGTTACTCTCATGTCCTTTGTCCAGTTTCGCGCCAGAGTGGGAGCCAACGGCTCCCAGAACTGGTTTGAGCTGGACTATGCACTGGGACACCAAATGTGCCCCTCATGCAGACTTAGTGGCGCTGGCAAGCACACCCACACTAAATCCTGTCTGGGAGGTGGTCACACCTCCCTGTGACAGGATGCCTATTGTTCTGCCTTCCCCTGCTCGAGCTTGGCTCAGCAGCAGGAGGGCAGAAATGTGTCTCTGGTCGGCAGCAACGATTTTGTGCTGTCCGGGTCTAGAATGTGGGCAACGGGAACACTGAGAGCTAACGGAGGGCTCTTCAAGTGCTTGAAATCATACCTCCACACCATTTACGGTGTGGAGGGGTATGATTCCAACATGTTTGATACCAAACATGATAGGATTCGTTGCAGCCGTTTTCGAGATGGTCATCGCGTAATTACGCGGTGCCACTCTATATGGTATATGGCTGCTTCACTGACAACCCGGGAGAATGGACTCCGTAGGCTGTAGGGGTGTCCTGCTCATGCAGGGGCACCCTCTAACTTAGAACCAAGCACCCTGCCTTCAGGATTGCAAAGGCCTGCTATAGGGGTGACTTATAGGTTTTAAGTGCAGAAACGTATATCTTTAGTAAGTGGTGCTAGCACCAACTTACACAGGCTGCAATGGCAGGCCTGTAGTTCCATTTTGCATGGTCTCCCATGGGTGGTATCATGCATGCTTCAGCCCATGGAGGACCTCTGGGGTACCTATGCTCTGGGTACCTTAGTACCATATACTAGGGACTTATAAGGGTACCCCAGTATCCAATCTGGGATGAACCTAAGTTTCTGAACACAACAATTTAAGGGAGAAAGCAGATAGACTGGGGTCCTGATTAGCAGGATCCCAGTCAGACTAGTTAAAAACAGCTTAGCACCAGGCAAAAAGTGGGGGTAACCATGCAGAAGGATCCTACCTTCTTACACTGTCAAACAGACGTATTGCTAACAATATACATAGAGTAAACTTTGGATCTACCCCCTTTCAACCATTGTTTTTTCCCGATCGGCCTCATTATGGGATTGGCTAGAGAATTTGTCAATCACGTCTGAGCCCAGTTGACTATTCATCTCTCACATAATGCTATTGGCTGTTTGGCTGTATTCTTCCTCCTCCACTCAAGTATTTGGGTTGAACTGCAGGAGGGACTTCTTTACACCTATAGCCTTCTGTGTATGTTCCTGTGACTACCTTCGGTGTGCCTTGCTATGTTATGTTTTGTTGATTTGTATAGCACACTAATCACCCAAGAGGGTATATAGGCGCTTGGGCAAGGTGTGTAGGTGTGTGGTCCTAAGGTGCTTATATGAAGAGCCAGGTCTTCAGCTTCATGTGAAGCTCAGTAAGTGAGGAGTAGGCTCTGGTGTGTGGAGGGAGGTCGTTCCATGTCTTGGGTACGATGTAGGAGAATGAGTGACCTCCAATTTTGCTTTTGCATATGCGGAGCATGTGTGCGAGTGACAGTGAGCCAGAGCATAGGTGTCTGGTGGGTTGGTGAAAGTGTATGCGGCTGTTCAGTCATTCTGGCCCTGTATTGTGTAAGGCTTTGTATGTGTGCGTGAGAAGTTTGAATTGGCTGGGCTTGTGAATGGGGAACCAGTGAAGCTTCCTGAGGTGCTGTGTGATGTGGGTGCTCCGTGGGAGGTCGAGTATGAATCTTGCAGCTGTATTCTCGATGGTCTGGAGTGTGTGTAGGAGTTGTTGGGAGATTCCGGCATAGAGAGTGTTGCCATAGTCCAGCCTGCTGTTGATGAGTGCTTGTGTGACCATCTGTCTGGTGTTCTGAGGCAATAAATTGAAGATATTTCAAAGCATGCATATGATGTGGAAGCAGGAGGTGCACACTGCGTTGACTTGAGCCATTATGTTGAGTTTGTCATCTAGGATGATCCCTAGATTTTTTCTGTGGTCTGTGGGTGTTGGTCCTATCTCCAACAGCCACAAGGTGGAATCCCATGGGGAGGTCTTGTTGCCGAAGAACCAGTATTTCTGTCTTGTCAGAGTTGAGCTTCAAGCAGTTGGTTCGCATCCAGTCTGTTACCATGGTCATACAGTTGGTGAAGTTGGTTCTGTTGGTGTTTGTCTTGTCCTTCAGGGAGAGGATGAGTTGGGTGTTATCAGCATTGGAGATGATGGTGAAGTCTTGTGATCGGATGATGTTGGCGAGAGGTGTCATGTATACGTTGAAAAGAGTGGGGCTGAGGGATGATCCCTGTCAGACACCGCATATCAGTTTCTTGGCCTCTGATGTGAAGAGTAGCAGCTTGACCCTTTGGGTTCTTCCCGTGAGGAAGGAACAGATCCATTTGAGAGCGGAACCTTGTATGCCAATCTCATGGAGTCTTATTATGATGAGGGTGTTGTGGGAGACAGTGACGAAGGCCATGGAGAGGTCGAGCAGGATGAGGGGCACTGTTTCTCCTCGGTCCAAGGTGATTCGAATGTCGTCTGTGGCTGCAATGACTGCTGTTTTGGTGCTGTGGTTTTTTGGGAATTCTGATTGTGTGTTGTCTAGAAGAAGTTGAAGTTCAAGGTGGGCTGTGAGTTGCTTGTTAATGGCCTTCTCAATCAGTTTGGCTGAATGGGGAAGCAGGGAGATGGGTCGGAAGTTGCTCAGTTGATTCGGGTCGACTGTGGGCTCCTTGAGGAGGGTGTTGATTTCTGCAAGTTTGGGAAAGTGGCGGACGTGATGGAGGTGTTGATGATGTGGGTCAGGGTGGTGCTAATAGGTGATATTCTAAGATGGTAGATGTGGTGGGGGCATGGGTCCAATGGAGCCCCCACCACATGCTGATTGTCCCCATGATTGCTGCTGAGTTGTTTCTGGTGTGGGGTGTCCATTCGGTCGGGTTGCCGTCTTGGTTGGTGGTTAGCAATGAGGTCTCTGAGGTTGGGTTTATGTGCAAAGTTGCTGTATATGTTTGCGATTTTGCAGTGGAAGAAGATGTATAGGTTGTCACAGAGTTGTTAGGAGCCAGCAATGTTGTTGACAGTGGCTGAGGGCGAGGGGAAATCCTTGATGATCAAGAAGGACTTCTTGCCGCTGTTGGAGCCTCCTTCAATGCAGTGCACTTGTGCTTTTTCTTGCTGTCTCCAATTTGCTGGTGATAGTGTCTGAGTGCAGCCTTGTAGGTAGTTCTGTCTGTGGTGTTGTGGCCGGCTCTCCATTTACTTTCTAGCTATTTACAATGTTGTTTGGTGTCTTGGAGGTCTTATGTGTACCAGCTGGCCTTCTTGTTTGAGCTACTATGCTTGTTGGGTATGATGGGTGCAAGGGAGTAAGTGCAGTTCTTGATCCAGTTGCTGAAGTTGTTGATGTCCTTGTCGAGGTTGTCTGTGAGGCTAGGCTGATCAGTGCTGATGGGTCTGAGCCAGTCTGCTTTTGTGATTTTGGTCCAGCTTTGGCTTGGAGTGCTGAACCTGGTAGGGGTGTTGAATTGAAGTGTGTTGATTTGGAAGTGGATGATGGAGTGGTCGGTCCATGTGAGCTGTGTGGTGGAGCTGCATTTGAGGCTGTTGCTAGTGGTGAAGATGGGGTCCAGTGTGTGTCCTGCGGTGTGTGTTGGTTCTGTGATGAGCTGGGTGAGTCCGACGTTGCTCAAGCTTTTGAGAGCGCTGTGGAGCAGGGGTCGTTTCGGTCTTCCAGGTGAAAGTTGAGGTCACCAAGGAAAATGTAGGCTCTGGAGCCGATGGTGAGAGGAGCAACAAAGTCGGTGATGAGGTTGGTAAAGATGGCTTGGGGTCTGGGTGGTTAATAGGCGAGGGTTACGTTCAGGGTGAATTATTTAGAGATTTGCAGCTTGAAGTGCAGATGTTTCGTGAATTGGGTGGTGTTGTCTATGGATGTTGTGCATTTGATGGATTCCCTGTAGATGATAGTGAGTTCTCCTCCTGGCTTGTGAAGGAGGTCCTATTGAGCGATCTTGTAGCCCGTTAGGAATGCTGTAGCAATGTCGGGAGCCGATGAGGGGTTGAGCCAATTCTCTGTGATGAAGAGGATGTCGGGTGCATCACTGCTCAGAAGGTCCCATATTTCAGTTGTGTGTTTGCTGAGTGATCATGTGTTGAGAAGCATGCATGCGAGTGGGTGTTGACATGTTTGGTTTGCTATGGCGTATGGTGTAGGGTGAGAGTGTAGGCGTTATTGATGCTTGTGTGGTGTGTGTGTTGGAAGGGGTGTTGAGGGCATTGTTACTATTTGTATGGGGGTGTAGGTGGGTGGCTGTTGGAGAACCAGCAGTAGGTACAGGTGAAAACTCGTAGTGTGGTGTGAGGTGCAGCGTGGCAGCAGTTGGGGGAATGGTGTCCGGGGTCTAACGACCTAAGGAGTGCTGCAGAGTATCACTGGGCGGTGATCCGACCAAGGTTCCTGGCACAGGGCATGGTCCAGGCGTGGACGGGCACAGACGGGCTTGCCTTTAGTCTGCCTTAGGCACACCTTCTTCATGTGTCCGCTGCGCGTCCGTGATGCAGTTGTCATTAAGTAGGTCCTGGGTGGGGGGAGGAGTCCAGGGTGCCATGATGTCACTTCCTGTCCAGATGGATGATGGAAAATTCGGTGATGTCACTTCCTGTGCAGGTGGGTGATGGGAGATCCAGTGATGTCACTTTCTGTGACGATGGGTGATGGCTATACACTTCCTACTTTAGCTCATTAAATTGAGACTCATTGGCTTTGACAGTGCTTGATGCCAGATGTGCAACTGTCACTTGGCACACAGATATGCAAGAGGGACGGTTCCATACCAACTTTTCAGGATACTCTCTGACTATTTCAATGGATCCCATTAATATTCAACATATGTACATTTATCTCAAAACCTGCGGGAAAATGTGATATGGATCTAGTCCTTGTGGACCTATTTGGGTATCGATATCACATATGTCCCACTGAACCCTCAACTGGATTACATTTAGGTCACGCCCGGTTGGTAATGAACATTTTCCATGCCCTTTGCAGATGACCCGTAGGTCGTGGTCTCTGGACATGACCTCCGACTTGTACTTCCGGTTCCGAGTGCACACAGAGTGGGTTCTTGCGAGGCCGGTTTACACTTGTGTGGGCCCTTTATTTCACACATTCAGTGAATTTATAACTGGCAAAGCCCCCAGCTATGCAGCACTGAGGTCTCCTTTGGGGGGTCTTGGCAGCCAGCAGATGCATACTTATGAAAAGTATGTAAAAGCGACTTTAAATTTAAGCAAGGCCTGCGTGCAGAGGAGAAGCCTTTAATGAACACCAGATCTGGGGCTCAGAGGAAATACAGGGCAAATCAATTTAACAGATTAATACAAAAATGGTGCATTTAAAATCCAGGTCTTAGGGGATTTCCTAAAAGTTTCACATTACTTTCAAGACTGCAGAGAGTTTCAAAGTTTTATAGCTGGTAGTGAGACATATTTTCATACTCTGCTACTCGATGTTAATCAGGAATTAATTAAGCATCTGGGGTCAGATGATTTCAACATCTAGTGGGACATCACTTTTCAATTTTTGCTGTCAGTAATTAGATGTTTTTCCCTGGGCAGCCTTATGAATCGTCATAAGTTTAAAAAAAAAAAAGAAATGACACAATAAATACCGTCAGCCTCATTAGGTCTCGCCTACGCAGCGCGCATGCGCTGCTTAGGAGGAGACCTTTAGAAATCGATTCAGTTTTTCAGGCAAAAACGTGCACACATTGCATTGCTTTGAATGGCAACGCTTGCACGTTTGGCGATTTCCTTGCGGGAGAGAGCTTTGAAACCATCTGTTTGTAATTAACTTGCAAACAGATGGTGCCATTGCTCGCTCTCGCAAGGGAAACAGGCGCAGGCCCCCTTCTCTCTCCCCTCCCCCTGCTGCCTCCTCCTCTGCTCGTTAAACTTTTTTTTATTTTTTATTCCCTTTTAGCAGCCTCTGCTCCCTGACACTATGCTTCCCTGGGGACATGGATTGAGTGTGGCGTTAAGTTTGAACTGAGAGCCACTGGAACTTAAAATGTTTATTTTTCACTGTATCCTACCAAGCAGTTTATTACCTAACTCTGCTCCTCCTGCTGACTGGCATTATCTTTCCTGGCTCACATTTGTGTTGTTTTATATATTCCACGTTCATGTGGGTAACTTCAGCTCCAATGTTAATTGACACCTGTAATTTGTAGAGAAAATTGAACATTTTATTTCGGCTGATAGTCAGTGCAGTGATGGTAACACTGTTGTTAAGTGATCTCGTCTCCTCGTTCTCATAGCCAGCAAGGCAGCTTTGAGTCTGCAGTACTTGAAGATTTTTTATGTGTATTCTGTTTCTACGTGATATTGCAATTGCTTTATCTCGACTCCCCACATCTTCTAGCATGGCGGGGACTGGTTAGAGCCTTTTGGCTAATCGCATTTGACGGTAGACTGATTTAGTTACCTTCCTAACTTGGGATCCAAAAGACAGTTCATTATTAAATTTGCATTGAAATCTATGGCAGTGAATCCTCGTTTTGGTGAGAGTCCTAGAGAAGGCAACCAGTGCAGGTAGCTGCGCTACAGACAGGATCTGAGTTGCAGGATATCTGTTCTTCCAGGATTTTGAGGAGGATGGGCAAGTTTGAGACAGTGAAATAGTTTGGCAGAAAGGAAGGCTTA
Source organism: Calotriton arnoldi (assembly GCA_963921515.1). Lineage (NCBI taxonomy): Eukaryota > Metazoa > Chordata > Amphibia > Caudata > Salamandridae > Calotriton > Calotriton arnoldi. The sequence continues at coordinate 1,792,306 of CAWUFW010000655.1, forward strand.
AGGGTGGACTTTTTTATCCGAGTTGTTATTCATGAAATTTTCATCTTTAGGGCATTTGTACCAATTTTATGAAGAAATTAAGTTTTTGATCAGAGAATAAAGAGTGTTTTTGCACCCCCTTTACCAGCTTCAAAGGAGAAAGCTTGAAGGAGAGGTAGGATTTGATTTTCACTATGTTGGTTGTGGTGATGGTTTTGTCAGGGCATACTGGGTTGAAAGTGAATTATACAGTAAGGGGATCTGAACCGTTGTTTCTTGGTTGCTGTGTGGTTTTCATTTGTGTGAAGCAGAGATGCTTTGCTGGTTGTTTGCCAAGGCTAGATATTTTGTGGTTCCGAGGGCTGTGTTGGTGAGGAAGCCTTGCTAATTAATGCAATATTTTATGGGAGGGTTAATGTTTACTGCCTTCCTTCTCCCACGCTTTCCTTCCCCCTTCTTTCCGTCTCTCCTGCTCTTTCCCCTAGCTGCCTTTTCTCTTTTCTTCCACTCTTAAACCCCCCCTTTCTAGGGGCTTAATTTTAACGTGTGTTTGACGGAACGCTTATTATTAAAAAGTATTAGCAGTTACAATCAAATAAGTAAGTTTTACAAACTCGGGTACGGATTTTTTAAAACTATAGAAAATTCTTTGGGCTTCGATAAAAATGACTTGTTGATTCAGGTATTCATTGATGCACTCGTTGTTTACATGTATGTGGAGTACAGCCTAGCTGGGAAACAACTGAGCGCTGCGTTGATGGGTTTGGCAGAAGGGAAGCCTCATACTATTGTTAAAGTTTACTCAAGGTGCAGCACAACTCATTCCTCATTCTCGCCCTTCACTTTCACGCTCACCCTGTACTCACAGCGATCACAATGCACTCACACTGATCACCATGCACTCACACCATTCACCCGCTCACCCTGCACTCACAGCGATCACTCTGCACTCACAATGCACTTGCGCTGTTCACCCTGTACATCACCCTGTAGTCACACGAACACACTACTCACCCGCACTCATGTGACACTCACTCACCTGTCCCCCTCACTGCTCTATCTGCAATGTCACTGACACAAGCCCATCACTAACCATGCATTCATTCATCCCACTCTGCACTTACATCTGCACCATATGGACACCTCACTCACCCTGCATTCACTTACTCTCACACTGTCGCATCGCTCACCGTGCACTCACATGGGCACTCCTGCCACCCACACAGTGCAGAGGATTAATGTGCCTGCTACAAAGAATGTGTACCATGCAGATCACAGAAATGAGTGTGAGTGTACTATGAGCAGCGATATAAAAAAATGAAATGTTTGTCAGAAAGGTGCTATAGAGATGAGGGGCATTGTTGGTGAGTGGTACTTAGGGAATTAATGGAAAATGAGGAAATGGGGGAGGAGGTGCCCAAAAAAAATGTTACACCGTGTGTGAGCAGTGCTAGGGCCAGCCCTGGCTGGGAGTGTTAGCCCCCCCAAAAATTCGGGTCTAGTTGCACCCCTGCCACCAGTGGATACCGCCCCTTAACAAAAAGGAAAACAGAGCTTGGCTGAGAAATCTTCTCCGCTGGTTTACGACAGAGAGTAATGTGAGCTCTGGTGGTAAATGTAATTCCACCGGTAATCTCCATTACAACAAAAATTACCACTCAAAATGGATAGTACTTATCATTGAAACTAAACCCAGCTCAAGACTGGCTCCTGAGAGGGTCAAAGCTAGAACTAGCTGCTGCTTCATAAAGTGTAAATGAGGCATCCTCACCAAACACTCAGGCAGGGACAGAAGTACGGAGACTCAAGGGACAGAAGTACATCTGTTGAGCTCAGCTGTACCTGTGACTATCGGGCCAATTCACGAAAGCATATAAGGGTATGGAAATCGTACTCGTTTACGTACTCTTATGCCTTTGTGAATTGACCCCAAAATGTCCAACATCCTATTATTAATAAAAGTGCAAAGAGGAACCAGTACCCTACTTGTATAAATTTTATATGAATATTCCAAGAATATTCCCATTTTAAATGTCTCGGGTCCAATTCACAATAGTATGTAAGAGTATGTAAAAGAGCGCTACCAGAGCAGGACTTTACACACTCCAAAGTGTCTTTCGGAATAGACCCTTTTGTGTCTAGCTACTTGAAATGCTGTCAGTCTCAGGAAATAATGAGTTCCACCGGTAGTAACATGTAGTCTACCATAAAAGGAGATTATCACTCAGCCGGTGGCATTTCTTATGTAATAGGGTTGAAGGTCTTGAAATTGACTGGTTTATACTGCCACCAAGTGAATAACATGACATGTGTACATGTAAAGCACACGTTCACCCATAGGCATCTTGGCACTGAATAACAGATGTTTATTGTTACCCAACTCAATGATACTCATTTTATCGACCTCAGAAGGATGAAAGACTGAGTGGACCTACCGGGATTTGTACCTGTGACCATGAGGTCAAACACAGGTCCCTACAGTGGGTGCATTAGTCCACTAAGCCACCAGACCCGGCTGATTCCTGACTCCGATCGAGGGTTAAGGCTCAGAAGACCCTTTGAGTTAAACTTTACACTTGCTTTGTTGACAAAGTTTTGTCTTTGAGGGTGTTAGTGTGATACATTTTGATTACAACCAGCAGGATGGGGCATCAATAAAGGACTGTTAGTCTTACAAACTGATGTGCAGTCACAGGCTTAGGTCCAGCTGAATATTGGAAATGGGGGCCGGCTCACTCTGATTTACAAAGTACAACAGGTGTGCCGTTAGGTTGGAGGAGATTGGGCGAGTGTGCAGTAGTGTGAGGTTTGTCTGCACATGTTTGGAGCATGGACCAGACTCCAGCTAGGAGGTGCATGTCATGTGGCTGCTGTACACAGGGACAACTGCAGATGGTGCAGATGACATTGGTGTTAGAGAACTACAGAAACAAGATGCATTTTAGAATTATGCATTGTTCCACTTTACATATTTATAATGGTAGTTTGCACAAAAATGCTAAAGTCGTCCTTATTTTGGAGTGGGGAGGGGGGTTAAGGACAGAGATACACATAGCTCACGTTTATATTTGAGTTCTTTGGGTTGCTTCGGGGGGGGGGGGGCAGAGGGGCAGGGGCAAGTGAGGAGAAGATGTGTTTTGTTCTTTTCTCCTTTGAACTGCATGCCTCCCGGATCAGTTGGTTTTGGTGCTGCTGATATGTGAAGTAGAGTTTGAAGGGGCCAGCGAAAGACACATTTTCTGCAAGATAGTCAGGCCTTAGTGCATGTACAACTTTGTATGTGATGCACAGGGACATACATGTGGGGCCAGATTTACCACAGTGTTGCATTGCACCTTGCGTGGCCCTGCGGTGCTTGCTAAGTCCAGAGTAATGCAAGGCAGCGCAAGTTGCTGCCTTGCGCTATTCTGCTCCAGGGAAGCATTCCATGGGTGGAGTGTGGGCGTCCCCTTGCATCCATCCATGGATTTTGGCACATTCCCAGATTTACAGTGAGTGGTAGACATGGGAATGCTTTAAAATGCTACACCTTCCCAGGGAGGCATAACAACATTGAAAGAAGAAAAATCCTCAGAGATGAATTGAATCCTGTCGACAACGCAGCACCCTTGCACCAGGTCGCAAGAGTGCCTGCGTTTGCGCAAGACACCACATTGTATGGCAGCGTAAGGAGAGGACAGGAATGTGCCATATAATGTTAAATATGGTGCATTCTTGCCCTTCCCTTTCACACAGCACAGCAAGGCGTTGCATTGTGTGAAAGTTTGATACATCTAGGCCTTGATGTGCACCAGAGGAGAGAGCCAGTTGATATTTCTGAGGGGCCGGGAGGATGATGTGGTTGCATTTCCACCCTATAACTATCAGGAGAGATGCAGAGTGGAAGGCAGCTTTGAGTGGGGGCCACTATGGTGTCAGGGGTGTCGGAGACCACAAATTAATAATGCTCAAATGAAAATGGCCTACAACCACAACATAGGAGAACTCCATTTTGTTTTTTCAATGGAATGCAACTAAGCTGTTGTAACCCATTTAAAATTCACCAGTGATAATTTCTTTGCTTTTCAAAAGAGGAATCTGGCATAGGCCTGACCTGACTGTAACCAAGGTAGGGAAACTGTTGTAAAATCTGGAATGAGGCCATTGTGGATCCTTAACAGGGATAGGTTCAGGACAGTGCTTTATATGAAAAAACATAAGTGCAGGCACTCACCAAAAGGAGCAGTGGACTAGGGATGGATTTTGGGTCGGGCTTAAAGACAGTGCCAGGGGCAAGTCAAGTGGCAGAACTATGGTTTTGACCTTTGTAAGTTTTGTATGCAATAAATCTGCATGCATTATAATAATGTCTGATGTAGCTGTCCATGAGGGATTACACTAATAACCATTTATATAGCACTTACAAATAAGTGTTTATTAGTAACCAAAGTAATCCTCTTTTTGGCAACCTTAGAATAACAAAATATTGAGGAACAACAGCAAGGTTCTCAACGTATGCCTTGCAGTTTGCATTCATTTTCTTGATGCAGAATCATAAGTTACTAACCTATATGAAAAGGGTTTTAACTTGTGACCTGCAGGTAACACAAGGATCTCTGCAACAAAAACAGTAACCAACTGAGCTATCTACATAAGGAATCTGAGATCTGCATGTTTCATGCTGTGCTTTACAGCAGGTACATTGACCCTCCAGGCAATTTAATGCTGAGTTGAACCTTTGATTAGAAGGCTCACAGAACTTTCCAGTAAGTTCATTAACCACCATAGTTATTAAAGTGCCACTGTGCTCTGGACTAGGTAATATTTGAAATGCAGCTTATTATGATCAATTAAGCAAGCCAGAATAGAGTAGGAGTGGGCATAACTGGAGTATTTCTCTCTAGCGTAATTACTTATCACTACAGCAAAATTACTTGTAATTATGCGCAATTATGGGGGGAAGAGTAATCCAGCATTTAGCGCTATTTTCTTAGTGCAAAATGCACCTTCGCGTCCAAAATGGGCCCCAGGATGCATTTTGCACTAATAAAATAGCACTATGCTGCCGGACACGAACAGCAGAAGCCAGCCGCCGCTCGCTCTCTCTCTCTCTTTGATCATTTTTCCTGTGCTCCTGCAGTAGGATTCTTGCCCCAAATTACTCTTAATTACTCAAGCTGGCGTAATGGTGTAATTTTGGTAATTTCGCATCACAAGAGTAATGCGTAATTACTGAAATTACTCTCATTGCTCCAGCGTAATTAAACTTTGTCTCAGGCTTAGAATAGAGTCATTATCACGTTTGTCTTGTTGTCAAGTTCTTTCGTGTAAAATGTTTAAAAAATAAACATGTATTTCTTTGAGGAAATTGTTGGAGAGGGCTGGTGTTTTCTTTCAAGCACATTAAATTGTTGAGGGGTGATGATGTACAGTCATTAACTCAATGGGCATGCTAGAAGGCTGTACAGCCTCGAGCAATGCGGCCAACACTCCCGCCCATTAGGTTTTACTGTCTCCTTTCGACTCCGACTGGGTAAGGATAAAGGAAGCACCCTGCAGCTACACCCCTCCTCTCATACCATCCGTATCGGCACATGTCGACCACGTGTCTTGGAGACAAGAGCTGCTGTTCGGACGCTCTTGCACCAGCTCAGCCCAGGTTTCCTTCCTGTTTTAAAGGCACGCTTTAAAGGATGTGCTGAAGGTGCTGCCGGGTAGACCTGATGAACGCAGCACCACCTGCGTCGAAGCCAGGTACCAATGAGTACTTGTATTCTCCTTGTCCAAGGAAAAGCTCCAGTACTCAAGGGTAGAAAACGAAAAAGTGCCAGTACTCTGTACAGGTGAGTACCAGCCCATTGAAAGCACTGGTTCAGGACCCTCCACGAACCACTGCTGAGCTGCTACTATTTCTTGGTATTCCTACAACCAGAGAATCAGATCACATCTGGACTTGGAAGAAGATCAGAGGAAGAATTAACTCGTAGCTGTCTGCCTGGTAAAATAAGGAGGCCTAGGATTCCACTTCTTCTTGTGCCCATGCTTTGGAAGTGCTTCACAAGGGTCAGATTAGCTGGCCTGCTGGAGTCCAGGAAGAGAAAGGACAAGAATGGCATACTTGGAAAACAACCTGGGACTTGTGCTGGAGCCCTGCATGAAGAACATTGTTGTGCTGGTCTCCCTCTAGCATCAGCTCTCTGGTATCATGGAAGACGTCCCTGGTAGTTTGGGAGTATTAGGAGAAACCAGTAGGAATATAGTCAGTAATTTTGGGACAGGACTTTTGGCTGTGGCTCTGAAGAAGTCTGTCTCTGCCAGTGGTGTAGCTAGGTTGTCATGGGCCCTAATGCAAGCGAAGTAACTGGGACCCCTCACTAGGGTGACATCTCAGTCTATCAGGGACCTCTGCCACACCGCAACCTCCTTCAACATAGTCTGCATCTGCCATATCAAAACTCACTACCATTCTCATACACACGCTGTTGTATTTCGACTCACTGCTCTGCATTTCTGGCAGTCATAGTCACAGCCTTAAAAAGCATTACCAAAGTCAATGGGTTTTACCCTTTTAATTTGCTTGCACACAAAGACATAACATGCAGGGACACAGACTCACGCTGTTGCCTTTACACAGGCACACCTCCCACATTGCACTCAAACAGGCATACATACCTTACTCTGCACTCACACAGGCACAACTTTCAACTTGTAGACTACTTACCCTGCACTCACAAAGACAATGTTAATTCACACAGACATACCACTTACTGTGCACTCACAAAACATGGTGGCTATGCTGCACTCACACAAGCACACTGGTCACACACAGGTACACCACTCACTAGGAAGGAGCAAAGGATGCACAGGCTGAATATCTGGTGCATCAGTCCACTAGTGCAATTCAAAGCTGTTGAGGTAAACTAGACAGAAGCCCGAATGTCCACTGAGATTATCTAATCCCCCATCTGCCACGCTTGGACCAGCACCACAAACTATGCGAGTCTGATCTTTGTGGACTTTTGCAGGAAAGATTCTTGGAATAACAAAAAATCCCACTTGTTTTCTAAAAAACAAGGTGGTGGTTTTCTTTGTAGTTCAAGCATATAAAGAAAAAATATGCCAACTAAATGGGAAGGGCATGTGCTTCTATAAAAATATTAAAAAGTAAAGCTTTGTATGGTCTGCCATCTTGGAACAGTAAAAACTGATAGAGTAGAATACTGTTTCAAGATGGTGGCATGATTTTGAAGCTTGCAGAAGAGATGCCTGGTGTTCTACATAATAATGTTTTGGGGCAGTAGCAATTAGCACTAATCTGTCGTTGCAGGTGAGCTGCTGGGGAATCAACTAAAGGAAATATCTCCTAAGGTTGGACTCTTCTGGATGCAGAGTAAGACAGTGTAAGAAGGCAAAATACTGTTACTCAGATGACCTGGAATCCTAAAGATCTGTGGTTGCCTGATAGGCAGAGCCAAACATTAGCAACAAAGTCAGTGGCTTAAGGGGGCTGCCTTACTGCCCAATTGTATGTATTCTTTTGTGAAGGGCTGAACCAAATAGAGAGTCATTATCATAATTGAAGTGGGCTTACCTAAAGACCATTTTCTCCAAGCAATATTACAAACTTTTGAGAAAACATGAAGCTGCTTTGACAGCTAATACAGTCAGATCTAAAACACACAGAAATAGATACAGCACAGAGAGCAGTAGCGAAGCGGGTTCTTGGCGCTCACGTATAAAACATAATACAGAACTGGTCAAGAGCATGACAATCTTCCCTGAAAGATATGGAACAAGTGTTGCACTGCACGGCCAGTGCAATTTTCCTTCAAAGGCATTGAACAAGTGTGGTACCACAGTGCCAGCCAATGCAAACTTCCTTCAAAGACATTAAACAAGTGTGCCACTGCAGGCCAGTCAGTGCAAGCTTCTTCAAAGACATGGAACAAATGTGGAACCGCAGTTCCACTGCAGCTTCCTTCAAAGGCATGGAACCAGTGTGATACTGGGCAGTACCATTTAACGGCTCACTTAGATGCAATGAATAAGCAGAATTTAAGATGTGGTGAAAGTGGAAGGAACAGCACCGGGGTGGCTTGCCGCAAACATATAGCAAGATTTTGAAACACAAAACAGGTACAGCACCGGGGAAGAGTACACACTTTCCTCACATCCATAGAACACATACTGATCTGGTCAGAAACAATGCAAGCTTCCCTTGCATTCACAGAACGTGGGCAGCATCGTCAGCAGCAGCCAACACCTGTGTGGAAACACACACACACAATGTGCAGCACTAGGCAGCAGTGTAAGTTCCCCTCACACACAGCACCGGTATGAGCAGCAGTGCAAGCTAAGATAGCCTCACATACAAAACAGATATCACACTGGCAGCAGCATCTAAGCTTACATCAGGGACAGAATACCCAGAGCAAATTATAGAGGTGGGTGAGCCACTGAAGGCTTGAGTCAGCTGGCAGACTCTGGTACAGCTTGACGTTCTCTTGAGCCCTCGAGCCCAAAATGAGCTTGGCTTCCATGTGGCTTCTGCCTGCTACCTACATTCTAACCTCATGCACCAAGAATGAAAGACACAGCATTAAACTTTGATGTCAAACAGGAGTGAGCAAGAGAAAGCGACCTAGTGGCTGAAATACACAATGTGAAACCAGAAAATTTTGTCTCAGTCCTAGCTTGACCATTTGACGTATTTGTGTGATACTAGGCATCTATTTTATTTTATCAAGCCTCCTATTTTTTTCATTAATACAAACGAGAAAACCTTGAATATGTGAGAATGTGTGCTGACAAAAATCTCTCTTTTGTTTGACTATAATGCTGCTCTGTGTAAAATAAGACTATAGCCCACATATAGAGTGCACATGACAACTGACTTCCCGCTTAGTTCACTAATAGTATTGTCGCCAGGGTGATGGGATGGGTGCATGAATGTTTCCAAATTTATGTTTAAAAACTATCACTTTGAATAAATGCCTCTCAATGCAGTGTTATAATCTGATGTACTAAGATTAAACGCTTGTTAAAAGAATGTACTTTTTGGGATTTTGAAGACACTTATTACATTTTTAAGTAATATTTGTTGCATAGTTTCAATGCCAAATGTTCCCATGGTTCAGCTAATGCCTGGGCTGTCAGAGTGGAACCAAGACAGACCCTTGGCTCAGCTCTCCCTGTTAATTTGTTGGCTTTCCCACCTGTTTTGCCGTACTGCGTATAACAGTTACCCGAGTTCCCCCTCTCTGGCTATCTCGCTCCGAGAAGCAACATCTTGTTTTCTGAGACTCTGGCCGGTTTCCATGGGTCTCAGAAAGACAACTATACTTACTTCTGGTTTTAATTAGAAAGACTTGCGCATTAGTGACCCCAAGAAGTTTACTGTGCATTTTTTAGCATAAAATTAAACAAACAACGGCCAAATAATTAATTTTCTCAGTTCTAGCACTGTCATAAGTAACCCTGGGCATAATACTTTGCTACGCTCACAGAGCATGCAAAGTTTGTGTTACTACGCACTACGCAAATTGCACGTAGCAGAGTAATAAACCATGCTAATCAACATAGCATAGCAGCAGTATATTAAACACATACAAATGCTTTGTTAAAGCAATTTTCTATGCTAAAAAGCATATAACAAATTCACAAAAGTGAACTTTGACAATGAAAATATCAAGCAATGAGAGAGGTGATGATTTTGGGTTCCCCCCTAACCTAGGGGGAGGACTAAGCAGATGCCTTGAACACAAAAAGCATATCATGTGAACGATTCAGTGGTGGTCCCTTCCTCCTAGGACCACCCCAAGCACAGTTATGGGCAAAAATACAATCCCAACCAAAGGCACTGCAAAGCATTATGGGACGAGATTAGCAGTGGGCAGTGAATATTATAGTGTCCAATATCAAAATAATTCTACAAAGAGCTGCAGTTCAACTAGTCGTTACTAGATGTCCCTCACGAGTCAAATGCAAAAGCATTGAAATTATTAATACATCAAGCTGCAGTTCCACTAGTCGTTACTAGATGTCCCTCACGAGTCAAATGCAAAAGCATTGAAACCCTTTCATGAAGCTTTTGCATTTGACTTGTGAGGACATCTAGTAACGACTAGTGGAACTGCAGCTCTTTGTAGAATTATTTTGATATTGGATACTATAATATTCACTGCCCACTGCTAATCTCGTCCCATAATGCTTTGCAGGGCCTTTGGTTGGGATTGTTTTTTTGCCAATAACTGTGCTTGGGGTGGTCCTAAGAGGATGGGACCACCACTGAATCGTTCAAAGATGTGCTTTTTGTTTTCAAGGCATCTGCTTGGTTCTCTCCCTAGGTTAGGGAGGATACCAAAATTATCACCTCTCTCACTGCTTGTTAATTTATTGATTTCACTTTTGTGAAATGACTATATGCATTTTTAGCATATAAAGCTTCTCGGCCTTTTGGCTAAGATCAAGTGTCAGCTTGGTTGGTGCTGAAGGGCAAGAGGTGACTCCTGATCCCTGACAGACTGGGCCTGCGTTTCTCTGGTGTGTCCGGAGCCAGGCTGCGTCTTTAGGGGTGAAGGGTGCCTTGAGGAGTGTTTCCTGCCTTTTTGCCTATCCTAAGGGGCTGGGGCAAGGCTGATTCCTCTGGGTGTGGTAGACAGGTGGGGGCATTCTCGCCTGGAGACTTCTGCGTTTCCCTACTGCTGAAGGGACCAACCTGGCTGCACTCCTGGAAGCTGGTGGGTGGCCCTGTGTTTGTCCAGCCTTGGCAGAGAACAGACTGCTTCAGTTCCAGCCTGCCTTCCAGACATCTTTGCTACACTGTCGCAGGATCGGCGGAGCCAATTTTCTGCCGCATTGACATTTTTTCCTTGTGCTTTCACGTTGGTGCCTCTGCGAGCGGAGCTGCCACTTGTCCAGAAGGGGAGGCCCTTGTGGCTGCTCCCGGCCTCCCCGGCTGTTGTGCTTCGTGTTGCCACGGACGCTGAGGCTCACTTGCCTGCAGCTTTCTTGCGCAACAGTGCTATCTACTGCCCTTTACACTTCCCTCGGGAGGTAAGCTTTGCATACAACTTACGTGTCGTCTCTTTTCTCACTTCCCAGCGCTGTGCATTTGAGGGGCGGCGGCCGTCTTTTCTTCCATTTCACGCCTATCCTCTTGTGCCTTTCCATTTTGACTCTTATGAGGGTGTGGTGACTCTCTCCACGAGACTTTCCTCATGGCCTCATCTTCCCGCATGGCGGGTGCCTCCCGCATTCATGATTTTGTCCCTAATACAGTACGTGTAGAAGTGAATGAGATGCACCATAAGGAGAAGAATGTGCTATTTCTTGTTGAGAAAATTATCAAAAAGGAATGCAATGTTTCTGACCGTGCTATTGAATGTATTCAGGACTTTTCCAGCAGAGGTATTTTTGATGTCACATTTTCCAGTGATTCCATTTGTCAGAGTTTGTTGCAACATGTGGCGGCCCATACAGATAGCCCGCCTTTACGTGGCCTCACTGTTACTTCCATATCTGCCCGAAGGAAGTCATTCTAGTAGTTCACATGTATAATCCTTACACTGATCCTCGGTTGATTGAGGTATTTTTGGCTCGTTATTGCAGCACCATCAGGGGTGGGCAAAAGATAAAAAATATCTGTGGTATCTGGAATGGTAAATGGAAATATACTGTTACTTTTAAAGAAGACCCCACAGGTGTCAGGGGCCTGGCGCACCCTCCGCAGACTTTTTCCCTGGGGGCTAATAAAGGTTTTTTGGTATATTCAGCCCAGCCCCTCTTCTGCAGACTTTGTCAGCAATTCGGCCATGCTAAAGAACAGTGCTCTGGCATGGTCTGCAGGAATTGTGGGGGTGCTGACCATAAAGCGCAAGATTGTGTGGTTCCCAAAAATTGCAATTTATGTGGTGGTACTGACCATTTGTTTAAGACCTGTCCTAAGGGAAAGTTCTCCTATGCCTCTGCTGCCAGTGCACAGGGACCTCCACCTCCTCCATCTGCCCCGCGCACTATAGCAGGCCCATCTGATGCCCGCCAGGATGTCACGGACTCTGAGATTTTGGGGTTTATTGATGGTCTTGAGATCCGGCGATGTGGGGTGTCTCAGGGGACTGATGAGGACAATGCTGAGGCATATGGTGCAGACCCCTCGGACCCAGAGTTTGACCCTGCTCTGCAGTCTCCACAGGTGGAAGAGGTGGATGAGGCAGAACGTGTGGAAACCCTGTGCCTTAAACAAGAGGCCTTAGCTAGAAAGGCGCAGCGCGCAAACGATGCTTCACAGTCTGCCTCGGGTGTGGTTCCCACTCCAGGTGTAAGCCAGGCACCCTCCACTCCTGAGGCTTCACTTCACAGTTGTGCCTGAGACAATCCCTTCGGTCATTTCTCCCACAGTGCAGTCTGCTCCGAAGCCACAACGTTCGGTGAAAGTGGTAAAATCACCAGGCAAAACCTCAGTGTTAAAAACAGCCCAGCCTGCGGTAGTCCAGCAAAAGGAGAAAGAAATGGACCATAGTGGCTGGTCTACATATACGTCAAATAAGCGGAAAACCCGTACATCTCAAAATGTAGTGGATTCCTCCTGTTTTACAGGTGCTAAGCGTCGTACCTCCTCTCTGGATCGCTTTTCTGGAGGGGACGGTTTGACGCTCTTCTACACCTCTCTGACTCAGAGGAGGTTATTCAGGACATAGCCCAGGTTCTAGAAATTTCTGATAGTCCAGAGCTGGATCTGGAGTGCACGCCGAACTTGGAGGCCCTTTTTTCGGCGTCCACTCTCCAGAGTTCAGCAGAAGTTGCCAGGGTAGAAGATGATGACTCTGGGGCCCATGTTCCACTTTAAACAGTATGACCGGTTGTTCTCTCCTAATCATAATGGCCATATCCCTAGCCTCTTGTAATGTGAGAGGTTTGGGGACAGCTTTGCGTAGGAACACAGTCCTTGATTATTTTGCACATACACGTTTTGATGTCATTTGCTTGCAAGAATGTTTTCTTCCTTATCAACCGAAATATTCTTCCTTGCAGCAACATTGGCCCTATGGACCCTCGGCGTGGTCTGGAGGTGCCAACAAGAATGATAGGGTCGTTGTTCTTTTCCGGCATAAGCATTGGCAAATCACAGAGGAAAAATTCTTATGGCCCGGACGGGCTATATTATTGTCTGTTTTGATGGATGGTTTGCCGCTCAAAATATGTGCTGTATATGCTCCTGCCCTTAAACCAGAAAGGGAGCAGTTGTTTCATCTTATTAAACCATTTCTTGCAGGTGCCACGCCAACCCTTCTGGTGGGGGATTTTAATTGTATTCTGCATTCCAAGGACCGACAGGGTGCACAGGCCACCTATACTTTGGGTGTGACTTCAAAACTGCTGTTATCCCTTGTTCATGATTTAGACTTTTATGATACTTATAGGAAGCACCATACTCCTGGTTCTGGCTTCACGTGGGAGGCGGATCATGGGAATGCCCGCTCCCGTCTAGACTTTGTATTTGCATCCAAAATTTTAAGCGCTGACAAATGCAGTCTCACACCAGTCCCCTTCTCGGATCACCAGGTTCTGGCTGTCTGGCTCACACCACCAGGCCGGCCTCAAAGGGGGCCCTGGCTTTTGGAGACTTAATAATGACCTGCTCCAAGACGAACTCATTTGTGCTCGGTATGTCAAGCGATACCATACATGGGCTGCACAGCAAAATCGTTTCTCAACTAAAAATAAATGGTGGTGTTGGGTCAAACATAAAACAAAACTGTTTTTCAGGAACAAGGCCGGCTTAAACGCCGCATTGAATGGGATGCCTACCAGAAGCTACATCGCCGCCTCATCCTTCTCCAGCAATTGGGTGCGGCGGGGAAAGATGTGAAAGAGGAAACTCGTTTAGTTACGCTGGACATGAATACTTGGTTGGCAAAAAGAAATAAAGTCACAATATTTCATTCTAGGGTCCAATACTACCAGGAGAATGAAAAATTTACATCTTTCTTTTTTAAGCAGGCGAAATCTTCCCATAAATTACTCACAACACTCCGTGATCAACATGGTACCATTTTGCACGGCACTGAGCATTGTAAACAGATCACTTTTGATTTTTATTCTTGTATGTATGTTGCACCCTCTAATACTTCTTCTTTTCAGGATATGGAAGAATATTGTTCTGGACTGGAAGGAGGTCTCACTACAGATCAAATCACTCTCTTGGGGCAACCCTTTGATGGGGAAGAATTTCTGTCAGCCTTGCATTCTTCCCCCAGAGGTTCTAGCCCTGGCATTGATGGGCTTACATGGGAATTTTATCGTAAATTTTGGGCCTTGTTGTGTCTTGACTATATGGCAGTTGTGCATGAAGGCTTTACTAATAATACCTTTTCTGCAGACTTCTCAGCTGGTATCATCACTCTGTTGTATAAAAGGGGGACGAGACCTCATTGCAAAATTGGAGGCCTATATCTCTCCTGAACGTTGATTACAAGCTTATAGCTAAGGTGCTGGCACGCCGCCTTCGAGGAGTTATGCATTCTTGCATTCACCAAGACCAAGCTTGCGCCATCAGAAGGCGCACTATTGTAGACAGCCTGGTGACCTTGCGTGATGCTTTATGGTACAATCAGGAGAGGGGCCTTCCTCTGGGTCTTTTGAGCCTGGATTTCCATAAGGCTTTTGATAAAGTTTGGCATGATTTTTGTTTTTGATCTTAACAAAAATGAATGTTCCCCCTGCTTTTGTTCACATGATCCGCACCTTGTATCATGGTGCTTACAGCCAAGTGAGTATCATTGGATTCCATACCACTGCATTTCCTATACACACTGGAGTCCGTCAAGGATGCCCCATGTCTCCCATTCTGTTTGTTTGTGTGCTCGAGCCTTTTTTGTGTAAACTCAGAAAGGACAAACTGATCAAAGGTGTTTTTGTTCCTGGCGGTTCTGGGGTCCCACCAAGGTTACCGCCTACATGGATGATGTCACTGTATTATGTCCTGCCACCTCCTCTGTGCACAGGACCCTTTTACATGCCTCTCTCTTTCAGGAGGTATCAGGGTTGAGTCTGAACATGGGAAAGAGTGTTTGTCTGACCACTGGTCCTTGGGATCGGCTGGCGCACCTTCCACTCACTGTTACCACCGAACCTATTAAGATTTTGGGGGTCTATTTTGGGGCGCAAGGGCATGTGGAGAGGAATTGGGACGAAGTCCACGCTAAGATTTTAAAAAAGCTCTCTCTCTGGTCCTTGCGTAAACTTACACTGGAAGGAAAAGTTTTAGTTATTAAAGCAGTTTTGTTTCCTCTGTTGTTGTATCTTGCTATGGTTTTCCCTCCACACCACCGTACCTTGCAGAAAATTCAAAAAATGATTTTTACTTTCCTCTGGAGTTCTAAGATGGAAAAGCTCAGTCGTGCTAAGGTTTGTAAAACATGGAAGAATGGGGGAAAAAGTTTACCTGATCTTAAAACCTTTTTGTTCTCTAAGCTATTATGTTATGTAGTATCCCGTACTGATGAAGATCTTGTTTCAGTGCCTGCTTTATTCACCCGTTATTTTTAGGAGCCATGTTGCGACGTTTTGGACTCTTTGCACCTTCTAACCTGTACCCCTTGGCAACCATTGTCCCACCTTACTACAAGGGGTTTCGCTCCTTTTGCAGACTTTGGACACTGAACTTTTTGACCGGGATGTATGTATTCACCCCACTAGACTGAAGCAGGAACTCCGGAAGCAAGAGCAACCTGTTGTGTTGAATACCCTGTCCGAACCGCAATCCTTGCGAGTGTGGAAAATGGTAGGACACAAGGACATTACTCACAGTCAGCGTGATCTGGCCTGGATGGCTGTGCATGGCTGTCTTCCGGTGAAAACCTTTCAGCATCGGCGAGGATTGGCCCCCACACCATGTTGCCCACGCATCAGATGTGGTAATGAAGAGACTGTTTATCATTTGCTGTGGGGTTGCCTCTATGCCAAGGAGTTTTGGACCTTATTACAGCCTTTCCTGTTGCATATTGCAGGTATTTCTGCTTTATCTTTCCACGCCCTGCTCTATGGACAAGGTCTTTCTGCTCATCGTCCTCCCACGGGTTGGCGGCTTTTAAACTCTGCTAAAGAGGCTCTCTGGGATGCACGTAATTTACTTCTCTATCTCCACAAAGATATGGACACCAAAGCCTGTCGCAATCTTTTTCTAGATAAACTTATGACTTATGTTCATATAGACCGTGCCACCTTAGGCCTAGAAGACGCTAATACGTTGTGGCAGATTACAAATTGGAAAGGTTGGGTCACTTAAAAACTGTTTTTTTTGTTTTTTTTCTGCCTTTGCCACCAGGCTACCAGGATTGGCATTTATATAGGCCATCAATAAAACTTCTTAGTACATTTTTTGGGAGGGATGGATAATGCACCATGATGATTACGACCATGCTTTTTCACATGCTTTTTGTATCCTTGTACTTCTTATGACCATTGTTTCATTGTAACTATGTAAGTGTGCCTTTATCAAACTAATAAAGGTTTTTGAAACAATATAAAGACAGAGATACTTATTTTATCTTAACTTGCACTGTGCAAGATGCCTTTGGCAATTATTGTACAGTGCAGTCAAGCACACAGCTATGCACTACGCAATTTGCATAGCTACGTGTAGTTCAAAATGTACTTCACGTAGCTATGTGAAGTGCAACTACGCCCAGTGTTAGTCATAAGTCAGTCTATGTTCTTTTACTGACCGCCATTATCTGCTGTCAACCAGTCAGGCTGAACACAGTGATTACTATGACTATCTTGTCTTCAGAATCTATAAAGCAGCATCGGCATAGCTTCTTCTTTGACCTTTGCAGGCCGCAGGCAGCAGGGCCAATTGATGTACTCTGCATTTACAAACGTGAGCATGAGCACTGTTTGGCCATTCTGCGTGTGCGCAATATTGCCTTTGCAAAACCCTTGCAGGTACTTCAGCAGATTCTGCTGCTTGGAGTCTGACTCCTGCAGCTGAGAGAATCGGACAGAGCCAACAGTAAGCTCCATTTGCAGCAAACTCTGGTGTAGCCCTGGTAGGCAGTGGTACAGTGGTACTGGGACAATTTCAGTCGGGGGTGCTGATATCAATGTTAAACCACTGAACTCGAGGGATTGTGAAACATCAAAGTATCACACAAAGAACCTTACTGCCTGCCTTCTGCCTCCTGCATTCTACCTGCTGCCTTACCAATGCAGGACAATGGTAAGGGTGTAGTATGTAGCTGGTGTTGTATTTAGGAGCACACCGTCACAAATATACAAGTGAAGCATGGTACGGTAGCCACTGTAATTTACAGACAGACTGAACTCTGCATAGACAAGCAGTTTTACTGATTGAACTATATAGCGCACAAACAATAATGTGTGGAAATTGGGTTCATCGAATATTTGTTATACGCACACCACCAAGTAAAGTGTTGTCATTTGTTTTGGTCCTATTACAATTTGTGTTTTCATCACACTTCACCATCAGAAAAAAAGTGCTTTGTTTGTGCTTTCCTAACAGTTCATTATTTTGAAATATTTGTACAGTTCACTTATAGGTATTTAACATTGTGTTGTGTATTGGAAGAAAACAACATCCTGCAGCCTTTCCTTTCACACCAGCATGATTGTCACATAGTTCAAGTTACAAAAGCCTCAGCTTTTCTTTTAACAGGGAGATGGTGTTTGTTTTTCTTTCTCTTAAAGCAATTTGTCAGCAGACTAGGCTGACATATGATTCCTGTTTCCGAATGCACAGCAAATGTGACAAGATAAAAACCAAGGGGCAAATTATTGACATTGTCATGCAGTGCAGCGCAGCACAGCAAGTCACCTTTCTGTGCTGCAGTGCGTGACAGGTAAAGGGCAGGAATGAGCTGTATTTAAAGGAATACGGCACATTCCTGTTTTTTCCTCTCCGCTGACGCCATTTTGAGTGCCTAGCGCCAAGGCACGCACCCTTGCACCATACTTTTCTGGTACCTCCTTTTTGGTGCAGGAGTGGCCTGCAGTGGCTGCTGCATTTTACCTTCCCATCAATTGCTATAGTTTTTCTTCACTGTTGTCTTCATTTTTGTGTTGATTCATTCATTACATTTGTCTTCATTTTAATAAATTGGATTGGGAATTTTACTGTTTGCTTTCCAGCTTTTTAAAACTTTACTAACATTTCTCTGAGAAAGGCCTGTTGATTTTGCACCAAGGCTGCCAGGTGTAAGCCCAGGAGCTCTCAATAAAACTGTATGTACCTAACAAGGAACTGATTTACTAACTTTGTGGGACTTCATACCTTGCTATCCAGCTGATTAGGAATTTCCGGATCTTACAACACTCTGATACTAGTTATAATAGTTTAAGCTGGAAATGCCTTTAAAATGCTCATTACTAAAACATATGGGTCATAATGAAGAAGATTATTTTCCCCTAAATCCGATAAGAAGCATCAACGTCTTATAGGCATATGCCTTGGATTCGATTGTCATTAATAATTTGCCATCGCTGAGTATAAAATACAATGGGGTATGGATCATGCCTGTCTGTTCAGCCTGACCCTGTTACTTCTGTGCGTGGAGCACATGGGGGAGGTAATGAGATGCCA
The DNA here is from genome assembly GCA_963921515.1 of Calotriton arnoldi. Lineage (NCBI taxonomy): Eukaryota > Metazoa > Chordata > Amphibia > Caudata > Salamandridae > Calotriton > Calotriton arnoldi. The sequence goes on from CAWUFW010000655.1 coordinate 1,810,865, forward strand.
CACTAACATTATATCACTGGTATTAAAATTGTGGGTGCTCCTATTGCTGATGAGCTTCTGAGCTATAGGTTTGAGCATGATGAAACATTTTAGATTTTGGCAAAAATAGTGAGAGATAAGGGAGCAGCATCCTGATACTTTTCCAATTAGACTAACTATAAGATATTGGGAATACACTTTTTTCCAGCTGCTACAAGTCAACTTGCCAAGACCAAAATGAAGTGTCTTGGGACCTTGAGTGGATTCAGATGGGTTTCCTACAAATTGAAAGTTAATGTTATCTTTTATTTGGAAAATGAAAATTATTATAAAGATGTTTTTGCCTAAAGTACTAGTCATCATGGAATTAGTAAGTGTTATCTTGTATGATAAATGCTTTTGAGCAGTAAGATATGACATCTCTTGACTTATTTAGGATAATAAAAAAACTTACAGATTATTCGAGAAGTTAACCAGCTCAAAGCAGAGTTCAGATTGGGATCTTGTGGAGATGGCGCATAATTGAATTTAAACCATTATCCAAGGAATGGAAATTTTAATTAAATGCAGATGGAGCAACTTATGTGAGGCACTGATCTATGTACACAACACTAGTGGGTTCCAAGGTAAGAGCTGCCTCTCCACTATCTGTAAATCTACACAACCCCTGCTTATGAAACCAATGTGTGCAACTTGGTGGAAGATTTGGAGAGTCCATAGTCCCATCTAATTGCCAATTATGCATCACTATTGACCACAATCGACCAATCCAAATTTTGTGCAATCTTTCAGGAACCCAACGATTGGTCATCAATGCATGCAGCAGCTGGTAACTGGATACATCGGATTAATAGGAAGGTGTTTTTTCATATATAGATGACCTGAATTAGCAATAGCTGACACTTGGGTTAATTAGCATTAATAGTATTAAGTTGTGCAATAATTTCCATAAATTAACTTACTGTCATGTCTCTTTTGAAAAACAAGAATACATATCAGGCAATATTTGGAAAAGGAGAAACACAAAATATAGGAGGAGAAGGTCAAATTCTGCTAGAAGCAAGACTCTAGGTGATAAAGAGACAGATATGTGGACATGGAAATAGCACAATAAAAGTAGACTATAAAAGTTACTTTACGGTAAGGGAACATGCTTGAAGAGATATGATTCATAGGGATATAACACATATAGAATCAATCTTGAGGGTGCCATAGGTGCCTTATAAAAAGTAATTTTTAGCCACTGCTGTTGAGCTCAGTGGTATACTGGCAAGAGATGTGTAACTGCCTCCAAAGTCCCACCCCTGCAGCTTCCGAACACTACCACCGTGTATGTTGTGACACTATTTGATGATGGCCAGGATGGGGCATAGAGAAGTGCAAGTTTCTTTGTGTTCAAGCAAATTGAAAGTGCTTTGCATGATAGTGTGAAGCCTGGCATTTCTAGATAATGCCGAGAAAGTTCATCTAAATCTATGTTTTGCTTTAAAAGTGTGATTCCAAAAAAGGAATACAGTGTTTCCAACTCTGATCCTGGTTCTCTAAGGAAATGTCTGCAATTGCTAAATTGACTAATCGTATTAAAGATTATGTTTCAGTAGTATTGTATTGTCCTTTGTGGTTCTTCTTAAGAGCAATTAGTGGGAATGACCGAATTCGAAATCTGCTATGAAGCAGCAATAGTTGTAAACAAATGTTTATTCCAAATGATGATATGATATAAGGTGGAGCGCTGGCTTCTCACGTGTCCCTTACTTGAGTCTCCACAGACCCGAGAGAGGAGGTAGAAAATGAGCAACTCAGTGCCTGTGCCAGCCACTACATTCCCTCTGAGCTGTGGGCACTGACAGGGAAAAACATTCCATACTGACCGGCATCTCTCATAGGGTGGCTGCGAGCCCACTCTGGCCCTCCGCTCTCAATGTGAGGGTGGAGATCAAACCTTTGATCCAGTGCTTAATTTGTACAAAAAATAAGTGCCAGGGATCTCTTCAGGAGGCCACTGAAGCTTGTACCACACATTGCCCCTGCCATGCTACCAATGATAGTAACAACACAACTACTAACCATCACACTCCTACAAGTGTGGCAATTCGGACTATTTCAGGCCCCCAAAGCTATAAGAATAACTTGGGCGGAAGGTAATAGCCATTCTTAATGTATTTTTAATGTATTTTGAATTAATAATTAACTGTTGTGGCCATCTCTAAATTAGCCAGACAGTGCCACCTTGTGGCAGACTGTCACAAGTGCTGGTGTTGACAATTAACTGCAGATGCCGAGCACAGGAAACCACTGGCTCAAACTAAGCACTGCTTTGATCACGGCGGAAAGAAACAGGGAGTGGTGTGGGAGATTGATAGGATGTCACGTAGGAGATTTTTATATTGGAGTGGCAGAGGGTGGGTGGGGATACTGACAAATGCCAGGTAGGGGTTTTCTTTGGAATGCAGGGAATGCTCCGAGGGTTTTGTGAGAGTGCAGTAGAATACCAGGAAGCAATTTTGTTGTATTGGGTGAGGATAGGGTACTGCAGAGGGTGAACGGGGAGGGAGGCAAGATGGTGGGTACAGATTTTTGTTTTGTGTGGAGGGAAAGGGTGGGGGAATGGGAAGCTAATGCCATGTGTGGATGCATTAGTCCTCTACACCTGCACTGCTCTCATGACCAGACAAAAAGGATGTGAGGCGACCATACATGGCATAACGTAGATAGGGCAACTGCTAGTATTCTACCTAAATATCATAACAAATATTGACAGTAATATTGTGCTCAAAATATTGCAACTAGAAAAATGTTTACGGCTGTACATTTTAATGTTTTAAAACACTATTGAAGTTTAAAATATTGTTTACTATGATATTTTTATTATGCTGTTTTATTGTACAATATCATTATTTTAGATCATTATATTTAATGCAATTATTTTTTTAAACTATTAGAGTAATATATTCTTGTTTTGGCTTATTGGGTTTATTTGTAGATTGGATCTGCAGTGTTTTCTTAACGTTGTATAATAGTTTTAAATGATTAATGTGTTAATTATGTATTATTTTAATTGTTATTTGTTTACTTGTTTAATAAATGCTTGATGTAACAAATTCAATTTTAGGTTTGTAGGGTCCCCTAGACTGCTGCCTTCGCCCTCTGAAAAGTTTACAAAAAAATCTCAAATAGGGACCCCTTCCCCTTTGTGAATATTTACCACCTCAAATTGGAAGTTGGAAACTTTTCGAATGTTTGCAACCGGAATTAGGGTTGCAAACCACTGATAAATTGGATACTGATTCGGTATTAGAAGGGATGCCCAAAACAAACCCTTCCAAATACCCAATCGGTATCCAATTACATTTTAGGAGTCAGTGAAACATTGGAGTGACCACTGTTCCCTTTAACGTGCACGCGCGCACGCCCGCGCACTGAAGTCACCCCGAGCGCGTAGTGTCCAATATTTTGCGCGCACACAGCACATCCCGGGCGCGGCAGGTACGTGTCTGTGGGGTTCGGGAGGGCTCCCGTTCACCAGCAAGTGGAATTGGCACTTGCTCCATTTCTTTTCTTAATAGTGCGTAGCTGCAGGGATGAATGTGGTCCTTTGTGAAAGTATTCGTGTTAATCGCAGCGCCATCATGCGCTGCAATTAACATGAATACTATCTCAAAGACCCCACATCAGCCCCACAGCTACACGCTATTAGGAAAAGGAATGCAGCAAATCTAAAGCAGGACATGTGCATTCAGACTCTGAAAGCACACGTCGTGTTTGAGACTCTGCATTTCTTTTCCTAATAGTGCACAGCTGCGGGGCTGATTGTGGGCCTTTTTAATAGTATTCATGTTAATTGCAGCGCACACGGATGCTGCAATTAACATGAATACTATCTCAAAGACTCACAATCTGCCCCGCAGCTACACGCTATTAGGAAATGGACGGCCAGATGTACGACCATGACAATTTGCGACTCGTAAATTGCGCTCAATTGCGAGTCGCAATTTGCGAGTCGCAAATTGCCATGTACAACAGTGTCCGAGACACTGTTTGCGATTCCCACTGCCTTCCCTTAAAAAATATTTTCCCCTGCATTCACAAAGGGGAAGGGGTCCACTGGGGACCCCATCCGGTTTGAGAATGGGCTACCACCCTCTTGAAGAGGGCTGTAAATTGTGAGTGTTTTGCGACCATTCTTACAGGGTAGCGAGTCGCTATTAGGAAGGGACGCCCTTGGAACGCCCCTTCCTAATAGCGAGTCGCAAATCCTATTTAGCGAGTCGCAGAAAAATTGCGACTCGCTAAATAGGGTTTGTGCATGGCCCTCTTGTATTTTGCCTGCGCAAACGGGTCGCAAACCCGTTTGTGCATGCAAAATAGGGTTGTACATCTGGCCCGGAATGCAGCAAATCCATAGCTGCCAAGTTTTCAGTATTCATATGTGTGTCATTTCTATTTTCGGGCGGGCCTACGAGTGACAGCTGCATCCTCATGTGTGACACTTTGAGTGCCACTTTATCAGATGTAATTATAAAAGAAAATGTATGCAGCAGAAACAGCTGCAGCCCAATTCATGTTGTTTCCAGCAATACTGTGTTTACTACCATCTGCACATAGCACACTTGTGACATTTCTGGAGTTGCTATTGCTCTTACTAAAATCAATTACATTAAATTCACAGAAAGACCAGAAGGGTGATTTGGCTTTTGAGGGATTCATACACTCTTTAGATAATGGATGTTAGTGACGTGTCTTTCACCAAGTCGACGCTTTTCAACGGACCCATTCCCACTATAATAAATCACTAATTTATTTGTCTAAATTTAGCCTAGTCTTTTTTTAATCATGCACTGTTAATGTATAGTCTATTTGAAGCTACAAGTCTCCTTGTTTTATGCCTGATTAGCAAATCCAAGCCACAAATGTTCTTTGTCTTTTGAGACTTTTAGCCTTGGCTATATTGTTATAAAGTTAGGAGTACAAGTCTCAGACTGCAAAGAAAACCCTGAAGTGTATGAGTTAGTCAGGGATGGAACTAGAAAGCCGAAGAGGTGCGTACCTTGTTCAGTTAAACTTTGATACAGAAGTCATACCGACAGTAGAAATGACATCAGTTTTACTCAAGCATTCTTATTAAACAATTAATTTGCATTTCTGCCTCTAGTAGAAAGGCCCAGAAGTGCTGAGCGCACCCTGAAGATCAGCTGCAGAGTTCGCCGAATCTGAAACGCCCACCTCCAGGCACACATAGAGATGAAAACATCAGCCAGAGCAACCTCTGACAAAAACACACTTTAAATGAGCACTTGTCATTGATTCTTGCCATCACAAAAGACAAGTAGTTACCATCTTTCTCACATCAAAAACCGAAAACACGCGCGGTCTGGTTCCCGGCGCACATAGCCTTGGTTGCAGCGCACAGAGACCTTACACTGCCGCACATAGAGGGAAAAAATTTGAGGGAACATTGGTTGTGAAAGTAAAAAAGGATTTTACACCTGGTCCATAATCTGCCCCTCCCCACTACATACACTTTGCCCGATATTTGTTAGATTGGAGTTGTAAGTTGAGTTAAAATAGTAAATCAGACTCCCTCAATATATGCCCTTTTCTCAATATTTGTTAGATTGGAGTAAGAATACTAAATCACAACAATGTATGCATTTGTCCTAGTGTTTGCTGGGTTGTAGTTAGAGTAGTGTATTTGAATTGTTTTATTAGTTTATTATTTACAATAAACTTGTATTGAAGTTAGGTTACTACTTTACTGGACTTTTTAACATATTTAGATAATATTTCCTTTAAAGGTATATATTTTTTTAATTGTTTGTCTTTCTACTACATTTCTTTTGTGTTTTTTAAACAATGTTCTTATTTTTATCTGTTTAAGTATTTTAAAAATCCTATTTTTTTAATACATTTCCAAAACTTATTACGATGTAATACATTTAAAATGTATGTTTGAGGGGCGTGTCTTAACCGTGCTGCGGAATGGCCGCTTGGTAAGCGAGCTCCGCCGGCCGTGTAATGATCCTTCTTGAATCCTGAAACCCGAAGAGTCATCGTCGTAAGAGAAGGACCTCTGGGGGACGAAAACGGTGCGGAGGCATAATTTACCAGAGCTCCGGTATCGTAGCGACAGTGGAAACTGACATAGCAGTGCCCTGGGGCGGCGTACTGTGAGAAGCGCTGCGGGCCCGCTATTAAACAATCGGAGCGCTCCGTGTCTGGAGGAGGCACTAGAACCCGAGCTGACCCTGACGGCCGCTGGATAGGAGCGGCAACGTGCAGACCCAACCAGGAGCGGCGCCCATTGTCAGGAACGAACGGACCCCGGCGAACCGGTACCGTCCTCTCTGATGCTGCTGTGACTGAGCCGCCATCTTGAAATGAGGCGCGCTCGGTCCTAGAGGCCGGCGTACCGCGGAAATGTCCTTGTGCCCTGAGGCGGATCCAAGGTGAGCGGCCGCATATACCGGTGTGGGCTCGGTCGACCCTAGAAGAGGCTCAGACAGCGGAGAGGTCCCGACGCGTGCAGGGGAGCCGCCATTTTACGGTCAGGCGACATCGGCTCTGTGCGCAAGGGGGGGGCACGGCGAAGACTGGATTCTCGGCGAAGGTCTCCTGAGGTGCTGTGTGCCCCCTTACAAGAAGCAGCTGTTATACAGGCCCAGGGGGGGCTGGCTGGCAGATTCTGAAGTGTGGAGTGGGGTGGCCCTGGTGACACGAGCCCTGATGAGGTGCGAGGGTGTTTGGGGACCCCCTGCCAGTCGTGGTGACCCTCTGAAGGTGGATGTTCTCAGAGGCCTAGGGAGACATAGAGGAGGAAGACGCCAGCGGGGGAGACCTGACCCTGTAATGCGTGAGCTGGTGCCGTGGTTCGTTCAGAGGGACCCCAAAGCTGTTGGTTAGCCGCTGCCTCACTCCTGAGCAGGATACAAGAGATAGGGCTGTAGACAGCTAAACAACCACGTGGCGCTTCGTCGTATTGGGTCCGCAGAGCCGAGAACAGAACTGTTTGCTTTATCTTGGTCGCAGGAGAACCAGAAGGCCTAAACCTTAGGGCGTACGATATTTTGTCAACGTAACACATGGACCATCGTAAGCGGTGCTGCTGTACACTTTCTGGCATCATGGGTAAAACTGATGCGAAACAACCCAAACTCAACTTCGAAAACAAAAGACATACGAGACTGACGGAAACTGAGGGGGAGGTAGATGCCAATCGTCAGTCTGTGTCGCAGTCAGAGGAACATGGAGAAGATTTGCGCTCGCTACTCCTGGAAATGAGATCTAGTCTCAAAACGATCGACACTAAGTTGGATGTCCTTACTTCCCAGCTGGAGGCGGTAAAAAAACAAGTATATACCCATGAGACCAGGCTTGATGTCCTCGAGAACCGAGCACTGAAAATCATGACTTCCAAGTGGAAACCAAAGAGCAACCTGTAAAGATGGACAAGGTCCTAACTCTCATAAGGGCAAAGAACGACGATTTGGGGGCCAGATCTAGGAGAAACAAACCTCCGCATCACCAGTATTCCCGAGACGACGGCCATGGGCAAGATGGAGACCTATGTGTCAGATCTCCTAAAGGATCTGTTTGGACCTGGTTTGTCTGCGGTGTTCACGGTTGAGAGGGCGCACCGGGCGCTGCGACCCAGACCACCCATTGGAGCGACACAGAGGCCAATCTTAGCCAAGCTTTTGAACTATCAAGACCGAGACTCCATACTGAGACTAGCACGTGAGCGCGGCACGATCGACTATAAGGGTAATTCAATATCCTTCTACCCAGATTTTACACCGGCGGTGCAGGCGGCCCGCAGGGAATTTATGCCAGCGAAGCGAATTCTGATGCAAGCCAAGATCCCTTACGCCCTGCTTTATCCTGCAAAGCTCAAGGTGACATTTGATGGGACAACCCACATGTTCACAGACGCTAAATCGGCCCTGAAATTCGCTAAACATGTAGGGGGAAAGAAACACACAGGCAGGCTGTCGGCTGGTCACTCCTCTGACGCTGGTCTCAGTGATAATGATTAATCTTCACTTACATTTGTCATATCAGGCTGTCCGTGTTTGGGTCATATATACAACCCCAGAGGCTAAGTTGATTGCGCAGGTGGCAAGTTAGCTCATGTTAATATTTGCACTGTCATGTTATGTTTGGGCTGTGCGGTAGACATAGTCCATTTGGCCTTCCATGTGCTCAGGAAGTTGGCTCTTCATTATAAGCACGGCCACCCCGCCTTTTGGCAGGGAAGTAAGCCGGAGACCCCTCGGCCCCCAGGGAGAGCTCCCAAAGACTACCTCTGAAGCTATTCGGGGTGTTATATGTTGGGCTTGTTTATCAGATGGGAAGGGGTCGCGCAACCTGATTGGGGGGTTGGCGTGGGTGGGGGAGGGCGGGTAAAGTTTATGTTGCAATGTTAGGCGGGATGCAGATGCTTATCATACATGAAGGAGTGGACGTACATCCTACCCTGGGAAAGGTAGGGAGGATGAAGTGGATACATGGGACACAGGACGATATATTAGACAGAAATGTATAGCCAACTGTAGAGCACTGAAAATGGTTAGGTGGGGACTGATTCTAGCACAATCACCGACAGTTAAACTATGTCGTCGCTAAACTTACTTACATGGAACATCCGGGGCTTAAACGACCATAGAAAGGCCAGACAGGTGCATGCATACTTACTCAGACATCAAATAGACATCTGCTTTCTACAGGAGACTCACCTGAATAGTTCCCCTTCTACCAGGCTACAACACAAACGATGGGGACACATATACTCAGCAGTCTACTCTAATTACGCGAGGGGAGTAGCTGTGCTGATCAGACAGGGCCTCGATTGGAAATTATGTGAATCACATATTGATCCCGAAGGGAGGTTTGTTATCCTGCTGGGTTTGCTAGGAGGGAAATTGATCACTTTAGCAGCCATCTACGGCCCCAATACAGATACACCTGAGTTTTTCCAGAACGTTTGGGCAAAGATTCGCTCCACAGGCTGCGACACTATATTCTGGGGAGGGGATTTTAATGTAGTATTAGATGACGCCCAGGATAGGAGGGGACTGTCTCGTTCGCTACACCCGAATTCAAGGAACACACTTAGCGCTATTATATTAGACGGTCTACTCACAGATGTCTGGAGACGAGCTAATCCAGAAACGCGGGAGGGCACATGCATAACAGAACACCACAGGGCTTGGTCCAGGCTTGATTTTTGGCTGTTATCTAGAGATGCGGTGTCGTGGCTGCGAGAGGTCTGCCACCTCCCTAGAACCTTGTCCGACCACGCTCCATGCCTGCTTTGTGTGTCCATACCTGATGCGCCCCGCAGGTTGTATACTTGGAGGCTCCCCCCAAACGCCTTACTTGAGGAGGCATTCAAAGAAGAGATCAGAGGTGACATAGAAGAATATTTTCAGTTAAATTCCGGCACTGTTGAGACAAAGGCCTCCCTTTGGGAAGCATTCAAAATAGTGATTAGAGGGAAATGTATCGCACACCAAGCAGGGGTGTTGAAGGGACGCGCGCGATTAGGCTGACACTCGGATGCCACGCTAGCTTGCTCGCATATGGAATTTTAAACTCTTGCACTGAACTGATTTGAATAATTGTTTTAAATTGATGAGATTGCACTGTTGCTATTTTTATCGATCCCTCACCTTACTTGTTGCCTCTCCCTGGTCCATCGCGGGATCTTCCTGTTTGTGTGGAGGGAGTATAGGGCGACTTCCGGCTGTTTGGGAGGTTGGCGGTCTAGCCGTCCAGCCCCCTCCATAAAACCGGATGCATGGCGGAACACGCAGCGGACGCGCGCAGCGGGTGCGCCGTTGGCGCGCTAAAGGCAAGCCCGTCTGCGCACGTCCGCGCCTTTCCAACGCCAGGACCCCTGCCCGTTTCATGTTAGATCGAGATCTGGGCACCATGCTGACTTATTCAGGTACGGAACTATTGGACTTAAGGGAAGGCCCACTGTCCTGGTGCCATCCTTACTCGCGCGACCGGGCTGAGACTATATTTCCTTTGGAGGGCCCTTTTTCCTGTAAGTCTTGCCGGTATCAGAGCATTAAGATAGAAGCTGGCCAAGAGTACAACCATTCTGGTGGCTCTCCTTTAGACAGTCGCCTCGGTACTCTCACTGATACTACTCCCTCCCCCAAGGATACAGGGCAGCCACTAATCAATTCCAGTTATGACTGGAAAGGTTTTTTAGGTAATGTTAGATCCCTGCCAAGGCATGCGATTGAGGTATGGGACCTGCTTACCTCTGAGAACCCTGACCTAGGATTCTTGACTGAAACATGGCTCAAACCTAGTTCCACCCATTGTATCCCAATAGCTATCCCGGATGGCTATCGGATTCAAAGATTAGATAGACAGTCCAAAGTGGGGGGCGGGATAGCCATAGTATACAAAGATAGTATTAAAGTCACCATACTTGAGCAAAGGTGCAATGACAAGATTGAAATCTTAGTCTTCCGGATAGACCTATTTCCACAATATAGTTGGAAAGGTGCCTTAGTCTACCGGCCTCCCGGTCCCCTTGCTGACTTCTCATTTCAGCTTACGGAACTGATAGCACCTCATGTTATTTCTACTAAAAACTTTCTATTGCTGGGAGACTTTAATGTACATACCGAATGTTTGGACAACTCAGAGGCGGCGTCCCTCCTGGCTGATCTCGCCGCGCTAGACTTAGCTAAAATCAATGAAGGCCCGACACATGAAGCAGGTCAACCATTTGACATTATTTTTACCAATTCGTCCTATATTCTATGTGAACCCCTCCCCCCCCCGGCCACTTAGCTGGTCTGATCATGCACTTATTGACTTCCACATTCAGGGCCCCAGAATGCATGCGATATCTTGCCCAGGTCCTAAGCGTCTCCACAGACAATGGCATAAAATCACTCCTGTTTCCTTTCCAGCTGCTTTCCTATCGTCCTGGGATGTAGAACCCAAGACAGTCGAGGATGGTCTTGCCCGTTTCAATGCCTCGGCTCAATCAGCTATTGATCAGCTTACCCCCTTGAAAGCTTTACCCATCAAGGCCAGGCATCCTCAGACAGCTTGGTTTACACCTGAGCTTCGAAATGAAAAACGACAATGTAAAACTTTGGAGAGGCGCTGGCGTCGAACCCACAACGGGAATGATAAAGAGAGATATAAGATCTCTCTCTCCCAGTACCATAAAAATATAAAAACGGCACGGAAAGCCTTTATTGCCCAACAGTTAAATCAGGCTGGGAATGCTCCCAAAGCTTTATTTCAGATTTTAAAATCCTTTACCAACCCTAAAGCCTGTGATCTTGAGGAGGCCCCGTCTCAAGCTCTTTGTGATGCAATAGCACGGCATTTCACACAGAAAATTGAACTCATCTATGACAAGATTATTGCAGCTGGAAGCCTGCAGCAGGCCACTTCGACCTTCTACCCTCCTATTTGTATAAAGAGGCAGTCGCTGGTGAGCTTCCCCCTTCTGACTTGTGAGGAGGTGGAAGCTTTACTATGCACTGTGAAGTCAGGTTCCCCTCTTGACATCATCCCAGCGAAAATCTCCTCTTTACTTTCTAAACAACTCTCTGTACCCATCTGTTCTCTTCTCAATCTCTCCTTGAGGGAGGGACATCTCCCTTTGGAATGGAAGGCGGCACAGGTCATCCCTATTCGTAAGAGCACTAAGGTTCCCATGGAAGTTCTCTCCAACCTACGGCCTATTTCCTTACTGCCTCTGCTGAGCAAACTTCTGGAAAAGCACATCAATAAACATCTGTCAGACTATGTTGAATCCTCCGGGAGCCTCGACTCTTCGCAATCAGGCTTTAGGCCTAAATACAGCACGGAGACAGCCCGGCTGGCTGTCACAGATAACATCAGGTTGGCCTTAGATAGTGGCCAACCCACACTTCTCGTGCTGTTAGATCTCTCGGCCGCATTCGACACGGTCGACCACCAGATTTTGCTCAGGAGACTGGAGGAAACCAGAATTGGAGGATTAGTCCTGCGGTGGATGACAAGCTTTCTATCCAACCGCTCTCAGACTGTTAACCTTGGGCCTTATCGGTCCAAAACTATGAAACTGACCAGGGGAGTGCCTCAGGGCTCATGCTTAAGCCCCACTCTGTTTAATATCTATGTTGCTCCCCTGGCCAACCTTCTGAGGTCTTCCGGGTTTACTCCAATCTCATATGCTGACGATACGCAGCTTATCTTCTCATTCAATAAATCTACTCTCTCTGCCTAGTCCACTTTCTCCTTAGGCATGATAGCAATATCCAATTGGATGAGGAGTAACGTCCTCCAACTCAATGTAGGGAAGACCGAGATCATGCTTTTTGGAGAGGCTCCGCTGATGTGGTCACCGGACTGGTGGCCAGTGGATCTCGGTGTCCCCCCTGCGCCTAAGACGGTTGTCAAAAATCTAGGAGTACGCCTAGATCAGGCACTGACTATGAAGGAACATGTGACCCACACTGTCGGTACCTGTTTCCATGTGCTCAGTTTGTTGAGGCGAGTCTTCCCTTTTATCCCAGATTCTACACGGAAAACCCTTATCCAGACATTGGTACTAAGCAGACTGGATTACTGCAACGCTCTGCTGGTATCAGCTAATGAGTCTTCGTTGGGCTGTCTGCAGGTAGTCCAGAATACCGCGGCACGCCTGGTCTTAAATATCCCTCCAAGAACCGCCTCTCTTCCTCTTCTCCAACAGCTCCACTGGCTCCCGGTGCGCAAACGCATTAAGTTTAAAATCTGCTGCACCGTCCATAAGGTGGTGTATGGCATGGGCCCTGTCTACCTCGCCGAGAAACTCAATCATTACACCCCCACTAGGGATCTACGCTCGGGAACAAAATCCTTCCTTGTGGTTCCCCGGGTCAAGAAGTCAAGGATAGGTGGGAAAGCATTTTCGCACCTCGCTCCTCTGTATTGGAATCAGCTTCCCACTCCGCTGAGGCAATGTCTGGATCATCTCCAATTCAGAAGGCTTCTTAAAACTGTTTTGTTCTAGATGCTTATCGTGTCAGCTTACTCCTGCATTTCGCCAGCGCAGAGATACCCTTTCGGGGGTGATTCAGGCGCTATACAAAACCCATAAATAAATAAAGGCGATCCGGAACACACTTGCTTCACTTGTTCACTTGAAACACGAACCAGGTCTCTCGAGACACAATTTTACACAACGAATGACCCCGCTATAATGACTCAACTCAAGGAACACCTGCTGGAGTTTGAGGAGGAGGCAAAACGGGAGGTGAAATTTATGGGCAAACATGCACAGGCTAGACGATACGGGGAGGGGGATAGGCCAGGTAAGACACTCGCGAACATGTTACGAGCCCCACGGAATGCCGCATACATCACGGAGGTTAGAGGTGAGAACCAAACCTTGCTTAGAGACCCACCACCACTTCTAGATAGGTTCACGCAATTCTACTCTAATTTATATTCATCCACGCATCAGACACAACTGGAAGGCCTACAGCCTTTCCTAGAATCTCTCGAACTCCTGAGGTTGAGCAGGGGACATAGGGAGTATTTGGATAACCCCTTTACTGTGGAGGGCATTGCACAGGTCATCAGAGGACTACCCTCTGATAAGGCCCCGGGATTGGATGGTTTGACCACATTATTCTATAAAACGTACGTCGAGGAGTTAGCTCCGCACATCATTGCAGTCTTTGAAGAAGCGCAAGCCACCGGGATCCTACCGCCCTCAATGCGGGAAGCTATTATTATCACATTGCTTAAGCCCGGGAAGCCTAGTGACGAAGTGGACTCTTATAGACCACTCTCCCTAATAAACGTGGACGTTAAAATCTTGGCGAAACTACATGCAAACAGGCTTCAACCGTTGCTCCCATTAATTGCACGCCCTGATCAGTCTGGATTTATACCGGATAGATCGACGGCACATAATCTATGCACCTTCTTCACTGTCCTACACTATCTCCACCCCAACATGAAAGTGGCTGCCGTATTTTTGGATGCGACTAAAGCGTTTGATTCACTTGAGTGGGGGTATCTATTTGCCATACTTGCGAGGATGGGGTTTAGTCCTTTATTCATGGGATTAATACAGTTAATATATACGAGACCTACCGCTAGGATTCGGCTTAACGGCATGCTATCGAGCCCCATATCTATCACTCGAGGCACGAGGTAGGGCTGCCCTCTCTCCCCTCTCTTGTTTGCTATAGCCACGGAGCCATTGCGGCGCGCATTAGACAGCATCACGCAGTGAGAGGTCTGGGCTTCAGTACAAGGGGGTTATTAATATCGCTATACGCAGACGATATTACACTCTACATAAATAATCCAGAGGAGAACATTGCCCCCCTAATACGCGAACTTATAAATTTTGGCGGACTGTCCGGTATTTCCATAAACTTGGGAAAGTCCATCATATTCCCGCTAACAGACGCCACCACCTAGTTCCCTGTGGAATATCCCCTTCAATGGGCCGACGGACCGATAAAATACTTGGGCATATGGCTTAGCCGGGAGGTGCAAGAAATATGGACCATGAATTTCGGGAGAGCCATTACATGGCTGGAGGGAAAAGTCAATGCCTGGGCTAGACTACCCCTTTCCCTAGCTGGGAGGATTGCAGTAACTAAAATGGTGGTCCTGCCTAAATTTTTATATTTATTCGTTAATATTCCGATCCCGCTCACACAGACCTTTTTTGGCAAGCTCAGATCCTTATTAATCACCTTGATATGCTCGGGAGGGCAGGCGCGCATTACATGGGAACTGCTAACGCTACCACTGACGCAGGGAGGGCTGGGCGCCCCGGACTTTCAATTATACGCTTGGTGTGCACAAGCACAGTTCCTACATTTCTGGTTACACCCTGTCCCGTTCCAGCCACACGTCGCAGTAGAGATGGACATAGCAGCACCGGTGCCCCTCCAAGTGGCGGGATACCAGACATACAAACGGCCGCGTGAAGGTGTCGACACAGTCGAAACCCTGAGATGGGCGTGGGAGAAGCTCAGCGACAGAGCCAAATTGTCAATCTTATACGCTCCCTCCATCCCTATAGCGAATAACCCTATGCTTCCGGTAATGTCGGAAGGAGCCAGCAGATCTATACCTAGTGAAATGGGCCTACAAACATTCAAGGACTTATACCCTGACAGCAGTTTTAGAGCCCCGCCGGAGACTATAACCGGGAGGGCTGGGCTGATTCCGGCGCTCTTCCTATACTACAGACTACACTCCATCTGTAAACAACTACATGAGTCTTTCCCAGATTCCCCGCCTACTTTGCTGGCACTTGAGAATATTATCAAGACGACATCTACTCGTAGACTAATCACACTTCTATATAGTAATATGCAGAACTCGGCCCCCATCACTACGCCGAAGGCACTACAGGGCTGGAACTCAGACTTACAAACCCCGTTAACTGACGAGCAATGGGCATTTTGCTGTGGGCAGCTCACCGCTCTATCGCCAAACTATAAACTGCGGTTGATCCATTATAAATTCCTCCACCGGTTTTATAGAACACGAGTTCAGTTGCACAGAATGAAGATTAGGGCGGATGATAGGTGCTGGAGATGTGGATTTAGCCCGGCCACATTCATGCATATGGCATGGGTTTGCCCCGGGCTGGCTGAATTCTGGGTGAAGGCTTTCCGCACGATTCATGATATCATAAACACACCAGCGGAACCCAAGCCCCACATAGGTCTATTGGGTTATGTGAAAGACACACTGCCAGAACACAGGAAATTGCAATGCCATGCTATTGCTTTTCGCCAAACGCAGGGTAGCCATACATTGGGGCAGGAGGGAAATTCCCAGGCTGCAGGACTGGATAAGAGACGTTGTATTTGGGCATACACAACTAACGACATTCTGGGAACTGATGCCGCCTGCATCCAGGCCGAGAGACATTTGGGGACCATTCCTGGTGTGGGCTCGTTCACAGCAGACTGGGGGGGAGGCACAGGGGGGTCAGACGAGGCTGCAGGATACGGATCTGGGCATCCCAGGAAGCAGGCCTATCTGTGAATAACAGCAGATAAGAGAATCAGGCCCGAACTAGACGCCCACCTACGGGGTACTAAGTGCACGGCCCATGCCTACCATGAACATGATGGTAGGGTACATTCCCAGCTCCTAAGCAGCCCTATTTTGGCTATAACATAGTTTGTACCGTTTTGCATGAGAAGAGTTCTGTTCTGTATCTGTCCTGTCGAGGAACCTTATAAATGCTGCTCCTACTTACTGTATCGAAATCATTCTCCAAAGCTCTGTATCCAATGCCTTATGTTGGTATTTGTTGGTTTGTAAAATCTCAATAAATAATTTTTTTTTTTTTTAATGTTTATACCTTTTAATTTATTAATAGTTATAGGTGTTAATATTGTTTTGCAGTATTCAATAAGAAAACATTATTTGTATTATAATGATTTTCATTTGTATGCTACATTCTTTGTGATGTATGATTTATCAATGTTATATTATTTTATATAATTATTGTAACGTTATGTGTATTTAGAACATTTTTATTAAAGTTAATGTATATATATGTGATTTGTGTTCTATATTTGTAATACAATATTATTTGTTTAATTGATGTACATTTTATTTAAATTATAACAATGTTAAATACAATTAAATACATATACTTCATGTCAATATTATGCCCTCAATATTTTGGTAGTCAATAATTTTGTACTTTACCTCATACATATGTAAAGTTGACATTTTGTTCATAGATATTTTGACAATGATATCTTTTGCATCACAATGTTTTTCAGCGGTTGCTAGCCTATCATATAGCCATGTATAATTAAGAGGAGGTTTTCTCAAAGGGGTTCTGCGTGACATGATAGACAACTCGAGCTTTACTCTAATCCTCCATCTGATGTCTCTCAAATCTCATTGGTGAAAAATATTCCCATTACTCACAGTAACTCATCTATAATTTTACACAATCACCCAAGTGAAAGTGAATTGGACAGGGTTCCTACAGAAACATTGTCTGATTGCCTGTGCAGGGAGGTAACGCAGGAAGACAAGTCTGACTTATCGTATTATGCAAATAACCATGTCACGTCATCTTGGGAGTCTGCAATATGCACTTAGGTTCCTTAAAGCATAAGATTTATGAATGGCACATCTACAAATATGTTAGCATGAAATAATAAAGTAAAATGATATAAAAAAAGAACGAGTATTCCAAAGTCACATTTTAATCACAAGCATTTCTGGCTGTGTTGGCATCTGCTGTTAGATTTTGAACCCTTTCTGTTGATGGCTACAGAATACAAATGCATTAGAAAATGCTGGATGCCAGTTCAGCTCCCAATGATAGGGAATGCTGCAATGATATTCTAAAAAGCATGACACTGATTCACAAACAATTTCTGTGAGGAGGTGTGACCTTCTCCTGATGCATTCCTGCATTTCCAGGGGCTACTCATGAAAGGAAGCGACCTACTCCCGAAGCATTCCTGCATTTCCAAGGGCTGCTCGTAAAAGGATGCGACCTACTCCCGATGCATTCCTGCATTTCCAAGGGCTGCTCGTGAAAGGATGCAACCTACTCCCGAAGCATTCCTGCATTTCCAAGGGCTACTCGTGAAAGGATGCGACCTACTCCCGAAGCATTCCTGCATTTCCAAGGGCTACTCGTGAAAGGATGCAACCTACTCCTGATGCATTCCTGCATTTCCAAGGGCTGCTCGTAAAAGGATGCGACCTACTCCCGATGCATTCCTGCATTTGTAAGGGCTGCTCGTGAAAGGATGCAACCTACTCCCGATGCATTCCTGCATTTCCAAGGGCTGCTCGTGAAAGGATGCAACCTACTCCTGAAGCATTCCTGCATTTCCAGGGGCTGCTCATGAAAGGATGCGACCTACTCCTGATGCATTCCTGCATTTCCAAGGGCTACTCGTGAAAGGATGCAACCTACTCCTGATGCATTCCTGCATTTCCAAGGGCTACTCGTGAAAGGATGCAACCTACTCCTGAATCATTCCTGCATTTCCAGGGGCTGCTCATGAAAGGATGCGACCTACTCCAGATGCATTCCTGCATTTCCAAGGGCTGCTCATGAAAGGATGCGACCTACTCCTGATGCATTCCTGCATTTCCAAGGGCTGCTCATGAAAGGATGCAACCTACTCCTGAAGCATTCCTGCATTTCCAGGGGCTACTCATGAAAGGATGCGACCTACTCCTGATGCATTCCTGCATTTCCAAGGGCTACTCATGAAAGGATGCGATCTACTCCTGAAGCATTCCTGCATTTCCAAGGGCTACTCGTGAAAGGATGCAACCTACTCCTGATGCATTCCTGCATTTCCAAGGGCTACTCGTGAAAGGATGCGACCTACTCCCGAAGCATTCCTGCATTTCCAAGGGCTACTCGTGAAAGGATGCGACCTACTCCCGATGCATTCCTGCATTTCCAAGGGCTGCTCATGAAAGGATGCGACCTACTCCCGATGCATTCCTGCATTTCCAAGGGCTACTCATGAAAGGATGCGACCTTACTCCTGAAGCATTCCTGCATTTCCAAGGGCTACTCGTGAAAGGATGCGACCTACTCCTGAAGCATTCCTGCATTTCCAAGGGCTACTCGTGAAAGGATGCGACCTACTCCTGATGCATTCCTGCATTTCCAAGGGCTGCTCATGAAAGGATGCGACCTACTCCCGATGCATTCCTGCATTTCCAAGGGCTGCTCATGAAAGGATGCGACCTACTCCCGATGCATTCCTGCATTTCCAAGGGCTACTCGTGAAAGGATGCGACCTACTCCTGAAGCATTCCTGCATTTCCAAGGGCTACTCGTGAAAGGATGCGACCTACTCCTGAAGCATTCCTGCATTTCCAGGGGCTACTCACGAAAGGATGCGACCTACTCATGATGCATTCCTGCATTTCCAAGGGCTACTCGTGAAAGGATGCGACCTACTCCTGAAGCATTCCTGCATTTCCAGGGGCTACTCGTGAAAGGATGCGACCTACTCCTGATGCATTCCTGCATTTCCAAGGGCTACTCATGAAAGGATGCAACCTACTCATGATGCATTCCTGCATTTCCAAGGGCTACTCGTGAAAGGATGCGACCTACTCCTGATGCATTCCTGCATTTCCAAGGGCTGCTCATGAAAGGATGCGACCTACTCCCGATGCATTCCTGCATTTCCAAGGGCTGCTCATGAAAGGATGCGACCTACTCCTGATGCATTCCTGCATTTCCAAGGGCTACTCGTGAAAGGATGCGACCTACTCCTGAAGCATTCCTGCATTTCCAAGGGCTACACGTGAAAGGATGCGACCTACTCCTGATGCATTCCTGCATTTCCAAGGGCTGCTCATGAAAGGATGCGACCTACTCCCGATGCATTCCTGCATTTCCAAGGGCTGCTCATGAAAGGATGCGACCTACTCCCGATGCATTCCTGCATTTCCAGGGGCTACTCACGAAAGGATGCGACCTACTCCTGAAGCATTCCTGCATTTCCAGGGGCTACTCGTGAAAGGATGCGACCTACTCCTGATGCATTCCTGCATTTCCAAGGGCTACTCATGAAAGGATGCAACCTACTCATGATGCATTCCTGCATTTCCAAGGGCTACTCGTGAAAGGATGCGACCTACTCCTGATGCATTCCTGCATTTCCAAGGGCTGCTCATGAAAGGATGCGACCTACTCCCGATGCATTCCTGCATTTCCAAGGGCTGCTCATGAAAGGATGCGACCTACTCCCGATGCATTCCTGCATTTCCAAGGGCTACTCGTGAAAGGATGCGACCTACTCCTGAAGCATTCCTGCATTTCCAAGGGCTACTCGTGAAAGGATGCGACCTACTCCTGATGCATTCCTGCATTTCCAAGGGCTGCTCATGAAAGGATGCGACCTACTCCCGATGCATTCCTGCATTTCCAAGGGCTGCTCATGAAAGGATGCGACCTACTCCCGATGCATTCCTGCATTTCCAGGGGCTACTCATGAAAGGATGCGACCTACTCCTGAAGCATTCCTGCATTTCCAAGGGCTACTCGTGAAAGGATGCGACCTACTCCTGAAGCATTCCTGCATTTCCAGGGGCTACTCACGAAAGGATGCGACCTACTCATGATGCATTCCTGCATTTCCAAGGGCTACTCGTGAAAGGATGCGACCTACTCCTGAAGCATTCCTGCATTTACAGGGGCTACTCGTGAAAGGGTGCGACCTACTCCTGATGCATTCCTGCATTTCCAAGGGCTACTCATGAAAGGATGCAACCTACTCATGATGCATTCCTGCATTTCCAAGGGCTACTCGTGAAAGGATGCAACCTACTCCTGATGCATTCCTGCATTTCCAAGGGCTACTCATGAAAGGATGCAACCTACTCATGATGCATTCCTGCATTTCCAAGGGCTACTCATGAAAGGATGCAACCTACTCCTGAAGCATTCCTGCATTTCCAGGGGCTACTCATGAAAGAATGCGCTAGCATAGATTAGTACCGTGTGCCTGTTTTTAGGAAACTGTAGTTTCTTAAGCGCATAGACTTAACCGAGAAGCTATAGACAGACTAGCTCAGAGACAGGAAGAGCTAGTCTGTCTATGGTGTCTAGGTTAAAAGTCTATGCACTTAAGAAACTGCAATTTCCTAAAAACAGGCACACAGGAGCAGGGCCGTCTTAACAGCATTATAAGCCCCCGGGCAAAGCAGTGCACTGGGCCCTGCCTACATAATCACTCACAGGAATGAAAATGGTTACCGGAAAATTAGTGTTAAATTCTGGTCTGCATGGGGCCCCTATGCTCGTGGGGCCCCCGTGCAACTGCCCAGCGTTAAGACGGCACTGCACAGGAGACAGGAAGAGGCAAGCACTGCTCCCTCTTTATGAGATGCTATGTTTTCTGTTTATCAGAAGTATGAAAGAAAGAAGGTGAAAAAGATAGACCAAAACAACATAATACACCAAATCCTTGATGGTTTACTTCACATGTCAATATTAGAAATGTAAATAGTAACAGTGCTAAGGTAATTATTTCTAGTACTTCGTTTTGTATGGTACCAGCGATGGCTTTTCTATTTAAGGCTGGTGTTAGCCGAGACCTTTCGATTTTACTAAAATGACACATGTAATATTACTTCTATGGGCTCTCAGTCAGCCCTCAATCGGCCATTCACATTTTTTTCTCCACCCTGTACAGCATAGAGGATTGGCCCATTACAGTCATTGGCTGACTTCACAGTGAGCGACGCAATTCTGCTCTTTCTCAAGGAGTGCATCTACATACAAGGTAGTTTATTTAAGCCAGACTCTACAAATTAATGCTTTTAGAGACAAAAACATTTTTTAATTGTATGCAAATTTTTTTTATTTATATAGATAAAGAGGGCCCGGCAGCTCCACCAAGAATAAAGGTTTACAAAAGCAATAAGTAAACAAAACAAGTACTGGCAAAGTCAAAAGCCTAGCAACAATGTCAGACCTACTGGTTTTGCCAATGTTTGTTTTCATCTTGTTTCAGATACGTTCCACTATCCTATGGTCGAACCATGTTGTTGCTGTGCCTGGCCGGGATGTTGATTGGCTTTCCTCCTTAGACTACAACTTGTTATGCTCCCAAAGAAAGGCAGGGCGAAGGGGAAAAAGGGTTTCATGAATCCATTCCTCTGGCGGCCGGTTCCCACAAACAGCCTTTTCATCCTTTAGCTCTGCTTGGCACAAACTTGCACTTCATGTGGTGAGGTTTTGACTTACAACATCCCCCCCGCAGGAGTTCTGCATGGCTTCTATTTGATAAAGTTTAGAGTTTTTTGTAGTTGGCGGGTTGACGCTGCTCCACCTGCCAGGCTCTGTGGGTGTGCTGGGATTGCAGCCGCCTTACCTCCTAGCCTGCAGTATTTCATTGGGTCAGTTTTATGGTTCCCACCAGTAACCAGGCCCAGGATTGCTTAGGCTTGCAGCTTCTAAGTTCCAACACATTATGCCCGCAGCTCCAGCGCCGCCCCTCAGCCGCCTTTTATGATACTCATGCTGGCTGCAGCTGTACTTTCAATAACTTTAGCAACCTCTTTGTTAGGCCTCTATCGTTGTTGCACAAAGTTAAGTTCCTCACCAGACTTGTATCGCAGAACTGGCAGGACTAGAAACACACCATTCCCCGAGTGAGCACCAGAGGTTTTCCCCTGGTGCATTCCTAACACTTTTGTTACTTTTGTTTTTCTTTTAGAGTCAGGTGAGGGCTGATTTTCCATTTCACTTTATTGTGTAGCTTTATAAAGCATACCGTCACTGTCTGCCCAAGTGCAGCAAATTTTGGAATTTCCCTGATCTCTCATTAAATTTTAACCTCACCCTCCACCCTGCCTCCTGCCTCAGAGTCTGCAGAATTCAGTTCCAAAAACACGTTTGTGACCATGTGCTGTGTTCCCTTTGTAGCCAGGGCTCAGGAGTATGTCCGTACATGACGCGTCAGTCAGCGGTTGAAGTTCTTGAAGCCACGTGACAAGAAGATGGGTTTACATTATCTCTGAGTCGAAAAGAAGATGGGTTTACATCATCTCTGAGTCGAAAAGAAGATGGGCTTACATCATCTCTGAGTCAAAAAGAAGATGGGCTTACATCATCTCTGAGTCAAAAAGAAGATGGGCTTACATCATCTCTGAGTCAAAAAGAAGATGGGCTTACATCATCTCTGAGTCAAAAAGAAGATGGGCTTACATCATCTCTGAGTCAAAAAGAAGATGGGCTTACATCATCTCTGAGTCAAAAAGAAGATGGCCTTACATCATCTCTGAGTCGATAAGAAGATGGGTTTACATCATCTCTGAGTCAAAAAGAAGATGGGCTTACATCATCTCTGAGTCAAAAAGAAGATGGGTTTACATCATCTCTGAGTCGAAAAGATGACTTGAAGGCTTGTTGCTCTGGCAGGTATCCAGCTCAGAGAATTAACATCTACTGGGCTTTTACTTCCCAGAAAGAGGTGCTTGATCTGGTAGTAACGTATCTGTATTCTCCTTCTATGTAACATACACCGCTCTTTTAGATATAAAACAAATGATTGTGAAAGAGCTGAGAATGCCATCACAAGGCACCCAATCCATTTTAATATAATAATTTCTGAACCTTGTAGACCATCCGGATCACTGAAACTGTTGAATGCATGGCCCAAGGAGAAAGCAAAAAAGCAAAAAAGGCACTGTAGACCAGACCCTGGACTCTAAAGCTGGTCCTCTCAGGAAAGCCCTTAAACTGAAGCTCCTTACCTGTCTCCATCAGGAAGGCTCCCACTATTGGGGGTTTTCAAATATTAAATCAAGTGGTTCCCACGGAAGCCTTCCTCACATAAGAAAGACTTCTGGCCAACTCACACCCAGTACTCTCTTGAGCAGTCAAAGAAATCACACATATCTTTCCTAGACATGTAACCTAGTCCCTAGAGGTCCCTCGATTTGATGGCTTGTTTTAAACTTGTTGCCCTTCCCCGGCAATTTACATTTGAGGGGCAGTTTGCACAAACTGTACTAGACCCTAGAGATGTACTGCTTATGCCTGAGATCCCAATGAAAAATATGGTCCCTCCCTTTATTACACAGGGAGGGTTCTTCCGTACTAGGAATGCTAAGTGGCACCTCGTTCTCTTTTCACGGAATCTTGCTCGCTACAGTACCTTGTATTTAGGTGCTCTCATGTATATCTGTACTTGTTATTGTGCCACTCTTGTACAGCGCTCTAATGCCCATGAGCACGCGTTTGAGATTTATGCAACTATTAAAATAAATAAATGAGAAATATCAGAAATGGACTCAATCCACCCTTCGAAACCATGAGGTCTTCACAGATGATCTGCTTTCTTTTCCGAAGGTGAGTGGGAGAAGGGTGCTATTCACTCTTGGGTTCCAAGCGTATCAGCTGCCCCCTGTACCCCAGTCTGTGACCTCTCTCAAGTGTTCAGTCTCTTCTGTGTTCCATCTTTCCTCCACTTTTCCCTTCAGCTGGATCGGCCAGACGGAGCAAATATGTGTCATCTGGATCACTGGATTGTGTCCTGCAGGACCATGCCAGGCCTTCTTTGGACGAATGGTGTGGTTCTTTGCTTTCTCTCCCTTGGCCACACACCCCTTTCAGATGCTTTCACCAGGTTTCCATGGAGGGTCATAGTCCTGGCTGAGAAGTGAAGGTCCATGGGTCCACTAAGCAGTAATCAGACATAACAAGTGAGTGGAGAACCCTCCCAGTTAGGTGGTTGGTAGAAGTGAGCCCCATTAAGGCCTCCAAGGTCCAGAGATCACATCCAGCACAGGCTGGTGTTTTAAGTCAGACTTGTAGTGCCTCGGAGCAATGCTGATCACATCATGAGTGGTTCTCTGCCATGCTGAGCAGTGCACATGATGAGTGGCACAGCTGTGCGGAGCACATTAAGAGCAGTTCAGGTCTTTACAATGAGTGGTTGAGCTGCGTCAAGTGGCACCCCACGACGGTGGGTACAATTCCTGCTCCGTTGGTGGGAGTTCCACTGGGTAGTCTCCTCTATGGGGGCGCATCCAGCACCCTTCCTTATAGCATCCAGAAAGACACCTCAGGCAGACAGCTACTTCTGGGTTACACTCTGGGCAGACTTTTCTGCAGGGTGCCTCCCAGTGTCCCTCTGTCTGCATCAGCAGTCCCCTCTTCCTAGCAAGATCCTCGGCAGTAAGTTGTAGTCTTCTGGGGTGAAGTCTCAGCACACACATGGGAAGCTGACAGTCAGAGACCCCGTCGCTGGATCACAGTATTGTCTCCTACACTCTGTGGGAGGTGGCCTCAACTGGGTAATGAGAAGTCCTGTTACACCAAGTGGATGTTTCTACACTAGCTGTACTGTCTTTTTGGCTGCAGTGCGACCCTTTGGTGCATTGGCTTCAAGACAAGTCAGACACAGCCTTTGTCTTCCAGGTGTGAGCAGGAAGGAGGGGTGGGGCTGGGATCCTCTCTCCCCGAGCAACCCAAAACACTGGCAAAAAGGAGGGCGCAATCTTCAACCTTATGCCCATCCACCTATGGTTGGTAGAACCTCTCGGGGGACAGAAGGCAGGCTCTGGATGAAAAGATGAGCCCCACATTACAAAAGAGATCGCTGTCTCCAGTCCTAATACCTCCCATCTAAACCAATGGCAGTGCTTCTGTCCGGAACAAAGGGGCATGATTCCTCAGCAGCTGCAGCTTCAGATCTAAAGTTATCCCTTTCTACATCCTCCGCACCCCAGTGTCTGGTGCCTTCCATATGTTTCAGGGACTCATGCAATACCCTATGCTGGTCTGGCAGCCAATCCCACCTCCATTTTGTACACAGGTCAAGACAGACAAATCAAGAACGATTCTGCTCTGCCCTTTAGACAACAGGGTACTGGTGCTCCTTGCACACTTGTGTTACACACCGAAGCATACACTCATGCACGCTTATGCTACATTCACGCAGACAGGGATGTAGCACACGCCTTGTTGTAGTGAACCAAACAGCAGGCTTACACTGTGAGGCAAGAAGCCACTGATCCATGGAGGAACCAGGTAAAACGCTTGTTTTGCCATTAGAAGTTAATGCTGCCCCCACAGGTCCTTACAGCCTGGTGAGAGGACAGTAGTCGCACTCACAAAGGAAAGCATGCTTGGTGTGCCCCTCAAGACCACTGAGTCCCTCTCTGGGGCATGGTACCTTACTTAGGGGTTCTCCGTGCACATGTATGTGTAATACTTGAGCACTAACCTGTTTCTTCTTTAGGTTGTGTGATCTTGTAGGACCGAGATGCAATCACAGAAGCTTGTTCCCAACTCCACCCAGGCACTGTGACCCCCTGTACACACACTTGGTCCACGTTGAGTCAACACCCGGGAGAAAGGGGGAAGTGGATTGACAAAGAAAAAACATTCACAGTATAGCCTGGTTCCTCTTCGTGTGAGCACGTCAAATCTTACTTCCAGGTGGGTCCCCCTTCTAGAAGTTAGTGTGTGCTGCAGAAGCAAAAGGTCGAATGTGTAAAACCTCACTCTACATAACACCAAAACCAACATTCCCTCATTGTGCCTCTCTTACCTAAAACTTCTCTCTTTCCCACATTAGAATTTGTTAGATGATGGAAAATATTGGGTCCTTTATGTATTCCTAAAAGAAAACAGTTAGAATGATTTATATGCACTTGTACCAAAACATAAGAATCTTTACCCAAAAACATAGCCCCGTCTTATGACTCCTGAGATGACCTGGTACTGGATACAAAGATTCCAAAAGGAATTTTTAGAGGAATTTAAATCTTTCCCTTAGTCTGTCTTTCCTTTCCTGTGGCGCAGGTTTACAGGTACTGATCAGGAATTTGATGGAAAATCAAATTAAAGTCTCAAAGTAAAAAAAAAATCCGTTCAGAATTAAAAGTGCCCTTTTCTAACTTAATATATATTACGTGTGAATATATATCGCGAGCAGGGAACCATATGTTTGCTCCTGTCTGGCGGGAGTATTTTCAGATCTCCCTCCAAATGGAGGCAAACACTAACTCTGCTCACATTTGGCGGAAGCTTTAAACATGCTCCCGCTGGCTGGGAGCAGGCTTGTGTTCTGTTGCCCTGCCTGCGCTGATGCGGGCAGGGAAACAGAACCTATATTGCTCACACCCAGAGGGAGCAGCATAAATAACAATGCCGGCTTCCGCACCATGTGGGGTGACAGCTGGGCCAATGGAGCCCTGGGGCTCCTCCAGCGGCCCCCAACATATTAGTCAGTGGGTGCCCTGGGTGGGCACCAGGGTACCCACACATAATTAATGGAGGCCCCGGGGGATGGGGTCCCTAAGGCCTAATAAGGCATTGGGATGGGGGCAATGCGACCCCACTCTCCTTTTTATTGGCTTTCACCTCAGGACATAAGGTCCCCAGGGCCCAGGAAGGCTTGGGATGGGAGGCCGCGCGTGTCCCCCTCCCTATTTTTATTGGCTTTGGACCCTGGGATGGGGTCCTCAGGGTCTATTAAGGCTTGGGAGGGGGCCTGCATGCCGTGGGGTTGGCTTTACGTATGGAAATAAAATATTACTTTAAGTTAAAAAAAAACATAGAAATTCAATGAAAAAAACAAAGGTTAAAGTAACATCATAGTTAGGTGTGATAAAAATATCTATTTTTGTTTAAACAAAACTTGGAAATTGACTGAAAAAAACAAAGGCTAAAGTGACGTTATAGTTAGGTGAATATGTCAGTGATAACATTAATGTTTTTAACTGAAAAAAACCACAGAAAATCAACAGTTATTGTTAGCAGAGCTAACTATAACTTGCGCCTATGCCATGCACTGCTTATGACCTCACAGATTACATCACTTATGACATGTTTTATGACATCACTTATGACATGTTGTATGACATCACTGATGACATCTCAAATGACATAATTGATGACATAACTGATTACATCATCCACGGAGTGTGTTATTTTGTTTTATAGTTTACATAGTGGCAGGCAACAACCATATTACTTTTCTACCTAATTTTGTATAGCCTGTGTCCAGCTAATGGGTGTAAGTAAGGTATTGAACATGTTATAAATCTTTGTATTGAAGAGTAACTCTGTGTGCAGATGAGAGCATGTTCCACCCAAGATTTTTGGTACTGCAGAAAAAGTTTCCAACAGGGCAAAGATTCTCTGTACTAAGTTCTGTAAGCAGCCCTGAGTTTATAGACAAAACTGTCTCAGCATGACAATTTCTTCATAACATACAATCCGATGGATTAGCCATCTTCCAGTAAATCGCTAATATGACGAACACAAGAGGAAAAAGGCGAGGAACGTGTTACATGTTCTCTAGACCATTTCACAAACATGGAGATGTACCTTTGGCAACCTACTTGCGCATCTACAAGAAGGGGGACATAGTGGACATCAAGGGCATGGGAACAATTCAAAAGGGTATGCCGCACAAGTGTTACCATGGCAAGACTGGAAGGATATTCAACGTCACCCAACATGCAGTAGGCATTATTGTAAACAAACAAGTCAAGGGCAAAATTCTTGCCAAGAGAATTAACGTGCGCATTGAGCATATTAAACATTCAAAAAGCAGAGCCAGCTTCCTGAAGCGTGTCAAAGAGAATGAAAGTAGGAAGGCAGAGGCCAAGGCCAAAGGCTTGTGGATTGAAATGAAACCCCAGCCTGAAGCACCAAGAGCAGCACACTTCGTTAGTACACTGGGCAAGGAACCCAAACTGTTGGAGCCAATTCCCTACAAGTTCATGGCGTAAATTTGTATTTACGAATAAAAGCAAATATTTTGTTTGCACCAGGTACTACCCTATGTACATGTGCTTGCATTGCTTCAGAAGATGAGCTATCTGTAAAGTTTTCACCACAGTATGAAGGCTGCAGGTAGTATGATCTTTAGCACCTTCAGCCCTTGGTTATTTTAATTGAATTGTCGAGCTTAGGACAAGTGTTGCGTAGAGTGCATACTGTTCTTAGTAGATACCTTTTAATACTCTGTGGTGCATTTCTCATGAGAGTTTCACTGCTTGCAAAGAGTGTGGTACAGAGTAAACTGTCTCCATAGCGTAAACACTGTTTACAGTACCCACTTTTCTACTGATATCCACTTCATTTCTCACTGTAGGTTTGATGACTGTGAAGGACTTGATACAGGTAAAGACTGTCCGTATTAGGGCATTAGTTATGTGACAGGGCTTCTTCAGTATCTGGAGGAACTTGGGGGCATACGTACAAAGAAGTGGCAGAGTGAGGCCTTAGCCGTCATGGCTTAACGCCTCACTTAGCCACTTCAGAAACGCAAGGCTGCACCATATTTACAAGAATATGGTGCAAGAATATGGTGCAGCCTTCTGTTTCCCCCTGTGCTAGCGCTACACTTAGCAGTGTGGCGCCAACACAGGCACACTTGCACCATAGTGCAAGGGTGTCTGCGTTGCAGGGGAAAGATTGTTTATGTACAGGAAGGTCCCCCTTCCTGTACATAAACAATCTTTAAATACCATTTTGTCACTCCTACGTGTGCTGCTTAATGCAGCACACATAAAAGTCACTAAATGTCATTTTTTTTAAAGATTGTTTCTGTGCCGGAAGGGTCACCTTCCTGTACATAAACAATCCAAGGCTTTTTGCTTTTTCCATGTGTGCTGCACAAGGCAGCACACATGGAAAAAGCAAAAGCGGGGAGAAATAAAGCATTTCTCCTCATTTCGCCAACTTAAGACCAGGTTTTCCCTGGTCTTAATTTTGGTGCTGCCTCCTATTTACGCTGCCCTTGTAAATAGGGGGCAGCGTCAAAATCAATGGGTGTTGGGGGGCGTGGCCAAGCAGCGATCCATGATGGCCGCGTAAAGTAGAGCTCCGCCGCCCGACCCTTCCCAAACACCTATCCGGCACATAGATCCGTGTCTTCCGAGAGAGGATCCCTGCATCGGAACACCAGCGGTTACCACCCCGCCCGCTCCGGCTTGTGTCAGACGCCTGACACCAAAGTTACGGGGGCGGAAGCGGTGAGGCCTACCATCCAGCCAGAAGCCGGGACACACAGTGCTGCGAGAGGCCCGGGATCGGCCCAGCCGGGTCGGGGACTTTGCGCGGCGTGAGGCCCGGGATACGTCATCGCTACAGAGAGACTGCGACTCGCCCCAAACAAATCGAGACCCCGCCATAACCCGCAGGCAAGTGGGGCCGGAATAGAAACTTCATCCAGCAGGAGAGGCCCAGGCACAGTCCTATCCTGCGCGTTAGGGGTGCAGTCGGCGAGCAGCAGGGCTGCAACGCGAGGGCCGGTGGCTCACCATCCCGCTCCCCCCCCACGAACTGCGACGAATCCAGACACTGGACCCTGAGCGGGGAGGCCCACTGTGTTGGGACCACAGGCATACCACCGACAGGACCTAGGGAGAGCTACGGTAGTGTGGGCAGTGGGGAAAACACCCCCCCCCCTGGCAGACAGAAAGCGTACAAGGCGACCCAGGGGAGAGGCCGCTCCAGGCCTGGGGAGGCTTAAGTCCCACTCCTGAAACCAGAACATACATTTGCAGCCCCACCACATAGAGTGGAGCTCCCGGCGGGATCTCAGAGCCTGTGTTGGCTCTCCCTCCACCTGACCTATTGGGGCCAGCGGGACCACTGCTTCGCCGGCTGGTGGAAGACAGCCTGAGGCCCAGACAGCCGACTCTCCAGAGTGATCGGGGAAGGCCTGAGTACCTGCTCAGTGGCGTAATGGATCGGAGTAAAGGCCCTGGGACCCGGGGGCCCAGAGGACGCAAACTAACAAACTGGACCGCTACACTGTCCCTAAAGACACGCACCAGAGCCGACTATCCGGAGGAGCCTCCCAGAGTGGCCTGGGCGAAGAAGAGCAGGAATTATCATTAAAAGACGTCATGGACGCTATCACTGGAGTTAAAGCCTCCTGGAACATAAAATGGACACCATGGCTATTGACGTGAACCTCATCAGGGCGGATCTGGGAAAACTGAACGAGAAGGTGAAGCAGGTGGAGATCACCGCCACGAGCCTCGTCGGAGATGTCGCCCAACTCCAAGGAGAAGTCCGCGAATTACAAAACTCGCATACCATCACTGACCTAAAACTGGACGACTACGAAGGCCGCATGCGGCGCAACAACCTCCGCATCCTGGGTGTTCCAGAGAAATCGGAGGGGCAATCCCCTGACCTATTCGTGGAGGATCTTATCCTGACACATCTTCAGCCCAAAGGCCTCAGTAAGTTCTTTGTCATCGAACGGGCACATAGGGTCCCGGGTGGCCGTCCTAGGCCGGGCGCGCCCCCGCGGCCAATGTTGGCCAGAGTTCTAAACTTCCGGGACAGGGATGTCGTCCTACAGAACGCCAGGGCGCGGGCCCCCCTCCGCTACGAAAACGCAGACATAACCTTTTTCCCGGATTTCACACAGAGGGTGCAGACGCAGAGGAGGTCGTTCCTCTCCGTGAAAAAAGTGCTTAGGGACAGAGGACTGAAATATGCGATGCTCTTTCCAGCACGTCTTCGGGTCGAGGCGGATGGACGGGCCTGGTTTTTCGAGCAGCCCGAGGCTGCAGCTGACTGGATCGAGCGCCGTGGATTGCGGAGCCCAGGCGGCCATGTCCGAAGTGAGAGTGAGGACACATGCCCTGTCGGAGGAGAGGGCTGTATTGCCATGCATCTTTGTACGGAATATGTTGGGCCTGTTGTGGGGTGGGTTGTGGGTGGGTATTCTCTCTCTCTGAGCCTTCGTGGCTGTGGACCCTCTTAGACTTGACACACTCGTGCAAGGAGGATGTACACTTGACTTGTGGGGGACAGGGAGGCGGAGCGCTTTATTTCCCCTTTTCTTCTACTCTTAGTTAATTCCAAGGGCGACAGGCACTCTGCAAGTTTTCGATGGGCAGTTCTAGGCCCAGAGTGCAGGGCAGCGGGGTGGGGGGTTGTTGGGAGGGAATGTTTTGTTTGGTTTTTGTTGTGTTTGTTGTATCAGCATCATTAGTAGTACCGCCTGTGGAGGAAGCCGAAACACACACTGCTACTCCTGTAGAAAGAGTAGAGATATCTTTTAATCAATCATGGCTGCACGGAGAGACGTAGGAATCAAATTGTTAAGCTGGAATGTCAACGGGTTAGGGGACAAGATAAAACGTAGTGTTGTTCTCCAGTACATCAAACGTCAGGCCCCGACATTGTATTACTCCAAGAAACCCATCTCATCGGCAATACATGCAAGGCACTACATAGAGGAGGCTACATAATGTTGGCCCATGCGGGATTCACCTCCAGTTCAAGAGGGGTGGGTATTATGATGAAGAAATCCTTTCCTCTGGTGGTAAGCGCAACCTGGGCAGACGATCGGGGACGATACATTGGAGTCACGGGAACATGGGCGGGGCACCCCATCACACTCCTTTCGGTTTATGTACCACCTGGCCTGCAGGCCGCCACCTTTAGGGATTTAGGAACTATATTGTTAGCTATTCCAGAAAGTCTGTTAATCCTGGGAGGGGACTTAAACTCAGTAGTCTCGGGCGCGCTAGATCGATATCCCCCCGTACATTGAGCCCCACCTCCGGTTGGCTTCCGGAATTTCTCGAGACCATGGGGTTGGTGGATAGCTGGCGGACCTATCACCCAAACACAATGCAGTACACCTTTCACTCGGGGCGCACGGGAGCCTCTCACGTATCGACTACTTTCTGGTTCCCGCATCTCAGATTGCACACATCCATGAGACTAGACATCTGGCCAGGGGTATCTCCGACCACTCTCCGGTTTGGCTTCACATGGTTCTTGATTATAAGCAAGTGGGAAGGGTGGCCCCCATCAACCCGTGGTATTTTAGAGATCCCAAAATTCGCAAAGCGCTCCTTGCAGCCATAGATAATTACTTTATTGACAATGAGGGATCAGTGGATTCCCCGCAGACGCTGTGGGAAGCCTTTAAGACGGTGATCCGGGGCCAGGCCCTATCCCTAATCTCGGGCAAGAAAAAGGACCACCACAGAGAGATAGTGGCCATGGAGGCGGAGATTGGCCACTTAGAAACTGACCTGGATTCGGAGGTCACACCCGATAAACTCCACTATCTACGGCTCCGGCAGCAGGAGTACAGAGCGCTGGCGACCGACCAGGCGCGGGCCTTGGGTAGAGCTGCGCAGGGACGGTTATATGAGGTGGGAGATAAAGCTGGGAAATTGCTAGCATGGCTAGACAAGAGAGAATGGGCAGACCGCCTAGTACCAGAACTCCAAGGGGAGGGAGGTGGCCCCCTCACAGATCCTCAAGACATTGTAGATAAATTTGCTGCCCACTTCTGTGCGGTCTACTCTTCAACTACTCCCTATTCTGTAGAGGACTCCCGCCAGATGATTGCTGACATAACGCTGCCCAAGGTCTCAGCTGATGACCGTGACTTTTTAGATAGTGACATATCCAACGACGAAATAGCGAAGGCAATAAGGTCCATTAGATCAGGAAAGGCCTCAGGCCCCAACGGGCTTCCGGTCGAATTATACAAACTTAAACCAGACGGGCTGGCCCCACATCTCAGGGCTATGTACGAGGACTCAAGGGAGAGAGGGCTCCTGCCGATAGATCAGAGGACGGCCACTATTATCACCATCCATAAAGAGGGGAAACCGAGAACTGACTGTGGGTCATACAGACCAATTTCCCTCCTGAATGCAGAGCCCAAGATTTTGGCCAAACTACTGGCCAACCGCCTGATCACAGTGATCGAAACCCTGGTCCATCCAGACCAATCTGGTTTCATTCCGCATCGCAACACTGCACTTAACTTGCGTAGGGTGCATGGGGTACTAGGCAGAGCGACCTCACTTTTAGAACCAGCTGTAATAGTTTCCCTCGATGCCACCATGGCATTCGATACCATTGAATGGTCGTATCTTTGGGCAGTTCTGGAGAAGTTGGGGTTTGGCCCGAAATATATTCAATGGGTACAGCTTCTGTATGCTAAACCGTTGGCACAAGTAGTAGTCAATAACAAAAAATCGGATACCTTTGAGCTGGGTCGGGGGACCCGGCAGGCCTGTCCGTTGTCTCCTCTCCTGTTTGCCCTGGCCCTGGAGCCGCTGGCGGCCTGGATACGTAGAGACCCGAGGATTCGGGGCATGCGCTGGTCCTCGGAGTGGGAGGACCGCATCTCGCTCTACGCAGATGATATCCTGCTCTATCTGACTTCTCCGAAGCGGTCCCTGAATGTAGTCCTGGATATCCTGGCCGTCTTCGGCAGGTACTCCGGATACTCCATTAACTGGAGTAAATCCCTGTGGTTCGTTTTGGCGGGAACACCGCCTACCCCACCGAAGGGATGCCCCATTCAAATTCGTGCAGACGGCTTCAAGTATTTGGGGATTTTTCTCACCCTAGACCCGTCGCTCCGCTACTCCCAGAACCTACTTCCCCTTTGACTAGGTTGCGTAAGGACATAATCAGCTGGAAGTCGCTCCCGCTTTCCCTACTGGGAAAAGCGGCACTTTTAAAATGATGTCTTTGCCCCGGTTTTTATACGCCCTGCAGAACTCCTTGGATCCGGTCCCAGCGTCCTACTTTAGGGAGATAGAGGGCCTTCAGCGGGACCTGTTGTGGAGTGGACGGCCGCGTATCGCCCTAAGCAAGCTCACCTTAAATTGGTATGACGGGGGCATTAGCCTCCCCGATATCAAGAAGTATTATTGGGCGGCACATCTAGCTGCCATCAATCATGGCACCTACCTACGTCCCGGAGATCCAGGCCATAACATGGATAGATGGCTCCTCTCGGGTGGGAACTATAATAGAGCCCTTTACTCCAAACCACACCGATTCCAACTCACAGGCCCCACCAAACACTAGGTCCATGTTTGGCACACTGCCATTAAATGCCTTGGCTGGAATCGCAGGCTCACACTTGCTACCCCGTTATGGGACTCGGAACAGCTAGGTAGCTTGTGGAAAAGCAAAGGGTTTGACAAATGGGATCTCATAGGTCTCTCGCGTGTAGGGGATCTGTGGGACAAATCAGATATCAAGTATTTCGCTACCCTGCAACAGCAATTCGATCTAGCGGAGTCGTCCCCATTGGAGGACCGCGTCTTGGATGGCCACATCCCTGACAGCACTATCTCATTGATATATAAAAAGCTGATCAACAGCATGCCAGACCCTCTCCAGTCGCTTCGGGAGAAATGGTCCAGGGACGGAATCGAGATAGACGATGAGGACTGGCAAGAGGCCGTTCCTCGCCCAGAGTAGTGGCAATACCCGCGCGCCTACGCCTGGTCCAACTTAAAGTACTCCATAGGATTTACGTGACTGGACCGCAGCTGGTACGGATGGGAAGAACAGATGGGGGGACTGTAGGCGGGGCTGTGGCCAGATGGGTACTTTTATACATATAATTTGGGAATGTGACAAAATTCAGCCCTACTGGCGTAAAATACATGATATCACCAACACAGTGTTAACAACACAACTTAGCCCAGATGCTCGTAGATGTTTGTTGAACATATGGGAACCGACGGATCTGAATGTCTATTTAACGCAATGGGTCACTCTGGGGCTTATGCTCGCTAAGAGAAATATTGCTCAGCTGTGGGGGCGTCTCAACCTCCAACGGTGGGTGACTGGAAGAAAGCTCTGGATTGGGCAATGTTCAGGGAAAAGACAGTGTATGTTGCCCGGGGCTGCCCTAAAAATGGACCCGTGTATGGGGCATGTGGAACTCCTAACGTGGAGACATTTGTCAACCGCCCCTCTCCCTTGACAGTGATGACCTCCATTTGCCCTAATCCCTCCAAGTATTATGCTGTATTAATTGATTTTGCCTATTGTCTCCATGTGGCGTGCTCTCCTGCTTTCTCTGTAATGTACTTGATATGCTGATATTGATTAATAAAAAAAGTTTTACAAAAAAAAAAATCAATGGGTGTTGCGGTGAAACGCCCACTGCAACACCCACTGCCCACCCCTTTCACGCTAAGTATAGCATGAAAGGGGGCCTTATTTACAAGGCAGTGTTAAGCCACGCTAAGTGACGTTCCCGTGGCGATAGGGGCTTATACATATGCCCCTTGGTTTTCTCTGAACACTTGCATACAGATTGAACACCATGTGCAGTAGAGGTTACCCTTTTGTCTGTGGCTGTTAGTCAACATTAACTCGGCTACCCATGAAGTGTATGGTATAGGGTCAATATTGCATATACCACAAGCTTGCTTCACCTATTGTGGTGTATGTACGATAGCTGTAATGATGGTTCAAATTATTCTGAGCTATTTTACACTTGCTTCCATAGCTCTAATACCATACCCATTTATAAAACAATGGGGCATATTATCAACGTGATTATCGCCGCTTTAGCTGGACTTTTTCCGCTAAAGCGGCGATAATCCAATCGCCCTATTAGCAAGCTGTCGCTAACTGCTGTTAGCTACAGCTTCTAGGCGATAGCGACCGGGTTGGGTGCCGCTTTGCATGCCAGCGATATTTATCGCTAATGGCATGCAAAGTAGGCGTTCCCAACCTAAAAGCGACTGGAAACAGTCGCTAAGGTCGCTATCGCCTATTAGCGAGGCAGGGGAGGTGATTAACGAACCAGCCCTAAACAGGTTTAGCGCTGGTTTGTTAACGCCTGGTCCAGACCTGACTTAGCCATGTAATCCAATGGGAGGTGGATTACATGGCTAAATCCCTCAGCCCTATCGCCAAGCTAACACTGGTCACAGTGTGAATATCGCTTGTTTTCAAGCGATATTCACACTGTTCTCAGGGTTTCTATCGCTTTGGAGATAAGCGTTGCTGATAGCACGCTATCTCCGCGATAGAAACCTGCGATAGCCAGCGATAATTATCCTAGCGCTAACTGCGCTTAGCGATAATTATCGCCGGTTATTGCTAATAGGCCCCAATGTGTACTAAGGAAGCTTGGATGATGTCATAGTTTTGAGAGTCAGTCAGTCAAGCAAGCTTTATTCGATTTAAATAAATCATAAAAGCACAGGATACAAACATTCATCATAAAACACATTTTAAAAAATGTCATCGTTTTGAGTGAATATATGTATATATATTGCACAGCCGAAACGCGTCCTGTCCGGGACGACCTGATGGAATCAACAGCACTGATTTCCTTCCATCCAAGGGTGTTGTCTCTTTCTTTGATGGGGAAGGTAAAGTAGTATATATATATATATTTCTTGTTTTCTTTTTGAGAATCAGCAATTCCACTCTTAAGCGAGGATTCAGAGAATATCCGGCACAGTATTTATCCAGGCAATTCTCAATATACACCTTACCACCACCTTAATGGTATTGTCCTCTGTTGGAAAGGGTTTGTTTGCCTTTTTGCCTCCACAGGTTTCCAACGCGAAGATAGGAGTTGCCAGATGCAGGCAGTAGAGTTTATCACTGGAGTTGTGTGCATCCACCTCCAAAACACTTCAGATCTGGAGCAATGAACATCAGGAGAGTCAAAACCTCTATTTAAATCAATAGCAGGCATCTTATGGCTCTTGGACATGGCTTTTGTATCCGCTGTGCTTGGGAACCATGGCCGCAATGTGTGTGGCTTCCTGGTGCAGCATTCTGATGCACAGGATGGGGCCGAAGACTACCCCCCTCCTGTTCACCAGCACCCTCACCCAAGTCACAGCTCTGTTGGCAGTGCAGTTTGTGTGCCACAGCAGCCATGACAGTGTGATGGTGGTGTGTGCTGAAACATGCAAGATCACTTAGGGCAAGGGCTCGTATTCATAACTCATGCAGGATCCATACATGTCACAACACTCATAATCAAGCACAACTGCATTCAGGCCATTTTTGGGCAAGGCCAAAACAATTGTAGATGCCAGTCTCAATCTGACATGGCACAGACAATATAAAGGACAATGGAATAGAATTCAAACTAGAGAAATTTCTAGTGCTTAAGAAGTGTTGGCTCACTCCTTTCCATCCATCAATATTTGGTGATCACAGCATATTTGATCTCATTCTCACAGATATGACCCTACTTGTGATCCCCCGAACCTTCGAGTGATGTTGCGACATAAACATTGGAGACAAATCCAGCATTCCTCATTCGATCATAAGGCAAGCTGAAATATACGTTGAAGACAAAGGGGCACAGTCTCGATCCACGCATTCCCCACCAGGAACCGGATCAGCAGAAAGATCACCTGGAGCAGCCCTGGATAAGCAGACCCTGGAGGTCTTTCTCAGCCTGGAGAGAGGCATCTAGTGTCTGAAGGTGCCTAAAGATGCACAAAGGCACAGTGACTACCACCATGCCGCAATAAACGGATCTTACACAAGAACATTTTGGAGGTTCCCATGCCATGCTTGAGTCTCTCTCATGATGGCATAAAAATAGTAAGTTAAGAATTGTTCAGATGCTGGCCCTTTATTTCGCTTTTAAATTGTGAGGATAAATGGTTGAATATAATGGCCTCTTTGTTCTTTATTTAGGATTGATAATAAAATTAAATAAATTGATACGTTCAGGTGTCTTTTCACCTTTCCAAATGAATCAGTTTATAAAAACATATTTAGCGAGGAGAACTACCATCTTCCGTGAGATGAAATCATCGCCTTTCACTAGGTGGTCACACCCTTTTTCTCCGCCCTTTCCTGCATACATCCTCCCCCCTCCTCTGTCAATAGCTCTTCTCCCAAATATCTTGCTTTGATGGACAACAGCAACTTGGAAATATGACACCTTTTCCAGCACACTACACAGGGACAAGTGCGTTCCTCTGAGACCACAAATTTGCGATTTTTGCAGCTAAAGTGATTTGAGGGAGCCTGTACCCTACCCTTATGATGCAGTTTCATGAGAGTCAATGCCAGGCTGACAGTATGTCCCATATGGATACTATATGTTGTGTATGGGTGTTTTGTTTCGTGTAACATATGTCAAACTCTGACTCTTGCAGAGATTCAGTGAAGAATTCCAGTCCTTGATGCTCTTTGAGTGAGAGCTCTAATGATCCAGTTCCACCTCCTCCAACATCTAGAACTTTATCCAACAAACTCATGGATGTGAGAGCTTTCCTCCTCTTTCACAATCTGGAGGTGTGATAAGAGTTGGTTTCTTTTCCCACATTCTTGAATTTTATCCCACAATCCAGGAATATTGTGGGTTTGCCACCCCATTATGTTGGGGTGTTCTGGCAAGTGTCCTATCATACAGAGGAATCCTTGGCCCTTTGTTTTCTCTTGTCAAAGATCCAGTTGTTCAGTGGATTCTACTACATTACATAATGAATCTCCTTTCAGAGCACAAAGACTGAGGGGCATATTAACAAGGCCCGGCGATAAATATCGCAAAGCGCGCTTAGCGCTTGCATATTTATCGCCCGCTATCTCTGCAATTTATCGCCCGGTTAGCGCGTTATCAACAACGCGCATCACCGAGGCGATAAAATTCCAGAGATAGCGTGGATATCGCCGTTTTCCATGGTGGAAAACGGCGATATCCTAGATGATAGGGCCTGTGGTCTTAGCCACAGATTCCACCCCCATGTTAAGTATGCCTTAGTCAGGAATTTAACAGACGTTAAATTCCTGCGTTAAGCATACTTAATGCGATTAAAATAATCGCTTCCCGCATTGTAAATATCACGAAGCTGCCTTCGCGATATTTACCCATGTTGTTTCCACAGACACGCCTACTTTGCATCTCATTAGCGATGCGAAGTTAGGCGTGCTGGAAACGGGAGCAAAATCAGCAAAACACGCGATAGCATGTCTTTGCTGATAAGGCGATATAATTATCGCCGCTTTTCGGCCGAAAACGGCCGCAAAAGCGGCGATAATTGTTTATCGCCTCGTTGATAATATGCCCCTGAATTTGTTCCAAACCTCCTCTCTACTGGGGTTGCGTAAATCATCCTTTCTTGTGCAACGATCACAACTGGTGGTCTATACATTAATTCAGAACACACATTATAGTCCAGTCTTGGATCACAAAAACTATCCATCAAGTTCTGAACTGTGCACAAGATGTTCCACCTACTTGGAAGATATCTCACAAATGTTTGACAGGATGCCAAGCTCTTGGGCACTACAATTCAGCTGCTCTTAAATCATGTCCAGAGCTGCATAGCCTTAGATGACTTGTGGTGCTGCTTGTCGTGGTCTTCTCACTGCTTGTCTTGTTCTCTGTGAGGTTATTTTTTGGGGGAGTGCAGAATACCTTACCTGCCTCAGAAGGTTACCCTAGGACACTCCCTGTAAATCAGAGAGTTTCTTTTTTCCAGATTAGTAAATTACCCAAAAGTTCTTTTGTAGCTCACAATCCACTCGTAGTGTGGGCCGTGTGTTTGCAGTTGTTACATTTTTAGGCGTTTGACTAGAGTTTGTGTATGCGATTATTTCTGTTTATTTTGGCGGTTTCCTCATGCATGCTTATGCATGATGTATTCCATACTGTGTGCAGGCCTCATTGGATTGTAGCTCCTGGGCCGTTTTATGGTAAATGTTCATTTCTGGCATGTAGTCAGGAACGAAAATGTCATTATCCAATTTAGTTTCATTCCTCCTAAGCTGACAAACGTTCCACTATTTACAGGGAGTTGCAGCATCCTTCACTATGGGCAAATAAACATTTAAAGCGTGTGTTAGTTCTGTCGACAATGTAAACCCCCCAGGTTTTGATGTGTTTTATCTGTATCATGGTTCAGCCGGGCCTGTTTCAGTCTCAAGTGCCAATCTAATGAATATGTCTTTCTGGGGTCTGAATTATTGTTTCATAGTTTTACCTTGATGCGTGATGACCATCTGCATATGTTTGATAACGAAGCAAAAACTGGTCCATGGGACTATCGTGTTGGTTGTTTGTTGCAGCTTCATCATGAGGGTATGAAGAAGATTTGGACTGGCATGGTAACCTTTGGAGAGGTTGTAATCGAGGAAACAGTACTGAGACGTGTGTCATAGATTATCTAGTACAGATGTTATATTGCATCGAAAATAATAGTTCAGTGTGTGCCACAGTTGATTTCCCTAGATAGTCTTGTAAACCATAGATTGTTTCTGAAGTCATCATAGACATTACAATTTCTCAACAACACAATAATTAATAGTGCTAGCCAGATGCACAAAATCTTGCTGGAAAGAGAGACCAGATGCCCTGGGGTAACACAAATGCACAGAAATCTTGGATATGTGCCTCGGCCAAAATAGACTCTCTGGTGCAATGAATTCCTTAATAGATTCACTTGGCACGGCATCCAACATATAATAGCAGTCCACATGCTGTAGGACATTTTCTAGGCCCAAGTTATCTCCACCTGGGATTGTTTCATGGAGGACAGATCCCAAAACCTCATTTGGTTAGATTTGCACTGGTTTATTTTGCACATTCGTGAGTCAAAGAATAGGTTTGTAGTACAATAAAAGTTAAATTCAGTGGGAATTGGTGGAATAAATTTGGTAATGTCTAGGAATTGTGCATTTCATTGCTTAGCTGGAGTCCAGGATAAGCCAGGTAGAAAAGAACCTCTTCTCGTATGTCAGACCCTGAGTATCCCCATGTATCATTCTTTCGCCAGTACTTACGTGCAGAGTGACTAAATAAGTGCCAAGGCTATGGTCACTCAGAGTACTAGGACGTGGATCAGTCATTTACCTCCTTAAGCTCCTGAGGGAGGTCAGTGTTGATTCACTAGGGAAGAGCTCCCTGGGGATACTCATTGCTTCCACTGACCTCCCCAAGCTGCCAGAGTATAGCTTTCTACTTCTGTGGGCAAAAGCGGGACATTAAGACCTTCATTCCTGCTGAGGCAGCATTTTGGACCTGAAATTAGTGATACCACTGGTATAAGTAACTCCAGGAAGCGAAATAACTCTGGCATTATGGGTTTTACCTATGGAATGGGAAATTATCAGGGAAATTGGTGTGGAAATCGGTTTTGCTACACTGATTTCCACAGACAATCCTATTATTCTGAGCCATTTTCTATGGCCATATTTCACAAGGTCATACTTATTAAATATGTCCTTGGAAAACCCTGAGGTATTACTGCATGCGGCAATAATACTGCATCACTTGGCTGGTAGCTGGAGTTACCAGCCGACTTAGAATGTGGGCTCGTGTCCAAATGAGTGCCTAAGCTGTGTTGACATCTTGGCACCACCTACAAAGTAGGGAGTGGCTCATGTTTGTAATTCACTCACAGATGCCTAGAGACAGATTTATGCGCAGGTTCAAAATCATAAAGGGGCAAGTTTGAAAGGGCAATTGATTCTTACCACAAGCAGTGCAGTACACCTCTACATATCTACTTTCTCGTGTGATCTGTTGCTTATTCTCCACATTTCTAAGATCATCCCATGATACACACCATTCTCCAGCATGCTTCGCTAATTTAAGGCACCATACGGTGCATGTATCAGTAGTGTTATCAACTGTGCTATGTCATTGCATTGAATTACCAAACTTAGAATATGTTGTAAACGATAAAGGCTTCCTAGGGAAGCCATGCATAGCATAAAGAACTATAGATGGGTAATTATGGAGATGATTTTCACCAAGGGCTTCAGAGTGACATCAAATACACAATGAGAGCGAAGCTCGAGTTGTCTGTGATGTCACTCGGAACCCTGAGGTGAAAAACGTTCCTGTGATTCACTTTTTACCCTTTATGCTATGCATGGCCCACAAAACCCTCTGCCCCTGCTTTGAACTGCTATGGAGGGGCAGAGGAATAATGCCATACATACCACGGTCTCTCCTCTGTGACCCAAATGTCAAAAAAATACTTTACCTGCCATCCTTAACCAAAACCCCACCACCTTCCCTGCCTTCCTTCCCCCTCCTGCAGCCGTGCTTTCTGTCAAGAGACAACGGTCCCTTTCAAGGAGAATCAATATAGATAACCACAATACTTCAATCAGGATTGGGTCTATTCGTGTCCAGATGGACGTTATTTAGAATTTATTTACACACATAAAAAGCAAGACAATACACAAACAATAAGTGAGCAGG
The DNA here is from genome assembly GCA_963921515.1 of Calotriton arnoldi. NCBI lineage: Eukaryota > Metazoa > Chordata > Amphibia > Caudata > Salamandridae > Calotriton > Calotriton arnoldi. Next base: position 1,853,320 of record CAWUFW010000655.1, read on the forward strand.
ACGTGACAGGGTATTTGGAAATCAGCAGATTACCTTACCACAGGCAAGTGACTTAAAAGTGACTCTTAGTGAAGATACAAATTAACAGTAGTCACAATAACACAGACATTTTATACTCCACATAATTCTTAATTTGCAGTTTAGAGTTAAGATGTAATTGTCGACGACGTTTCGATCCCCAACAACGGTTATGGGATCATCATCATCAGGACTAAGCAATCAAGCAAATGCCTGGGAAGTTGCCTGGATAAGGTTGGGAGAAGGTAGAGGGGTAAGGAGGTGGGGAAGACAAGAGGGAAGAATGAATAATCTTCCCTCTTGGAATGTGGAATTGGAATGTGGAGAATGGAAAGGAAGACAGTTGAGTGGTGACTTTGTGGAGTAAGCTGTGGCTGGAACCACTACAGGTCTTGAGTTGTGAATAAAGAACTTCAAGAAATGGATGAAAGTGTTTGTATTATGCTCCAATATGTTGTGATTGCATTCCCTTATAGAGTGCAGTGACACACTCAAGTTCTATTCTATGATCCTTCATGTTCTATTGTAAGGTTCCAGCTCAGTACTGCTGCTGCTGCACCTGGCACACCTGTTTCCTGTATGTGGATTACTTATTAAATGAAGCTTGACAACAACAACTGTGTGGATATTGGAATTCGTAACACAACACAATAACACTACGAATTGGCAACAAGCTGGAGACACATGCCATAAACCCACGCCAGTGAGCAGAGGACTGTTGTGTGAGTCAAGTTTATTTACAGCCCTGGCAGTTCCCCCGTGTACTGTCTTGTTCCTTGCTTCTTTACGGTGATTTTGGTTTTGGATGTGGACTGTAGTCTTGTGGACACTTGTGGTTGGGGGCTCGAGAGCGAGGATTGTGCTACGAGACGCTGCAGTTACTCGCTGTGGAGGAACGCGCTAGTAAAGGGTTCAAGAAGGAGCTTCGTCCCATGCCCATTGCTGCCACGAACGGTGTTGAGGAACGTGCATTGTGGTTACTAGCCATTGCTGTCCCATTACCACCTGCTGAGAGATGCACTGTTAAGGGGCTCGCGAGGGAGGTTCATTTCATGCCCATACTGCTGCGAGCTACTGCCTCATTGTGTTGCAAGTTTCTGGGGTCCCGCACTCGTACCTTCAATGAGCCGTCGATTTGTTTTCGGGCTCCAACGGTTCTTCATTGTTACCACAGTCAGCGGGATCAGTACAGGTTCTTATGGCTGCTGATATCTGCAGTGACATTAAGCATGTTTAGAAACTTGTTTGGCTATTTGCACCGCTGCTCCAGTGAATACAGCATTTTTATTTTATGGCGCTGTTCATGGCTGGCTATCTTACGAGATATTTCCTATGGCCATTTTGAGATAGGCTTCCTCAAGGAAATTTTTCTCCCAAACTCTATTCATCATTAAGGGACAAGGCTCACTCCAGTAATTGGATCTGTGATGTTTTTATAAGTGAAGAATAATCTACATAGGGGGTCTTTTATTAACCTATTCTTGGTACTACTTTTGGGATAAAATATGGCTACCCTGAATTTACTGCAACCTCAATTATTTATGATTGAAGAGGGAGAACCAAGTATGAAAGGAGAAGAGTGGAAAGAGTATTTTATTAACTATATATTCAACGTTTGAAGATGAAGAGTTCACACCTATAAGGAAAAAGATTTTGTTACATTGCCTAGGTCAGGGAGGATTAAAAGTGTACAATCGTATGGAAATAAACCCCGTTCTGGAGACGAGGGTGATGTATTTTCTCATAAACTTGAAGAGCTTGATGCATATTTTTCTCCCACTGTGTGAATAGCAATAGAGAGATCTATTGTTTTAATAGGAAACAAATTCATAAGGAGAAAATAGAGGGTTATTTAGCTCCATTGAATAAAATGGCTATCACATGTATATATGGTTCATTGCATGATGAACCTATAAGAGATCAGATCATTATGAATGGCAACAATTCTGCCCTCCAAAATCGGTTGTGGATTTTCGGGGATTCAACGTTAAAGGAAGTGGTATCTGTTATTAGTAGAGCTGAGCTCACATCTAGATGTGCTAAGGCAGTGATATCCACAGATAAAGATGATAGTGGTGGAAATGTAGTGAAAGCTACTACCAAGAAACTAGTGGTTAAGGATGATCAAGATAGACACAACAAGGGTCCTACTAAAAGATATAATCCGAGGACGGATGATTTAAAGGGTAGATGTTATCGATGTGGCAGTTCTAATCATTTGGCTCATGATAAAAAGTCCCCCGTGATGAATCAAAAATGCTCCAAGTGAGGTATAAAAGGGCATTTTGTGAGGGTGTGTTGTAACTCAAAACCTGTAAAGTGCATTCTAGATGAATAGAATCAAGAAAATGATTACGACCAGTCAAGTTCTGATGCAGAGAATGTATTTGGTGGACATATATGCGCTATGAACAGTGCACCTCTCTGATGTAGAGAAGGTATTCGGTGGACATATATATGTTATAAACTTCATTGGACATATACGCTTTAAAAACAATGCACCTCTCTGATGCAGAGAAGGTCTTCGGTGGACATATATGTGTTATGTACAGTGCACCTCTCTGAGGCAGAGAAGGTCTTTGGTGGACATATATGCGCTATGAACAGTGCACCTCTCTGATGCAGAGAAGGTCTTCGGTGGACATATATGTGTTATGTACAGTGCACCTCTCTGAGGCAGAGAAGGTCTTTGGTGGACATATATGCGCTATGAACAGTGCACCTCTCTGATGCAGAGAAGGTATTCGGTGGACATATATGCGCTATGAACAGTGCACCTCTCTGATGCAGAGAAGGTATTCGGTGGACATATATACGTTATAAACTTCATTGGACATATACGCTTTATGAACAGTGCACATCTCTGATGCAGAAAAGGTCTTTGGGGGACATATACGCGTTTTGAACAGTGCACCTCTCTGATGCAGAGAAGGTGTTCCGTAGACATATACGCTTTATTATCAATGCACATCTCTGATGCAGAGAAGGTCTTTGGTGGACATATATGCGCTATGAACAGTGCACCTCTCTGATGCAGAGAAGGTATTCGGTGGACATATATGCGCTATGAACAGTGCACCTCTCTGATGCAGAGAAGGTATTCGGTGGACATATATGCGCTATGAACAGTGCACCTCTCTTATGCAGAGAAGGTATTCGGTGGACAGATATGCGCTATGAACAGTGCACCTCTCTTATGCAGAGAAGGTATTCGGTGGACAGATATGCGCTATGAACAGTGCACCTCTCTTATGCAGAGAAGGTATTCGGTGGACAGATATGCGCTATGAACAGTGCACCTCTCTTATGCAGAGAAGGTATTCGGTGGACATATATGCGCTATGAACAGTGCACCTCTCTTATGCAGAGAAGGTATTCGGTGGACAGATATGCGCTATGAACAGTGCACCTCTCTGATGTAGAGAAGGTATTCGGTGGACATATATATGTTATAAACTTCATTGGACATATACGCTTTAAAAACAATGCACCTCTCTGATGCAGAGAAGGTCTTCGGTGGACATATATGTGTTATGTACAGTTCACCTCTCTGATGCAGAGAAGGTCTTTGGTGGACATATATGCACTATGAACAGTGCACCTCTCTGATGCAGAGAAGGTATTCGGTGGACAGATATGCACTATGAACAGTGCACCTCTCTGATGCAGAGAAGGTATTCGGTGGACATATATACGTTATAAACTTCATTGGACATATACGCTTTATGAACAGTGCACATCTCTGATGCAGAAAAGGTCTTTGGTGGACATATACGCGTTATGAACAGTGCACCTCTCTGATGCAGAGAAGGTGTTCCGTAGACATATACGCTTTATTATCAATGCACCTCTCTGTCGCAGAGAAGGTGTTCCGTGGACGTATACGTGTCATGAACAGTGCACCTCTCTGATGCAGAGGAGGAATTTGGTGGACATATACGTGTTATGAGCAGGTGCTGGTAGCACAATCTGCTCTACAACCCATGTACATAGATGTGCTACTGGTGTCTGTTCTACTGTCTCACCGATTGTGTTAAAGACATTGGCCCAAGTTTACTAATGCTTTGTGCAAGTGCTAGTAAGATGGAGTATGACGCAGAGCAGCAGCTGTGATTTAGTTTCCAGTGAAAATGATCTTTTTGTGCTGGAAAGGTGCTCTTTTCACAGAGCCAAATACAATTTGTGCTGCATTGCATGAATGGGTTATTTCTGGGGGTGAATCAGTTCGAACACTCATAGATTTTTACACAAAGGCAGATCAACAAAGATAGCCTGACCGGATTTTTTGTCAAAAGCTAAACCTTGCTAGAAAGAAGCGCAAACAGAGTGGAATGCGTTGATTTCCCCAGAAACCGATGCATTGCATGAGTGCTGCGGTGCGCACAATACATCCAATGCACTAGACCCTTCTGCGGTGGTCTCTACACATAAGAGTTTGTACTGCAAGAGTAGGATTACAATAAAATCCTTTGCAAGACGGTGCACACTTTCCTCTGCACCATGATGCGAGGCTGTGTTTTGTGCAAGGCAGCCCTTTTATGCACCAGACCAGCAGATGATGCCAGCAGCAGGGCCATTATTACAGATATGGCACAGTGCTATGTTTATCCCTCCTTGCAGTGCAGCGTATCTGGATGCTGCGCTGCACTGCCTGAAAACTTGATAAATTTGGACCATGATTTTTAGTTCTTACTATTTGTTGATGTTTTATGTGGGGCAGACTGTTGTGTTTATATTATTATGTTATGCAAATGTATGCAGACTCTGGGTCTCCGCGTACTATTGTTGATGAAGAAACCTGGAACTCTTTATTTGTCAAACGGTTAGGTGACAAATTATTGGAACCTAATATTCACCAGGAAGGATTTTCCAGTGAGACAATTGACATGGTTGGTTAGAGATCATTCGTCTTCAGATTCAAGAACAGAGAGTCGATTGGCAAATTGTATGTTGCTAAAAGAGGGCCTTCAGTTTTAGGCTGGAAGGATCAGAGTGTTTCAGATATTGGTTTGAATCCTAACAGCCCTGATCCTGTTATGGTCTTAAATGACAGTGAATTGCTTTGTATTGAACTTTTGAAGAAATTTCCCAAAGTTTTTAGTGGAGGGATTGACAATCTTAATAACTTTGAGCATCGCATTGTTTTTAAAACCTGATGCATGCCCTAAAATACATAAGGTGAGACACATTCCTGTTTTACTAAGAAAGGATGTGGAAAAGGAATTGCAGAGGTTAGCTGAAGCAGATATTATTGATCCCATTGAGTCTGCTGAATGGATTTCTCCGATTGTTGTGGCTAGACGTAGTAATGGTAAACTTAAATTGTGTATTGACATGAGACATCTTAATAATAACATTGTTGTGGATAGGTTTCCACTACCGAAAATTTCAGAAATGTTGTCCCTTGTCAAGAATGCTAAATGGTTTTCGTCCATCGATCTATCTGCCGCTTACCACCAGATTTCTTTAAGTGAGGAGAGTAAACCATATACAGCGTTCATTATACCAAATGGATGCTTCTAATACAAGAGGTTGCCATTCGGTTTAGCCTCTGCTTCTGCAATTTTTCAGAGGCTTATGCACCAGTTGTTTGGGAAATGCGATAAGGTGAGGAGTTTCCAGGATGATATCCTAATTTTTGGAGAGGATAGGCAAGAACAATATAAGATTTTAGAAGAGGTTTTAGGAATCCTGGAAGCAAAAGGTTTGACTGTGGAGCATTCAAAGAGCAAGTTTGCTGTGAAGTCAATCACATATTTAGGTCATGTACTTTGGATGGAGTTTCCCTTAAGCCCTTGTTAGAGGATGCGATTCAGAATGCACCTAGCCCAAAGAATAAGGAAGAAGTAAGATCATATCTTGGGTTAGTGAAGTTTTATTCCAAATTTGGAAATGGATTTTTCTAGTAAAGTTTTTTGCATTAGGCAATTACTCAAGAACAGAACCAGATTTTTGTGGAGTGAAGAGTGCCATCCAGAATTTGAGAACATTGAGAAAGATATTGTTCAAGCTCCTGCTCTAAAAGGATTTGATCCAGAATAACATTGTTACTATAGATGCCAGTAATAAGGGGCTTGGAGGTGTTTTATCTCAAATCAATGTTGATGGTAAGGAGAACAACATTGCATACGCTTCGTGTGCTCTGTTTCCAACTGAAGAGAAATTCTCCGTTATTGAGAAAGAGACCTTAGCATGCGTTTGGGCTCTAGAGCATTTCTGCTCATTTGTGTGGGGTAAACCGTGTGAAGTGCGTAGTGACCACAAACCATTGGTCAAACTTTTAACTACAGAAGGGCTTTTCAATGCATCTGCAAGGATTGCAAGGATGTCCATGCGTTTGCAAGATTTCATTTATAAGGCTATATATGTTCCAGGAAAAAAAAACGTCATTGCTGATTTTTTGTCACGCATGCCAATTGATCTGCAGGAATGTTGTGGACATGATTGGGAGAACATGCAGATTGCATTAATACATGACCAAGGTCTGCATAATATTAATGAGGAAGTTTGGGAAAGACAATACACTTTAGACAAAGATTTACAAAAAGTATTGGAGTTTGTGGAACGTGGTTGGCCCAGGAAATCTGGGATCCCTAAAGTATTGAGATATTTTTGGGAAATACGTCATGAACTTTCTATAATCAAGGGTTCTGTTCATAGGGGTGACAGAATAGTGCCTCCTACTGGCTTGAGATTTGACATTGTGAAGTTATGCCACGATGAACATTGTGGGATTGTGATGACCAAACAAAGAGTCAAACAATGGTATTGGTGGCCAGGCATGGACGTGTACATTGAGAGAATTGTGAGAGAATGTGTGTGGTGTGCAAATTTGGATAAGTCATTAGTCACCCTAAGGCCTAACATGTGTGAACCCATTATTCCCACCAAGACATGGCACACCGTGGCTGTAGATATTGTGGGACCTATTGGAGAAGAAGCTAAGTATGTCATAGCTCTCAGTGATGTGTTTTCAAGGTGGCCTGTGTTGGAGATTGTGAACAAGATAACCTCTGAGGTGGTTTTGAAATTCCTTGATAGGGTGTTCATTGAAGAAGGATTACCAGTACAAATTGTATCCGATAATGGGGTTCAATTCCTATCTAATGCTTCGAAAGAGTATTTTGATAGAGTGGAAATTAAACACAGGACAACATCTTTATACAACCCAAGCGGTAATGGTATGATAGAGAGATTCAACAGAGTGCTTAAGATTGCTATACAAATGGCTGTCAAGAATGGCAGTAATTGGGAAGTTCAGATTTTCAGAACCCTATGGATGTACAGAACTACACCTCATGAAGCATTGCAGATTTCTCTGTTTGAAGTCATGAGAGGTTGTGGTGCGAGAACAAAGTGTAACCCTGAGTGGATTTTGAAAGCTGCCATTAGCACGATTCCTGTGGAGGTTGTGAGATCCAGAATAGTGAATAAACACAAGAAATATAAGGAAGCATTTGATCTTAAACATGGTTCAAAGGGAAGTGTGATCAAGGTGGGTTGTTGGGTCAAGGTAAAAAAACCTTGGGGCATATCAACAAGGCGGCGATAAACAATTATCGCCGCTTTTGCGGCCGTTTTCGGCCGAAAAGCGGTGATAATTATATCGCCTTATCAGCAAAGACACGCTATCGCGTGTTTTGCTGACTTAGCGCCCGTTCCCAGCACGCCTAACTTTGCATCGCTAATGAGATGCAAAGTAGGCGTGGCTGTGAAACCAAACAGGGATAATATCGCGAAGGCAGCTTCGCGATATTATCAAGGAGGGTTAGCGATTATTTAAATCGCGTTAAGTATGCCTTAACGCAGGAATTTAACGTCTGTTAAATTCCTGACTAAGGCATACTTAACATGGGGGGTGGATTCTGTGGCTAAGACCACAGGCCCTATCATCTAGGATATCGCCGTTTTCCCATGGAAAACGGCGATATCAACGCTATCTCTGGAATTTTTATCGCCTCGGCGATGCGCGTTGTTAATAACGCCCTAACCGGGCGATAAATTCCAGAGATAGCCGGCGATAAATATGCAAGCGCTAAGCGCGCTTTGCGATATTTATCGCCGGCCCTTGATAATATGCCCCCTTGGAAGTTAAAGAAATGAGAGTCAATTTTCTGAACCTCTGAAAGTGATGAAAGTGCTGAGAAATGCTGTTCAGTTAAGTGATGGCAAGGTCTGGAATTTGAGACGTGTGGCTATTTTTCATAAAGGGTTTGAATCTGTTGGGGATTGTGACAGTGGAAGTGGTTGCAACTTAGGGCCCGATTCACAGAACTAACTTAAGACAAAATCCTAAACTTACTACCATTTTGGTATTCACAGAAGGCACTTACTCATTTTGGTATTCACAGAAGGCACTTACTTACTCATTTTGAGTAACTTACTCATTTGGTATTCACAGACGGCACTTACTCATTGATGAGTAAGTGCCTTCTGTGAATACCAAAATGAGTAACTTACTCATTTTGAGTAACTTACTCGTTTTGAGTAACTTACTCATTTTGGTATTCACAGAAGGCACTTACTCATCAATGAGTAAGTGCCTTACTCATTTTAGTATTCACAGAAGGCACTTACTCATCAATGAGTAAGTGCCTTCTGTGAATACCAAAATGAGTAAGTTACTCAAAATGAGTAAGTTACTCAAAATGAGTAAGTAAGTGCCTTCTGTGAATACCAAAATGAGTAAGTGCCTTCTGTGAATACCAAAATGGTAGTAAGTTTAGGATTTTGTCTTAAGTTAGTTCTGTGAATCGGGCCCAATGTTACCAGAAGGGCTAATATAGGTTTGGATGAGTGTTTAGACAGTACTGGCGATGGTTGTGTGGATGGCACTGGTGATGGCACAGGTGTACATTCAGGGTTTGCTAATTGTGCAGGTGAAGGGGTAAGGAGTGATAGAGTACAAGGTGATGGAGTTGGTGATAGTAGAGCAATGGAGGATCTAGCAATTGAAGGACGTTCAGAGTGTGTGGTTGTTGAGGAAGATGAGTGTAAAGAAGGTCGCGACCAATGGTTGCGTTCTAAACCTAAATGGATGTCGGATTTTATCTGTGAGAACATATAAATGGATTTTGTTTTTCTGTATAGTTTTTTCCTTATTTTTGTTTTGTTTTAAGGGGGAAGATGTGTTGTGTTTATATTATTATGTTCCATGCTCTGTGCATGCGATTCAGTTCCTGCTCCACGTCAGAGATTCCAATCTGTATTTCTGAGAGTGGACTTTAGGAGCTGGACGAAGGGAGAAGTGTTTCCTCCTCCCTGCTGCATACCAGTGTTTCTGTCTTAATAAAGAAGTTTGTTCTGCATCTCCTGTGTCTGACTCGACTTTACACAGGCGGACAAAATGAGTTGACGTTCATAGCTCTAGCAATCGCAGCACAGAGACAGCCCTCATCACATCTACCAATGACTTCTGAGCCCTTCTTGACGGAGGATCCTCCTAGACCAGTGGTTCCCAACCTGTGGTCCGGGGACCCCTTGGGTTTGGGAAGCCTCCATAAATATTATAAAAATAAAGAAGCTAAATGTACAAATGAAAATTTTTAAATGTGCTGTAAATGTGAAGGAATTTGAAATTGGAGACTAAAAATTAAATTTGTATCCTCACATTGCTTTGGGGGAGCAGTGCAAGTGCATCAAACAGAATATAGTATGGATGAAGAGTGGCCTCAATGAATTTAGAAAAGCTCCAACCTTCATATTAAAACTTTTTTTTATTTATATGTGTTTGTGAACTAAATAAAATGTCATAATTTGTGTATTTGTTTGAATGTTTTTTCTGCATTGTTTTGCAGTTCAAATCATCGACAATGCTTAGGCTGGGGCCCTCGGCTAGCAGTCATGACTCAGTCGGGGGTCCCCGGATTCCAATAATGATTTTGAGGGGTGGGGGCCTGGGATCCAGTAATGATTAATTGGGGGTCCCCAGAAGTCAAAAGGTTGAAAACCACTGTCCTTGAACCTCTTGAGGGCCTTTGATATGGTCTCCCACCAGACACTCATCACAAGGCTGAACAAGATAGGCATCCAAGAAGCCGCTCTCAAATGGATCGCCTCTTTCCTCGTTGGAAGGACGCAAAAGGTCTGCCTTCTCCCCTTCACCTCCGAACGCAAGGAAATCATTTGTGGAGTACCCCAAGGATCCTCGCTCAGTCTCACCCTCTGGACAGCATCGCCAAAACCCATGGACTCAACATCATATCCTATGCTGACGACACACAACTCATCCTCTCCATATCCGAAGAAACCACCAACACCAAGACCGAGTTCCACAACTGCATGACAGATGTCGCAAATTAGATGAAGGACAACTGCCTGAAGCTCAACACGGACAAGACAGAGGTACTGATTTTCAGAAACCAAAGCTCCCCATGGGACGCATCCTGGTGGCCCTCAGAACTCGGACCTACTCCTACCCCTACTGACCACGCTAGGAACCTAGGCATCATTCTGGACAACAAGCTAACCATGATAACTCAGTACAACTCCGTCGCCTCCTCCTGATTCTTCTTCCTCTGCATGCTTCGTAAAATATTCAAATGGCTACACCAAAGCTCAAGACACACCATCACCCAGGCCCTCGTCTCCAGCTCACTGGACTACGGCAACGCTCTCTACACAGGGATGGCTGCTCATCTCCTCCGATGACTACAGACCATACAAAAAGCCACAGCCAGTCTCGTCCTGGATCTCCCTAGATGAACCCACATCACCCCCTACTTCAGGGAACTGCACTGGGTCCCTGTACAGAAAATATGCCGATTCAACCTCCTGACTCATGCATACACAGCCCAATACAACTGTGGAGCTGCCTACTTAAACCACCGCCTGAACTTCCATCAGTCTATCAGACACCTATGCGTACCTTTATCTAACTCTCACTCCCCACATCAGACATAGCAGATATGGAGGTCGCTCCTTGTTCCAGCTAGCAGAGAAGACATGGAACGCGTTACCCTTTCATCCAAGGACCTCCCCATCTCTTCAAGAGTTACAAAAGTCCCTGAAGACCTGGCTGTTCGAATAATCAACTAGACCCTGTCAGCACCCGGATACCCTCACGGGTGACAAGTAGCAAGCTACAAATATACTGATTGATTGTTTGAGCTGTATTGCTTGTCTTGTAAATGAGTGAGGTGACATATAGCATCTCTAATATATGTAAAGTAACATTTTGTTCAGTATTGATAAAACAGGGATTTTACAGCAGCGGGCTAGTCCCTCCTCAGCAAGTACCAAGTTGCAATCTAGGTCATTCACCATTTGGCACTCCTTTTATTTTGAGAACTGCACTTGCTGGTGCCACCTTTCTGAAATAATCTGTTCTGGGGCCCTCAATATGTTTGTTGAGCCTTTAACACATTTTAGAACATTGGAATGTTGGGAGCTCCATTGAAGACAATGGAGTTGCTCTGGGCTTATAATGGCTGGTATAAGCCCAGTGCTCCAACATTCCAATGATTGTCTTTTTGTTTCTCCATTTTAAATTAGAACATTCTACCCTTAGTGGGTAGAATGTTCTAATAGCCTTATAGCCTTTCTGCCTCAGGCTATACCGGTTGTTAAAGGCCCTCTCCTCGTTATAGGCCTCGCCTGCGGCTCGGGCCTATAACTCGGGATCAGGGCCTTTAACAGCCGGTATAGCCCTCGGCAGCGGGCTATAAGGCTATATTATTATTGCTGTGTTAAAAATAATTGCCACAAGCAATAATTATCATATTGTTTGAAGTCGGTGAGGTACTTTTCTGCGTTTTCTGCATGTTTATGGAGCGGAGATCCTTGCATCTCAACCGCTTAGTGTAATCAAACAGGACTCTCCACAGGTCGCATGGACCTTTGATTGTCGACTTGAGGCGTAAGAAAGGAGCTAGCATCAGCAATACATTTCAATTACATTGAAACCAATGTGGCGCCACAGAAACAACCGAGAGGATGATGTTGAAACCGTAAGGGGTTTATTACCAATTTAGTCAAAGTTACAATCCAATTGATTATCAGTAAATTCGTCAATTATAGAATATGCATTTATATTCAAATGATCATGAAATCGAAATTTATATAATATTAGGAAGAAGATGCAAATGTTCACCACATAGAGCAAGCGGAATATAAGGTAGACAGGTTCCATAGAGGAGTTTTCCTACTCTAAATGAAGCATCGAAAGTGGTCAGGAGATTTCTAAGAGAAAGGTGTCAGCATCAAATGAACCAAGATTAAGGTTCACAGGAAAAAGCATGAGTGCTCAAGAATGAACACTCTGGGCAGGGGAAATCGGAGGAGTTGAGAAAAGGTCATCTCTCAGCGAAGTCAGGGGAGGATCTGCAAGCTATTCTATGAAACACATAATTAATACATGAAAGAAAGTTCTGGAAAGTTCTTCGTATCAGTTCCCACAAATGATTCAATCAGAAATGGTCATTCACTTGGAGCAGGTAGACTCCCTAGTGCACAGGCCAATGAAACACACATTTGGGCGACCTTGAAGTTGGTAATAGCCCGGTCTGCCTGGCACCGGAGGGTCTCTCCCATCCCCAAGCGCTCCATGTCCACAGTCAAGTTCCAATTAGCTTCCAACTATCTAACAGTTTCAGTACAACAGCAATAATCCTATTCTAGCTAACAAGAAGCTTGATAAGACATCTGCAGAGGGAAAAGAACAGGCAACTTGCAGATCATTTTATAAGTGTGCAATTCGTCTGACTAGGGCCTGGTGACAAGTTAGACCAACTTTAAATCATCATGGCTTCCAAGCAAGTGCAGTTAGCATGATTACATGCAAAAATCAAATTTCTAGATTATATATGTTCACCTTAAGGATAAATACAATCACCTTCTTCATTTGGTTAATAAAAATACACACAGATTAATATGCAAAACACATGTTGAATATAATTTGCATATAAATGTGTGGAGCACAAAATTATGCTGCCCCCGTGTAAACCAAAACAAACATGGGCACCAGTACGGGGAACTGAATTGATTTTACCCAGAGATGGACGATTGACTCCTCTTTAAGCGATACAGGTAAAGGGCCGGTGTGGTACCCTAGGGAGCCTACTTTGCATATCTGTCAATCTCAGCAAGAATAACACGCCTATTGGAACAACTAACTTTGGAGACCAGCTGGAGATACAACCTGCCTCCTCATTAACCATGTTAAGTGCCTGTGTCGCTGACCACCGAAGCCCTAGCAGTGCCCTTAGCTCGATATCCTCGTCCAAGATCCAGCCTCTAAGGCCTACCTCAAACTGGCACCAATCAGAGCTAAATTCATCCTCATCATCATCATCCAAACTCAGATACAGATGCACTGGACTTCGAATTTGGAAACCAGCTCTTTGAAACCCTGAAATCATATATTTTTATGTGAAAGTGAATCCCATGTTATATTGCATAGGGGTTTTATGTGGTTAAAATTTCTTGGGATTTTGGGACAGTGTTGTACATTTTCAGCAGCCTGGGCTGAGAAACTAGGACAGAAAGACATTTCACAGCCTGATCCTTTCTTCCTTTGATAGAGGTGGATAAAGTCAAGGTAACAGGCCAAGGGTGAAGGTTTATGAGGATCACAGGTCTGTCACCTTGGATACCATAGATAACTATGTTAGGGTGCACCCCCTGAATATCGAATCAACAATATCAATGGGGCAGAATATAGAGGACAGATTATCGAAATAAAATATAAACAGGTAAGTCAGTCTAGGTTTTCTATACCTAACTGCACAGATATGTACCTATGCTGTACATATATCTTCATGGTACGTAGATGTGGAGTTAGGAATAGTACATCTATACTTCCCTATATGCACTTATCTTTCGATATTTTGTCCCTCGATATTCTTTATATCTATATATCGATATTAGTTTGCCACAATAATATTGTTACAGCAAACAAATGATGGACGGAATGCTGACAATGCAAACATTCTCCCCGAGTCAAAAGATCTGGGTTTAATCCATCGTTCTTTTGCCCACTATGCCACCTCAGTTTGGACCCAGCCATATGCAAATCAGTCTTGACCCTGTGCCCCATGGGAACAGTCCAGACCGAACTGCCAGGCCAGGTCCTCCCTGGACCGGAAACAAGCATCCTGGGACCGGTTTCAGGGTATGTCACCCTTCTTCAGCCAGGCTAGCTTGAATCCAGTGGCACAGTGAGCAAGGGACCCACGTCTGGGCATACCCATCCCACTTAGGGCGAAAACTGTTACAGCAAACAAATGATGGACGGAATGCTGACAATGCAAACATTCTTCCCCAGTCAAAAGATGTGGGTTTAATCCATCGTTCTTTTGCCCACTACGCCACCCCAGTTTGGACCCAGCCATATGCAAATCAGTCTTGACCCTGTGCCCCATGGGAACAGTCCAGACCGAACTGCCAGGCCAGGTCCTCCCTGGACCGGAAACAAGCATCCTGGGACCGGTTTCAGGGTATGTCACCCTTCTTCAGCCAGACTTGCTTGAATCCAGTGGCACAGTGAGCAAGGGACCCACGTCTGGGCATACCCATCCCACTTAGGGCGAAAAGTGTTACAGCAAACAAATGATGGACGTAATGCTGACAATGCAAACATTCTCCCCCAGTCAAAAGATATATTGGTGGCAATAGTCGGTAGTACAATCCTATGTTAGATGTATTATAGAACTGCACTCTTCACCACTCTACTCCACTGCACTTTACCCTAGTGCACTATATGCCACTCTACACCTCTCTACCTCGCTGCACTCTACACCACTGCACTCTTCTCTGCACCACTCTACTCTCTGTCATTGCACTCTCTGCCAATGCACTCTACCCCAGTCTGCATTAGTCTATGCCACTCCACTCTACTCTATGCCACTCCACACAACTTTATGCCACTGCACTTTATGCCCCTCTGCACCCCTCCACTCTACACAGTTCCACTCTACCCCACTCCACTCCACACAATGCAACTTTACTCTACGCCACTCCACTCTATGCCACTCTACTCTACTGAAGTCTATGCCAATGCACTCTATGCCACTCCACTATACACCACACTACTCTACGCCAGTCCACTCCACTCTATGCCACTACACTCTAAGGCACTCCACTGAATGCCACTCTACCCCACATCACTCTATGCCACTTCACTCTACTGTATGGCACTCCAAGCCACTCTACATAACTCCACTCTACACCATGCCACTCCACTCTACACTATGCCACGCCACTCTATGCCACTCCACTCTACGCCACCTCACTCTACTCTATGCCACTCCAATCCACTCTACGCCACTCCATGTGAATCCACTCTACGCCATGCCACTCCAAGCCACTCTACGTGAATCCACTCTACGCCATGCCACTCTACTCCACTCCACTCCACGCTGCTGCACAGCATGCCTAAAAGACATTGGCAAAGCCAATAGCTCTCGCGTAGGCGAAACCTATTGTTTTGCCAATTGCTTGTTAAAAATAGTAATAGGAGAGTGCTTAGGCCATTCTTACGGGTTTGAGTCACCTAGTGTAGCCAAATTGTTACATTTGTAGGACTTCAATGATAGGGAGGTGCTGTTGGTACAGGTGTCTGGCACGGACTGTAGGTGGTGCAGACTGCACTTACTGTCTGAGAAATATCCTGGGCCCTGGCACTTATTATTTTACAAATTAAGCACTGCCTCAGTGTGCACCTTGAGTTAACAATTCTTGTGAGATACCAGTGGGAGACTGGTTTGCACAGAAAATATCTTGCAGAGGGACATTTTCTACTTCAACCAGTCTCCTGCTCTTATATCACAAGAATTATTTACTAAGATGGGTGCTCTGGTTAAAAAAAGAGACGTGAAATACTGGGAAATCACATTTTGGTACAAAAGTGTAATTTTATGAAGTTTTCACAAGAAAAAAAATATGCAGTTTTGCCCAGCATGTCAAGAAGGCCATGTGAGTTCAGAGAAATGCCAACATATTGCATGTCTTTGTAACATCTAATATTTTAAATACTGAAGTGCTTCTTAGTAATATACTTCCGTATCAAGTGTGAAATGCACAATACTGTTCTGCACGACTGATTCATGTCAGAAAGACTTACTTCCAGAGTCCCTAGCACAGACGCAGAATAAACCCTGGGTGCTCCAGGCCTACGTCCACTCTCCATCCCCTGCAGCTTTTCTTGCCCCCGGAAAGTGATCCGCACCTGAGCCACACCTGGACATGCCCGTAGCAAGCTCAGCCTTTTTAACATAACATAACATTGCATGTGCATTTGTAAAGCGCACGTTCACCCATAGGTATCTTGGCACGGAATAACAGATGTTTGTTGTTAACTTGTTACCCAACTCAATGGTACTCATTTTATCGACCTCAGATGGATGAAAGGCTGAGCGTAGACGCCAGGATTTGAACCTTTGACCATGACGTCAAACACAGGCCCCTGCAGTAGACACATTAGTGCACTGTGCCACTAGAACCTCTACATTTTCTATGGCTTAGGGATCTCTTTATATCAACAACAATGTATGTCAAAATAGAGAGGTATCAATGTAACAAAATGTACTACATAATTTGCTTCACTCTTATATTGCATTATTCGTCTTTCCTGCAACATAAGTGACTGCACATGCTCTGGTTCTGGTTCCTACTTCCAGTGTCCGTATTCATACTGTATCAGAGATACAAACCTACTACCACTTCTTGCAATAAGCATTGACTTCCACAGCAACCTACCTCTGGAGAGTCAAGTGTACAAAGAGTAACATGTTTACGTGTTTGGAATGCAGTAGCACCCAATGACGTGGGACCTCAGTGGTAAAAGACAGCCCCCAATACATATACTGCCCAATTACCACTGACTTACCCAGGGCCCAAGAGAAAACGACAAACCAGGGGACAAATTTACAAAGAATTCACTCAATGCAGCAACAGAAGTTGCTGCGCTATCTTGCGTGAGAGGGAGAGAGCAGAAGAGCGACACATCTATTAAGATATATCACTGTTTTTCTCTTTCCCTTTCCCTGCACTGGGACATTTGGGCTGCCTTGCTCCAGCGCACTCACAGCTGCACTATAGTGCAAGGGTGTTTGCGTAATATCAAGCATAGATTTTGTACTTGAACGGAACCCTTCCACTACAAACTTCTATACTGTGGCAGAGCTCAACACCTTCATATCATTGTATGTGTGTTCAACAGTACAGCACACATGCAAACGGTGGGCCTGATTCACAGAACTAACTTACGTCAAAAACGTAAAGTTAGTACTTTTTGGTATTCACAGAATACACTTACTCATTTTGGTATTCACAGAATGAACTTACTCATTTCGGTATTCACAGAAGTTAGTAGTCCTAACTTTAGGACTCCTAAATGCCTTCTGTGAATACCGAAAGTCTTAAAGTTAGGATTTTTCTCAGTTTAGGAGTAGTAAAGCTCCTTGGATCCTACTACAGGAATGTAAATATACTTTAACTATGTATGTGAAAGTGAACCTACTAAAGGAAATATTGAGATGGCTCTTTTTAATAATACAAGTCCCAGCATGCAATAAAATTGGACACGAATGAAGTGCAGTCCACTGAGGGCTAGGAACCAATAGGAAGCGTGCATTAATTTGAATAAAAGAGCACTTCACAATCGCATACGAAACAGCCTATGATTAAGGGGCGCAATGCCCTGAAACGCGTCAGGCAATAATACTTACCTGAGAAGTGACGGAGAGTGAAATCGTCGAAAGCCGAAGGGCTGGCTTGCCGCCGAGTGCGTCCTGGAAAGCTCGAGGGCATTTGTTTGGCACATGTTTCAACGCGGCGTCCTCGCCGCGTCAGGGCTGCACCATCTTCGTGTATAAAGAAAAGAAGAGGCTGGAGATCGAAACTTTTTTGAATCCGCACAGCGCAGCAAGCCTGATGTAATGTACTCTCCAAAACTCCTTGGATCCTACTACAGGAATGTAAATATACTTTAACTATGTATGTGAAAGTGAACCTACTAAAAGAAATATTGAGATGGCTCTTTTTAATAATACAAGTCCCAGCATGCAATAAAATTGGACACGAATGAAGTGCAGCCCACAGAGGGCTAGGAACCAATAGGAAGCGTGCATTAATTTGAATAAAAGAGCACTTCACAATCGCATACGAAACAGCCTATGATTAAGGGGCGCAATGCCCTGAAACGCGTCAGGCAATAATACTTACCTGAGAAGTGACGGAGAGTGAAATTGTGGAAAGCCGAAGGGCTGGCTTGAGGCCGAGTGCGTCCTGGAAAGCTCGAGGGCATTTGTTTGGCATATATATATATATATATATATATATATATATATATATATATATATATATATATATATATATATATATATATATATATATATATATATATATATATATATATATACCACTGAGGTAGGGATGTGTGGAGTTAGGTATAGAAAATGTACAGAAAACATACCTTTCGATCTCTTGTCCATTGTGGTAAGAATATTCGGTCCCGTCAATATTTGGGAAAGTAAGTACCTAAATCAACACTTTGCGCTGAATTGCATCACAAAACCCTGCACAACGTGCTGATAAATTTGGTGCAATATTTTCCAAAGGTCCATTTGGGATCAGTCACGAGATGATAAGCCAAACTTGAAATCAGGGGGAGATAATGTTGATAAAAAGGCAGCCCAAATTCAACCCATCACCAGTAGAGATTTCTAGAGCAAGGTTTCTGCCGTGTGCAGAATCCACAAACTAGTTCCCTTTTATCTGAGAGGCCTACCCCATATGCATTTCAGTGCAACTCCACAATATCTATGTTTACTCATTGCATAAATGAAAAGGTGAACATTTGCATAAGTTCATAAATCCTGAAAACTGTTATGGCCAATTCAAGGGTATCTCCCTCTGCCCAACAGTTACATTGGCCTGCTGTGCCCCGCCCTCCCTTCACCACGTGGTAAGGTATGATGACTATGTATGAAGGAGCAGGGCTCACATCTGATTCCTGCAGGTTACTAAGGGGCTTCCTGCTGACTGCCAGCCAGGCCTATAACCTCTGAGCCTTTACCATAGATCCAGAGACTTTTCTGGTTCTTTTATATTTCCATCATATTGATTCGACAATAAGTTTATTGCAAAGCCTTTATACGTTGCTATATAGCACCTCCGTGTATAGACTGTAGGAGAAATAGATTACCCTTGCTGGTTTTGTACCCTAGATATACACAATTCCCACCACACTCTCTCATGCATACATTATGACTCAAGCCATATGAGAATACAGATATCTCATTATGCCAGACCCTAAGATGCCTTCCCTGTTAGGCTGCTTATACAATGTTAGGTGTATGCAGCGTTCTGAAATTTGCTTTTGCTAATGCACATAACTGGACTTACCACAATTTACTTACATATATTCTGCAACAGAGGAGTGCATAATGAAGAGCTGTGGATATAGCACTGTGTGTGCACTGATTTGGAGGCTGACTCTGGGGTGCGCGTCTGCAAATACGCTGCTGAGTCTCTGGCAAGTCTGGCTGCTTTTCTCCATACTGACCCTGTTCGTGATGCAGTGCCGTTTTAACGCATGGGCACCCGGGGCAGTTTCCCGGGAGCCCCACGAGCATAGGGGCCCCATGCAGGCCAGACTTAAACACTTATTTTCCGTTAAACATTTATATTCCTGTGAGTGGTTGTGTCAGCAGGGCCCAGTGCACTGCTTTGCCCGGGGGCCTATTATGCTGTTGAGACGACCATGCTGTGATGTAGCCCCTGGGAAGGGCCCATGAGACCCCTATTTAGTCACTGTGTAATTGCAGACCTGGGCGACAAGAAAGATCTACTGGGAGTAATCAAAGCCTTGGAATACATCAGGCCTGGTTATCAGCCATCGCATTGCAGCCACCCATTCCCAAACCACAAAAAATTTTAAGTTCTCTTTTCCTTTTCATTTTAGTGGCTGGGCAAAATTTGAAAGGTTTGTACAAGATTAGAGCAGCACAATGAACATCTGCAACTGTACTCAAATATCCAGGCATCTGTGTTGTATTATCAGTTACAGAGTGAGCATCCAAGATTGCGCTTTCTTGGTCCAGCAAATGAAAGGCCAATGAACAGATCAGACTGCGCTTCAATAACAGGGCTGCAGGTATGCAGTAGGGAATAACAAATCCCAAATATCGACGGGATAGAATATTGTTACCACAATATCGAGGGACAACATATCAAAATGTAAATTGACACATAAAGAGCTACGAATGTATTATTCTTAACTCCACATCTGCATACCTTGAAGATATATATATCACAGAGGTAGGTATGTGTGGAGTTAGGTATAGAAAATGTATAGGTATAGTTACATACCTTTTGCTATTTCGTCCATTGAAATTTTGGTAAGAATATTTGGTCCCGTCAATATTTGGGATTCGATATTCTCAGCCTACACCAGGATGGTTGAGAGTTTGTGGTGGGTTTAGAAATGGCCTTTTCCTTTTAATTGTTCCCTTGGTGGCTTTAAAACAGAATGAGGTTTGGGAGGACTGAGTGGGATGAGCTTGTCTGCCTTTGGTTACAGAATGGCTGGTGGGTTGTACACATGAGTCTAAATGTAGTCTGCATCCATGCAGAATGTGGTTAAGCAGCTAAAGAGTCTGGCTACATGATGAACACGCTATCTTCACCATGTGTGCAATGGTCGTCTAGATTGGCAGTAGTACGCTAGATGAGTCTTATGTGGCCAGCTTTGTTGTATTTTTGAAGGCCTAGACACGAAACGAGAAGCCACTGGAACACTTTTCTGAAGCAGACAATATGTCAAAAACAAAATCCCTTTGGGTTTCTCATAAGCACACTATATACCACACCAATCTCACATGCACTCTAATCACCATCAGTGGAATTGAAAACCAGAAAAGTATAATACAAAATATCTTTATTGACAGGATCCTTATTCAATTTGAATATTGTTAAAAATTTATTATTTATAGATTCTTTTCTTTTTAAAAAAACACTTAAGATAACAATATTATTAAAAACAATTCATATTCAAAACTCATGGGAGAATACAACAAAAAGTAATCACAATAGAGCCCAATAACTCAATTTGGCAAACCAAGACACAAAGGCTTTTTCAATATTTCATTTGAAGTTGGAAATTACATGACACAGATGTAAGTGTTTATTCAAATCCCTATTGTCAAAGAACCGGTGATGCTTGGGTGCGTTTTCAAAACAAAGCGACGCGTTTCGGTGGTTTGATTGAATACACCACCTTCTTCAGGCTAGCAATTATATTTTGGTGTCTCCCAACACAATAATCTAAAAATATATTCATATAAAATCAACATATTAGATTTTGTTCGAAAGAACATTAATACATAATATATCACATTACAATTTATCACTTTTTGATAAAACATTCAACAAATACAACAAAGACATCTTTATTACAATTTCGGTTCAATCCATGGTGATTCAAACATACTACTTCCAGGCATACCACTCAATCAACATCTTGAGTTTCAAAACTCATAGTATATACGTTCCTTAATGGATAAACCCATCACAAACAATGATTTAAAAAATATATATGTGAATGGGTTTTGTAGGGGAGATCTTTCCTTCCACACAAACCTTTTTCATCACGCCAATCACATGATCATTTTTGATTATGAAGAGAGGGAGGGACATTTCCACTCATACACCATCCCTATTCTGCTGTACTCTGATAGTGATTATAGTTGTAAAGGGGTGTACCCACCTAAACACATGAAAGAACAAGAATGTGGGAAGAGGAAAGTATTACATTCCTTCCTTGATAGTTCTGATTCTCCACATTAACCACGCGATTCCTCAATGGTAAAAGTGGGGGTTATTCTATGGATGCATTGTGCAGAGGAGAAAAATAGAAACAACCATTGTAAAATAACATCTCTCATCATATGAAAATTCACTTTTTTATCGCAATCCATTAAATTACTAAAGCTCTACCTTTTATATAAAACCAAAGTTTTGGGGGTTTTTGGGTTATAATTCCATAGACTTCACAGATCTGCTGGAGTCTGTATGTAGATAAAATCGTCCTTTGGACCCTACAAATCACCAAATGGTATAAAGAGGGAAGAGAACGATTTATTAACTCTGCCCTGTCTTTAAACGTTTCAACTAAAAAAAGGATTTTCATGACAGGTTGCTTATAACATGGAAGGAAAGAAAGTATATACACTCTACCTGATCATGTACCCATTTGGGTTTAGCCACTGGAGCTATGGCTCAAAAATAATGCCGAACTTCTGTAAGTAATCGAGTCCTCAAATGTAGAGTGAAGGCCTATCGGCAACCTCAATCAAAATGTTGATGCCTGTATGGAATAACACTATGATAAGTTTTAAGTTCCCTCCAAATTTTACATTTCGCCATACTACCCCAAATAAATATTTAAGACATAGACCTATATTCTCATCGTCTCTTCTATTTGTAAATGCATCTCAAGACGGTTCTAGTAAACTGTAGCACCCCCTTATTCCGGCCGTGCATTACCAATTTTATGCATATTTTCTCAACAAAACAAGTCATCACGGAGGTTTGTAAAGCATATCATCTTTTTTATCATCAATCTGTATAATCTATAAATAGTACCATCCCCTGACGGCTCTAACCCTCGAGGGCATTCGGCTCGTCCGGAGAAAACCACTCCGTAATTATTGTATACCAAATGTACAATGAATTGCGTCTAACACCACCTACCAGTTACTCTCTTATACCAACAGGCTCACCTCTATCATTAAACCTCATAAAGGTGGCCCACAAAATATAGTCCCGGGAGGAATACTAGCCATGCATTTAAGTTCTAGGCTATAAAAGTCCCCTAAAACTACAAGGTAGACACTTTATACTAATTAAATAAACTAAGTACACGTAATCTAACCATTCCTTCAGAGTGTATCCCCCCATACGTAGTCACCTACCGGGACTTAAAAGTCTCCTCGCGTGGTCCTGCTTCTTCCAAATTCTACGACAAATGAAACCAACCGGCATTCCGGCTTAAGTACACGCTGACGTCCGGGTGCACGAATAAATTATTGGAAATAAATGACAGACAACAGGCCGCATTAGTAGCCGCCATCTTAAAGAGGGTTAAAAGAACCCCTTTCGCATTCATTTTGAGGAATACGTAGCATCTTCTACAATTAAACCTTCAAAGGTGCCCGCAAGCTTGCCGTATTTGCCATGAACATCTTATACCCTTTGTACAAAACACTATAATGTTCTTGAAAATCTTACCCCATACCATCTCAACACTAATGAGGACAGAACAAATACAAAACAACCCCAAATCCGGCCGCCATCTTAGACAGAACTACAAATACTATCTCTATGCTCTGTAAGAAAGATATTCCGTTATGCCAACATTAAAATCCTATTTATAAGTAGGCATTCGGTTAACCCTGGGCATAGTACTACGCTACGCTCACGGAGCATGCAAAGTTTGTGCTACTACGCGCTACGCTACGAGTCAAATGCAAAAGCATTGAAACCCTTTCATGAAGCTTTTGCATTTGACTCGTGAGGGACATCTAGTAATGACTAGTGGAACTGTAGCTTGATGTATTAATAATTTCAATGCTTTTGCATTTGACTCGTGAGGGACATCTAGTAACGACTAGTTGAACTGCAGCTCTTTGTAGAATTATTTTGATATTGGATACTATAATATTCACTGCCCACTGCTAATCTTGTCCCATAATGCTTTGCAGGGCCTTTGGTTGGGATTGTATTTTTGCCAATAACTGTGCTTGGGGTGGTCCTAAGAGGATGGGACCACCACCGAATCGTTCAACAAGATGTGCTTTTTGTTTTCAAGGCATCTGCTTGGTTCTCTCCCTAGGTTAGGGAGGATCCCAAAATCATCACCTCTCTCACTGCTTGTTAATTTATCGTTTTCACTTTTGTGAAATGACTATATGCATTTTAGCATATAAAGACAGAGATACTTATTTTAATTTTAACTTGCACTGTGCAAGATGTCGTTGGCAATTATTGCACAGTGCAGACAAGCACACAACTACGCAATTTGCGTAGCTACGTGTAATTCAAAGTGTACTTCGCGTAGCTATGTGTAGTGCTACTACGCAAATTACGCCCAGGGTTACATTCGGTAAGTCCTCAATATGAATCTTTCCCCAATTTAGCCAATTATCCATTCTTTTCAAATAACTACCTCAATATAAGAGATATGCAGGCCATGCAAGAGAGGCAGGTTCTTGCTAGTTAAGGAGGTTTCTGCCATGGTATTTCTGTATATCTATTCATGGGAAGTCTGAATGTTGGTTGCTATACGGATGAAGCCTCTATCCCATTCTGTGAGAGGTATGCCTGCCATTTTGCAAGTTCAAGGTTTCAAGGCTTCTACCAAGTTCGCCAGCTTGAATGATTTTACTTTTAATTAGGGAGTGGGCATCCACTTCTTTTTGTGAAATCTAGCTACACCCAGCTTGAGCTGTCAGGGGGACCTTACGTTATCAACTCATCAAGAAGTACAAAACGTATAACAAGAGAGTGGGCTTTGGGTCAGTTGCCTTTTGTCATTGTTTTGTTTATGTTGTTTCATCGTTTGCCATTGCTTGGATGACCTGTCCGTCAAGGCAATTGCATTCCATGGATGGTTCCATTGTTCCATTTGTGTTCACATTAGGTTTTGGAGATGTGGCATAAAGTAATCCCTTTGGTATCATGTGGGTGCTACATAACATGTAATTTCTGAGAGAGTGTCTGTTCTTTCATGCACCAACTTTGCTGAGGACACAGAATTGTAACTATTGTTTTATTTTTATCCATTATTAGATCTCACACATACCTTCATTAAGACTCGAAGGTAAACGGGTGTTTTCCCTCAATACGTAGCTGTCATCTAATATGGTCCCACTTAGGGCCCTCTTTTTTCCTGTTCTTAAAGTCCTTGATACAGTCCTGATGATGACCCCCACTTGAATTACTCCCTGGGGTCGAAACATTGACATGTTCTTTTACTTTGGACTGTCTCTGAACAATACAATAATAGAAACCCTATGACTATTCACTGTGGAGTGTTATCTATGTTTACATGCTAACTATCATTGTACATAAGTTCCTATTTGTGCCTCGTAACCATTTGCACATGTTGGTTCACATAAGCACTTTTCTGCCACACTTTTGCACAAGCAGCACCATCAGCCCATAAGTTTATTTTGTCTTTATAAACATATGCATCAATGAATGTCATCTAATTTCGTTATAGGAGCTGTGGGGGCATATTAGCAAGACCCACGTTAAAATTATCGCCGTTTTAGCGGCAGGAAACTGCCGCTAAAACGGCGATAATGGGCTTGCTAATATGCGTTATGGAATTCCAATAGAAGCCCAGGTTAGATGTCCTGCACATCTAACCTGGGCTTCTATTGGAATTCTATAACGCATATTAGCAAGCCCATTTTATCGCCGTTTTAGCGGCAGTTTCCTGCCGCTAAAACGGCGATAAGGAAACTGCCGCTAAAACGGCGATAATGGGCTTGCTAATATGCGTTATAGAATTCCAATCGAAGCCCAGGTTAGATGTGCAGGACATCTAACCTGGGCTTCTATTGGAATTCCATAACGCATATTAGCAAGTCCATTATCGCCGTTTTAGCGGCAGTTTCCTGCCGCTAAAACGGCGATAATTTTAACGTGGGTCTTGCTAATATGCCCCCTAGTTATCTTCCCTGCAGTTTTCTGACGCTGCTTGGGTCTTCTGGGATCTCATTTACTTACCCCTGCAATGGAAAAAAAAATCCTGTATATTGTTTCCGAAGGGACCACTGTTTCCTTTGCATCCCAGTCTGACCCAAGGGCTAGATATGTGCGACTAAAGGAAAACGCACCTTCGTGGTCACACCAACGTCACCTGAAGGCAGCATGGCCCTCCCAGCAGGCAAACGAAGTGACCTTTCTCTGTGCAAAGTAGGCAATACACAATACCGTCCCCCCAAAAAGCGTCCACGGCGCCACACTTAGGCAGATTTCACTGGGGAGACCATACACCAATTTATTACACGCTGCAATAAAATTCCTATTTGGTATTTTAATCTTTAATTGTTGCAGTAGGATAAGGCTACGTAGGATGGCTGTTAAGTGAGTCGGGAATTTCTAGCGCAGGCAGCTGCTTGAGGGCGTCTCTGCACACTCATCTATGAAAAATGCGGTTATCTGCAGGTCATAAGCGTCATATCCTTCGGATACTGGTAAACCGAGTAACGATAAACTGTGAAATAGTAATCCCTATAAATTGCAGTGCTTAGAAATAACAGGTGTGATTTTAAGCGCTAAATAAAAAGTAAGTGGTATATGTGTTTATTAGTATTGCTTCCATTTCTAACGATAATGGCATTACTCCTAGTCCTACTCCCTCGCCTTCCTTCAATACAAATGAGGCCCCGCCTCCCACCCAGACCCACCCCCAGCATAAAAACTCTGCCCGCCCCCACCTCCACCTGTACGTAAACAAGCCGAGCTAGCACTCAGATGAACCGCACCGGGAGGGAGGGAGGGTCCTGAAGGAAGGCGAGGGAGTAGGACTAGGAGTAATGCCATTATCGTTAGAAATGGAAGCATTACCTCCCGTCCCTCCCTCGCCTTCCTTCAATACAAATGAGGACATAGCAAGCAGAAGAAAACAGAGACGGACAGCTGAGTGCGAGAGAACACCAAAACAGAAACAGTGCCCCAAACACAGCAGATCAACACCCCAGGAACCCAGCGGCCCAGAACAGCAGACAAGCGTTCCAGACACGCAAACGGACAGCGACAGTCAAACGGAGAGGGAGAAGACCAGGACGCAGTCCAACAGATCCCACAGAGGAGCCCACCCGACAGGACACCACAACCGGCAGGGACCACAGCAAAGCACGCCGGACAGCAAGCAACGCAGCCACCGAAATCGCCAAACAGCGAGAGGAACACCCCCTAATTCCCCACAGGAGGAACCACCCCCAAAAGACGGACAGTCAGCAAGACCGGGGACCAAAGCCAACGACCCAACAGAGCAGAGGAAGGCCAAACAACCACCACAACCGGATCAAAGCAAAACGAGAACCCACAGCCGATCCAACACCCCCAAGCGCCGCGCAGAGGGGATGGCAACCAAAAACAAGGCCCAAAAGACAAGAGCCGCAACCCGAGACCCCCAAGGGGACCAAAGGGAGGACAGCCAATACCAGCAGCCAAGACCCCGAAGGGAAGGATCAGACAGGGCGAGGGGCAACAGACCCCCGCCAACCCGCAAGAATGCCAGGAGCATCAAGAAGCCAGAGAGCCGCCCACAGCACCCGCAGAGGAGACACCGACAAACCCAGAAAAGCCCCACCAGGAAGGAATCGCCACGCCAAACATAGGCCAGCCACCGAGGTAACAACCCCAGAGCAGAACACCAGGCCGAAAAGGTCCGCCCATGCCAAGCACAGGACAGCAGAGAGGAGGACCGACGGGAAGGCAGCCAAGCAACCGCCAAATGGACAGGAGCCCCCAACCCAGCAAAGCCCAGCCGCACCACCACCAGGCAGCAGGCGAAACCCCTGCACAGAACCCAGGGGAAGGGCCGGAAACAACAAGAGAACGGAACCACCGGAAGGACCCACACCCGAACGCAACAGAAGGCGGACAGGAGAGGAGACCAAGGCACCCCAGGCCAACGGGGAGCAACCAACAACCCCCGAGCACAGAGCCACCCGACCAGAACCAGAAAGGCCCGGAGCAGTGGAAAAAAAAGGGGGGAGGAGGAAGGCACCTAGAAGACCCCGAGGCACAGGAGAGGGAAGGCCAACGACCCCCCGAGCCCCGGGACCCCATCCCAGAGACCAGAACCGGGCCACCAAGGCCCACCCCGGATCCGCAACCGGACCACCACAGGGAGGCCCCAACGACCCACCAACAGGCAGGCCACACGGGGAAGAAGAGAGAAAACGCGGGAAGAAGGAATGACCCAGCAAAAACAGAGCCGCCAGCCCAGAGGCCACTCGCCGAAGGGAGAGAGCCGACAGCCCCAGCCCCCAGACCGGAGGGAAACAGGACGCAGGCAAACAAGGAACAGAACCGGGACCCACCCAGAGGGCGGACAGAGGACCACCTCCCCAGAACGCCAGACTGAACCAACACCGCATGGGCCCCGCAGAGAGCCACGAAAGAGCACCAGGGCAAGCCCCCAACAAGCGGCAGCAGGAGGAACTCCGGGAGACCAGCAGGGACCAGCACCCCTGAACCCAAATAAACCGCAGCCAACCCCGCACCCGGACAGGCCGGTGACCAAAGCCACCACAAGCGGAGCCGGAGGAGGCAGCAAACAGCCAGCCAGAAAGCGACGGCGGGAGAGCCACCAGGACAGCCCCCCAGACACGGACCGACACGGGCAGCGGGGACAACAGACCCCGGAGACCAACCCAACAGGATCCAGACGGTCAGGCGGAGAAGTAGAAACGAGCCCCGGAACCTGAAAACACCCCAGAAGCCACGAGCCCCCGCAGCCACAGGACCGCCGGAGGAGCCCCCGGGACAACAAGGCCCGATCCAGAGAAGGAAGAGAGACCAGGTGCAGGCAGGACAAGGGAACAGGGCCATGCAAAGGCCACAACGAGCCTCAACGAACACCAAGCCCTGAGAGGGGACCAGAGAAGACACACCCCAGGCCACCAACAACCCCGATCCCCAGAAGAACCACCAAGGTCCCCCGAACAGACCGAGCAAAAAGACACTCCGGCCGCACACAGCCAGAGGCCGACCGACAGAAGGACGAAGGAAAAAACCCCGCACGAAGGAGAGCCACAGGAGGCACCAGGACCCGTGGGAAGACCCAGGGCGAGGGCCGGAGGCCGAAGGGAAGGACTCAAAACCAAAACGGGCCACACCCACAGCGAACCGCAGAAAAGAAGCGGCGACTGGGAAGCGGAGAGAGGCGTCCCGAGACCCACGGCATGCCAAAAGATGCCAGGCAGAACCAGAGGAACGACGGCCGAAAGGACCAACACACTGAAGGGAAGGGGCCGAACCCAGGAGCAGACCCACAGGAGAGCCAGTACAGGCCGAAGCCACCGGACACCCCGAACCCCAGAAACAGAACGGAGAGGGGCCCAGGCCCGGGCACCACGACAGGAACCCAGCAGACCGACCACCTGGCAACCAAACTGGACACCCAGACCAGCAGAGCCACCCCGCGGGGACCGGAGACAGGCAGTGGAGGCAACCGAACCCCCGAATCCGGAGGAACCTGCACCAAGACGACCCTGTACACAGGAACCAAAGTACACAGGACCCAACCACCAGAAACGGGCCGCCGCCACCGAGGAAGAAAAGGCCAAAGACGACCACCCACCGGAGGGAACCGAACAGAGAGCAGCGACAGGGACCCAGCCGGGCAGGGCCCGCAGGAGAGGAGGCAGGGAGCCAGGGCGAAAAACAGGCCAAACCGCACCCACCGTAAAGGCGGAGGAGAAGCCCACAACGGGGACAAAGGAGAGACCTCAGGACAAGGCACCCCAGAAAGGCAGGACGCCCCACACAAGTAAAGGCACACAGAAGCCTCAAGCCTCAAGGCGGCCAGAAGGACAGAGGACCTGCAGCCCACAGCACCGAATAGTCCCAGGCAGCCACCCAGCCAGGCACGAACCAGGCCAGACTCCACCAAACAGCAGAGATCCGACAAGAGCAGGGGCCCACCAGGCGCCAAGGCCGGAGGCTCGAACAGCTGCCGCCAAAGCCACGAAACCCCACACCAAGGAGGGCCTAGAAGAAGCCGAGAACAGGCCAGCGCCACAGCAACAGCCAAGGAGAACAGCCGACCCATCAAGCAGAGCGGCCAGGACAGAGACCAACAGCCCAACGGGAGGAAAGGGGCGAACACCCCCAACAAGCAAAGCCGCCGGAGGAAGCAAGGAACCCGCAGCACCGCAGGAAAAACCCACTGATGCAAAAGAGGGCATAAAGGAACCTGAAACGAAACAGGACCAACACAGCACAGAAGGAACGCCCAGGGCGGAGGAAAAGAGACCGCACACAGCAGGCTCCGCAGGCAATCGACAAACAGTCGCCAGCCGGGCGGCCCACAGTGGACAAAGCAGCAAGCACAATGTACACAAAAGCGGAAACAGCAAGCACGGGCAACGCACGCCACTCCCACAGCACCTATCCCCACACCGGGACAGAAGGGCAAGCCCAACCAGGCGGGCCAGGAACACCATGAATCCCACAGGGCCCGTCCAGCAGGGAAGAGGAAAGCCCAGCTGACCAGCACAGGAGCCCAAGCGACCCTCCACACCCCCAGAGCCAAAGGCAACGCCAGAGGCGGGAGAAGGCCCAGCACCCCAGGACCCAGACGGAAACCATCCGCCCACAGGATCTGCCGGACGAGGACGGGACAGACCAGAAGGCAGCGGCGGAGCCCGAAGCACCGGACAGAGCAGCCACAGCCAAGTTCCGCACCAGGCACAGACAGGAGAGGCACCAACACCCCCGCGAAGTCCATGCAGCCAGGGCGCCCCAGGGGGACCGGTGACCAAGCAGCAGAGGAAGAAGACCCCAGAAGGCCCCCAACAACCTCAAACGCCAGGGCAGCAAGCGGAAAACAGCCCCCAGCAGCCCCCAAGACAAGGCGGACAGACCCCCACGCCAGTCAAGGGAAAACAGCAAGCCACAGCACCCGGTACCCCCATACAGTGTAAAGGAACAAACCACGGGTCAAAACCCGTCCTACCAGGACACCGTGAAGAGTGCAGTCCGAGACGAGGCATCCAAAACAGCCCGACCCGGAAACACAGCCCCAGCCACAGGAGGACCGCCAAACAACGCAGCAGCATCCTGAGCCACCGCTCCGCCCCCATCCACGAGGGAGACGAGGAGAGGAGGCATCGCCAGGAGAACTCCGTCGAGGGCACCGCCGTCGCAGAGAACCAACTCGAAGACTCCCCGGCACCGCCACAAGGAGGAACTGAAGGTAAGTCTCACTAGGGAGACAGAAAAAAACAGGTGGAGGTGGGGGCGGGCAGAGTTTTTATGCTGGGGGTGGGTCTGGGTGGGAGGCGGGGCCTCATTTGTATTGAAGGAAGGCGAGGGAGGGACGGGAGGTAATGTTGTTCTTATTACCATTATTAATGCTGGTATTGTAAAACTTGGAAAAGCCCTAAAATTAAGCAAGTGACCATAGGACAGAGACTACATTAATTTACAACGTTTTGAAACACACGCCGTGTTTTCGAATGCAACCAAATTCCGAAAGAAGTCAGTAGCAAGTGCCAAACCACACATCGTCACTACACTTTTCATGACCTACAGCGCCCTCTAGCAGCCAGGTGAGGCACATCTAGCTGCATTGTTAATGCACAGGTCTCGTGACCTGCTCCCTCCCTGGCCCCACCGCCCCCTGCTGGTCAGATCCGGCCCAGTGAATCCTATGAGACGGGACAAACAGCACCTGGACTGTATCCCTGATGAATCGCTCCAATGACCGGCCTCGCGCTCCCTTCCCGCCGCCGCCGTCTCTCTTTACATTCGGACACAAAGAGGGCTTCGCACATCCTCCAAAGTTCACCGAGCCCCCCGAGGGTCTCAGGTTCCTCCAAAGATATCCCGTGGCTCTTGGCAGGGAAGTCGGCTTCAAAGAGTTTCCAACCAGCGAGTGAGCGCTAATTTCCCCAGAGAGCCCGGGTGGAAAGGTTCCAAGTCTCGGCCTTGAGCGATCCTGCAGACGGCTGGGCAGGGACTGTGGGAAAGTAGAGGCGTATGTAAAAGCACGTGGAGGTTCTCACAGAAGGTATATCGAGGCCCCGGCTGGGAAATACCATCATGACTGCAGCATGGGGGCTCCAGCTAGATTTTGGAATATCTATTTATCACATTGCAATGGACCACTCTAATATGGCATCTCGCTAACCCTCAGCGAATGGCAGATGTGTGCAGGGCACAAGTCCTATAACAAGCATTGGCATAGCCAATAGGTCTCGCCTTTGGGACCTTATAAGTGGTTAGCCATTTTGGTTGTGGCTGCTTTGGATTGTAAAGTGTTTTTTTCCTCAATCTGAGTGGTACTATTTGGATTTATACGCTCAGTGTGAATACGTTACATTGGATGCGTTGGGGAAGCTAATGGCTGCTGTGCACTTTAAAGAATGCTCTTACTGGTGTTTTTTGATCTCGTGGGCTCCCGCGCAGCAGAACTCTTTCGTTTGTCCTGCCTTCATTGTTTCGTAGCTGCGAGCGCTCATCCATGAAGGGAATCACGCGCTAAGTTTGTGACGCGTTATTTCCCTGCATAATCACGTCGGCACGCTTCACGTACTGCAGGTAGTTTTCCATCTTGTTTTACTTTGTTGTCTGTTGCCACGGTGACAGGCACACCGCTTTTACTCGTCTTTATCTGCACGGCGAGTCTCACCTGGTGCTTGCTTTTTGGTTGTTACAGTGAAAGGCACACCACTGTTCTGTAGGAGCAGCAGCTTCTGGAAGCAAGGTTTTTAAGTCGTTTCTCACGGTGATAGTGATACACACACCATTTATGAGCTTAAGTTTTGGTGATTTTGCTTGCTCGTTTGTTTTAGCAATGTTGACTTTAAGGTATTGGCTATGCCAATGCGTGTTTACTTTTATAGTTTCTGTATAGCGCTACGTGCCACGTGGTGAGCCCGGTTATCTTGCTTGATTTTTTTTTTCTAGTTATAAAACAATAAGTGACGTACATGGTACAGGAATTTTGAGAGTTATTCGTTAGCTATAGTTGCCAGGACGTTTCACCCTGAAAGAAAACAAGCGCGGTCGCGAAAGCGACCGCGCTGGGTTAATTAGTAACCCGATCCTGGAATGCAGCTGGCACACTGTGCGCCGCTGCTCGCTCCGCTCGCTCCCGAGACCCATAGGCCATGGGAGTGAACGTTTTCAGAAAAGGCGGGACATACCCCCGCCTTTGGCCATTTGCGTGCTTTCATTTTTGAAAGCCACACGCAAAGGCCAATGGAATGTGTGGGAGGGGTCCGACCCACACGGAGAAGTCTCTTGGAAGTCTGGAGTGATTCCAAGAGGCCCTCTCCTAGAGCAGCGCATGCGCGCTGCGCTAGGCTCGACCTAAAAAGCAGTATGACCAAGTTAGGCAGTATGCAAGTGACATCATGACACGTGCCATCACAGCACATGATGTCACGAAGCGTGACATTCCACGTGACATCACAGGAAATGACATCACAAGAAGTGACATCAGATACTAAGATCTCACACATATGTCTATCAGGTGTATCATGAGTACATTTAAGTGCATTATGATAATTAACAAATGATATTTGGAGTCGGGGATGCGCCAAAAAAGTGTCGCAATCCTGGCACAAATTCTGGGCCTATACTAATAATTTTTTTTGCCACAAAGAAATTGGCAACAAGGAAAAGCATGGTAGTAGTTCTGTTCTGCTTAATTGGTTGAAAAGTCTGCATTTTTAAATATTTTATGGGGTTAAGGCATCTGCTGCAGAGGTGCCCAATAAATCTCAAGGAATAATAATAATGGTGAGATAACTCTGGAGGTTAACACATTTGTTGGAGAGATCTGTGTTTTGAGTAGTCTCAAATTTGAATCAAAGAAGTATAGAAGAATAATTTGTTTCCTGCAAAATACAATCACCCACTGTTCTTGGGGGCGGTGGGACGGGGCGTTTGGGGATTGTTGAACCTCTATTTTGTTGCTACCTTCTTCGGGTTTGTTATTCATGATATCGCAATACACATGGTGTGCATCTTATACAAAGTTTGAGAATAAATGTACTACTTAATTATGCAATAGTGCTCTGATGTTATAACATATGAGCATTGAAAATGCAATAAAATATGTTTTAAAAAAAGTTGTCTCCTGCAAAGCACATCATGTAACATGCCGGTCACTGATTTTTATTTTATGAAGATAGATAAGTGGATTACTGCTTTGAACACAGAGATCCTTTTGTTACTTGCAGTTCATAAATTGTAATCCTTGTAGTAGACCACAGTGAGCTATGAAGGGCATTTTACTCCTACACCTCGTAACCCCGACTGTCTCATGTAACATCTTGAACATTGATTTGCACACTTGCGTGATTTATTTTGAATGGATAATGTGTATGTTATGTAAAGCGCTCTAACACTCTGTATAGGGATGAGTAGCGCTATCAAAGGAATAAAATAGAGCTATTTAAATTGTTAGTTGTGTAAATACTGGGACAGACAAGCCAGTCTGACATTTTTACAGTGTGTGCACTGATATACAGGGACTGAACAAAGTAAAAAGCATGCATCTTTTAAGTATCTGTGAAGAGATAACAAGCTGTGCGCTTTTGTTTCCTCTCCAGTGCATTTGCATGTAAGTGAGAGGTTCCAAGCCGCCTCCAGTCCGATACTCGATCAGAAGGAGGCCTGATGGCCCCTTAACTTCTGCCTTTGTCTTTCGCCCAGCTGGAGGTGAAAAAAAGCACCCGCCCGACTGCACGTTGCTGCTGGGAATGGGATGCAGACAACATGCAAGAGCTGTTGAACGTGTTCCGGTGTCTTAAAATTACACTGGGACAAGTTCAACATATTTCTTGGGGCCCAACTTCTTGGCAGGGTGGACGGCGTCCACCCTGTGAAAATAGTGGGTGGACGCCGTCGACTCGCGTGTACCCCCGACTCATGCCATGGATGTGTGTGAGCCTCTGAAAGCTCGAGCCAGAAGCCCGGCTCTGGCTCAGCTGGAGGTCCTCTTGGAACCCCAAGCCCAAAACGAGCTGACCTCCAATGGGAGGCGATGTAACCTAATGACTTCAGCTGCCGACCATGTATCATGAGGAGCAGGTTCGACTCCCAGTCTGGGATCAGCAGCCTGTAAATCTCAGTAAAGCGCCCTCTGTGCCTGTTGTGTGGCGTCCTTATGTCCTTGGGCAAGGTTTGCGCTATGCTAAACTGTCAAAAAATAAAAAAGTTGATTTTGCCTGTCACCCACAGCTCTAATCTCATCCTCCAACAAGTAAGGCCAAAGTATTACTAATCTTTGATTTCAGAAAGAATACCCACCTAGTGGCTGAATTGCATAGAATGAAACTGGGAAATCTGAGATCAATCCCGCCACCTTGCTTGACTCAATTGTGTGATCCTAGACAAATATTTTAATTCACCAAGCTTCACTTTTGTTCAGGATCACATATGAGAGCACATTCCCATACATGAGCTCAGGATGTGCGCTGTACAAAAACCTCTATTGTGCTTGATTTAATAATCTGTAATGTTGTTCCATCTATAATAAGAATCTAGGCCACATATAGGATACACATGAAATCTGAATTGCCTCATAATACATTAATAGCATTGTCATCAGGATGGGGGCAAGAATATTTCGCAATGCAAGTTTAAATCTGTCACTTGTTAATAAATAGTACTCAATGCAGAGATTTAATCTGATGTATTAAGGTGAGTCACTTCTGTGTGTTAAAGAAATACACCTTTTTGGGGATTGAGGAGATGATCATGTTTTTACACGATGTTGTTTGCAGGATTTACATGCCAAATATTTTCAATGCTCGGCTTGTGCGCTGGCTCTCAGTCTTAGGGCCAAGCCAGACACTTGTCTCGGCTCTGGCTCAGCTCTCTCTGTTGAAGTTTGGCTCGCCCACCTCTAGAAAATGGGTTGAATACAGAGGGTCTCTGCCAATGGATCAAGAATATGGTAGAGACTGGATCCATTAAAGTTTTTCGGACATTTCAGCAGTCACTGGTGAGCAACGTTTGGAAGCTGAATGGTGCAAAACTCTGCGAGGACCTAAGCTGTCCTCAAGAGGGGGCTTCGAGAGAGGTGATAGTAAATGAAATCCAAATGTCGTGTGAAAAACTCTTTGTGTGCCAAGCAGTGTCTGAGGCATCAAAAGTGCAGAACAGTCGCAAGAGCAGTAAGAGTTGGGACAGCTATGTCTTGTCTATCCACCAGAGGGGCGTCGTGAACCCCCCGCTTTAGCAGATACAGCGGGGGTTGTTCTCTCGATAAGCCTCTTCTGTCTGCAACTCGGTAGACAAAGGTTAATAGTTAACGTGAAACAAACAGAGGATGGGTGGGTGGCTGAGTGAAGGGATGGATTTATGGATATGTGAGTGAAAGGGTGGATTAGGGTGAGTGATAGGGGGAAATGGTTAGATGAATGAGTGAAAGGATGGATGGGTGGGTGGGTGGATGATCAGATGGATGGATGAGTTAAAGGATAGATTAATGGATTAATGAAAGGGAAGTTAGACAGATGGATGGATGGACTGGTGGATAGAGTGAATGGGTGGATAGAATAAAAGGATGGATGAGTGAAAGGGAGGATAGATGGATGGACCACGTGAAAGGGTGGATGGATGAGCAAAAGGATGGATGAGTTTAAGAATGGATGGATGAGTGAAAGGGAGGATGGACAGATGGAGTTAACGGGTGGATGGGTGGACAGAGTGAAAGGGTGTGTGAATGAAAGGATGGGTGGATGAGTGAAAGGATGGATGAAAGGATGGATGAGTGAAAGAGTCAATGGATCAATCAATCAATCAGGATTTATAGAGTACGTCTGCTTCACGCGTGAGGGTCTCGAGGTGCTGTGGGTCCTGCTGTGGGATTCCGCTGCCCGTTCCTATTGGTTGAGCATCCAGGTCTTTTGGTCCTTCCTGAACTGTTGGAGAGATGGAGCTGCTCTGATGTGTAGGGAAGGGTGTTCCAGGTCTTAGCCGCCAGGTGGGAGAAGGAGTGGCCTCTGGTGTTCACCCGACGGATGCGCTGGGTAGCTGCTAAAGAGAGGGATCTGGAACGGAGTTCCCTAGTAGGTTAGAGGAAGTTCACTTGTTTGTTGAGGTAAGCAGTCCTTCGTTGTGTAGTGCCTTGTAAGCGTGGCATCTCTTTGTGACTGGTAGTCAATGGAGTTTCCTGAGGTGAGGGGTGATGTGCATCTGTCTGGGGAGGTCGAGGATGAGTCTGGCTGATGTGTTCTGGATGGTCTGGAGTTTCCTCAAGAATTGCCTGGTGATTTCTATGTAGAGGGAGTTGCAGTTATTGAGTCTGCTAGTGACGAAGGCTTGTGTGACCGTTTGCCTGGTGTTAGGCGGGAGCCATCTGAAGACCTTCCTGAGCATTTGTAGGGTGCGGAAGCAGGCGGAGGAGACGGCGCTGAACTGCTTCTTCATGGATAGCTGGCTGGAAAGGATAATGCAGAGGTTGCAGGCATGTTCGTGGGTTTAGGGATAGGGCCCAGCTCAGGTGGCCACCATTCATTGTTCCATAGGGTGTCCTTGCCTTTCCCAAAGATGAGAACTTCTGTCTTGTCTGTGTTGAGTTTAAGACAGTTGTTGTTCATCCAGATGGCAACATCCTTCATGCATTTTTGGAAAACTGTCTTTGATGGTCAGTGGGTCGTTTGTCAGGGAGAGGATGAGTTGGGTGTCCTCAGCGTCGGAGATGATGTTCACCATCCTTCATGCATTTTTGGAACCTGTCTTTGATGGTCGTTGGGTCATTTGTCAGGGATAGGATGAGTTGGGTGTCGTCGACGTAGGAGATGATGTTGAGTCCGTCGCTCCTGATGATGTTGGCCAGGGGTGTCATGTATATGTTGAAGAGGGTTAGGCTGAAGGATGAGCCTTGCGGTACACTGCGGGTGATGTTCTTAGGGATCGAGGAGTAGGGAGGGATGAATGAAAGGGAGGATGGATGGATAAAAGGATGGGTGGATGAGTGAATAAATGGATGGATAAATGAAAGGGAGGGTGAATAGATTGACGGATGAGTGAAAGCATGGATCGATGAATGAGTGAAAGGATGGATGAATGAAAGGGTAAATGAATGGATGAGTGAAAGGATGGATGGAGTGACAGGATGGATGGAGTGAAAGGATGGATGAATGAGTGAAAGAGTGATGAAGGGAGGGAAGAGGGAATGGATGGACCGCTGAGTGAAAAGATGGATGGATTAATGAGTGAAAGGATGGATGGATGGAGTGAAAGAGTGAATGGATGGATAAGTGAAAGGGTGGATGAATGGAATGAATGGATGGATGAATGAAGTGGAAGAATGGATGGATGAGTGAAGTGTGGATGGAGGGATGCAACAGTGAAAGGATGGATGGATTGGTTTGACGGAAAAGTTTGGAGACAGATCATTAGGTTTGGATATGGATGGGCAGACGGACTGAATGGTGAAAGACCGACTGATAGATGAAAAAATGAATGGAATACAGAATGTAATGGTGAAATGGTGGATATCAGTGAATGGATGAAAGGATGAACGGATAGATGCTTGGGTGGAAGAGACAAGATAGCTCTTCTGAGGAGGGTCGCATTGACTTGCTTCGCTTACTTGGTGCCATAGGAGCTTTGGTTTGAAGTGGGGGGTATTTTAATTTTCTGACTACTCCCTTAATCCACCACACTCTGGGGTCAGTCCACTCCCACAGTGTATTTAGACATTTAACAACCAAACAAGGGTCTCAGTTCAGATTGTGTGAGTAGTGAGCCACAGTATTGAAACTGCCTCCACAATGCAGTATATCAGTCACACCACCTTCACAGTGACCCTCGCCAAAGGTCACGCCTTTAAAGTTACTTTTATCCATGGCCTGATCAGCACAGTCACCTTGATCCAAATCAACATCACTGAATTCGCCTATACCCTAGCTCACAACCATGAAGTCACTTGTACCTAAGCCACATTCCTTGAAGTCAATTGTAGCCCAGGTCACATCACTGAAGTCATCTTAATCCAAGGCCACATCATTAGTCACCTTCCCAGCATAACACATCTTGAAATCACTTTTATAGTGGCTTTTACCATGCAAATGACCCTCACAATGGGCTTCATTACAATTGTCTTTACAGGAGCCCACATCTTTGAAATCACATTTGAGAAAGACCTCAAATGCAGCAGTTACAAATAGGAAAGTCTACTTGCAAGTAACAAAAAAACAGCAATAACTTGCACTTCTAGCTATTCAACGACAGATCTTTAAAGAATTAACTCCATGCCAATTAAATGTCCACCTTATGACTTACAGACGATGATAACTACAGGAAAAGTACTTCAAGTCAAAGAAACAATTCCCATCTGTTTCTGAGTTTTTCCAAAGTTTCTGGGTGGTTGGATAAAATTAAAATGCGGATGAGCCTGGTAACAGGGTTTCAACATCCTTCAATAGTTCATCGTTCATTCTGAATGATATCTCCATATTTAAAAATGCATATTCAGAGTGTTTTGGATTGGAAAAGGTTTCATGTTGGCAACCAGCATAATGTTAGGCCACTGGAAAAAAATCTAAACCTTAAAACCGAAGATCATTGAATGTGTTTCTAACGAGTATTTAGAACAGGTCACTTGCATTATCAGGAACCAATCTAGAACCCTAGCAGGTGGTTGCACAAACTGGCTGAGGTTTGGCATGAACAGGACTGTCCTGCCTGCTGTCCTCAGTGGAGATGATTGGTCCAGGAAGAGGTAGGCATCTGGAGCCTAGCCGGGCTGATGGCTTTCCATATGAAGTGAGTCGAGGGGAGTTTGTACAGGATTCCCCTCGCTGGTGTGCAGTTGATTGCCGGTGGGTGTGCCTCACTGTGTGGTTGAGTGGTTTTAAGACTGGACACCTGCAGGCATGGAGAAAACATACATCCTGGCCTTCATACGGTAAACCAATACAGGTGTAGGAAGATGGCATGGTAGGCTGACCTTACCCGCAAAGGTCAACAGTCTTTCCCGCCAGGTATCCTTGGGCGTTGTAATGGAGATGGGAAGCAAGGGTTTATGCTAAGGGGAGGTGTGCATGGTGAGCAGTCATAAAACATAAAGAACTTCATGTTCAAATCAAATTTATATAAAAAGATAAAGATTAAATAAACATCCTGGTGCGCAAATGATCAAATACATTGAATTGTTGTCCAAATCACATTCCTATGTGTAGTCTACTCCACAACCAGGGTGCTGAAGAGCAGAAGGCCAGTAAGTGAAGAGCAAAGGAAGCTTATGCAAGACTCAAATTAGCCACAGATGACGATGACCAAAGTTGAACTGAATCGGAGTGTTGAAGTGCCTGGAGAGCGGGCACGCCCTTAGGGGCTGTGGATGTGGACTTGGGCACATCCCACCAGAAGGACACCGAGTGGCCTTCTGCAGACAGTCAGTACTGTCTTAACCCTCATAAATAACTCACAAGACACCATGAGGAATAAGGTTGAACAGGTATGGTGATAAATTGACGCCCAAGCCTTATCGAGTAGTATATAAATCTCCCACTGTGGTAACATTTCAATACAGTTTTGTCAGTATTTTTCGGATAAGTCAGTAGGAGACCCTAGTCCTGAAGGAAGTACTGAATGTACCACCAACAGCACTGTAGCACGGTGCCCTTACCTAACAGAAAGGTTGAGGAAACACAGACGTGTTCTTTAACGTCTGGCTACAGACAGCTTTAGCTATCTCTGGCAATGCTAATGGGTTCCTTACTGCAGATACAGAGCCTCTGTTCATCGCGGATGTGTACATTGAGCTGTTGAAAACATCATGTTCGATTGAGCTATTGAAACATCATGTCAAGGGTGAAATGGCTACTGAAGCTTTCTGCTTCACATGTTAGAGTACATGGAATAAATACACCACATGTTCCTATTTTCTGTATTGCAGGCAAGCTAGACATGTTTGCTTTGACAATGCTTGCTTTAACTTTACAGGAGTTTTACAGTGCCAAAAAGAGAATTTTCTTTGGCATATAGCCCCACAACTTATAGCCACCATGGAAACCTATACCAGTGAGTTGATGGGCGACCCCCGTTTGCAGACGGCATGCACTGTCTAGGGTGGAACACCATGCTTCTCCTGAGTAGGGCTGGACCGTGCAGGAGCCAGGTCTAGGGGCGTTAGAGGATGACTCTGCATCAAACCTTTGTCTAAGTCTACTGACAACCCTACACTCGTCTTCATTTTCACCAGAAGTGATGAGACCTAACATGCATCTGTCACTTTCTGGATCTGATACGTCCCTTCGGTGCATGTGAAGAGCCAAAAGAGAAATGTTTAGGTCTGGTTTGGGAGCTCAGTTGTCTGCAACACCTATTGTTACCAATGCTTTAAAATATAGGTAGAATGGGCTTTGGCTCCACACAGAGGAGTGTTGCCCTTCAACCAGGGCCGGACTGGCCATAGCGGGCACCGGGCGTTTCCCCGGTGGGCCGCTAGGGTGGGGGCCGGTTTTGGCCCTCTGGGGGCCGTTTTTGTTACAGGGGGCCTGCAATATCGGCCCCCTGTAACAAAATCGGCGAAACCGGCTCGAGCAAACAGCTCGGCCGCACCCCCTCTCCACCCCCAGGGGGCCCGGCCGAGCAGTTTGCCAGGGCCGGCCCTGCCTCCAACCTCATGCTGTTGTCTATTTGGTGCATTTTCCCACCTTTTATGCAGCGCTGAGGGACTATTTTACATCTGAGAAGCACAGGAATAATCACAGGTTACATTCTTTATCTCATAGATGATTTATATATAGAGAGTATTTTTTTGTTTGTCTCTCTTTGCAGCAGGCCTTTGTTAATGGTTTAGTCAGTTAATGGCATAAATATTTCTTCTCTGACAGCTGCATTATTTAATGTACAGACCAGATTGTGGTTGTGAAACATAATTGGAGGTCTTTCTATTGTAATGGTTTTTGTGGGTGCCCAGGCGAGTTAGGAGCTCCTCTCTCGAGGTGTGAAGACACGCGCATGAACTGGTCCTTCAACCTGCTGAAAATCCACTGGGATTAAACGAATACTAGTAGTCTGTGACTATATAGAAGTCCTGCCACTTCTAAGCACTGCTGAAATTACCCAACTTAATGCTACTCAGTTTGGCAACCTCCGGAAGACGGATGGGGGAGTAGACTTTACCAGCATATCACCCGAGACCTGAAGGTCACAGCACGTTCCAGCAGCGAGCGTTAACTCTAAGCCATACTAGAAGGATTGATATTGGTGGCCAGACACAGAGAAAGAAAATCAGATGCAGTAATATTTACACGTCGAAGTTTAAGTCCGTATTAAAACTAAGACATTTGAATGAAGGTACTAATGTTGGTGTTGTAATCAAAGATGTGAGTCTCTCGACCATTAGACACTGAAGTAGTTTATTTCATCAGAGCGAAGCTGGCACGGCGCTGACAGGGCATGGGGAGCGCTGAGGTAAATACTGCTAGTAATGTGGCCTTGAAGTTACAGCAGGGATCAGTGACCTTGAGGTACAGCGGGAGTTGAATGCAGATATCAAAGATGCAAGAAGCGGCCATCAGCGTTCTCAGAGAGCGGAGACGACGGGACTTTCTCTGATGAGAAGCTCGTGACTGGCAAAGATCGTCCCAAAAGAGTTGTACTTGTAATTAAACATGTGAATCTCTTGATCGTGAAACGCTGAAGTGGTTTATTTCATCCGAGACATAACCCATACGCAGTTAGGCCAGGCGAAGCCAACAGCTCAACTGACAGATTCAAATGCAGAATACATTGACGTCATCATAGAATGTTGCTACGTCATAAGAACATTCAGAGCCTCACCACAGCTGACGCTGCCTAAGCAGGATGTAACAGTTGGCGCTGAGGTTTCTATTTATTGCGGGGTGTAACATTAACAATGCATGCAGCATGCGTTCAGGGGTGTTATTAGTTTCCTTTTAGTTCTCAGAGGGTGACTGGACTGCAATAAAATGTATTGGTCAAATGATAGAAATTCCTTTTGTTTGGACC
Organism: Calotriton arnoldi; assembly: GCA_963921515.1. NCBI lineage: Eukaryota > Metazoa > Chordata > Amphibia > Caudata > Salamandridae > Calotriton > Calotriton arnoldi. Next base: position 1,896,031 of record CAWUFW010000655.1, read on the forward strand.
TTCGGCAATGAAATCACCTTCACAATGCACCACATTCTTGAAAACCCTTCACAACTGACATCCTCTTCATGGCCGTCCTTGGTACTGAGATCGCCCTTCGGTTTGCCACATTACTGAAGTTGCCTTCACAGTGGCCCACATTCCTGAAATCACCTTCGTGATGTGCCAAGTCCATTGAAATCACCCTTAAAATGTTATGTTATATACTCTTATAACGCGCACAGCTACTCCAAGGAGTGTCCCGGCGCTGGTCCAAGAGGGGTCACCTAACTGTCACTAGGGGAAGAGGTAGGTTTTTAAAAGTTTCTTAAAGGCTAGTGGGTCTTGGGTATTGCGCAATGGAAACGGAAGAGCATTCCATGCCTGGGCAGCCTTGACGGCCAGGGAACAGCCGCCCATCTTGTGGCGAATGAAGCGGGGCACTTTAGCTAAGAGAAGAGTTGATGAGCGCAGTTGTCTCCGTGGGACGTAAAAGGAAAACCGCTTCTGCAGATAAGCAGGACCATGACCATGGAGGGCTCGATGGGCATTCACCAGGGATTTGAATTTGACCCGATCAGCCACGGGAAGCCAATGGAGTGTGCGGAGATATTCACGCACACTACTCCTCTTGGAGATTCCTAGCAGAAGCCTGGCGGCCGCATTCTGAATAACCTGGAGTCTATTCAAGGAGTAACCAGGGATGCCCACATACAAAGCGTTGGCATAGTCCAATCGGGAAAGGATCAAAGCACGGGTGACCGTCTCTTTGGCAGGCCTGGGGAGGAGAGGGAGAAAGCTCCTTAATGTTTTAAGGAGGCCAAAGCAGCTGCTAGAGAGCTTCTTTACCTGGGTGGAAAAGGAAAGGTTATCCTCGAACCACACCCCCAGGTTCTTAGCGGATTTACCGTTGGAAGTTGGTAATGGGAACCCAGGAGGCCAGATCGTGTCTCTGAAGCCAGGAGGAAATTTACCATAGAGGAGGATCTCTGACTTTTCTTCGTTACATTTGAGTTGAGCGGCCGCAAGCCACTCAAAACCCGAAGACAAGCAGTGCTGAACAAAAGATTCAGAATCCTCATCCTTTTCCCACGTAAAGAGAAAATGTTCCCTTTTCATTGCAGTCACTCCAGTGGCCTAGTAAAGGTGCCATGGGGCCTGGTGTAGACAAGGGGGGTATTCCCTTTCACTCCAGCCTTCAGGGGGGTAGTAAAGTACAGCCATAATAGGGGTGAAATTTGTGTGTCCCTCGCGTACCAGGGCCCCTGTGACTCCGAACCTGGCCCACTAACGATAGCTGCACCCCTGAAACATCCACACTATGAAATCACCCTTACAATGGACCAAGTCACTCAAATCGCTTTCACAGTGGGGTGCATCGCTTAAATCACCCTCACAGCGGGCTACGTCGTTAAAATCACCTTCACAGTGAACCACGTCACTGAAGTCACGCTCACAGTGAGCCACATCACTGAAATCATACTCACTGCGGCTCACGTCCTGAAATCGCCTTCAAAGCGACCACATGACTCGAATTACTTTCACCACGAGTCACGTCACTAAAATCATGTTCATGATGAGCTATGTCACTTGCCTTAATAGTGGTTCGCTGCAGTGAAATCACTTTTACAACCTTTTACAAATGTTTGGGAAGCCATGTAAACTCCCGCCCCCGTCCCTCGTGAGGGAGCCCAGGTGCTGCCTCCGGAGCCGGTGCGTCGAGGGACGCTGTGCGCCCTCCCCCGTCTCACGTGGAATGTCTAGTGTCTGGAAGCCCAGCTGCCGCTACAGTGAATGGGCCCAGCTTTCAGGCTGCAGGGCCCTCAGACTGCTGCTTACAGGGGGGAAACGCCTTCTTAAACACAGATGGGAGTCACTGTGCGCCAAGAAAACCCCAAGAATGTAACGCGATGCCTAAATTGTTCAAATATGAAATAATCTCTAGGAATGCGTGCCCCCTGGAAGCATTTCACCGAACACGTTCTGTGGTTTTCTCAGTGAGAGTTTGTCAAAAGCGTTTCGGTAATTTGCTTGCATTTTTCCACGAAAATAATAAAAATGTCAGTGAAATATAAAAAGTGTTTCTGAAAATACCTCACCACGTGGGCGCCCTAGCAGACAGCCCAGACCCCTGGAGGTGAGAAGCGCTTATAAATATCTCTGAAAAAGGAGGCCCGCGCTGCAGTCTGTCTCCGTGAGGAACTCGGTGCACTTTTATTCTGTTCTGCGTTTTCCACTGGACGCTGTGTTATTTTCATTGGGTATGAAGGCAGCCCGACAGCACAGCAGCACTTCGTCAAGTATTGAAATTAATATTACATTGAGAGGAGGAGAGACAGGGGGGCAGATTTACAAGGAACTGACGCATCTGCATAGATGCATCAGTTTCCTTGCGCCAGTGCCAAATGTCCTTGCGCCACCATGGATGCGCCGTATTTACAATACAGTGCTCCATGGCTCAAGGATTAACAGATGCATCAGAAATATGACGCATCTGTTGGCACAAAAGTGACACATTGCTGGAGTTGCTCATGAAAGTGACGCAACTCCAGAAATGTGCCACAACAGATAGGTGAGCCCCAGAGGCGCAACTAGAACCAAATTTGGGGGGGGGGGAATTTTTCCAGCAATAGGCAGATTGGAGATGCAGGAGCTCTAAGAAGGGGTGAAAAAACAACAAAGCCTCATTAACAAGCAAATGGTCTTTTAAAGACCTGTGAAGTACTCGGGTGCGGCTGTGTGCGTGCCGGGGAAGCTGTCTCAGCCCGGGCTGCCACACACGGCGGGGGTGGGGGGGGGGCGAAGCCCTGTGAGCCCAATGCGCGCCTGGTGAGTCCCATACAGAAAGTCAAGCGTCATTCCTTACGCCTGGTCTGAGCAGGCATAGGGATTTTGACGCAGTGAAGGCTTGGAGTGACGCAGTGAAATGTTTTAAATTTCACTGCGTCAGTTCTACATGGCTTTTTGCGTGGGAATGCCTAGCCTGCATACATTATACGTGGCGCAGGTATAATGTGACGCAGGGCTTAGATGCGTCACGTTGTAAATTGGCCGCATTGTTTGCGCCGCCGTTGGGTCAAAAAAAGTGACGCAATGGCGGCGCAAGGAGGCGAAAGGGGCTTGTAAATCTGCCCCAGGGTAAGTAAGGCCTTGTAGACAATTTGTTAGGGCGTCTCAAACATATTTGTAAACAGAGTCCACCTAGTAATAGCCCCTCTGCTTTTTTGCCTCAGCCCATTAAGGAAACACAGTCTGGCCTCCACAATTCATGGGCGCAAAGTGTCCTAGAGTACAAAGTTCCTTAATCCATGGTGGAACTTCACACAATGAAGTAATCAACGCGTTTCGGCCCCTTCCTTTGGGCCTCTTCAGGATGTTGCAACAAGGACATTAGACACAGATATCATAGATCTTACACAGAAAATACACATATTCATAGTTACTATCAACAGTGGCTCATTTATATCTGCTAGCCACACCAATCAAATTGTGGTGCTTGCAAGCTAAGACATAACCTATCCACCACTTAAAAATTTACTTGCATGTTTCACTATACTAATTCAACACTAATCCTCTATGGGTCCCGGAGTAGCGTGCTACTCGCCGAAAAAGTGCTTTGACGCCTCGTCAGGGGTAGTAAGCGCTATACAAATGCAATTACAATACAATACACTACATGCTGAAGAACCACATACATTTTTGGGTGATGGTGCAGCACTGAGGTGGACACTTAATCCAGCCATATAGCTGTTTGGCAAACACAGGGATCTTCCTTTTTGAATTTCACTCCACATGTGGCCACTGGACGATTGTGAGCACGTGAGCTATTGTATGTGGTTCTTATGCATGTGTTGGCTTACAGGGACCAAAGTTTGATTGGTGTGATAAAATTTACAGACTGCTGTACAAAGAAAGTAAGACATCAATAAACACACACAAAATGCAGAGGAACACATAATAAGAAATGCATTTTAAAATCACGCTTTTACACAATTTCTTTTTTTTAAAATTCTTTTTATTAACTCAAAAACAAGCTTCAGATATAAGCAATTGACAGTACAATTACAGAAAGCATTTCCCAGACTTGACAATACTCAAACAATATCGCACATCAGCTTACAGGGAGAATGGACGTGGATCCCCCCACCCCCATCAGTATACGTCTCTAAACCCACCCAGGAAGCCTATCAATGTATCCCGTGAAACCCCTCACAGACCCCTATACAATGTCCATGGCCCCCATATTTTCTCCCATTTGCGAGGGCATCCCCGGCTTTGATATACCACCCGCTCTGCACCATGACACCAGTCCATGTCGCATAGCCATGCAGCCAATGTCGGAGGTTCCGTCGCTCCCCATGCACGTGCAATGTTCCTCTTAGCCACCCCCCCTGCCAACGCTAGCCATAATTTGGACCACTTGGGCCACGTGAGCTCACCAGTAATGCCAAGGATGTGCCACCGGGGTTCTAGCAGGACCTGTGCACCCACTACCGCCTCCATCACACAGGCGATGCCCTTCTAATATTTCTGAAGCTTGGAGCAAGCCCACAGGATATGGAAGAACGACCCCCTCTCGCCACACCCCCTGGCGCATTCCTCAGAGCCTCCACCCCTAATATGGACCTGCACCATTCTTGAGGCATATGATCTGTGAAGGATGCGAAGCTGGACCAGTCGAAAGCGCGCTCTGATGGCGATTTCCCTAGGGCACTGGAGGGCCTCCGCCCAATCATCATCTTCCAGTAGGCCCACATCTGTTTCCCAGGCCTCCCGCAAAGGACCCAGACAGTCAGGAGTATTGTTTACAAGTTTTTTGTATGTTAGGGACACCGCCTTCTGAATCATGGGGTCTAAAAGAAGCCTATCTTCCAATGGGGAATATTCTGGGAGCACTGACCCTTCTTTCACGTGGCAGTGAAGTGCCGAGCGCAGTTGCCGGTAACGAAGGAATTCCCCTTCACCCATCTGGAGACCCTCACGCAGGCTCTCAAAAGTTACAATTTTTCCGCCTTTCCAGACGTCCCCAAGCACGTCAATACCTATGAGGCTCCACTTCTGGAAACCCTGCAGTCTGTGCACTTCCTTCAGGAAGTCCGCCTCCCATAATGGAGTCTGTTCAGTGAGCTTCCGCTCCCACCCCGTCATTCTAGTTGCTCTATACCAAATGTCAACCACCGTTTTAGTATTTGGTGGCAAATGTGCGGAGCCCCCGCCCCTGCGATATAATTCCCTCAAGTGACTGCCCGGACCCAATGTCAACCTGTCCACTCTGTAGGCTGGTTCCTCCAGTGGGGAGAAGACCCAGCCGTTAACATTAATAAGATGGGCAGCCCATTAGTATTTCCTGAGATCCGGGACCGCAAGCCCCCCTTCGTACACCCCCTTCTGTAGTTTCTTGAGCGCAATCCTGGGACTACCCCCCCACCCCCCACAGTAACAGACGGAGCTCGGAGTCGATCGCCTGAAAGAAGGAGTCCGGGATGTGATAAGGAGTATTTTGGACGACATACAATAAGCGCGGAAGGGCCATCATCTTGAAGAGGACTGCCCGCCCCATAAGGGAAATAGGGAGCCCCCTCCAATGCGCTGCGTACTCCCGCAGTCTGGCCAGCTGCACCTGCAGATTCAGCTGTTGAAATTCCCCGTCAGTCTTAGTGATCCAAATGCCCAGGTATTTGAATTTTTCCTGGAGCGCCATCTCCGCACATGCGGACGTCAAGACCAGGGGGTCTCCAGCTAGAGAGAAGACCAAGGACTTGTCCCGGTTGATACGGTAGCCAGAGTAAGAACCAAAGGATCTAATGATATGAATGAGCCTATGGAATGTTTGGCGGGGTCGGTGCGCGTAGAGAAGGATATCATCCGCATAAAGCGAAATCCGCTCTTCCCAACCTCCCCCTAGATCGATCCCTGTCACCACCGGGTTCTGTCTAATCCACGCTGCCAGAGGCTCGAGTGCCAGCGCGAAGAGCATCGGGGACAATGGGCACCCCTGACGTGTCCCTCTGTGCAATGCAAAGGCTCTGGAGATGGCCCCGTTGACCCGCACTCTGGCCATCAGGGCAGTGTATAACAATCGGATCCACTGTTGCAATCGTGGGCCGATGCCCACCTTCCCCAAAACAGCAAAAAGGTACGTCCATTCAATGCTATCGAACGCCATCCGCGCGTTTAGAGAGAGGAGGGCGGCTGGGACATCCGGTTGCCTTGGAGTCATGTACATGACTCCATATAAACGTCTCAGATTTAACCTCGTGCTCCTGTTAGGCATAAAGCCCGATTGATCCGGGTGAATCAGGGATTGCAAAACCGGGCCCAACCGGTTCGCGATGACTTTGGCTAAGACCTTAGCTTCGAAATTTAAGAGGGATATGGGTCTGTAGGAGCTACAGAGGCCGTGCGGTTTTCCTTTTTTCGGAAGAACGACTATAGTTGCCATTCTCAGATCTTCCGGAAGCTGCCCCACTTCGGACGCTTCCTGAAACATGTCGAGCATGAATGGAGCCAACTTGCCCACCACACATTTAAACATTTCATTGGGGAGCCCATTCGGGCCCGCCGCCTTCCCCGATTGTAAATCTCTCATGGCATTCTCAACTTCCTCCAAGTGGAAATCAGAATCGAGCGCTTCCCCGTCCTCCACGCCTAGAGTCGGAAGAGAAATGTCATGAAGAAATTCAGTGCATTCCGGCTCCACCCATGTGCATTGAGGTCGATAAACATTTTCATAATAAGTGGCGAAAATTTCCGTTAAGGCAGCCCACATACCACCCTGCGTCCCCTCTTCAGACTGAATCTCGGACACCCAATTACGACTCCTGTCCCGTCGTTCCAGCCAAGCAATCAGTTTGTTGGCTTTGTCACCCAGATCATACACTCTGCGCTGTGTGGCGAGTGCATGAGCCCGGGCCACGTTATCCGCAAGGGATCGTTCTTTAAGTTTAAGGGAGTGCTTGAGTCCCCCAACCTCCCCAGAATTCTCAGTTATGGTGCGCTCCAAGGCAAATATTTCCTGTTCGAGTTCCTCACACTGACGATGGTTTTCTTTGCGTTGAGCACCGCGCGCCGCATGCACAAAATCCCTTGCCACCACCTTGTACGCTTCCCAAAGGACACCGGCGGAACCAACGGAACCAACATTTTCAGCGAAGTACAGCTCCGTGCGTTCCTCGAAGCGCTCCCAGAATTCCTGGTCTCGAAACATAAAGGGGTCTAATCTTGGCAGAAGAGACCAATCACAAACTGGTCCGTGGAGTTGTACCTCTACCGGTGAGTGGTCGGAGATACCTTGCGCCTTGTGGCACCCACCCTGAAAGAGCCCCGCAGCGGTACTGTGCGTGAAAATATAATCCAGTCGAGCCCTTCTGCCACGGGCCGCCGAAATATGAGTATAATGTCTAGATTTGGGGTTGTGACATCTCCAAAGATCCACCAGTCCCATAGCCCGTGCAAAAGAGGACAGTGGACGGGGCCCCTTTACCCCAGAGGTGAGATTTTCCCCTATCCATTTCAGGTACAAGGTTATCATTCATGTCCCCCCCCCAAGAGCAATAACCCGGACGGGAAGTCCAGTAAAAGCTGGCTGAGAGCAGGGAACGTGATGTCATGCAGTCGCGGGGGAATGTACACTGAACATATGTTTACCACCTGCCCCTCCCAAGTTCCTGACAGGGCCGCATAGCGACCCAAGTGGTCGCACCATGTGCGTTGTATCACAAAAGGGATCAAATTTTTTATGAGTATCGCCGTACCCCTGGACCCGGACGTGAAGCCAGCGTGGGCCTGTAGTGTATAACCATACCTATTGAGAGCCAAGTACTTATTCCCCCGAATGTGCGTCTCCTGGAGTAGGACAATATCTGGGGAGTGCCTGCGCAAATACTGAAGAACCGTTGTGCGTTTAATTTTGTCCCCCAGGCCATTAACGTTCCAGGAGAGGATAGTCAGTGTCTTGTTAGGTCGTGTGGCCATGTGGTCAGGTAGCGCCCACCCTCCCCTCCACCCAGGCAGCAGAGACCCCCCCCTTACGCGCAGCAGGGCCTGCCCCATAGAGGATTGTCATTCGACACAGATATTGCAGCATTACATCTGAAGCAGAAATCGAACAGTGAACCATGCACAAAATAAAAAAAACCCTAACAACGTCCCCCCACCCTGCAACCCTGCCCTGTAGGTCTGAAACTACCCACATCCCCAATAGCAGAGCGCCTGTCGCCCCAATAACCAGAAAGTAAAGTAGGGCTGTCTGACACCACCACCAAACAATGCCCCCTCCCGAACCTCCCGCCCCACCCACCCATACTTCATATCGCCGGGACATATATTACAGTGTCCCATGGACGTGCCTCAATCTACAGCCCCCCAGGAGCACACAGTCCAATAGCAGGCATGAATGACAAGCACCCAAGGTCCTTAAAGTATACAGCTAGAATCAACAATGAGTCCAGACCCTTACTTCCCCGGAGATCGAGCGTCGTTCACAGGGCTTCCAGACTGGGAGCTCCTGGATCTGGATACAGACCTTTCTCCTTCTCTGCGCCTGGGTGGAGATTCAAGAGTGTGAAAGCGACTCCCGCGCCAGTCCCCTTCAGTGCGACGACTGGACAATCGATGGGAGCCCCCATCCAGCCATTGTTGGGCCTCCGCAGGTGATGTGAAGAACAACGATTTATCATTGTCAATGACTTTAAGCTTGTCCGGGAAAACCATCATATACTTTATCCCTTTCTCTCGAAGGGCTCGTTTCACCCCGTCGAACGTACGCCGCTCCTGCTGCACTCTCAGCGTGAAGTCCGGGAAAAACCTCACTGTCGAGTTCTCAAAGGGTAGGTCTCCACGCACTCTAGCCACCTGCAGAATGGCATCCCGGTCTTTAAAATTGAGGACGCGCACAATGATCGTCCGAGGAGGAGCCCTGGGTTTTGGCTTCGGGATCGGGGCCCTGTGCGCTCTCTCCACAGTGAAGAAGGTAGACAGTCTCTTAGGCTTAAGGTGGTTCAGGATAAGATCCTCAATAAAAAGATCCATTGATGGGCCCTCCGCCTCCTCCGGTACTCCCACCACCCTGATGTTATTGCGGCGAGCCATCCCTTCTTGGTCATCCAGCCTCAGCGGCATCAGCTTGTGTTGATGCACCAGTTTCTGTACACGTTCCTCCAGCTTACGCGTCGCAGATTGGAGCTCCCCTACATTTTCTTCCGTCGCCGTGACTCTCTCTGAGGTTTTCCGCATATCCGCCCTCATTAAGTTCATTTCAATGGTGACCATATCAATTTTGGTCTCCAAGGTCGCCCCCAATGACTGGATTGCCAACATAATGGAGCCAAGGGACGGCTCCTACCGGCCATTTTTCCCCCCGACGCGCCTTCCTCGTGCGCTAGCTGGCATGGGACAGCATACTTGTCCAACTTATTCGTCTGCACAGCAGCGGGGGCCCCCTTTGGCTTGGTCATGATCAACTGCACGCTATCAGGGAACAAGGACCCCTTTCACCTCCACACCAGCCAGTTGCGTGCCACCCCCGGAGCCTCTTAGGCCCGTCTGTCAGACGCAATCACTTCACGTCTCTGGCTTTGATACTCCCCACACAACGGGCCTGCTGCACAGGTGGGGTCCACAGTATGCTCGAGTTGGAATTTGCAAAGGGGACACTCGGGTGGAAGAACCGCACCCCACGCCCGGTAGATCGACGCCTCTCATGACCCGTCCCCTTCCACACACTGTAGCCCAGATAAGGTCACTATTTCTCCCAAGCGTTGAACCCCCGTCGTCACTTGCGATGTACAAGGCCAGCAAGGACTCTTGGGCAGTCAAGGGAAGACCCTCCGTGTCTCCCGCTAGGTAGGCCTCACCTCAATCATGGCGTAATGATATGAGCACACACCAGCACTCCGCAGCGGCGCGATGTGGGGCCGCCAACGCTAGAAGTATCCTTTCCAGGGGGCCGCGCCCCAGACGTATCGGTCACCTACGGCCCCAATTGGCAGGCCGCTATCGTGGAAGTCCAGGATTATACCCCCTGAGGGCTGATCCTCTTGTGCCCAACGTTGTCAGGAGATACAACGGGGGGGGCCCGCAGACGCCACTGCAGTCCCGGTGAGTCACACGGGTTGAGCCCCCTCGCCGGTCACCAACGCTCTTTCCCAAATGCGGGCCGCACCAGCGTACTGTAGGAGCCTCCAGCGAGCTCACCCAGGCAGATGGCAGACCCTGGGGAGCTCAACGCCGGTAGCCCACAAGCAGCGCAGACTCCGAGATACTCCGTCGTGGTGTGCTGCTCGGCAGTAGAGGAGTCTGAAGGATTGAGGGCAGCCACAGCAACTGGAGTCAAGATTTGCCCAGGTACTGCACTCCGATGGGCAGGGAGTTGGACGGTGTACTGGTTGCAGGCCCCAGGCAGCGGATCTCGCGTGGCAGAGATCCCGGGCCAATCGCTCCACAGGCAGTTAGCGATCCATCGTGACTCCGCCCCCTCACCGTCCGAAGCCTCTCCGCAGCCGCCGGAAAGGCCTCGCAACGCCACTCACGACCCGCTGCACCGCCCGGGGTCGGAGATGCCTCCTCCGTTGCAGGATTAATACCAGAACACAACGCCGGTCGTCTCCTCAGTCCGGCAGCCGGATGAATGTCGGATATTGGGGGCGGAGGCTAACGCCAGACCGGTCTGCTTGTAAACAATTTTTAAGACAAGAAAAAACTCTATATGGCAAGGGTACGCATGAACGTCCTGATGAATAGGAAATCCCAAGAATTCCCTTGTTCGCATCACCCATGTGAGCAGTTTCGACAGCCAAGTCCATGGGAATACATTTTGAACAGGACTTGTTTGCATACCCCAGGGAAGGAGGTGCAGAGGTGATGGGAGCCATCTCCCCTTCCTGATGTCTTGGGGAATCCCTTTCAATCCCTCAGCCATGAGGATTGGATCTGAGTTGTTAAATGGTTCCTACAAATCTTGTAGGACTGTGTATGTAGAACAACAAAACTTCATAATACAGAGACTGAGTCTTATTATAAAATCAGTAAATGTTGATCTGTTTGGCTAGCTCATAGTACTGCATCCACAGCCAGATGTACAAAGCATTTTACCGGTCGCAAACGGCCCATCGGTCCGTTTGAGACCTGTAAAATGCATTTTGCCATGTACAGAAGGCAAAATGTGACTCGGTAACTTGTTACTGAATCGCATTTGGTTTTGCGATTCATTATTAGGAAGGGGCGTGTTTAGGGCGTCCCTTCCTAATACCGAATAATACAGGTATGTCTGAATGTTTTACAACTGGGAATGAGGTTGCAAAACATTCCCAGTTACCACCATCATCAATTTCGTGGTAACCCATTCGCAAACGGAAAGGGGTCCCCAAGGGATCCCTTCGTGAATGTGGGCGTCAATATTTTTTTAAGAGCAGGCAGTGGTCCCAGGGACCACTGCCTGCTCTTAAAACAAGCATTTTCAATGCAATAGGTCTCGCATTTGTGAGAGTTAGAGCTATTGGCGTTGTAAATGACAATGTCTTTTACCCATATTTTTTTGTTTGGAGTGGAGTGGATGTATGTGGTGTGGAGTGGAATTATGTAGGTTGGATTAAAATTGTTAGTTGTGGAATTGTGTGGTGTGGATTGGATTTGTGTAGTGGAATTATGTGGCATGGTGTGCATTGGAATTATGTGGATAGTAATTATGTGGGTTGAGTGTGCCGGAATATATGTGGAGTGCAGTGCTTAATTTGTAAAAAGTAAGTGCCAGGGCTCTCGTCAGGAGGCCACTACAGCTTGCACCACACATTGCACTTGCTATGCTGCCAATGATAGTAACAACACAACTACTAACCATCACACTCCTACAAGTGTGACAATTCAGACTATTTCAGGCCCCCGAAGCTATAAGAATGGTTTGGACAGCAGGTAATAGTCATTTTAATGTATATTTAATTAATAACAAAATGTTGCTTTGGTCATCTCTAAATTAGCCAGACAGTGCCACTGTGTGGCAGACTGTCACAAGCACCGGTGTTGACAATTAAGTGCCAGTGCTGCGAGCCAGAAAGTACAGGCACAAATTAAGTGGGATTGTGTGTCATGGAGTGTAATTACGTGTTATGGTATTTTGTGTTGTGGAGTGGTATGTAGCGGAGTTTAATTATGTGGTGTGCTGGTGAATTTTGTCACATGATGTGGAATTCTGTGGTGTGGATTGGATGTATGAGGTGTTTTGTGTACTTGTGTTGTTCAACTGAATTATGTAGTTTGTTGTCGAATTATGTGGTGTGGAATAGAAATGTGCAGAGTTGAATTGTGTGGCGTGGAAGTGTGTGGCGTTTACTGAAATTATGCTGATTGGAATTAAGTGGCATAGTGTGGAGTATATTTGTGTTACCAAGTTGAAAAATGATGAAACATAATTACAAAGAAAGGTGGCGTTTCATTGCGCACAAAATCACAAAATTAAAACATGTTGCTTCCACCAAAAAATGTCGGAAATGCACAATGAACATCTGTGAGATACGGTAGACAGAGAAGGGCTTTTCACATTGTGAGATGTGGAGGAAGGGCATCATTTGGATTACACCACTGTGTACATTGAAACTAAAACCTAATTGAAAAGTAATAAAAGTGCATGAAAGACGTTTTTCGGGTGTCATGGAGTTTAATTACGTGTTATGGTATTTTGTGTTGTGGAGTGGTATGTAGCGGAGTTTAATTATGTGGTGTGCTGGTGAATTTTGTCACATGTTGTGGAATTCTGTGGTGTGGATTGGATGTATGAGGTGTTTTGTGTACTTGTGTTGTTCAACTGAATTATGTAGTTTGTTGTCGAATTATGTGGTGTGGAATGGAAATGTGCAGAGTTGAATTGTGTTGCGTGGAAGTGTGTGGCGTTTACTGAAATTATGCTGATTGGAATTAAGTGGCATAGTGTGGAGTATATTTGTGTGGATTGTGTTACCAAGTTGAAAAATGATGAAGCATAATTACAAAGAAAGGTGGCGTTTCATTGCGCACAAAATCACAAAATTAAAACATGATGCTTCCACCAAAAATGTCGGAAATGCACAATGAACATCTGTGAGATACGGTAGACAGAAAAGGGCTTTTCACATTGTGAGAGGTGGAGGAAGGGCATCATTTGGATTACACCACTGTGTACATTGAAACTAAAACCTCATTGAAAAGTTAACGAGTGCATGAAAGACGTTTTTCGGGTGGCTACAGCCTATAATTAATTCCCTGTTTCTTCGTTAATGCTGGTTGACTGTGAAACTGGATGTGCTGCTTTATCGAAAGGTAATTTAACAGTTTTCCTCACAACCATTGAAAGTGCATGGTCGTTGGCGATCTGTTTTTTCACAGCAAAGGTATTGGAGCGCTTTACATGAGCACCAGTTATGTTACACACGGACAGAATCCTTAAACAAAGAATGCAAACCCTTGACTGCTATTTGCACTTTCCAGAGTTCACTATCATAAAAACTATTCTTCATCGCCCTTTTCCCTGCTTTGTGTTTTAATATCACTGCAAGAAAGATAATCCAACTAAAGCAGGTATTGGAGAGATGTTGTAACCCAACATACGCCACAGGTATTTTATACTTATGCAAATGGTATAATTTAATAGTAAAATGTGCCAGAAACATTCATCAAAGGAGGCATTCTAAATAAGTTTAATTTGCCTAAGCACCACAGTTCTGAAAATATTTGCCCATTTCAAACTGCATTTTACAGTCTGCAAGCCCTTGTTCTAGTATTTTATTTCCGGCTTTCCGATGCTTGTGAAGCTTTCTAAATTCGCATCATGCGTAGTTGTTAAGCTTCCCAGTGTGATCTGTGATGTCTCCCAAGCCTGGCTTTAACTCAACCACGCTGCTTTGTTGGACTTGTAGTTTTGACTTCCCTTGGTAGGCCCACCCCTCCTAGCCCAAATGCGAGCAGTCTGTATGCTTAAACATCAGGACTGAATGCAAGCCGTGCATGGTGTGTGGCCGCTGGGCTTCAGTTTCCAATCCAGGAGGCGAGCCAGCCAAACTAGGGGTCAGACAAGTCGTCTGCAGCAGTTCACGATGCGCTGCTAGACTGGATGGGGCAGAGGCTTGACTTTGAAAGACTGACAGGGCCTTGAAGAAGTAAGTCACAAGCCCGTGCCATTTAAAAACCAGAAGGTCCTGAATGGAGTCAGTTAATCAGAACAAGTCACGGTTCGTTTGTGTTTGTTTAGAAAATCTCCACGGGTTCGAGTCTCACTGTCAGCTCTCCAGTGTGTACAAAAAAGTTGACCAGAACTAATAAAATTAAATAAACAATGGCGTGCATATTGGAATCAATAAAATTAAATAAACAATGTGAATTGCAATGGAATCAAAATTAACAAGACATATTAAGGCATGTTTATAAAGTCCTTTGCGGCTCGACAACCCTATAGTCTTTTTAACAGGCGTTTAACAGCATGTGTACTTCGTGTACATAAACTTGCTGGTCTAGCCCCAACTAAAACGTGCAAACATGCTCGGAGCGCCTGCAACGTAAACTCTCCCCTACATTTAACCAGTGGTGCGCGCGCACCACAGAGGAGCGGGGGTGGGGGGAGGGAGCGGCAGCGAGGTGAACGCGCGCTGCTGCGCGTTCTGGCCACCGTCGGGAATGGGAGGAGCAAAGGCGGGACATGGGCCCGCCTTTGCCCAATCGCGTGCCGTTTTTCTAAAAAACGCACGCTACAGCTAATGAGGGCTTCTGAAAACAAAACCACACGCACGAGCGTGTAGGTCGTTTTCAGAAGCCCTTTCTAGAGGTCTCCGCTGCGCGAGCAGTGCTGCGCACTGCAACGCTAGGCGCGAGACCTAAAAATGAAAAGGTAACTTTTCATTTTTATTTTTAAATGCGTCCTTTTTGCCTTTAAGGAAAACAGGCTGCATTACAAAAAAATTGCATTATTTAAAAAGCAATCACAGACATGGTGGTCTGCTGACCCCAACAGGCCAACATCCCTGTGATTGTAGCCATTCACAATGGGTCGTAAATTGCGACCTGCCTCATGAATATTGATGAAGCAGGTCCACTTGCACCCCACTGCGAATCGCTAATAGTGCCAAACACACTTCTGTATCTCGTAGTTTGCGATTTCCTATTAGTGAATGGCTAAAATTCGCTATTGGGAAATCGCAAACACAACATTTCATACATCTGGCCCTTAAGTGCCTAAACCCAAGGCGTTATAGATGTTGTCAGTAACCTAGAACTTGACTCCAAAATTCACTAGGATTTTTGGAAACAGATCTAACCCTTTTGTTTGTCACTCATGCATGCCCGCAGTGTCACAAAGAAAAGTTACAATAATGCATTTCCAAATGTTTATTGAAAAGATCTAATCTTTGTAAATGAAATATGAACTGCGATTATCAAAAAGAGACACATAATAAGCATTATTATAATGGTGAAAAACACAAAAATTCAACCATGTTAATTGTTCATAATGTTATCAACATTACTCCTATCTATTACTAATATCTATAGGCTTAAAAGAGAGCATGAAGGGAGTACCCATCTGCCAGGCCTATTTGAATGACCCAACCCCATACCTTGGTACTGTCAGGAAGCCGGCCTTAGTGCATTAATGAATGCACTCTGTCTTGAGTGTGCTAGCCTGCACACTACGTCTGCACGGCTATCTTCCTTCTCAGGATGAAGGTCGGGGGCCGCTGAACTGCATCTCAGTCATAGGTCACAGCAGGGTCCCACAAGGAGTCCGGCAGGAAGTGAACCTCTCACTGACTTCAACATGGACGCTGTTTTTAACATAAAATGGCAAGCTTATCACTCTGTGCCAGAGGTGCAGAACAATGTTTTAATTAGACTGCAGCAGAGAAGTCATCTCCTACGAGCACAGAAAATTAAATAAATTCCACGTGTTCTGAATTGTACAACCTTGGAACTAAATGTGCTGACTGCAAGGTGACAATGGTTATCTGCAATAAATAAGTTCAGTGATAGGACATTTTCGCAATAAGGAAAAGCATGTGCAAATCACCACTAGAAAAAGATGCTAAGTTAAAATGAAGAACCAAAATGGAGACTAACTATAAGCTATATAACATTGTGTACCTCCAGCCCTAATCAGACAGGCCCAATAATAATGCAAGACCTGCCTGCTTGCCTCTGTCATCCCATTCGCCTTCTGCCAGTTCCAAGATGGCGCTCGTGTTTTTGTAGGCATGACTGGTCCGCACTTGTTTCAGCTGCCTTTACCCCGACGGCAGCTTGCCACTCCCAACATAGCGCCCGAGATGCACACATCGGCCCTCTTACGGCCGAGTCCTCTAGCCGGCCTACCTCTATCTACCCGGCGGCTGACCATTTCCGGCATACATGATGCGCCAATCTCACCTCGTAATGTTCGAGGAACTGAACCGATTTGAAATATGTGCGAGTATTTAACCGCGCTCCCCTCTAGCACTCTCACTCTTCCAACTGGTAGAGCGAGGGTTGGTCATCCGGCGAGTGAGCCGGAACAGCACCGTCAGTAATACCCTTGCAATCAGGTATCAATGGATGACCGGGCACTAAGCTACAGTGATATTGGCCAGGCAGTGTGTTTTTCCCTTCCCCACATCAGTATTGATTTATACTCTTAATGAAATATCATTGCTGACTGGTACTATTGTTTATCTTTTTCCTCCTACATTAGGACGCTACAATTTAGCGTTCCCTCTGCCAGCAATTAATGTAGTTTGTTACCCACACTATCTGGGTGAGTCTTGAATCTTGTTTTAAATCATGGTGTTTGTTGTGTCGCCTTGCCTGCTTACTCCTCTAGATGTGCCGCCTGCCTGTCACTCTTTCCTGCCTTTCCAGTACGTCCCTTACGCACTTTGCTACTAAAA
Source organism: Calotriton arnoldi (assembly GCA_963921515.1). Taxonomy (NCBI): domain Eukaryota; kingdom Metazoa; phylum Chordata; class Amphibia; order Caudata; family Salamandridae; genus Calotriton; species Calotriton arnoldi. The sequence goes on from CAWUFW010000655.1 coordinate 1,912,884, forward strand.
GCATGGTAAGACTTCTACCGCATGCTGTTTTAGATGTTATTGATGCTTGTCATTATTTATTTCTCTAGGTCGGTACTTCACATTTAGGTTGTTATAGTGCATGGTCTACCCCTCATACTAACAAGGACACCAACCACTGTGTAGATAGAATTTTGATTTCTGGTCCTGATTAATTGCTAATTAATCACTTTCCTGACTAACCCAGAAAGAAACATGTTAGCCTCTCTATATTAGCAACCACCAAAACATTAAGTCGGTAGAAGGCTAATCCTGTTTTTAAACCGACACGTAGACTCACAAAATTGTTTTAGAGTACTACTTAGTCTTCTTTTAATATTTCCTTTACACCACTCACACACTCTATACACTCATCTACACTTCAAGGCCCTATACATGCACTTTACCTTACGGCTTGGCAACAAAAAGATCTCCAACAAAGAGCCCCTTATAGGGTGCCCGTCGGGCATTGCAGCGCCGGCCTGACGAGGAGCAAGCCCTATGATGAAGCATGGCACCCAGCTGGGTTTGTGAGGTCTCTAGTTCCTACCTTTGGACAGTTATACCAATCAATCCTTCTAATTTCCTTGTCTTCAGGAACTGCATACTTTTTTGATAGAAGGCCCAATAATAACCCACAGGCATCCTTTCACCAAGCTAGGCCTTGTGAAAGTCGAGTGGTGACTGCTCCCACCTCATCCTGAACTGGCGGGTGTTTAGTGAGCTGGGTTGGCAGAGGTTAGGAAAACATCATCTGGTTGGCACTATATTAATTCCCGACATTGCCTTCAAACTGGATTTCTGAGTGTCGACTTCCCACCAAGGTCTAATTGAGAGCCATTATAACTACATATTCTTTAAATGACCCTTGAACCAAAATACTCGAGTCAAAGTAATTGATTTACCCATTCAGGGATCAACCTTCATTCTTCTGACTTAGTGCAAAGTTGTAATAGAATACACATTGCACTGGTCCATTACTGAGTGCACTTATCTGATACAGAAATGCATAAAGACGTACTAAAACCCACAAAAACAGACCATTTATAATTATGGGTCTGGATTCTTATCCGTCTGACCTACACTAAAGCTTCCTTTGCATACTAAAATAATTCTGATCTTCCCCTAAGCAGAGTGGACTCCAGCTCTTTGGACCAGACTCTTCAGAACTGTACCTAATCAGGGAGTGGGAGAGAGGCCACCATCTTGATGTGAGCTGTGACTAAGCAATCAAATGGCCCAAAAATCTGGCCCCACCTAACCTTGGTAGATTGGCACATGTAGCAAGGTCTTTGTTGTAATGTACTAATTACCAATGCACTCTCCCTACAGAGGTTCTCTGCCTTGCTGCTCAGCCTATGATGAGGTCATATAGAATGTTGAGTGTGTTTGTATTGAAGGGAGAATCAGTTGGTGTGGAAGGGCTGAGCAGCGAGGAGGCTGCTCCTGGTGGGGCATAATATGGATCTTACCATCTTCCTGTAACCTGTAACTGAAGAAGTAACCTGATGAATAAATCTACTACCTTTCTTACAAGACTAGCCTGCGCATCATTCTTCGTTTTAACACTGGCGACGAGCTGAAAGAACCTACATGAGCTACTTTGAATGGACTGGTACCTAAGGAATAGAAGAAGCGCATTTGGAAGAAGCAAGCTGGCACTCTTGAAGCCCCACCAGTGACCAAAGACCGGTCGGCCCCACCGTGGATGTGCCAGTATTTGTTGAACTTGGGTGAGTTTTCCCCATATGAGTAACTAGACTGGGAACGGTCAGCCCTAGCCTGGGCCTGCCAGTTCCTATTGGACTTTCTTTTCTGTACAAGAATACCTTGTTATCTCCACACCAAAGAGAAGTAGTGAATACCCTTTGACCTTCTACTGCCGGTCTTCGTGCAACTACTGTGGAGATTGCTGCCATCCTACTGCCTTAGGGGATAAGCTGTTAATTTTGTGTGGCAGTAACAACTGGTTGCTTTTGAGAATTGGCAGCAGCTTGTTGTTGTGGGAAAACTGACGGGCACCCCAGCGAGCCGTTTTTGTTTGGGTGTGCTGAGGAAAACCCTCACTTCTGTTGTGCTGATTTGGTGATGCTTGGGTTGATGATGCGTCCACAACGTTCTGCGAGCTGTCCCTGGAAATGTAAACTGTGGTGTGGAGTCTACAGAACATTTGGGAGCGCAAGAGGTCTGAAGGAGTGGATTTTATGAGGAAAATCCGAACGAGCCCACAAGAACATAAGAGGTGTCCCAGTGCCCCTGGTGAGGTGTTTTGGTCCCTTTGATTTGGGATTTGATGTTTGAGTTGGGCCTTCGCGGGGCATGGCCGTTAACAGCGCACTCCTCTTTGATTTAAAAATATAGAAATCTGGCGCGAGCAACCTCACCTGCTTCTGTACACGCGCAGCTTCTCGTGATCTGTTTGTTCACGTCATTGCTGCACTTCTGGCCTGCGCATACACGTTTGCATGCACGGACGTGCCGGCAGCCACCCGGCTCACCGTCGTGCTACGTCCCGCCATTTTTGGATTGGAGGTTGCAACTTTTGGTTGTAGCAAAATCTCCAGGGAAGTCTCGATGCCATCCACGTAAAAAAAAAAAAAAAGGAAGAAAAACGCTTTATTGAAGTCTGTGGGAACCGCGTACGGCTCAATAAAGTTTATTCTAGTCTGTGGGGACTGCGTACGACATCACGCTTTCTTCTCCTTATGGGATTTGCTGTAAGGATTTTCATGGAAGCGCAGCAGTTTACTCTATCAGCGTGTGGTAGCGAGTTGGTCACTGAACTTTGCAGCAAAATTTTGTGCCATCAAGAAGAACTTTATCTCTGGTGAAAACTGCCTCCTATTATTGGACTACGGTGACTACTTTTATTATTTTAATTTGTTATGTTTTGAACTTTTGGGTGTTCAACTTTTGTGTTGCATTTTAATTAGTCATACAGTGTGTTATTCATGCTACCAATAATTATCTGAATATTGAATCTGTATGGAGTAGAAGGAGTTTCCCTCAGTCATATTGGTGTATGTTTTTTTCTCGTTAATTGTTGCCTCGTGCGCACACGAGAAGACTCCTTCTCATGAAGCTTCTCTGACTTACAGGGTTTTGGTCATTCTCTGAATGGTTGTTGCCTCGTGCGCAAATGAGAAGACTCCTTCTTACGAAGCTTCTCTGACTTACAGGTTTTGGTGATATTCGCTAAATGGTTGTTGCCTCGTGTGAGGTGCTTGGACTATGTGTTGTGGGTCCGAATGTGAGAAGACTCCTTCTCATGAAGCTTCTCTGACTTATGGGTTTTGTTCATACTTTGTGTATGGGTGCAGTAGAAGTTTGAGAGTCCTTAGTCCTGCCGTAGTGTTGAGACTGTTTTGGGTTAAAGAATACCCTGGAGTTGGTTTGGGTTAAAAGTTACCCTGGACGTATTTTGGGTTTAAAGATACCCATATTAAGTTTCAAGACTGTTTTGGGTTTATAATTACCCCGTTTTGGTATGGGTGGAGTCTTATTCCTCTTCTTTGAGGTAGACCTGTCCTGTCATTAGTTTGTGCAGTTGAGGGTTGTAGATCCCTGTCCTGCCCCAGTCTTGTGCCCTAGCTTGTGGCGCAATGGGTACTCTGTGTGTTGTGGTACCTGCAATTTGTAGTGTGAGTTACCGTGGATCAGCATCCACCGTTTTTAAGAATGTATTTCTTTACCTTGCATTCTTTGTTGTTTATGATCATTATAAGGGGGGAGGTATGTATAATGATTTTGTTGTTATATGCATCCTCTTTTGCTGTCATGTGTATGTTTTACAATCTCCATGCATTTGATTGTTTATGGTCATTATATGAGGGGTGATGTATAATTATTTTGTAGTTAATGCATCCTCCTTTCCTGACATGTGTGTTTTAGCATCTACATACATTTTGATTGTTTATGGTCATTATATGAGGGGAGATGTGTTGTAATGTACTAATTACCAATGCACTCTCCCTACAGAGGTTCTCTGCCTTGCTGCTCAGCCTATGATGAGGTCATATAGAATGTTGAGTGTGTTTGTATTGAAGGGAGAATCAGTTGGTGTGGAAGGGCTGAGCAGCGAGGAGGCTGCTCCTGGTGGGGCATAATATGGATCTTACCATCTTCCTGTAACCTGTAACTGAAGAAGTAACCTGATGAATAAATCTACTACCTTTCTTACAAGACTAGCCTGCGCATCATTCTTCGTTTTAACACATGTATAATTATTTTACAGAGAAAATGTGTGAGGTATGCATGAATCAACCAGACAAAATCACAACGCAGGCAAGGTCCAAATAAAGTTAGTTAAAGAGACCGAAATGTGGTATGAAATGTGATGCAAAAATGAAAAAAAATAGATGTAGGGATTACACGTAAAGAAAACCAAACCCGCTCATTAGTGAAGCATTGGAAGAAGTTCTTCATTCCTGTCTTTTGGAAATATAAAAGAATAGAATTTTTTTTCAAACTGGCTTACAGGTGATTGCCCAAGCAGCGCAAGTGACCCCAACCCAGCAGTTGGTAGTAGGCCCCAATGAAAGTTATTACCTTCATACAAACAAACCTTTCTAGAAGTAGAAACCCTTCAAAGAAGAAAACCCGGAAAATGCGGATGGAAACCTTTTCACCAGATCAGATATGTGCATTGATAGTCCCTGCTTCAGCCATGAATTTCCTGTCCAAAAGCTCAAAGCAGGAAAAACATTTATTTGAAGCTGATGACGTTGCATCTTTCATGTTCACAGTTTAAACAAGTTCCACGAAAACCTCCACCTTCAAGGAAAGTCTCAAAGTCTTCAGGGATGGCTCCTCAGACTCCAGTCCACATTTGTCAGTTGCAGGGGGCTCTCCGCACCTGTATTTTCAGATTCACAAGAAATTGTGCAGCTCCAACTGGTCCACTAGATTTCTTCCAAATTGTCCATCTACGCTATTTATCTTTTTAACAACCTGGATGAGGTTTTAGACTATCGCATAACCACATACAGTGTTAAAAAAACCTCCTCTTTTAACAGATTTGTGGCATGGTCTTCCCAACCCATTTTCCAAATAATCCCACTAAATCCAAAATTAAATTTAGATTTATGCACCTGTTAAATGCTCAGGTCTGCCTCCAGTCCACAACCTCATATGTACCTGCAATAGACTTTAATATAAGCATTGAGGATATGTAATAATCATCAACTCAACATTCATTCAGTTCAGAAATCTAAGAGATTGTATATAAATAAATATCATTTAGATTTTGAAGTCTCTGCTTCTTACTCACTTATTTGTTTATTTTCCAGAGACATAATCTGCATCAGAAAGGCTGTGTGAAAGTGACCTATAAAAATTGAAGATGGAAGCAGTGCTGGGGCAGCATTCCTCCGCAAACAGGCAGGTTTACACATAATAGTTATTCTCAGGCCTTAAAAAAGAGGCAGTAAATTGCAGGGTCTTCCCATTGCTGTCAGAAGGGGCAGGTCAGAGAGGACATTAGACCCTAGCCCCCATCCTTTTTCAGGGCGCCATGCGTGTGCTGAAAAATCAATTTTAGAGATTTGCAGCAAACCTTCCCTATTTTTATGGCACCTAATATGGCTTACATTACTAGCCGGCACCATATACATATGAGCCGAGTGTGAGTTTTTTGTCCCAGGCCACACAAAATCTTTACACTTCGGAGACCTTGCTGCTTCGATCCCATATGCGGAAACTCCTGAGGGACCTTTACTTAATAAAGGTAGAACCCGTTTACAGAGGCAGAGCAGATACTTCTTCCAGGAATGAGGCACTCAAATTGCCTAACCAGGAATGTAGTCCTAACAATGCCTTGTCTTGAAAAATATCAAGGCCAGCTGAGCAGAAAAGTAATGAAGATTGGCCAACAACTGCGATATATGCTACCACCGTCTATGTTGAGTGTCGTGTGTGCTGCCAGAACATGCAAGCGATACCGGTCGGTCAACATCTCTTGGAGCAGTCAGTTAAGAGATGGATATAGTAATCTAGCCTCAGCAAGATGATCGCATCAGACATGTTACCATGCTAAGGTGAGGGCAATAACTGAGATGAACACGGCAAGTCAGGCTTAGATCAGGCAGTGATTCAAGACATACTACCAGAGATTAACACTCTAAGGTGTTCCTCTGCCTGAGAGGGAACTAGAAGAGGAGCCAGCTCTTTATCGATAGAAATCTGTCGTCAAGAAGTGTCTATCACCATAGAACAAGACCACTCACTATCCTTTTGGCATTCAATGACAGTAATTGTTGTTGAATCGAGGATGCAATGTCCAACAAGCAGGCCTTCAAACAGACAGCAGTGAAAGGGCTAGAAATATTGAATATCAAACATATTTGAATATCTTCAGCCTTTGTATAGAACTGAAGTCCAGGACTCTCAACCAGTCTTGCATGCTCGGAAATCGGAAAGGTGTGAGGATTTTCAACGTTCCAGGCAAAATACTATTATCCCTGAGGGGTGCTCCCCATACACAGAAAAGTTTTTTTTTTTTTAGCCTTTTACTGTTAATGGGCAACACCACCTGGAGGGATCCTAAGGTTGCTTCTTCACCTGTTATTATGGAGATGACTATGTGGAGCTAAAAGGACCTCATTGACCCTTGAGGTGTCAGGCGTAATTACAAATGTCGCAAATGGTCATACAGAGAAGATTAAACGTCACCTTGCCCTTAACACTATGAAAGACATGTTTAGCAACTGTAGTAATAGACACCATTGATCAGTTTATTACTAGGGTGCAACAGTCACATTCAAGTTTATTACCACAGTATAGCAAAATTGACATAAGAATAACACTGTTTACTACCTCCCAGATCACGTGCACCAACTACTTGTCACAAGAAAACATCCCTCACAATAGTCAGGAGGCCTCTGCAATGTGATTTTCACTTACTGCACAAATGTAACCCTTTGCATTATGGTTTTGGTTAAATAAGTTTGGCTAGACACATCATTAACCATATATGCAGATGTACAGAGCATAATGTGCTATTTATTATCAATGTTCAGGAGGGGAGGGACATTATGACCCACTCAAGGCTTCGCCCCTCGTGAGTCATGGCTCCTCCCCACACCCAACCGTGATAATAAATAGCATATTGCACTATGCACATGTGAATCTGGGGTGCAAGTTCTGTCATTGTTTTAGCCAGTGGAGTTTGGTACCTTCATGCCTTGGTTTAGAAGATTCCATCGCAGAGCCAGGTCTGGGGGTGTTTGTGAGTTGTGGTAAGTCGCAGGCTGTAGGAGGGTAACTGATGGTGTCTTGTTGTTATTTAGGTGTTTCATGCTTTTGTAGGGTGTGGTGCGAGGTCTGCCCTATACGTGCAGGCCCAGGTACTAGGTGTGTGCTTTGCCTGGCATGTTTGTATGTGTGTAAATGAACTGGAAGCACTCTCGCTGACCTTTGGTTGCAAAGACACAATCCATAAAGCAACTTCAGCTCAAAAACGATAACTCAGGCTTCACGACCTGAACCCGAGCAGCAGGCGGCAGTCGCTTCCATGGCACTGAGGATGAACCACCAGCAATCACATGTCCCTTGTTGAAAGCATGTCAGGCGTGAACTTCAGCCTTCACTGCCTGGAAACCGCCCGCCCGCCGGGACCCACTAAAGATGTTTATGGGGGTCCTGTGGGGAGTCTCTCCCCAGACAACAGCGGTTTCTTAGAAGTGCAGGGCTCACACATTCTGTGTTTACTGCTTGCCTGCTGACGCCCTGAGGTATGTGTCGATGGTGCGAGGGACGTGTTCAGCCATCTTTATTCACCGTGTTCTGTATAGCGGTACCCGGACTCCCTGTGGGCGTCTGAGCACTAAACATGTATCAGCAGGATGCTCTGGTGCTCAGGGTAAGATGTGCTGTGAGGCTTTAGGACCGGGAAATCAGGGTTATTCCCATGGGTCACGGGGTCTGAGCAAAGGAGGCTGCCCCAAGCTCCCTCCATCCCCACTGGAAGATGTCACCCTCTTTATACACCTGTCACCGCACACCAGGTGCCGCTCTCGCCCCATTAATGCTTCTATAAATGAGTGAATTTTGTCCATTGTTGCTGTGACGTGATATCTGTAAAGAGCACTGTTAGCCAGTGCCTTGGTCCAGATTTCTGTCCAGGGTAGTGAAGACTGGGCAGCTGTCCCTTCGCAGTCTCTGTATATCCCCATTCTAGTGTCTCCCTGTCCCTTTGTCCGGGGCTCCACCTCCAATACTATATGCTTTTACCCTTGTGTCCATGTCTTCCTGTCCAAGACCATGTCTTCTTACCCTTGTGTCCATATCTCCCTGTCCAAGGCCATGTCTTTTTACCCTTGTGTCCATGTCTCCCTGTCCCAGACCATGTCTTCTTACCCTTGTGTACATGTCTCCCTGTCCAAGGCCATGTCTTCTTACCCTTGTGTACATGTCTCCCTGTCCAAGGCCATGTCTTCTTACCCTTGTGTACATGTCTCTCTGTCCGAGACCATGTCTTCTTACCCATGTGTACATGTCCCCCTGTCAGAGACCATGTTGTCTTATCCTTGCGTCCACATGTTCTTGTCCAAGACCATATCTTCTTACCCTGGTGTACATGTCTTTCTGTCCAATACCAGGTCTTCTTATCCTTGAGTACATGTCCCTGTCCGAGACCATATTATCTTCTTACCCTTGTGTACATGTCTTCCTGTATGAGACCTTATCATCTTATCGTACGTACATGTTTCCCTGTTCCGGTGTTTGGACCTCAGGTTCAGAGACCATGTGTTCTTACCCTTGTGTACATGTCTTCTTATCTTTGTGTACATCTCCCTGTCCGAGAGATAATATTATCTTCTTATCCCTGTGTACATGTCTTCCTGTCTGAGGACATATTATCATCTTATCCTATGTACATGTTTCCCTTTTCTGGTGTCTGGGCCTCAGGTTCAGAGACCATGTCTTCGTAGCCTTGTGCATGTCTCTCTGTCCCAATGTCTGGTTCTCCGTCTCCAAGAACATGTCTCTTTATCCTTGTGTACATGTCTCTGTCCCAATGTCTTGATCTCCATCTCCAAGAACATGTTTCCTTATCCTTGTGTACATGTCTCTCTGTCCAGATATCTGGGTCTCCATCGCCGAGACCATGTCTTCTTATCCTTGTGTAAATGGCTCCCTTTAACAGTGTCTGTGCCTCCGTCTCTAAGGAAATGTCTTCTTATCCTTGTGTGCATGTCTCCCTGTCCGAGAACATGTGTTCTTATCCATGTGTACATGTTTCCCTGTCCAAGAACATGTGTTCTTAAGCATGTGTACAAGCCTCCCTGTCTGAGACCATGTCTTCTTATCCTTGTGTACAGGTCTCCCTGTCTGAGAACACAAGTACTTATCCTTGTGCACATGTCCCCCTGTCAGAGACCAGGTTGTCTTAACCTTGTGTGCATGTCTCCCTGTCCAAGACTATGCCTTCCAATCCTTGTGAACATGTCTCCCTGTCTGAGGCCATGTCTTCTTAACCTTGTGCACATGCGTACAGTATGCACTTCCCAATGGCCTGTGGGTGATGATGTTGAACCCTCGTGTTATCCATTATGCCTCTACAGAGCTTCCCAAAGTGACCCATTATTCTTGTCACCTCACTTTCTCTTAGCCTTCTTCAGAGCTTCTCGCTCTGGGCCTATCACCTTACGTAAAGCATGGACAGACTTACCAGCCATGCTGGAAAGCTCCAAGAGACCGTCTTGAGTGGGTGAGGCGCACTTTATACATGTCCAATTAGACAGCGAGAGACAGAATGAGAGATACCTGTAGCGATCTGCTGGACACGTTCTAGTGTTGCAGCCTATATGTAACCGGCCACTCCCCGAGGACTGGCCTCTACAGTCACGCCACACCCATCCATCACAGGTGTCACCGGTCAGGTGACCCTGCTAATAAAAGGGGCAAAGGGCATTTGCCTTGGGCCAGTTCCAGTTACCCCAACCATGTTTCCGCGTGGGCTGTTGCATGGCTGCATGAGGGCCTAGGGCCCTAGACCTTACAAAGGCGACGAGCTGATCTGACCCCGCGTGTGTGTCGGCTACTGTGTATCGTGTTTCATGGGGGAGATATATCCTTTGCTGCCCTGCCTGCAGCAAGCCAGCACGACGTCCTGACCCGGGAGCAGAGCGGGCTGAGAAAAAGGGAAGGGTGACGGTGCCTGGGGACGTGAAAAGGCAGCACTAGCAGGAACAGCACCAAGAGGGGACGGCGCCGGCAAGAGAACACGCCCCAGGACCCTCAAAGTGAGGGAGGGCCAGTGCATGTCCTGCCGCTGTCTGTTCCAGCGAGAGGGGGAGAAGGAAAGCCTTCCTGATATGGTGCGACATGCCTGAACCCTGCACCGACATCCGCAGCCCTGCACGTCGTGTCTCATACCCAGAGGAGAGGGACGAGACTGCAAAGGTAGGTGGAGGATACCGTGCATCCCTTGCGGCCGCCTCCAGCCTCAAGGTTGGCCTAGCAGTAAAGCGTGTGTTCCTGCACTAGCAACACCAGGGTTCGAGCCTCGGGGTCGCGTCCACATCCTGTGATTCTGGGCAAATCACTTAATCTCCCCGTGCCTGAATGTGTAATGTAAATACGGTGCTCATGTAAAGCGCTCCAATACCTTCGGGTCGAGTTCGCGCTATATAAATATGCAAAAAACAAAATACAAACCACCTGCTTGACCTGAAGCACAAAACGCGGCACGTTGGAAATGAGGCGGCTTCGAAGGGCAAAACAACTTTGGAAAATCACACCGCCAAGCACAGATAAAGAACCTACAAAGAAAGCACCCATATCTGCATCACCAGCCCCAGCGCGACCTGTAGTTAGTGAGGGACTGCATTGGCCGGGAAGAAGTAGTTGCAGCACAGCTGTGGATGGCTCCCCGCCCTCCTATCAATCACATGCGAGAGAAGTGTCTGCTGCCTTGAAGAAGGACCATAGGCAGGCAAGAGTCCCCAGACTGTGTGAGTCTTCTGCCTGCTACCAGACGTGGCATCCCTGCAGGTGTGAGGTGCACGGCTGAACCATCGACGCACTCACCCGAGTGTCCCCTTTCCTGCACCTTCCTCTGCAGCACTTGTGGGAGCGACGAGGCCTGCAGCATCAGGAAAGCTGCTGGGGCCTATGAATAGTGCTGCGGTGTCACCTAGTGGCCACAGGTGGTTACTGCACCAGTTTCAAGTAAACATTATCCAGAGTAACGGCCAGCGGCGCTGAGAAAGCTGCCGTGGCCCACAGTTGAGGTGGTGGCAGCACCCACTGGCATGAACTGCCAAGAAAAGAGACTGTGTACTGCAGCAAGAGACGGCCATGAGTGCTCCACACACCCCATGTGAGCTGGTTGTCCTTTGAAGGGGATAGACAGTGAACCCTTGTAGAGAGTGAAGCCCAAAGAGGCCCTCTCCAAGAAAGCTGGCAAGAGTACAGCGAAAGCCAAGTTAAGTGAAATCAAAAGCAGCGCCCTGTAAGAGGAAAGGAACGCAAGGAGACAGCAGGTGCTACTATCTCAAGGGACACAGAGACATTGCAGTACTATACCCGAGAGGCCAGAAAGAATAAAAGAGGCCAGGCAGGAGAGCAGCACGAGCCACAGAACAACCAGCTCCCAGAGACGGCACAAGGTGCATTGGCCTGAGTGAAAGTGGCCATCCGCAGTGATAGACTGTTTGACAGCCCCTGTAATAAAAGAGCTCTCAGAGAAGGAAAAGAAGGGAAAAGAAAGAGGCTGCACCAGCCGACAACCCTAGCACAGAATGGCCACCGTTGGCCCACCGAGCATGTTATATGGAGTGACCCACTTTGCCAAGCATGCCCACACTTGGGCAGGACCAAGTGCAACGACGGTGTAGCCTCGAGGTGCAAGCAGTGCGTCCTCGAGTGAAGAAGAGGCAAAGGAAGAAGGGTGACTCTCCCCCAGGGAGTGGAGCAACAAGAAGAGCCCTGAGGGCATGGACAGGACCTGTAAGAGGTCCAAGAGAAGAAAGAAGACCCGTGAGAGGCCCACAAGCAGAAAGAAGATCAGTGCGAGGTCTACGAGGAGAAGAGTCATGTCCTACCGACAGGACAAGAGTCAGGCCCTACAGGTAGGACAAGACACGACCAGGAAGGTCCCTGTGATGAGAAGGTCACAGCGAGAGGCCTGGTCAGGAGAGAGAGGAGAAGAGAATCAGTCTTAGGAACAGGATGTGACCAGGGAGATCTATGTGAAGTGCAGGTCACATCGAGAGGCCTGGTCAAAAGGGAGAAGAGTGTGGCATGATGCCACATCGAGAGAGCATGGCAAGATGTCACAATGCCACGTCACTAAGGAGAAGAGGAAAGAGGAGAAGAAGAGTGGCACAATGCCGTTTCACAAAAAATAGCGATGAGCAAAAGAGGGTGGCACGAGGCCACAGTACTACATCCCAAAGAAGAATATGAAAAAGAGGAGAGAAAAGAGTGCGATAGACCCATCACATGGAAGAATACTGACAATCATCAGTAATTGTCATCGTTGTCAAGTGCGTCACTAGAACCACCTAAGGAGCACTGCACATCCAGCATGGAGCACTATGTCTGAGAAATACCTGGAGAGTAACAAGGCGTCCCTGGCGTCGTGAGTGGCTGGCCACTCAGAAACCATCTGTTATACCCATTGAACCTGAAGCCTGCTGAAGAGAGCATACTTGACCATTTGTACCATCCACCCTTGGGGTTGCACGAGAGACTTGAACGTGGTCTTGTTTGGAGTTCCTCAGTGACCCTGGTCGTGGGGCCTATATGAGGCGCCGAACAATTCACACAGGCCTGTGGCAATCCAAGGCCAAGGGCCTTAAGGGAATTCTAGTGAGAGGGGAACCTTGACAAGAGAGATGTGTCTGCAGCCGCTCCACAGCAGTCACCGGGAGGCATTGAGGTCACGGAGGGAGACTGGTTATCCAAAGACTATCTAGCAGATGCCTGTGCACCTGAGTCCTGATGGCAAGAGCACACACACCCTGAGACAACCACCCTTGCGGCCGAACAAGTGACTTGTGGATAGTCCTGTTGGTGGTTCCTCAGTGGCCCCTTCGATCGGGCTGGAAGAGATACGCACAGTCCTGTGGAAGCCCAGTGAAAAGAGCCGCAAGGACATCCTGCAGGAAGGGCTCCTGGCAAGAGAGGGAAGTCTGAAACCACTCCACCCAAGGGTACCAGGAAGCACCACGGCTTGCGAAGAAGACTCTCAACCATCATACTGTCGCCATCCATCTTTGCAGGTTGGAACATCCATGGAGCCAGTTTTCAAAGATATCTCTGCAGCAGACTCCACCACTGCTCCTGAGGCACCCCCAGTTTGAGGTGTTAAAGTAACTCCATCACCAAGAGAGTCGGCGGGACCAAACAACATTGTAGAGGCGAACTGTAACCCTACAGAACATGTTATTGCAAGATCCAGTACTGTCCTGCCTGAAGAGACTCAGTGGTGTTTTGTTTTGTTGTTTTATTCTTTCCCCCAGGTTGGACTCATTGTTTCTTTTCAATAAAATATGGGAGAGGTGTAGTGATCTGCTGGACATGTTCTAGTGTTCCAGCATATGCACTATGTAACCAGCCACTCCCTGAGGGCTGGCCTCTTCACTCACCCCACACCCATTCATCACAGGTGTCACCAGTCAGGTGACCCTGCCAATAAAAGGGGCCGGGGCACGTGCCTTGGGCTAGTTCCAGTTACCCCGACTAAGTGTCTGCGTGGGCTGTTGCATGGCTGCATGAGGGCCTAGGGCCCTAGACCTTACAATACCCTTTCATACTCAGCAGGTCTCTTTCTCTTTGCAATTGACTCTTTCTTTTGGGGTCCTTTTTATACATCCAACATGTCACTCTCCTTTGGTAGCTGATCGATCTTAAGCAGAAATGAATCACCTGCCACAGGAACAGACTAATCACTTTGTGAAGCACAAATTACTATCCAGGGATGAAAAGCTGTAGAGGTTTACTTAGGCTTTTTGGGCATTCTTAAGTCACTGTTTCAGAAACCTCCTGGTATCAGACATCCAATGTCAATAACATTTACTTCCTCCAAAGTTCTTAAATGTGTTCCCTGCACCCAAGCACCACCACTCATTGGCTGTCACTCTGTGTCCGGGCTGAAAATGGCGCCTGTGCTGGAAAGTGGGCGAAGTGAATTTGGGCCCATTAGGAGTAAGCCTGGGCGTAGTTTGCGTAGTAGCACTTCACGTAGCTACGCGCTTGACTGCACTGTACAATAATTGCCAAAAGCATCTTGTACAGTGCAAGTTAAGATAAAATAAATAGCTCTGTCTTTATATGCTAAAAATGCATATAGTTACTACACAAAAGTGAAAACAATAAATTAACAAGCAGTGAGAGAGGTGATGATTTTGGGATCCTCCCTAACCTAGGGGGAAAACCAAGCAGATGCCTTGAAAACAAAAAAAACATCTTTTGAACCATTCAGTGGTGGTCCCATCCTCTTAGGACCACCCCAAGCACAGTTATTGGCAAAAATACAATCCCAACCAAAGGCCCTGCAAAGCATTATGGGACGAGATTAGCAGTGGGCAGTGAATATTATAGTATCCAATATCAAAATAATTCTACAAAGAGCTGCAGTTCCATTAGTCGTTACTAGATGTCCCTCACGAGTCAAATGCAAAAGCTTCATGAAAGGTTTTCAATGCTTTTGCATTTGACTCGTGAGGGACATCTTGTAACGACTCAGTGGAACTGCAGCTTGATGTATTAATAATTTCAATGCTTTTGCATTTGACTCGTGAGGGACATCTAGTAACGACTAGTTGAACTGCAGCTCTTTGTAGAATTATTTTGATATTGGACACTATAATATTCACTGCACACTGCTAATCTCGTCCCATAATGCTTTGCAGGGCCTTTGGTTGGGATTGTATTTTTGCCCATAACTGTGCTTGGGGTGGTCCTAGGAGGAAGGGACCACCATTGAATCGTTCACATGATATGCTTTTTGTGTTCAAGGCATCTGCTTGGTCCTCCCCCTAGGTTAGGGGGGACTCCAAAATCATCACCTCTCTCATTGCTTGATATTTTACTGTCAAAGTTCATTTTTGTGAATTGGTTATATGCATTTTTAGCATAGAAAATTGCTTTATCAAAGCATTTAAAGGTGTTTATTATATTACTGCTACGCTACGTCAATTAGCACAGTTATTCACTCTGCTACGTGCGATAATAGCACAAACTTTGCATGCTCCGTAAGCGTAGCGAAGTAATTAGGAGTGAGAGCGGCTATGTGTGCACTCATGGCCATGAGGTGATCTGAGGATGCAAGCCTGCTCAGTTGGTTACGTCCGAGGCTTATCTCTCTTAGGTTGATGGTCGCCCATAGTCCCTTCCATGGTCAGGTCCTCATCACCTGCAGGGCCACTGCCTGTCAAGTCTTGCTCTTATATTGGGTGTGTGGCAGCAAGCCTCACTCTGCGAGTGACAGAGCGGCAATGGAGAGGGAAAGAACTAGGCTTACAGGTCCCATGACCTGTGGCTAAGGACTGACGCTTGACTAACTTGCTCAATTATTCAACAAGTACATCAGTCACCCCTCACATCAACAGCTTCACTAAATACTACTATTAAAGGAAAGCTTGGTACCCAGATATCTTCAGAGGTGCCCCGCCAATCCCAGGAGCTGCCACCACTCTTCTCTGTCTGAGGTTACAATTGAAACAGTCCTTCAGTTTCATCTAAAGAATCTTATTGCATGGAAGAAAGTTTATATTTTATAGGAACGCACGATGTAAATACATGATACATGCTTTTTTATTTTATTACTTTACTTTGAGTGGGGGTATTTTTAAAGCACCACATATCACTCATAGAGCAATGTCTTTTTTAACGCTTGATGAGAAATCTTGATAATTGCAAAGAATTCAGACCAGATACCAGATGGTCAAGTCCTCATGTTGGGATGCCAGAGACCCTCCATTTCGACCCATCGTGGCAGGATGTGGTTCGATGCATGAACCAATAGGAAAATTCTTAGATCCCCATCTGCAACCTTTGGTCCAATCGTGGGTCACATACGTAAAAGATACACCTGACTGTCTTAAAAAATTGAACAGCATTTAACAGGTGGTTTCACGTGACACACTGTTATGTTCAATAGACGTGGTGGCATTATATACGTTGATCGCTCATGGTGAAGGGCTAGAAGCGGTTGAATGGATGCTTCTGAATAACGATCAAGGACAAACCAACAATATCTTTCTGATGGAACTACTTCATTTCAGTTTGTTTCAGTTATTTCGTCTGGAAAAATGAATTCTTTCTACATAGAACGGACACTTCAATGGGCTTTCCCGGGGCACCATCCTACGCCAACATCTTCATTGCCAAATTCGAGAATACTTTCATATTACACAATGAAGCCTGGACAAGAAATCCCATCACCTACATGCAGTATATAGACGACATTCTTGTAATCTGGAAAGGTAATCAACAAGAACTGGAGGATAACATCAGGCTGCTTAATCATCACAACTCACGAATTCAGTTCACACATCAGATACATCATTCAAATCATGATCACGGCAAATGGTCTCCAAACGGCAATCTATTAGAAGCCCACCGATAGGAATAATGCGCTAAATTATTCGAGTTTCCATCAGCCGTCTCTCAAGAAGCATTTACCTATATCGCAGCTCATCAGGATCAAACGGATTTCGTCAACACAGATACACACGGATATAGACATTGAGGAAGAATACGCACGATACATCAAAAGAGGTTACCCTCCTGAAGTTTTGAATGATGCCAAGAGTAAAGTAGTGCTCATACTGAGAGAGATTTTACTCACTCCTACACCAAAATCATCCACCAGGAGAGAAGTTTGCGTATTAAAAATTTCAACCCAAGCTTCAGCCATTAAACGCATCGTTTTCCGCAGATGGGAAGTTTTGGAACAAGAGCCAGACTTTAGCACACTATTTTCTACCAAACCTATGTTCGCGCATTCTCGCTCAAAGAATCCAAGGGAAATGCTGAAGTCATCACCAACGCAAGATAAACACACACATACTGGAATCAAAAAGTGTTGGAACTGTAGTCATTGTGGTAACGTCATACCAGGTAACACATTCACACATCCACAGACAGGTAAAAAAATCACCTTAATACATTCATCTGACTGTAACTCTGAGTCAGTGATTTATGCAATAAAATGTCCATGTGGTTTAACGTACATAGGACGCACTTCACGCAATATTAAAGTTAGGATCACAGAACATAAGAGTATGATCCGGACAAAGAACTGGAATTCATGCCTGGTAGTCCACTGGTTAGATGCACAACATTCCATACCTCAACTTCGCTTTACAGTCTTGGAAAAGGTACCATTTCCAGAAGATAGGGACACACAAAAATAACTCGCACGCAGAGAAACATTTTGGATCAAATTTCTTGAAACTTTAGTTCCGAAGGGTCTCAATGACAAACTTGAAATGATATGTTTCCTATAATGTTTCCCTGTCATCCTTCCAGCATGTACATATGTTCTAGACTATAGCCTATGGAAAAAGCATGTCTTATAAGCGTGAAGACATTTTTTGTTTTTGTACATGTGTAATATACTTGGTGGATCTCCTTGTACATCCATTGAATGCAAACATATGATTACAAGCAAGTATGCCACTTGGCACTATTGCACCAGCACCATATCATCACATTTATATAATTTTCCCCCACGTCACTTTTGCTATTTTTTCGTGATTTATCGAGAATATTTTTTAACGCACTTGCATCATTATCCCCGAGCAGCTTGTCGATTACCCGCGTCATTGGTGGTTTTGTATAAACTGGTCCATTTCAATAAAGTTTGTTGAAGATTCTTTAACTGAGAACAGCACATGCAATAGTCTTTTTACCCTTTTCACTGTAGCACGCATGCGTCACTACGCAATTATCTTCTAGGATCGAATAAGCTGGTGTTCAGGAGACTAATTTACGCGCACTGAAAGAAGCACACGGAATTTTTCCGGTAAGATTAGAACAGTGATTCGGGTGATTACTATTGGTTTCGCTTTGATTGCCACCTTAGAGGTTTTCTTGGTTGTTGTCGTTGTTTGATGCAGAATCGCGGGAGCGTCTCCCGGCTTTATAGATGAAGTCTGACGGCGTCAGCTGTGGTTAACTATCTTCTGTTTTGACATACGAGTCTGGCCACAAAGGTACACTCTAAATATTGAGCACACACGCGAGAAAAATGGTGAAGGGTCACAAAGAGGCATGCATTACACATGATTATTCTCGAATGGGGCTCATGTATATTTATGATTCTAGGATGACGGTATCATACTACAATTTCAGGTGCACTGCAAGGGTGTCTTAAACTTCCTCACATGTTTTTGACAAATGGATTCTTAGTTTCATACTGTTTCACTCATTGTATATAATCGCATACTGTTTCATTTATTGTAGTCTTTTGTATCTGTTCCGGCAGGTGGCCGTTAAAAGCTTAACAAATTCTCAACTGATTGTTCCCCTGATGAAGGTTTTTTTAAACCCGAAATGCATTGGGCAGCATAAGAAGAACAGGAATCAAATTGTTTTTGTTACTGTGAATTCTGTATACATATATGTTTGATGAATGTGATGCAACATTGACTTGTGCAAACATATTATAAAAATGTCATACTGATGACACCGATAAAAGTTTGATCAAATATTTCTGAGAAGCATGTTATGAGTTTTTTCCAAAACTTTTTTGGGACAATACAAAAAGTAGTTAGAAACCTAGGGGTCTTGAAATAGTGCTCTCTGCGAAATGCGTGCATGTCTCTGCACGCTAAGCTTTGCTTTTCATGTATTGGGACAAGGGCAGGTCCTTGCTCAAAGCAGCACACACTGATTACATCAATAAATTGTAGGTTTCATAATTTTACATTGAATACACTTGGAGTGCAGGTTGAATCTTCTTAAAGTCAAGTCCTCATGTTGCCATTGGAGTAACTGGCAGGTGGTCTTAACAAAAGAGACTAAGTGAGCAGAAAGAGGAGGAAAGATCTCAAGACAGCAGTACACCACCTATGGAGAGCCCAGGCTGAAGCCAGCTTCATCTGCAATCACGAATGATGGATGCCATCCTGGTGCCAAACTCCAAACTCCTGTAGAATCCTACTTGGCACCACCAGTGAAAAGATCCACTCTGGTATGAGTGCCACCAAAGAGGAGGAGATTGTTGTACAGTTCAATCAAGATCAAGGTCAGGATCCACTTGTTGAAGGCCACCAGCGCATGATATTAAGGCATATCAGTTTGCAGATTCAGATGACAACAGTGCATAAATCACAGCAACTCTATCCATCACTAGTAATTACAACTAATACACTCTCAACACTGTACTCATCTGTGCACAGTTGTATTATGGAGCATTGCTTTGAACTCTTGGTATGGATGATATGCTGCCCATTCACAATCAGATGCAATGAGTCACAATACTCACCAGTCGCACATCAAGCTGCAGATGAATGGATGTGGAGCAGCAGCCAGAGCTGTCGACTCAGGAGCCGGGGATCCGGGTTCCAGTCTTGGCATCAGCGCAACATCCTGTGATTCTGTGTAATTCACTTAATCTCCCGTGCCCACGGACAGGGCCCGGATACCCTCACGGGTGATAAGCAGCGCTATATAAATTTACAAACTTAACAGATCAGTGTCCTTTTGATGTAACATGATACACTGTCCCTCTCTGCGGCGTGCGCACCTTCATTGGTTCGCTCTGTGCGGGCAGGGACCATGCACCATATTACATGCAAAATGCTGCGGCTGACCTGAAAATTGTGTATGTAGATTAAATATCACTTTTAATACTTTCTGCCACAGCTGACTGGACTCAGGCACCAGCTAGCACCACGAGTCACAAACACACACGTGTATTACAAGATAGTGCACATGCTATGAGGAACACGTTCTTCTGATATGATAATGAGGCTCAGCTTAAAGAGACATATGTGTCCAAGGCACCTTCTTTCGAGAGTGGGAAGTGGGGGAGAAAGGCGGGGAAATGATTAGTTCTCCCCCATTAGCCCATGGAATGATTTCTTGGAAGATGCTGCTTCTTGAAATGAGCTCCAAGCTAGGACATCTTCTGCATATACACCCATGTAGTACACCCATATGTGCAATACGGTGTACCCACTCCCAGTCTGCATAAGTGGATGCATCACCAGTGAGGTAGTCCAGGGCACTATCTGATCGCCTTTGTTGTACATAGCTCCACTATCCAGGAATGTCTTATTTATTTGAGAGTTTTATATAGCGCTAGTTAGACCAGAAGGTATCAGAGCGCTTTACAACAGAAAACGTTCACATTAAAGATAACAAGTCTATATAGAGCATCTGAGCCTTACTCACAGACCATATCTGGACACTGACACCAACAATACAAATACAGATATGGAAGTCAGTGTAAATAAGAGTCCAGTTATTTATATAGCGAATGCGCCAGCATTTAGCCTGTTTCTCCAGACCCTCTCATATTGATGGTTAATGAAACTGATGCACAAGTAGACAAAGCCATATGCAAAACATCGGTGATGGGCTAATGTCTGAGCTTGGCTGTGGGCTCTGCGCATGGGATGGGGTGTTCAATGCTGGCTTGCAGCTTGGGCTCTGGAACAAATCTGGTTGAACTCCGTGGACGTCATTCAGGGGTCGCAGCTGCGACTCCTGACTTGCCCTTTGCTACCCCTAGCACTGCCTTTGCGACCCCTGGCCTCAGAGGTGGCAAATTCAGTGCCAGGAACACAGGGGCAACTAGAGCTCCACTCTCTTTATTTTCTGTAAAATAAATTTACACTAATAGTCAATAAATAAAATATATTATTCACTAATAGTGTAATCAAAATGGAGCACAATAAGATGGGATATGCCTTACGGCTGAGGTAAGTAAAAAATGCTTTTAAATGTATATTGTGTGCGTGCTTGCGGGTGAAAGTGTGTTTACGTGTCAGAGAGAGTATATGTGTGAATTTGTGTGTATGTGCAAGTGTGTGTGTGTGTGAGTGAAAGTGGAGGTCAAAGGGCGTGTGATGTCACTTCCGCTACCCTTGGCATTTCGATGAATTGATGTCCATGATGAACTCTAAACAGGACTTGGGCATTCGCTATTACCAGGCTTGGATGCAAACTGGGTTTGGCACAGACAGCTGTGCAGGGAAGTGAGCTGGACTGGGTCACTTTCCTGTGAGTAGGGTTGTGCGAAATTCACATAATTTGCTTTCGCGTAAGTGTGCAAAATTACATGTAATTATGTGAAATGCAAATCCATCATTTAGCATTATATTTTAATGCACAATGAGCCATTGGGTCAATTTTTGAAGGGAGAACAGATTACGTGCTAAAAAAAATAGTACAAAAAAAAGACGCACTGTGAACAACAGCTGCTTGCGTTCTATTGCTCCTGTATGTTTGCAGTAAATTCTTGCTGCAAATGATGTGTAACTACCCAAAATGGCTTAATATCAGAATTTCAGGAATTTAGCATTACACGAATTTACCGAATTTACATGCATTACCCTGGCGTAATTTAAATTTCATTCAGGCCTACCTGTGAGATGACTGTGTGCCGAGTGTTTTGTATGTCCAAGGTTTTAATCCTGGAGCGTCAAATCAGTCTTTTATCTGTCAAGGATCAACAAAAAGAGCATAGTTAGTTGAGTAATGATAATGATTTTGATTTGAGCACCTAGAAACAATTCCGTTTGTAGTGTGAACTATACTATTGTTAAGGTTGAAGGTAAAAAGACAAGTCAAAATACTCATCAATCAAGTTAAATATAAGAAGAGAATTACTTTTCATGCCAACATATATTAATTACCACGGACAAAACGATTCAGCAAAACGAACTATCCCTAATTATTTTTACCACTTTTGTTATTTTTCTTTAAATGATGTTTAACAGGAACTTGAGAAATACATACAAATCGAGCTAAAAATGATTAAATGAAAATTACAGTAGCAGTAAAGAGCAATAGCATTAGACAGGCTGTCTGTCAATTATAAATTAAAAAAAAGAGAAGAAAGTGGGAATGAAATGAAAAAATGTCTAAAATTTGAGGAAAGAAAAAGCACTTAGCCTGGATTAAAACAATAATGGACAAACGACACCAAGTCAACTATGCATTTGGTAAAATAAAATATATACATACACTTTGCAAATAGTGGTACATACAAGTTCAAACATATATGCCTAAAAATACTTTCAAATTTATTCAAATTCATTTGATGGGGCGCACAGCAGTAATCACAGAATGATTTTCAATTTTGTATGTTGTATGCTTAACTTGAAACTAATAAAGAAATGTAAACACATTTTTTTTTAATTCAAATTCATTTTCCTTATTTTTTAACCCAAAGTGCCTAATTCTTCAAACTGTTCTATTAAAACATTTATGTTGACATACATTAAATTTCGGAAAAGTTTCAAGGTGTCACAAGTATGTGAAAAGCGACAGTTCTTTCCTGTACTTCCGCCGAGGTAGGTGCCGTTGCCTCAAATAAAATTGATAAGAATTGTACATGAGCAGGGGTTTGGTAGAGATAAGTCGAGCAGAGATGCAGAGCTAACAAGAACCAGTGATGTATGACTATATTACAGGAGGAAAGTGGATGGCCAAAGAGATCATCATGAAAAGGAAGCACAGGTATAGAATAGGGTAGATCAGGGCCTAATTTTAAGAAGAATAAGTGCGGGTGCTCAAAGCTGTGCCCATGAGCCAGTGGCCTGGCACTATTACATGTTGGCATGCCAAAAACCAAGGCTGCATAGTCTGGAATCCCAGATCACACGCTTCCATTTGTCGGATGACAACCAGGAGTAGAGAGCTCACAACTCTTTGTGCCTCTATTGTGGGCGATCAAAGCTGGGAACTACTCTGCTGTGAGAAGCATCACTCTACATCAGAGGCTTCAAACTGTGGGGCCCGAGCCCTAGGGTGGTCGTGGAGTGATAGAAAGGGGTCGCACATGCCCGGTCACACTTCTGCCTATTATTATTTCCATTTGTAGTGCGCTACTGTTACAAAAAGGTGTCTTGGGGCTAATAACCATCTGCTGCCTGAAATGGCAAATGAGAAACACACAGAAGGGGAAGGAGAACTAGCTAAATGGGGTAACCTACAGGGTGTAGAGGCAGGTTTTTATAGCTTCCTAAAGGATAATAGATTCTTGGTGGAGCGAAGCAAACGAGGGTGCAAGTTCTATAACTGCGGCCCGCACCAAAACAGTGAGGCCGACTATTCATGCCTTCCTGAATTTGGGAACAATAAGCAGATTGGCACAGGCCGAAAGGAGCATACGGGTATGCCCGGTGAGGAGAGATGAGAGGGTGAGAGTAGATGGGATGAGAGAGGACAGCAAGGGAGCGAGAGAATTCGATTTAAGAGGTCAGGGATGAGGAAAAATGTGAAGTGCTGAAGGAATTGCGGAAACGCAAGAGGAGAAGTGAGTGTGAGCGAAAGGTGAGGCCACAGAGGAGGGATACTGTTAAACTGTGAGAGAAGATAGCTGAGAGATGATCTGTGACGTAAAAAGAGAATTTGATGCAACGTGGGTGAGGGACAGCAGCAATAGGGGAAGAGAGGGAGCACTGAGGTGGGTGCTGAGGTAACAGGGGAGAGGGACGTTGGTTCAAGAAGGTGTGGAAGAACAAAGGGGAGATGTGAAAGATGAATGGGGGACTGGAGAGGTGTAAGATACAAAATAGACAGAAATTTGAAGGGAGAGACTTCAGGTGAATGAGAAGTGCTGAGGGGTAAGAGAGGTGACGGGTCCAGAGAGGCCATGAGATAAATGCGAGAGATGAGGGCAGTGAGAAGACAGAATGGCAAGAGGTGATTAAAGGTGAAGTGAGAGGTTGAATGGGGAGAGTTCAGAAGTTGTAAAGAGGGGTGAAAGAAAATGGCTTGCAAAGTGAGAGAGGGATCCAGGGTTGGAAGAGGAGAGAGGGATGGAAGGGAGGGGGTGAGAGGAAAGAGGCGTGGGTAAACTGCTTAGCTCTGCATAAGACCGCCAGGGTTTTAGGGGACCCCTGCTGCTCCCGGCCAGGGCCAGATGAGCTTCTAATGTGGCAACACGTTTTCCTGTGGAGTGGAAGGCCCTTCACAAAGGTTGACTAGACATCTTTCTGTTGTTTATTGCTGTATTTTCGTTATAAACTGGTACCGATGAGCAGTGGCGGCTGGTGACAAATTTTGAAAAAAGAGTGGACAAATGGTGCATTTTCAAGCAAATTTGAGAAAGCAGGAAGGTTAATAAAACAATTGTGAAAGTGCAGTTATTACATTAATAAAGAGATATCATATAACATATGTAGCTGCTTATTCAGTATAACCACAGAGCTTCATAACAGACTTCGAGATACAATGCATTGCTGAGTACCTCTGACGATTTTAGCTTTCCCAGACCAAGTAACTCGTTATGTGACGGTTGTATTTATGTACCAGATGTTGTGAACACTGAAACCAATGTAATGTGATAGTGAGAGAATCCTTCAGTGTATTCTGTTTGCAAATGTTTCTTTTTGCTTGATTCTTGATGATTATGAGCCTGAGAATCATGTACTAATGTAGTGAATGTGTGAACCTTTTGTCTAAAACCCTATAAAAATAGTGTGATTTACGGTGTAAGGAGGAGGTTCCCATTCTTAGAAGGTGAATCTCTGTCAGGATTCTGTAATTGGGCTTGGCACATTGACTATATTGCTAATTGATTAGTCACTATTCTGTGCCTTGTATTTTGCATAATTATTCTGAGTCAATCTTTAACTCCAGCCCTTTGTCTGTCATTATTGAAAATCTGAAATGCATCTTTGAGACAAGGCATTATTTGGACTTTCCTTTAACAGAGAGACTGTGCATTGGGGAACCCTAAAGTCCATCTGGGAACTACATCACTCGTGTCCTGATAGATGAGTGCGCCCAGGAAACAAAGATTAGTGTGGGTGTGCGCGCTGTTAGATCTGGAGTCTGCCTCTGTCTTCCTTTCCATCCGTCTACTCCTATCTATAAATTAGCCCCCGCCCTTCACTTTTCACTGACACAATCGTAAAAAGTGCCCCCTCCATCTAGGTCGTCCACTTCCACCCCATGGTCGCAGCGTCTAGCCATGATAATGTATGCATGAAAAGTTTGAAACCACTTCTGATGTGTGTGCCCCTCGGTGCCCTGGCGTACAGGTGAGCCTAAGTGTGGACAAGTTGGTATGTGGTTTTTACCTGTCGTGCACAAACACCAGCGTGTACGTTTCGAGGGCACCCATCTGCAGCCTATGCCAGGATAAACTTCCCTCTTACACTGAATATCAATATGTGGGGTAAAACACGCTCCAAGTGGGGCGAACATTCATGCGAATACCAGACAGTGTCCTCCGAGAGAAGGGAGAGCGCAGTGCACTTGGCACCAGAGCTCATCCGGACGAGCACAGCTCATGCATCCCAGAGAGTCTGAGTTAGAAAACTGGCCAACTGCCGGATCCGGTCAACGGGGCTTCGAGCCGCTATAGACTGCACCTCAAAACAAACCAGACTCTTCCACTGACATGCACCCCCTCAACTTAATCCTCAATACCCTCGAAGTATTCACGATACTTGAAGGGTTAATCCACATGCAGTAGAAATCTAGGCGCAACTTGAATCGTGATCGTCACAAAGAACCATTAAGTTGGGTAACAATATACATCTGTTTAGCGCCAAGTGACGCAAGCGTGTGTGAATGTGTGCTTTACAAATAAATTTTATCTTATGACACACATTTCACCCTACTCCTTTCGATGTTTCTATGGATGCAGGTGTCACCTTAACTAAAGTATATTTCTACATTTTACCTTTTAGGAGGACAAAAAGAATCCTCTCACGCTATCATTTAAGCGTAATTCTTTTCCATTTCCTTTGTTTCATTCTTCGTTTCTTGTTCTCTTTTTCTTACGTCCATTCTTTCCCTTCCTTTTTTCAACTTCTCTCCCCCCCCCTCATCCCGCTCCTTAATTTGCAAGTGTCCCTCACAATCTCCACTCGGTGTAAACCAGTGATTGGAACCAACAAGTTTAATGAAACGAGTGACATATTTATTTTCATACATGTTTGCATTGGGAGAAAGCCTTTGCAAATGCAGCAGGCACCACTACTAAAATGGCTACCGAGTTTCAGTGGGTGACAGACAACTCAACTTTACAGTGCAAACAAACGATACGTTTCAGTGGAATGTGCTTTCCAGAATCGCCGTAAAAATACCCTTCCAAGAACATCATAGAAACGTTTAGCCTTCGGCCCTGCCCCACCCACCTTTGCCTATCTGCACAAGGTGCATGCCACTCTTTTGAGCGGATCCTTTTTCAAACATTACCGATCACGTGACAAGTGTCCACTGTCTTAACACTGTTTTATGCATACAAGCAGCTGTCAGCATAAGTATTATTTATAATACATTTTCAAGTAGTGTTTTTCATTTACACTGCGAATTTTATAGTTTATGACATGCTAGTGAGCTCCTGCCATTAAATCCCATACAAAATACTTTTTTTGTAGTTTTCTTTTAACATACGGCTAGCATGCGACTATAAATGCACGTGTGACGCGCATATATATTTTACTCTTTAGACCACACGTGAGCATTCTCTCTGTTATCTGTATAATATGTACTTCTCTTCCAGGCGGCAGGTAAAAAGTGCACACACAAACCTAGCCTACAGACACTTCACTCAGGCAGGCAGACCTATGATTATTTAAAAACGAGCAGCAAAGTCTCTTACCTTTACAAAGTTGCTCCCAGTTACAGCTCACAAATGTTTAATCAGAGGATTGTAGGTGACTAACAGGCTTCCTTGCCAGCTCTTTGCCCCACACTTTGTTACGAAACACTTCTCAGGTGGTGACCCGAGCACGAGCGAGCAGTAGGCACTGTCTCAGTGAACACGAGGTGTGTGAGGCCTGGCGGTCTGCTGCGAAGTCACGGTCGTCATCAGCAACGTAGAAAAAGGGCCAATCATTGTCTGCATGGCTTTCACATAAGCCACAGTGATTGGTCATCATACCACCAGTGTGCCACCCACGCGCGGCACCCAATGCCTCAGGACTGCGCCGGAGAGGCCTCGCAAACGCGTGCCTCTCAGCCAATCCAGACGCTGCTCCAGCAGTGCCAGGATTGGCTTGAGCAGGGATACTCCCCGCTCATTAGGAGACCGGGGGCTGTGGCATGAAACAACCCTCGCTCTCCTAATGTGCAGGCTATTGCGCATGTTCAGGCTGGTCGGAAAAATTACCAGCCCAAAACAGAACATGCGCACTCTTGCCTTGCTGCTGCCTGCTGCGCTAGAACTAACTTGTCAGTCAAACCCTGCTGCCCCACCCCCCTGAGCGTCCTGACTGCCTTGGGCGTGGCTCGGAGACTGGCCGGCCCGGAATTTAATTAAGTTAAGTGTAAGCCCCGATGCGACTCCGATGATGGCGTGGCGGCCATGTGGGGCAACGCCCAAGCGCCCTAATGGACGCACCGCCACTGCTGATGAGGTGAAATCTTTCCTCAGTGTTACTGTGTGTGAAAATGTCAAAATAATGAAGCAATACTATCCCAAAATATGCGGCATCACATAGCATTATTTATATTTTCTTACCATACAATTTAGTCGAGCCTGCCGCATAATTTGGTCCTCACCTGCCTCATAATTCCAGTAGCTCTGCCTATAGGTTTAGAATTTTTTGTCAGGAGGGGGTCCTTACGCCTGAAAACTTTGACTGGGGGGTCTCGGCATCCAAAAGTTTGAAGAACTCTGCTCTACATAAAGGTTGTGTCTAGAGAGCAGTCTGGAAAGGACACTTGAAAGGAGAAATACCTCCAACCTGTTCTGAAAGTGTGAACAGCGGATCCACATTTCCCGTCAGCTTTTACTGTATAAAAGTGGAACCCACTGGCCCACTTGTTGTTCTCTATGACCAAGGAGAGAGTTCTTTGCAGAGTAATCAGAGGGCTGCTGTGCAAACAGAGGTGATGTCTGCTTGACAGCCTGCTTCCTAGAGGTGAGGGGACATCACCTTAGTCTACCTCTTGCTTTAAGAGCAGCTCACCTGTCCGGAAGCATCTAGAGTCCAGCCTGCCAGCTGGAAAAGGGAAGGAGCCTGCCAACCGTACATGAGGAGTGACTGTTCAGGGGGAGTGAGGTGCAGTAAGAGCAAGACCCATTGCAGTGGGGTCTACCAGAAGAGGAAGACTGCGGAGAGCAATGTCAGTGCCCCTGTGTCGGCTGGCAGCAGTTTTTCCCCTCTAGTTCATGTCAGGAACCCTGCTGCCCAATCAAAGATCACCAGAGCCCAGTTGGGGCTGTGATCCTTAGTGGTGTTATCTGAGCTGTTGCACCAGAAGAGAAATTGCTGTGTACGACCTGAGCCACTTTACCCACAAAGAAGTGAGGAATGACTTGAGCCACTGAGCCCAAAGACAAAACCATGAAATGTTATTAGCTGCATTTACCAGTGACAGAGACCTGTGCTGGCTTTGCTTACCGACAAAGGCTGGACTTTGGGTGGCCGCATATCCAGAAACCGGCTTGTGCATGGTTGGAGTATCGGAGACCCGATTCGCCCAAGTGAGGCTGTACCAATCTTCGAGCATCTACTTACCCAGCCTCTGTGTGAGTCAGAGTCTCTAGGAAGAGCCGTCTCTGCCTGCGAAGAGCTGTCCCAGTCAACGGATGATGTGTAGCAGCTACCTTGTCAGAGTCTAGACTGTCCGACGAGACTGTGAAAGGAAAGGCTGGATCACGAGCTCTCAGAAGTGGGAGAGTGTGTGAGCAGAGGAGGAGCAGGTCAACCACCAAAGCATGCCGACCCGAGCACAAACTGGGAAACCTGGCTTGGGGAGATAAAGTAAATTGTGAGAGAAACTGTGCAGATTCAGTGAGTATGGGGGTAATCTGAGCCTAATCACACTTGACAGTGACCTGGGAAAATATGTTGCATCTTTTTCTTGCTGTATGCTTAGTATTTATTTCTAGTGCGCATTGAAATACTTTTGTTCTTGAAAGTAAAGCAGTGGGATGGACAATCATTTATTTAGCTAATGTGTTTGTTGAGTGAGGAGCTTAAATCTGAGAAGCCTCTGAGTGCTTGTCTTCGCTAGCACTGAGAGACAAAATCAGAAGGGGGTGTATTTGGCTCAGTTTGCAGAGCCATAGTAGGACAGACCCCAGGACATAAGAGGCAAACAACCCCACCCCCCACGGCTGAGGCCCACTAGGCTATGCTTACCCTGTGTCACCCCCAAACGTGGTCTGACAGAAGAACTTGGGTGGAGAGCAGGGTGTGCATTCCTTGTCACGCGAACAGCCCAAACGCAATTCTTTCTCTCACATCCAGCCTACTCACTGTTCATGGTGTGGAATAGAAATTATTTCATTGATGTAACCACACCTTCTTTCTGCCATGTTTTCTTGCTATGATGCGATCACTGCCCAGAGGCAAGAGACCATCTCTGACATTGAGCTGTTCCCACCTCTTGTCTCTCCAGGTGAGAAAATAAAGACTAGCTTTCTCAGCTTAAAGATTTTCATATAATTATTACTATTTGAAGGTCATCACGTTGTTTCGTAATCTCAGACTAGGTCCCTGGTTGTAGTCTTTTTTAGAAGCAATCACGTGACCGATTCAATACCTAAGAGCACTAGTGTATAAATGTGTGTGTTTTGCCCAACGCTCACTGAGTTTTCTCCATTCAGCCATGTTGGGGAATTTCTGGCAGGTTGACTCTGTGATTCACAGACTATTATTTTTTCTTTTGTTAATAAACCCTTTCAGGCTCTGTGTGCCCTGTGATAAGATTTCTTTTTATAAGGGGCTATTTCTACGAGGTGCTTACCTGTGATTATTTAACTCCTTGAATGTGTCTTGCAGCTCTGAGATGGGTCTTTCAGTGTCTGACTCTTTCACAAACACTCCAGAGATGCTACCTGTAGCTGGCATTGTACACACCACTCACCTATAGTCCCTTCTATGGCAGAGCGGTGTCCATATTGACCTTCAGGATAGCTTTCATGGACAATGAACCTCATCCCATCTAGGCAGCATTTCACGCAACGTGGTAATTTTTGGTTACTTTGGTTGGAGGTGTGCTCACTTTTGTCACGCATCCTGAGAAATCAACAAGTCTCTGCTCCACAAGCTCCAGACCATACAGAACACTGCAGCCAGACTCGTCCTCGACATCCCTCGACATGAACACATCACCCAACACCTGCGAGACTTCCACTGGCTCCCCGTCGAGAAGAGAGTAACCTTCAAGATACTCACCCACACCTACAAATGCCTCCACAACACCGGACTCCAATATCTCAACGAAAGAATGTCCTTCCACGTACCCGGAAAAAACCTCTGATCCGCCGACCTCGCCCTCGCCGAAGCACCGCGCATCCGCAGAGCGAGAACCGGTGGAAGATCCTTCTCCTACATCGCGGCTAAGACCTGGAATGAGCTCCCGATCAACATCAGACGCGCTCCCTCTCTGCACATCTTCAGGAAGACCCTCAATACCTGGCTCTTCAACTGACCGGAGCTGCCCCCCCTCCCCCAGCGCCTTGAGACCCTCACGGGTGAGTAGCGCGCTTCATAATTCCCTGATTGATTGATTAATTGAGCACTGAGGGGCATATTTATGACCCTCTTGCGCCGCCGTAGCATCCCTTTTTGTGACGCTCCGGCGGAGCAAACCTTCAAATCATATCCATGAGGCCAGGCAAAGCCCCTTTGCATGGCTTTGAATGGCCTCATAGATATGGAGTAAGGCAAGGCAGCGCAAATCACTGTCTTGCCTTACTCTGCACTCAGGAGGCGTTCGATGGGCATTGCTGTGGGTGTTCGCATGCAACACCCATGGATTTGATGCTTCCCTACATTTACAAGACCATGTAAACCTGGGGATGCACCAAAACCTTACGCCAAAACCTTATGCCTCCCGAGGTGAGGCGTAACAAGGAGAAATATCTTTATTTCTACTTGTTTATTCCTCTTCCCATGTGTGCTGCATTCTACAGCACACATAGAAAGAGAAAAAACGCCTCTCATGATTGTTTTTGTGCAGGAAGGTGCCCCGGTCGCTCTCTCAGGAGGATGTGAATAACCTCCTCCTAGCTACAAAATCAGGTTCTCCAAACGATCCCTGCCCCCCTGCCACTATGCACTTAGTCTCTGGGAAGATTAGTTCACATCTAACTCCCCTTCTAAACCAAGTCTTGGAGTCTGGAATCTATCCTTGTGCCTGGGAAAAAGCATGTATTAGGCCAATATTTAAAAAGCCGGCCCTCGACCCCACTGAGACCAAAAACTATCGTCCAATTTCAGGGCTACCGGTAGCAGCCAAAATTCTCGAAAAATCTGTCAACAAGGAGTTAACTCAATATCTTGACTCCAATAATCTGCTTGACTCTACCCAGCATGGTTTTCGGTCATGCCATTCTACAGAGACGGCCCTGATCATGGCAACGGAGGAGATTTGCAGTGTGATGGACGGGGGGGGGGCAGAGCTGTTCTTATCCTCCTAGACCTATCAGCAGCATTCGACACCGTGAACCACACGGTGTTAGTGCGACAGCTGAAGGACGTGGGAATTGAGGATTCAGCTCTGGCCCTTCTCTCCTCCTTCCTAGCAGATCGGGAGCAGAACATACATTGGGACAGTCTACGATCTGACACCTTTCATCTCCCGTGCGGAGTACCGCAGGGTTCAGCCCTGTCTCCGACGCTTTTTAACATATATGTTACTCCTTTGGCCAGACTCATCAGAAAGCACGGCTTTACCCTGGTCTCAAACGCTGATGACTCCCAGCTCGTAATATCTGTGTCCAAACAACCAGAGACCGTTGCCAGTGGCTTTCATGCCTGTCTGACAGAGATTATGAGCTGGATGAGTCGAAACTTCCTCAAGATAAACACCGATAAGACGGAGGTCCTGGAGTTCGGCAAGGGCCAATCACTGTGGAATCGAACCTGGTGGCCGACAGAGGCAGGTGAATGCCCCTGCCCTACCACTAAGGTCAAGACCCTAGGAGTGATCTTTGATGATCAGCTCAACTTTGCAGCCCAGGTCAATCGTCTGACTTCCTCTTGCTTCTTCTTATTGAAGAGCTTACGGAAGATTTTTCCTTTCATCCCTCAGGAGCTTCGGAAAACTGTAGTAGTAGCTCTTTTTCTTTCAAAATTAGACTACTGCAATGCTCTTTTTATTGGCATCGACAAGTCACAGAGGATGAAATTACAATCACTGCAAAACGCGGCAGCACGATTGTTACTAAATATTCCCAAAGGCCATTCCACCTCGGCGGGCATAAGGTCACTTCATTGGCTCCCAATCCAGCAACGAGTGGAATTTAAGGCCCTCTGTCTGGTGCACAAGGCACTTTATGGAGGTGGTTCGGTGGGGATCCAGAAAGTGTTCTCATGGTACACCCCCACCAGAATTCTTAGATCTACAAGCACGGGCCTTATCCATACTCCTAAAATTCAGAGAGCAAGATGGGGGGGTCGGAGTCTATCACACTGTGCAGCCAAGTTATGGAACCAGCTGCCTTCTACCATGAGACTTCAACCTACCCGGCAGCTTTTTAGGAAAACGCTGAAATCTTGGCTGTTTCCCTCAATTTAAATCATCGGTGCTTCTGCCCAGTCTCCCTCCGTACACTCCTAGCGCCAAGACGCTGCGGTATTCGAGCGCTTTAAAAATGACTATCCTATCCTATCCTTCCTGCAAAAAATCATCCTGCTGACAACACAGGCACCTTTGCACAATGGTGCAAGGGTACGTGCATTGGCGCTTGGCTGCTGAAACTGTGCCAGCGCAGGGGGAAAGGACAGGCATGCACCTTATTGGATAAATACGGTGCATTCCTGCCCTTTCACATTATGACGTAGGGCAGCACAGCAAGGTGACTTGCTGCGCTGCCCTATGCCAAAACCCCATAAATGAGGCCCCAAGTGTAGTGGCAGTGTGAACCACAGAGAGGGCAGCATGAGCCAATATATGGAAGCTCCTTATGAAATGACACTGTCTGCTCTGCTGTCATCCTGAGTCTGTGACACCTGGAAGGAAGGATCATATGTGCATCGTCTCAAGGTCAGTGCTCTCAAATGTCAAACCTCCATGAACAGGCTCAGTACAGGTGGCTATCTGGGTCAACTGGAGCTCCAGTTTGACCACAACCCTATAGGCCCGACCACACAGCAGAATCAGTGCTGCACCCACCTTTCCCCAGTGAAAGGAGGGTCTCCAGGTCTCCCTAGGGCCCAGGCTGGCCAATGTGTGCCCCCTCATGGCCTGCTAGGTCACCACATCCACCACTCAGCAAGTCCTGGATGCTGCAGCCCCTCACTGTGATCAGCTATGGACCCCCCACCCATTTAAATGCCAATTAGGCATCGACAGTCAGGCAAGACCATGGGGCAGTGAAAAACAAGACTGTTTCTTGTGTGTTCGAAAAGACCATCAACCTCGCTGCCAAATACAAGATAGCCAAGAGGGGGCACAACATTCAGGCACCATTAGAGTCTTTCTGCGGGATCAAGCATCAGGCCGTCTGCAGTTGGCACACCTCTCAGGTCATGCATGGTTCGGGCACCATCATCTCAAATTTTCTCACTGTCTCTGTTACTCTGATGTTCAGGCAGTCACTGTTGGCCCATCTTTCCACACAGGAAAATAAAGCCTGATTCCGACCACAGGGCTCTTATGTTACCCAGTTCCATTTGTGAATTGATCATCCATTCTAGGTCTTTTGCTTTGCATTCTGGGATATGTAGCGCTGTTGATCCCCATATAAGATAATGAGCACAAGTTCTGGAAGGGAAAGAAAAGGCTTGGGGCCTGATTTATATTTTGGCGGATATACCGTCTGCCAAAATATAAATCCACTTTATCCTACAAGATTTATATTTCGGCGGGTGGGAAATTGTCACCGTTGTGACGGAGTAACCCGTCCGCTGATATATAAATCAGGCCCTTGGTCTGGATGAGTTACTCATGCATGGCCTCAGGGCCGGCCCTAAATCGGATTGACCGGGACAGAACCCTGGGCGGAAAGAAAGTTTGGTGTTTGTTGTGGGGGTGGGGTCGTGGTCGTGTGACGGCAGGAAGTGTGAGGAAGATGGGAGGTTGATGGGGTGCTAACAATTACACCGAGGTGCATTAAGGGCTGATTACAAAGTCTTTAATGGGACCCTATAGAGACCAAGTGGGATGGACAAGATGCTGTTTGCATGACATTAAGTCAGGTAGCTTCCTGCTGTGCCCCTCAGAAAATTGGTGCCCAAGGCCTGGGCCCAGCTCACCCATGCACAAGGCTGGCCCTGCATGGCACTGAGAATCATGAGAGGTCTGCTGTAACTCCACACCTCCACATACAAAGGTGTGAGAACAGGAGTCCCAGAATGAGGCCCAACAGATCATTCCAGCTCAAGCTGTGGCAAGAGATCTCCAGCAACATCTGGAATCCAGCAGCTACTACAGTAGGTTGATAGTTACACCACAGTTTGAAGATTATGAAAGATATTATGAGAAGTGGCAGACTTTTAAGGAAGCATGTCTGCCACTGTACTTTGAAGGCCACACCCCTGAAATGAAGATTTTTATCAATTTCATGCATGTGTATATGTGTAATTGAGCACACAAATGACCCAAAGCGATGACGTTTTCAAACAGACGGTAATTACTTTTAAAAACAGCTGTCCAGACCTGCAAAGGGGGCGAGACCTGGAGAGGTTGTGGCAAGGCTTTTACATCGTCATAGCCTGAGCATCCATGGAGGGACACTAGGAAGGGCAGAGTCTGAAGGTAGGGTGGAGCATTGTGCATGAGTAGTCACGCCTTCCTTGGCCAAAGATACGGACAAACAGCTTTCTCCCCATGTCCCATGGAAGTTTCAAAATTATTAACAAATTTAACCTTTGCAGAGTCCTACTCTGTGTAGAGGTTTTCAGCTTATTTTGTGTCCACCGTGTGATATTAGCTCTTCAGCAGATGTGACACACAGGGGCATATGAACAAGAACTTAACGCCGCCGTAGCGTCAATGTTTTGACGTTACGGTGTTTTTTTTATTGCCGTATGTAAAAGTTGCCGCTAACTGCAGTTAGCGGCACTTATCCGGCATAAACGTGAATTTTTAAGATCGCCACTTCTGTTAGCGGGACTTAATGAAAATGAGATGCAAGGAGGGCGATCCCGTGCAAAAACTGCCCCATACCCCACTTCGCGATATTTACAATGACATTCCCATATGGCAATAACCCCCCGAAACTGCCGCTAAGTCCAGTTAGAGGCAGTTTTTTAAGACCAGAAAATAGCTGGTCTTAAAATTGGTGCAAACACTTGGGGCCTCATTTCAGAGGTTTTGGTGCTGGACAGCACTGCAAGGAATGTTGCTGCGCTGCCCTGCGACAAAACAAAAGGGCAGGAATGCGGACTATTAATAAAGAATTCCTGGGCCTCATTCATGAAAAGTGTTGCATCGCTGCTACAAAAGAGTGTTGCAACACTTTTAACTGCGCCCTCCTTGTGACACCATGGATGTGCCGTATTCAATGTACAGCGCTCCATGTCGCAAACAATGACAGATACGTCTGGAATACTGACGTATCTGGCAGTGCTAAAGTCACGTATTTCTACAATTGCAGCAATGCATGGGGCCAGCCTATCCCTATGGCACTGTGTCGCCCTTACGCCTGCCATGAGGCAGGCGTAAGATGTTGACGCAGTGGTGTCCTAGAATTGTCGCAGTGAAATCTGAGAGACTTCACTGCGCCAATCCTACAAGGCTTTGTTGCGTGGGAACGCCCACCCTACATACATCATACAAGACGCAGGTATAATGTGGCACATGGCTTTCAAGGCAAACACAAGGAGATGATGGAGGGAGCGCTGAAACGTTTCAGACACTCACCCCCAGTCACAGATCTGAGTTGAATCCATCATCGTTCTTCAGCTCACTTCGCCACCCCAGTTCAGACACAGCTACATGCAAATCAGTCTTGACCCTGTGCCTCATGGGAACAGTCCAGCCCGAACTGCCAAGCCATGTCTTTCCTGGACTGGAAACAAGCATCCTGGGACCGGTTTCGGGCTAACAGCCCTCATCAGCCAGGCTAGCTTGAATCCAGTGGCAAAGTGAGCAAGGGACCCAAGTCTGGGCATACCCTGCCAACTTAGGGCAAACAAACCAAACACAAGGAGATGATGGACAGAGCGCTGAAACTTTTCAGACACTCACCCCCAGTCACAGATCTGGGTTGAATCCATCATCGTTCTTTAGCTCACTTCGCCACCCCAGTTCAGACATAGCTATATGCAAATCAGTCTTGACCCTGTGCCTCATGGGAACAGTCCAGCCCGAACTGCGAAGCCATGTTATCCCGGGACCGGAAACAAGCATCCTGGGACCGGTTTCGGGCTAACAGCCCTCATCAGCCAGGCTAGCTTGAATCCAGTGGCAAAGTGAGCAAGGGACCCACGTCTGGGCATACCCTGCCAACTTAGGGCGAACAAAGCAAACACAAGGAGATGATAGAGGGAGCGCTGAAACTTTTCAGACACTCACCCCCAGTCACAGATCTGAGTTGAATCTATCATCGTTCTTTAGCTCACTTCGCCACCCCAGTTCAGACACACCTATATGCAAATCAGTCTTGACCCTGTGCCTCATGGGAACAGTCCAGCCCAAACTGCCAAGCCATATCTTCCCTGGACCGGAAACAAGCATACTGGGACCGGTTTTGGGCTAACAGCCCTCATCAGCCAGGCTAGCTTGAATCCAGTGGCAAAGTGAGCAAGGGACCCATGTCTGGGCATACCCTGCCAACTTAGGGCGAACAAAGCAAACACAAGGAGATGATGGACGGAGCGCTGAAACTTTTCAGACACTCACCCCCTTCGCCACCCCAGTTCAGACACAGCTACATGCAAATCAGTCTTGACCCTGTGCCTCATGGGAACAGTCCAGCCCGAACTGCCAAGCCATGTCTTTCCTGGACTGGAAACAAGCATCCTCGGACCGGTTTCGGGCTAACAGCCCTCATCAGCCACGCTAGCTTGAATCCAGTGGCAAAGTGAGCAAGGGACCCAAGTCTGGGCATACCCTGCCAACTTAGGGCAAACAAAGCAAACACAAGGAGATGATGGCCAGAGCGCTGAAACTTTTCAGACACTTACCCCCAGTCACAGATCTGGGTTGAATCCATCATCGTTCTTTAGCTCACTTCGCCACCCCAGTTCAGACATAGCTATATGCAAATCAGTCTTGAACCTGTGCCTCATGGGAACAGTCCAGCCCGAACTGCCAAGCCATGTCTTCCAGGGACCGGAAACAAGCATCCTGGGACCGGTTTCAGGCTAACAGCCCTCATCAGCCAGGCTAGCTTGAATCCAGTGGCAAAGTGAGCAAGGGATCCACGTCTGGGCATACCCTGCCAACTTAGGGCGAACAAAGCAAATACAAGGAGATGATGGACGGAGCGCTGAAACTTTTCAGACACTCACCCCCAGTCACAGATCTGAGTTGAATCCATCATCGTTCTTCAGCTCACTTCGCCACACCAGTTCAGACACAGCTATATGCAAATCAGTCTTGACCCTGTGCCTCATGGGAACAGTCCAGCCCGAACTGACAAGCCATGTCTTCCCTGGACCGGAAACAAGCATCCTGGGACTGGTTTCGGGCTAACAGCCCTCATCAGCCAGGCTAGCTTGAATCCAGTGGAAAAGTGAGCAAGGGTCCCATGTCTGGGCGTACCCTGCCAACTTAGGGCGAACAAACCAAACACAAGGAGATGATGGACGGAGCGCTGAATCTTTTCAGACACTCACCCCCCAGTCACAGATCTGGGTTGAATCCATCATCGTTCTTTAGCTCACTTCACCACCCCAGTTCAGACACAGCTATATGCAAATCAGTCTTGACCCTGTGCCTCATGGGAACAGTCCAGCCCGAACTGCGAAGCCACATCTTTCCTGGACTGGAAACAAGCATCCTGGGACAGGTTTCGGGCTAACATCCCTCATCAGCCAGGCTAGCTTGAATCCAGTGGCAAAGTGAGCAGGGGACCCAAGTCTGGGCATACCCTGCCAACTTAGGGCGAACAAAGCAAACACAAGGAGATGATGGACAGAGCGCTGAAACTTTTAAGACACTCACCCCCAGTCACAGATCTGGGTTGAATCCATCATCGTTCTTTAGCTCACTTCGCCACCCCAGTTCAGACATAGCTATATGCAAATCAGTCTTGACCCGTTGCCTCATGGGAACAGTCCAGCCCGAACTGCCAAGCCATGTCTTCCAGGGACCGGAAACAAGCATCCTGGGACCAGTTTCAGGCTAACAGCCCTCATCAGCCAGGCTAGCTTGAATCCAGTGGCAAAGTGAGCAAGGGACCCACGTCTGGGCATACCCTGCCAACTTAGGGCGAACAAAGCAAACACAAGGAGAAGATGGACGGAGCGCTGAAACTTTTCAGACACTCACCCCCAGTCACAGATCTGAGTTGAATCCATCATCGTTCTTCAGCTCACTTCGCCACCCCAGTTCAGACACAGCTATATGCAAATCAGTCTTGACCCTGTGCCTCATGGGAACAGTCCAGCCCGAACTGACAAGCCATGTCTTCCCTGGACCGGAAACAAGCATCCTGGGACTGGTTTCGGGCTAACAGCCCTCATCAGCCAGGCTAGCTTGAATCCAGTGGCAAAGTGAGCAAGGGACCCACGTCTGGGCATACCCTGCCAACTTAGGGCGAACAAAGCAAACACAAGGAGATGATAGAGGGAGCGCTGAAACTTTTCAGACACTCACCCCCAGTCACAGATCTGAGTTGAATCTATCATCGTTCTTTAGCTCACTTCGCCACCCCAGTTCAGACACACCTATATGCAAATCAGTCTTGACCCTGTGCCTCATGGGAACAGTCCAGCCCAAACTGCCAAGCCATATCTTCCCTGGACCGGAAACAAGCATACTGGGACCGGTTTTGGGCTAACAGCCCTCATCAGCCAGGCTAGCTTGAATCCAGTGGCAAAGTGAGCAAGGGACCAATGTCTGGGCATACCCTGCCAACTTAGGGCGAACAAAGCAAACACAAGGAGATGATGGACGGAGCGCTGAAACTTTTCAGACACTCACCCCCAGTCACAGATCTGAGTTGAATCCATCATCGTTCTTCAGCTCACTTCGCCACCCCAGTTCAGACACAGCTACATGCAAATCAGTCTTGACCCTGTGCCTCATGGGAACAGTCCAGCCCGAACTGCCAAGCCATGTCTTTTCTGGACTGGAAACAAGCATCCTGGGACCGGTTTCGGGCTAACAGCCCTCATCAGCCAGGCTAGCTTGAATCCAGTGGCAAAGTGAGCAAGGGACCCAAGTCTGGGCATACCCTGCCAACTTAGGGCAAACAAAGCAAACACAAGGAGATGATGGACAGAGCGCTGAAACTTTTCAGACACTCACTCCCAGTCACAGATCTGGGTTGAATCCATCATCGTTCTTTAGCTCACTTCGCCACCCCAGTTCAGACATAGCTATATGCACATCAGTCTTGACCCTGTGCCTCATGGGAACAGTCCAGCCCGAACTGCCAAGCCATGTCTTCCAGGGACCGGAAACAAGCATCCTGGGACCGGTTTCAGGCTAACAGCCCTCATCAGCCAGGCTAGCTTGAATCCAGTGGCAAAGTGAGCAAGGGACCCATGTCTGGGCATACCCTGCCAACTTAGGGCGAACAAAGCAAACACAAGGAGATGATGGACGGAGCGCTGAATCTTTTCAGACACTCACCCCCCAGTCACAGATCTGGGTTGAATCCATCATCGTTCTTTAGCTCACTTCGCCACCCCAGTTCAGACACAGCTATATGCAAATCAGTCTTGACCCTATGCCTCATGGGAACAGTCCAGCCCGAACTGCCAAGCCATGTCTTCCCTGGACCGGAAACAAGCAGCCTGGCTTTCAAGGTCACACATATGTCTGGATGCGTCACTTTGTAAATACGGCGCAACGTGGTGCAAGATTCACGCTGCAAGTATGTCAAGATAATGGCGCACTGGTGGTGTTAACTGCTGGAAGGGGCTCAGGATTAAGCCCCCCTGTCTTTTTCCCCTATGATGGCGCACAATGGCTGCAATGCGCCAACGCAGGCACCCTTGTGCCATGGTGCAAGGGTGACTGTGTTGCGGAGTTGATAGATGTTGTGGCTCCATCTCTACACGAGACGTCTGCAGGTGCGTCTGGACAAGTGGAGGGCAGGAGTGAACCAGTTGGCCTTCTTGGAATGTTGTTTGCCAGGTCTTTCCTTGAGGGGTGCCAGGGTGTCGGCGCAGTTGGAGATCAATCGGTGGAGGTTACGCGCTGTGGTGTTGGCGTCTGTAAGCATTGGCGGGTGGTGGTGCTGAGGGAGTTGACGAGAAGTTCTTCAGTGGCATTTATCTAGCTTCGACGGGGGGCGATGATGGCGGTGGTGTACGGTGGGTGTGGTGAAGGCTTGATGTATACAATGATGGTCGGCCCGGGATAGTTCTGTGGTGTGGCCATAGTTTAAGTTCCCGCTGGTGGAGAAGACGTGCTTGAGCTTGTGTCCGGCTATGTGGGTTGGTGCGGTGACTAGCTACTCGAGTCCGATGTTGGCAAGGTTCCCCAGGAAGGGAGTGGTGTCTGCTCACTGGGGTTGTACAGGTGGAACTTGAGGTCTCCGAGTAGGATGTAGTCAGTGGTTTGGTAGAGCCTGGGGTGCAATGAGGTCTACAATGGCATTGGTGAATGGGGGTTCATGGCCCGGGGGGCCTGCAGACGAGGGTGCCGTGGAGGGTGATGTTGGGGTTGGTCCTGATCTGGAAGTGGAGGTGTTCCATGGTCACCTTTGGGTCATTAGAGTGCGTGGTCAGTCGAAGTGTGCTTTTGTAGACGATGGCAATGTCTCCTCCTGGATGGTCGGGGTGGTCCTTGCGGGTGAATTTGTAGCCATAGGGGATGGTGCAGAGTTTGGTCCAGGTTTACGTGACGAAGGTGATGTCTGAAGAGGTAGCGTGGAGGAGGTCCCAGATTTCTGTGGTGTAGTTGTGGAGGGACCGTACGTTGAAGATGAAGCAGTTGAGCCGGTCGGGTGCGCTGTTGGTCGGATGGGCAGCAAGAGCCGCTGGTGTACTGATGTGGCAGGAGGTGCGTTTACAGTTTCGGCAGGCGCAGGGTGATAGGGTATTCTTCGGTGATGCTAGATGGCAGGCGGCGTGGCGTCCAGGGTTGAGGGCAAGGAGGGTGCTGGTGTCATAGCGGTGGAGTGTCCGAGAGGCAGGGTCGCTGGTGCTGGGCGCAGTACAGGGGGGGGAAGGTTGCAGACAGGCTTGCCTTCGGTGCACCAGTGGCACACTCACTGCGCATGGCCGCACAGCGTCCGCCATTAAGTAGTGCTGCAAGGGGGCTGGACAGCTGGGAGGCGGAAAACGTGGGGCAGGACACTGGAGTGGGCGGGGACGCGGGAGATCGCAGCGGCAACGAGGGAGAGGATAGGGAAAAAGGAACTGCAAAAAAGCAAAGGAAAAGCAAAGCCAAACAAAGCAAAGATAAAAAAAAACAAATGTTGGAAAGCAACGGAGAAGAGCAGAAAGATGAACAGGATCAGCAGAAAAGAGGGACAGGAGGGCAGTCAAGCTGCAGAGCAGTGACGCTCTACCACTGGACCACCAGGGATGAGGCACAGGCAGGAGCCTGCGGGTGGAGGAGGGACTCGAACACCTGACCTCTGGGTCAGAGGAACCAGCAGCAGCAGATGGGGACAGCAGCAACCAGACGGTGAAGCGCTGTGGGAAGAGGAAGTCCACTAAGGGTTAGTCCCCCGTACACCCAAAAGCAAACTAACGGGGCAAGGAAAGGCAGCACCACCCGGTTGCCTCTTCCGATCTTACAGTGGCGACCAGATTCCGTGTTCCCCAGTTTCCGAGCGAGTAGCGGCGGATCAAGCTGCATACCCAAGGGCCCGACTCGCCCCCGGGCATCCTCCACTATGCGTCCAACCTTCTCCTCACCTGGACATTGACACCGGGGCTCAATGCGCTGCACTCTTTCCAAATCTGTGACTCAGTCAGCAGGAGCCTCAGCTAAGTGGGATTTCACAAGCCTTGGTACAGCAGTCACCACCAAGTCCGCTGGGGAATCTCCCGAGGCAGGTGATGCAACAGGGCCCCCTTAGGCTTGAAGTTGCAGCACTCCCGCCACACAAGTTAGGCGCAGCTCAAGGGCCTCACCCTCCACAGCATCCGGCCAGCACAACATCCTCCGGCCTGTGATGCAGAGAGGCGCGGCCCACCATTGGTACTCTCCTCGGTGCATCCCGGTGTAGTGGTGATGCCTGGAATGCGATGCAGACCTCCCTATGTCAGTGCGCAGGAGCGCCTCTACCGTTCACAGCTCCAAGGTGCGCCAGGCGGTCTTTTCACACAGGTCAGCAACGTGTCTCTGTGTGACCTGCCAGACTTCACCACCAGGTAAGGGTGATCGCCGACACCTCAATGTCTACCGCCACGGGCCAGCAACTCCACAGCACTTCTGCCTCCCACTCCGGGTCACAGACGGAGGCCCAGCGAGGCCTCCGGGCTCCAGGGACTGTCCCCGCTTTCAAGGTTTTAGCTGCCATGGTGTTGCAAGGAGGGCGCTATGAAAAGTAATGCATCACTGGTTTTTCCCAGCGATGCACCTCGTTTCATATCTGTAGCC
Source organism: Calotriton arnoldi (assembly GCA_963921515.1). Classification (NCBI taxonomy): domain Eukaryota; kingdom Metazoa; phylum Chordata; class Amphibia; order Caudata; family Salamandridae; genus Calotriton; species Calotriton arnoldi. Next base: position 1,955,604 of record CAWUFW010000655.1, read on the forward strand.
CTGAATCTGCATTTCCTCTTCCCCTGGGACTCTGGCTGGTCATCCTGACTGTTGGGGGTTTGGGGGGTGGTTGTTGATCTGTGCTGCACTTGGCCCTGGCTGCTCCATTCTGCATTCCATTGGTTTTATTTCCTATTTTTCATTGGAGGTGGACTTATAGGCTATTTTTTCCTCTAGAGGCAAAAAAAGTCACGTTGGGCTGACTAACGTGAGTTTTTTTGCCGCTAACGGGCCTTCGTCACTTTTTCCCACTAACGTCAACATTTTTATCGCCTTGACGCTAGTGTTAGCAGCAGTTTTCACTGCAGCTAGCTGTTACTATCTCCATGTAGCGACGTATTGTAAATACATCGCTAACACAGCGATAGTTTTTGGTGCTCAGCCGCATTATGAAAACTGCAGCTAACTAACGCTATCTCTAGTTAGCGGCAGTTCTTGTACATATACCCGACGGAGTCACCATATAAGTTAGGATGTCTGCCCCCTAACCCCCACTGCCTCCCACTCCAAGCTGGGTCATTCTCACATACAAAGAGGAAGCTGTCAGGGAGATGGAGGGATAAAATCAACCTGAGACAACTTTACAAAAAGGTGCTTTTTAGGTTGTCTGGATTGTTTATGAATCTATGGGCCATATGTACAGAAAACAGGAATTGCAATTTCCTAATTGAGATTCTTACCAAATCGCATTTAGGAAATCGCAATTCCTAATGTGCAAAATAAGTATAAATAAAATAGCGAGTCCCAGTGCGTTCACAAATTGACCTACCTTATGAATATTAATGAGGTAAATAGCAACTTGAAACCCATTAGGAATCTCAATCATCGCAGGGATGGTGGCCTGTTGAGGTCAGCAGACCACCACTGCGATTGCTTTTTGAAAAAGCAAACTTATTGTTTTAAAATGCAGCCAGTTTTCCTTAATGGAAAACGGGATGAGTTTAAAAAGAAAAATTGAAACTTTAAAGTTTCATTTTTTAAAAGTAGGCAGTGGTACTTTGGACCACTGGCTGCTCTTAAAAATTATTTTTTTTCCCATTCTCCTAGGGGAAGGGGTCCCATTGGGACCCCTTACCATTTGCGAAATGGGTTACCACCTCCTTCAAGGAGTCGGTACAGTATTAATTTGTGACCGGAATTCAATCGCAACATGTTAATACATCCCATTCAGATTCAGTATTTGGAAGGGACACCCAAAACACGTCCCTTACAAATACCGAATCGCAAACACAGATTTGGTAATGTGTTATCCAATCACAATTTGTGCTTTGAACATATGTAAAAGCATTTTGCGGTCAGAAACGACCTGATCAGGCCATTTCTGGCACAAAAATGCTTTGTACATTTGGCCCCAAGTGTTTTTGTAAATGCACAGTCATTAATTAAAATTGGCATTTTTGTTGCAATTGTGCATTTGTAGTTTCAAATGTACATTCTATGCTCAAAAATACATCTGTTTAAATTAATCTACTCCAGTTGGGAATTAATATACATTAATTGTACATTTGGTTACATTCAAGTCAATGTGTTCCAGAGAGTTAATGAAGTGGACTTTGCACCAATCTGAACGAATGCAAATTTTATTTTGAGTGGATAATATCTGGACCTGCCAAACTATTTTCAAATACTCACTGAACATGAATTTGTTCTTTCAATGCAACCCCAACTATCGATTAGTCTGGAACATATTGAAAGCTTTTTTCCGCACTGGTGGTTGTATATTGATGCCATTTAGCAATGTAGATATTGATCAAGTAGATTATGTGTGCATATTGACTTTTTGAAATTTGATGCCACTGGCATTGAGAGATGTCCGCTTTAGGGTGATTTATGGAAAACCACATATGACAATAGTGCTTAAAAACTGACATAAACACATGTTTTAAGCCAGAAATTCCTTGATTAATGTTCAATATATGTGTAGTCGTGTGCGCATCCCAGGAGGCTATTTGAAATTTGGTGAACTTTAGTCAAAGACTTCAAATGTTTAGGCAAATTGGACTTTGAATTCCCCATTTACCCACGTAAACTGTAACTTAAAGTCATATGGTACAATGGTGCTTTTGCATTATTGAACCAATATAATGTGTTCATTTATAAACAATAGGGGGCATATGTACAAGCTTCTATCGCCACCACAACGTCACTATTACTGACGTTGTGGTGGCGATAGAGATAGCGCCTTATTTACAAGGCAGTGTACGTGGCTTAACGCTGCCTTGTAAATAAGGCCTCCTTTCACGCTATGTTAGCGTGAAAGGGTTGGGCAGTGGGTGTTACGGTGGGCGTTCTACTGCAACACCCATTCAATTTGACGCTGCCCCCTATGTACAAGGGTGGAGTACATAGGAGGCAGCGTCGAAATTAAGACCAGGTGAATCCTGGTCTTAAGTTGGCGAAACAAGGAGAAATGCATTATTTCTCCTCGTTTTTGCTTTTTCCATGTGTGCTGCCTTGTGCAGCACACATGGAAAAAGCCAATTGCCATGGTTTGTTTATGTACAGGAAGGTGTCCCTTCCTGTACATAAACAATCTTTGGAAAAAAATGCCATTTTGTCACTTTCATATGTGCTGCATGAAGCAGCACACATGAAAGTGACAGAATGGCATTTTAGGATTGTTTATGTGCAGGAGGGGACACCTTCCTACACATAAACAATCCTCCCCTGCACGCAGCCATCCTTGCACTCTGGTGCAAGGGTGCCTGCGTTGGCGCTAAGTTGCTAAACTTAGCGCCATCGCAGGGGGAAACGCATGGCTGCACCACATTCTTGTAAATATGGTGCAGCCTTGCGTTTCAGAAGTGGCGGAGAGAGGCGTTAAGCCATGACGGCTTACACCTCTCTCCGCCACTTCCTTGTACATATGGCCCTAAGTGTCTGTCTATTATAGTGGTATATAAGCCTCTACAAATTTGCAAGCTTTCCACTTCATCTTTTTCAAAAATCTCACCTGCTTTGTGGAGTGCGAAGCTGACAAAGTTTTTCTGAAAAAATAACAGCAAAAAAGGGGCCCTGTGTCGGTAGCAGCAAAAAAATGTTCAGTCACAAATGGCCGCGAACATGCTGCGAACTAACCACGTCTTCCTGGTTCCTCTGAGCCACTTATATTCCTTTCTATGATGCCAGAAAGCAAGGATGGGAAGTATGTAGCTGATCAGACGGTGGCAGTTGTCTTTCCCACTGTCACTGAGGGCTGTCAGCTATGAGTGACACCAGGCAAACTAATACCCTGCACCTGAATGTCCCGTGGAAGCAGTGCTGCCTGGTATAGGAAGGAGGGGGATGCAATAATATGCAAGCGGAGTTTATGCCTCAAACACCCCCTAGTTACACAACGCCAGTGTGGAGTGATTGCGACATGACAATCAACCGTGACGCAGAATGGTTTGCAAATGTAACTCCTGGACATATTTTCTGTTATGCATTTTTCTGCATATTACTGCTTCAAGCAATACAAGACAACACTACTTTACAGCCGCTGTTGAAATTCACAATTCACAGGAATAATGCAATTCTTGTGAATTATGCGAAATAAATATTTCATATGTGAAATTTAGAGTTTGAAGATTGATGAAGACTTTAACATTGATTTTCACCTTTTACGTTTAGTTATGGTGCCATGTCACTAGTCAATTTACAACTTGTGCATTCCAAGCCCTGCCTGTAGTATTCTCTGGGCATGGCTGGGCACCGCTGGGGCGCTGACCATCGGTACCATGCAGCCAGTCCGTGTTGGACACAGTCATGGTTTGCACTGATGATCTGTGCCCTTTACCCCTGCTCGCAGTACAAACTGGACCCTGGGAATAGATCATGGTCAATGTTCATTCCCATTAGACCCATCATTAAAGATATGTAGGCTTTACTTCTCATGCATGTCAAAACTGAACTGATAGCGGCAGCCTTTGTAGCAGATGTCCCCAAACCCTTGTTTTGATTCTCTCCTGCTCCCTCATTGTTCTCCTTGGCCCACCCATGCTTCTTCATGGCCCCCCCAGATCCAGAACCCTGCAGCCCGACCAGGCCCTAACACTTACTGTGCATTTCGCTAGAAAGCCATTGTATTATTCAGCTTATAACTGCATGATGTTGGAGTTTTTCACAGCTAAGACAATGCTTCCCTCTTCTGGGTCTTTGTGGAACTGCAGCAACATCGGTAAAATCTATAGGGTGGAATAAAGAACACAGGGGCATATTAGCAAGACCCACGTTAAAATTATCGCCGTTTTAGCGGCAGGAAACTGCCGCTAAAACGGCGATAATGGGCTTGCTAATATGCGTTATAGAATTCCAATAGAAGCCCAGGTTAGATGTGCAGGACGTCTAACCTGGGCTTCTATTGGAATTCCATAACGCATATTAGCAAGCCCATTATCGCCGTTTAAGCGGCAGTTTCCTGCCGCTAAAACGGCGATAATTTTAACGTGGGTCTTGCTAATATGCCCCACAATTTCTGCTCTGTTTTTAATCCAAATAATCGGTCGCTATGCTTCTAACCGGGAGGCATTCTGAATCATTTCTAGTATTTAAATCCATCAACACACACCTTATCCATCAATCACCTTCAAAATGACAATTTTCCCTTCACATTTGACTGTCACCTTTGAGCACAAAGCCTACATTTTCTCATCACCCTCAACTGCTTCTTCAGGAAACATGTCTTTTTCATTCCTGGCATCCTTATTCTCCAACTCCAATCAAATACCATATGTGGCGGTTGACCTGCATATAAAGGTTTATTTCTTTTATATTGTGTTATTTTATCGCTGGACGTGTAGTTTCGCAATTTATTTTGCCCTTAATGTATTTATTGACAATGTTGATGGTAAAACAAGGCAATTGTTTTCTAGCGTAAATACTTTTAGTTAAAGGATTTTATTAATGATACGTTGCTTTTCAGGAATGCTGTTTTACCTTTTAGGAAGTAACAAGATGTGTAATAAAATTTAATAAAGAAAATTAATTTACTTTAAACATGCACGAGGCATGCAGATAGTTTAGATAAGCACAGCCCAGTAACTTGTGCACTGCAACAGTTCAGCAAAGTTTTAACGAGTGGAGCATAATGAAGAAGGGAGAAGAAAATAGGTGCCTCCGATTAGCTTTAAAAATAGACTATGATTTCTAACTTTCAGCTAGGCCATAAATCCTTACACTATCACCCGGACTTCCACTCAGTTTCTTTTCTTGTTCCCTCCTGTGCTTTTCTGCACCCTTCTTGTTAATGTTAACTGGATTTGTAGAGCGCGTAGCTACCCGAGGGCTTCCCAGTGCTAAATGACTAAGCCGCTGAAGGAAAGTGAGTAAGTATGTTTAAAAGTACTGCTGAAATATCCATGTTTTCAACTTTTTCCTCAAATTAGATTCAGCTTCCAAAAATCTTAATTCCATCTCCTGCCCCCTCCTTTTATCCCCTCTCCCTTCTTTCATCTCCCTCATCCTCCTTTCATCTCCTGATCCCTCCTTCCATCCACTACTCTGTCCTTTCATCTCCAGCTCCCTCCTTTCATCTCCAGCTCCCTCCTTTCATCTCCTGCTCTCTCCTTTCATCGCCCGCTCCCTCCTTTCATTTCCTGCTCCATCCTTCGATCTCCTGCCCCCCTCCTTTAATCTCCTACTCGCTCCTTTCATCTCCTGCTCCCTCTTTTTTGCCCTGTTCCCTCCTTTCATCTCCTACTCCCTCCTTCGCTCTCCTTCTCCCTCCTTCCATCTCCGGCTCCCTCCTTCCATCTCCTGCTCCCTCCTTCCTTCACCTGCTCTCTCCTTTCATCTCCCTGATTCCTCCTTTCATCTCCAGATCCCTTCTTCGTTCTCCTATTCCCTCATTCGATCTCCTGCCCCACCTTTCATCTCCTACTCCCTCATTTCATCTCCTGCTCCCTCTTTTTATCTCCCGTTCCTTTCTTTCATCTCCTACTCCCTCCTTCCCTCTCCTGCTCCCTCTTTCCATCTCTAGCTCCCTCCTTCCCACTCCTGCTCCCTCCTTCCATCTCTAGCCCCCCCTTCCCACTCCTGCTCCCTCCTTCCATCTCTAGCTCCCTCCTTCCATCTCCTGCTCCCTCCTTCCATCACCTGCTCTCTCCTTTCATCTCCCGCTCCTACCTTTCATCTCATGCTCCTTCCTTCCTTCTCTTGCTTTATCTAGTAATTTATTTCTAAAATTTTGAAATATGTAGGGTTTATTTTTAAAAAGAAGACTAAAATTAAAACCTTTTTTAAAATATTATTATTTTTTAATATTGAACCAGGAAATAAAAAATATAATTTGTATAAAAACAACAGGATAAAAATAATTAATTAACATGTATGTCATTTACTAAGTAAATACACACACTGGGAAGTATTTTGCAATTTATGCAGGCATATAAGAGTTGCATATGGACAAATCTTCAAACATAAAGGCATCGTTATAAAAATGTCTTCAGTCATACATTTATTATAATTGTCCAGGGTGAAAGTGATGGTTAGCCATTGCCTAGCCAAATTACTTGCTAGTAGTCACAATCGTAGAAAAATATGTAGAGTTTTAAAAATAATCCACAATATAATTCGCCTTTCAATCAATCAATCAATCAATCACGGCATTTATAGAGCGCGCTACTCACCCGGGAGGGTCTCAAGGCGCTGGGGGAGGGGGTAAGTTACTGCTCGAACAGCCAGGTCTTGAGCTGCTTCCTGAAGGAGAGATGGTCCTGGGTTCGCCGAAGGTGAGTGGGGAGGGAGTTCCAGGTCTTGGCTGCCAGGTAGGAGAAGGATCTTCCTCCGGCGGTGGTTCTGCGGATGCGTGGTACGGTGGCGAGGGCGTGGCTGGTTGATCGTAGCTGGCGTGTGGGCGTGTAGAAGGTCACGCGGTCGTTGAGGTACTTTGGGCCCAGGTCGTGGAGGGCCTTGTGTGCGTGGGTGAGGAGTCTGAACGTGATTCTCTTGCTGACGGGGAGCCAGTGCAGGTCTTTCAGGTGTCCGGTGATGTGGCTGTGTCGGGGGATGTCCAGGATGAGTCGTGCGGAGGCGTTCTGGATGCGCTGGAGTCTTTTTGAAGTTTGGCTGTGGTTCCGGCGTAGAGGGTGTTCCCATAGTCCAGTCGGCTGGTGACGAGTGCCTGGGTGACGGTCTTCCTGGTTTCAGTGGGGATCCATCTGAAGATCTTGCGGAGCATGCGCAGGGTGTTGAAGCATGAAGATGAGACGGCGTTGACTTGTCTGGTCATCGACAGGGAGGAGTCCAGGATGAAGCCCAGGTTGCGTGCGTGGTCCGTTGGCTTGGGTGCGGTGCCCAGGGCCGGGGGCCACCAGGAGTCGTCCCAGGCGGAGGGTGATGAGCCCAGGATGAGGACTTCCGTCTTGTCTGAGTTCAGTTTAAGGCGGCTGTTCCTCATCCAGTCGGCGACATCTCTCATCCCGTCGTGTAGGTTGGCTCTGGCGGTGGTGGGGTCGTTGGTGAGGGAGAGGATCAGCTGGGTGTCGTCGGCGTAGGAGATGATGTTGAGGTTGTGTTGGCGTGCGATGGCTGCGAGGGGGCTCATGTAGACGTTGAAGAGGGTTGGGCTGAGTGAAGATCCTTGTGGAACGCCGCAGATGACTTCGGTGGCTTCGGAACTGAACGGGGGAGGCGGACTCTCTGGGTTCTACCGGCGAGAACGAGATGATCCATTCCAGTGCTTTCTCTCGGATTCCGATGTTGCTGAGGCGCTTCACTAGGGTGCGGTGGCAGACGGTGTCGAACGCCGCGGAGAGGTCCAAGAGGATGAGGGCAGCTGTTTCCCCGTTGTCGGTTAGGGTTCTGATGTCGTCGGTGGCTGCGATAAGGGCGGTCTCGGTGCTGTGGTTGGCCCGAAACCCGGACTGCGAGGGGTCGAGGGATCCATTCGTCTCGAGGAAGGCGGCAAGCTGTCTGTTGGCGGTCTTCTCGATGACTTTGGCCGGAAACGGAAGGAGCGAGATGGGACGGTAGTTCTTGAGGTCGGTGGGGTCCGCCGTTGGTTTCTTCAGGAGGGCGGTAAGCTCGGCGTGCTTCCAGCTCTCCGGGAAGGTGGCGGTGTGGAAGGAGGAGTTGATGATGTCCCGGAGATGGGGTGCGATGGTGGCGTCGGCTTTGTTGAAGACGTGGTGTGGGCAGGGGTCGGTTGGTGATCCGGAGTGGATGGAGTTCATCGTGCGGGTGGTGTCTTCGGTGCTGATCGGGGTCCAGTTGCAGAGGGTGGTGGTGGCGGGCGTTGGTTCGGCGGTAGGGTGCGTGGTTTGTGCGTCGAAGCTGTTATGTATGTCGGTGATCTTGCGGTGGAAGAACGCGGAGAGTGAGTTGCAGAGGTCTTGCGAGGGGTGATGTCGTTGTTTCCGGCGCTGGGGTTGGAGAACTCTTTGACGATGCTGAAAAGTTCCTTGCTGTCATGGGCGTTGTTGTCCAGTCGTTCTTTGAGTGCCGACTTCTTGGTGGCACGGATCAGCTGGTGGTGTTTGCGGGTGGCGTGTTTGAGGGCGGTCCTGTTGTCTGTGGTCTGGTCGAGTCGCCAGGTTCTCTCGAGAGTGCGGCAGTTCTTCTTGGATTCCTTGAGTTCGTTGGTGAACCAAGGGGTTTTCTTGCTTCCGGGTCTGCTGGGAGGGTTTTTAGTGGTGCGAGGTCGTCGGCGCAGGCGGTCAGCCACTTGGCGAGGTTGCTGGCTGCTTCGTTTGGGTCCGTTGTGTTGGTGGGTGTGTTCTGGCTGAGGGAGGCGGTGAGCTGCTCGGCGGTGATCTTGCTCCAGCTCCGGCGGGGAACCTGTTGCGGGTGGTGGTGGGTCGCAGTCTTTCTGAAGCTGAAGTGGACGCAGCTGTGGTCGGTCCAGTGGAGTCCGGTGGCGTGGCTGAAGGAGATGTGCTTGCTGGACGAGAAGACGGGGTCAAGCGTGTGGCCGGCGTAGTGGGTGGGCGTGTTCACCAGTTGCTTGAGTCCGAGGTTGGCGAGGTTGTCCAGCAGGGCGGTGGTGTTTCTGTCGTTGCTGTTCTCCAGGTGGAAGTTGAGGTCCCCTAGGAGGATGTAGTCGGCGGAGGGCATGGCGTGCGGGCTGATGAAGTCTGCGATGTCTTCGCTGAATAGTGTGCGTGGTCCCGGGGGTCTGTAGATGAGGGTGCCTCGGAGGGTGGTCTTGGGGTCAGTGTGTATCTGGAAGTGTAGGTGTTCGGCGGCGGTGAAGGTCTCGTCGGAGTTAGTCGAGATGCGGATGGTGCTCTTGTGTACGATGGCGATGCCTCCTCCCGTCTGGTTGACGCGGTCCCTCCGGGTGATCTTGTATCCGTCCGGGATGGCTATGGCGATGTCAGGCGCTGAGGAGGCGTTCATCCAGGTTTCGGTGAGGAAGGCGACGTCCGGTGCTGTTGCGTCGAGCAGGTCCCAGAGTTCCACGGCGTGCCTGTGGACGGAGCGGGTGTTCAGCAGGATGCATTTCAGGTGGTTGCTGCTGGTGCTCGACTTGGCGGAGGTGGTGCACGTCCGGGGGCAGGTGAATCGGCAGGTTTGGCAGGTGAAGGGTCCGTGGGTGCGTCTCGGTGAGGCTCGGTAGCAGGCAGGGTTCCGGCCGGCATTGAGTGCGGTGAGTGTGGCGGCGTCGTAGGTCCGTCGGGTGGTGATGCATCGGTGGGATCCAGGGGTTCTGGCGCTGGGCGCGGTCCAGTCGCGGACGGGCGCAGACGGGCTTGCCTTAGGCGCGCCTTCGGCGCGCCAGCGGCGCGGCCGCGCAGCGCGCCGCCATTTATGGGGAGGTGGGAGGGAGGAGCAGCTGGGAGGCGGGAGGCAGGGGCAGCGAATGGGCAGTCAGGGGGCGGGGCCGCAGGGGATGCAGCGGCGGGAATGGCGAGAGGTAGCGGGGGCACAGAAAGGAAAAAGGGGAGACAAAATCACGGGCACAACGACAATGGGGCAGCGAGGGGCACAGAAGGAAAAAGGGGAGACAAAATCACGGGCACAATGACAATGGGGCAGCGAGGGGCACAGAAGGAAAAAGGGGAGGCAAAATCACGGGCACAACGACAATGGGGCAGCGAGGGGCACAGAAGGAAAAAGGGGAGACAAAATCACGGGCACAACGACAGTGGGGCAGCGAGGGGCACAGAAGGAAAAAGGGGAGGCAAAATCACGGGCACAATGACAATGGGGCAGCGAGGGGCACAGAAGGAAAAAGGGAGACAAAATCACGGGCACAACGACAATGGGGCAGCGAGGGGCACAGAAGGAAAAAGGGGAGACAAAATCACGGGCACAACGACAATGGGGCAGCGAGGGGCACAGAAGGAAAAAGGGGAGACAAAATCACGGGCACAATGACAATGGGGCAGCGAGGGGCACAGAAGGAAAAAGGGGAGACAAAATCACGGGCACAACGACAATGGGGCAGCGAGGGGCACAGAAGGAAAAAGGGGAGACAAAATCACGGGCACAACGACAGTGGGGCAGCGAGGGGCACAGAAGGAAAAAGGGGAGGCAAAATCACGGGCACAACGACAATGGGGCAGCGAGGGGCACAGAAGGAAAAAGGGGAGACAAAATCACGGGCACAACGACAGTGGGGCAGCGAGGGGCACAGAAGGAAAAAGGGGAGACAAAATCACAAGCGGAGGGCGATCTTACCTGCAGGAGCAGCGGGCAGACAACACAGGCGGAGCTGTGTGGTGGGGGAGCGACCTACCTGGCAAGGTCAAGGGTCGCTCTCCTCACCGCGCAGCGGCCGCCATTTATGGGGAGGTGGGAGGGAGGAGCAGCTGGGAGGCGGGAGGCAGGGGCAGCGAATGGGCAGTCAGGGGGCGGGGCCGCAGGGGATGCAGCGGCGGGAATGGCGAGAGGTAGCGGGGGCACAGAAAGGAAAAAGGGGAGACAAAATCACGGGCACAACGACAATGGGGCAGCGAGGGGCACAGAAGGAAAAAGGGGAGACAAAATCACGGGCACAATGACAATGGGGCAGCGAGGGGCACAGAAGGAAAAAGGGGAGGCAAAATCACGGGCACAACGACAATGGGGCAGCGAGGGGCACAGAAGGAAAAAGGGGAGACAAAATCACGGGTACAACGACAGTGGGGCAGCGAGGGCACAGAAGGAAAAAGGGGAGGCAAAATCACGGGCACAACGACAATGGGGCAGCGAGGGGCACAGAAGGAAAAAGGGGAGACAAAATCACGGGCACAACGACAGTGGGGCAGCGAGGGGCACAGAAGGAAAAAGGGGAGACAAAATCACAAGCGGAGGGCGATCTTACCTGCAGGAGCAGCGGGCAGACAACACAGGCGGAGCTGTGTGGTGGGGGAGCGACCTACCTGGCAAGGTCAAGGGCCTTTGTATATTACTAAGAACCATAACATACATTATTCTATAGTATTCCTATTGAGGCCTGTGTAATGTGGCGGATAAAGACACATACAGTGAAACATGAAGCAGTAATGTTCTTCTGCTGGCGCTTCTACATCCTGGCACATACATTTTACACAAATGATTCAATAACACGAACTTACTTTGTGTTGCTTTTTCTTTCATTTCACAAGTGAAAATTAAACTTTCCACTTACCAGGATCTGTTTCTCCCTCAGATTCCACACCTCCAGGTAATCCCTTCAAGGTTATAAAGTCCATAATGGGTTGAGCCTTTTCTTCCCATGGTTCAAGTATAGCTCTGGAGGTGGACTCCACCTGTAGCCAAAGATTCTTCTTAATGTTTGGCTGAACTTTCGCAAACTCGTCTTTTAAGGCCACTAAATATTTTCTTCCACTGATCTAGGAGTCAAGGAGACTGTATTTACCTTTTCTGATATGCCTTGCCAGAGCTTACCACACACCTTTTTCACCAGTTTTGCCACTGAATAGTCCATTAAGCATGGTTTAACTTTAACTTCAAGTTCGCTTTCTGAAAATGTAAGGTTTTTTACTCTTCCAGAGACCATGGCACTGGGATACAGTTTTCTCTGGTGGATGGAAAAAATAGAGGCTGGCTAAAAACAGCCTTTGTCTGCTAAGGGCTGCTGTTTGACTCATGCATGCGCTTCAATGGCAGGTTTGCTTCACATGCAGGCGAGAAAGGTCACTTGGTAAGGGATTCGGAGTTACGCGGATTGCGGAACGACATTTTATCAAATAGCTGGTGCGTCTGTAACTTCGGGTGGGGAAGTTAATACTTCCCATTACATGTTTTTTGAGGAAGCATTTATTCCTCAGTAATTCACTCAGAGATTTTGGCCACTGAAATAGCCAAAGTCACCCACATCTGGTAATTTAGACAAGGCCAGTAACTGCTGTTACCAGCGCCGTTGGGACTACTGTGCCATACAGAATGAGAGCCCTACTGAATGTCGTGTACAAGGTATTAGACATCGTGGAGCATATTTATCATACTTACATGCAGCGCAATGCAGCAGCCACCTTGCTGCGCTGGATGAAAGGGCAGGAATGTATTGTATCTAACATCATACAGCGAATTCCTGTCCTTTCCTTGCGCTGCCTAGCACCAATGCAGGCACCCCCTGCATTGTAAGCAGGACTGTTTTTGTGCAACAAGGGACACCTTCCTGCACCAAAACAATCCACCGAGGCATTTTCCTCTTTCTACGCATGCTACAGAATGAAGCACACGTAGAAAGAGGAAAAATCAAGACGTAATAAAGATATTTCTCCTTGTTACGCATCCCCTGGGCAGGCATAGCATTTCGACGCATTCCCAAGTATACCACTAATGGTAATTCTGGAAATGCGGCAAAATCCATGGGTGGATGCGTGGGAACAGCGATGCTCCACCCATGGAATGTCTGATAAATATGGCCCTTAGTGCGCTCATACATTTGTCAAAAGTAGGTAACAACCGGATATTAATGGTACTTATTACTTTGCATCTCTTCAGAAGTTAAGAAGAAACTACACTCATCTTCAACAAAAGAACGTATAGTGATAAAGCTTGAGGTAGCTGTTTAAAACACAGAAAGAGGTGCTAGTACACATATTTTTCAGATACAAATTTTTAATGTTTGCGTTCAGGAATTCCCGAATTTATTTTGATGAGTTGGTTATGCAGCGATATTGCTAAGATATATTCAATTACAGTTATGCTTAACACCCTTAATGACAAGTCTCTTCTTATAGAGATCCACTGGAGCTTGCAGACCTCCTTCACCAACAGAAGTGACAAGTCAGAGTGGTGGAGTCCTGTGTCCCTGTGTCTCTGTTTCTCTCTTATCCCAGTCCCTACTTCTTCCACTGGCCCTCATAGCCTTGTCTATCTGGTCACATTATTTATCTGGTCACTGGTGGGAGCAATGGGAGAAGGAAAACAGCATTCTTTCCATTGCATCCTGCACACAAGGTTAACACAACCAGACATTCACTTTGAGATCTGGCCTGCTGTTAAAATAACAATGAGCCCTTTTAATTTTCCTTAGGCAGACACTGATGCTATGCTGATGGGGTCAGCAAGTCCAAGGGTCTCCCTGCGCCCCTTTGCCATGGTAATGCGACGCGTTTTCTGCACTCCTGTAACCATCTTGCCTCATTGCAGGAGAGGATGGCATAGTCCAGTGCATTGGAATTAGTGAACCTTGCGGCTTACCACAACTTTGCAATTGAGTTGTCGGTTCTTAGAGTTCTCGCCCACCAGTCAGCACATTTGGCTTCTCCCCTAAGTTCTTATCTCTAAAGATATCCTTCTTCTCTGAAAATCTTATCGGTAGTTCAAAGCACCCTCCTCTTTTCTTTCTTCTGTCCATGCAAGTCTCACTCACTGCCCGAGGTACTCAACTCCAAGTCCTATGATTCGCAAGGATGCACCAATCAATTCTCACCGTGTATCGCAGATGTTGCCACTTAGATACGTGATCATGCATTCACAAGTTATAGTTGGTTAGATTCCAGATCAGATATGACATGATACATAGTTTTATATTCACAATCACACATCACATGAGATATAGTATCTTAGATTCACAATCACACACCATATGAGGTATAGTATCTTAGATTCACAATCACACATCACGAGATAGAGTATCTTAGATTCATAATCACGCATCGTATGAGGTATAGTATCTTAGATTCACAATCCTACATAACATTAAGGTATGGTATCTTAGATTCACAATCACACATCACCTAAGGTATTGTATCTTAGATTCACAATCAGACATCACATGAGGTATTGTATCTTAGATTCACAATCAGACATCACATGAGGTATAGTATCTTAGATTCACAATCACACATAACAGGAGGTTTAGTATCTTAGATTCACAATCACACATCACATCAAGTGTAGGTTCTTAGATTCACAATCACACATCACATGAAGTGTAGGTTCTTAGATTCACAATCATGCATGCTGAATTGAAGTTGATTACATTAGTTTTTGTGTGTTCTGTAAATAGTAGATTATGTTTCCTAATTCATGCAAGATTTAAAGTTACACATTGGTGGTCGTGACAGGAAAAGTTATCTCTCTCTAAATATAGGACTGTTGGTGAAAATCAGATCATATGCTAATCGAAGTCAGAAACGGTTGATTAAAAAAAAAATAATAATAATAAAAGAGAGAGCCTTTGAATCACAGGTTCATCCAGCCAGAGTGACTCCCAGCAAACTGAATTTGAGCATGCTGGACAATCAGAGACAAGGCATCATTTTATAGTGTAACATGAACGGGTATGTAATATAGTAGGGAACACTGGATGGGTTAAAAAGAAAGGCACCGCACACGTGTCCAAAGACAGAGGTCATGAGAAAGGAAAGAAGACGACCTTCATATTGCGACAAGAATGTAAACATTTGTGGTTGAGCGTGCCAAGATTTGAAAAAGAGTCTCAAAACTAAAGGTGAGCGGATCCAGCATAATCTGCTTTTGCACAGTTATGTGAATTTGGGGAAAATTATGTGAAATTACACACAATTATACAAAACACATATCTATCATTCAGCGCTATATCAGCACAACTGCCGCAAGCAATAACCACCCGCATTCTAGTTGTCCACATTGTGTGTGTGTGCCCAGGCTATAATTTTGAAGTGAGCTGCCCTGTAATTCAGTGATATGGCATAATGACGTCATTTTGGTAATTTCGTGTTACAATACTAACGTGAAATTCCCAAAATTACACGAATTAGGCCAGCTTAATTTAATTTTTGGCCTACTCAGAATATCAGAAATGGGCACTTCCGTCGGGTATTTGTTAACATGAGCTGCAAAACATGGCTGAAGCAGATTACAGTTATTCTAAAGAAAACATTTTTCTTCTATCTGTTAAATTGATCATGGGAACTAGTCTTTTTTTAGACTCTTAATGCTGAAAGTTCTTCTCGGTTCTATTCTGCCATTAGCTTGTAGGACCACTGTGCTATTTTGCATATTAATGCTATTTCTTATGCTTTAATCTAGTTGCCCCTGGCAACCAGTGCCATCTCCAGATGTAAGATGGAGCCTAGTCTAGTCTACTGTTTAGGTCGAGCCTAGCGGCAGCACGCATGCTCTGCGAGGCATGCTGAATTAGGGTATGCAATAGAAGCCCCACCCACTCTCCGCCCATATTTTTAATTGGATTGTGCCATTGTCCTTCATGAACGCTGGCTTCCGATTCATTATGAGGCTTGTTAGTCCCGCCTTTGTACCGCCTTGTCTCCTTTAGTTACCGCCCATAAGGACTGGACCTTTTACAGGTGTTGTTATATGCTCTGCTGTATAAGTTGGTGAGCACTATTTTCCTTAATGCTTTTCCCCTATTCCACACACTACATAGCAGCACGCCTACTACTGTATTTATTTAAATTACTACGCAGTCCGCTTTAACTATAGTGGCCGCACTTATTCACTTATTTAATTTACGGCGTGGTCCGCTTTCATATTAGCGGCCGCGCATATTTATTTTATTAATTAATAGTGTGGCCCACTTTCACTTCAGCGGCCGCACGCAACGTTTCTTAATTAATGTATTTTTACTTTGTGTGAAAGCGCACCATATGCGCTTTCACTTTAATTTTGTCCCTGCCCCTTTGTTTAGACGCTGCTCACTGTAACCTGAATACCGTGAGCAGCATCTAAATAAATGGGCGTGGCCAACATTAAAGTGCTCTCGCATTTGCAAGAGTTTGAGCTATTGGCATTAAAAATAACAATGCCTTTTATATATGTGTTTGGTTTAAAACACATAAATAAAAGGCATTGTCATTTACAATGCCAATCGCTTAAACGCAAAAGCGAGACTCATTGCATTGAAAATGTTTGTTATCTTAGAGTATGACTGTAAAACTGGTCACTTTTTAAAATACTTTTTTTCTATAGTGCCTGACGCCTCGATCTAACAGTTCCACTAAAATGAAAGGAAGCCGAATGTGTTAGAACTACACATTCTAACAGTTCCTTAGAAGTCCAAGTCTCGGACTGAAGATGCATAAATTGCCCCGTTTTTCGTCTCCCTTTCTAACTCGCGCGTTAATTGCTTATGCTCCGTTATAAAGAAGGAGCTGAGACTTAGCAGCGCATTAATATTCCAGGGCTCGTTTTTGGTGCAGTGCACTGAGATTTACATTCACAGGGAGAGCAGAAATGCTTCTAGCTTGAATAAATCGTTATAGCGTAAACTACCTCAGCATGCCTCCAAGGCATTAAACTACATTCTTGTCAAGAAAGCTGCCCGGGCTATGAATGACGAAGGGGCGGAAGCCGAGCAGTGAGCTTTATTGGCTTCTGCTGCTGTGCCGACTATCATGCGGGGACAGGTAGGTGGACATTCAATTATTTATTCTTTCTTGTCCTGGCAGTGCCCACATGCACGTCTGTCCCTTTTCCCTCATGGCTGCCGAATGCCCTCCCCACTCCCTGACCGGAAGTGGTGTCCGGTTCCTGTCCCCTCCCCATCATTCGGGTCCAGGGTCCTAGTGCCCTCTGACCCAGCGATACAAAAGGGGATGATGGACGGAGCGCTTGAGCAAATCAAACACTCACCCCCAGTCAACTGATCTGGGTTTAATCCATCATCATTCTTTATCTCACTCCACCACCCCAGTTCAGACATGGCCATATGCAAATCAGTCTGACCCTGTGCCTCATGGGAACAGTCCAGCCCGAACTGCCAAGCCATGTCTTCCCTGGACCGGAAACAAGCATCCTGGGACCGGTTTCGGGCTATTCAGCCGTCATCAGCGAGGCTAGCTTGAATCCAGTGGCAAAGTGAGCAAGGGACCCACGTCTGGGCATACCCTGCCAACTTAGGGCGAACAAAGCGATACAAAGGGGATGATGGACGGAGCGCTTGAGCAAATCAAACACTCACCCCCAGTCAACTGATCTGGGTTTAATCCATCATCATTCTTTAGCTCACTCCACCACCCCAGTTCAGACATGGCCATATGCAAATCAGTCTGACCCTGTGCCTCATGGGAACAGTCCAGCCCGAACTGCCAAGCCATGTCTTCCCTGGACCGGAAACAAGCATCCTGGGACCGGTTTCGGGCTATTCAGCCGTCATCAGCCAGGCTAGCTTGAATCCAGTGGCAAAGTGAGCAAGGGACCCACGTCTGGGCATACCCTGCCAACTTAGGGCGAACAAAGCGATACAAAAGGGGATGATGGACGGAGCGCTTGAGCAAATCAAACACTCACCCCCAGTCAACTGATCTGGGTTTAATCCATCATCATTCTTTAGCTCACTCCACCACCCCAGTTCAGACATGGCCATATGCAAATCAGTCTGACCCTGTGCCTCATGGGAACAGTCCAGCCCGAACTGCCAAGCCATGTCTTCCCTGGACCGGAAACAAGCATCCTGGGACCGGTTTCGGGCTATTCAGCCGTCATCAGCCAGGCTAGCTTGAATCCAGTTGCAAAGTGAGCAAGGGACCCACGTCTGGGCATACCCTGCCAACTTAGGGCGAACAAAGCGATACAAAAGGGGATGATGGACGGAGCGCTTGAGCAAATCAAACACTCACCCCCAGTCAACTGATCTGGGTTTAATCCATCATCATTCTTTAGCTCACTCCACCACCCCAGTTCAGACATGGCCATATGCAAATCAGTCTGACCCTGTGCCTCATGGGAACAGTCCAGCCCGAACTGCCAAGCCATGTCTTCCCTGGACCGGAAACAAGCATCCTGGGACCGGTTTCGGGCTATTCAGCCGTCATCAGCCAGGCTAGCTTGAATCCAGTGGCAAAGTGAGCAAGGGACCCACGTCTGGGCATACCCTGCCAACTTAGGGCGAACAAAGCGATACAAAAGGGGATGATGGGCGGAGCGCTTGAGCAAATCAAACACTCACCCCGAGTCAACTGATCTGGGTTTAATCCATCATCATTCTTTAGCTCACTCCACCACCCCAGTTCAGACATGGCCATATGCAAATCAGTCTGACCCTGTGCCTCATGGGAACAGTCCAGCCCGAACTGCCAAGCCATGTCTTCCCTGGACCGGAAACAAGCCTCCTGGGACCGGTTTCGGGCTATTCAGCCGTCATCAGCCAGGCTAGCTTGAATCCAGTGGCAAAGTGAGCAAGGGACCCAGATCACTACATCTCCCCCTTTGTGGAAAGAAAATAGCTGACAAGCGATAGCGAGCGAGAGAGAGAAAAGGGAAAAGAGAGAGAGAGAGAGATGATGATGATCCCCATCGTTACATTTCCTCAATCAGTCTTTGTGGCCTTCTGCTCACTCTTTTTGGACATTCTCCTTCCGTTCCCTCCTGTGATCCCTCTTCTTGTCTCTCATCGTTGTGTGCCTCTCTTCTATTGCTGTCCATACCTTCCTCTCTTCCTGCTGTGTCTCCTCCGTCTTCATCCAATGTCATTAATCTCTTGAAGTGAGAGCTGTTTCTGGTAATCCGGCAGGGGCCTGATGCCGCTGTTATCATAGGCCCCTTGACGTTTATAATTGTCAGTGGTTCATCTGAGAATGGACTGTCTGATTTTCTTGATTGCCGCTGGCGCACCACCACTGAGTCCCCTTGCTTCAGCTGCGAGGCAGTGGCCTGTCTCTTGGTGTCCGCATAGACCTTCATCTTATTTTTCGCCTCTTGGTCTCTTACTGCAATGCTGTCACGCCCTGGTGGCGCCTTCGCTTCTAGTTGAGGCAGTCTTGTCCTGCTTGTCCTTCCTAGTACTAGTTCTGCTGGACATCGGCCCGTGGAGCTGTGGGGGGTGTTTCGATAGTCCCTTAGCACTTCACAGAGTGCTTGTCCTATCGATATTTGCGCTAGCTTTGCTCTTTGGACTGCTTTCTTTATGTTCCCCATGAACCTCTCCACCATGCCGTTTGCTTGCGGCCACAGAGGCGTTATTTTCCTGTGGTTAATGCCTAGGTAGTCCATGAACTTGTGAAACTCCTCTCCTGAGAAAGGAGGACTGTTGTCTGTCTTTACTGTTTGTGGGGAACCCCAGGCTGCAAAAATGTCATCTAGTATTGGCAACATCGTGTTTGCTGATGTCGACGAGACATGTCGCACTATGGGAAATCTGGAGTACTCATCAATGATTACTAACAAGTAATTTCCCGTGTCTAGTGGCCCATAGAAGTCTGCTGCCAACGTTGTCCACACTGCCCTTGGAAGCTCCGACATCTGTAATTGTTCCGGCTTTGCTGGTCGCCCTGTTACTTGGCACAGGTGACAGTTTATGATTGTTGTTTCCACTAGTCGATCTAGGCTTGGGAACCATACTTTCTCCCGTATCATTTTCTTTGTTGCTACCATTCCTCTGTGGGACTCATGTGCCAAATTTACGGTCTGCCGACGTAGTGCATTTGGCATGACTATCCTCGTTCCTCTTAGTAGGATTCTGTTTTCTGTCTCCGAGAGTTCCTCGTGTATATTTTTGCATGCCAGCATTTCTTCCATGTTGACTCCTTCTTCCATGGTGCTGTTGCTGTTAATGTGTCTCCATCTTTGATGTCTTGTCATTTTCACTGCTTGCATTGTGGCATCCTTCGCTGTCTCTCGTTCTAGCTCTGTGATTGTTATGGGTGCAGGAGTGTTCTGCCTCAGCACAAAATTGAGGTATTCCTCTGCCATTGATGTGTTCTCTGGAGCCTGTGGTAAGGGATGTCGCGACATGTAGTCAGCTGGGTTGTGTTCTTTTCCCAGCTTGTGCATGATCTTGAAATCATAGTCCATCAGCCTAATTCCCCATCGTTCAATGCGTGGCGGTATCTTTGCATTCGGATTTCCATATATTGTCACTAGTGCCTGATGGTCTGTTACGATGGTGAATGGTTTCCCGTAGATGAACATGTGGTAGTGTTCACACGCCCATACCACTGCGAGGCTTTCCTTCTCCGGCTGGGAGTATGCCCGTTAAACGTCAGATAAACTTTTGCTTGCATATGCGACAATTTTTCTTGGTCAATCTCTCCCAGGAATGTGTTGCGCTAGAATTGCTCCCAACCCTACCGGGCTGGCGTCTACGGTCAGCTCAGTGCATAGTGATTGGTCGAAATAGGCCAAATGATCCACGGCCATTACGGTGTGTCTTTTGGCCTCAAACGCCTTATTGCATTCCTGTGTCCAGATGAATTTCTGACCCTGCTTTGTCAGATCTCGTAGAGGAGTGCTCACTGTGGCAAAGTATTTTATGTAGTGAGCACAGTAGCTTGCTAGGCCAAGAAATGACCTCACTTCCGCAACTTCTGTTGGAGGCTTTGCTTTTTCCAATGTCTCCACTTTGCTGCGGTCTGGCCTCATGCCTTTTTTTGAGAAAATGTGACCAAAAAATACTAGCTCATTTCTCCCCAGTTCGCACTTGTCTTCATTTAACGTTAGGCCTGCTTGTTCCAACTGATTGCAGACTTCACGTAGGACCTTGTTATGTTCTTCATCTGAACGGCCGAACACCAGGATGTCATCACTGTAGTTCAAACTGTTTTTTACCGGCCTTATCACTTGTCTTATAATCTCTTGAAATATCTCTGCTGCTGACGATATTCCGAAACTCAGTCGTTTGTAGCGAAAAAGACCCATGTGAGTGGAAAAGGTAGTGATGTACCGTGCTTGCGGGTCAAGCTCTAGCTGATGGTATCCTTTGCACAGGTCTAGTTTTGAAAATCGACATGCGCCAGTGAGGCAACTGATCATGTCAATGAGATGAGGTCCGGGATGCCTTTCCCTCTCAATTGCCGTGTTTGGTGCTCTCATGTCCACGCATATGCGAATCTTTGAGGTGTTCTTCTTTGGCACCGCTACTATTGGAGACACCCAGGGAGTCGGCCCGTTGGCTGGCTCTATGATATCCTGTGCCAGCAGGCTTTGTATTTCTTCCTCTACCTGTGGTTGCAAATGTATGGGCACTCTTCGGTGATGTTGAGCCACAGGTTTTATCGCTTCATTGATATGCAGCGTTATTTGTTTACCTTTCAGTTTGCCCAGCCCTTGTAGTATGGCTGGATGCTCTCTCAGAATGTTCTGTCTGTCCGACATGTTATAGGTCATTGCTAGGAGCCCCATCACCTGCGCGGTGACGTTGCTGAGCAGACATGGTGCGGGAATGTCCCCTCGTAGTACGTGTATTTCTTCTCTGCTTGACCTTCCTTTGTAAGTTAATGTCTCTGTGAACTTTTCCATGCTCACTACTGGTTTTCTGGAGCCCCAGGTGAATACATCGACAGTTGATGGTGATAGTGGCGGTTTCACTCTCATCTTCTCATATTCTGACATGCACATGATGTTGCATGTAGCTCCACTATCTAACACGAAGCTTGTGCTATGTCTTCCTACTTCAATGTTCACTGTCGCTGTTTTCTTTATCTGAAGCTTCTCTATAAGATGAATGTGTTCTGGCGTGCATTCTCCTGCTGGTTCATCTGACATCAGATACAGTCGTTCTGCAGCCTCTGGCGTGGCTGCTCCATCCGATTCAGCTGAGGGACTTCGATTCTCTGTTTCCATGTGTCTTGCGTATCTGCTCGTCACTGTTCGTGATCTTGCCGGCCTTCCTCGCTCATTCTTAAATTGTCTACTCATGCAGGCGCTTGCGAAGTGGTTCTCTCTGTTGCATTTTCTGCATCTGTGGCCCATTGCCGGGCATGCGCCGGTATGGGGAAATTCAAGTCTGCATCGATAGCACGTTCTTTCTTGCTTCTTTCTTGTTGGTGGTGTATTGTCTCTCTTCTTGACATTTCCAGTTGCGCAGTTTGCTTGTTCCACTCTTCTTGCCATTCCCAGTTCCATCTGTCTTGCGTGTGTTGTTGCTCTGGCCTCCGCTCGGGCCATGGTCAGTATCTTCTCGAGCGAGGATGGGTCCTTTAGAATTCTTGCGCGGAATTCCACTGACTGACAGCCATCAATGATGCGCAGTCGTATCGCTTGTTCATTGTCAAACTTGTCGAACTCGCAATATGTTACTAATTTTCGCAGTCTTGTTGCGAAATTATCGAGTGACTCCTCTGCTAGTTGACACGTGGTGTTGAACGTGTATCTCTCGAAATCTACATTTCGTTGCGGGTCGAATTTGTCGGTAAGACAGTTTTTGATTCCCTTGTATGTTGCCGTTTGATCTTGGGGAAAAGTAATTAGCAGGTCCTCAACCTCATCACCTACAAAGTTTAGGAACAAGTCCTTGTTCTGGTCATCCGTGTACGCCTTGCAGTTGGCCCGCATGTATCGTTCGAATTGCCTTATCCACCGTTCCCACCGAATGCCTATTTGTGGTTCTGATAGGCTGAATGGGAGTGGTCTGCGGAAGATTGCATTTGCGCTATTCTTGTCGCTTGCGTCTTCCGTCATTTTGTTGTAGTGCCCTTCTTTCTTTTGTTTGCAGCGTCTTCCTTTGCTGTCTTTTAGTTCTTTCTTTCACCTTAAATTTGTTATAATTTCCTTTGTCTTCTTTTGCTTCCTTTGTTTGCCTTTATTTGTTGTGATTTCCTTTTATTTTCACTCTTTCCTTCTTTTCCTATTCGTTTTT
Source organism: Calotriton arnoldi (assembly GCA_963921515.1). NCBI lineage: Eukaryota > Metazoa > Chordata > Amphibia > Caudata > Salamandridae > Calotriton > Calotriton arnoldi. The sequence goes on from CAWUFW010000655.1 coordinate 1,978,480, forward strand.
GTCTGTGCCTGACTTCAAAATGGCTGCCTGGCCTTCTCTAGCCTCCTATTGGTCCTCCCGCCTGACTTCAAGATGGCCGCCGAGATTTCTATGGGTGAGATTTGCTGTCTGTTCTATGGCCTGACTTCAAGATGGCCACCGGGTCTCTTACAGCCTTTCATTGGCTCTCCCGCCTGACTTCAAGATGGCCGCCGAGCTCTCGCGAGATTTCGGCTTGAAATCTACACGCGGGAGGCTCAGGGCTCTCTTTGCAGTCGGGTTTTCACGGTCGGGTGCCCTTTTCCTTTCTCCTCACCTCACTTTGATGATGCGGCCGGGGTGGGCTCCCGATGTCGCTGCAGGCTCTTGTGCACGGACCAGGGTGGGCTCCTGGCTCCGTTTTCCTCGCGATCGGGGTGGACTCCCAACTTTGCGTTTTCTTTCTTTGGGGGCCAACGGACCAGGGTAGGCTCCTGGCTCCATTTCTCGTGACCGGGGTGGACTCCCGACATCGCGTTTTCGCTTCTTGGTGGTCAGCGGACCAGGGTGGTCTCCTGGCTCCGTTTGGAATGTTGTAGGGGCACGCGCTTCTGGTGGTGACTTCAGACAGATCCCACCTGTCGTTGCCAGTTGTCGTGTCCTCACCAATGATCACGCGGGGACAGGTAGGTGGACATTCAATTCTTTATTCTTTCTTGTCCTGGCAGTGCCCACATGCACGTCTGTCCCTTTTCCCTCGTGGCTGCCGAATGCTCTCCCCACTCCCTGACCAGAAGTGGTGTCCGGTTCCTGTCCCCTCCCCATCATTCGGGTCCAGGGTCCTAGTGCCCTCTGACCCAGGTCACTACACCGACCACTAACTGAACATTGTGCTACGAGAGAAGCTCGGCATATAGCTGCAGGGCAGCTATATGCAGTACTTGCTGACACCTCCCTCCCCAGATTCACCAAGATGGCCCCATGCTTGCTTTACGTAAATACCTCACAAAGAGGACCCGCACCTCACTCACCCCTTCTCTCTCTTATCTTCACTCTCTGAACTTCCTTTCCGTTGCACTGGCAAATGTAAGTTTCACACATCTCTCGTCTATTTCCCTGTCTCTCTCCACCGTTGTCCCCTTCTCAGTACTCCCATTACATCCCCTTTGTCACATGTTTCCTGTCCTCTGTAATTCTCCTTTTGCCCATTTTCCTTCTCCGTTCTTTCGCAAATGTTGTTCACTCTCTTCTTTCTGCTCCATTCATCCTCCAGTTTAAACAAAGAGAGGGAAATCAAGGGCGTTATTTTCTTAGGTCCAGCATACATGCCCAACATAATATCTCTACAATTAAAGTATGCAGTTCCTAATATTAACAGCAGGTGGTTATAATCAATCAAAGGCTCCACACAATGGTATAGAGCGAGATTTAGGAGGAGAATCTCCTCCTGTTGGAAAAAGACCCTCACACACCCAGCCAGCTAGGTGTCTTGCTTCATCATCGGGTCTGCTCCTTATCGGGTTGGCGCTGCAATACCCGATCGGCGCCCGAGATGGGGCCTTCTTGGCGGAGATCTTTATTCCTTATGCCATAGGGTGTAGTGCGTGTGAGGGCCCTAAAAGTAGTGTAGGTGCTAATGATAGGTGAATAAATGTAGTCTAAAATAGGAAATGGTGGTCCACTCAAAATAATTTTAATGAAACGTGGCCATCACCCTAATTAAAAATGAAAATGCGTATCTTACTCTAAAATTGTGAGATTATACGCTTATAATATAGGTCAACATGTTTCTTGCCTTTATTCTTAATAGATGGCAATTCCTCAGGACCAAAAAATAGGATCTACCTACACTTTTCGGTGGTGGTCTAAAACTACAAAAAGTGAAGTAATAACCACTCGTACAGCACCCTCAAAAGTGATACCTGTAGATCTAAAAACCAACCCAAATTGGGTCAAGGATGCACGGCATCAAAACTGGCTGGCGAGGACACTAAAGTGTAGTGTCTCTTCCATGTGAGTCCGATCGGAGATGCTCCTACCCCTTGCTCATCCTCCACTCATACTTTTTCTTTTATATTCTTTTGCCCTTTCTACCTCTTGTCTACTACTAATTTTCTGACTTCTCCCCTCATTCCACTTTATCACATTTTCTGCTCTCCATTCAACTCTCGCTCCACTGTCTCCTTTTGTTCTTTATTTATTCTGTGCTTATTCTTGCCTCTCTTCATCCACCATTCCTCAATTCCACTCCATTAATTGCCCTCCCTTTTTCCTCACTTCTCTTCTCTCTTCTCTCCTATTATGTTTTACCATTCTCCTCATAACCTTGGCCTATTCAGCTCCGTTTCCCTTTCTTATTTTACCATTCTCTTTCTCTCTCTCCTAATCTTCCTCTGTTCTCCTCTTCTTTTCCCAGTAGCGGTTCCCCTTCCTTTTCCCACCACCCACTCTCCTTGCCACCCACCCCGTTCCTCGCTGCACCTTGTTCACAATAGCTGAGGTTGATCTGAGTGCATTGTGGTTGCAAACAAGAAACTGACAAGGCTTTTAAGTCCTGAGCCTCGCTCGCCCCTGTCAGGAGCCCTCGGACCCCTTCATTGGCAGCCTCGATCTGAGTTCAGAGCACAAGAACACTGCGGTGACAAATATTGCTGCTCAACAGGAGCTAACGATTACATGCTTAATATCCACATTCTGCTGTGGTTCAACTGATGCCCCATGTGGACCTTTTCTTTTAGCTGGATTTCACATGTGCATTTATGAAAATCGCTTATTATCCGTATTACAGGTCATTCCTTTTCATTCTCACTCAGATGTAACACTGGTGCCCTCTGCCAGTCTTCTTAGTTGTAAGTTAAGAATTAGTCCTATGCATTTCCACTCTGGAACAGTATTACCAGACAATAATGTAGTAGGGCTTTTGGATTATGTCATATGAACACAGGCAACATTTGATCGTAAACACGTAGCTGGGATTTGTTCGGTGGCACATGGCATGGACAACCACTGAATGTGTAAGCATTCATGAGGACACATCAGCTCGGATCCACACGCTGTTACGCCTACAGATGTGTGCACCCCTGCAACCAGCGCCTCCTAAAGGTCCAAGCAGTGTCGGCTGGTTTTCATAGTCGAAGAAGATGGCAGTCATGGGCTAACCGCCTCCCTTGAGATGACATAAAAATAGGAGGAAAAGATGGAAGAAGTAACTATAATGTCTGGTCTTGTCCAAAAAGAGACTACACTGCTAAGAGAAAAGCATAAAGAATAAATGGCCTACCTGCCTTTTCTGGACACTGGGGTCAAACAGTTACGTAGACTCAAAATACTCTTCATATGTACCTATATGCCACAACTACTCTCCATCCTCTGGTATTGTATTGGCAAATTGTACACCTCACCTTTTTGGACATACATAATTCGGTTAGAATCCTCATCCAATGTTGGATGAAGGAATCTTCATGACTGGATTGGGATCGCAGTAAAGCGGCTGAAATTATGTTGCAATATGGACAAAATATTTTGGTTGGGTTGACTAAATTATGCGGCAAGAAAAGACAAATTATGCAGCTTAATGTAGCATCATCTCTGGCAGCTTTATTTGACTATTTTACCATTCAAGCACATTAATACTGTCTCAGTTATCATTTCACTTCATTCGTACCGCTGTAATGCCTGAATACAGCAATTGTCAACTGAAAGATGAAGAGTTAACATTTGGAGGGGTTCTGCCACAGTGTGTCACCACATGTGGTGTTTTTGTATTAACTTGTTCAATACAGCTTGAAACAAAATGTTTTTTGTTCCAGTCAGAAATCATGACGCAAACTGTAGATTATGTAGCTGCAATAAATTGTTTAGGTCATTGACATTTAGTGTACCATCACACCGATATACAAACAAGTAATGCTTCATCAATAAGTCTGGCGTTGCCAGCTTTCCCATCATTCTTTGTGTTTAGCTGAAGACTGTATGGCACATGGATTGCCTGTGTTTTTTGGTGAAGATACTGTTTGGCTCTGGGATTGCTTGATGTATCATATCAGTATCCTGAATCATCAAAGAATGCTTTGTTTTCACTTTGATGCCAAAAAACGTGCTATGACTATATCTTTCCTCTAAGACTCTTCAGGGGTAGCATCTACATAAGAGCAGACAACACAGCACACCATACAGCTGAGGTGATTCTCCAAGACTGTGCTGGGAGTGTTTGGACCCACTAACAGTTTCGGGAATTGGTTATTTGCAGCCTGTTTTCCAAAATGTGTAAATGGATTTTGAGCAATTCACTGACATGGTGAAGCTTTTCACATGTTGAACAAGATGGCACATTTTTCCAGATGGCTGTATCCTTTGGAAAATATCTTTGAAGTTCATTTATGATAATTTTACACCATGTAGAAAACCTCATTCTTGTGATTCAGAATCCCCTCATTTATATTACCATCCAGCAACCTACTCATACACTCGCTTATTCATTAATTATTCGCACATTTGATGACTAATTTCCTTCCTTCCATCCATGTACTTACTCATCCGTCTAAGCTTTTATCCATTCTCCCATTAACAAAGCCATGCACACAAACATAACTTGCCAATCAATGAAGGAGCACTTTTACTTACAAAATAGCCTGACCGATTGGCTTTGCCAATACTTGTTAGGTCGAGCCTGAGCCAGCGCGCAAGCGCTGCTCTGCGAAGATCTGTGGTAGTTCAGTACGGATAGAAGCTTTGCCCACTCCCCCGCCCTTATTTTTGATTGGCTTTTGTCTTTGTCCTTCGTAAATGCTGGCGTCTGATTCATTATGAGGCATATTAGTCCCTCCTTTGTAAGGCCATGTCGTCATTTGTATCCTCCCATGGCTACTGGCCCCTTTACTTGGTTGTTACACAGTGCATGCACCAATTTCTGTAATGAGTTTCTACTACTGCACGCACGACGACATGCCCAGCCGGGACAATGACGTTCCATGGCCTACATACAGCCCCCCTGGTGGCCGATGGCGCTGCTGCACTGACAGGCAGAGATAAACCTGCCACCCCCGTCCTCAGGCACTCTCAGGGCCTGCACTGGTTGCTTTGCGAGAGAAGGGCGCAGGAAACCTCACAATAACAGCAGGCAGATTGTTCCTATTTCGCTAGCGACCAGAGCCTATTGGCATCTCTAGGCACCTGCATTAAGTGCTCAAAAACACCTTATCCCTAGTAGAGCAGTATGCAGTAAAAGGAGCATGAAGGGTTCCTTTCTGCAGTTTTGCGGTAACACGAAAGATTGTTTTTCTAAAAGTGTAAATCTATTCAAACTGCAAGCACAGTCTCTACAGACTTCAGTACAAAGGCAACACATGAACTGCAGGAGAATCCCAGTAAGTCCAAGAGCTGTTCCATTAATGTAACAATATACTTTTTCTGTTTCTTAACCTTGAAAAAATGCCCCACCCTCCATATTGAGTGCGGGAAGCTGACAGCACATCTGTGTTACATGTCATCTGTACAAAAGCCACCTGACCGGTTGTTTTCAAAAGTCTGTTTTATTAACAACATAAAGCACAGTCCGCCCTGCACTTGGAGGTGAAGCCAGGGCCCTACTACAGCTGGAGTGTTTTTTATTAGGCCAAAGATAGCATGACATTACGCAATGCCACACTGCACACTCAAATCACGGAGAGGGCAGGAACTAGCCCCCCCTCCCACTCTTCCTCCTGAGCCGCAACAGTGTAACCACAGAGCGAATGTGTTGGAGCGCTTTGTTAGTGTTTATAGCTCAGATCATATGTAACTCTCACTTCACACTTTGTGTCTGTGTAATTTACAACACTTACACATCTTCTTCACTGCACTATTTATCACTACTTTGAAGATGTCGCAGGCCGGTCTCTTCCTCTGATATTTACAATCTAACAAGCGGTCGAAAAGGCCCTTTATTGCAATGCAATAGGTCTCACATTTGCGAGAGTTTAAGCTATTAGTATTGTAAATGCAATGCCTTTTATTTATGTTTTAAAACCCAAGACATAAATAAAAGGCATTGTTATTTACAATGCCAATAGCTCAAACTCGCGTGAATGCGAGACCTATTGCATTGTAAATGCTTGTTTTGTATAGCGCATGGCTACCCGAACACCTCCCAGTGCTGGTACAGACACCGTAAGATAGTGAGACGGGGGTTCAGTCAGTGCAGTATGTGGTGGAGTGACTATCCCAGCCACTCCTCTTGCCCTTTCATCTCCACTGAATCCTGCTCATCAATTGCTAAGGAATACCCTGGTATAGGGCATTGCAATAATCAAACCAGGACCCACTTATTGTGCCTCATGGTGCGCCTCGTTTTCTCCCATCTTAGCCCAATAGTCTATATTGGTCCACAGTAACACTCTTATCGTGTAAGGAATGAAAGTGTCTCAAATGCAAAGAAATAAACAGCAAGATGCTCTTTTTCACTAGAAATGTAACATCTAAATAAAGTGCACAGGTGCACCATCAAAAACTGTGCACTCCAACAAGTGAGTCAAAAGCAACATCAAAACAAACGTACATTACACAGGCGTAACTTGCACAATTTTGGTAATTTGTGTTATTTTTGTTATGTGGAATTATGCCAAAAGCAATGCCAGCACAAATTTAAATTACACGGGTGTCCTTTGTGTAATTTTGGGATTTTCACATGATGTTTGTTATGTGAAATTATTCCTTTATGCCATGGCGTGTATTTATGATGCTGTTCGTGGCAAAATTATACCGCAGGAAGAACACAAACAACCGGAACGTGAGCAGCTGTTGTTCACAGCAAATGTTTTCTGTGCTGTTTTTTAGTGTGAAATCTGCCCTCGCATCAAAAAATGACACAGAGACTCATTTTGCACTAAAATATAGCGCAAAATGGTGGATTTGCAATTAGATGTTATTTTGGGTAATTTTCCTGAAATTTAGCAGAATTACATGAAAGCAAATTACACAAATTTGTTCCACAACAACAGTCTTGCACCATTGTGACAGATGGCACATAAATCAGGGACAGGAGAAACCATTGATCTGATGGAACCTACCAACTTCCGGTAACATCAACATCAGCATCAGGACATCCTAACAGACAACTTGGTCACACGAACATAGAAGGCCACAGCTCTTCAGCATGAGACCAGCATAGGACCCAGCCAACAAGGAAGATGTAACGTGATGGCAATCTCCCCATCAGACCATCCAGTGGTATCTATGTGCCTCCTCCCCCAACAATCCGAATAGGTAAGTATAATTAAAAGAATCATGCCAATGGGTTACACCAGAAGTTCATGCCGCCATGCTATCCTTCCCCCTCACTGAGTGGACCACACTGCAGTGTACACCGCCAGCTGGAGGTTTTAGATCAAGCACCTGGAGCTAAGCACAATCCACCCATGCACAACACCGCACGTAACAGGACCGCACACCACATCAGTGGCGGGGTTTGCAGGCGCAGGGGGGGTGCGGGAGGGGGAGCGCAGAGGACGCGAGGGGGGACTATAACAATATTTTTTTTTTAAAAGTTAAACTTCCCTGCTGACGGCCGCATTGCACCTTAGTGCTGGGACTTCCTTGCCCCAGCAGACAATGTGACTAGGTCACAGACTCTGCAGCATGGGGATTGGCCTGAGTGGGCTGGAAGGACACTCCGCTCAGGCCAGGGAGTCTGTGGGGGTTTCTCCTGCCCGCTGTTCAGTACAGCTGGGTTGGAGAAACCAAAGTGCACATGTGCGTTTTGGTCAGTCTGAGACAGCCGGCCAAACACACATGAGCACTTAGGGAGTGCACATAGCACTCCTCCTTCCACCTCCCATGTCCCGGCCCCGCCCCTCCCTGCACACGCGGGCTGAGCCAGCGGCTTACAAATAAAACAATAATGAAGTGTCGTTTTATTTTTTTGCTGCTGGCTCTGAGCCAGTGGGGTGACGCTCCTCCGCCATTGGGGAGGAGCCGCCCCTGCACCTCATACCAAATGTGAAAATAAATCCAAAGGTACCAGTGCTGTGGAAAAGTAAGAGAAGCATAGGGGAAAACCCTCTCAGCAGTGCTGACACTGTAGGATTTTGTAGGGGTCATGGTGCTAAGACATCACAGGGGAGAGGGATGGGGGCATGGGCTGTGCATTAAGTAATAATGATTATGGAGGTAGGAGGCGGAAGTGGCTGGCACAAGGATGGGCACCAAGCCACCCACAGCCCCTTGTGGCATGAGAACAGGATCCCACGGCTACAAAGGTCCACTTCGAGTCTCAATTATTTAGACTGTTTGTAGTTACAACTTAGTAAAGCGAGCAAAGTTTCAAAATAAAGTAGTCATTTTTCAAATTTTATAAGCCCTCAAAGTGAAGACAATCCCTGGCCAGTGTATCATGTTCCTTGTGAATCAGGCACTCAGCGGTCTGGCGGGAAACAAGTGGTTTCCGGTGCCGATTCCTCATGGAAAGTAAGATCAGGAGAAAACAACTTTCTGTTGCCCACTGGTCTTCTGGTGAATGCCCCAATGCTGATCGGAAGCACTGGAAAAATGTCCGAGATTCCGACACGGAGAAGTGGATGGCAAGAAGACTCTGTAACTTTTAATGAACTTCGATGAAATCTTCATCTTTGAGCGAATGCTGGGAGCACATGATCGGAGGTTAGTGAAGTTTTTGTGACTTCAGGGAGCCATGGCTAAATCTGTCCCTGAACAAATGCCAGTTCTACCATTCCAGTGCCAAACATGCTGGCGACATTACTGCAGAACATGGAATCAAAGTGGACCACGCGAAGGAGAAGGCTCCCGGGTCCTGATCCCAGACCCCATACGACCTGAAAGAGTTGCAGGGGGTTGTTTTGGGTAATTCAAATAAAATGTACTGCATTGTCCCTGGATTTTCAGATCACTGACAGAATTCATGAAGGGATACACAACCATCAAGTAAGACTATCACCAGGCCTACACCAGGTAAAAAGCTTACTGTGAATGGGTTTGCTGCACTCTGATAGATCCCAGTCATCCTTAAATCCAGCATATTCTTGTGAGTTGTGTCCCATTCATGAAAGTACAAAACTGTGAGATTGGTCACCTACACCAGACGAAGGTTCTTTTAATTTTTAGGTTTAAATCTTTTTTATTAAGCAATGCGAGCGACAAACGTGCTAAATCGGGCCACGCAGGGCCTGCCAAAGCTGCCAGTAAGTGCATTGGAAATACGGAAGCAACACATAACAAATACAATCCCGCCCGCCACCCAGAAAGAAGAAAAGAAAGAAAAGAAGAAAGACGCAGAAAGGACCACCCCCCGCCCCCGCCCCCTCCCCCCCCCCGGTCCATTACTTCGAAACAGCGCTGCGCAGACCAGTTTGTCGTGTGTAAAGCTAGGGTAATCTATGTGGGGGAGTCCGGTGCGGCGAGGCGTAAGAGGCGCAAATATCTCGGGCAGTACAGCTCCCGAAACTCTGGAGCTAACAAAGCGAGGAATGGCTGCCAGAGGTCACTGAATGAGGAGCCCTTCCCGGCCAAGGTGAGAGAAATCTTTTCCATCCCCAGTACATGCCACAGTCGCTGGTACCACCCTGTGTGTGCGGGGATTCGGGGGGTTCTCCAATGTATCAATATGTTTTGAATGGCTGTGCCTAGGGCTATGGCTATCTGCTTCCCTCGTCTAGATTTCAAGGGGTAAGTGAGCGAGTTTGGTACCCCCAATAAGACATATGCAGGAAGCCTAGGGAGTTCAGTGTCCAGGTATTTATCGACCTCGTCAAGTATGTGCGTCCAGTAAGTCTGGAGATGTTCACATTCCCACAAAAGATGAACCAGCGTGCCCCTCTTCCCACACCCTCTCCAACAGTCAGGGCTCTGTGTAGCGTCAGTCAGGTGTAGTCGCTTCGGGGTGTAGTACCAGTAGTATACAAGCTTGGTGAAAGTTTCGGTTAGGCCGACATGGGTTGCTGTGTGGCGCACTCTATGGCATGCACCCTCCCATTCCTTGGAGCTAAGGCTCCGCCCCAGGTCTCTCTCCCAGCATGCGCGCCTGGCGTGGTAAGTGTGGGTGTATCTGGACAAGAGCAACTTATACAAATCCGAGATCAACTTCTTGTCCGAGGACCGTGTGATAAGCCACCGTTCATATTGGGTGAGAAGCCTAGTCGCATGTGATCGGTTGCCAGAGTGCATGGCCCAGTGTCGCACCTGTAAATAGCGCATTCGTTCGGATTCAGGAAGGCCGTATTCGGCCCTAAGTTGCGAGAAGGGGATAATATCGCCTTTGTCAAATAATAGGCCTAAGGCTTGGCAGCTGGCTTCTCTCCACAGCGGGAAGGTCTGCGAACCCATCCCGAGGCTAAAGTCCGGATTATCAAAGAGGGAGGTGAGCGGGGAAGGAAAAGTCGTTAGGGCGTGACGTGTGTTGGTCCGGTCCCAGACGTTAAGAGTTGTGCGCGTCACCTGTGAAGCGTACAGATTGGGTGGGCGGTGAGGTTTCGGAATAAAAGGAACTTTCATGAGAGTCGTACCGGCTACTGCACGGTCCTGGAAGAGCCAGTGTTTCTCGGATTCAGCTCGGCTCCATTCGACCAAGTGGCGAAGCTGCACAGCGTAGTAATAGAGCATGAGATCCGGAATTCCAAGGCCCCCCTCATGGGGTGGGAGGAAGCTAACTAACCGTTTCATTCTCGGCCTACGCCCCTGCCAGATGAAAAGAGAAAGGTCTGATTGCACCCTTTGTAGCCAGCCTGTAGGGGGTGGTAAGGGGAGCGTCTGACAAAGGTACAACATTTTGGGGAGGATCGTCCACAAGCCCCTGCATATAAGGGCCAAGCCGCACGGCCAAGATCCCTGTGTATAACTTCAGATCGATATTTAAAAGCGAGATAGGCCGGTACGACTCGCAGGTCACCCTGTCCTTCCCCGGCTTGGGGATAACGGCGATCGCCGCCTCTAACATGGAGGAGGGGATTGTCCCAGGCGTCGCAAAGGAGTTAAAGAGCCGGGTGAGCAGAGGAGTAAGCGTAAAACAAAGCTGCGGTGTAACCATCGGGTCCAGGCAACTTGCCTAGCTTCAAGAGAGCAATGGCTGCTATGACTTCCTCCGGCCTAATCTCTCTCTCTATGTGAGTCGCTTGTTCCGGTGTTAGAGCGGGCAGGCGAGCCTTGGCTAGGTAGGCATCAATATCCTCCCTCTCCAAGGGCTGCTTGTCATAAAGTTGTGCATAGAAATCGCGAAATATCTCGGCGATAGCCGCGTCGTCCGAGCATAGTGCTCCTGTGTGATCCTTAATCTCCTGGACCCCTTCACGCTGCCGGACTTCCCGAAGCTTGTGTGCAAGCAGTCGCCCACACTTATCTCCGCAAACATAGAAGGAATGTCGCAAGCGCATCGCAGCATATTCCGCTTTGTCACGGTCAAGGGCGACCAGCTGCGCCCGAGCCGCGGTTAGTTGTCTCCAAATACGTGGGGCCCCGGTGCGTTGGTGCATCTTCTCCAATTCTCGCACCTTTTGTGTCAGTTCCTCCCTTTTCTTCTTACGCTCCGCATTATCAGCGGAAGAGATGGCTATGATTTCACCCCTAATTACTGCCTTAAGGGCCTCCCACCGAGTGGAAAGAGCTGTGTCGGAGCTATCGTTGTGTGATAAATAGTCCTCGAGCGCTCGCTGTATCTGGGCGACTGTGTCTGGCCGGTGTAATAGAGTGTCCCGGAACCGCCAGTGTCTTGCCGGTCGCTGTATCTGTGGAAGGGCTAGCGTAATTACTACTGGGGCGTGATCAGACAGGGTCGCCACCAAGATATCAGCTGAGAGCGTGGCGTCCCGGAGAGCCTTCGAACCTAAAAAGTAGTCTAGTCTGGCATATGTTTTGTGTGCATTAGAGTAAAAGGAAAATTCTCGTGACCGCGGGTGTTGTTGTCTCCACAGGTCTGTAAGGCCTAGATCCTGCAGTCTGGTGAGTCCTGCAGGTGAGAGGGCACCAACCTGGCTTGTGTGCTGGGCCGATCTGTCCAAGTCATTATCGAACACTAAGTTGAGGTCTCCCCCTATCAAAATGTGGCGTTCCTGAGTGGCCGTCGCTTCAGTGAGTGCCTCGTGTAGGAATCGTTCTTGACCCTCGTTAGGTGCGTAGATAGACCCCACAGTCAGAGTGTGTCCCCCTATAGTAAATTGGTACGTGAGAAGCCTGCCCTTTATTTCGACCCCCTTCTGCGCCACCCTCCCTCGAAAGCCCTTTGAGACCAAAATGGCCACTCTAGCGGTCTTAGTGGGTCGAGAGGAAAAGAATTGTGTCGGGAAGGTGCGAGACCGGAGCCTATGACAGTCCTTAGGGAGCAAGTGCATCTCCTGAAGAAGGCAGATATCTGCCCCCGTGCTCTCCAAATAAGAGAGGAGTGCCCTGCGTTTAATGGAGTTATTGAGTCCTCTCACATTGAGAGTGAGGATCTTAACTGGGGATGGTGGCATCTACACCTCAGGGGGAAGCAACGCCAATCATGAGCCCCTGCAGGGCAAGGACCCGGGTAAGCCTACATGGGACTCCACTCAATGCCAGCGCGTGAACAAAGAAGTAATAACACCTTATGGACCGAGGGCTCCCCTGGAATAAGAAAGAAAGAGGAAGAGTGAGTAAAGAGAAGGACGAAGCAAAGACCCCCATTACAGAAAACGAAGAAGAAAAAAAAACACACAACAAGGCGCAACAAGCGCCCAGAGGAATCTGACATTCAGTCATAGTCCGTCATCCAAGGATGAGCAGAGGAAGAGTCCGTTGGGTATCGTGTGGCTTATATCAGCCCATTCCCCCTCCCCTCCAACCCCCCAAAACATTGAAGGAAGGATACGTCATAGTAACCAGGTTCAGTCACATGGTTGACGCCTTGGCCAGGGCTTCTGGCAGGGCCTCCAGGGCGGCCTGTTGCTCCTTCTTGACCACCGTGGGGTCCGGGCGATGGATACGGCGTCGTCGTCGCTGCTGTCTCCATTTTGGTCTACCATCGTTGGACCCCAGATCCGAGCGCTCTCCCTCGTCTGTGTCATCCGGAAGAGTGATCCCCAAAAGTTTGCTGGCTTCAGACAGGGAGCGGAGCTGATACAATTTGCCATCATGCCGAAATACGAGGCGGAACGGGTGTCCCCAGGAGTAAGGGATATTGCGCTGGCGGAGGGCCTCCGTAATGGGCCGGAGGTTCTTGCGCTTCTGGAGCGTGATAGCTGCAAGATCTTGGTAAAGGGTGGGCGTCTGGTTACGGAAGGAGATCTGTTGGAGCGAGCGGGCTTTGCGCAAGATTTCTTCCTTGGTGTGGAAGTCCTGGACACAGACCAGTATGTCCGCCGGGGGTGCCGTCGCCGCCCTGGGTGAGCCCACTCTGTGCGCACGGTCTAGCTTAAGATCAGTGTCCAGTGGATTGCCCAGGATGTGGTTGAAGAGCTCTCGTACATATGTAAAGATGTCCCCCGCTTCTTCATTGGTGCCCACCCCTCGGATCCTGATGTTGTGGCAGCGGGAGCGATTCCCGAGGTCCTCTTGGTGAGATTGAACATCTACCTGTTGTTCATGTATTCGGATGACCTCCTGCTGCATAGCCGCCAGTTCGGTGTCCCGGACATCGCTCCTGTCTTCCAGGGTCGCCACTAAGCCTGGGCGTAGTTTGCGTAGCAGCACTTCACGTAGTTACGTGAAGTACATTTTGAACTACACGTAGCTATGCAAATTGCGTAGTGCGTAGCTGTGTGCTTGACTGCACTGTACAATAATTGCCAAAGGCATCTTGCACAGTGCAAGTTAAGATAAAATAAATATCTCTGTCTTTATATGCTAAAAATGCATATAGTCATTTCACAAAAGTGAAAATGATAAATTAACAAGCAGTGAGAGAGGTGATGATTTTGGGATCCTCCCTAACCAGTGAATATTATAGTATCCAATATCAAAATAATTCTACAAAGAGCTGCAGTTCCACTAGTCGTTACTAGATGTCCCTCACGAGTCAAATGCAAAAGCTTCATGAAAGGGTTTCAATGCTTTTGCATTTGACTCGTGAGGGACATCTAGTAACGACTAGTGGAACTGCAGCTTGATGTATTAATAATTTCAATGCTTTTGCATTTGACTCGTGAGGGACATCTAGTAACGACTAGTTGAACTGCAGCTCTTTGTAGAATTATTTTGATATTGGACACTATAATATTCACTGCCCACTGCTAATCTCGTCCCATAATGCTTTGCAGGGCCTTTGGTTGGGATTGTATTTTTGCCCATAACTGTGCTTGGGGTGGTCCTAGGAGGAAGGGACCACCACTGAATCGTTCACATGATATGCTTTGTGTGTTCAAGGCATCTGCTTGGTCCTCCCCTAGGTTAGGGAGGACCCCAAAATCCTCACCTCTCTCATTGCTTGATATTTTATTGTCAAAGTTTACTTTTGTGAATTGGTTATATGCATTTTAGCATAGAAAATTGCTTTATCAAAGCATTTGTAGGTGTTTATTATACTGCTGCTACGCTACGTCAATTAGCACAGTTTTTCACTCTGCTACGTGCAATTTGCGTAGTAGCACAAACTTTGCATGCTCCGTGAGCATAGCGAAGTATTATGCCCAGGGTTAGTCGCCACCCTCTCCCCTATATCATCCACATCCTTGCGGATGTCTTTGATCTCTGCGGTGAGATCCCGTTTCACGGTTTGAAGGTCATCTCGCAGGGTAGCGAATAGGGAGTCCAAAAAGGCCCGTGTCACTGGTGCTTCTGCCGAGGCCGCCATCTGCACCGCCGCGCTCGACCGTTCCGGATCCCCGGACCCTCCGCTCTGCGCCTTGGCAAACAGGGCCTTGAGTGATTTTTCTCTGGTGGCTGACTTGTCTTTTCTACCCCTGGTGGATGTCATACTCGGCGCGCCCCACGCCACTGGCACCGGCAGCCAAAGAGTGGGCGAAGACGAAAGTCACTGCAGCACAACGTCAGCCGGTTCAACGGCTCCACTATTTCTCCCAAGAATCGGATCCGTGAGCGCCAATGGGGAGCGGCGCTCGGTGCGAAAGAGTGCGCCCACCAACGATCAGCCGGGCCCCCTGCAGGATATTTGGGCGTCTTTGCCGTCAGGGCCCAGGAAATGTCGCAGCACACTGCGAGGGGAGCCAGAAGAAAGCAAGGAAGCAAGGCCGGTGGTCTTTCGTCTGTGTACTGCCACCTCTGGGAAATGGCAGAGTAGTGTGAGGGGGAGAGCCAGGCCAGGCCGACACAGGATGCCACGTCCGCCACCGGGTGCAGAACTCCCCCAGTAAGGCGATTCCCGTCACCACAGGCCCAGCACCGGGGGAAACGCAAAGCGGCGCTGACAGTGCCGGACGATCTGCCGTGTCCCAGGGTCCAATAACCTGACCAGCACTACCCCCCGCAACAAGCTCAAACATGATCCCCTTTAGTGGGCTCCGTGCTGAGTACGCAACCAGGGACCCAGTGCTGAAGTATATCCACTGCGTGGCGTGGTGCGGCCTGAGTGCTTCCAGGAGGTCTTGGGCAGTCAAAGTCACAACCGGGACGAGGGCGGCAGTATGGCCCACCACCGTTCACCAATGCGCTCCGCGGGGCCGAAGGCCGAAGCGCCTCACGACGGCCCGTTCTGCTCCACGCTGGCCTCGGCGCTCCCTTGTGGGATCGCTGTGTGCACCGGCACTCGCAGAAGAGGCCGCAGTCCCACCCAAGATGGCACCCGGTGTGCAGCAGCCGGCCGCCGCCGTCACCGCCACCGCTCGAGAAGCGGATGCGGTGGGGTGAAGTCTCCGGTGCCAGCCGATGTTGCAGGAGGAAATCCCTGTCGTGGGCACAGAGCCAAAGTCACAGCCAGGGCCCCAGGGTCCAGGTAGGCCCCCCGGCGTGAATCCCTGCGATCCAAGCGTGTCTAATAGATCCCGGGGAAGCAGGGCCGCAGCAGTGTACGGGGCCAGCAGCGTGACTCACCGCGTCAGCTCCCCTGAACGTTCCGTGGGACCGGAGGCCGAAGTGCCTCCCGACGGTCTGCTCCTCTGTCCGCCGGCCCCGGGGCGCCTGTGGGGGTCGTTATGCGCCCCGGATCTCACAGTAGAGGCCGCTGCACGTCTCGGACCGGCGCTCAGATCTCCGCCGCCGGCCGCCGCCACCACCGCTCACTGGTCCGCTGTAGCGGGAATGCCTCCGGGTGCAGCCGGCGTTTCAGGTAGGGCTATGCCCTCTGCCTCCGGGAACTCAGGGCCTCTGCCCCACCATCACAGCCGTGCCGCTTGTCGCCTCACGCCACTCTCCGGTGCCCGGGTCTAACTTGGGCCAGAAACCGCCAACGCGGTCACAGAGACCCGGGGAGCCACTCCTGGTGAGTCGTAGAGTGTACCTGGGTGCTGTAGGGAGCAATTCAGGTGTCTCCCGTGAGATACAGGGCCAGAGGCCGGTGCAATTTGTTGGCGGGTGGAGGAGAGAAGGCGAAGCACGTTTTAGCTCTCCGCCATCTTGGCCATGCCCCGACTTCTTTTAATTTTTAAAGACCCACACAGCCTGGAAACTGAAATTCTTTCTTGTGAAATGTGGTCTCGAAAACAAGTTCCACCATAAACGTATGACGCTAAATCCACTGAAAAGGTGAACAATAACTCCACACCTAAGATGGCTGCCAAGACAGATGCTACGCTGCACCAACAGCTAGCACTGGCCTCCACATATGTCTTCTAACTCTAAAGGCACCCTGGGAAGATCAACATTGAGACCATGCTCTGTCCTGCCATTTGTCCAGGCATCCTATCAAAGTGAATATGAGCTAACATGGACTGACCTGTCAGGTGACACAGTTTAAGCACAGCTAGTGCTTGTGGTGGTTAACTAGCTAACTTTAGGTCACTGTCACCCAGATGCCACTCCTAGCACCATTGGAGCGGCCCACAGTCATATCAAAAACATGGAGCTGCATCATGTTCTCTACTACATTATGAAGTCATCAGGGAAGTACAGCTGAGGGAATACAGTATCTAGAGCAGTGCTTAATTTGTAAAACAATAAGTGCCAGGGCCCTCGTCAGAATGCAACTGCAGCCTGCACCACCCATTGCCCCAGCCAGTGCTGCCAATTACAGCACCAACACAGCTACTAACAACCACACTCCTTTAACAGTGACCATTCAGACTATTCCAGGCCCCCGTAGCTATAAGAATGTCTTGGGCAGCATGTAGTAGCAATTTTGTTATATATATTGCATCAATAATTAACGGTTGTTGTTTTCATCTCTAAATTAGACAAAGAGCACCACCAGGTGGCAAACTGAGATAAGTGCCGGTATTGACATTTAGGTGCTGGTGCCGAGCACCGGAAACCACTGGCTAAAATTAAGCACAGACCTAGAGGACCATGAACTTAGAAAAACAGTGATTTTACTCAGCTGAGCCCACCAAGAGGCCCGCATCAGTCTCTGAAATTGTCGTCTATCATTTACACCAGAATCTAAATCTAATAATTCCCTGCTATGATGTAGCAAAAGTTGATAACAAAACTAGTTATCCACTGTTACTACGTAGTAAAGGCAATCCAGGCCAGTCTGACAGGGCTCTCTGAGAGCCTGTCAGCACAGCGCTGCTTGTCTTCTTGAAAACAGAAATCATAGGAGGGGGAAGGAAGGCGGAGAAGGTGGTGGGGGCTGGTTAAGAATGGCAGCTAAGGTGTTTTTTCACATTTGGTACAGGGAGGAGAGGCTATGTTATGTATGGCTCCCCCATTACTCACTTGACCCTGCGTAGCAATTGAAAACAGGGACAGGGGCCTGGGGGCCGTACATAACATACATTTATAGATGGGTAAAAAGTGAATTACTGGAACTTTATTCACCTCAGGGTTCGGAGTGGCATCATAGACAACTCAGGCTTTGCTCTCATTGTCTATTTGTTTTCACTCACAGCCTCTCGGTGAAAAACCTCCCCTTAATTCCCTCCTGCACATCTATAATTCTGTATACCTGAACTTCACTTTTGTCCCGTTTTGTTTTGTTTTCAACATTCCTTAAAGTTTACTGGTGAATTTCTTTAGAAATATTTATCACTCACAAAACAAACTTTGCAGCTCTAAAGCAAAACGATGAACCATTTATTTCACTAGATGGCAGCATTGCAATGACAATTAGGCAACCTTTGGTCATACTGGGTGTTTTTCTAATCACGAAATGTGTACTCCGTTATCAAAAAGACAATTTTGAAGGCGACACCTTCTTCGTTGAACCAAAGCCGCCAAAGTAGCAATGCTACGGATATATGTAAAAGCGTTTTGGGCCAAAAAAAGATCGGTCTTACAGTCTGTGACTTACCATAAACCCACCTGCTCCTCTCTGGCGGCAGCGGCTGCAAAGATAAGGCCCGGGGCCGCCTCAATTGGAATCTTTTACTTTGCTCATTTGACTACTGTTTTTCTTGCTGCCCAATAAACATTAAAAAATAAACCTCACAGCATTAACATAAAACAGGCACACACTTAAAAATAAACCTCACAGCATTAACATAAAACAGGCACACACTTAAAAATAAACCTCACAGCATTAACATAAAACAGGCACACACTTAAAAATAAACCTCACAGCATTAACATAAAACAGGCACACACTTAAAAATAAACCTCACAGCATTAACATAAAACAGGCACACACTTAAAAATAAACCTCACAGCATTAACATAAAACAGGCACACACTTAAAAATAAACCTCACAGCATTAACATAAAACAGGCACACACTTAAAAATAAACCTCACAGCATTAACATAAAACAGGCACACACTTAAAAATAAACCTCACAGCATTAACATAAAACAGGCACACACTTAAAAATAAACCTTTACATATCACGACCGTGATTGACCCCAAAAAACACACACATTTAATAATTAAGGTACATTTCATATTCACAAATGATTCTCTAGAAAACTGTTGCTTGTTAGCCAAACAACATGCATGTTTAAAGTTTCACTGTTTCACTGGCCTGGAAGCTGGAAGAGCCGCCACCTTCTTCGCCACAACACAGGAGTTTATGGCCTGTTCTGAAACTTTTCAGATGCCAACCTTTCGGAAGCTTTTATGGGTCTCGGGCCAAAATCTTTAATACACTGGCACTCATGCAAGGAGTGCCTCGCACTCCGGGGAAAGAATTTTACTTTATCAGCAGCACCATCCTTTGGCGCCACCTACTGGTTTGGACACTGTACTGCCTCATAGTAATTGAACAGGCCGGGCCTGGTTGGTGTGTTTTTTTTGGTTCTAATAAATATATTTTCGAGAAAGAACGCATGTATGCTCATGGAAAGCTCAGCTGCCAACCGTCCCTCCTTCCGCTAGAAACGTGCAGATGAGAGCGCAGCAGAAAAGTCGAGTGTCTTGGAATATGCAGTGTCCCCCCACCAGCCCCCATCCGCTCTTTCCTCCTGAGTAAGGGGGAGTAACTTACCATCTTATTCAACGTTTAGTCAATGTTACTAAAGGTATCTGTTGATGTATCAGCTAAAGGTTTAGCTTCTCCTCTCAGTAGACTCTTCTCACAGGGCAACCCAAGATCTTACAGCAGTGTTTGCCAAACTGTGGGTCTGTTTGCCAAACTGTGGGTCTGTTTCTCAAACTGTGGGTCAGTTTGCCAAACTGTGGGTCGGGTGCCGATTGTGAAAGTCCAAGCAATTACTAAAGATGCTTTTAAATTCTGTATTTATCTTGTCACATTTGCTATGCTTGAAAGATAGGTCGAATGTCAGGCTATGTCTTCTGACAAATTGCCACTGGTGTTTACAAGCTCATCTCACTTTGCAGTCAGAGAAAAAAAAAGTGAAGTATGTGACAACCTTGCTGGGGTACATGGAGAGTGAAAGGAAAGGCTGTAGGATGTCATTTTTTTGTAACACAAAACAAAATGTAAAAATACCTGCAAATGGACTGTACATATTCAGCATTTAGGAAAGCAAAAAAGAAGCAAATTGTTTTGCAATTCTGAAGTGTGATGGAAACAAAGATATTAATAGGCTCATAACAGATCAGGACATTTTACTTGGCGATGCCCAAATGATAAATATTCACTGAAACCTGATTTTCAGACATTATCATTTGTGTGCAATATAGTTTTATCAGTAAAACTGTATGTCTGTGCAAATTTAGTGGCCATTTCAATGGAAAATGTGCTGTCTGTAAATAAAAGTGCGCTATCACACAATGCTTTTGTTACATTAAGAAATCTCCCACCACATGTCTATTAAAACTAGAAGGGTTCATAAGTTTGCAGTTCGAATATTTGGGTCGTGGTTCTAAAAAGTTTGGGAAGCACTGTCATAGAGAACTTTCTGGGCAGAGCATCTTACATACATCCAACTTGCACTGCATTTCACTGCTGCTTCAATTGTTTGCATTGCTTTATACAGTTTGTCTTGCTGCATTATGAGTCATGTATGCATGATTCTAAAATGTATACTGTTGGCCCTTCCTTGCTTCTCTCCCAGAAAAAAACCCGACTATCCATAGTCTGCACTTGAATAACACACTACATGCATGCAGTGTGGCACACATTAGACAAATGGTTAGCCATCACCAACACAAAGACTACCCCACAAAGCATCCCGTCAGTAGACTGTAGACAGAGCTGCCACATGCACCAAACATACTGCCATATCCCATAACAAGTCCCAAACAGGCACCAAACAGCAGTCTCATCCTAGAATACCCACAATATACCACCTTTTACAAATTCACCTATTAAGAGTATAGCCCATTGCCATCAAACAGTACATGAGACTGTAGATTGGCATCCTACAGTGCTCAAAATAACAGCCAACCTGTATAGTTGTGACTGAGAGCAGGCTGATGGCTCGTGCCATCATCAGATGATATGTGAGTGGTTCTATGGTGACTCTTGGTGTCCTGAGGGAAAGTTCGGTTGAGATAGCAGTGCTCTGCAACCAGGGGTGGCTTCTCGCTTGGGGTATGAGGGCGCTGCCTCACCCCTTCAGTGTGGTGCCACATCACAAAGTTTTAATTTAATAAGAATCTTCCAAGTTTACAATAAACTGTTTTGTCCCCAATACCTTGCCTGACCGTGGCACTCTTTCAATTGTTCCGGGTCAGGTGTATTTGAGGATGGGGATAATCCTGGCAGAAGCGAGAGAAACGGGCTTTGTGGGGGCATGTGTAGTGTGCATGTCAGGTTGGACAGTTTCCTTGCTGTGTCCAGCCTGACATGCACACTTGAGGCCTCGCCAATCCTTGTTGTATCTGGAGCCGAGGACTTAGCCCTCCAGTCTCTAATGGAGTGGAGGATTTGCCTGCTCCAGCCAATCCTGGTGCTGCTCTAATGTTGTTTGCTGTTATAAACAGCATGAGAGCAGTGTCTGGATTGGTTCTGAAGGCTGGCCTCCAGTCCCTCGCACACGAAGCAGCGCAGGAGAACTGCCGAACATAGGCAGTCACTTCAGAGTCAAGCCACACAATGATTGGCCATTTGTCTGTGACAGTCTCTCTGGTAGTGTGATCCTTCCCTTCACGCTGCACAACTGACAACACTGTGCGTGAGAAAATGAAGGTGAAAATACTGCTACTGAGAGAGCTGCCTGTTTGACTCTGGCTGCGGCATGCACAGGGCAGGCTCAGGGAGGGATTCAGCGCTAATGTGAAGACGAGGTGAGGCACAGAGCCCTTGTGAGTGGTGGTGGGAGGAGGGAAGAGAAAGCATTGAGCTTTCATGGATATGAAGAAGAGAGGCAGTCCATCCGGGACATAGATAGCATATATTGTCCTCAAAATCATGAATCACGCACGTTTGAGCCATGCCTGTGTATCAAGAGGATTCCTTTATCCAGCCCTCCAAAATGTGACTTCAGTTAACCTTTCTCCAAAGGCATTATAAATTGTGAGGTTTCATCCCATTTCTGACTAAACGCCTTCTCCTCCCGATATGTGAACTACCGGGAAGCGTTAACGCATTTCAGTTGTATACATATGGGGTATCTAAAAAGAGGAAATAATTACTGGGTTTCTACCATGTATGTTATTGAAACAAAAAAATGTGGAATTGTCTTTGAAATGTTGCCTCAGTGGAGGAATTGCCATGCAGTATGCTGGCTTTAAGTCTCGGATGGACATATGAGTTAATATTCACGTGTTTAAATAGCACTTAATCCACAATATTAATCCCTTTTCTAAGCGCTTCCAGCAGAGGAGGGACCTGAGGCACATGGTCACACAACGCACCGAGTGGCAGATCTGAAATTCGATGCATAAACACAGCTACACATGTTATTTACAAAGTCCTGAAAGTGCCAGGCAGTATACTGAAATAGTAATATAACTGATTGACATTTCACAGTATGATGATTGGGTGAAATCTGTCCTTTTCTCTGATAAAACTTTGTGTGCCTGTAATATTTTGAACATAAAATAGAGCTCTCTGGCTTTGCTTGAATTTTAATATTTCAATGTAATGCTGTAAACACGGCCTTTGACTTTCTACATTCCCTGGAGTTGCAGACAGAAGTTATATTACGAATGTATTCTTAAATACCAATCGAGTCCTTCTAGTTTTGTTTTTCTTTTTAGTCATAACTCTACCACAAACTTTTTTACGTCCTCTATGTTGATTAACAGATTCGTTAAGCGGCTAACAGGGTCTCTACATGCAATATTTATATATATATATATATATATATATATATATATATATATATATATATATATATGTTGTAGTTCAGTTTGTGAACAGGTGCTCAGAATTCAACATGAATCCATCAAGGTGAGGCAAATTTCACCACTATCAGCTTTTATTAAACACTAGACTGCAGGTGTGGTAGGTGTTAACCTGCAGTTTTGTTGAATCTTTATTAGGGAGGGATCAAAAATGAGCACACAGCCGCTCACTTTGAGGACTTTTGATGAAGTGGGCCTTAGCAGCATTCACACAGCTTCAAAGCTGCACAACTGTTAGGAAGCATCCAAAGTGTCCGAGGCTGGGACCTCTGTGGTTGGGAGGGGACAATAGTGGGAGGATAGAAGCTCACCATCCCCAAGAGAGAACGATAAGTTGTAGCATGCCAAGACAGAAGAGCTATGTGTATTTCTCACCAGAGTACCTGTTTCAGAATGAGGAGAGCAAACTCACTCACCTGAGAAGGCAGAACAGGCAGGTTCCAGGGAGTAGGAGTGATTCCTCCAGCAGGGAAACATGAGTGGTGAGGAGAAAGGGGAGGCAGCCGCGGCCCATGCAGGTAAGAGCGGTGGGCCGCTGGGGCCGGGTTGGGGGGGGGGCGGGATTCGACAGACGACCACTAGGGAAATTTAAATAAATAATTAATTTCCCCTCCTCGTTGTCTGTCGAAATCCCCCGCCTACTCAGCCCCAACGCTCTTACCTGCACGGGCCATGGCTGGGGGGGAGGGCTTGGGGTTTTGTGCAGACCTTCAGTTTCTCAATGTTCGCTTCACCCATAATCGAGGCTTGGGGTAGGCCTCACATCAGCCTCCCGCTCCTCAATCCTGGCTGTAGATCTGCACCCCAAAAATGGGACCCGTCGTCCTGCTCTCTGGATTACCAGGTGCAGCAAATTCACTCCTGGGGGATTGTACGAGTAAAGTAGTGAGATGCTAGTTTTAAACAGAGATCACGTAATATGGGAGAGGAGGACATGCTGCTTGTTAGAGCATTGAAATGAAGACCGGTATGGAGTTTGGTGAGCGGGTTGATACCTGGGATGTGAGTTGGGATACAAAATTGTGGGTTTTTGTTTTGTAGGCAAGCAAGTACTGTATTTGAGGAATTTTGTTTGTTAAGGGGTCCTTTGTTGCAAGGAGGGGTTCACTGAGCATTATGTTTTTAGTGTTTTCAGTCACGAGGCAGGGTGGGAATGGAGACTGTTTTGGTCGTGATTTCAATGGTGCAGGTAGTTGTGAGTTTTATGTAAAACTAGTAAAATGGATGTTTGTTTTAACATTTTAGATACCCCTGAGGAAGGGCTTAAATAGCCCGAAATGCATTGGGTGAATAAAGGTGTGGCTGTCCTGGATGAACTGGGTATTCCGACGTGCTTTTGAATAAGGCCTGGATGGGCAATTCCTTAGCATTTGAAAAAAATGGAATCATGTCACCTTTGATGCGAATGGAGAAATGAGAGAAAAGATTTGAAAAATCATATGGATTAAAAGTGGATTAAAATGGATTCTGACGAAAAATTTGGTTTCTTGAGTAAACTGTGTACAAGGCTGTGCGATCGTTTGGTGGCGCGAAATTGCGCGCTACCAATTTTCCAGTACTTTGGTTTTCGTAGGCCATATATTGTCTAAGTGCAGGGCAAATGGTAGAGAAAAAAAAATCAAAAGCTGTACTCAGACCCAAAAGGACACAAACATGCGTATTTTTACTCCCAGTTCGGCGTAGCTGCTCACCTCTTGGTTCTGCCCTCCACCTAAAGAGACTACAAGAATTCGACTGCAAGCAGGGTGACCGCATTTTTAACAACAGAAACCAGACTAGACATGTCGACGGGGACCTCCTAAGACCTGTGCTTCAAAGGAACTGAAAGTGTGAAAGAAGCCAATGAAATAAAAAAAGACAGCATGTGCTAGGCATCACTTTTAATCATTTTTGTATGTCAGTAAAGATTTAAATTCAAGGGCTGTCCCCAGAAATGAAGAGCAACTTTTATGCTTTCAACATTGTCTAAATGCCTGGAAGGCAATTTGCTATTTTAAATATACCTGGTACCACAGGTCTCAGACATCAGGGATTGGAGGAGCTAGGAAAGAAGCAGCTGCTTTTCCAGCATTTTCTTCTTTTCCACATGAATGTAGAACAGCAGAACCATTTTCTAAAGAGTAAAGAATGCCATTCCCGCCTTTGTTCAAGCTGATTTAAATATTGCCCCCCTCTCTGTCCCTTCCCAATGCTTATTCATTGCTAGTTTATTTAAGCACGAAGAATAAATTGTATTTTTATATAATGCTTGGAGCTGCTCTATTAATGTTTCTAAGTGCTGCAGACAAAATATATTCATTATATATTTATACCTACTTAATAGTGCTCATTTAACTGAGCTTTGAAGGATGGACTCATACGTCTGGGAGACAGACTCGTGACCTGCAGATCACAGCAGATGTCAGTGGGGAGTGTTAATTCACAGATCCATCTTGTTGTCATGCCTCAAGACTTTGTTTGCTTATCACGGAGCACATAGGACACTATAGGGCACAGGAGGAAATGGAGGGACAAAGAAAAGACTACTCAAAAGAAAGGGGAAAAATAAAAGAAAATTATCAAAAAGAAAGTTGGGGAAAATAAAGTATAGACAAGGCATAGAGGTGATGACAGATGAAACAACCAACAGGGAAGGGTGAGAAAGCTGGTGGGTGGTGGAAAGGGTGGAGGAAAGAAGAAAAGATGACACACGGAAGGAAGGAAGGGAGGGAGGGGTGGATGGAGCAGGGAATGAAAGTATTCCATTGTGATTTGTGCTTCTTTCCTCGTCCCTCCGTGTCAGTTAAGCACTGAGCTTAGCTAGAGAAGACACTGTGCCGCTTCTGAATGTAAATAGCTGAGTCTAGTCGTTGTTGAGACTGTGGTATAATGTCTAAAGCTTTAAATGACCTGTTTTCCGTCTGCCCAGCGCCTTCCACCTGCTACTTGTAAAAGCACCTCTGGTGATATCACTTCTCATGTAGTCACATGGTTGAAAGTTTGTACCTTACAGCTTACTAGTGACATAAAACATATCTTAAAAAACCATTATTATTATCAACCTTTCAAAATCTTTCCCCTTGGTATGCCTCCCTCTACCTACAAACTGAAGGCGAAGATGATCCCTGACAGGAGCCGACACCTCTCAGACACCACACACCATCCTTTTCACAAGCACTGTTACACGGACACGCTCAGACCTCTCAGATTTTTTTTCAGGCCTTCCCTCTGGTTCCCCAAAAACAAACTAAAGCACAGACGTAGGCTCTCATTCTGAGCTACCGGATCATCTTGATGGGGCCAGTAACGGGGGCTATCAGCCCATCGGGCTACGTGCTGGAGTATGTGTTACTTTGACTGTTGAGAGTAGCAGAAATGTGTAGGCGAAACACTGGGCAAACACGCTGGACTCGGAAACGCTGTGCAAACAAGTGGGACTCAGAAATGCTGTGCAAACACGCGGGACTCAGAAACACTATGCAAACATATGGGACTCAGAAACGCTGTGCAAACACACGAGACTCAGAAACACTGTGCAAACACGTGGGACATAGAAGTGCTGTGCAAACACGCGGGTTTCAGAAACTCTGTGCAAACAAGCGGGACTCAGAAACGATGTTCAAATGCGGGACTCAGA
Organism: Calotriton arnoldi; assembly: GCA_963921515.1. Taxonomy (NCBI): domain Eukaryota; kingdom Metazoa; phylum Chordata; class Amphibia; order Caudata; family Salamandridae; genus Calotriton; species Calotriton arnoldi. The sequence continues at coordinate 2,004,734 of CAWUFW010000655.1, forward strand.
AACGCTCTGCAAACACGTGGGACTCAGAAACACTGTGCAAACACACCGGAGAACTCGGAAACACTGTGCAAATACGCGGGACTCAGAAACACTGTGCAAACATACGGGACTCGGAAAGACTGTGCAAACACACGGGACTCAGAAACATTGTGCAAACACACGGGACTCAGAAATACTATGCAAACACGTGGGACTCAGAAACGCTGTGCAAACACGCGAGATTCAGAAACACTGTGCAAACACGTGGGACTCAGAAGTGCTGTGCAAACACGCGGGACTCAGAAACACTATGCAACCACATGGGACTTAGAAACGCTGTGCAAACACGTGGGATTCACAAGTGCTGTGCAAACAGGCAGGACTCAGAAGTGCTGTGCAAACACGCGGGAATCAGAAACTCTGTGCAAACAAGCGGGACTCAGAAATGATGTTCAAATGTGGGACACAAAAACGCTCTGCAAACACGTTGGACTCAGAAACACTGAGCAAACACACCGAGAGACTCGGAAAGACTGTGCAAACATGTGGAACTCAGAAACACTGTGCAAACACGCGGGACTCGGAAAGACTGCAAACACACGGGACTCGGAAACATTGTGCAAACAAACGGGACTCAGAAACACTGTGCAAACACGTGGGACTCAGAAATGCTGTGCAAACACGCGGGACTCAGATACGTGGTGCAAACACGCGGAACTCAGAAACGCTGTGCAAACACACTTGACGCGGAAACGCTATGCAAACACGTGGGACTCAGAAACACTGTGCAAACATGCAGGACTCAGAATCACTGTGCAAGCACGTGGGACTTAGAAACACTGTGCAAACATGTGTGTCTTAGAAACACTGTGCAGACACACTGGACTCAAAAACACTGTGCAAACACATGGGACTCAGAAACACTGTGCAAACACACGGGACTCAGAAACATTGTGCAAACACACGGGACTCAGAAATACTATGCAAACACGTGGGACTCAGAAACGCTGTGCAAACACGCGAGATTCAGAAACACTGTGCAAACACGTGGGACTCAGAAGTGCTGTGCAAACACGCGGGACTCAGAAACACTATGCAACCACATGGGACTTAGAAACGCTGTGCAAACACGTGGGATTCACAAGTGCTGTGCAAACAGGCAGGACTCAGAAGTGCTGTGCAAACACGCGGGAATCAGAAACTCTGTGCAAACAAGCGGGACTCAGAAATGATGTTCAAATGTGGGACACAAAAACGCTCTGCAAACACGTTGGACTCAGAAACACTGAGCAAACACACCGAGAGACTCGGAAAGACTGTGCAAACATGTGGAACTCAGAAACACTGTGCAAACACGCGGGACTCGGAAAGACTGCAAACACACGGGACTCGGAAACATTGTGCAAACAAACGGGACTCAGAAACACTGTGCAAACACGTGGGACTCAGAAATGCTGTGCAAACACGCGGGACTCAGATACGTGGTGCAAACACGCGGAACTCAGAAACGCTGTGCAAACACACTTGACGCGGAAACGCTATGCAAACACGTGGGACTCAGAAACACTGTGCAAACATGCAGGACTCAGAATCACTGTGCAAGCACGTGGGACTTAGAAACACTGTGCAAACATGTGTGTCTTAGAAACACTGTGCAGACACACTGGACTCAAAAACACTGTGCAAACACATGGGACTCAGAAACACTGTGCAGACACGGGGGACTCAGAAACACTGTGCAAACAGGAGGTACTCAGAAACACTGTGCAAACACATGGGACTCAGAAACACTGCCTTCTCTTGGTCTTCTCCAAAGGCCCATTATTGTGTGTGGTTGGAGCCTCCATCTTCCAAGCAGTGTCTTACACGGTCACCTTGCGGGACTCAGAAATGCTGTGCAAACACGCGGGACTCAGAAACGCTCTGGAGACATGCGGAACTCAGAAACACTGTGCAGACACGCAGGACTCAGAAACGCTGTGTAAACACGCAGGACTCAAAAATGCTGTGCAAACACAAGGGGCTCAGAAACGCTGTGCAAACACACAGGATTCAGAAACACTGCCTTCTCTTGGTCTTCTCCAAAGGCCCATTATTGTGTGTGGTTGGAGCCTCCATCTTCCTAGCAGTGTCTTACACGGTTACCTTGCGGGACTCAGAAATGCTGTGCAAATACGCGGGACTCAGAAACGCCGTGGAGACATGCAGAACTCAGAAACATTGTGCAGACACGCAAGACTCAGAAACGCTGTGCAAACACGCGGGACTCAGAAATGCTGTGCAAACACACAGGGCTCAGAAACGCTGTGCAAACACACGGGGCTCAGAAACACTGCCTCCTCTTGGTCTTCTCCAAAGGCCCATTATTGTGTGTGGTTGGAGCCTCTATCTTCCTAGCAGCGTCTTACACGGTCACCTCCTCACTCCATCTCTCAGTCTCTCTTGCCTCCTTCACCCAGCTGCAAAAGAGGAACCACTGAACTCCCGCCCCCCTCCTCCCCCGGCAGCGCCTTGAGACCCTCATGGGTGAGTAGCTGCGTTATACAAACTTCTGATTGATTGATTGAACCTTCTAGGTAGTCACCCAACTCTTCTAAATTCATCCCAATCTCTTGGGCTCTTCTAACCATGCACACAGCCCTTGATTAGGATGTACTAGTTAATCACACTGAGTTAAAACACCTCTCCTTAATCCCTGCAAACCCCATGTTAATAAACAGACATCACAAGACAAACTATCACTCGGTGGAATGGCCGGAGAGATAATTAGTGGTTCAGATTAATTCAAGCATTACCATCCATCATTTTGTGCTGTTTGTGTGATGTGCTCTAAGTGGTGGAAGTGTGTCCCGGCATGGGCCCTGACTCACGATGGCTTAGGGACTCAAGCTGCACTTCACTTAAGAGTCCCAGCAAGACTGAAAAGAGTCTTGGTTTGTTTGTGCTCTTGTTCGGAAGGCACCTGGGTAACAGTTTGGATGGGAGTTTCCAATTTGTTCAGGGCGCAGACTGACTTGCTTACGGTTGGTTCCTGTCTGTAACTGTAGCGACAAGCTAAAATTCTTTCAGTGTAATTAGCAGTGTTTAATATTGATTCATGCCATTCACATCCTTTTTATCTAGAAATTCCATTCCCTCCTCAGGTACCGTTATCACTTTTGAAACGCCGTAATTCCTAGGCTGCATGTATGCATTATATTACAACCATATTGTCACGTATTCTATTAATTTTATTGCGGCTTCCATCATTTAACTTATATTCAGATGCTTTTTCTCTGCTTCTTCTCCCTTTTTCCTGCTTTTCTTTGATTCTTAATTCTCTCAAAAAACATAAAATGCTAATTGATTGTTTGTATTCATTACATCAATAGTCTTATATTGAATAGGACATTTTACCCCGCACATTTTTACTCCGCGTGTCATTACCCCGCAGTTTTTACACCGCAAAATCTTTTACAACTGGAATAAAGAACGAACCTCTCCTGGCACCATCTATTCACAGCCAACCTCGTCTCAAAAGCAAAGGTCTTGAACAGCTACCTCCTGGGCAAGTCCTATCCAGGGCAGCCACCACATCCTCCTTCATTCAAGATTATTTGCTCCAACGTCCAACCAAGATACCTCTCTTTCAAATCTGTCGCCATCAATGAACTCAAATAACTCATCAAAGCCACAAGTATAGCAGGCTCAACAGCAGACCCTTACCCTCCACAAGTACGCAAGAATATTTTCCTTACTACCTCAGCAGCACTCCCAGCCAGAGCCATCAAGGCCCACTCCCTGCCCTCTGGCAAGTTCTGAAAGGACATTAATACCTGACCTCCCACATTCGGATAATTCTGAAAAACAAGGCATCAAACTCCAAACCAACATCAGTGGACTCTTTCTGGGTAAAATAATTGGCAGGTGATTCTTCACTCGCTCAGCTCTCCACAATCCACAAAGAAACAATGTCTTTCAGAAGGTCAAACAAAGATTCAGCAATGGTCAGGGCACTGACTCTGCCTTGATCATCTTCTGAGATGTCCTAAGTCCACTGATGATCAGAGTGGATTGTTGGCCATATTTTACTGGGCCTCACTTCCACACAGTACACCACCTCAAATTGTCGAAGATACTGGGCAAATTTCAGAAAGCAAGATAAGATATTGCAAATCTACCTATTTCTTATAAAGATCTGACATAATCGTGTATGCATCTTTTGAGCCTTTCTCTTTCTTCTCTGAGGCAGAATTGTGTAAGGCTCCATAATTCTTCCTCTTCTTTTTAATATATATCTTAGTCCAGTCAAGATATCCTCAAATTTTTCAGCCTTACCTGCTGCAATTACTCTGTACCATGATAAACCTCAAAGTGGAAAATACCTCAGAATTGGCCTCTGGTGCTCTGCATCATTGCTTCCAAGCAACCACATTAAGGTTAAGTTCTGAAAAACAAGAATCTTGCATACAGAAATGAAATTTGAATCTGGCACCACTTGAACACCCTTTGGTCCCAGGAACGTAGACTGCACTGAACCCCATCAGAGACGTAAGGAATCAGGAGTGACCATGGATACAAACCTATCACTTCACCCAAATGCAAATCAATCTTCACCTTGAAGACCCTGTGTCACATATTACACACCTTTGGTTCTCACAAAGGTTACAGGCCACCAGAGCTTTCGTTCACTCCCACCTAGACAAAGCCAATGGCCAGACCTCAAGGGCCATCTGTCAGTCCTCTACAGGTGCCTGCTGACCCAGGATGTTTCCTATAAGTGGTTTCTGCTTCTCTGCATCCTTAATTACATCCCCTCACCCTTTAAGCTTGTTTTTGACTACCTGTGTTAAATTGTATTTTCTTCAGAGCACTGCTAGGTAATCACAGCACGGCACAGTCCGAACCTTCTTGCAATAAAAAATCTGCCTCACCTACCGAAGGACCATTAGACCCAGACTCGAATGCTTCTGGTCATTGCTCATTCAGAAAGTTCTGCATCTTCAATACACCGAGGTCAGCGCAGACAGCCAAGCTTTGGATCTCTCTCTCTTGTTAAGACCAAGAAATGTCCACAACCACCTCCAGTTTAGGAGAACTTTAAAGACCTGACCTTTCGGCTGATCCCACAAGCTGCTACCGATCACCTGGATTTTATATATTTATATAAGCATAGCCCCTACAACCTTATATCCTCTTCATCCACGCCATGCCGAAACACAGCTACGAGCACACAGCCGCTTAAATGGAGCACTGCGCTAACACTCCATGTAGGTCACAGTATAAATATACGGTCTTCTACCCCTTCGCCACCAACTAGGTAGCGTCTTCCGCCACCATCCAAGACAGCGACTGGGGGCCTGTCAGCGAAGCGCTACACCTAGGCTTCAATACAATAAAATCTAAAGCAGGCAACTTGTGGTGTTTTCTTTTTGAAAAATGGAGGACGCGGCCATCCAGGCATGAAGATGCAGATGCCTGAACCAGCTCCTAGGAATGAAGACATTGAGAGCTGCATGGAGGCAGGCCCCCAAGCCACGACAAAAGACCTGTCTCCCCATTTTCGAGCATGAAAGCATCTCCTCAGCCGTCAGCTAATGAGGACATGGGGACACAGCGCCCCCTCAGGCCAGCACAATGGACAATTTGTGTCTGGTTTTTGTCCTGCCTCCTGCTATCTCCAGGTGACTGACTTCCGACCGCTTGGAAATCTGCTTGTGCACAAGGCGGCCACTTGTCTGCGTGCCTGGAGCTGCCCTGGCGCTTTGCATGAGCAAAGCAGACATTGCAGGCACGGAGTGAGGGGTTACATCCTGCATTCAGCAATCAGTTTTCCCCTTCACTTACCCTATAGTGTGTGCGTTGGCTTGGATTTGGCAAAGATGTCTCACAAAGGCCCAGGAATTCAGCACCCCAGCCATTCGTTACACTAATGGCCGACAATGTCATGTCTGAAGCGTCACTGCCTTCCCAGCGTGACTTCATCCCGAGGCTTTGCTTTGACTTACTCAAGCTGAAGAGTGGGCGTGGCTTGGTGAGAATCTGTATAGCTGCAGCTTCTGTTTGTACCAGGATTGTTTGGTGACAGGGCTGTAGGCTGCATGTGTGTGCGCGTGCGCAGGAGTGGGAGTGTGCGAAGTGTCTGTACGCGTGTATGTATACACAAACTTTATAGTGGATCTCAATTTCCGGACGGTTTATTCAGGTTTTTACTCGAAATAACCCTGTTTGCTTGGCATTGCTATGTTAAGGAATGTTCTTTACTCGGGCATTACTTTTTTCCTTGCTTGTACAGCAAACCAGAATGCAATATGCGTGTAAGACATTTGCCTTGGCTGAGACAGAGTCACATAATAATGTGACGTGAAAACTACGTTAGTGAATTAGGTCCAAGGCACCATAATGTCCAAGACCTCAGATATGTTGAATTAAAATAGCTGCGCAGCCAATTTACAAAGATTTAGCTCCAGTGTGTAATTTATGCTCATCCCTGTGTCTGGTTTACTATTTTTAGGATATTCACATCTATCCTCTTGCCATTAGTGTGTAGGGCTGTGGCTGTGTACGTGCATTTTCACGAGCACTGTGTTGGGAGTATTGTACACCGTGCATATGGTGTGTAAGCATAGCTAACGTCCTTTCAAAAATATTGGTGGGAATAATACACAATCATGTCACGTGTAGTCATGTAACCAGAAGTGTGATCACAGGAAGTGACGTTACATTCCATTCATGCTACTCACTTTTATGGAAATGGGTCACATTTTCAGTGAAAGCTAAGAAATAATATTTGCTATATATGCTGTATGAACATAACTATATATTTGGAATGTATTACATTGTACGGTAGCAATTATACAGTTGCTATTAGTTAAGACTCTGGGTTCCTGTCGTCCTGTCAGTGTTCTCCGTTGTGTGGGTGGTGGATGTATTTTGGGCTATATCGGAGGTGATGGTTGAGGTGTGTGAGTCTCAGGAACGTGCTCCAAACATGGTGCAGCGACTGTCGCTGCGCAAAAGCTTGACAGGTTGTGGAGAGCGTGGGAAATCAATGTAGCTGTGCATATCTATCATTTTAGGAGTGTTGAGTTTCTTAAAAGGTGAGGATGTCATAGGGAGCATCACAGGTGAATAGACGAAGTCCACCATGAAGTGTGGTACGTGAGCACACCCAGGAATTCCATGGGCTCCACCTCTGGAGACGCAGTTAAGCAACCAAGGTATCGGCAATCCAGCTGGAGGGAGGGTGTATAGGGACTAAGGGCCATATTTATAACCCGGTTTGCGTCGCTCTTGCACCACGCAACGTGGTGCAAGAGCAACGCAAACCTTAACTCATATTTTGTTAGCCACGCAAAGCCACTTTGCACAGCTATGAGTGACTCTGAAAAAATGGAGTAACGCAACACAGCGCAAATCGCTGCTGTGCGTTACTCTGCCCTGAGTAGGCATTCCATGGGTGTAGCGAAGGTGTTCCCACACAACTCCCATGGTTTTTGACACATTCCTAGATTTACAAGACCTTGTAAACCTGGGAATGCACTACAAAGATATGCCTCCCCAGGGGAGGCGTAACGAGGAGAAATATCTTTATTTCTCCTCGTTTTTTCCTCACTCTATGCATGCTGCATTCTGCAGCACACATAGAAAGAGGAAAACGCCTCTCAGGATTGTTTTTGAGCAGTAAGGAGCCCCTTCCTGCACAAACACAATCCTGCCTGTGTTGGCACTTGGCTGCAGAAAAAGCACCAGCGTAAGGGAAAAAGACAGAAATGGGCAGTATTGGATAAATACAGCACATTTCTGCCCTTTCCCTGTGACGCAGGGCAGCACTGCCCTGTGCAAACCAAACTCGGAAATATGGCCCGAAATATGTAGGCAGCTAATAGTAGCAACCTAGCCAGAGGGGTGGCGGTGTAGTGTCTGTTCTTCAGTGGCGTAGCTAGGCCTTATGCCGCCCTTGGCGGCCCCTGCATTTTCCGCCCACAGCTGCCAAATGTAAGAGGGGGGGGGTGCTGGCGATTCCTGCACCCGCTGCCCCACAACGGCAGTAGGTAAGAACAGGAGGGGTGAAACCGCCACCCCCAAAACTCGTGCTGCCCGGGGCGGACCACCCCCACCCTCCCTTGCTATGTCACTGGCATTCTTTACCAAAAAATCATTGAGAGCCCTGCAGACCATATAGGGATATGCTAGGCACAGATATTGTCAATGAGTATAATATTGTTAAAATCGTGAAATAACTTTTGGAGCCGTTCATTATTTAAAGATAGGGTTAATGGTCAGATGTGGTGGAGCAATCAAGGTTGGCAACCTGCGTAGAAACTACATAAGCTTCAAATGCCCAGACTTCAGCTAGTCCTGCCAGGCTGAAAGGTGGCAGAATGATGAGCAAGCTTTGGTGCTACAAGCCTATCTCAGGCTCCCAAGGCTCAGAACGAAGGACGAGCCCCGGCTGCATGCGCTCTACTTTCATCACGGCTCAAACCCTGGCCAGACTGTCCCCTGCACAGGTACGACATGCTTGGTAGGCTGCGGCTGTGAAAAAAGAAGACCCTCCCCATGTTAACCTTCGACCCTCACCAACCGTGTGAGCCCAAAACGTACTTCTGAATCCCAGAAATCCTTTCTCAAGTTTACACGAGGAGATTTCCTTCTGCCCTGTGAGAATTTCTTCCCAGGCATTCTCCACTTTCATTAGGAGTGGGGAACAGTGGCGTCACTAGGGTTGGTGTCACCCAGTGCGCCAGTGCGGTAATTCATGGTGTCACCCCCGGGTGCGGGGGGTGCGGACCGCACCCCCCGCACCCCTCTAGTGACGCCGCTGGTGGGGAATGACTTTTCAAGGTAAAAAGAATGTACCTATTCATATGTACATCCAGGGCAACTGGAATTATGCACTTGTGATGCCTAAACGCTTTCCAGGAAATTATGGAATTGCCACACTGGAGACATAATTCATCACCTTCTGGATAATTTTCAGAGTTCAACAATAATATGTTTCTAGTTCAAACAAATCAACAGTTAATAAAGTAAAACATCACACATGGTTCCACAGACATTTTACAGACATTAGCTTGAACCTCTCAGCTGTTGAGTGATATATTTGGGTAGTAGATGGGTATTACAGAGGGTTCACTGACAAAATATCGATGTTAAAAATATATATGTAAAAAATATTGATGCAAAAATATAGAATGCAAAAATATCGACTCCCTATACTTAAACAGGTAAGTACAAAAATATCGAGAGAAAAAAATATTGATGTAAAAATATAGTTGTACAAAATATCAAATTTTATATATATATATATATATATATATATATATATATATATAATAAAATAATAAATATTAAATATGTTAAATAATAAAATTAATCTAAAAAAAGAAAGTAGATTTAATATAAATTTGAAAAAATATAATAAATAAACTTAATTTAGAAAAGTTAAAGACATACATAATAATTCATATATATTTACTTTAAAACAATTAATAAACTATTGATTTTAATTTATTTTATAATTTTAAAATTATATAAAAATGTACATATATATATATATATATATATATATATACCAATAACCAGCCGCGGTCCGTGCAGGTAACAGCGGTGGGGCAGTGGGGCCGTGTAAGGGGGGAAAGTGTTGGACAGCGGAGGGGTAAAAATTACTATTCCCACTCCAGTGAGTGCAACAGTAGGGAAAGTGTTGGATAGCGAAGGGTTAAAAATTACTATTCCAACTCCAGTGAGTGCAACAGTAGGGAAAGTGTTGGATAGCGGAGGGGTAGAAATTACTATTCCCACTCCAGTGAGTGTAACAGTAGGGAAAGTGTTGGATAGCAGAGGAGTAGAAATTACTATTTCCACTCCAGTGAATGTAACAGTAGGGAAAGTGTTGCATAGCGGAGGGGTAGAAATTACTATTCCCACTCCAGTGAGTGTAACAGTAGGGAAAGTGTTGGATAGCGGAAGGTTAAAAATTACTATTTCCACTCCAGTGAGTGCAACATTAGGGAAAGTGTTGGATAGCGGAGGGGTAAAAATTACTATTCCCACTCCAGTGAGTGTAACAGTGGGGAAAGTGTTGGACAGCGGAGGGGTAAAAATTACTATTCCCATTCCAGTAAGTGCAACAGTAGGGAAAGTGTTGGACAGCGGAGGGGTAAAAATTACTAACCCACTCCAGTGAGTGCAACAGTTTGGAATGTGTTGGATAGCGGAGGGGTAAAAATTACTATTCCCATTCCAGTGAGTGCAACTGTAGGGAAAGTGTTGGATAGCGGAGGGTAAAAATTACTATTCCCACTCCAGTGAGTGCAACAGTAGAGAAAGTGTTGGATAGTGGCGGGATAAAATTTACTATTCCCACTCCAGTGAGTGCAAAGGTAGGGAAAGTGTTGGATAGCGGAGGGGTAAAAATGACTATTCCCACACCAGTGAGTGCAACAGTAGGGAAAGTTTGGATTGCAGAGGAGTAACAATTAATAGTCTCACTCCAGTCAGTTCAAAATTAAAAACAAACAAAATTTTAACAATAAAAATATTTAAAAAACAAAATACATTAAAAAATATATAAATATGTTAAAAATTAAAATCGAAATATATTTAATATTAACATAAAAAAAAACATATTATAATGTTAAATACATATAACAAATACCTACAAATATTATAATAAATAAAAGAAAATAATTTCCAAACAAATAAATATTTTTAATTAAAAATTATTTAGAAACAAAAACATTAATTAATACATAAATTTACTTTTTTATTTTCTACCCTATAACACCACACAATTCACAACCTACATCTAAATTAAAAAAAAATGTACTTCCTCAACTAACATAATTAATTACCAATTAAAGAAATATTATTAATTAAAAAACAAATTAAAACTCATAAACATTATTTAACTTCCCACACTTTACCCCTATAATCCCCACAACCCACAGCTAAAATTAAACTGTAAAAAATGAATTTCACAATTAAAACATATTTTCAATTAAAAAACTAATAGTATATAACGACTAATTATAAAGTAAGTAAAATTAATTTACTCCCCACACTGTACCCCTATAACAATTAAACCCACACACAAAAAATATAAACAAATACCCTAATTAAATATAAATTAATTAAATATTAATGATCAGCTCATTTTTAATTAAACAAAAATTACTTCCCACCCTTTACCCCTATAAACCCCACAACCCACACCTAAAATGAATTACACAATTACCATAATTAATTATCAATTAATTAGTTAATATAAATTAACAACTAATTATTAATTAATAAAACATAAATGACTTCCCACCCTTTACCCCTATAAACCCCACAACCTGCAGCTAAAATTAATTACACAATTTCTGTAATTATTTTCTATCAATTAATTACCATTAATTAAGAACTAATTATTAATTAATTAAAAATAAATTACTTCCCACCCTTTACCCCATAAACCCCACAACCCACACCTACAAAACAATCACACAATTACTATAATTAATTATCAATACATTAGTTAATATAAATTAACAACTAATTATTAATTAATTAAACATAAATTACTTCCCACCCTTTACCCCTATAAACCCCACAACCCGCACCTAAAAGTAATAACACAATTTCCATAATTAATTTTCAATCAATTAATTAATATAAATTAACTAATTATTCATTAATCAAAAATAAATTACTTCCCACCCTTTACCCCTATAAACCCCACAACCCGCACCTAAAAATAATTACACAATTACCATAATTAATTATCAATGAATTAATTATTAATTAACAACAAATTAATAATTAATTGCAAATAAATTACTTCCCACAGTTAGCGCTATAAAATCTAAATTAAATAAATAAAAAATAATCATTAATTTATTATAATTAAATTACTTTTCACCCTATTCCCCTATAAACCCACAACCCGCTACGGAACTAAAAAATGCAAAATGTAATTAAAATAAAATTCCTAACTACAAAAAATTTAACACATATATTAAAAAACATAAACAATACTTATACAAAAAAACATACATCACATACATTTAAAATATAAACTAAAATACATAACACTAATAAAAAAATCGATATTTTAAACATCTATATTTTTGCAAACAATATTAATGACTTCTATATGTTTAAAAACGATATTTCGTACCTTAAATTCGATATTCTTGACCACGATATTCTTGCGGTCGATATTTATGACTCACGATATTTCCAACTCGATATTTGTGTAAGTCGACATTTCCAACTCGATATTTTGTCTCAGCACCATTGCAGAGGTGAAAATGATTCCATGTAGAATCAATGCTCATACGTGGGAGGGGCTTCTGTCTCTAACATAGAAAAAAATCCTTTTATATTTAAAAATTACTCATTTTGGGGCCCATTACGATGGCGGGCGGAAGCACAACCGCCGTGCTGGCGGATGCAAAAACCACCAGTTACCGCCGGCACGCAGCAGTCCACACGCCCGCACAATTATGATGCGAAAAGCAGGCCAAACACCGCCGGCAAGCCAGCAACACCGTCCGCCATCAAAGTGCGCCCGCACACGTAGCGGCGCAGCATAACTGACACACACCGTCCGACGAAACACGTCCCGCCCGGCGCATAAATTACGATGCCGCAAACAAACGGCTCACACGGCAAAGAGACACCGCACGTGAAAGAGAGGCGGAAACACGGACGCAGAGCACGGACAACGAAGAAGCGGCACCCCGGGCATGAATCCAGCACTGCAGGCCCTTCCCATGCTTCTGCTGATGCACCACCAAGGACGCAACGTACCGCGGAGACGCAGGTAGGCACACACACAACAAGTGCACGCAAACAGCGCACACAGTGCAAGGGCGGAAAAAGCGGACAACCCCCACCAGCGCGTGCACACTACACATCCACCATTGCATCCACATATGACACACAGGCCAAATCCTAACATCGCGGAACACATGTGTACACACCACCTGGGACTAGGAACCAACCACCCCGTCACGGCCCCAAAGCGCCGATGACGCCGCCACACATGCGCACAACGCAGAGGCCAACCGCAGCGCCATGCATGCGTCGCACACAGACACAGGGACACAACCAAGCAGCACACACATCAGCCCCACCCCGAACGCACATGACACGTGACAGGCCGGCCACAGACATGTCCCCAACGCCCAATTCACGGACAACACCCAACGCCACACAAACGACGCACACATGTCAGTGAAGACACGCAACTGCAGGACACACCCCAGTGTAACAAACATGGCGTAGCACACAGCGGCGGCAACACCAACTAGGAGAAGCAGGGCCCCTTCGGGAAAAGGAACGCCAGTACCACACTGAAAAACCCATACCACCCTGCACATATGAACAAGACACATGAAACGGAACACCAAAGAGCCCGGGGACCGACAACAGGTGGCCCAAGAATTACATCCACACACAAGGCCCAACGCAGAGCGGAAAGGCAGCCTGCCGCCCACACAAGGGAGAGCAGACAGCACTGAATGACCTTCCATTCCAACACCGAAACCACAGCCCTACGACAGAAGCCGGTGAATACAGCCATTGTCCAAGAATAGACCAACACAGGCATGCCGAGGAGACCGACCACAGGGCAGATAGCGCATATCACAGAAGCACACAACGGACGGGGAAGAAAGAAGAAAACACTCCCCCATGTCGGCCACATGCAAGTTAATTGGAAGGAGTCACACAGCACTGACCTTGAACTGTCTGAGAAGCATGTGGGAAGAGGGCCCATGTCCTCCAAACAAGCCAACAGAACACAAGTCCTGTCTCCCCACGACTACACAGAGCTCACAGCAACCCCGGAGCGTGCACATTGCAGACTGCACACACAGCCGGAGCACGCCACCTCTACGAACCGCTGCGAAATGGCAACCGCAACACACCTACCCAACTACGCCGAACAGCTCAAGCTGTACCAAACCAACACGATACATACATTGGGATGCGATCTCCTGTCCCTGCTGAACGTAAGTTACCGACTGACTTACCGCATCACATTGTTCAGCTGCGTCATGCCCGTCTTCTACTGTCGGAGGTGTCCCTACCAGCATCCCGTCGAGATATGCCTCTCCAACCCGGCATGTCTGAAGGCGGACCTGCTACCACTACTCCTCCCTCTGGACGCACACGACAGGGCCTGCTCTGCCTATGGGGGCATGGCGTATGTGGCCAACATCGCACGCGCACTGAAATGGAACCACTGTCCCTCCACACGACGGATCATCGAGAACAGCTACATCGAATGTCACCCAGCATGCCCCATCATGGTCCTCCAAGGGACAACCTACGAACAACACCTTGACAGCCACCATCCGCTTCATTGGCTGGCAAACATGTACACCACCAATGACATGGAAGCCCTGCTGGACGGCATCGCATACCTGACAACCTGTAAATACGTCGGACCACAACGCAGGTTCCCCGAGTGACCTATGAAGTCCAACCCCGCACCCATGCTCAGCTTCCGCACGGACTGGCCAGTCACCACCACAGCAGCCATACCAAACGACCGGCAACTGTAACCACACCATCAACGACATCGCCATGACATCGGATATGACCGGGACATGCACACTGTTCCCCATCACATCCAGGAACACCGCATGCATCGTGGGAGGCAGTGGCATGGGCTCTGTGCATCGCACCCACATGGACGGAACTGCACGAACAACCAGGACACGACATGGATCCAGCGCACATGGACACACACACCGCTCAGTGGACATGAATAGGTCGCCTGGAGTCTGTGGGTGCTGCACCCCTCCCACCCCCGCCCCGGGAATCCCATACCAGGACCTTTGCATGGACGACAAGTGCATACAACAACAACACGACCCCAGTGACTGTGACATGTCCAGTAACCACCACAGTGCAACAACAAGTGGCACGCCGCTGCATGCACGCAAGCACATGCCCTGATGTCATCTCACATGCACGCGTGCATGAGGAACAACCGCAGCAAACCTGTCACATGGAACTGAGATGGACTGTGCCCATGATGCCGAGCGGTCTGGTAGGCTACATGTATACCGTCTGTGTCAAAGTCCGCAGCTCCGCAGCTATACGTAAATGTACATTAGCACAGCCTTGGCCAAGCAGATGTAACCCCACACCCTATCCCATTTGTTATCATGCTCAGTATATCCTCAACATGTATTCCGCTGCCAGTAGTGTCCACTATACTGCATCACAGAGGACAGAAGACTCAATATAATGTTTGAAACCAAAACTGTTTTCGCTGACTCATTTCAGAAGTACGAATGAGAGAGGATGAGAGTATGTGAAGTACACGGCAGTCGTGACATGACCATGTAGTCCACTGGTATTGGATGTCAACGCAAATGAGTAGCACTACTGTGGAAGACACACATGTGTCGTGTGAAGTCGTATGGACGCAGTGCTCAGGTGGGTGGGTGCGACGGGTAGATGCGCACATGCCAAGTTGGAGCACGCCGTGTTGGGAGGGGTCATGAACAGTACACCACCGCTTCCCTGGGCATTGTGAGAGGACACCTGTCGGGGGGAGTGAACACGTGTGTGCACAGCAGCCGGGCACACGTACAAAGCGGTACCAGGCGCACCTCAGCCCACCCTCTGTGGACAAGCTGGATCCTGTTGTGCGCCCGCCATGCCCCTTGACAAGGCACACACAGCCCCAGTCGACCAGGTGCAACCCCAACATAGTCAATCCGCACAGGCGATACAGGGCACGGGATGGCAGTGGAGCATGGTGTGTGAGAGGTCTCCTCGCGCTCCTCCTGGTCATATCACGCAGGCAATAGAACCTCAACGACTAGCATGGCACAAGTCAAATGGAAGTGTAGGGGGACGCACCACAGCACGAGCAGCACTGACGTCACGGGAGGTGGCTCGCACCATCCCATCCATTGCCCATCATACCAACCACGCCACATGCCATTGCGACTAAGTGCAAGCGCGTGCGCCACCACCCCCGAGCCCTCCCCAGAGAGGCCAAAGAGTGAATGTGTGGGCCATCAGCCACAGACGGACGCGGCCTGGCCGCAAGGGCAGCCACAGCCACTGGGTGTCGCAGGTGGCGGATCCGGAAGGCGAAGACTGTGATGCATAGTCCATGCAGGCCGGGTCTCCATTTGGGGCACCACGCAGGTGGACGGCGTCCCGCCACACATCATACCCTGAGACAGCCCACTCGTGCAACTGGACCCACACATACACTCCTTGCCCTCTCTGGTGCGAGCTTGGGGCTGCCTGTGCAGGCGCTAGCCTCGCAGGTGAGCATTCATATTGGGGGAGCGAGGGGAGGACATGAGGGCTGGGGCGAAGATGACTGTATCACTGTCAGTAAGTACAAGGGATGACCCAGATGTGGAAAGGAAGAGACGTGTCCCGTGTGTACTGCAACTAGTCGCCAATCCAACTACCCCCCATGTCCGGAATGTAAGCCCGCACCTAGGCCCGCCCATCCGCCACATCGAACATACCACCAGCACGACAACCTTCCCATTCGAAACACTGACTGGGGGTGGCGACCAGTGAACAATCATGTGTAGCCTACCCACGCGTACATGTGGGCCCTCCATGATCCATGTCACCTGCGGCAAAGACATGACATGCGCAATGAGGGAAGTGAGGAGAGCTGCCCGCCCCACGCGCAGAAGGTGCATCAGCTCCACAGACCCAGCAGCGAGTCCAGCAGGGGTCACATGTGCAGGGGCAGCTGTGCCTGGTGTGAAGGCACATGCATATAGACAGCACATCGACCAATGTGTAGTCTGCCCACATCCACAGTCCATCATCATGCGGACATAGGAATTGAACACAGGGCAACACATCTTAGTGGGTGCACCCACCGTGACCAACAATGCGCAATCATCGACGTACCCGCCCTGTGCATGGCCCCCCACCCAACGGAGGCACATCCAGTGCCACCATCCCACACACACAAGCCTTCCACGGAACATGCTGTGTCCAATGGTCAGTACAGAGTCAGCGCCCATCTGGTGGATCCTGAACAGGAGACACATGCACACACATGCCAGCTCCCACTATGTACGTCTGCCACCTGGCACGTGCAATGTAACCTCTCACCTGTGACGTGTGACTGCAAGCACACAGCCGTCTTGGCATGGGGCTGTCAATGTGGACACCAGTCAATGTTTCGGGAGCTGTGATCCGTACAGTGCTGTACATAGGGTGCAGTGCTGACACCTACTACTGTCTCATATCCCCTCGTGCCACAGGTCCCACTTGTATTGGCCGCTCAGCCCGTGCCCACATCGTCGTCGTCGTGTGCCATACTCATCCAGCCTCGGAAGCAGTTCCATGCTCAGCAGACACTCATGTTGCCGTGGCGTTGCCGCTTGACGAATATGCAGTCAGTCCCCATCAGCACGCCCCGCAAGTCATTGGGGCCTAGATCCCCATGTGCATGCACATGGCAGTGGTATGTCTCACTTGCCATTGCCATTGTTGGGAGACCTGTGTAAGTGTATTGTGGCCGTGCCGTCCCAGCTTGACAGCTGGGCTGTGGCTCATGTGCTTGCTCAGTCATGTCAGTGATGTGTATGCGAAATTGCTATGTGCCGTGTTGCTTTGACATGTGTCCTCTGCCATTTAACCCAGGCGGAGACCGAACATTGACCGCCCATACCAATTGCTGGCGGACATGGACGATACAGAGGTAATCAGGAAGTTTCGGCTGGACAGGCCAACTCTGCATCGACTGTGTGCCATGTTAGAGCCCCATCTCCGTCCCCGCAGGGTGTATCCGACTGCTGTCACCCCCACGGCTAAGGTGATGGCCGCCATGCATTTCTTCGCCACTGGGTCATTCCAGCACACAGTGGGCAGTGGAGGAGGGATGTCCCAGCCCATGTTCAGCAAGGTGCTGAGGGATGTACTGGCAGCCATGATGCTGTACCGGAACAGGTACATCCGCTTCCCCAGGGCTCGTGAATTGGCGGCAGTGAAGGGTGCATTCTATGCCCTTGGCAGAATCCCACACGTCGTGGGAGCCATTGACTGCACTCATGTTGGCCTTGTTCCACCACAGGCCACTGAGCACCTGTACCGCAACAGGAAGCACACGCACTCCCTGAATGTGCAAGTGGTGTGCCTTGCGGACATGGTGATCACCCACGTGTGTGCCAAGTTTCCAGGCTCGGCACATGACGCACACATAATGCGCAACAGCATCTTGCCACGACTGATGGCCAATCTGCAACAGGATCGTGCCTGTATTGTCGGTGAGTATGTGGAGTGGTGTAGCGTGCTGGTTGTGCGATGCTGTCCCCTGTCCAGTTGGAATAGCTACGGTTCTCTGTGTCCCTCACACCCAGGTGACTCTGCGTATCCGAATGGGGCATGGCTGCTCAGTCCATTGAGGAATCCTCGCACCCCAGCAGACGATCGATACAATGAGGCACATGGGAGGACCAGACGTGTGGTCGAGCGTACCTTTGGCCTCCTCAAGTCCAGGTTCAGGTGCCTGGACCGCACCGGGGTGCACTGGCGTACTCCCCACAGAAGGTGTGCCAGATAGTGGTGGCGTGCTGCATGCTGCACAATCTGGCCATTCGTAAGCAGATCCCCCTCATTGTGGATGACGGAGATCAACCAGGGCCCCAGCCCGCAGACCAGGACAGCTCGAGTGAGGTGGACAGCGGAGAGGAGGAAGCTGGGAATGTGCGCCAGCAGCTCATCGCCCGCTACTTCACTTGACGGTGAGTGTCCATGTACGACGGATGATGTGTCTGTATCTGTGCAGGTGTGTGTGTGCTGTGTCAGGGTGGCCGTATGTTCACTGCGTGCAGTGTGTCAACGCTCCATGGCCAGGGTAGTATGCCACTGTTGGTGACTGTGGCATTGTGCCCTATTGCTCCGTGCGATGTGTGTACATTGCTTGTAGTTGTTGACATGTACTGTGTGATGGGTGTGTGACACACTCATTGAATGTGCTCCTGTTCTGTCTCCCACCCCTAGGTCCCTACAGGCCCTCCGGATTCCATTGCCATGCCACGCATCAGGTGCCCTTCCGCCCAAGGTGGCCGTTGTATTCCGTACAAATAAAACACAGGGCACAAACAGCAGTTAGTGAAAAAGGTGCATTTATTACAAACTGTGACATGTGATTGTGTGTAAGGTGATGACAAAAGTGGTGCGTGCAGTGACAATGAGCTGTCGGTCATGGCTGCGTGATGATCAGGGTGTACCCACTGGTTCTATGTCCATAGTCCAACACACACATGCCATCCAGCTGGCTGTGTGGAGTGGGATCGTAGAGCAAGTCAATGCAGTGGCTGGTCAAGGAAGGCTGGCGGAAGGCTGGCTGGCTGCCTCACTTGCGACTGGAGCGTGCGAAGTCCTCCCGGGAGATCTGTTTCCTCTTCGGACGGCCCCTTCCACGTTTGGGAGGGGGGTGTGTGGTGGCGACCTGCTGGTGGTGGGTGAGGTGTGCTCACTGGCTGTGGACGCAGGGGAAGTGGACACTGCTGGCCGACCCTGCGCCCTAGCAGGTGGTGGCGGAGGTGGTGTTGCTGGCCTTGCCTGTGACCCCACCGCCACCACCAGCTGGCCCATGAGGTCCACGAGTTGGTCCATACGGGACACGAATTGGCCCATATGGGCGTCCATGGACCTCAGCACCCCCAGCACCTCCCGCGTGTCAGTAGCAGACCTGGCCCATTGTCCTTGGGCCTCTTCATAGGCCCCAAGGACTCTGGCCATTTGAGGCAGGGCATGGCTCCCAGGGGAGGCTGGCGTTTCCCTGACCCTGCTCCTCCTACCAGTCCTGCTGCCACCGGCCTGCCCACTAGCCACATTGCACACCACGGTCCTCGCTGTGGCTCCCAGGGTGGATCCAGTCGGCCGGGCCACCACCTGCGCTGGGGCTGGTGCCAGCGAAGACGTGGTGGTGGTGGAGGCGGTGGTGGTGGTCGGTGCGGCGATGGTGGCGGTTGCGGCAGTGGTAGTGGCCGCAATGACCGTGGGTGTGGCCGCAACGACAGTGGCAGCAGGGGACTGGGACTGTTCAGCGTCCCTGGATGATGGGTTGGTGGGTAGGAGGGGTCCTGGGGAGCGGCTGGGCCCTGCCACGCCAGATGGGCCAGCTTGGTGGTCCGTGTCCGAAGAGGTGGACAGATCCTCCAGATCCGTGTGTCCTCGTTGGGGGCTTGTAGGCTGGCTGTGCTGGCTGCTGTCTCCATCCCCAGCGTCCAGCAGTTCGTCACCTGTGGAGAGAATGAGATTTGTTATTGTGTTGCACCTGGCGAAGTATGTATTAGTCGTCTGACATTGGCAGTTCGTGCAATCTCGTACATGGGTTTCCCGGAGGCGAGTGTGTGGCTGTGGCATCTGTAGTTGTGTGTGCTAGGCAATGGGACTGTGTGCTGTGCACATGTGGCATGGGACGGATTGGCCATGCCGATGGGTGTGTTGCTGTGCCCCTACTCATTGTGACTCTGGTGTATGCGGGCTCCTGGCCCATCCTGGGTCTGGTTTGTACTTTGCTTTTGGAGTTCATATGGAACGCTTAGGAACGCATATGGCAACAGGGGGCCATGCCCCAGATTCGCATTTGGGAGGGGATATGCTTTTGGGGTTCAAATGGAACGCTTAGGAACGCATATGGCAACATGGGGGCCATGCCCCAGATTCGCATTTGGGAGGGGATATGCTTTTGGGGTTCAAATGGAACGCTTAGGAACGCATATGGCAACATGGGGGCCATGCCCCAGATTCGCATTTGGGAGGGGATATGCTTTTGGGGTACATGCTGTGAGCCATGGGTGCCGAACGTGACATGTGTTGTGGCAGCATGACAGTGCATGGTCTGAGGTGTGTGCATGCCTGACATGCCCTGCATATTTGCTGTCTGTTGTGGTTACTGGACATGGCATTGGACGCATCGTTATGAGTGAGTGATAGTTGTGTGCCAGCCAACGTATTGCAGTTGTCCCATCTCCTTGGTGTGCGTGCTGCCCTGTGCCATGTGCATCACTGCAGTGCTCGGGGGGGTGTGGCCCATGTTGTGTGTTGTTGCTCACAGTGTGTCGTGCGCTTAATTGACTTCTGGCACATGGTTGGTCATGGGCATGTGTCTTAGCGTGACTGCTGTATGTGTGGCAGCTGTGCGGATGACATGCCTTTCATGTGACTGGGGCTGACGGATGGGATGGATGGTATGTTGTATGTGCATGGTGTGTCTGTGAGTTTGATGGGTTCAGAGGTGTTCGTGTGCATTTCTGTTGTTCCGCTCTGTTGCGTCTAGTGTTGTTTGTCTTACATAGGCGTAGTTGTGGGGTGTGGGGTTGACAGGCAGTGGGGGCTACATGGACAGGACTTCAATGGTGTTTCGGTTGTGTGTGATGAGTTGCACAGTGGCTGCCGTGTGGGACTATATTCAGTGTGGCTTGTGCATGCAGACGTGGCTCCTTGGGTGTTGCTATGTCTGTGATGGGTCATGTGGGGTGTGAGTCTGTTGTTCATGTCCGTGTGCACATTGTTCACTTGTTCGTGACGGTGGGCGGTGCTGCGTGTTCGTCTGCTACGTGACATGTCCCATGTGTTGGTGGTGTTATGGTCCTCATGCCTCCAGTAATCCAGCCCTGTCCAGTTTCCCACCTGCAAGTTGTTCGTGCGTGCACTGTACTGGATGCCACATGGCTCTAAGCGGGGGTGCTCCATGTTGCAGGTCTGTGGGGGTGGGGGGTGTAGTGGGTCGTGGGGGTGGCTGTACACCCACTGACACCGATTGCTGTGGACCGTGATGTCTGCCTTTCGGCTGTCGTTGTGCACTGCGGTGGCTGACACGTGGCTGTGGGGTGTGGGGGATGCTCCTCCTTGCTGTGCTGTGGGACTGGGGCCTGGTGTGTGTTGTACTTGGGCTGTCCACCGTCCCACCCACTGCACTTTGTGTTCCTGCCACTTACCTGTTACTTGTCGGTTAGTGCAGCTGTGGCGGACACATGGGTGTGGGGGTGCTCGTTGTGGCGCTTCTGGCATATTTGGGGACCTGTTGGTGGTTACGTGGCTGGCTTAGTGTACACATGTCCCCACGCATCTTACAGTTGTTCGGTTTGGGCTGTGTGTGGTAGTGTCTGTTGCATGTGCGTGTGTTGTGTTGTGTATTGTGTGCTGGACATGGGGGTGTTTGTCCCTGGGAGCTGTGGCATGGTAGTTGCGCATGGGAGTACATAGCGGTGTGCTAGTATACATTAGTTTGTACTTACCAGCCTCCACTCCCCCTGCTAATCCGGCGAGGATCTCCGGATGGATTACGACTCGCACCTTCTCCTCCCACGCTTTGAAGGTCTTAAAGAGCGCGGGATTCCCTCCGCCAGTGACGGCAGCCAGCTCTCTGTTTTTGCCCTCCTTCTTCTTGACCAGGCTCTTTACGTCATTCCAACGTTTGTTAATTTCTCCTCTGTTCCTGGGCAGGGTCCCGACTGCATTGACCTGGTCTACGATCCGGTTCCACATTCTGTTTCTGGTGGCTAGTGGTGTGTGCTGGACCATGTTCCCATAGATTTGTGGGTACACCTTGATGATCTCGTCGACCATGACCGTCAGCTCCATGGGCGTGAACTTGGGCATCCTTTGTGGTGCCATGGTGTTTGTGGTGCTGGTGCGGTGTGTGTTGTGTAATGTGCAGGGGGTTTGTGGTGCCGGTGTTTGGTGGTGGTGGTGGTGGTTGTGATGTGTGCGTTTCTGTGGTGTGCTGCTGTCCTTGCTGTGTCACTGTGTCCTCTCCTCTCCTCTCTGGTTTGCAATGTAGCAAGGGGTTGTGGTCTGTGGGAGTGCTGCTTTTGTACTCACCTATGTGGGTGTGTCCTCATGGTCTGTTGTTTTCAGGTGTGTTGTGTCTGGGGTTCTGGCCTTTGTATTTTTTGTTTGTCCGGGGGTGTTTTCGGGATGTGTACTGTGCTTGTGTATTTGTGTGTGCCTTGCTGTGTGGACTTGTTGGCCATGTTGTGTGCTATTGGTTTTGTGTGCGGATGGTTTCTGTGCAGGTACGTTGGCGCCATGGCTTCTGCCGTGTCGATTCTCATCGGCGTTGTTTGCGCTGGCGGGCGGTATATTTGTTGTTTTTCCGCGCTCATGGCGGTGCGATCGTAATTTCACGTGCGGTGTGTCGGCCGTGTGGGCGGGCGGTTTTGTGTTGTCGTGCGTGTTTCCGTCCGTGGCGGGCGGTTTGACTCCGACTCGGACGATGGCGGGCGGTATTTTGTGTGATTTTTCCGCCGATGGCGGTTTTCGGTTTGTGTACTCATAATGGCGTGGTCGGTGTTCAGGCGGTGTGTGCGGGCGGATTTTTGCCGCTTCCATGCCTGGCGGATTTTTTTACGCCGGGTATCGTAATGGGCCCCTAAGTGTGCAAATAATCCATCTTTTTCATTAAAATGTTTTGTACCAGTATTCATGCAAATTCTGGATATCGCCCAATAATATCTTCACACCATCAGTTATTTACTTAAGCATTGGGCATGAACAAAAGTCCAATTTTGTTAAGAGCTGGCATGTTTCTTTATTGAGCTTGTTGCATTGAATGGCTCAAACTGTGGAAACGGAATAAACCTGAAACTGAACACCAAGGGGCCGATTTATGATGGTAATGCTTTGCCCTTGAATCATGCATGGTGTCACAAGGGCAAGTCAATACCTAAGCTAGATTTACCAAGCAAAGCAAGGCCACCTTGCGTGGCCCTGCAGTGTTTGGTAAATCTGAAGTAATGCAAGGCAGCACAAGTCACTGCCATGAGTCACTCTGCCCTGGGAAGGATTTACAAGGGTAGAGCATGGGTGTTCCAACAAATCCGCCCATGGATTTTGGTGCACTCCCAGATTTACCAATACTGGCAAACCTGGAAATGATTCAAAATGCCTCACCTTCCCAGGGGAGGCGCATCAAGGAGAAATATCTTTAATT
Organism: Calotriton arnoldi; assembly: GCA_963921515.1. Taxonomy (NCBI): domain Eukaryota; kingdom Metazoa; phylum Chordata; class Amphibia; order Caudata; family Salamandridae; genus Calotriton; species Calotriton arnoldi. Next base: position 2,028,642 of record CAWUFW010000655.1, read on the forward strand.
CTGCCTGCTGTTTCCTCTTACTACTTGTGCAGGATTCTGCAGCACAAGTAGAAGGAGAAAAAGTCTCAGAGGATTGCTTTTGTGCAGGAAGGTGTTCCTTGCACCATGGTGCAAGGGTGCCTGCATTGGTGCTAAGCAGCAGTTTGTGCACCAGCGCAGGCAGAGAGCAGAAATGTGCCCTATCATGATAGCTAGGGTGCATTCCTGCCCTCTCCCTTATATGCAGCACAGCAAGTTGTCCTGCTGCGTTGCGTGAAAGAATGATACATCTGACCCCAAGTTTAAAACATATTTACGATGTGCAAAACAAGAGAGTTGCAACTTTCAGTATAAGAAGCCTGCGCTTCTGGGCTTGTTCTCTGCCAAGGGTAACACTGTATGTGTTACACAAACTAATTTACTCCTGGAGTTAGAAAGGGAAAGTGTTGATAAAATGGCTTACCTGTTCTTCCATTCTAGCCAAAGGCTTTCTTTGTTGGTGATTGACATTAAATAGTATCTGCTGAATGGGTAGAACTTTCTTTCTTAAAAAAAACCTTTGCATTTTCAATAACATTGGGATCATCCATTAATGCGTGTTAAAATGGCAAAATAGCACGATATTAAAGCCATAAAATATGCAGCACAGTTGGTCTTTCCTTGCTGCATAATTTTGTCAAACAAGCAACATAGTTTAGTTCTGATATTGCTGCACAATTCCAGTGACCCGGTCTAAACCACACAAAATTGACTTGGTCTGTCAATACTAAGCAGTTAAAGTTTTTTGACAATACATAAAACTAGTTTAACAGAATAATGCAGTTATTTATAAACACTTAGGGCCAGGTCTAGAGTTTGGCGGATGGTACTCCATCCGTAAGAGTGGCCGAAGACTTTACATCTGCCACCCTGACCGACTACTGTTCACCAAATTTAGAGATCACCACTGACCCAGGGGTAAACTCTGCACCTTGACAGGAAGCGCGGTCTTGGCAATTCCTGTGAATGTACAAAACGTTTGGTAGAGTGCAGCCATCGGTTTTGACATTGTCTTCCAAACTTTAACAAACGTTTTGTTTTTTCTAAAACAAACTTCCAAAATGGGTGTTTCTTATTGAAACCAAAACACTAATGACACTCACACCCGGGGGAGCGTTTTCCCTTGGTGTGTGGGTCATTAATTTTTTTTTCTGTCCCTCTCCACCAGGCTCACCTCGCAGTGAGGTAGAGAAATAAAGGAAGGACATCACACCATCCACCCTAAATAGGGCGGGCAGTGTAATAAGTTTCTTATGTAGGACATTCCTTTGCTGGGCAAATGGAGAAAGCTTTCTGTTGACAAATCCAAAGGGGGCTCTCAATAGAAAGTGGGCGGTCCTCTCAACCCTGAATAGGGAGGGCAGACCATCATTTTTGTAGACTGGCTACTCTGCCATATTTGTCCATTGCTGTGAATCGCCAAACTCTAAATTACCGCCTTAATCAATTACATATTATCAAATTATGAACAAAAAATAACTGGCATGCAACTAATTATTAATTATGGAATGTAGAGATTGCTTAAGAAGCTATGGACTCTTAAATTTGCCTTTTCTACTTTGAATTTGTCGGATTGATATCAGGGAGTTATATATGAAGTAAATGCAATTATTTGTGCTGCATTAAACTGCCATTTTGCAATAAGGTTTGTGTTCACGATGGGACCTATTCACAAAAGCATTCTGGAGGATGTAAAATAGTGCTCTTGTAGTATTCATTTATGTACTCTTACAATTCACAAAAGCATTCTGGAGGATGTAAAATAGTGCTCTTGTAGTATTCATTTATGTACTCTTACAATTAACAAAAGCATTCTGGAGGATGTAAAATAGTGCTCTTGTAGTATTCATTTATGTACTCTTACAATTGTAGGATGTGAAATAGTGATCTTGTAGTATTCTTTTATGCACTCTTACAATTCACAAAAGCATTCTGGAGGATGTAAAATAGTGCTCGTGTAGTATTGTTTTATGTACTCTTACAATTCACAAAAGCATTCTGGAGGATGTAAAATAGTGCTCTTGTAGTATTCATTTATGTACTCTTACAATTGTAGGATGTAAAATAGTGATCTTGTAGTATTCTTTTATGTACTCTTACAATTCACAAAAGCATTCTGGAGGATGTAAAATAGTGCTCGTGTAGTATTGTTTTATGTACTCTTACAATTCACAAAAGCATTCTGGAGGATGTAAAATAGTGCTCGTGTAGTATTGTTTTATGTACTCCTACAATTTTAGGATGTAAGATAGTGCTCTTGTAGTATTATTTTATGTACTCTTACAATTCACAAAAGCATTCTGGAGGATGTACAAAAGTGCTCTTGTAGTATTCTTTTAGGTACTCTTACAAATGTAGGATGTAAAATAGTGCTCTTGTAGTATTGTTTTATGTACTCTTACAATTGTAGGATGTAAAATAGTGCTCCTGTAGTTTTCTTTTATGTACTCTTACAATTGTAGGATGTAAAATAGTGCTCCTGTAGTATTCTTTTATGTACTCTTACAATTGTAGGATGTAAAATAGTGCTCTTGTAGTATTCTTTTATGTACTCTTACAATTGTAGGATGTAAAATAGTGCCCCTGTAGCATTCTTACAATTGTAGGATGTAAAATAGTGCTCTTGTAGTATTCTTTTATGTACTCTTACAATTGTAGGATGTAAAATAGTGCTCCTGTAGCATTCTTTTATGTACTCTTACAATTGTAGGATGTAAAATAGTGCTCCTGTAGTATTCTTTTATGTACTCTTACAATTGTAGGATGTAAAATAGTGCTCCTGTAGCATTCTTTTATGTACTCTTACAATTGTAGGATGTAAAATAGTGCTCTTGTAGTATTCTTTTAGGTACTCTTACATACATTTGGCAGGAGGCCCCGTAGCATGTAAAATGTGAATTTGTCAGGACATTCATATACAATTAGCACAAATAGGGTTGTGCCCTCTTTTCCTCATAGTGAGCTGGGTGTTTAGGGCCGAATCCCAAAGGAATGTGAGAGTATGTTAAAGAGTACTCCTGCACTACTGCTTTCCGTACTCATAAATGTTTTTATCAATCAGTGCCCTTATGTTTTATCAGTGAGCTGAAGCAGAGTCTTGATTGCATGAGCAGTTTACAAAAAACAGATAAATATAAACGTACGGAGGAATGTGAAAAAGAACATTTTCGATTTCAATTTCACTTTTTCGAAGTCACTCGCATATTTTCAACATTGTTTCCTACTGGTGCTTTCAACTGGCATCAAAGCACAAAAGCATCATTTTCCCATTCATTAAGGATTAAAAGGGTCGATGGTGGGCAGCCTCTCAGTAACAATACAGCCCCAAAGATATCCCAGGTCCCCCAGGGGCACTCTCAGGGATAAGGGGGCGTTTGCCTAAGGGTTAAAAGCACACTGTGAAGCCAAGTGTATTCAATGCATACATTCTTATATGTACTAAAAGCGTGGTGCTGGGGCACAAGGCAGGAATTGCCAGGGGCATAGCTATTAATGGTGCAGCAGGTGCAGTGGTACCAGGCACAGTGGCTTAAGGATATCACGGAACTCTGATTATTTCAGCATTTTACCTCCCAGACGGCAGTCAGTGGGTACATTTGCCTTGTTTTAACTAGGGCCCATCCCATGCTTGAAATGCCACTGCCAGGACTCTTCTGTCAATAATAAAAGAAACACTTCCCAGCATCCCTTAGCCTCAGGTGGGCGGATGTTAATGGAGAGGCTCCGCCCTCCCACACTCAATCCTGACTTGTGCACTGTAAGTAAGTCTTAGAAACAATGCAAAAGGTGCACAATATTTTTGGCAAAGTATTTTTCCATCTATAGAAATCACTTCTTCACTTGTAATTCGATTTCTTCACTTATCTTTTAAGTACTGCACAGACTGGTGCACTTTTGTACTTTTTAGTATCACTTACTGTGGCATCATATGGGAGTAGGTAAAGAGCATAATTTGTGTGTAGGTTAAGTGCATGTAGCAATTGTGCACACTAATCTTTGGGTGTATATACAAACGTTTACTCCATTATATGTGTTTACCAACTTTTCAATGCATATCTTCGACCAATCCCACGACATGTGCCAGGAAATACCAATTTTCTGACTTTTTAAAAAATTACGTGTACGTATAAACTGCATACAGCATGCAATCCTCGACTTCAACAACTTGAGTTGCACCTTAGAAAATTGCATGGATCATACAGGTATGCGCATTGTGACATTTTCCAAGTGTAATAGACAACTTTGCCAATAGGCCACAATGAGCAAATGTGACAAGAGATCATGGATTAGAATTCACAGAAAGGTTTAGCTGTTAAATATTGTTCTGAAGGATGGCCTTCCTCAAGGATATTTTGCTGAGTAAACTCAGATGCAACACCTCTAGGGGTATATTTACTAAGATTTTCTGCCATGTTTGTGTCACAAAAGTGATGCAAGACCACGCAAAATATTTTTTTACCAATTTACTTTCCAGCACAAAATTTGTTTTGCGCTGGAAAATCACTTGAAAGTAACGTTTGAACTACTTAGCACCAAGGGGGCATTCCATGGGTGGTGCATGGGCGTTTCAGCGCCAGCGCTAGAAAGAGGAGAGGTGCTCTCCTGCTCTCTCCTCCTCACGTAACGCAGCACAGCATTTTTGGCTGCTGCGCTGCATTGCATGAGATTGTAGTAAATCTGGGTGCAGGGTCCCATTCCACAAACTAGTCATTATTTAAGAGGTGCACTTGCAGTAGTTCATAATTGCTGTTCTTAAATGCAGTAGTACTTAAGTGGTTGTAGGTGAGAGGCTCCAACATTTATTTTTAGAGACCAGAATTTGTTTTTCATCATCACTCTTTAACCGAGAGCTAAAGAGAGAAAGGCACAAAAGGGAGAAAGAAGGAGCAAGAGAAACATAGGATAACAGAGACAAAGAGACAGCAGGGATGAAAAAGAACCTGCAAATGTGAAATAAAGATTAGAGATGAAGTGTAGGGTGTGGAAGAAAGAGATATGATGTGGAATCTAAACTAGACAGGCTTGGTATTCAACAACCCCAGTATTCAACAGGTTGACACCTGGCTCATTGGAAAAGGTTTGGGTACATGTACTTATCTTTTCTTTCTTTTTTTAAAAACAAATTAAGCACTGCGCCGCCTTTGAGACAGGAAATCTTCAAAGAAAACGATTTGAATATAGGCCTCGCCCATCAAGACAGTATGCCAAAAAGGGGACTGACATTTCCAGCATACCCCTGAATGGTTGTATGTCACTACTTCACAGGCCACTGAATCGAGAATCAATACATTCCAAATACTGCATCTGGAATCACTATATCAAAAAGATAGATTGCGTGCAGCGAGGGTTGCCTTTCCACGGTGGGTTGATCCCAGCCTCCACTGTGGGGGCTGGAAATTAAATGTAACATAAAAAAACAATTAATTTCACTGAGAAAACAGTTAATAACAGAGTTATGGTTTTGGCTTAAACATGTAAAACCAGTGAAATTCACCAGTTCTGGTTATGAACAAACACAGCACATGAAATAACTCACTGCATCCACTGTGCACAAAAGACCTATTTGTTAATGCCACAGTGTTCCATCTAGTGCAGTACATGCTAAATATCATTGCATGCTTATTCATTATTGTTATGTATAATTTATCACGTTGTCTCATTACATTTAGCTTTCCTTAATCCCTCCCCCACCCGCCTTTGCAAATGGTGTGTTCTATAGAACATTGAGATGGAGTTACACCCTTTTATTAATTTGGATTTTGGAAAAAACTAAGGGGCTCCTTTCACAGAACATAACTGAAGAAGCGAGTAATCAGAGTAGGTGTCATGTTTTGACAAAGAAGAACAATGGCGGCCCTCGCTTGTGTGTTGACTAAGCCTGGGCGGAGTTCCGCTACGCAGAACTCGGCGAAGTGACAAAAAAACTTAAAAGTGCGTTAGGGTCATGCCGTTTGCGGTGATTTTGAGTGCCGGGTGTTTGTCCCATGCTGTAAAATCATCGCCAACAGCACCATACGCAGCGCAAGAGGGCACAGCTTCCTTTCTGCTGCTCGAGTAGATTTTCTACTCAAGCGGCAGCTCTCTGAATGCGAATGGGAGGTTTGTCAATGCAGTTCGCGACCACTCGCATTGTAAAATCCGACCACCTGCGAAGAGAAACCTCGCCAGGAGGTTGATTTCTGCGCTTGCCAACTAGACCTTGGCCAGTGCAAGCAAGGAAAAATGTCACCAGGAGGTGGATTTTCCTCGCTCATCAACTTGACGTTGACGAGCACGAGCAAGGAAAAAGGAAAAAACTGCGCTACGCTTCGCGGAGCGGAGATTTTGGGAACTCTGCGTGCTCCGTGGAGTGCAGAAAACTCTGTAAACTCTGCGAATGGAGTGGAGTTCACCGCCCAGGGTTAGTGTTGACCTCAGGGCACTTAAAAATGCAAACATCATTATTGATGGAGATCCCCTACCAAAAGTGAATGAACTCATATCTATTCTCGATGGAGCTGTAATGTTTTCAACATTGGATTTACGACAAGCATGCCACCAGGTTGAACTGATGGCAGTTTCAAGACCATTAACTGCTTTCATTACTCCATTTGGTCTTTTTCAATACAAATGAATGCCATTTGGGTTGGCATCTACGTCTTCTGTCTTCCAGAGAGCCATGTATCATTTTTAAAGCCATGTTTCCAGCACAACATACTTGCCTTTTCCAAAGATTCTCAACAGCATTATGAGGTATTGAGCAAAGTATGCTCCAGTTTGGAAGCCAAGGGTTTCACTCTTTTTCCAAATAAGTGTCAACTATTCCAGGAGCAAGTTGAGTTTCTTGGTCACAGGTTAACAGCATGTGGCGTGACTCCCGAAGAGTATCTGATCAATGCAATCAACATGGCTTCACTACCTAGCAACAAGGTTCAATTACTGTTGTTTTGTGGCCTGGGCGGGTATTATTTACGGTTTACGAAAAACTTTGCAACCATCATGGAACCCCTTAGACTTCTTCTAAACAAAGACCAGAAATACAAATGGTGAGATCGACAGGAAGAGGCATTCAAGTTGTTAAAGAAAAGTGTAACAAATGCACCCATATTAAGACTATTAACAATTGGCAAGAAGTGCACCATCACAGTCGACACCAGTGCATATGGTTTAGGGGCTGTGCTGTCACAACAACATGGTCATGACGAGTGGGTAGTAGGTTATGCCTCCAGGACTCTTAATCCTACTGGAAGACAGTATACTAGAATTGAAAAATTATTTGTCAGCCTGTATCTGGGCAGTGAACCCCTTCCGTCATTTTATATGGGGTACCAAATTCAATTTGCAAACTGACCGTAAACCTCTGGTTCATATTTTGTTACCTGGGGGGTGGGTTAAATTCTACGCCTCGCATTGCAAGGTTGTGCTCAAAATAGCATGATTATTGTGTTGATGTTTTTTCATGGTCCTGGGAAAAGCAACAAATGTGCAGATTTTCCGTCCAGGTCTCCTTATTCGGATCAGATGGAGGATAAAGAAGACACAGGCGATCTGGGTGTAGTGGCAAATGTGTGCAAGACATGTGCATTGCAAAATATGCCTTTGAAAGAAGAAACATTGCTCAGGGAGGATACTGGTGATGAGATATTGGGTAAAGTGAAAGAATATACACAGGTGAGACAGTTACTGATGAGTTGCACTCTTTTGCTCAAGTGGGAGATGAACTGAGTGTATCTAACGGTAGCATATTCAGGAATGCCAAATCTGTGCCAGCTGAAGCTGTTAGGGGCGTCAATTTGAACGCTTGTCACCAAGGGCGCATGAGCATGCCAGATTTGAAGTATTCTTTAAGGGCACAATTTTGGTGCCCAGGTATGGATCGTGAGGCAGAGCATTATGTGAGAAACTGTGAATGGTGTGTGAAGTGTGATAAGACCCTTAAATGTATTACACCCGCTACGCATCGGGTTGAATGGCCCCATGCTCCACGCCAGAAGTTAGCTTTTGATGTGTCAGGCCCATTTAAAAGTTTACCTGCCCATATGCAATATGCTATTGTGATGGTCAATTATTTCTCTAAATGGCCTGAAGTACCATTTGCAGAAAAAGTGTCCACCGAGGACGTTTTGAATTTAAAGAGGGAGACTTTTAGAAGAGATGGGTTCTGTGAAAGCATTGTCAGGGACAATTTTATTTATTTATTTGAAGAGTTTTATATTGCGCTGGCTAGACCCGGAGGTATAAGAGCGCTTTACATGAGGATTATAGAGTTACAAGTTACACATTACATCCGTTACAAGAGCATAGTAAAACACAGGAAAAAGAAAAAGAATGTTATGGTATTTCGTCGGAGGGAGGGGGGAGGAAGGAGACACAGCGGGAAGACGTGGAATGCATTCAATTTATATGCGAACACATGACAGAATTCTGAACTCACTTATTATAAAACATATCTTCACAACAATGTATGACCCACAAACCAATGATCTTGTAGAATGGTTTAATCGTTATCTCAAGGACAGCGTCCACATGGCCTTGCAGAATGAAATTTCTGCTTCCAATCTCATCAAAGAAATGTGTGGGCATACCATATAATGTTAATGTTAACTGTAATTTATAGAGCGCATGTTCACCAACAGGTCTCTTAGCGCTGTGAGAGAAAGACTAAACCCCGCAAAAGATCAGCATGTACAAGTCCCAATTCTACCACGAGGGTCAGTCCTTTTAAGTTGTTAAGGTGAAGAACTCCTTCCTCCGATGTCTGTCCATGGTGGTTACTCAAGAGATACCCACAAGGCCAATATAATGGTGAACTTCAGAATTACAATGACATTAGAAAAAGGGTGGAGAGAAAGCAATTCATTGCCAAACAAAGGTACGATGTATCACTTAAGACTAAATGTCTTGATCTCTGTGCAGGAGACACAGTGTGCATCACATTACCCCTGAGAGTGGATAAAGGCAGGCCTCAGTTTTCCAAACCATTGAAAATTGTAAAAATAAAGAAAAGGAGCGTCATCGCACAGGATGCAGATGCTGGAGTATAAAGAAGGCGGCTAAGTGTCCTAAAGGGCTAATGTGTTCTGGTACGGGTGGGGAGGTAGACAATTCTTTTTTTTCCAGTGCAGTGTTTAACGTTTTGTTTATTGTTTTCATATACAACAGACAAAAAATGTATGATCACTACATCAATACATCAGCAGATCATTATCCAAACAGTACAGTTCTGGTAAATTCCACCCCGTTCATAATGGGTTCACCTTCTACATGGGCCTAATTACAGCGTCTCATCCTACGCCTAACCCATGGTGCGCCACCCCGTCTATCATCACTTCTTCCCCATCTCGTTTGTCACTTCTAGCATGCTCACTGATATTGACCCCTCTATTCCTCTATGTCACCTGTGTCCCAGGCCCCCCAGATCTTCTCATATTTCTTCTTACAGCCTCTGCCCTTCAAGATCTCTTTTTCAATAATTTTACAACGTGCCATACCTTCTTCCCATTTCTGGAACAGTGGCACTGTGGCACATCCCCACTTCTGTGCAATGTCCCTTTTTGCCACCATAAACCCCATATTCACCAAAATCTTCTGGTATCTCGTGAGGTCCGAGGGTTCCCAGATACCCAACAGGGCCCTCCAGGGTGACAATTCAATAGCAGCCCCTGCTGCCTCCTCCAAGGATTTGGTCACTTGTTCCCAGAATGGGCGTATCTCAGGACAGTGCCGCCAAGTATGCACTAAGGTCACCTCAGTGCTGCACTTTTGGAGGCACGAGGAATTTTCGGTCTTCCCAATTCTGTGGAGTAGTGTTCTGGTGTAATACGTCCTGTATAGGAAGCTCAACGCGTCCTGCCAGCCTTCATCATCAGTTTCCCCAAGATCATGCTCCCATCTAGGTTTGAGCTGTGTGAACAGTCCCAGAGTATTCTGCATCAGTGTAACAAACGTCAATGATATCAGTTTATGTCATAATTGCCCATCCAATAGCCATCTTTCTAACGGGGATTCCTCCTGAGTTTCCTCATCTTTATCTATGCTGCAAGTTAGGGCATGTCCGAGCTGCTGGTAGTTGAGCCACTGCGTGGATGACATTTGGTACTCTCCCTGTAGGGAACAATACCATTAACATCCCACACTTTGGCGAGTGTGGTGAGCCTATCCTGTCCCACCCCAAGAAGTCCTCAAGACTGGCCACCTGTCACAGTCGAGAGCCCTCCCAGAGGGGCGTACCGGGTGTGATTCTCTTGCCCCTCTTCTTCTCTCTGAGAAAGTTATTCCATGTTTCCAAAACAGTGGAGTCGCCGGACGTGCCCGCTCATGTAAATGGCCCCCATGCACCACTTGCATGCAGCTATGATCTCCCATTCCCCATCTGTCCACTCTCAATGCCAGGACATCTCTATCTGCATACACCCAATCATTCACCACTCCAACCTGTGCTGCTTCATAGTATTTTCGCAGATTAGGTAACACTATGCCACCATCATATTTAGACCACTGCAGAGTCTGCATTCCAATACGGGGCCCCGACCGGAGCAGCGTCCTCACTAAACTGTCTATTCATTGAAAAAACGTCTTTGGCAATTTGTATGGGCAGTTCGGCAGGACATGCAACAATCTGGGAAGGGCTATCATTTTAAACATGGCTTCTTTGCCCAGCAGCGACAGCGGCAAAGTACTCCAATGTTTACGTCCTTGTCCAGTCTCTAAAGCAATGGTTCAAGATTGGCGTGGGAGGTGGCATCTCTGGTTATCCATACTCCCCGATATTTAAAACTATGGGGTTCCACTCGTAGTGACAGTGGGTTCACTGGTCTCCATCAGAGTGACTTCTCCCAATTAATTGCAAATCCCAAGAGCTCCCCATATATTTGAAAAATGTCATGAATTCGGGATAGCGATTTGTCAGTGCGGGTCAAATAAAGCAGAATATAATCAGCATATAATGATATTTGTTCTTCCCATCCTGAGGCCCCAGTCCAGCCCCAAATCCGAGCACCTATCCTCTTGAGGGTCGCCAATTGCTCTATCGCCAGGGCAAAGAGTATCGGCGAGAGAGTGCACCCCTGTCTCGTGCTCCTCCCAATAGGAAAGCTCCAAGACAAACAGCCATTAACTTTTATTCTAGCACAGGTTTTGTGATACAGTAACTTAGTCCGACTGATGCAACGAGGCACAAATCCCATTCTTTCGAGGAGCAGGAACATAAACGGCCATTCGAATGAATCAAATGCCTTATTGGCATCCAGGGATAACACTGCCCAGGGCACCCCCCCCCCAGTGTCTGCTTGAGCTATATTATTGTGAAGTCGTCGCTGATTTAGTCTGGTCAAGCGGCAGGGCATAAAAACATTTTGGTCCAAGTGGACCAGGTCAGCCAAAACTGTGTGAAGCCTGTTAACCAGCACTTTTGCCAGAATTTTGGTATCAACAATGAGTAGCGAAATCGGTCTATAGGATTCGCACTACTGCATAGGCTTCCCCACCTTGGGTAAAGCACGATTGTAGCTGTTCGCAAATTGCCTGGTAAGGACCCCTTATGGAGAGCGTCCTGGTACATTAGGAGCATCGGCCTAACCACCTTGCCTGCCATGTTATGGAACAATTCTACGGGTAGCACGGTGGGGCCCGGAGCCTACCCAGCTTGCATCTGGGTTAGGGCCTCTGTGATTTCCGTCTCTGTTAGGTTCGCTTCCAGTCTTTCCCGCTGTTCCAAGGTCGGGGTTCGAGCTGAGTAGTCTCTCACAAATCTCCTGATCTCATGCTTCGAACCTCTAGCCCCCCTTACGGAGAGCGTCCTGGTACATTAGGAGCATCGGCTTAACCATCTTGCCTGCCATTTTATGGAACAATTCTACGGGTAGCCCGCTGGGGCCCGGATCCTTCCCAGCTTGCATCTGGGTTATGGCCTCTGTGATTTCCGTCTCTGTTAGGTTCGCTTCCAGCCTTTCCTGCTGTTCCAAGGTCAGGGTTCAAGCCGGGCAGTCTCTCACAAATCCCCTACCTGTGTGCCAGTTAAAACATTCCCTCTGCAGGAACGGTGTCAGATGCAACAAGCACACCACCTGTAAGTCGCTGGCCCCCCTAGGTCCAGTGTAGGCCCAGAGCATTCATACAAGAGTATCAGGCCCCAAATACAATACCTCAGTCGACTGTACCTGGCTCTCGGGCCCATGTCCCCCTGTTTGTACTTACAGTTCACCTGCGTGGGTGAGGTTCAGTGTCAGACAATATGATTCTATGACATTGGGGTGATGACCGGCATCTGCTCCCACTCAGTCTCTGTACCAGAGCCCGTAGAGCTTGTTCCCCCTTACCCTCCCTCAATGCAAGAACCCTCCATCTGTTGTTATCCAGGATATTGCTGCAGTCCTTAATAGCTTTCACTGCTTGTGCCTGCTGCACCTCCATTTGCGCCTCTGTTGGGGAAGACCTGCTGCCTGCATCTCTCAGCTACCTTGTCTTCCGTTGCTGCCACTCTGTGTTGTTGTTCGATTAACTTGTCTGGCCAGACCAGAGTCCCCGGGACTCCAACTACTGCTATGCCTCCTGTGCAGTGAGCAGAAATGCGTTTTTCCCTGGTATACTACTCTGAGCTTCGCAGGGAAGATAAGGGCATATTTGACTTCCCGTTGATGTTGGGCTAAGGAGGTGTAGTCTGGGTAGATATTAACTTCCTGCCCCTCCAATGGCCATGGGCCATGTCGATGGGAAATCTGAAGGATGTTATCCCGGTCTCTGTAGTTCATCAACCTCGCAATAATGGGATGAGGGGGCCATCCCGGGGCCAGAGCTCTCTCTGTGATTCTATGTGCTCTTTCCACCAAGTAGAACCATGAGGGTTTCCCTGTAATACTGTTTTTTCAGCCAGTCTTCAATGAAGAGTTTGACACTCCGCCCCTCCGTCCACTCAGGAACTCCTACGATTTGGACGTGGTCTCCTAGACCCCCCTCCCCCACGTCTTCCAGCCGATCTGTGAGGCCCTCTCCAAGTTTGTGAATCATTTTGACAAGTCCTGTGTCGCTGGGTGTGTCGTGTCCAGCTTGATTTCTGCTTCTCGGACCCTCTCTGACAGTTTCCTATGGTCAAAAAACAAAGGGATCCACCTTTATGAGAAAATAAAGAAGTGTTCCTCCAGACTACATGTGTCTCCTACAGTGGTGGAAAGCGCACAGCTTTGTTTAAATACCCCTCACTCACCAAAAGGGCCCTTGGTGGCATGCTTCATCATCGGGGTCTTCCCGGCCCGCTGCGGGACGGGGCGTGCTACGACCTACGACTACGCGGGAGCACTGATTTTGAAAAAACAATACTATGTGTGGTGTAGGAGTGTGAGTGGAAGGGTCAAAAGTGAGTGTAAAGAGTGAAAAGTTAAAAAAAATACCTGGCTTGGCGGAAAATATAAATTTTAATGTTCCTTTAAGCTGGTATTGTTAAAAGTGGGGAATGAAATGGAGATACTATGCTTTAATGTGCAGTCTCTCCTGTGTCGACATGTTTCGAAGCCCTCCCCTGGCTTCTCATTAGGACCTAAAAGGATCCCTTCTACACTCAAAATGACAAAAAATAATAATATAGATTGAAAAGGTGTATTTACATATAATAATAACTAAGTGCCTCAGAAACTTCAAATCTGGGGTGACTTGAGGAGTTAGTGGATGTTGGCTCCACTTCTTCCTCTTCCCGTCTTACCCTCTTGGTGTGGGAGGCAAGTATTCAGTTAGGCAGACCAGCACACTTAACTCCAGTGTTGGTGACCAGGAACACTGGATAGGGGCCTCTCCAGCACTCCTTCAGACAGGACATGTTTCTTTGTGTGAATGCAATTGCCGAGGTTCAAATCATGTCCTGGGGATTCTTTGATGGCAGCAGTAGCAGCATCAACCTGATGAGATATAGAATGCACCACATTAGCCAATCCTTTACAGTACTAGAGAACCAGGTCATCTGTGACATTCACAAGAGGAACAGAAGGAATTTGAAAGGCTCTCCTCATCAATATCTTGTGAGGAGACAATCCTGCTTGTTTACGGGGGTACTTCAGATACTCATCAGCACCAGGGGGGAAGCCACTCTAGTGATGTGGAGGCACAGGACTTGGCCAATTTAGCTTTGATCATCCAGTTCAATCTTTCTACAACACCCAAAGCCTCTGGTCTGTAGCTACAATGGAATTTCTGATCAATCCCTAATGCTGTGCACAACAACTTTAGCAACTCACTTTTAAAGTGAGTTCCTTGATCCGAATCAAGATGAACTGGCATACCACATCACAGTATTAACTCCCGCAGTAATAATTTTGCGACTGTTAGAACGTCGCATCTCCTGGTGGGATATGCCTCAACCCAGCGTAGAATAAACAAATTATGATGAGGATACACCTCAATTGATTGAATCTGAGCATCTCCACAAAGTCGATTTGGAGATGGTTGAAGGGACCATCAGACTTTCCAATGTCGCTCATGGTCACTACAACCTTTTTGCCCATATTTTGCCTCTGGCACATGGAACAAGGCTGACACAGATTCTCTGCCATTGATCTAAACTAAGGGTTATACTAATATGATTTAAAGATAGACACCATTCCATCTCCACCCACGTGCTTGGGGCCATGCATGTCCCGTACCATAGCAGGCAGCATGGAATCAGGCAGAACCGGTTTCTCGTCACTAGACACCCAAATGTCACTGGCATCCTTCACACATGCCATATTTTCCCATTTGGTCTTCTCCATCTCTGAGGCAGTAGGTTGCAATTCCCTCAATTCATTAATGGTGTGTACAGTATTTCCAGCATATTGGAAAAAGTCTCTCCTTCTGCACTGCATGGGTCATCCATGTGAAAGGTGGTGGACTCAAGAGCACAGTATCAGGTAATTTCATCTGCATAATGATTGCCTCTGGTAATAAAATCGTTACCACTGTTGTGTGCAGCAAACTTCACCACAGAAATTTCTTTAGGCAATTACAAAGCTTCTAACAAATTTGAAAAACACAGTCCATTACGAATGGGGGATCCTGCGGATGTCATAAAACTTCACTGCGACCACAACTGCCCAAAATCGTGCACCACCCCCAAACCTGTACTAGCTGTCAGTGTAATGGTGACTCGTGAGCCCTCTGAAGTGCAACAGGCTCTGGTAAGGGCATTCAAATCTCCTACTTGTGCAGATGTTACATGGCACAGGTCGGACACTTCCACAACCCCACTTAAAGTGCATACAGCATAGGCGTCTCCTAAAATACTACATCGGTCTCTCAACAAGACCCAGCAACAACAAGCATTAGCATAGCCAATAGGTCTCGCCTTTGGGACCTTATAAGTGTTTAGCCAGAGATATTGGCAATGTTTTTAAGGTATGTTGTAGAGCAATGTAGCTGCTGTGTTCAATACTATAAATTTTGTTTACAGTATGCATCTCCCTGCATTGGAACAGGGCAGGTCATTTCTTTTTTTCTGCAAATTTATATAGCGCGAACTCGACCCGAAGGTTTGGGAGCACTTTACATGAGCTCTAGTTACGTTACACAAGGACACTTTAATATGCAGCCTACCAGCGTGTGCTGAGAGAAATTTCGCAAAACTGCCCAATGATTAACATGGGTTTCTCAAAAACAGGCATTTTTTGTGATTAAGCACAGTGGTCGCACAAAGTAGCAGGAAGCAGTGGCGAGGTAAAGCCAAGCAAAATATGTATGTTTTTGTGTTAATCTAGGAAGTCTGCTAATTATATAAATTTGAAAGCTTCGTGTAGCCCGTGACATGCCAGCTATGCCGTTTCACTGATTAGTTTTGAAAAAGTATGAATATGATAAGGAACTGTGAATGTGTGTGCGCTGCTGGGATATCAAATTAACTGGATATGCGGCCTACCAGCGTGTGCTGGGAGAAATTTCGCAAAACTGCCCAATGATTAACATGGGTTTCTCAAAAAGAGGCATTTTTTGTGAGTAAGCACAGTGGTCGCACAAAGTAGCGGTAAGCAGTGGCGAGGTAAAGCCGAGCAAAAGATGTATGTTTTTGTGTTAAGCTAGGAAGTCTGCTAAATATATAAATTTGAAAGCTTCGTGCAGCCCGTGACATGCCAGCTATGCCATTTCACTGATTAGTTTTGAAAAAGTATGAATATGATAAGGAACTGTGAATGTGTGAGCGCTGCTGGGATATCTAATTAACTAGAAGTTATGTAGTTAACTTTCAATCCAAAAAGTTGTGGCGCTTGTAATGCGCTGTAAAAAACAGAAGGAACAAGAATGGCCGCAAAAGTGAAAGCAAATCGCGCGGAAAATTAATTAAATAAACAAGCGCGGTCCCCAAAGTGAAAGCAGACCGCGCTACAGATAATAACAAACAAGGAAGAGTGGGAGGGGATGCAAACATGGAGCGCAGGCTGCAAATGAAAACAAGCAGCTCAAGAGGAGTGGTGGGGGCGGGCACAGGAATGCAGCTGCCGCCCTGCACGCCGCTGCTCGCTCCCGAGAGCAAAACGCCGTGGGAGTCAACGTTACAAAAAGAGGTGGGACATGCACCCAACTTTACCCATTTGCATGCTTTCATTCTTGAAAGACACACGCAAAAGCCAATCCTATGTGTGGGGGGAGTCAGACCCACACGGAGTAGTTTTGAGTAGTTACAAGAAGCCTTGCAGAGCAGCACATGCGCGCTGCGCTAGGCTCGACCTAAAAAGGGTATGATCAGATTCAGGAAGGGGTACTTCCAGTATGTTGGGTCTCGGTTTTGTGCACAATTCATTAACACCAACACAGTTGTGGTCAAAATCACTCTCATCATCTCCATCTGGAGTTGGCAACAGAGAAGCAGGGTTTAATGTGTTACATCTCCAGATGGAAACATTTTCGGCTGCCAAAATGATATAGTGGGTTAAGTGGCTGTTTGTCAAATGTTGCGTGCGGGTATGAGTTATGGGAAATCTCAACTGAGTGGGGGACCATTACAAATTGGGGTAACCCATCACTATCTCCTCGGCTTGCTGAATGCTAAGCATCACCGCTAAAACTGCTTTGAGACAGTCAGGCAATGTTGCTGCCACCGGATCAAGATTCACAGAGAAGTACTTAATGGGGTGCTTAGTCTCCCCATAGGCTTGTGTTAGTACTGATAATGCACACCCATATCTTCCATGGAAAAAAAAAAGAGTACAAATTCTGTAGTCTGGTATGGCATTCCATGAGCGGGTGCACTGCAAAGTAAATTTTTGAGCTCCTGAAGGTTTCCATGCTTTCATCATCCTTTGGTACTGGGTCATTGACATCAGTGTGCGCCACTCTCATTAAAGGCTTTGCCACAAAGTTCGGGATCCATTGACAGTAGTAGCCAACCATGCCCAAGGACATTTGCACTTCTCTCTGTATGATTGAGAAGTTCATTTTAAGAACTGTCTCAATGTGTTCCTGGGACACTTGCCTCACTCCCTTTTCTATTTGATATTCCAGATACATGACTTCTTTCTGACAGTACAGTAGTTTCTCAGGAGAACTTTTATGCCCATTCTCAGCCAGGTGGTTGAGCAGAGCAATTGTGTCTTGCTTTCAGGCTTCCTTTGTCATTGATGCAACAAAAATAAATTGTCGATGTACTGTATTAGGGTCGAACTGTTTGGTAGCTTCAGAGACTTTAGATTCTTTTTAAGTATCTGATTGATGGGCTTTCAGTATACCGTTGCAAGGCACGACACCACACAATGGTCTTCTCTTGGAACCGGAATGCAAAGAGAAACTGGCTTTCTTCATGTAAGGGAACCGAGTAGAAGTCCTGGCAGAGGTGAATCACCATGAACAACTCGGCCTCTGGAGCTATTTGGAACAAGATCACAGCAGGGTTTGTCACCACAGGACAGCATGGAACGACAATTTGATTAATTTTCTAGAGATGCTGAACTATCCTCCACTTTATGTTCGCCTTTTGTAAGGCCATGATCGGCTAAATACATAGACTCCCAAAAGCTTCTTTTAAAATACCCTTTTCAACCATGCTCTCAATGACAGTGGTAATTCCTGCAATGGCCTCTGGGGTCATTTTGTAAGGACGGGTCTGAGGGCAAAACAGCATTGGCTCTGAGGGTGGTCTTTAGTGATATCCCAGGCATCCTCTCCAACTGTTTCCCTCAAATCAATTGGTAGATCCTCCTTAGTAATGACCGGATACAGTCTGATGAAAGACTCTGGTGTTAGCAATTTAAACTCTGCATCAGCTGCTTGCGCCTTAATTACGACTCTGTCCTGAGTACAGTAAATGACAGTTGAGTTTACAAATAAAATCCCTTCCTAGCAGGTATACAGGGAAGAATCACAAACTGGTGTTGCTCTCTGGTGTCTCCTATTTTTACTGGAACGTGAGCAGTAATTTGGTTGGGTCACTGCCAATTGGCGATGCCTATGATTTGGACTTCTTTCCACAAGAGGGGTAGGTTAGCGACCTCAACTGTTCTAACCATCGAATGAGTGGCTCCTTTGTCTATTAGGAAAGATACAGGATGCCCGTTAACCTCTCCATCCACATATGGTCCACTCTCATCCGCTTTCAAGACTGTGCCAAGTACGCACTCTTCCTCTGGCACCTTCTTTAGTCCTGATCAAAATATGCAGAAGTCTCAAACATCATAGAGACTGGGCTGTTTTGAGACACCATTGGGTTGTGGGGTACCATGTTATTCGGTTGGAATATGAAATCCCACCCTGCATCTGCATTGGGCTAGAGGAATTCTGCAGCATGCCAGACTTTGGGATCTTTGGAGCTGACATAGCTCTCCTTGCCCTGCAGGATTTGTGGCTTGGGCATCAGCCATGACCCGATCTGGGTTATAATGAAATGACACACCCGCATCCCAAGCCCCTCCTTGTTGCAAATGTGGCAAGGGGTAACCTTCTTTAGGGCATTTATGCTGGTTCCTGACACATTACTTCAGCCTCTTCCCATCCCAGGGGCATTCCCTCCATATAGCATGGAAACTCCTTGCATTGTCATCCTGTAACTGGGATCTACTTCAGGGTCACGAAGAGGGACTTTAAATCCCTATGCCCTCTACTCTGTGTTAGCTGGGTTTGGGCTATCATATACTTCTCCTTAAGTCCATTTCACTTTGCTTCCAACATTTCACTAAAATATTTTGTGCACTGCGGGATCTCAACTGGTTTGCTCGGCCTACATAAAACACCTTGGATAATCTGGTTGCTGGTCATGGATCTCAGTCCCTGCACAAAAGAGGCAGGAAACCCTTCCATGTTATCTCCAAGAGGAGTGTTTATTCCTCTGTGCTCCCTGTACACCTGCATTAGCCTCTCAAAGTAGGTGTGCACTGACTCTTTTGGCTCTTGAGAGGTCCGGAAAATCTTGGGCCAATTCATTCTTTTTGGGGAACTTTCGTCTTTAAGTGCTTGATAACCTCGTATTTAGTTTTGACTATGGGCGAAGGTGCATTTGTCTCTGCCAACCTATGGGGTTCTTGTGTTAGTGGATCAACTTCCCTCCTCCATTCTGCCCACAAGTTCTTTGGGACCACCACCTCAAATAACACATCCAAATCTTCCCACAAGACCTTTGAAATGGTCACAATCTGTTTCACCTGTTCATACTGTTTATCAGGATTCTCTCTGAGTTTTGGGAGGGAGTTTGCACGGTGGAAAAGAGCCGATTGTGACCACGGGACATGTAAATATATGCTGCTCCCTGCACTTCTCTCAAGTGGTATACCTTCACTGTTCCTCCTATGGCTCCATCCTCATCTCCTTTAGCACGCTACTTTCTTTTCACATTGACCTTCTCCTTCCTGGACCACAATTTTCTGAATTTCAGTCTCACTCCATTTCCTAATGTTCTCAATGAATTCCCTTACATGAGTCCGGAATCCTCGGGGGCGTGGCTAGACGCCGATGGAGCAGGGAGCTTGGGCCTGAGCTCCTGCCGGTGATCCCCCATCCAGTGCCATCCTGCCCGATATAGGGGGCCCCAAAGCACATGAGGCATACCCCCCATCGCTAGAGGCACAAGGGAGTTGAATAAATGAGAGGAAAATACGACGAAGGCGTAGAATCCTGGTGAAATCGGGCTCGTCCGGGAGGCCACGACAGAAACTAAGATGGCGCCCGTGGCGCCGGACAGAAGCAGAGACGGGCCTCTGAAGGGGAGAAAAACAGAATGCAGCAAGCGCGTTCAGTAATCGTTATCGGAGAGCTCCTGCTGGGGGCTGCATCCCCCAAACACTAAAAGTAAGGAGAGCGGGCAACCCGAGCTAGCGGGGAAATGGGAGCGTGCCCCTGAACCGGCACCCGCCAGCGTGGCCATAGCGGGAGGGAGCCTCCGAGACCTTGCGTTGGGCGATTCCCCCGGACTCCTGGCCCTGACGAGAGGAGAGAAGAAAGCCGGCTCATATTTAAAAGTTCCCCTGCCGCAATAAGGGAAATACAGGAAGGAGAAACCGGGCGAGGAGATAGAAGGAAGGCCTGCGGACCGCCACCACGGCCCTCACGTAGACGGGGCCCAGAGGACTGGGGCTTGCGGCCGAATAGAGGGCAACAGCGGGAGGGCGGCCAGAACTGTTTTGGAGGCAAGGATACTCCTGCGAGCAAGAGGCGCTGGAGGCTATTGGGCGGGACTGCCATATGCAATAGTACACAAGTGCCCTGACACGCCTAAGGAGACATCTGTGGGGGGGAAGACCCGCCCGAACACTGTACCTCAGAGGTACTGCTGCCAGAAGAAGCAGGAGAAGCGTTACCCAGCTGCCCGCACCAGAATTAAAAACAGTGAGGGGGGCATACCACCAGTCGTGAAATTGGTGCTGGCGCAATTGAACAGCAGCTGGTGAAAGACAGATTCTGCTTAGAAATCCCAGGGAGAACGTCGTGAATTGACCAGGTGGGTCTGAGGCACTACACGGGGAAGGCTGAATATGACGGGCAGCGGAGAAGCATAGGGGCAATAGACGCCTTGACAGCGCTAAGACCTGACCGGCGAGAACAGGAACAGAGGTGCCAGTCTGATGACCCATATTGTAGGACAAGCACCAGCAGGAGATAGGAGAGTGTTGATGATAAGAGAACACAAAGACGGAGTGAGACCCTGGGGACAGAATTGAACGAGCCTGTACGGTAACTTCGGGTTATGGGGAACGAAGAGATGCGTGAAGGGCAATACAGTAGAGGAACGGCTGTAAGCACTATCCAGCACCAGTGGAAAAGCAGAGACTCACGCCCAAGACATATACGACGGCGCGGACACAGAGAGATCCCCAAGCAGGGAGCAACCAACACCATGGGGAGAGTATCCAAACGACGGGACACAGAGCAGCAACATGAGTCGACGGGAGAGGACTCGAGGGACGCCCACCCGAGGACAGGGTCACGCACGGTTACGAAGGAGAACCAAGAGGACCCGTCCCTCTATGATATATTGAAGGCCATAGAACTGTCGAGAACAGCGGTGGAAACCAAAATTTATATACTACGAGAAGACCTGGGCCTGCTCAGGGCAGAACATAGAAAGCTGGCAGACCGGGTTGCAGCGACGGACGGGGAGATCCATGAACTGAAGCCTCAGGTAACTGCGTCTGCTCCAAGATTCGCCGAGATAGAGAAAAGAATCCAAGTATTGGAACTCAGAGCGGAAGACGCTGAAAATAGAGCGAGACGCAAAAACCTGCGAATTATAGGCCTGCCAGAGAAAATTGAAGGGAATGACATGGTGGCCTATTTGGAAAACTGGATTCGAACCGAGGTGGCGGAGGAAGGCCTGTCTTTGCTCTGGAGTGAGCACACAGAGTCCCTGCTAGGGCATTCCCACCTGGAAGGCCTCAGGCTCCAAGGCCAGTAGTAGCCCGACTACTCTTTTATAAAGACAGAGACAATGTGTTGCGCCAAGCCCGAATTAAAGGCCAACTCCGAATTGAAAACAGCACCGTGAGAATTTTCCCGGACTTCTCAAGGGAAGTGCAAAAGCAAAGAGCATCTTACACCGCAGTCAAACGGAAACTAAGGCAGATGGGAGTACAGTACTCCATGGTATTCCCGGCTAAGCTTCGGATGGTCTGAGGGAGGAACCAAATTCTTCAATACCCCACAGGACGTGTGGGATTGGGTCGATGAACAAGCACTACAGGAGAGACGAGAGGAGAGACATAAGAAATCAGGTCGAGACAACACGCGGGCTGCAGGAGGAGGAGGAAAATCCAGGAGCCTACCCACAGTAGAAGAAACACGGCGAGACAGAGAGAGTGCTGTAGCGGCAATAGCTTCCCTGAGTGCGCAGGGGGCAAAGAGCGTATCTTCAATATCAGGGGAAGACCCGAGAGAATCAGACTCAGACACTAGCACCAGTACAATGGGGGAACCAGTCAGACTCTTCCCCAAATTACTCCCAGAATGGCGGATGATATTGTTTGAAGGTTATCAGGACACGCAAGTATACATGGGGAGGTGATGGAGGGGAGTCCACAGTACACAGGGAGGGTACTAACATGAGGCGGAAGGGGCCCCGACACTGTGAATTGAATAAGAAATATAGCATGCACTGGGTGGAGGGTGTCAGGGGGGGTGGGGGCATGGCTCTCCTCTGGGTGTTCACTGGCTTCGCCGATACCCGAACTTTGGACAATTGTTGTATTAGCACACGAGTGCTTAGTTTGGATGGGAGAGAGCTTCTCACTTGTCCTGGGGAAGGGGAGTTGGGGTGTTAAAACCGTTTTGTGTTATATAACGAGGGCGCTGCTGTTAACCAAAGAGGGATATGAGATATGGCAGCAAAGTCTGCAGGATTCTGAGGAAGGCATTGAAGGCCTGCTCCATGAGGGGCAGAAGGGGAGAGTGAAGATAACTAGCAATGACAAAAAAGGCGGCGTATAACCTGTTATCCTGGAACGTTAGGGGTATGCACTCCATGCATAAGAGATATAAAATATTCTCTCAATTAAATAGAAGGGGGATCCATATAGCAATGTTGCAGGAGACTCGTACACTGGCCCCAGAAGAAGCTGCGCTACACCGGAGATGGAGAGGGCAAGCATATTATATGTCGTACTCGGCGTTTGCAAGGGGGCTACTCATCTGGATAAGAGCAGGGGTCCCCTTTCAGCATATCGATCACAAGGTAGACCCAGAGGGTCGATACGTGATAGTTTCGGGGAGGCTGGACGGGCAAGACATTACGCTAATTAATATATATGGGCCGAATGTAGACCAGAGCAGCTTTTTAGAGCTGATGTCCGGAGTCTTAGCGCCCTACATGATAGGCTCGGTCATCATGGGAGGCGACTTTAATTGCATTGCAGACCCGGAGCTGGACCGATCACACCCTCCGCTCCGAGACTCCCCAGTCCATAAGATAGCCAGAACATTTCGGGAATGGCAGACTCAGTGGGGGATAATAGACATATGGAGATGCACCCATCCCCTAGATAAAGAGTACTCCCACCTCTCACATGTCAATGACCTACACGTCAGATTGGATACGTTTCTATGATAACCTGACATACATGCACTACTCCAAGGGGCGGAATACCTGACTCGAACCGTCTCGGATCACAATCCATTACTGGCTAAGATACAGTGGGGAACACAGCAGCAGCCCATTCCTACCTGGCGCCTCAAGCCTGAGGCCCTGGAGGACCAGGTGTACTTATAGGAGGTTAGGGGCCATATCACAACATACTTTACTGATAATGCCTTCTCTACTGATTCCAGGGGAACGGAATGGGAGGCCTTTAAGGCAGTCATTAGAGGATGGTGCATGGCAACATCCATTGGGGTACGAAGGACATTGATCACGGATGTGGAGAGGGCGGACCGAGCGCTTAGTGAGATAGAACTGAGACGGCCTGAGCACCCTGAGTTGAGACAGGAGCTATTGGAAGCGAAAGAGGAGGTGGCAGTACAGGAGGAACGGCTAAGGTGCTTTGACTTCAAAACATACACGGATAGGACTCATGCAGAAAGGGATAAAGCAGGCAGACTGCTAGCATGGCTTGCCAACCCGACCAGACGAGGGAACACCATCATAGAAATTGCGGACCAGGCAGGGCGCTCGTTATATAGGCAGGACGAAATAAACGCCAGATTTCGGGACTACTATGAACAACTTTACAAGAGCAATGGGCCCAGAGAGGCGGGGGAGATAGAGGAGTACCTGGCGGGACTCCCACTCTACACCCTATCGGAGGAGGATGCAGACCAGTTGGGGGCGGAAATCTCTGAGCATGAAGTTAGAGTGCCCATAAAGGAATTAGCTAGGGGTAGGACTCCGGGCACAGATGGGCTCCCCAAGGAGTTTTAAGCTGCTTATGTGGAGGAGTTAGCCCCTAGATTGGTAGAGCTATATACAGAGGTTGGGGAAAGAGGTATCTTACTACAGACCACTCGGGAAGCAGTTGTAATCCCGCTACTCAAGCCAGATAAGCCCCCTCTAGAGTGCATATAGACCCCTGTCAATGCTTAACCTTGACTTCAAAATATTAGGTAAACTGCTGGCGACAAGGTTGCTTTCACACATGACTTCCCTGGTCCACCGAGATCAGGCGGGGTTTATTCCCAGCAGGACCACGACTCTGAATATACGGCGCCTTCTTGCTATACTGGAACTGAGTAAAGAAGAGGACCAAATGGAGTGATATTCACAATAGATATAGAGAAGGCATTTGATAGCCTGGAATGAGAGTTCCTGTATGCTGTATTGGCAAAAATGGGGACCGGGCAGGGATTTATAAAGTGGGTACGGCTGCTATATGAAGATCCAGTGGCTAGGGTTCGCACAGGTCGCGCGATCTCGGCACAGTATCGGGTGGAGAGGGGCACGCGTCAGGGATGCCCCCACTATTGTTTGCCCTGGCCATGGAGTCTCTGGCGTGCAGGGCGAGGTCCGGGAGAGAGTATAGAGGCCTACAAGCGGGAGGACAAACGCACCACATAGCGCTATACGCTGACGACCTTCTGATCTTCTTAAAAGATAAAGAGGAGGAACTAAGAGGGGCTAGGACCATGATGGAAGAGTTTGGCATACTATCAGGACTACGGGTCAATTGGCAGAAATCTCGGCTGTTTCCGGTAACGAAGGGCACTCCACCTCCTGCGGAGATGGGAGAGCTGCAGTGGGAACCCCAATGCTTTAGATACCTGGGAGTGAAGGTCTTCCACTCAATGCGGGATGTGCAAGAAGGGAACGTGGGAGGAGCGCTTAGATCATTGAAAGGCAGTATGGCCTTTGGGGGGGGGGAGAACTCCCTCTATCAGTGGCAGGTAGGATCTCTTTGCTAAAAATGGTGGCTCTTCCTAGGTTGCTGTATTACTTTACCACACTCCCAGTGGATACCGGAAGCATGGTTCCGAGAACTTGATTCGTGCATCTCAGCCTTTATATGGGGCACAAGCAGAAGGAGGGTGGCTTTATCCACGTTAAAAAGGGCACAACTGGAGGGAGGACTGGCAGTCCCGGACATGGAGACGTACTATTTAGCAGGGCAACTGCAGAGATTCACGCAGTGGGTGGCGGGAAGTCTGGCGCCGGAGAGAGGGAGGCTTCCCTTTGCCTCGGAGAAGGCGGACGTGCTTGGCACCCTGATGGGAACAATTAAGCTGCGACATGTACACACTAATGAACACAGGGTGATCTGGCATTGTTGGAGCAGATGTCTGCAAAAGACGAAGACAAAACGCCCGTAATCACCAGAGCTGTCGCTTGCACTGCTCGAGGTGCTCCCACAGGGGGGGCAGTGGGGAAGGATAGAGGAGTGGGAACAAGCAGGGGTGACAAAGATTGGAAACTTGTACAGGGCTGGGGAATTACTCACTTTTGAGGACTTCAGCACAGAACGTGATATCCCGCAGGGGCATTTCTTGCTCTATGGGGCAGTCACAGGAGCAATGCGAAGACATTGGGGGGCAGGGACGATAGAGCCACCGACACATGCTACCTGCGAATACATAGGACTGGCAAGGGGCATCATAAAGGCTGTCACATGTCTATACAGGGCCATCAGACGCGACTCTACGCACCTGCTCGAGGAGCTGCGGACTAAATGGGTGGAAGATCTGGGCAGACCATTAGAGGACAAAGACTGGGAAAACATACTACAACGAGCCACCAAAGTTTCTTGCAACACGAGGTTCAGCCTGATTGGCTTTTACATACTACATAGGGCATACATTACCCCAGATAGAATCAACCGGTTCTTCCACAGGGAAGATGCGGATTGCCCACGTTGCAGAGAAAAGGGAGCAAATTTAATGCACATGATGTGGAGTTGCCCATCTTTAGAGAACTACTGGCAGGAAGTGACAAGGGAAGTGGCGCGAATTATAGAGCAGGAAGTACCACGCGCACTAGAACATGTTTTACTAAACATGTTTCCTCACACAGCTAAGACTAAAGTCACCGATAATTCCAAGACCTTGCATTCATACTGGCCAAGAGAGAGATAACCAGTAAATGGAAAGCACCGAATGGCCCCAGCCTCTATAGATGGAAGCGAGAGCTGGAGAAATGGGCAAGCTGCGAAGGAGAATCCTGCTTAGGAATGCGAGAAGAGGCATAGGTAGGATTGAGAGAGCGCGAGCTTGGGAGGTATTACTGGAGGAAAAGAAAAATTCTGATCAAGAAGCTGAGTCTGCCACCTCGGGGGGAGCATCCAGACAGGGGAGTCCCGAGAGGCGAGAGCAGGAAGAGGGAATGGAGCAAGAGCTGGAAGAGAGGAGTCCATAATGGGTAGGATCCCCAAGATCGACAGGGAGGGCCCGCATGTTATGGATGTACAGGATACATGATCACAGTGCAACTCAGGAAGATGTAGCATGCTACCATAGGGAACAGCAGCGCAGGGGAGGGTGGGGTGTTGTTGGGGAAAGGTTGGCAGGGGGACAATGCTTGTACAGATGCACACTAGGCAATGGTTCTAGGATTAATCATATGTTACTGAGTACACGGGTACATACATACATTTTGCTGCATTAATAGGAGATAAAAGAAAATGATATGGAATATGTGAGTGTACTTGAGACCACAGGAGCAATGTTGAATACACAAGGCAATAAAATATGTTTAAAAAAAAAAAATGAGTCCGGAATCCTCTCAACTTCAACAACTTTAACTTCTTCTCACTCATCATCATCCTAACATTTTCTGCAGCTTCTTTCTCTTGGTTATTACAACTCCACACTCATCTGCCACCTTTTCCATCTTTGCATGCACATCTCTTGCCACTCTCGCTGATTCCTTACTCACCTAAAGCAACTCTCTCTCACTATAATGCCCTAAAATGCCCGTTCCCATGTTTCCCTCAACGATATTTTCGAATTTGTTTTCAGCTCAGTGACTTTAAGTCGCTGTGGGGTGTGCCCTGTACTTAGGGGATTTACTAGTGGGGCAGTAATAATCACTTGACTGCCTGTCATAGTGCTAGCCAAACCTCCTTCTTGTGAGTCTCCAACAGCTATTGCTCCTAATCTCAGTGTTGTGTCTTGAGGTATGCTTGAAAGGGGTTTACTGGATAGAGTACAAACAAGTGCTTCAGCCGGGGGGGAGCGATTGTGGTACTTGATAAAGGCGGTGTGCTTACTACAACAGACACAGGGTTCTGAGCAGAAGGTGAAACAGTAGTCTCTGTGTAGCCTGGAGGAGCACAAACTTCCATGGACGGTTCTGCAACTGTTCCAGTCGTGGCTACGGATGGGGCTGTGGCACTTGGTACACCGGCCGCCACTTCATATGGGGGTGGTCTTATGCTAAGGAGCTCTTCTATGAATGCGTCCTCTTCCTCACTCTCGGTTTCTGTCTCCTTTTTAGGTTTCTCCTCTATCTCTTCGCTTTCTATGAAGGGATAGGCTCCAACGGTCTCAACAACTTTCTCCCTCCATTTTCTCTGCCTTACCTCATCCTGCTGGCTTCTCCATGAATGAGTCCTACTGCGGATATACATTTTTTCCTTTTCACTTGCCATTTGCTCCCAAAGATTTAAGGCTTCAAATTGTGTGCGCCCACCAACCAATCCATGCCCGGCACCTTGATGATGCAATGTCCGAATACTGCAAGAATTTCCTGAATCACTTCTCACAAACTTTTTCGTTTACTTGCTTCAACTAAACAGAGATCTCTATGATGGCAAGAACACTACCTACTTTCACCCAACAGCAGACCCTGGACCTTTGAAAGTCACTTTACTCAGTGCATTCACTCCTGTGCACTAAGGGAAAAAACACTACCGAGTTCAATTTGTACAGCCGTGCATGAGAAACTTACGTCCCTATCTTGGTGTGACT
This sequence comes from Calotriton arnoldi, assembly GCA_963921515.1. NCBI lineage: Eukaryota > Metazoa > Chordata > Amphibia > Caudata > Salamandridae > Calotriton > Calotriton arnoldi. Next base: position 2,056,896 of record CAWUFW010000655.1, read on the forward strand.
GATAGTGCCTCACAGAGCACCTCACCTTAGCAGAAAGGTTCAACAGTTCAATACTCTAATTTGTGGGGCATCTTTTCTGTTCTACGTGCAACAATCTGTACATTTGTCAATTAAAAAAACAAATCAAAGAATAACATCAATAGCACAATAACTATCGTTCCCACATATCCAAAAGCTAAAGCCACATAATTGCTCTCAAAATACGTCCACTGCGTTCCACCGAAACACACCCACTACAACCCACAGCATACATGTTTCACAATTAGTTTGCTTCCCTTGCGTGCATGCAAATCCCTATTGATAGTCACGCCATCCTTCTTCGGCCACCTTGCCTCTGGAATCAGGACTAGGTCAATATTAACCTCGGGGGAAAATACCTGGACCATTAAGGTGCAAAAATCGGTTCTATAGCCAATTGGGTTTGTCAATTATAGGTAAGATCCAATCAGAACCATCACCTCTGCTACCTGATCTGTCGGTGCGTTGATCAGTCTTTCAATTATGCCTTAGCATGCCAACGGCTAGGACCAGGATCGTTGTAGTCCCAATACGGACTATGGTGCTCCCCGACAGAACCCGGCACTAATACATTTGAGATCAAGTTCAATAACCAATGCTGAAACATTCTTACTAAGAATGACAGACACAGGTTATAGTTTGAAAATTTATATAAGGAATTAATAGGCAAAATGCATGAAATTTGCCATCAATAAGTTTAGCAGCAAAGCTTACAATTCATAGGTACAAAGAACCCAGTAAAGTATTAAATGAAATCTGGTATAGATTTGCCTTCTAAAGGTGGGAAGTAGGGAGTTCTGGGGTTCAGAGAAAGGCACGTCCTTTTATAGGACTTTAGACAAAACTTTCATACATTTCTACACAAGAACATGGTTCTCAGGATATGCACCGATGGGGAACAAACTAGAGGAAACATTTTACAACAGAATACATTCGAGAATTCTCCCATAGTAGTATTGCATTGAATTTAGTCATTCTCACAGTTTATTCAAGCATCCTTGTTGATCCATTGCATATCGATAGCCTGGGACAGTTTGAAAGTCCTTGGTATGGTGCTGGAAGAGGCGTCTGGGAGCGCTCTTTCTTAATTAGTGTGAACTTGCTCTTCTTTTTTTAGAACAAGAAACAACAGTACTAGTAGAGGTGGGCGGTGAACTCCGCTCCACCAGCAGAGTTTGTGGAGTTTTGCCAACTCCGCGCTCTGCTGGGAGCGCAGAGTTTGGCAAAAAAACTTCGATTCCACGGCGTGGCGGAGTTTGCCCCTGCCGCCCACCCTAAAACACATTCACCAAGGGTGCCTTGAGCTGTACATGACCTCGTAGTCCTGCTGCAGCTCCACTTTAACCCTATCCCTGGGTACAGTTGGTTTCCATCACCATTGGTATATTCATGGCCACTGGAAGGTGTGACTGTGCAGCTGCAGCGTTTTCCACATATAAATGAAACCTTAATATGTCGGACACGCTGCGTGATCCATCACCTGCTGCATTCTTTATAGACTTTCATTAAAAGGAAATTGCTTTCTCAAACAAGTCAAAAGTTATGAAGACTTCTGCACAAAGGGCACCATTCTGCACCAGCCACGTTATGAAAGTTAACTGATCCCTTTCCGTTGTTGACTGCAGGGATTAGCATTTATTTAAAGAAGTGACCGAGTTACTCAGGTAGTGTAAGTGGCAGTGCATCTGTCTGATCGACTGGGTCAAGAGCTTCTGTCTTTAATAGGAAACAAAAACCTTAAATATAACTACTGGAATGATTCCTTCTTTCTCATGTCTTTTAATTTCAGGGTTTACACAAAAGAATAACAATAACTGGGTGTGTATATACAACACAGGGGTACTTAAAATAAAGAAGACCTGTCTCATAATGGACAGGTCTTTTATGTGGTCAACTAGTGTTTACTTTCACCACTGCTACATTACAAGTTGTGAGTGATCAGGGCTAACCAGCGAAGAGCAAGGGCAGCTCACACCTAGTGATTAAGGCTGCAACCGGCACATGGCATGCCCGAGAATTGGGCATATCACCTGGCGGTGTGACTGAAAGCACCCTCCTGAGAACGTGCTTGTGGCCCTCCAGTCTGCGGTCTCCTGAAGTACACGGCGGCAATAGGCGACTGCGCGGCAGCTTCTGATTGGGACTGTGGTGCTCCCCGGCTCCCGCCGCGAGTTAATGGAGGCGGAGTTATTGGGGCCGCCACCCAATGCCGATGAGGTGCAGTGGGTGGCGGCACCGCGCCAAGTGATACAGGCCCTAACGACGGGCGGTGGGCATCTGCTGGTGATGGGAGCCAAGTGGTGGACCTGTGGAGGTGAGGCCAGCGCACCCCGACCTACACCAATAGTGGACCCTTGGACTGCTACCTGGCCAGAATCGATTGGGGGCCAAGATTGCCTTTAATGCCAGAAGGGAACGTGGCTGGCCGCCTCTTGAGTAGGGCAGAGCAGAACTCTGTGGAATTCCACTGAGTTTTTATGCAACTCCGCAGAATTCTGCGTACTGAAACTCTGCGAACTCCGCCCACCCCTAAGTACTAGTCATCATGTGGTATATTACGACAGTGATGCAAGATGGAGGACAGAGTAAACAGTTCGTGTTAGCGTAAGCCCAGTTTCTATTGCATTTAAAGTGAGAAAAAGGAACACAGTTCTCACACTACTTTATGATGCGTCAAAACTGGCAGTAGACAATACTCTGGTGATTAATGTTCCTCCTGGAGAGAGACCAGAGTTATCTTGACATTTTTGTTTCCTGCAAACTGCTGGACACACAAGGAACTCTGCAGCAAGTGTTTTTAAAACCATAAGTTACTTCGAAACACAGATCTCCTCCTGAACTCAGTGCTAGATTTGGCTACACTGATTGCAGTGCCTTTAAACCAGCCCGCGGTATGACTTTTGGACACGTCGAGCCAACTCTGGATGAAGGGTATGTGCTTAGACACATTTTCGTCATGGGTAGACAAACGATAACATATTTTTCCACTTCAAGGTTTGTGATCCAAGCCACCCAGTTAGATAACTGCAAAATGATAAATGGGAGAAAAAAAAGCATGTCATCCAATCAGATTACATTTTTAGTCAAATTGTAGTTCTCAAGATTAGTTGACAAATGACCCTTACATTTTCTCTGTCAATTTTCTCAGAAAGTAGATTTTTGTTAAGGGCCGTACATAGGGGTCCATCCTTCACCTCCTTCTTAGAAGCTCTGAGGAAAGGTCAACCCATTCCAGGAGCCACACTGTTTGTTCTGGTTGTAACATGGGTTATAGAGATGATGCCCTCTAGAAAACAGTGCCTGACAGCGCAGGCACGAAAAAAGCCAAAGACACAAGGACTCAATAGCACTGTCCCAGTAGTTGAAGAGTTCTTGCAAGGCTGAAGTTTAAGATCTGGGTAACACCATGCCTGGAGCTGAGGTGGAACTGGCAGGGCTGAAGCAGAACTGAAGTAAGACCTAGAATAAGACCAGGGCTGGAGCAGAACTAGAATGAAAGCAGGACTGGAGCAGCACTGGACGGCCTGGAGCAGAGCTAAAGTAAGACCAGGACTGGAGCAGAGCTGGACCTGTGAGGCATGGAGCAGAGCTGTAAGACAAGGACTGGAGCAGAGCTGGACCTGTGAGGCATGGAGCAGAGCTGTAAGACAAGGACTGGAGCAGAGCTGGACCTGTGAGGCATGGAGCAGAGCTGTAAGACAAGGACTGGAGCAGAGCTGGACCTGTGAGGCATGGAGCAGAGCTGTAAGACCAGGATTGGAGTACAGCTGGAGTTCGAACAGCAGGGCTAGAGCAGAGCTGGCGTATGAGCAGGACTGGAGCACAGCTGGAGATGGAACTGGCAGTCATATAAACTTGGGAGGACAAGGAGAATTCCGGTCCAGTATAAAATTTCCCCTGAAATCGTACAGTGTAACTAAGGAATTACTGTTCCTCACTGATTAGTCAGACTCTCGATGGGGTCTGGTAGCAGTCACTGGGAGCGTGTGCTTGTAGGAGCAAGTGCCCTCCCCCTCCCGCAGGTTGCATGCTGCCTCATTGGGCTGGCTCTGCAATGCCCTTTGGGCCCCACGAGAGGGCACTTTACAGAAGACCTTTTTATAATCACCAATGGAGGACTGGAGAAGTGACTGCATTCCAGTCGGTCAGTGAGAAGATTGGAAAAAATGCAAGTTAAAATCAACTATAGACCTGGTGTAACTATTGATTTAATAGGGATCCAGGTATATGATGAATTAAAACAGTGTGAGAACATACTCGACACAATGATCCAAGTCTCTCAGTACAAAGGTATACTAAATGGTACAAGATCAAGTGGCTGTACAATGATCTTAACTATTGGTCAACATGTTTCATGCCTAAATATGTCATGGTTGGATCAAGTGGCATTTCGTCAGGACCTACGTGGTTGCATACCTAATCTTCTTAAAAGAGGGGGAGCCTAAAATGTCTTAAAGGGGCTGCCCACGCAAATGGGAAAAGATATGGGGTGCATGGGCAAAGTATAGAGGCCAATGGACAGTGACATGAGGAGTGTCCTAAAGACTTCCAAAAGAGAATAGGAGGGTGGTACCTCCCTGGGTTGTCATGGTAGCAGCAGCGAGCAATTGGGAACGATACACAATGGGATGTGGGGTATTTGTAACACGTCAGTCCACGAAAATGTATGCTTTTGTATGATGTTTATCTGAAGCTTGTTTTCATGTTAAATAAAAAGAATAAAAAAAAAAAATGTCTTAAAGTGTCCTCACCCTTGTGGATGGTGTAGGAATCCAACCAAAAACAGAAAGAAAGTAAACACTCACACAATTACGTGTATGTTCACATAAAAACAGTGATCGAATTCATGAGCAGGAGATAAATCATATGTATTAAAAGTTACTAAACGTCACATCAAAATAACAAAACTTGACTTTAGAATATGTACCCATACTTAAAACAAACGTGAGCAGTGGAAATTTCACTGCGAACACAGTTGCATTCATCAGCATGCGTCTGGTGTGAATAACACAAGTTGTGGGTATATATGACAGTAACCCAAATGGATAAAGTTATATAGTCTGTCTCACCCTCCTTATAGTAGGTAAGGTCCCCTTGGTGAACAAGAACATTACTCACTCAATGCAGGCTCTAAGAGATATGTAGGTATAAGTATTTAGCAACTGCTGCAGAAGAACAAACAGTTAAAAAATGCTGTGGGAAAGCAGAGACCCCTTGGTACCATGCTCCTACTGCCATTTAATTGTGTCGAGTGAGTCGTTGGTACACTGACTTACGCCTGTCCTCAAATCCGAAGGTGGAAGAGAGGCAAATCAGTGTGCTGTATAAAGGCCCCAGGGAGGGTGGAAAAGTATCCTTTGCTGGGCCGTGGCACAGAAGCGAACAGATATTCAAGCGTCCTTGTGGACTGACATGAGGATGACGAGGCAATGTTAGGAGTTTCCAAGCAACGCCGAGATGCAGAGCAAATGTGGGCTCATTGCTTGAGACCCCAAATCTCCCAGCATAATGGAGATAGAGGAAGGACCAGCCACGGGGAGTGTTGCCTAGCAATCTCGCAATGAGTCTAGAGCGACACGGTCAAGAAACCCACTGGGTCGGGGAGACACATTGCGCGATCCCTGTTGGAATGTCATAGTTACATGTGTCCATAATGCTTTTTAAAAAACAAAACCTTTTGGGGATGTTATCTACTTGAATGGTCTCCAGTACGATCCCTCTCATGTCCTCCGGAGTATGATTATCGGCAATGATGTGCATACTTAGTTTTGTTGTAAGACGGCGGAAGCTGATGTTGCTACGGTGTTCGTCGATTCTTCTTTTGATTTGTCTAGTGGTCTTTCCGATGTAGCGTAAGCCCCTGGGGCATGGCACATGGTAAATGCAGTTCTTTGTCTGGCAATTAGTATGTTTTAGTAGTTTCCATGTAACTCTCAAGCCCAGATCAATCTCTTTGGTGGTATGTGTCAGGTGGCATAAGCTGCAGTGGCCACAGGGATAGTGTCCTGTCACTGGGGCTAGACCCCAGGAGATTGCGATGCTCTCAGGGTCTCCCGTGCATCAAGGTCTAGTAAGTACCACGAGATCATGAATATTGCTGGTACCTTTGAACGCAAACAAAGGTCTCTCAATCTTGGTGCCGCTACAATTTAAAATCGGCCATTGTTTTTGATAGCCTTCTTAACAAGGTTAGACATGGGGGTGAATGTGGTGACACATGTCAGTTTAGGTTGTGCAATTTTTTGGCATGGTGCCAGTATTGCTTCTCTGTGATTATTGCGGGCCCTTTTGCAGGCAGCGTTCACAATGTGTCTGGGGTAGTTGTGATTCTCCAGTTTATTCGCTAGGGCATCTGATTGGTTCCCAAGGGTGGCCACTTCACTACAATTCCGTCGCAGTCTAAGGAACTGTCCGAAAAGGAGGTTGGTCCTCAGGGCTCGTGACTATCAAACAGAAGGAAACTGTTCCTGTCCACGGCTTTGTGGAAAGTTCTGGTTTTCAGATATCCGCCCTCTATCTATATCATGAGGTCAAGAAAGGATCATTCATTGCTGGAAACCATTGTTGTGAACTTCAGTAATGTGTCACACTCAAAAATCCAGCTGGTGAATTGAGTAATATCTGTGGTATCGCCTCTCCAAACAATGATGTCATCAATGTACCTGCGTCATAATTGGATCCTTGAGAGGTAAGGGTTGGTGGGGTCGAGAATGTATTTTTCCTCAAAACTATAGATGTAGCGACATGCATGGCTAGAGGCAAAAGTACTGCCCATCAATGTCCCTTGGCATTGGAGGAATTTATTTATCAAGTTTTATATAGCATGGACTTAACTCAAGAGTATGAGAGCACTTTACAGAGTTTGTACAGCAACATTTTCAAGGGATACACATACAGGGTAAAAATATACAATAAATGGTAGAGTAGATGGACCATATAGGTCAGGGGTAGCGAAGGTAGGTTGTTTCATAAGTTGCAAGAATAATTGCACAGTTATTTTCAGAGGTAGTGATGTTCAGGCTCTTTGATGTTTGTAGGGGAGGAGCATCAAGGCAGGTCGATTATTTTAGGATGGAGGGTTCAGGTATTTGTTGAGAAGAAGTAAGTTAAGATTTTTTCTGAAGTGTAGGAATGATTGTCACATAGATCCTGCGGCAGAGCCTTCCAAATTCAGAACAGTTGTTTTTCAAATTGGAAGACGTTTTCCTTCGAGGCTGATGTTGCACATTCCATAATGAAGTCAATTGGTGTGGGGAATCCCATGTCTCTTCCCTCAGTATCTCTTCTACGACCAGTTAAATGGCATCCTGGGGAATGTTGGTACAGGGGGCTTCTATGTCGAGGGTAATCAGGAGATCAAAGTTCCCACCAACATTTGTGGTTTTTATGAGGTTGAGCATGTCAGTGGTGTCCCTCAAAAAAGTCAGCGTCTTCTCCTCCAGGGGCTTCGTGAAGTGATCACAAAACTTTGACAAAGGTTCGAGAAGTGATTCAATGCAGAAGACGATAGGTACCCCTGGAGGCGATCATGTCTATTTATGGATTTTAGGTAAAGAGTAAAAGTATGCAGTATGGTAGCCTGGGACGGAGATTAAGAAGGAAATCTGCCTCTTTTCTGGTGATCCATCCATTAGTTTCGGCTTCATTGACCAACACACAAATTTTGTTCTGGAGTTTAGGTGTCGGATCCCGGGAGAAAGGTTTATAGTGGTTTACATTGCTCAGTAGTTTTAAGCATTCTTTCCTGTAGTCTGAAGCAGAAAGGATAACAATCGCTCCACCATTGCCCGCTGGTTTTATGGCGATTGTCTCATCGCTTGCTAGTGTCTCACTAGAATCACTTTCATCCTTCGTCAGAATCTGAAAGGAGCATTTAGGTAGAAGTTTTTGAACATCATTGATCACCGCCTTCTCAAAGGTTGTGAAATGGAACTAGCAGACCAGGAGCAGAGTTGGAGTAAGACCAGGACTTTAGCACAACTGGACCTGAAACTGTCAGGACTGGTGTAAAACTAGGACAGGAATAAAGTTGGAGCTGACAGGCTTTGGACAGAGCTAGAGTAAGACCAGAACTGAAGCAGAGCTGGCAGTCATGGAGCAAAGTTGTAGTAAGATCACACTGGAGCAGACCTGGAGCTGAAGCTAGCAGGCTTAGAACTGAGCTGGATCAGGCAGGGCTACAGCAAACAGCAGCTGAGACAGACATGACTGAAGCCAGCAGGAACTGGAGCAGAGCAGGACCAGAAACTGAAGTCGGAGCAAAGAATCCAACAGCAGGAGTTGCGACACACTGGTACTCGCTGATAAGAGGTTTTTTATATACTGTTAGGCCAAGAGCTACCTGACAGGAAGGGGAGGCCTCAGAAAAAAATATATTGGAATGGTATTGAGATGCTGTGGCAATCTTAGAGTGGAGCCTGAATTTGGTGGCCATCTTTGAATGGAATCTCACTAAAGAAGTGTTAGACTGGCGCTTCCCACTAACAGGCATCCTCTTTTCCTGTCCAGAACCATGCCTATTTACGCCAAATAAATCCCTGAAACTAAGGTGTAACAAATAGTATATTCCTTTCCATGTTTTTGTTAATCCATCTATTGGCTTTTGCTGTGCAGAAGTATCAAAAATCCTATGGGAGATGCAATGTTTGGGACACCAAGGTTAACATTTCCCTACTTGTTTAATATATATGAAACTTTAAAGTGTCTTGTTGGAGTGCATGTGTAGTTTTTGGAAAGATTTGTTCATAGCTTTGTCATACATGGTTGAAACTAGCGATCAAAAACACCTTTCCAATGGATATAACCGCTTTATAAATACAGCATCACTGTCAACAATAATATGTCAGTTTGAAGGGACGTTAAAAAATACAATTGAAAAATAAATATCCCTTTGGAATTCCCCAGGGAAGGTCAGTTATGTGACAGTAATGCCTCTCCAAGGCACTGCTCCTGCCCTCGCTAGTCACTTCAGAGTGGACATCATCAATGTAATTACTAATTACATCAATCCTGCCACTACATGGCTAAGAGTGGCTCCCCTTCCCCCAATAAATAACAGATGTCCTCACAGAGAACATAAGACTACAGATACTGTGACGGTTGACAAATATCTGCCCTGTTTGTGCATGAATAAAGGGGCTGGCTGAGATAGGCACAAACGATCACTCCAATTTATTTAAGCTTTACAATACTCATCCTTTCCTGATGGGAACCTTCATCATCCATCACCTTTACAATCCCCTACAAACCTGACACTAGCTTTCTGCAGCACAGAAGAATAACAACATACTGTAAGATCTCCTGCTCTCTTCTGTCTCTCTCACCTGCACACAAATACAGAGCTCTTCTTTACAAGAACAAATAAGAAAAAAATACAAGCTGAAAGAAATACACAAATAAACAAGCATTGGCATAGCCAATAGGTCTCGCCTTTGGGACCTTATAAGTGTTAGCTATTAGTGCAGCTCCTTTAAAAAAGTGTTCTTGCTCGCCGTACGGAGACTGTTGGGACTCTTTAGAAACTATTATTAAGACTGGTGGATTATACAAAGCAGCAGCAGCAATGCCAGACGGTGGGGGAGGGTGTGCACAGCCTGAAGGACCCGCCAAAAGCAGCTGTGCCGTTTGCCTTTTAAATCCCATGCTGATTTCAGCTGGTTTTTGGAGAAGTTATACTTCGTGGCTTTCTTATTTGTCCACGAGTTGGAAAGGAATAGTGTCTAAGGCGCTTTTTTGGACACATTAACTGTTGTACACAATATGTTGTCGTTGCAGTGCATTGAATACCTAAAGTGTTTTACCAGTTGTGGGTTCACTCCAGTTTTTATAAACGGGTATATATTTATGCCAATGTGCAAGAAATGCGGATTTTCTTTCTTTACTCGGAGAGAAAGTATAAATCAAACTAATACATTGTAATGAATGATGCATGTGTAAAGAAACTGAAAACTGCGGAGCTCCCACCTTCTGTTTAAAGAGAGTGCCCGTGATGTACTTGGGCATTCCCATCTGAGGAGAAGGAACCGAGGGGACACTGTTTGCAGTCTGGGTGCACTGTGCTGCGGGCAGTTGTGGTGTCCCCCGCCCGCCCCCACCCCCTATTTCTTCCAGGTACATCACCGTTCGGAGGAGCCTGTGGACATTAATGAGACGCCCACAGCCCCCCTGTAAGGAGGAGGGCAGAGCAGACACTGTTTGCAGTCTGGTTACAGTCCGGGTGCTCTTTGATGCGGGCAGTGGTGGCGGCAGGAGGTGGTGCTCCCCACCCCGGTCGGAGGGGCCTGTAGACATTAATGGGACCCCCACTGCCCCCCCTGTAAGGAGGAGGGCAGAGCAGACACTGTTTGCAGTCTGGTTACAGTCCGGGTGCTCTTTGATGCGGGCAGTGGTGGCGGCAGGAGGTGGTGCTCCCCACCCCGGTCGGAGGAGCCTGTGGACATTAATGGGACCCCCACTGCCCCCCTGTGAGGAGGAGGCGACGAGGAGACACTGTTTGTAGCAGCCTCCGGGCCGCAGGTTGGTAAACCAAGGCGGCTCGGCCTCGGAGCACCAACAGGGCGAGGAAGGAAGGAGGGAACGGTAAAAAAACAGAAGACGGGGGGCGCCGGGGGGGCGTGCTGTCTCCGAACACTTCAGTTCACACAGCCGCCTTGACACCTCTCTTGTGAAACCGTTGCCTGACTATGAGGGCCTGAGTGCCCAGGTGCAGCCCTGGAGGGCACTGTCTGCAGAACACAGACGGGGCAGGGGGGAGAGGGGCAGGGCAGAGAGGGGATGGGCAGAGAGGAGCAGGGCAGAGCTGAGCAGGGCAGAGCTGAGCAGGACAGAGAGGAGCAAGGCAGAGAGGGGCAGGGAGGGTCTGGGCAGAGAGGCAGCGGGGGTAGAACAGAAAAGGAGCTGAACAGAGAGGAGCAAGGAAGAGAGGGTCTGGGCAGAGAGGGTCTGTCAGAGAGGAGCAGGGCAGGGAGGGTCTGGGCAGGGAGGGTGTGCAGAAGCCACGCGCTGCTCTGCTTGGCTTCACCTATGCTTTGTAGTTTTCACAAAGGAATGTACAGCGCACAGTCAGATCACACACTGTAAACATGTCTATGTCAAAGTGACGTGCTCTGGCTTAGAGGCTGAACGGAGTGAATGTGAGTTCAATAAGTGTGGACAAACTGCGACAAAAAGCACAATTCTGTGCCTCAAAAGCCCTGTTTGGTGCCGCATTATTTCGTAATCAGTGCCGCCATATCCTGGTGAGTCAGTTGATCTGCCCCCTGCGCACGGCGTTTGTGTTTGTAAAATGAAACAAATCAGTGCCGCCATATCCTGGTGAGTCAGTTGATCTGCCCCCTGCGCACGGCGTTTGTCTTTGTAAAATGAAACAAGCTAGCAAACCAAGATGGCGTCGGCCTGTCCAGATGGGCCGTCCTAAAAGTGGACAAGGCTGTAACCCAAAAGCCCGGTTTTCAATCACGCGCCAGCGTTTAACAAACGATGACGCGTGCCAATTAAAAACAAGGGCGGAGCTTAAAGTCCCTTCCGAAACTGTATTGATTCCAAAAGGCCCTCGCATGGCGAGAGCAGCGCATGCGCGCTGCTAACACCAGGCGAGACCTAAAAAAGAAAAACTGCCATATACAAAAACACCACCCTCAACTGTCATTCAATTACTTAAAACACATATGCCCTCATTACAAGTGGCCTAGAAAATGGACACGGTATTTCCCCACCCCTAGAGTTACCGACACCGAAGGTACTGGTGAATTTGGAGTGGGGAAACTTTGGTCCATCTAGGAGTTGGACTCTGAGGAACAACTAAGAAATTGAGGCTAACCAGAGAATTGATCACTGACTATGATTCTTCTGGTAATTCCCTATTTCAGACTGGACTTTCACACCTAGATTTCAGTTGCTTTCAGCAAGTAAAAGTAAAGAAAGCATATTAAAGAGATCTCTCATAATTCCGATGGGGCCAGTAACTGCTGTAACAGTCACCATTGGAATTGAGAGGCCACCGTAAGCTCGGCCTCAGTCCTTAGGAACCCTCTGAAAACCGTGTCTCATGAGAACTCCTCGTACATACAAAGGTATATTTACCCAGCCCCCATGTGCCACATCCTGCAACCTTCTAAAATGATTCCTTGAGAAAACCCAGCCTCTCCAAGCACCTCTATGTGCCACATTTACTGGGGCTTGTCAGAAGATAGTGGGAGGCCTGGGCTCCCTTAACGGGCCCTCTGGATGCTTCTTCTATGTTGCCCAGGTGTGATAAGCAGCACCTTTTGCAAGGCATTAAAAAATGTACTTCAAGGGAAGAGAAAACATGGCTACTGGCACTATCTAGTGGTTTGGCCACACAAGCTGCCTCATTAGTAGTGAAGATAGCAGGCTTCTTTGCACTTCCAAATCTATAAGTAAATGTTGCTTAAGGAGAGCATGACCCTGGAAAACACAGGATATGGTGCATAACGCCTCCTGTGCCCCAACCCCACTCCTTTGTGGTGGCTCTGCCTTGACTTCAACTACTGCCGTCGAGTCCTGATAGAAAAATATAGTAATTTCCTGATATGGAGCTGTGGAAGGATACAAGCTATCCAATCAGAAGAATGGTAAAGGAGCTATAGTCCAGGGGAGGGGCAAACACAAAAGAGGAAGGAAAGCCATCAAATAAAAAGCAAGCAAACTGACAAAAAAGCCAAACAAAGGTAAGCAATGTGCTGATCTACAGCACATTTTATGTTTTGGTACTGTGCACACTAGGTCTTGGACAGCAGCAGACAGCTACAAGTTATCTGTAGGGGACATTTTTCTAGCACTGGGAATCTAAGAAAAGGCTCAGTATGAATTTATAATACATGGGATTCAGCACTCCATGTATACATGCCAGTCTCTATTTTCCTTATAATTGGCAACTTGTGACGCACCGAGTAATAAAGAAAAGATGTCAGAACTCATTAGAGTCCGGTTCAGATGTCACAATGCTTTCTGCCAGAGCCAGCAGCCTGGGTGAAAGGCGGGTCAGGTCACAGAGCATGATTAGGGCAGCAGTTTAAGACAACGAAAACAAACGTTGCGTTCTTTATTTTGCTCTATTTTTCTAGCTTACATTGATGAGCAGGAAGAACATGAGATTTTTTTCCCCCTCCTTAGACAATTATCGAAAAGATAGAATCTTTATGCATGTTTCTACACATTATGAGCTACTGCAGATTTTACTTATAAAAACTGACTTGTATTGAACTGGTTCGAATATCTTTTTGCAGCAAATATTTAACAAGTTTTAGATGCGTTTAATTTTGCACTAGAAGCTCTGTTTTTATTCTTCATATTTGCAAACCTGCTCTTTGTGTTATCTGAAAGAGCTATGCACCAAGGTTTTAAGTGGTTTGCGGGAAACGTGGTGGTGTGACCATGTATTATATGGGATAAAGGACCCCCTGTCGAACAGTATAGGGAATTTACAAGACACCTCATAATTCAATAACCTTATAAAGGAACTTGGCCTTTGGCCTTGTTCGTCTATATGGTTATGGAATTCCTCAGTGACTTGGAATATCCTTATAACGTACGGCGGGGGGTGCGTGATCCCTTATATAATTATACCTCTTACAAAAGGTATTTACAAGGCAGAAAGCATGCAATACATTTTAGGATACCTAGTCTCCAATGCCTCCGATGCATGATGGGTGTGATATGCATTAAGCAATAATGATATTTATGTGTATTGTTTGCCTGTATACATCTACTTTTCGATATGCGCAGTACTACATGTATAACAAGAGTAAGGTCTGGGGGCCCCAAGAGCACTTGGCATTGCCCATGATAAGCAGCAAGCATGGTAGAAGATTGTTTAGAGCTCTAGTCAAAAACTTAATGATGTGCCCTTTTGCACGAGCACCTTTTTCTAAGTTTAAAAACATATCTTCCAGGGAAAGGGAAAAAAAGTCAGTTCCAGCATCTTGCACAATCTAGTGGTATTACTTCAATTTGATTCCATGTCATTAAGAAACTTGGCAGGCTTGCTTCAAAGTCCATAGATACATTTTGGCACATGTGTGGTACCATAATAAAGCACAAGTCCAAGGGCAGATATGACACTTCCTTTTGATTAGCAGTAGCCAATTCTGGCAGCACATGCCTCGTGCAGCCGAAAGAGCTCGACCGACTGTTAGGGTGCCACGACTCTGGGGGAGGAGAGGAGTGCAGGGCACCAGACCCTCTTTGCTCCTCTTCAGGTCTTCCCCGAGGGCTCCGAGATATGTGGGCCCCAGTCATATCATCTTTAGTTTCTACTTTTTGTTTCCTCCTTTGGAGGAGGAAGGGAGTCGGTAGAAAAGCATGCCTCTCTTTATTCGAAGGGACAGGGATTTCTGATCGAATGTTGCTTTCTCTCCTGGAGGAAGGTTTCTGAGATGTACATAGGTGCCAAGTTTCCAGACTGCTTATGTGTGACATTTCCACGTTTTGCATGTGTTCGTGCGACATTCAAATGCCTGACGAGTGACACTTCAAGTGATACTTTACCACAAGGAGTATCCATGCAATGAGATTAATTTAAAAAAAGGATCGAGTGTCACCTTCTGCTCAACACTCCTCCACCCCAGACAGCAGTTCTTTCACTGGCCGATACACTGCTGTGCTTGGAGCGCCTGGAAGAATGGGAAGGCAGAGAGAGGCCATTGAATCAGTGTGACCGTGCATTTCAGTGCAGTGATGCGGAGATCTGTACTGAAATGCGTAGTCTAATCTAAGATGCGTGGGACTTGGCAGGGCTGCATGTACTGCACTTGTGATAGGGTGCCAAAGTGCCAAATAGTTCAGCATTTTCAGTATCAGATATACACAGGCATTCACATACATTCAGAAAGCAATTTAAAGCACACCAAAAAGGGAACAATGGTGCATTAATTGGACTTTAAATTACACCCAAAAAATTCCCTGATTTTTAAAAACCCATAATAACTGGGGGAAAAAAGCAGTGGTGCGCTTTGAAATTTCGCCCCCCCCCCAAAGATAACCACACTCTGCATGACCACAGATAAATAACAAACACTGAATAGTTATTTAAAATCTCCCCCTCGCCCAAGTAGATCTACTAAAAAAAAATGACAAACAGAAGAAAATAAAGAGGCAACACACACAAAACAGAATATAAATTTTCATTAAACTCTATGAGACTTTTAAAAATCTACAGATCAGGAAGACACTTTTACAGTATAGTAACCAAGAAACAATACACATTTACACAATTATTGCTATTAACAAGTACAAGTTGAAACAGTAAACATTTGCATTATTTTGTAACTTCACAGAGGAAATCAACACCCACGCAGGGGGTAAACAGACACTTTTTAAAGTTTTAATGTTGCTCATGCATTAAATATGGCATTTGCTGGAAACACCGCTTTATTCACAGGAAGGCAGTAAACAACATTATGGCAAATTGATGAGAAGGAGCACAGGGGCAGCGAAGAGGTTATGTGGGGGACACTTTTAGGGTTCAACATTGGGTTTCCAGAGAGCACGGATCGGCCATTTTGAAACTTCCAAATTCCCCAGGCTGCCATTTTGCCTTGGGATCCGAGGTGCCAATTCATAGTTGATATTAGTAAAGTGAATCTTTCCATCTATTTATATTCAGTAGTTTCTGGTGTTGGGTTGCAAAGTAAGCTTTCTCAGAGGCACACTTTTTAGTTTCTTTCACTTGAAAATATGACTGATTAAAGTCTGGACCTTTCCCTGCCTCTCTTACTACCCAGAGATGTAATGCTTTTATTCTTTCTTGGAGCGAAGATCTGGAAACTGAGTACTGGGCTTCTTTTCTTACACAAATAAGTGCTCTATTTAGAAACATAGTTTGGGTTTTCTTATTCTTGGCAATCAAAAAAACCTGGCAACATTTCTTAACACTGAAATACTTCATGTCCAACTATGAATGTACCTATAACTAGCTCCATATAATTGTCAAGACAATGGGTGAAAGGAAGAAAGGATCCTAGCTACTAGTGGTAGACTTGCACTGTGTAAACCAGGTGATTTTCGGTCTGCTAGTGTACTTAATAGATTTGTAGGGGTGACACAGAGTCATGTCAGACAGTGTATGCCTCTAAGTGGCACCAGCCTGTTGGGAAATTACCCAGTTTTCCTACTGAGCATTCAATCTTTAACAATCACCAAAAAAAATAGTCCAGCAATATACCTCTCCCCTAAGCCTTGCCACAGTCAACTCGCCATAGTGCCACAATAACTTTCTCAATAGAAAAAAGAGTTTTGCACAAAACATCGCGCTGAAAGAGACGTTCTTGGAAAACACAATCAGGAAAATACAGTGGACTGAGGTGTAAGATTAGTTGATTTAAAAGTGTCGGTCCCTTCATTTAAACATTGCAATACTAGAACCTAGACCTAAAATCCAGTGCTTTAGAAATATGAAATTAAAGAGAATGTCAGTAATACAATTGCAGAAAGTTAGGACACACAGACTATAACGAGAACCAACTGGCCACAGATGAGGTGAATGTGCATCTTTACACAGTGAGAGTTTTGCAGTCCCTGTGTTTTTTATTTTACATTAATTGTGGTCACTGATATAGTAAAATAAGACATTGAATAGATTGCAAGCATTCCTCTCATCAAATTTTATGTGTTTCATGTACCGCCCTAAGTGGCATGGGTATGCCCAGATGTGGGTCCCGTGTTCACTGTGTCACTGGAACCCAGCTGATGAGCACATAACTAGGGCAAAACTGGCCCTGGGTTACTTGTGTCCCGGTTCAAGAAGGACCTAGCCAGGCAGTTCAGACTGGACTGTTCCAATGAGGAGCAGGGTCAAGGCTGATATGGCTGGAGGTGACATGGTGAGCAAAAGAACGATGGGTTGAGATGCTACCCCGAGCGATCGCCAGTTGTTAGACAAATTACAAGCATTCCTCCCATCACCTTTTGTGTGTTTCATTGTATTAGACAACAATAAATAAAACAAACTGAGTAGTATCAGCCCACTGCCACTTTTCTATGATAAATGTTCCGGGTTTAAGCAGGGCTATCAGATATCTCCATAGTACTGAAGACACAACGCTCTAGTCATGAACCTTCCTTCTACAAACCATTACAAGCTTATAGTATGGTCCCGTTGGTTCAATAGAACTGAACCAAGGTTATGACTGCCAGACTGCATTAGATTGCTGGCCAATAACACAGATCAGTACAGCCAGTCACCCACCAACATAATCCATCACTAAACAATACATTAGAGTATTCTAACCTCACTGGTTACTATCCAATATGTCTGTTAATAACATAAAAAAAAACAAGTACAATATCAATAGAACTCTTTGACTTTGATCACAAGGATCCCAGAACCATCAAGAGCTCCCAGATTTTGAAACCACTACAGCTTACAAGTGGTTGTAAGAACGTGTTATGAAAAGGCACATAACGTACTAAAACAGTCTTGAACTGCATCTTACATGCCCAGTGCCATTAAATCATCTAGTAACCATTGATTCTAAAGGATCGCAGTACAAGTAGCAGAGGGGCAACACCTACTTTGTTGACATGAATGACACAACAGTGCTTGGTTGATGTCTATGGACCATTTCTGGACTGGTGGAGACGCTCTTCCACCACCATCAGTATTATGCAGACCTGTGCCAAACATGGGTGTCTGACACACTATTCATGCAATACTACATCCCATTGTGCCGCTCCTTTTGAGAATGTCCATACAGCCGTAGAGGCAGGCTGGTTCCCGTAAAGGATGCTCAAATTATATGTCTGAGTTGGAGATAGGGAGGCCTAAGGCAAAACAATTCCAGAATGCTGAACTGGTAGCCAATTTAGAAGCCAAAACAGATAATGGACATTTGCTAAAGGCTGTATTAGCTGCATGCCACCCAATGGTGCAAAGGTTATATGGTGTGTGGTCACCGATACCTGAAAACACATTTGTGGCCAGGTATGCCTATTTGTAGTGTGTTTGTGTCTGTGTGTATTAAAAATAATACTCATAGATTTGACCACCAATTGGCACTGTGGACTTCCTAGACTTCCACCTTTCCAATATATCCGTGTGCCTGCTTTCCAAGGGGCTACTAAAATTGCTGTGATCAACAGCCTTAGGAAGAGAGCTACTATGATCTGGTGGTCTGAGTCCATATCCCACTGAGCTCACCTATGGCACCAATGAGAGCAGATACCAGCAGTTTCAATAGAAAGGCCAATGAAAGCCTAGGCATGGACTCTTGAAATGCTGTCTCTTTGTGCCTGCATGCCATGAAGTGGTCCCTCCATATTAGTGGTTGAGACAGACTGGATGGAGGGGGGTTATGCTTGTGTTGTGCATAAAACTATTGACTTTGAAGAATTAAATTCACATTGTTATGCTATGTTGATCTGTATAGCGCACTAATCACTCAAGAGCGTATCCCGGCGCTTGGGCAGCTGTGTAGGTGTGTGGTCCCCAAGGTGCTTATATGAAGAGCCAGGTCTTCAGCTTCTTGCAGAAGTGAGGAGGAGGGTCCGATGTTTTGATGGAGGTCATCCCATGTCTTGGGTGCGATGTAGTAGAATGAGCGACTTCCAGTTTTGCTTTGCATTAGAACAGAGCATCAGAGTGAAGTACAGAGAAAATGGTAATGCACACACGTGGCAGCCAGAGCAGGTACCTGGCTCATTGGTCTGGCTGCATAGAAACAAAGAAGGAAGAGTCCACCACTATTTTCGCAGCCTCATGATTGTCCCTGAGAGCAATCTATCCATACTTCAACCTCTTCAAAATGGCAGCTCAGTGAGTTGTGTCCCCTTACCCAATACTTGGGAGGGAGCCCAGGCCTTCATAACTGTGCGTGAAAATTAAACATTAAGGATCGGGGGGAAAACAGCCAATTTCTTGACAGGACGATGCTTCTGAGATGCAAAAGCACCACCTTCCAGTCTTCCAATTTCCCTATTGACTTGTAGCTATGTGAAGGATTGGCCACTGAGAGCCTTCATACTGAAAACTCAGAAGATATTGTTTGTTGACAACATGGAAGAGAAGCACAACAAACCTTGGACATTATGTGGAAAACAATATGTTTACTGATCAGTTAGAACCTAGCTTGAGAATATACATTTATATATATTTAAAAAATAATTACACACGCTATTTAGCTACTCACTAAAGTCATAACACTGTACTGTTGTGTTGCCGTTTTTATGCTACAGCAGGTAAAGTACTCACCCTTTCCATAGCCCCCCCAAAAATAATATACAAAAGAAAAAAAACTATTTTACAGACTAACCTAGTTGCAGAGGAACATAACTTTACAACTGTACATGGATGGAGGGCAGCAAGTACATGAAGATATCCTAGACATGACATGCAAAAAAGGGGTGCAAGGGATAGGGTTTCACAGAGATATGGTTCCAGGGCTGTTGTGCATGCCCCTGTAGTGTAAGTAAACAGAGACCTGATTAAGTCGCGCCCACTCGCACACCACGTAACCCTGTGCACGCCTAGCCTTTCATGGCATGACTGGTGTCTCACCACGGATGAGCTTAAAATCATACGTCGCTGTCCAGTTCATACTGTTGAACCCCGATGAGTACTGAGAGAAAAACAAGGTAGTAGAGTTGGAAATCACAGTGTACACTCCTTCCTAGCTCTATGCTCCAGCCACCAGAAAACACCTCCCTGGGTTAATCACCAGCGGATCATTAGCCGACGTTCAAGCCATTTAAAGATAAAAATGTACCTATAATACAGAAAAGCCAGGAGTAAGTAGCGGCGAACCAAGTGGTTGGGTTGCCTATCAAAGGACAGGAATGTACTCCCACATCAGAAGATGTATTCGGGCACAGTAGTCTTTACACCCTTATCGCCTTTGTCTGAGCTGGTAGCGCCCATTATAGAGGGACAGCTGGTAGGTTTCTAAGGCTTTTTCATATGCCTGTACCCTACATTTGCTTAGTTACTGTGAGGAAATACAAGAGATGTGGCGGATCAGTGGGACTTTTTGACTTCTCTGACAGCAAGCCACAGTTTTGTCACTGTAAGCGGAATTATGTTGTTTGCCTAAACCTATTTTTCCCCATTTTCTGCATAATTTGTATTAACTTTGTTCTATCATTGCAGGTCACAAGTCATTGACCTTTGCTATTTTTACCAGTTTTAAGGATTCGATAAAAGACATGATTGCTGGGAGAGATTTATCTATGATTGTTCAGAAATTGTACTAGAGTTTGGGTTCATATTTGTAGAATAAACTCATTCTCGCTTCCATATTTAGACAGTCATGGAAGTCGGAAGAAGGCTGGCAGGCAGATGGCTTCCATTTTATGAAAATACAGTACTTTGCACGCTGGTACATTCTACTCGTCAAAAACTAAAATATTTCCTGGTATTAGCTAAATGAATTAATGGTTGCCGTTTTCTTGTACGGCTATTGAGTATCTAATATCTAAACAAGCTATCAAGATGTTAAGCAGCCTAAATGTGTTGTGAAGATGGGAACTAGAGGAAAGGGCAACATGCAGGAACAATTTGAGGACTTCTGCCTTTGAATTCATAAACTCCGTGGGGTTTTCCTCATTTACCCAATCTCATACAGTGAGAAGGTAAACATGTTTCATGTGAATCTTAAATGTGGCTGAACGGGCATACATTTATGCAGTTAATGTTCTGCAGTCACTAGCAGAAGAAATACGAGGGAAGAAAGGCTGAGAAACACTAAAATAGTAATTAATATATGATTTTAAAAGAAGTCAAATTAGCAACAGTTAAAATAACCCCCTTTCACTATTTATTCATATTTTCATTACATTCCAGATTTGTTTTGCTTGTCTCTTACTAAATTGGTGTTTTTCTTAGTAAGTTTGAAGCTTAAGAATCTATATATATATTAAATACTTGCCTGTGACAATAGTTTCGTAACTATTTATCACAGCGTCATCTGCATGTCTATTCTTCTACCGATTTCCTCTATTCTTCTTTTAGCAATCAGTCTTCAACCCCCTCCTTTTTTACCTCTCGCTAATGTGTAGGTCCGCAGCCACAGGAAGCTCATAGTGCCAAGAGCGCACTAAACCCATGCTAGGATTGTTACCATAGGAAGTGGCTGAAAGCACACTAGAACAAGACTATAGTAAACACGTTTTTGCTTCATATGTTTGTTTTGAATGGTCATCACAACCTTAGAAGTAATGTGCTGAAATGAAAGGGTTACCATAAAGTTTACTTTTCAAAATACAATTCCTGCTTTGAGTCTTCAAAATTTTGGACGAGTATTGGTTACATGAATCTTTGTTCATAAAGTGAAACTATTTTAAGTATTCACAAGGGCATTATTCACCCTGTACATTTCACATTGTCTGCACATTGACTGAGTCCCAATTTATCAAGCACACAATTAACACTGCAGCAGTAGGAACTAGGGAAAAGGGTCAACCACAAGACATGTTAATAATAATATTAAAAATAATGATAATTATAATACAATGAAACTAAAACAGGATGCAAATATGAGGTACGTGCTAGGCCTGTCAAAAACAGAATTAGCGTAAAACGAAAAAATATCTGAAATGTAACGGAATTATACATATATCTTTTAAATTTTTCTACAAAGAAAAATGAAAAACGCTTCTTTCAGTTTACAGAATTTCCAGCAAATCTGGGCTGAATCGTGTGAAGTAAGCCTGAGGTCTCTTTTTGCAAAGAACTAAATTGTCATGCAAATGTTCTGCATGTTCTAACTTTTTTAAAAATAAAAATCAATGAAAGAATTCTGTATTTTTTGCACAAAACACCAAATTTAGGTAACTGCCACGTTAAGAGTAAAGTTTTTATTGAGATGTCCGGAAAAGTTAGGGCAGAAATGCATTTTAGGAAAATTAGTTCATTCAACAATATGAACATATCACGTAATATTCCTCCCCCTTGGAAATAGCAGCATTTCATGCTTTTTTTGGGGGGAGAGGGGAGTGGGTGGGTGGAATTTCACTCTTACGTCTTTTCAAGACTACAGTTTTTTTCTCTGGTCAACTTTTCACAATTCTTGCAAATGCTACGATTACTACCTGCAGTTGGCAAAATATTCTGCATGTTGGTTTTCGCATCAAAATTGAGACGCGCTAGTTTCAACGTAACAAGGAAAACGGGTTTTAAAGTAAACCTGCAAGAAAACAGCTTCTCCGTTATCAGTAAGTACCAATTGGCACTTGTGAGGAAATACTGACGAACCGAGGATATATTGCCGGATTGAAAACTATGCAAGAGCGCAGACGTTGTAAAACTGGGAAACTACGCTAACGACGGGTCGTCCAAAAACTGGGATCTATGCAAGACTTTTCTCACTAAATTAAAACTTTGCACGTAAGGATAGAGAGAACACCGGATTAGGTAATCAGAAAAAATCGACATTCAACTGAGTTAAACTTTAGGGAGCTTGTCTACGCTCAACTATGCATTGTTTTATGCTCAAGGGCTCCAACTAGTGGCAGTAGATCAGGATGCAGTTAAGTGATAGCAGCGTATTCAAAGTGACCAAGGAATCGTTATTTACGGGATAATTTCCCAGGCTGGCCGCAGACCAACTGGTTTCTATATGATATGATAGCTGCATCCCACTAGCTTATGAAGGAGGTAGATTGGGCTGGACATCCAGCAGGTAAATGGAAAGTATGTAATAACTATGAATGAAGAACTGACTGCACGTGACTGAGTACTTGCTCACAGAGAGGGCACTATGGCGTGATAAAAACGTTGCCCGCGTGATTTGCACAAATATTTGGAGGCGTCAGAAATATTAAAAAGGTTACACAAAACAAAATGCTTTTGTTGTAAAAATAACAGGTGGAAAACTTGACAGATGAAAAGCAGTTAATATGCTTTCTTTCCCAAAAGCTTAAAAAAAAAAAAAAATCGATCATTACACCCTGAGTCCTGCCCATTGTACTACCCAGTTTAGGTAAAAGGTCTGACTAAAATAAGCAGACACACCCAGTTTAAAAAAACTGATTTCTTGAATGTTCTGGGGTGCTGTTTGTTGGCGCAGAACTATTCTTGCCCACAAGGCCTCCATATTGGTCTGCTCTGGCTGAGCGTGCCACCGGGTCACGGCTCTGCATTGCAACGTACAAAGCGCGCGCGAGAACAGCACCCACAAGAGACTGCGCGTTTACGTCAGGCGCGGAAACAGCGGGAGTGTACGCGGGGACGTCAAGCAGGGTCGGATTGGGAAGGCGGGCATTGGCCGATGGGCCGGTGCCTAAGTGTTACCTGTGGGCCGTTTTTTTAAGCCCTGTGTCACCTGGCCCACAGAGCCTTGCAATCTTTGGCAGCCCCCCCAGCCAGGCCGCTGTATTGTAAGGCAGGTTGTCTATCAGGGCAGGGACTTGAGTCACTAGACTTCAGCTTAGCCCCTGGGGGGCTGCACACACACACAAAAACAGTGCTCCTTCTCCCCTGCCGGGCTGTCAAACAAAGGGCCGCAGGAAGAGTAAAACAGCCTTGCTGGGGGTTCAGTGTCCAGTGATAACGGCCGATGGTCCATCTTCACCTCAGCCCCCATTGCCCCCACCTCCGAGGCCGGCCCAGAAGCTTTGTTCTTTGCTTCCTTCCACCTCTGCCAGGCCATAGCCCCGAGGCTATAGTGGGCTGGGGAGGATGTGAGTGTGAAGGGGCCAGAGGCCTCCCTGGAGGACAGTTGTTGTTCTTGCTGGTTTTTCACCTCACCCCCTTGGGTTCGACCCAGCCCCAAATCACCGTCTTTCCCCTGGCCCCTCCCCCACTGGGCCATCATATTGAGGCCTTGGTGGACGGGGAGGGAGAGAGTATTCAGGGGCTTTGCTGTGAGCCAGGTGTTTTTTTTTTGGTGCAGATTTATATAGCGCGAACTTGACCCGAAGGTATTGGAGCGCTTTACATGAGCACCAGTTACGTTACACAAGGACACATTCATTTTTTTGGTAGGCACGGGGAGATTAAGTGATTTGGCCAGAATCACAGGATGTGGAGTCGACCCCGAGGCTCGAACCTTGGTTTCCCAGCTCCAAGGTCAGCAGTCTAGCCGTGAGACCACATCCTCTTCTCAGCCCCAGTGTCTTTCTGTGCTGAGTGTAAGGTGGTGGTGTGTGTGTGTGTGTGTGTGGGGGGGGGGGGAGGAGGGGGGTTGTTTGCATTATAATCAAAGACAAATCTTTATATAAAATAAAAACCTTATTCTTTTTTAACATGGCTTTTCTGCCTTTGTTAATTTGACGATCCGTCACGGATCATTAAGGCAGCTTTAGAAATCAATGTAAAGGAGCATTTGCCTTATGTTAAATGTTTAAAATACATACTGATTTTGGGGGAAAATACCGGATTTTGGTGATATTTGTCATTTTTGTACAGGCCATAATTTTAAAATTCCCATCAGAGCAGGTGTTGTGGCCCTTGGACCATTATATTTCACTTTGCCCGCCTGGCCAAAATTCAGTGCTCCTAGTTTTTACCCACGCTACTGGCTCTATAAGCTATAAAATGTTAAAATTACCAAACATTTCTATAAACATGTGCCCAATGAGACTAATCAATTGGTGTTTAATGAATGTGCCCGGGCCGAATTGTGATCCCAATCCAACCCGGACGTCGAGCACTCCAACTCTAAAGCTTAAGTGGCCTCTTGCGAGTATGGCGGCACCGCACGCGCTGGGTCACCCAAAAACATAGTGCACGGCAAGCGCATGTCTGTAGGTCATGGGAGGGATGTTTCCAGACACTAAGGTCTGAAGTCCCGAGATTTATTTAACCAAGGAGGGTGCCTTCATTTTGGGATGAATTCCAGTACGACATGCTTCTCAACCAGATATAAAAATGCTATATGTGCAGACTTTATAACTTCAGTTTGATATTGTTTCACTTCTGATTTTTGGAGATCATCTTCTGTGAAAAACTTATCAAATATGGGCCCGCACATGTTTGCGTGACTACAGTTGTTATAAATAACAAGATAAAAATAACAGTTAGTTAAGTGTACCACCTTTTACACATAACTGCACGTTTCGAGCTTGGTACATCATCATGCATTTATTTTCGGTTAGGCCACCTTAGAGGCTTGGCGCGCCCTCGTCTCCATATAGGTTAGTTCCCACCTCTTCTGCGAGTAATCAAGATATAGCGCTGAGGGCATAAAAAGCAGGGGGCAAGAGGGTGGGATGGAATCAGAGGTGGATACAGGAGTTGCCTATAACTGCATTAACAGCTCAGACCTGAGCCCAGTCTCTTTCAAGACAAGATTAATGCTCCTCATACCTCAGGGAAGGATTTTTTTCATTGTTCGTGAACATCATTATTTGTATACATTAACAGACCCCATTCCATCACTCACACGTGACATGGAGATATAAGTGTGTGTGTGTGTGTATATATATATATATATATATATATATATATATATATATATATATATATATATATATATATATATACACACACTCCTCAAAAAGGAAATGAGGTCTTATCCTCAAGGGAGAGGGACATTTCCTTAGGAAAAAAATGAGCCAAAAGATAAAGTATTCATGATGTAAGACATGCAGTGCGGAAAAACTTACAACTGCAATGTGCACAACGTTTCAACCTTACTTCAAGGATTTTAAGACAGAGCCTGCTGCTTGGCAGATGTGCGTCAGACTGGATTTTTGATATCGTTGGGTGTTCCAGAAGTCTGAATCCATTTGGTTCAACAGATATTAGTGGACAATGTACTGAATGCATGAGGCAAGACAACCACAGAATCCCAAGGAATGACGAATGAATGGGAAAGCCTTGGGACAAACACAGGAGATCCAGAGTATTGAGGGAGCGAGGACAAAAGCAGCAGAGCTTAAACGATCAGCTGGAAACTGCAGTCGGGGAAATATGGGCCTAATTTCTCCCACCATATGCAATGGGTCAATGCCTTGGTGCAGATGTTGGAAGTCAGTAGTGGGAAAGGGCGATTTCATAGGTGGACAATTTTTTGGAATCTAAGATTGCTAGCGCAACTACAGTGGCAACGTACACTCACAGCACTCTGCTCTGCAAGTGGAAAGCTTCTATTCTAAGATCAATGGCAATGTGGACAAAGTGGAAGATGTTCCGCCTGGTGACGCCATCCAACTCTGGTGTGGGCTAAAGACGAGCTGTGACAATTGGAAATTACATAGTTGCACACATTGGGGGGGTATATACTTTCTGTCTAGGCCCTTGTTCTACATTAGTATCTATCAACAGATTAGAAGTGCGCACAAGAAAGATAGTGCTAAATACACTGAGGTCACTCTGGGGGAAGGTCTATTTAGTATTCACTTAGTAGGCCCCCTCTGGGGAAGATCTTTTTTATTTATTTACTAGGCCACCTCTGGGAAAGTTTTATTTTGCCCAGCTTCGGTGCAGTCACTTTTTTTAGAAAAAATGCATCCCTATGAAGTCCTAAAGATAACCAAAATCGAATTGCACTAATTGGGGGTTTTAATTTTCCTGGCTCATCTGAAACAGGCTGTATTAGCAGAGCCATTGCTGACATACAATCGGGTAACAGTGAAAACAAATCACTCTAGGAGAGCAACCAAATGGGCCACGCAGGGCCAGTTGTAACACTATAGCAAACACGCTCGCGCATGCACAGAGTATTTGATAAGCAAATGGGTGTCTCGCTTGTTGATAAAACCATTCAGGGAAGTGCCAAGTAGATAGGAAAGTTCTTTGACAATTTTTCAAAACTGCCTCTGTACTTAATCTCACTAGTCCTTGACAGAAGTACTTGTAAGGTCCTGACTAAGCACTGGAGGTATTAGGGGAAACTCCACTCACAGAAATGCCATTGTTCAAGAGTTTGTACCCAGTTTACTCTGTGTATGTGAGTGAGGCATTTGCATTCACAGGCAGTGTAATAATTCTCTTTATTACAGGAGTGAGAGAAAGACCAGAGAGGGAGGTTGGCATAGCTGTAAATGGCACTGGCCTCACTCACTATAAACCCTTTGCCTAAAAAATACTGAGGACTCCGCTGTGCGCTATGTGAATAGCATAATAGTTTATAATATAGTCGTGAACGCTATTCCAGTCATATAATAGTCATATTTTAAGTGTAAATTAGGACCTTAGATACTCCCTTTATTTTAGGTCTGCATTAGAAACCCCTTTATATCAGTTTCTTCCTACCATCACAATGCTAGTTTTACTACTACTCCCACGTCACCCATGACATCATAATGCAGCAGCCAATGGGAAGAAGTATTTCTTCCCCATAGCGCCACTCGGGTCCAGGTAGGAGTTTGCGGCCTAGTGACAGTGCTCGGTTGCAGTGTCCGTTCTGAACCCAGCCCCCTCTTTGAAGTTGGATTTCCCACGATTCAGCCCAACACACACAAAGGAATCTGTAGCTGCACTTTGTGTAGACAAACACACACTCTCCTAAGGTTTGAAGGTATTAAACTCAATCATCTAGAAGTATTTCATAATCCTGCTCTTAACGCTCTAGTCCAAGAACAGTTTTGGGAGTTGGCAAAACTCTGTTTAAGCAGCAGAATGCTGACATTTATCTTCTAATGCTGGTGCTGGAGACCTTCTAGGCTTGAGAGCACACACCGTCAACGGAGCAGGGACAAATCTGGCCGCTGTCTAGCATGACAGCACAGGCTTCAACAACTGGAAGATTTTTTCTTTAACACCCTTATAAAGAAGAAAGTCAAACACTGTAGAAGTGAGTTCAAGAATCAGGTACTCCGAAGATGAGCAGCTTATTGTATACATATATATGTTTATTATAGATGTAAACTAATAAACATATATATATGTATATGTATATGTGCACATATGTATTGCAGACACACATCCACACTTACATGCTCAATACTACCATGGAGGAGACTACCTGAATAACTCGTGGTGTACAGGATCATGCTGTATTTGTCTGCCATAAAAATTGCTCCACCCATTCTCGTTCACAACAACAAGCCACTCAGATGGCCACGTAAGAGACAGGTGACGCTCGCAGTCAGTTTTCTTTTTTTTGTGTATGTTTTTTTTGTTTTTTTTTGTTCATGTACGTTGGCACATTTAGTATCACTAGTGTTCCTAGACGTATCAAATGCTGGTGCCACGTTTAGCCATGGCAACTGGTCCTCGCAAACCAACGGCCTCTTAACAGAGCCCGGCACCTGGGTTTCGCGACTGCATTTTTTGCATTGTAAACAAAGGGTTAAAAGACATACAAAAAAACACAGATAATAAAATAAATGTAAGAAAGAGGGAGAGAGGAATATGACTTTCTGAGATGGTCTCATCTCCCCTTGGAGATAAAAAAAACAAGTAAAATTCTGTCCACGAGTAAAATGGACAGAAGGGTCCCAGGAAGACTCCTCCACCTGATGAAGAGGGCTGGCTCCTCTCCGGGAAAAGTCTCTGCCGCGCAACTATTTTCTGATCACCGGGGATGGGGGAGCATGGGACGCAGGAGTAGGGAGCTCGGACCTTTCGGAGGAATGTGGGAGATGGGGGAGACTTGGGGGGAAGGTTCTCCAACAGCGTGCGAGCACCCTCTCCCCCCCAACGGTGACAATATATTTTTTATACTTTAGAGTCCTGGCTGTGCACAGAGCCGTTGCTTCCCTGGACGGCGAGGCGGATCTCGTCGTTCTTCGACTTCTCCTGGTGCAGTGGCTGGGTCTCCAAGTTCGAGTCTGTTGGGCTGGTCGCTGGGGCGTAGGCCCCGGTCCGGTGTTCTAACAAGGCAGGGCCCCAGTCTTTGCTTGGCTTGGTCGCATTCTTCAAACGCTGTTGAAGACACAAATAATGATAACAAAAGCATTAGGAAGCATAGGAGTCACTGTTGCTGTAATACTTTACTATTGCATTATAAAAAGACTTAGCAAGGTTTATATAGCCACAGTGGGACACCACAAGCAGATTGCCTCTAATAAATACTTTTGGTAGGATTTTTAAAAATGTTTTTAATTCTATGAATCTGCACTCTTTATGTTTATGCCTACACGCGGGTGTACATTTGCTACATCCAGTGTTGACTTAAGGAATTCAAGGGCCACGGGCGAACAATGTTATGGGGTCTATTGCCCTTTTTCTGCTAATTTATACCGCATAATGACAAACGAGATTGAATCATATGTTAAAGGTTGAGATAGAGACATAGACAAAAGTAAAACAGAGATAAGTTCACTTTCCCAGAGGCCCCTTAGAAGGTGGGGCCCACTTTGCCCATGCCTTAAAACGTCTCTTACTACATCTACGAAATCACAAAAGTTTTCAAGAGTACTCTTGGATTGGAATATTAGGTTCATGAAAAGGCATTTCCGCAAAGGTAATTGTACATAATGTACAACTGTAGGAGCCAAAATGACTTTGCATTAGTGTATTTGCACTTTAATTATTTTACATTTTGTTTTCCGTGAATAGATGCCTTCCCCTAAAGTTCACCAGTTGTGGGGTTGTTCATTCCCATTCTCAACCTGTAAAGGGATTTACATCTGCAGTAATTCTCTGACACATTCCTGTCCTAGAACACCCTCTCTCCACCTCTTGGGGTAGATCTGCATGTGAGTAAACCTTTAGACGAGTGGCAGGGAACCTTTTGTGAATACAGGCTGAATTTACACACTGAATCAGCATTGAAAATGGATCAATACATGTCCAATATAATTGTAGTGAAGTATCACAGGTAGTTCTTGACTACAAAAGTCCAGTCTCACAGTAATGCACTGCTAGGAAGTGGTCATATTCCTCATACACACTTTATAATCTCACAGTAACTTTAGGGAATTATCTGAACGCACACCTCATAACTTACCTTATGTGAAAACCACATCAACTCTGTAGGAAACTTGAAAATAAGTCAACGCAAGGCTGCAATGGAATCAAACAACCCTTTGACACGTTGAAGGACTGATTCACAAAAGCTATGTGCGCACCCAAGTAGGAGTGAGAAATCTGGTTCATGAATCAGAATCAGGAATATGGGATTTTGCCTCGTAAGTGTAATTTACACACACTGAAATTCTGCCAGTATGGGGGAATGTCTGTGTAGGCAAATCGCCTCACGGGCAGGTTTGTGGTGTTTTAGAGTGGGCTCAAGTGCTTCTGTTTTCAGGTTGGGAATGGTCAGGAAAACCACCACAATCTTATATAAGCAAAACAAAAAAGGGATGGGTGGAATGCTTGAATTAATCTCACCTACCTCAGAGCATATGGACACCCACGTGACTGATTCCAGAAATCAGTGGCAGCTGCAGCTTTCCTGGAGTTCTGAGAACATTCTTTGGGAATTCTTGCAAAGTCAAAAATTGCTGAAGACCCTGGCATAAACCTTAGTAAATTTTCAATGCTTGGAAGCAGAGTTTGTGAATTAAACTCCCAAGTTTACTGGAGCAGAGGGCAATGCTGAGTGATAGAGGGTGGGTAATCAGGCATGGGATCGGTTTGGTGAAGTAAACAGTATTAATTTTATTGCAGATTTATCATTAGATATGCCAAGGATTTATAAACAAAAAGGAAAAAGGCTGTGTGAGGGACAGAATGTCATGATAGATTCCCCCATACATACATTAATCAATGCCAGGAGTACTGTAGAACTGTTGTAGGCAGCACTTATTGTACCTACGCGTTTAGTTATTGTATTTACTTCTTGTAAGCAGCATTTAGTTGCTAACCTCAACTTTAACCACTATTTGCAGATAATGCAAGCAGGCTACATAGAAGGACAAAATAGCAGACATATTGTGTAATACTGAGACGACTGTGATTATCTCAATTGGGACGAGCAAATAAAGGCATGATTCACTGAGTAACTGGAAGCAGCAGACATTACAAAAACACCCTCATGATAAAGATTTTATCATAGGGTGATCTGAGAAGGTGTAGGGAGTTTAGATGGTTGTTTTATGTTTTATTTAAATGAGTAACAGCTCCTTCAACACATATCAAATGTATAATAAATGAATCCAAGTACTATCAAACCTATAATACAATATAATTTCACTTTTTACCCATGGAGGACCGGTTTATTTGGCAAATGACCTTAAACTCTAAGGTAGATCCAAGGTCAATATGGTAACTCAGATTGAAGATGCTGAATTCTCAAACAGATGTCTGTGTTGTTCAAGCATTTTCAAGGGGAACAAAGTTTCATATAATGCAAAATCAAGATGTCCCCAATATTCTAATGTCTAAGAAGGAACCTTACACCTATACGCTAAAAATAGTTTTTTCATATGTATAATTTAATCTGGTCTTCTTTAGGCTATCAGTAAATTTTCTGTATGTAGATTCTAGTATCTCATTTCTGTGTCATTACATATTTATTTACATTATTTTATGTTTTATGTTATTTTAATTTATAATACTTTCATTACCCTTACGTCCTCCCTCGCTTTAATTCAAAACAGTTGACGCCTCCCCTAGACACCAATCCCACAAAGAACCACCCAATAAAAAGCCCCCCGTCATACCTCCTGGCTTTTTTTGTCTCCTATTATAGATACAGACAGTTGACGCGAGCGGGACCTCGTTGACTAACGAAATGATAATTTTTTTATTAAACACATGGAGCAGACAATTCTGCTGAAGGAATTTCTCCTCTGTTCGCAGCACATTTGGAGATTTGGAGCTGCGCTGAGCTGCACGTTCACTGCGGTGGCTTAGTACAGCAGCTCAGCAGAGGGCCCGCTGGCACAGAGGTGGATCCTGTGCATGGAATGGCAAAGAAGGTATGGTCCCGGTGGGACACCCTTTTTGTTCATTTTGCAGAGCATGAATTTAGCCAGTAAAATGAGAGCATTTTAGGGGCATTCTTTTGTATGTCCCTTAGTCTCTATGTGTATATTTCAGGGAAGGTGAATGGTTATTTATTTTCAGTGTTGGTATGCACTTCAATCTGATAAGATGTCGGGTAAGAGGGCTGCTAAGAGGAAACATGTAATTTATTCCTCCTCCTCAGATAAGGAGGCACGCAGGTCTGGTCCTGGGAGAGTGGAATCAGTTACTTGTGTGCCGCCTCTCATGTTGCAATCAGATGTGCAGGACATGATTGAGGCTGCAATTTCAAGGGCTTTGGCTAACACTAAGGGCAGACGCAGTTCCACTTCTGTGAGTAAAGAGATGGATTATTCAGATTCTGATAAGCCCTCTACTTGATCCGGAAAATACCTTAGGAGAGAGGAGATGTGGGACATTTTGTCACATGTTCGGGGCGATTTGGGTTTCCCTTCTTTTCATGTGCATGAAGGTGGCGAGGTTCTTTTTCCATAGTATATCAAACCATGTGCTATGGCCGTGTCCTTCCGTGGATTCAGTAAGGATATGCTCATGGACGAATGGAAGGATTTGGATAAGATGGTGGTTTCTCGCTTTCTACAAAACCTTTATTTGCTCGAGGATAATGACATTCTTCCTCATGATGTTAAAGTGGATGCCACGTTAGTCAACCGGATTGGTAGGAATTTGATTAATCCGGAGGAAGGTGCCCCTTCAGATCCCTCTGATAAGAAAGCCGACTCAGGACTGAAGAAGGCGTTCTTGGCAGGAATTCTGGCCCTAAAAGCTAGCATGTATACCGTTTATACTGCCCAGTGGGTAATCGAGGACTTTGACAAACTGGCAATGGCCTTACAGGAGGGGCCTGAGTGCTCGGAGCTGCTAGCAGATATGGAGGAGCAGGCATGATTGCTAGCTGACATTTTCTCAGATGTGATCAGGATGACGGCGATGACAGGTGGAGTAGTGATAACGGCCAGAAGAAGTGTATGGATGAGGGAATGGAAGGCTGAGATGGGTGAAAAATCTTTGCTTATGAAGCTACCTTTTCAAGGTAAAGTGCTGTTGGGTCAACAATTGGATTCCATGATTTCTAAGGCATTGAAGGATCACACAAACGCCCTCACTTATAAAGGGAGATCTGGATTAAAGAACTTTTGGGACAAGTGGGCCATAGCATCTCCACGTACGGAGTACAAGTCATCTACCTTCCGCAGACGGAAGTATCAGCCAAGGTCATTTCCTCCTAAGAAAGAGGTGGGTAAGAAAGCTCCATCCAAGAAGAGATCCTGACTAGTACGATTTGTCCATGCATCAGCAACCAGTTTTGTTCAAGGCGCAGGGACCCTGTTGTGTGCTTTCCCTCCATTTCCCCTTCTTCAATCATTCCTAGTGAGGGTGAGGAGGGCTCAGGCGTTGATAGTTGCTTCCCGGAGAGTTTAGTGGATGCGCTCCAAGCCTCCAGATAGCTGTCCACGTTGCATTCTGATAATAGACATTTGAAATCCTTTTCTCGGTGGTGTGAGAAGAGGAATTTGGATCCTACCTCTGTTAGTTTAAGGTTGATTATGGGATTCTTGCAGGACGGGTCAAGGCTAAAATTGACTGTCGCTACATTAAGTTCAATGGACAGCTATCTGGGCTTTTAGGCATCCATGGCGAAATCGGACAGATGATGGAAGTCTAGTTTCTAGGCTTTTAAACGGCTTAGCAAATAAAGGGACCAGCTCATTATGGTCATTTCCTACCTGAGATTTGAACCTAGTGTTGCGGGCACTAACTAAGGTGCATTTTGAGCCTTTAGATCTTGCTGATCTTCAGTCCCTGCCTCTTAAATTATTTTTTTCTTGTTGCAATAATGTCAGCGAGGAGGTTGGGGGAGTCAGGGGCTTTGTCTTGCAAGTTTCCCTTCTGTAGACTATTTCAGGACAGGGTGGTTTTGGTTCCGGTTTCTTCCTTTGTTCCAAAGGTCAGTTCCTCCTTTCACAAACAGCAGGAGCTTATTCTCCCAGAATTTCTTCCTTCTCCCTACTCAGATGAGGAAAGGAGATTGCATACTTTAGATAATAGGAGGGCTCTCATCTAGCTGGAAAGGGTTCAGCCTTTTAGACAGACTGAAGTTTTCTTATTAATTTTGGTCCTGTAAGGAAAGGTGAGAAGTGTACAGTTTTGACTTTGAGCTGGTGGATCAGAGTTCTGATTGTTAACGCATATGAGGTTGAAGGGGGGGGGTCACGCCTGAAGGGGTCCATGGCAGGTCTACATGCAGTAGGTCTTCCACAATGGCAGAATTGCAAGGGGCTTTAATTGCTGACATTTGTAGGGCAGCCATGTTGTCCGACCCTTTACTTTTACAAAGCATTATAGGCTTTTGGAAGTTTCTTGCATAAATTATGTATTTGGTTACAGAGTGCTCTCCTCTATGATTTAATAGGGGGTGGTTTGTGTTCAGTTTAATGAAATCTTGTTTCTTTTCTTTGCCACTGTCAGTTGTCCGTGTGATTTGCTTGTTACCTCTTAACTGTTATGAATTCAAGGGAGGGAGGGATGTAAGGGTAATGCTTCTAGTACTTTCGGTAAAGGAATACCTCTGAGTTCTAATCTCCTTAATTCATAATCCCTCCCAGTACAGAAAACTGACTAGTAGGTTGGTTGTGAGCTTGTTTACTGTACAGGAGGTATGATAGGGAAAGGGGCTTTTTATTGGGTGGCTCTTCGTTGGGTTGGTGTCGGGGGAGGCCTTAACTTATGAATTAAAGCGAGTAGGACTCCGAGTAATGCCATTACCGGAAGTCATAGAAGCATTAATTAATGCTGAAAATGCTGTACGTTTGACTTCATTTAGTAGGCACAGTGGTCCGTAACTCCTTATGGAAACTGTGCTTGTTTGATAATTACAAAAATAAATAAGAATAAAATTACTGTTTTACAGCACTAAAGTAGTGTCAGATTGAACAAACTATATTATGTAACTTCTTTCCCATAGTAACCTTTAATTTACTGCTTATACCACATTCACTGGAAACTGAAACATGAACTACCCCTTGCATGCGAGGCAAGGGTTTCACATTATGTACCGCAACAGTACTATGTACTAGACATACTGCTAGTGTTTCCGTTCTACTGAAATAATTTTATACTGTAACACTACTACAAAAATAGTGTTGTAGTATAACTTTAATGCGGAAGTAGAATATTACACTATTACAGCCCTGCATTTGTATAATGTAGCAACACTAAGGTAGTAGAACAAGAATGTCATAATACAACAGTGTTTTATGATACTGAATCAGGATGATATTCAAATATTATGGTCCTGAATCAGCATACCGTTGCATTATCTCTATACTACCTTGGTGTATTTTTAGAGCATTACTCTGCAAAAGTATGGAGCTATTGCACTTAGGTAGCACCACAATATAGTGTTGTGCTGTACAGTAACACAGCATTATGTTTCTATTAATGCAGTTCTTATAGCACAATCTTCGAAACAGAATGGTACTAAAATGTTACGTTCCTATAACAATACTGTTTGATTCTATTTTGTTACAGTATTAGTTGACCATGGCAATCCACCACCCAAATTACTTTCATATTTCACTATACTAATTCACCACTAATCCTTTATGGGTTCCGGAGTAGCGTGCTACTCGCTGAAAAAGCACTTCCACACCTTATGAGGGTTAGCAAGCGCTATATAAATGCAAACCTTTTTACCTCTTCTACCCTTTCGCTATCCTTCTCAATCCAAATAACTGACTAACATATCCACCACTCAAATTACTTTGATATTTTCACTATACTAATTCAACACTAATCCTTTATGGGTTAAGGAGTAGCGTGCTACTCGCCGAAAAAGCGCTTCAACACCCCATCAAGGGTAGTGAGCACTATATAAATGCAAACCTTTTTCCCTCTTCTATCCCTCCACTATCCTTCTCAATCCAAATAACTGACTAACATATCCACCACTTAAATTACTTTCATATTTTCACTATACTAATTCACCACTAATCCTTTATGGGTTAAGGAATAGCGTGCTACTCGCCGAAAAAGCGCTTCAACACCCCATCAAGGGTATTGAGCACTATATAAATGCAAACCATTTTCCCTCTTCTATCCCTCCACTATCCTTCTCAATACAAATAACTGACTAACATATCCACCACTCAAATTACTTTCATATTTTCACTATACTAATTCACCACTAATCCTTTATGGGTTTCGGAGTAGCGTGCTACTCGCCGAAAAAGCACTTCCACACCTTATGAGGGGTAGCAAGCGCTATATAAATGCAAACCTTTTTCCCTCTTCTATCCCTCCACTATCCTTCTCAATCCAAATAACTGACTAACATATCCACCACTCAAATTACTTTCATATTTTCACTATACTAATTCACCACTAATCCTTTATGGGTTAAGGAGTAGTGCGCTACTTGCCGAAAAAGTGCTTCGACGCCCACTCAGTAATAGTAAGCGCTATATACGTGCAAATACTATACAACATTGGTATAGTCTTAGCTCTACTTTATCACAGTACCAGCATCACTATCTCATATCAGTACTTATTGCAGTAACAAAGATCTATAATATTATATAAATACTTTTTTATTACATTAGAAAAGTAGAAAGACTTTTTGTAACATTGTTGGCACCAAAGTAGTAAAATGCTACAGTCTCACTTTATAACTAGAGTTTGGTTTCCTTATACTATTAAACAATAGTATTATGGTGCCCTCATAACAGACTGTTGCAATATTACATTATTACATTGACAACATATTACATTATAGACCCAGTGAGATGTGGAAGTACTGGTGTATTTCAGCACAGTGCTACAATGTAAAGCTTTAAGATAAGGCGTTATGAGGGTGACAAAGTACAGACAAAGTACAGTGTTGTGTTATTGTGCTACTTCCTTTGCAGTACAATCATAAACTATTATAGTACCATAGCGGTACGCTGTCAGGTATTGCCAAGGTTTATTGTTAGAATTTGGTGGCTGTGCAGAAATAAAGAAAACACTACTGCATTTTAAAACTGTTGCCATATTACAGTAATCCAATATTGCAGTACCATTTACTGTTGTAATACAAAGGCTAAGTCAAAAAGAGATAGTTGTTCTTTCCGGATCGGTACATAGACCAAATATTTCCGTATATCATTTAAGGCTTAACAGAACAGTTGCGGCTAAACTCATGATACAAACACAATTCTGAAAGATAAGCATTGGTAAATACTCCACCGAAAATATGGGAATCCTAAACTCAGACCGTAACATAAATAGGATTTTTTAATGTATTTATATTTTATCGCTGCATATGTACAGAGACGTTTTAAAAAAGAAATATTATTTTCAACTAAATGAGGAAAATGCACATCATCACAGAGATTCTATTTCTGCCTAATTTAACTTATAGTTCACTGTAGAACCTGTCACCATATCATAATGTATAGGAGTATTCATCTTTCCTATACAGTTTCCCAGCCCAGGATAATCTGTCCATACCCAGTGTCTGTTTGCCTTTATCATTTCAGTCCCTCTTAATTTCCATGGTGGGCCCTTTCTACTTCTCCTCTGGACTACTGCCAAGGGGCCCATATTTTGTTACATTTCTACAGACACCCCCTGCTTCTGTGTACCACCTCCTCTGCCTGCATACAACAGTCCAATTTGTTTTCCCACTGACCCAGTGTGGGAACCTGCTGGCTGCCTCACAGTCTAACAAGGTTCATTTGGGCTACTTCCAGTGCAAGATTACAGAGTAGCTGTGAATGTTTGTGTAATGTCAGGTCTCCCCCGATGCCCAGTATCATCAATTGGGGTTTCATTTTTAGCTCCTAACCTATCACCATAGTTAATCATTGTTTTATCTCTTACAAGAAGGGTTGTGTCATAGGACAATCCCAAAGCCTATGTATGAATGTACCCCTTTGCCTTGGAACCTCTGAGGCACGTATAATTTCCACCCTTCCGATTTTCCATAAGAGCCTGAGTATAATAGACTCTGTAAAGTATTTTTAATTTTATACGCCTAAAGTCTGCCCTTATTGCCACTTCTCGAAGACATCTACAAGTTTCATTTCAATCCTACTCTTCTAGTATTCCTACATCCTCTCTCCATTTATCCTTGAGCATGTCGATTCTCCCCAGTCGGTTACTAACCAGTATTCTATGTTGTGAAATACCGTGTATTGTTATGTGAGTTGCCAGAATTCTGGTATTTTGGTGGCAGTGACTCTTCCTGTACTTCCACCAAATATTCAGCATATTTTGCAAGAGCGTTTATACCTGTGTATATTTGTGGAATTGTGTGTTTGATAATTCAGATTACTCGTGGAATTCCCCAAAGGTTTTGATGAGTACGAGGCCCCCAATATCTCCCTAATTTGGACATCACTAATAGGCCCTATTTCTTAAACTCCTCTAAGTCCTGCAAATCGCAAAAGATTTTTGAGTGCCACAGTGGGGGGTCACCGAGGTGAGTTTATCATTCCAGTCCATCTTCTAATTAGGTTTTTGCCTCATTTAACTAATTCCTGGGTCTGGCATGGGCCACTCAGGGGAAGACCTGCCCCCATGTAGCAGTCTAATATAGCTTCTCACCCCCAGAACACATCTGAACACAGAACACATCAACTGTGGCAAAATAAGCCTCCAGGATCTCCAAGGGGGTCTTCAGAGGTGCATACAGGAACTTCGGTAAAACAGGCATCTTTTAAAGTGCTAACCTTTTTAAAAGAGATTTTGGAAGGTTTCACCAATTGTCTAGATCAACCCTAAAATCAGATAAACACTACATCAAATTTTCTTTAAAAACTCCTCCTTGTTCTTAGCTGTATATATATATATATTCACTGAAAAAACCATAGGTTTTAGGGACAGTTATAGTTAGTTGGACATTTCACTCGTACAAAACCCGTGAAATTCCCCCGTTATAGTTAGTTCAGCTAACTATAACTCGCGCCCCGCAATGCACTGCTGATGACGTCACATATTACATCACTCATGACATGGTCAGTGACATCACTGATGACATC
The DNA here is from genome assembly GCA_963921515.1 of Calotriton arnoldi. Taxonomy (NCBI): domain Eukaryota; kingdom Metazoa; phylum Chordata; class Amphibia; order Caudata; family Salamandridae; genus Calotriton; species Calotriton arnoldi. The sequence goes on from CAWUFW010000655.1 coordinate 2,095,707, forward strand.
ACTGATGACATCTCAAATGACATCACTGATGACATCATCCAGTGACTGTGTTTCTGTAAAGTTTAAATATTTTTAATATATATAGGAAAAGACGTATTGAAGAATGAGTGGGTGTGTAAGTGTCTGCATGGATGATTTAGTAGGTGCGTGACTGACTCTATAAGTGAGTGATTTAACGTATCTTACTGAATGCATGGGTTAGTGACTAAACTGGGTGAATGTCTGTATCCGTCTGTCTGTTGCTGTGTAAGTGGCTGCATGGGTTTGTGAATAGCTACATGAGTGTCTATATGAGTTATTGATTGGTTGTCTGAGTATCTGTATGGGTGCCTGAGTGTTTGTGTGGGTGGGGTGTGTGCGACTCTGTGCATAGATGTGTGAGTGGGTGATTCACTGGGTGGATGGTTTCAAGAGTGCATCTGTGATAGACTGTATGGGTGGGTAAGTGTGCGTGTAAGAGTGTGTTAGTGAGTGAATGTATGTCCCAGTGGTACATGTGTGAGTAACTACATATGTGAAAGCCAGTATATATGTGTGTTGGAGTATATAAATAGCTATAAGCGAGAGTGAGTGATTGTGATAGTGGCTGTATGGATGAGTGTGTGCTTGTATCAGTGATTGTATAAGAGCGTAACAATGTGCTAGTATTTGTATGATTAAGTGAGCTGGTGTGTGTATAACTGTATAGGTGAGTAAATGGCAGTGTGTTTAATTATTTGCATGACTGACTAGGTGTGTGAGTACCTCTTTGGATGAGTGGCGGTGTTTGAGTGTCTATATAGGAGTAAGAGTGCATATGATAGTCCTGTACTGAGTGACCATAAGTATGAGTGACTGTACGGGTGAGTGAGTGGATGTGTGTGGGTAGACCTAAGAATCAGTGAGTGGGTATGTAGTTATTGGTGTTGGAGTGTCTATAGTTTTGCGAATGGCAGTCTGTAATTTAGATTGGGTGTATCAAAGGTTATATTAGGGTGTGAGGAGCTGCATCAGATTATCACGTGGATGATGTCATCAGTGATGTCATTTGAGATGTCATCAGTGATATCAGTGATGTCATCAGTGATGTCACTGACCATGTCATGAGTGATGTAATATGTGACGTCATCAGCAGTGCATTGCGGGGCGCGAGTTATAGTTAGCTGAACTAACTATAACGGGGGAATTTCACGGGTTTTGTACGAGTGAAATGTCCAACTAACTATAACTGTCCCTAAAACCTATGGTTTTTTCAGTGAATTTCAAAGGTTTTTTAAATGCTAATTTGTAACTATAACATATCTGAAACCTATGGTTTTTTCAGTGAATTTCAAAGGTTTTTTAAATGCTAATTTGTAACTATAACTGTCCCTAAAACCTATGGTTTTTTCAGTGAATTTCAAAGGTTTTTTAAATGCTAATTTCTAACTATAACGTGCCTGAAACCTATGGTTTTTTCAGTGAATTTCAAAGGTTTTTTAAATGTTAATTTGTAACTATAACGTGCCTGAAACCTACGGTTTTTTCAGTGAATTTCAAAGGTTTTTTAAATGTATTAATTTTTATATTATTTTTTTCATACTGATTTACTACATTTTTAGAAACAATTTCTTTTACATATTTTATTTTTTAAATTACATTGTAATTACATTATACATTACATTACAAAAATACTTTCTCAGAATGAATTACTTTAGTTTAAATACTTAGCACATAGGCAATAGACTTTTAAGTACAGTAGTTACAGTTGTTGCAATGGGCAACACATTTTCAAACAATGCAACATTCAGCTCAATGTGAATTTCTAGTTAAATGCAAGTAGTTACTTTATGGATTACTTTTCTAACCACAGGACTGGATCCTAGATTCAGTCCTGGGACATCTCCTGTAAACAGTTGAGTAAAAGCGTTTTGGTTACAGTCGTGATTTTTAAGGAATATTATTGTATTTTAAAAGTTGACACTTAGAAACTTTTCCTCATAGAATCACCAATGTTATCCTATGGAAGGAAATTCACTTAGCAGGTAAAAACTGTTATCGTTACTTTTTCTTACTCAGTGTTGGATCCTGGATCCAGAACTGGTGCATCTCCTGTAAACAGTTGAAAAAATGCGTTTAAGTCATACAGGCGATTTTTAAGGAATATTTGTAGTTTGTGAAAATCGACACTTTGAAACTTTTCTGCTGAAAACCAGACAATGGATTCCTATGGAAGAAAAGATAAGTTACTGGTAAGTACGGTTAAAATTACTTTTCAGGGTCAGTGCTGGGCTAAAAGATGCAGCACTGGGTTCTCTCCTGATAACAGGTGAGAAAATTGGAATTCGTATTTCGGCTGATTTTAGAGGAATATTTGTATGTTTCAAAAATCAACACTTAGAAACTTTTTCAGCAAAAAGCAGGCAATGATATCCTATGGAAGGAAATTCAAGTTACTGGTAAGTACGGTTAAAATTACTTTTGAGGATCAGTACTGGGCTGAAAGATGCAGCAATGAGGTCTCTCCTGATAACAGGTGAGTAAATCGGAATTCGTATTTCGGCTGATTTTAGAGGAATATTTTAAAGTTCCAAAACTCCACACTTAGAAGAATTTCCAAGTGAAACCAGTCAATGTTATCCTATGGAAGGAAATTCAAGTTACTGGTAAGTACGGTTAAAATTACTTTTCAGGACCAGTACTGGGCTGAAAGATACAGCACTGAGGTCTCTCCTTATAACAGGTGAGTAAATCGGAATTCGTATTTCGGCTGATTTTAGAGGAATATTTGTATGTTTCAAAAATCAACACTTAGAAACTTTTTCAGCAAAAAGCAGGCAATTATATACCATGGAAGGAAATTCAAGTTACTGGTAAGTACGGTTAAAATTACTTTTGAGGATCAGTACTGGGCTGAAAGATGCAGCACTGAGGTCTCTCCTGATAACAGGTGAGTAAATCGGAATTGTATTTCGGCTGATTTTAGAGGAATATTTTAAAGTTCCAAAACTCCACACTTAGAAGAATTTCCAAGTGAAACCAGTCAATGTTAGCCTATAGAAGGAAATTCAAGTTACTGGTAAGTACGGTTAAAATTACTTTTCAGGACCAGTACTGGGCTGAAAGATACAGCACTGAGGTCTCTCCTGATAACAGGTGAGTAAATCGGAATTCGTATTTCGGCTGATTTTAGAGGAATATTTTAAAGTTCCAAAACTCCACACTTAGAAGAATTTCCAAGTGAAACCAGTCAATGTGAGCCTATGGAAGGAAATTCAAGTTACTGGTAAGTACGGTTAAAATTACTTTTCAGGATTAGTACTGGGCTGAAAGATGCAGCACTGAGGTCTCTCCTGATAACAGGTGAGTAAATCAGAATTCGTATTTCGGCTGATTTTAGAGGAATATTTGCACAATGGTGAAGGGAGGGGGCGGGGCCTGAGGTGACATCTGTGCAAACGCGCCCGTGGCGCGTTTTAAGTAGGGGATTAAGTCCCCTTGAATCATGAGTGTCCCTACGGGCCAACTAGCCCACCAGGAACCTCCAGTATGCGCCAGGGGGCTGCGTTGCAGAGACATGTACAGAGGCCACACCCCTTTTACACCTCTCTACAACGCAGCTCTGTGGCGCTTTCTGGACGTACCTGTTGGGCTAGTTGGCCCCCAAGGACCCTCAGGATTGAAGGGGATTTAATTCCCATCTTAAAACGCGCCACGGGGCCTGTTTGCACACATGTCACCTGAAGCCCCGCCCCTCCCTTCACCACTGTGCAAACGCGCCCGTGGCGCGTTTTAAGTCGGGGATTAACTCCCTTGAATCCTGAGGGTCCCTGGGGTGCAACTAGCCCACCATATACCTCCAAAAGCGCCACAGAGCTGCGTTGCAGAGAGGTGTAAAGGGGGCGTGGCCTCTGTACACCTCTCTGCAAGGCAGCCCCTGGCGCATACTGGAGGTTCCTGGTGGGCTAGTTGGCCCCAGGGACCCCCAGTATTCAAGGGGAATCGTCCCCTCTCTGCAAACGCGCCAGGGGCGCGTTTGCAGAGTGGTGAAGGAAGGGGCGGGGCCTGCGGGCCCGATCGTTTTTGTTTTTCTCCCTGAAGGGGGGCTGTGTGGCCCCCCTTCCTTTTCCTATTTTTAGGCCCTGGGGACCCCATCCCCCAGGGCCTTACCCCCACTTAATTAAATTAAAAAAAAAAAACGGGAAGGGTGCCGCGTGGCCCCCTTCCCTGGGCCTGTATTGGCCCCGGGGACCCCATCCCCGGGGCCTGGCCTCCGTTGGGGACTGTGGGGGTCCCCAAACCCCCACAGTCCCGCCTCGGCTCCCGTGTCCTACGGGAGCCGGCATTAGCTTACACATGGGGAGCAGCTAACATGCTGCTCCCCATGTGGAAAGCAATCAGCTTTGGATATTGGAAGAGAGAGCAGGTTTCCTGCTCTCTTCCAATATCCAAAGCAGTTTGCATGACAGGACGGGAGCCGCGAGGCTCCCGTCCTGTCATCAAACAGCAGTGTCCCGGGTAGGCACCCCGGGACACTGCAGGAGCCGGCCCTGGGGGTGGCGGTCCCCAGGGCCACCACAGGCTCCAGGAGGAGCCGCGCGGCCCCCTCCTTACATTTTGAAAGCCCCGGGAGGTGGTGGTCCCCGGGGCTTGGGGGTCCAAAACGGACCCCCATTGTAATTTTTCTTAGTGCCCCGGGAGGTGGTGGTCCCGGGCGCAGTGGGGCTGGAGCCCCCACACAGGTTAATCAAAAATAAAAAGAAGCCCCGGGAGGTGGCGGTCCTCGGGGCTGCGGGAGGGCTCAGAGCCCTCCCGCACCATTACACATATAGCCCCGGGGGTGGTGGTCCCGGGGGCCCCACACATAAAATTAACCCCCCAGCATGCCCCCGGGACTTGGCCCACCCGGGGGCCAATTAACATCGAGCGCGGGAGACCGCGCATCAAATTTTTTTTTTCGGCAGGATTCGCGCACCCTGAGCGCATCCTGCCGATTTAAAAAAAAAAATTTTGTTTGCCCAGGGGGTCCTTGTGGGACCCCTGAGCAAACCTAGGGGTCAGGGTGTTTCTACCCTGCCCCCTTTGTGCGTTTTGCGCACTTGTTTCTGTCCCTCGGTTCTACCGAGGGACAAAATGGCTGCCAACATTTCCTGAATCGGAATGTTGACAGCCAGCTGACAACCAATTAACATGCAGCTCGTGATCGGGACGGTGCGCGCAGGGTGCGCTGAGGGTACGCGGACCCTACTCGGCCATAGATATCACTATCTTTTTACTTTTGATTTTCTCAGCAACTACTGAACGGATTTACACCATTTAACAAAAAGGGTTCTTTCTGAACCAAGAACTACCTCTTTGCCAAATTTGGTGTAATTCCGTTCAGCAGTTCGGGCTGTAGCCGTGTCTAAAGTTTCCTATGGAAAATTGCATGGGGAAAACGCGTTTTGGGACCCCCTTTTTCTCGGCCCCCGCTTGACGAATCCCCCGAGACTTTCAGGGTAGGAGCGGACCGGAGCGCCCCACAAAGTTTGAAAATTTTGCGAAGATACGTCAACCGGCAAGAGAGTTATTTCAAATAGAATGTCGCGGATTTCCTATGGATAATAGGTTGTAACTATAAACTGGCGACCGCCAGTAGATATTATATATATATATATATATATATATATATATATATATATATATATATATATATATATATATTCCCAGATACATAAACCCTTTTGGAGTGAAGCTCATTGGGAACGTTCAGCCTTCTGGAGGAGACCATGCTGCACAGGAAAACACAATGATTTGATATAGAGATTGAAACACTCACCATAAGGGTTACTGTCAGGATCCTAGGTATTGAGAGTTAGGGGTTGGCCAGGTAAAGGAGGATGTTGTCATCAACATCAAGAACACACCTTCCCAGTCTCCGTCCTAGCTTGGCTTTCGTGGGAATGCATTCCCCCCCTCCCGAACGTGTTCACCTGAAGCTTGAGTATCAGTGCAAACAACAAAACAAGGGAACGAGGTGGCAGTCCTATCTTGTCCCTTTCCCCAAGGGGAATTCTTTTGAGATAGTCTCATGCTCTTGGTTCCGTGTATAACAGTATTATTCAGGATACAAAATTTGGGTGAAATCCTATTTTATTCAGGGTCGCAAGCAGAAAGAATAGATCCAGTGAGTCAAATGCTTTTTCAGCATCAAGGAAGATTATCATTGCTGGCTCCCGATGGGATATGCTCCATGTAGGCACCCAAAACATCTACTGACATTGTGTTATGAAGCCAGATTGGAACAGGAAAATTAATTTATCTACAACCATATACAGATGACTAGCTTTAGTGTTGGGTCTGCTTCGCCTCATGTCAGTCTCTTGTATGGCTGTCGAATTGTCTGTTAAATGGGCTCCTTAAGTCATCACATCCTGCAGTTTCTTGTTTGCAGTTCTATGCATCCTGAATTATTTTCTGGCCTTTGTTGTTCTTTGTGTTTCATGGTTTCCTGTTCTAGCTTATTATTTCTTTCCTTTCAACACTTCTGATCTCCTGGTCCCAGTGGGCATTCTTCCAGCCAGGCCCATGGTGTTTAAAGAAGTGAATCTTATTTCAATCCCATTACTTTCAATTTAGGTTTTATATGGACTTGCCTTATGTAATCTGGAAATACCAGTATTTTCTGTGCCTCACATTTCACCTCAACCTGGATGTAGGTGTGTTGAGAATCACAGGGAACGGTGGGCTTGTTAGCTAGCCAGGTCGGGTTACAGGTCATGATGGCTTTTTTTTTTTTAAACTTTTTTATTCAATCCATAATATACATACAATTATAATTTGATATATACAAAATTATAACTTCAAATGTATTTGATATTAAAACAGAAAGAAGAAAAAAAAAGGAGATGCATTAATTCCTCATCATCAACAATTAAAACCATAATCAAGCACCTATCTCAATCAATCAATCAATCAATCACGGCATTTATAGAGCGCGCTACTCACCCGGGAGGGTCTCAAGGCGCTGGGGGAGGGGGCAAGTTACTGCTCGAACAGCCAGGTCTTGAGCTGCTTCCTGAAGGAGAGATGGTCCTGGGTTCGCCGAAGGTGAGTGGGGAGGGAGTTCCAGGTCTTGGCTGCCAGGTAGGAGAAGGATCTTCCTCCGGCGGTGGTTCTGCGGATGCGTGGTACGGTGGCGAGGGCGTGGCTGGTTGATCGTAGCTGGCGTGTGGGCGTGTAGAAGGTCACGCGGTCGTTGAGGTACTTTGGGCCCAGGTCGTGGAGGGCCTTGTGTGCGTGGGTGAGGAGTCTGAACGTGATTCTCTTGCTGACGGGGAGCCAGTGCAGGTCTTTCAGGTGTCCGGTGATGTGGCTGTGTCGGGGATGTCCAGGATGAGTCGTGCGGAGGCGTTCTGGATGCGCTGGAGTCTTTTTGAAGTTTGGCTGTGGTTCCGGCGTAGAGGGTGTTCCCATAGTCCAGTCGGCTGGTGACGAGTGCCTGGGTGACGGTCTTCCTGGTTTCAGTGGGGATCCATCTGAAGATCTTGCGGAGCATGCGCAGGGTGTTGAAGCATGAAGATGAGACGGCGTTGACTTGTCTGGTCATCGACAGGGAGGAGTCCAGGATGAAGCCCAGGTTGCGTGCGTGGTCCGTTGGCTTGGGCGCGGTGCCCAGGGCCGGGGGCCACCAGGAGTCGTCCCAGGCGGAGGGTGATGAGCCCAGGATGAGGACTTCCGTCTTGTCTGAGTTCAGTTTAAGGCGGCTGTTCCTCATCCAGTCGGCGACGTCTCTCATCCCGTCGTGTAGGTTGGCTCTGGCGGTGGTGGGGTCGTTGGTGAGGGAGAGGATCAGCTGGGTGTCGTCGGCGTAGGAGATGATGTTGAGGTTGTGTTGGCGTGCGATGGCTGCGAGGGCTCATGTAGACGTTGAAGAGGGTTGGGCTGAGTGAAGATCCTTGTGGAACGCCGCAGATGACTTCGGTGGCTTCGGATCTGAACGGGGGAGGCGGACTCTCTGGGTTCTTCCGGCGAGGAACGAGATGATCCATTCCAGTGCTTTCTCTCGGATTCCGATGTTGCTGAGGCGCTTCACTAGGGTGCGGTGGCAGACGGTGTTGAACGCCGCGGAGAGGTCCAAGAGGATGAGGGCAGCTGTTTCCCGTTGTCGGTTAGGGTTCTGATGTCGTCGGTGGCTGCGATAAGGGCGGTCTCGGTGCTGTGGTTGGCCCGAAACCCGGACTGCGAGGGGTCGAGGGATCCATTCGTCTCGAGGAAGGCGGCAAGCTGTCTGTTGACGGTCTTCTCGATGACTTTGGCCGGAAACGGAAGGAGCGAGATGGGACGGTAGTTCTTGAGGTCGGTGGGGTCCGCCGTTGGTTTCTTCAGGAGGGCGGTAAGCTCGGCGTGCTTCCAGCTCTCCCGGGAAGGTGGCGGTGTGGAAGGAGGAGTTGATGATGTCCCGGAGATGGGGTGCGATGATGGCGTCGGCTTTGTTGAAGACGTGGTGTGGGCAGGGGTCGGTTGGTGATCCGGAGTGGATGGAGTTCATCGTGCGGGTGGTGTCTTCGGTGCTGATCGGGGTCCAGTTGCAGAGGGTGGTGGTGGCGGGCGTTGGTTCGGCGGTAGGGTGCGTGGTTTGTGCGTCGAAGCTGTTATGTATGTCGGTGATCTTGCGGTGGAAGAACGCGGAGAGTGAGTTGCAGAGGTCTTGCGAGGGGGTGATGTCGTTGTTTCCGGCGCTGGGGTTGGAGAACTCTTTGACGATGCTGAAAAGTTCCTTGCTGTCATGGGCGTTGTTGTCCAGTCGTTCTTTGAGTGCCGACTTCTTGGTGGCACGGATCAGCTGGTGGTGTTTGCGGGTGGCGTGCTTGAGGGCGGTCCTGTTGTCTGTGGTCTGGTCGAGTCGCCAGGTTTTCTCTCATATGTTGTATCATTTTATCCCATATCAATCTACCCAGCTTTTGCCTTTTAGGTGACTTCAAACAATAAAGACTATATTCAAGATTAAAGATGTTGTAAAATTTAGCCCTCCACATCTCGAACGAGGGAGCCTCCTTCTGCAGCCAACACGAGGCAATACATAGCCGTGCCACCGCAGCGGCATTAAATGTAATAAATCTGAATTTATATGCTGGTTGCTCAATTGAAACATTTCTCCAGATCCCCAATAACATCATTTCTTTTGTTATATGGATTGTAATCCCTGCAATCTCTGACAAAAACAAATCTATTTGTTGTTTTAGTTGTAAGAGCTCGATACAATAAAAAACACATGCACAATATCAGCTCTATCGATACTGCATCTAAAACACTTCCCATCGTTATTACCACCCCACTTCATCATCTTCTCTGGTGTATGATATAGATCAAATATAGTCTTGAAATGTTGTGTTTTCAAATTTGCTGACAGCAATATCCTCCCAGCAGTATCGATAGAGCTCTACATAAGCTCACCAACCTGCCCTAAGCGTTCGCCCCATTTATAATCTTGAAGATCTAGGTCATCTGGTTGTGTCTCAATTAATATAGTATATAATGACCCTATCCTTGCCTTCTTTCTAATTGCCTCCATTATCGGTGAAAACACAATACCCTCATGCAGATGATGTTTAACTAGGAAATCCCGAATTTGCAAAAATTAAAAAAATTCGTGCTGTTGCAGTCCATAGCTATCAACTAACCTTGCAAACGAAGATAGTACTCCCTCCTCAAATAGATCCCCTAGCTGTCTAATCCCTTTACGTCTCCAGCTCAACATCTTATAATCCCAAAAAATAGCTGGAAACTTAACAGTTCAGTTAAGCGGTGTATAATAATTAATCAGTGGGATACCTAATTTTTTATGTACCACTTTCCATGTCCTGTATGCGGCAATCATTACCTTGAACCATGTTCTTTTATAATAGCTTGGTTCACAGAATTTTACTAATGCATTTCTAGATTCTTCCCCTATTAGCAACTGGTATATGTAGGGAGCTTCTGCGACCGGCACGTCTTCCCCAGTCAACAAAATCCGCATATTTTGCAGCAAACAAACATAATAATAAAAAAATAAATTGGGGACCGACCACCCCCCCCGTCAAGTGGTAACATCATAAACTTAAATGCTCTCCTCGCTTTCCGTTGTCCCCATACAAATCTATCACATATTGACTGCACCCGTTGTAAATGTTTTTTTGTCAATTCCAGCGGTACTGCCCTAAAATAAAAGTATTTTGGGGAGGACAATCATTTTAAGCACATTACGTCTCCCCACCATTGTCAGATGAAGACACTCCAACCGATCCAGCTGTTGTTTAACCCCTGAAACTATACTGCCCCAATTAACCTCTACCAGTTCTTGCAAAGACATTCTAATTTTGATGCCTAAATATCTAGCTTCATCTATCACACGTGCCTCTCTCGGGCAGGCCTGTTTAGTACATACAATCTGAGTTTTAGACGAGTTTAATTTATATCCGGAGACCACACCAAATTCTTCTGCTAACCTTTCAATCTCAGCTGATGCCTGTGCTGGGTCTGCCGACGCTACAGCTATATCGTCTGCATAGGCTAGAACACGTACCTGAAATTGACCACAATTCATAGATCTAGTATACTCGCTCTGTTCTAACATAAGCACGAAAGGATTGATATATAACGCAAACAGTAGCGGAGAGCAAGGACATCTCTGCCTTGTTCCCGTACTAATATAGACTTGTTGTGATTCCCTGCCCATAACACAAATCCTTGCACGTGGTGACTTATACATGCTTTGAATTGCCCTCATATATGCCGGTCCAAACCCTATCTTATGCATAATACCCCATAAGAAAATATCAGCCCAAGCCTTCTCTGATATACATTAGCATAATCTATAAGAGTAATAACTCTGTGAATATGATTGATCGTACTTCTGCCAGGTATAAACCAGTGCTGGGATAAGGGAACCAAAGGCGTAATAACTCTCGCCAACCTATTAGCTAATATCTTGGCATATACCTTCCCATCAGCATTTAACAAAGATATTGGTCTATATGACCCAGGTATATGCAGGGGTTTATCCTTTTTTTTTTTAAACATGACTATATTAGCTTCATTCCAAGATGAGGCGGATTCCCAGCCTGAGCTTCTTGGAAGACATTCAGCATGTCATTTTTCAATACATGAAATAGCAAACGATATATTTCAAGCGGTAATTTGTCCGGTCCCGCAGCTTTCCCACTAGCAAGCGCTCCTAATGCCTCCTCTAATTCCTCCATGGTTATTGGTTCATCTAATACCATTTGCTCTTCTGGGCTTAGCTTATTCAAATCAAATTCTTGGCAGAATTTCTCTATGTCCCGTTCATCAGTATCCTGCTGCGTATATAGTTTTTGATAAAAATCATTAAAAAAAAACAATATACCATCTTCTGTTTCAACCATATTACCAGTCGCATCAGTCATAATCGATATTCTCTGTGAGGATTGCCTTACTCTTAATCGCTGAGCAAGACACCGACCCGTGGCTTCACCATATTCATATCTATCTTGATTATGAGTATTATATTGAAGGGCAATTACCTTACACCAGATCGCATTTATTCTAGTCTTGGAACATGCTATCTTAGTATGTATATCTTTGCCATCAGATCCCTGCATATACGCCTGTATCAGTTCCTGTTCCGCATTTCTTAACTCCCCCAGAAGTCGCTGCATAACCATTTGCCCTTGTTTCTGTTTAGCCAATCCAAAACTAAATGTTTCTCCACGAATTCCCGCTTTAAGGGTATCCCATACTATAGGACTGGCGGTAGAACCCCTATTAACCTCCAGAAATTGCCCAGTCCAACTACATAGGTGTTCAGTGAACACTTCATCTTTCAACAGTTTCCTATTAAATGTAAACACCCTTCCAGCCTTCATATAACTTAAGCTGTGTATATCTAATAGTAATGGACCATGGTCTGCCGTTATTCTGGGCCATATCTGCATTTTTGCACCAACAATGTACGGCCTATACATAAAAACATAATCGAGTCTCACCAATTTCTGATGCGGATGTGAGTAAAAAGTATATCCTGGATCTACATCGTTTAAAGTCCTCCATACATCTATCAGCCCCTGATCCCTCAACATTTGCGTTAAAGCTCTAAAGACCTTGGGTTTTCGTCCTGTATATTTATAGCTTTTTCCATCTACATATTGCCCTTCCAAATGAATATTAAAATCCCCACATAAAATTAAAGGGGTCGGCCAAAGAGCAAGCTCTATATTTAAAGTCTCTAGCACAGCCGCTTCATCAAAGTTTGACCCATACACAGTGCAGATTGTACATTTGGCCCCTCCAACAATACATTCAATAATTGCCCATCTTCCATAGTTGTCTGTCAATACCCTTCCAGTGGCACTAATCCCACCACGTGCCAAAATAGCAACTCCCCTATTAGTAATGGTCTGCCTAGTAGCAGCCAGAAGTGTATATTCAAGCTCTTCCATCACTTTACGTTTTGCCCAAGGTATATGCGTCTCTTGGATACACAAGATGTCTGGTCATGATGGCTTGGTAAGAGATTTGGTTGGTTTTGAAGAGAGTGCAAGAAGACAAGGTGAGCCAATGGAGTTCCATCAAGGTTGGGAATAGGTTTTCATATTTTTTTCAGGCCCTCTATGAGATGCGCTGTGGCATGTAGGAAGTCAATGTGGAGTCTGGCAGGCCATGGAGCAGGGTGTTTCCACCATCCAGATGCAAGAGAATAAAGACTTGAACAGCAGTGCAGAAGCCCTTTTCGGGGAGGAAAGGTTTCACTGTCTTCAGTGAAAAGAGTAGGCACCGGGCCATTTGTCTTCATTGAGGATGAGGTTGGTGTCCACTATTAATCTGAAAGCCTTGGCAATGGATGAAAATTGTAGTTTGAATCCATCCAGGTCCATGTCACTGAGCCATGTTTGGATGAGTTGTTGCTTGTTGTTCTTGATGAATAGTAGGAATTCTGACTTTGTAGGGTTGAGCTTCGGGAAGGTGCTGGACATCCATGCATGGATGAGGGTTAAGCAGTGTTTCAGGCATTGGGAGTCTGGATCACTGGAGAATTTGAAGCATAATTAAGTGTCATCTGCATATTGATGAATGTAGATGCTGTTATCAGTGAGTGGAGACCAAGGAGGCTCCATGAAGAGGTTGAGGATGGTGGCGGACAAGTGGTAACACTTATCGGACTCCAAAGGTGGTAGAGATCTTCAGGTATCTATAGGTGCTCTTGTGAGCGAACTAACGTCATTTGGGTGGCTAGTAGGAGAACCAGAAAAGGATATTGCCCATGCATCCCATTTGAGACTTCAAGGTGTGAATGAGGGTGTGAAGATCCACAGTGTTGAAGGTAGCTGAGAGATGCAGCGATATCAGATGGCAGGGGTCACCTTTGACTGTGATTAGGAGGGTATCATCTACGATCTATTATGTAGCTGTCTCTGTTATGCAGCATGATCTGTAGCTGGATTGGTAGTCATGCAGGAGATGATTGGTGTTGATGGCATCTTGGAGCTGTGTGTTGACTGCATTTTCAGTTTCTTGCCGATGAAGGGTAGATGACTGATGGACTGGTACTTGGCGAGGTCATCAGGGTCTAGTGTGGGTTTCATCAGGAGTGGGCAAATCTGGCCCATCTTGAAAGACGAACATGTTGATAAAGATGAGTAGAGGTGAGAGGCACTTCGATTGGTGGGTGACAGTATAATGTTCGATGAATCACAATGTGAATAGTAAGAATGTGGAGTGAACAATGTACAAACAATAGTTGAAAGTACACAGTATGATACTTTTTTTTAGTAACACCTGTGAGGTAGTACAAGGATAAAAGATAGGCACACAACTGTGAATGACCTAAAGTTGAGGACATTTTGATCCCATATATGTTTTATGAGAGTCGGCTTCAGTACTGGTACTTAAATGGTTACTGTAGCGTCCCTCAGGCAATAGCGGTTAAGTTCTGGATAAGCATTTAATTGCACTTTAATACTTATTGTGATAATTTTTAATAACAATTCTTTTTTTGGGAGGGAGATTTTTTTGTACAACAAAGAGTTTCCAAGATGGTTTCAATGTTTACCACACAGTCCATAATATCTAATGCTACTCATTAAAACAATGCATCTATTGCATTGCATTGGAATGTTAATGTTACTGGGTTTTTATAGCACGCACAGCTACCGAAGGCATCCTGGCGCTAGCTCCTAGTACCAGAGCATGGTCAGCCTAATGGGAAAAAGCCAAGTCTTCAAAGCCTTTCTGAATGCTAGAAGCCTAGAGAAGGAATGGATGGAAAGAGGTAAATCATTCCAGGTCTTGACGGTGCCTTGGATGAAACTTCAGCCTCCCCAGTTAGCTTTTTTGAATCGGAGGGCTGTGAGGAGCTTTGCACTGGAGGATCGAAGAGTTCTGCTGGGAAGATACCAGGACAGCTTTTGTCTGAGGAAAGCAGAGCGAGAAGTAACCACTTGGAGGTGGGATAATAACCTAAAGGCTAATTGCATGATGGTGAGACAGAAATACTCCTGTGGGCTGATTCCAGATGTGAATGACAATGTAGGTAAGCAATGGCTCACGGTGCATGACATAAATCAACTACTAGCTGAATGCGGGTAGACACAAAATTCACTCTGTGTCTTATTAACAAGACGCCTAGTTGACAGCTAAAGCCGATAAAAATATCTTGGGGGAGAAACCACCAACGCCTAAAGAGGATGATATTTGGTCAAACGTGTATTTATTTTATTTATTTAGGAATTTATTAAGCGCACAGCTACCCCCAGCGGGGGTGTCCCGGCGCTGATGCAGACCGCTGATGAGAGGTGCAGAGGGAGGATCTAGGGGTTGGTGAACAACCAGGTCTTTAAGGCACGCCGAAAGACGGGTTCAGACTCAGAGGAACGGAGAGAGAGCGGCAGGGCGTTCCAACTTTTGGAGGTGATGACCGCAAAGGCTCTGCCACCCATTCTGGACTTGCGAAAATGGGGGGTGGCAAGGAGGCGAAGATTGTTGGATCTGAGGGTCCGGCTATGTTGATAGTGTTTAAGTCTGGCTCTCAGGTATAAAAGGCCTTGCCCCTGAAAAGCTCTAAAGGCCATTGTGAGAGCCTTGAATTCAACAAGTTTAGTCACCGGAAGCCAGTGAAGCGTCCTCAAATGGGGGGTGATTGAGTGGCGGAAAGGGATTTTACAGATCACTCTGGCCGCAGCGTTTTGTATAATCTGTATTCGCCTAATCAGGTAGGCAGGCGCCCCCAGGTAGAGACTATTGGCGTAATCCAGATGAGATGTGATTAGAGCATGGATTACCGTCTTGCGGGACTCCAGAGGAAGAAAGTGAAGGAATTTACGCAACATGCGAAGCTTCCCAAAACAGGAGGAGGACACCTGTCTAATTTGAGTTTTGCAGGACAGTTCAGTGTCAAACCGGAATCCGAGGTTCCTAGCCGAGTCAACAGGCTTGGGGGGAGGGTTCATCTCAGGCGGCCACCACAGCGTGGGGGGGGGGCAGGATTTTTTGATTGAAGAAGAGTACCTCGGTTTTATCCAAGTTAAGCTTTAGAGTGTTAAGTGACATCCACGCCGAGATGTTACTCAGACAGCGTCTAAAGTTAGAGAATGCAGCTTCGGAGTGTTTTTCAAAAGAAAACACCAGTTGGGTGTCGTCGGCGTAGGAAATCACCCTCACCCCACATGATTCGACCAGCGTCGCAAGGGGTGATAGATAGTCGTTAAAAAGGAGATGGCTCAAGGCAGAGCCTTGGGGAACCCTGCATAGCAGGGGTTTCTCGTCAGACGAAAGGATGTAGAAAAACTTGTTGAGTCCTGCTTCCCAGGTAGGACTGGATCCAGGACAAAGGCGTGCCCTGAATACCCATGTTGTTTAATCTATCCAAGAGGATAGAATGGGAAACCATGTCGAACGCCACGGACAGGTCAAGCAGAACTAGCATGGCCGCTTTGCCTGAGTCGACGCTCTCACGGATACTCTCAGAGACTTCAAGAAGGGCGGTCTCAGTACTGTATCCGGGTCTAAAGCCGGACTGAGAGTTATGGAAATGATTACCGTATTCCAGATGGTTAGATAGCTGTTCCTGAACAATTTTTTCAAGAATTTTTGCCGGCGCGGGAAGGAGGGAAATAGGTCTGTAATTTTTTAAAACAGTAGGGTCGGCATCAGGTTTTTTAAGAATCGGCACCAGGAGAGCCTATTTCCACACTGCAGGGAAGGTGCCTGAGCAAAGAGAGGCGTTCCAGATCTGATTCAATGGGGTGTTGATGAGAGGTGCCAGAAGTTTTAAATACTGGGCCGGGCAGGGGTCATTGGGAGATCCGGATTTGCAAGTTAAGAGTTTTTGAAGTGAGGCGGCGGGAGAGATGGGATGGGAAGGAAGTTAGAGCGTCGTTACTAACCAACCTGGCAGCAGGATCTTGGTTAGGTTGTGTGGGGGCAAAGGTAGAATAGATATCAAGAATTTTATCCTGAAAAAAATCGGATAGCCCATTGCACATGTACGAGGTATGGGGGACTACATTAGTAGTGGCGGTAGGCTTGGAGAAATCTTGTACAATTTTAAAGAGGGCTTTAGCTGAGTTATCGGCAGAGTGGATTTTATTAATGAAATATTCTCTCATGGTGGTACGTTTAAGTTTATGGAAATTTTTTAAGGCAGCTTTATATTCTAATTTAGCAGTGGGGTCATAGGATACTCTCCAAATGCGCTCCAGTTTTTTGCATTGGCTTTTCTCCATACGGAGCTCAGGGAAAAACCAGGGGGCTGAAGGTTTCTGTCAAGACGAGTTGGTGGGTTTGAGGGGGGCAACGTTATCTAGAGCAGAGGTAAGCCAACTGTTAAAGTTAGTTGAATCTGAGTCAGGATCCCCAAAGAGTTTGAGGTGAGGATAGGGCAGGCGTCATACTATTACAAGTGACGTTGCACCATTTCCTTCTGTTTTCCAAGTTATGTGGGGTCTGGGAATCCGAGAAGGAAGTAAAAGGCAGAAAGGAATTAGGAAATGATCAGACCAGGTGAGAGGTAAATGGGGAGAAGTTTTTAGGTTGGGGTTGTTAGTGAAAATCAAGTCTAGAGTGTGACTGTAGTGCTTTCAAAGACAGAGTATCTTCATTCATGGATACAACACATACAAAATTATGGTATGTGGACAGTCTTTTCAACAAATCATATGTAGCAATCAAAGTAAATATATTTCATGAAAAAATAATATGCTCTTATGCATGAACAAGAGAACCCCATTAGCATCTGTTATTAAGAATTGAAGTGGGCACAATCTGATAATGTTTATGTGCTCAAGGCCTATCCATTTGTATCCAGAAATTCCAGACAATTCTCACTACACCCACAGTTTGGGACAGTGTCCCTGAAGACTAACCATGTAGTCAATATTCATTTATTTGATTGGACTGCTGTTGAATAGTAGAAGCGTCCTACAGTACATGTCCATTCACCACCAAAACACAAAGAGCGAAGAGAAGTACCTGTCCCACCTACCTGTAGAAAAGTATCACCCTCAGACCGACAAATTCGGAAAATGGCATAACCAGGAATACAGATGACAGACGAGAGTGCCATCATGAAGCCTAGGGTGATTGCCCACGTTGGGTAGACGTAGGTACTGTAAGTGATTGGCCGATACTGGATGACTGTGAAGATCAGAATGAACTGTTGGGGGGGGAAAAGGAGCACAATTAGGAGAATAGCACACCTACCTACATGGACAATACCAATCAATGAACATTCAATAAAGCGTTTTTGTTTCAGGAGATGTCCCATAATGTCCCTTCAACTAAGGTTGTTTGGGAGTTCAACTTTTTTTTTTTTTTTTTTTTTTTTAATAACACTAATAAGTAGCTACTATTAGTAGAAAACTAGATGTTGCATATCCTGGTACATAATTATTAACTTTTCTTACAGGGAAACATCAACTAATATGTCTGCCAACCAACTTCCCTCCTTTCACCAATCTATCCATAGACCTGATTGATCCCGTCTTCCCTCAATTAACTCCCCCTTTCAACTTCCCTCATCCCAGGATTACTCCATTGGTGTGATACAACTGTGGGTGTAACAGCGTTCAACATTGGCACTCATTTGTTCTTAAAGGCAATACATTCTTAACGCATCCAGCTTAGAGCAGATCACAAACTTACAAAAATGATGGCAGGGGAGAAAAACCGCCAGCAGATCCTGAAGAAAATGGGAGGTGGGAAGCCCAGCATCATCTCAATGTCCCGGAAATAGTTTCTGTGTCCTAAGGAGGGGAAATACAGGATTTAACTAGCTTATCAAACAAAATATGCAAATGGAAGTTATGTGAAACAATATCATCCTTATCAAATAGAATAAATAAACAAATAAAATCAACATCTGTTCAGAAGAGCCAGATAGCTATTTTTCGGATAACCACCAGTTACATGAATGAGTCTTATTTTCGTCAATCAATTGTATGTGAATTGATTTCATGTGGACAGCCAGAAAGTCTAACATTGATCCAGCCTGCGGGAACCAACAATAGGCCCCCCTGATGTAGACCATGATTACTCAACCTTGTAAATCAGACACTTGTACACTATCAAAATGCTGGATTTAGATTGTTCGATATTTACCCAGGAGATTCATATCTAGTGTTGAGACAAGCCCAATTATACCAGCAACCCACATATCTTCTTCCCCTAACGCATGCCTGCGCATATGTTATAGTACTTATAGGGAATTAGAATGTTCACATAGGTCACCGAGTATGCCTGCACTGCTAGAGAACACTGCTTTAGAATCATTCCTTTTCCTAAGCAGAAAGCTGAATATGTACCTGAAGCACAAGTTACTAACTTGTGTAACGATATATCTGTAAGAGACAGTAGTTAGTGACAGATTCCTTACCTTAGAATATCCCCAGGCGTCAGGCTGGATCCGGAAAAGTTTTTGCGTAGCAGTACCCTTCGCGCGTCGGTAGGCGGCGTCGTGCGGCTCCGCGTCCGTCGTCGGCGTCGTGATCGCCGGGATGACGTCGCGGGCAGTACTTAGGCGCCGCCCCTGCGCGCTGGCGTCAGTTCTGTACACGACTTTCCGCGCCAGGAACGCAGAGCCATGCAAGAAGCTGACATAGGTGTCTGAAAAATACTAGGGCCCTGAAAGGGATGTCCTTAACCCTAGAAATCAGTTCGCAGAACGGGGAGGATGGGTGGGCGGTAAGGAATCTGTCACTAACTACTGTCTCTTACAGATATATCGTTACACAAGTTAGTAACTTGTGCATCTGAAAGAGACACGTTAGTGACAGATTCCTTACCTTAGAATAGATACCCCAGCAATACCAACCCCGGTGGTGGGTCTGCGAACAAAGATCAGACAAGGAAGTCCTGGAGGACAGAACGGCCAAAGAAGCCGTCCCTCCGGACCTGACTGTCAAGGCAGTAATGCTTTGTAAACGTGTGCAGCGAGGCCCACGTAGCTGCCTGACAGATAACCGGCAGCGGAACACCGCGGCCCAAGGCCGTGGTAGCAGCCGTTGCCCTGGTGGAATGGGCACGCAGCCCAACAGGAGGCTCCTTTTAGCCAAAGAATAGCAGGTCTTGATGCACAAGGTAACCCAGCGGGAGATGGTCCTCTTGTGCACCGCCCGACCTTTTGGCGCCCACGTAGCCAATAAAGAGCTGGTCATCCACCCGGAAGTGTTTTGTGCGGTCAATATAGAAGGAGAGCGCACGTTTTGGGTCCAGACGGTGGAGCCTCTCTTCCTCTCTGGAAGGATGCGGAGGCGGAAAGAAGGTGGGCAAAGTGATGGTCTGCCCAATGTGGAAAGCAGTAACCACCTTTGGCAAGAAGGACGGACGCGTCCGAAGAACAACCTTGTCTGGATGAACAGACAGAAAGGGAGGTTTGCAAGATAGAGCCTGGAGCTCACTCACCCGCCGAGCGGAGGTGATGGCCACCAGAAAGGCTGTCTTCAGAGTCAGAAGACGAAGAGGACAGTTATGTAGAGGCTCAAAGGGAGCGCACATTAAAAAGGTAAGAACCAAGTTTAAGTCCCACTGAGGCATCACAAACGGAACAGGAGGGAAGAGGTGAGTAATGCCTTTTAAGAACCTGTTAACAACAGGGGACTTGAAAAGGGAGGGCTGATCAGGGAGCCTGAGGAAGGCCGAGATAGCACAAAGATAACCCTTGATGGTACCCAGGGCAGAACCCTGTTGGGCCAGAAGAGAAGGAACAGAAGGACCTCAGAAAGAGGGGCAGAAAGGGGATCCACAGCCTTTGCTGTGCACCATGCCACAAATTTGTTCCACCTGCAGGCGTATACCACCTTAGTGGAGGGACGCCTGGCTGCCAGAATCACATCACAAACTTCGGGAGGCAAGTCGAAAGGAATCAACTGCCGCCGCTCAATCTCCACGCAAGCAGGTGTAGACTGGACAGGTTCGGGTGGAGGACCGTCCCCTGCTGCTGCGACAGAAGATCCTCCCGAAGAGGCAGACGGATCGGGGGATCTACGCTCATATTGAGTAGCTCGGGATACCAAACTCTTCGAGCCCAGTCCGGAGCCACAAGAATGACTTGGGCCCGGTCGTGCCGAATCTTCTTCAACACTCTGGGTAGAAGTGGTATAGGCGGAAAGGCGTACAATAGACCGCAACTCCACTCGTGACGAAAAGCGTCGCCGAGCGAGTGCCGCCTTGGAAATTCCAACGCGCAGAACTGATGACATTGCGCGTTCTCTTCGGAGGCGAATAGATCTAACCAAGGCTCTCCCCACTGTAGAAAGAGTCCTTGCGCCACTTCCGAGTGAAGACGCCATTCGTGATCCATCATGCACCTGCGGCTGAGGTTCGTCCGCCCTGGCGTTCAGGGAACCTGCCAGGTGTTGAACCACCAGGAACATGCCCTGGTGTTCCAGCCATGTCCAGAGGCGCAGAGCCTCCTGACAAAGGGTCCACGACCCCACCCCGCCTTGTTTGTTGCAGTACCACATGGCAGTGGTGTTGTCTGTGAACACCTGCACTACCTTCCCTTTGACAGAGGGAAGGAATGCCTTGAGTGCAAGTCGGATCGCCCGGAGCTCCAGAAGGTTGATATGGAGCCGGGACTCCGCCCGGAGACCAGAGGCCTCTGATCTCCGCCTCTCCCATGTGACCGCCCCATCCCAGAAGGGACGCGTCCGTCACAACTGTGTGCTCTGGCTGGGGAAGGGAGAGGGATCTGCCCATGACCCATTGCCGGTTCGAGAGCCACCACTGCAACTGTTTTGCAGTCCCCTCCGAGATCTGGACGTGATCGGACAGGTCGCCCTGGTGCTGCGCCCACTGGAACTTCAGGTCCCACTGCAGAGCCCGCATATGCCATCTGGCATGAGTGACCAGCAGGATGCAGGAGGCCATGAGGCCCAGCAGCCTCAGGGTCATCCGTGCCGAAACCCAGGATAAGGGCTGAAAGATCGGAATCATAGCCTGAATATCCCCGGACTCGCCGTTCGGGAGGATAGGCCCGAAACTGCGTCGTGTCCAGAACTGCTCCGATGAAAAGGAGCTGTGGAGAAGGAATCAGATGCGACTTTGGCACATTGATGGAGAACCCCAGCGAGTGCAGGAGTTCGGCCGTAGTCTGGAGGTGGGAGACAACTGCCTGGGACGAGCCCGCCTTCAGCAGCCAGTCGTCGAGGTAGGGGAAGACTGAAACCCCTGCCCGGCGCAGATGAGCTGCGACCACCGCCATCACTTTCGTGAACACCCGAGGGCACTGGTAAGGCCAAAGGGGAACACGGTGAACTGAAAATGCTCGAGGCCTACCGTGAACCGAAGGTAACGCCGGTGGGCCGGCAGGACGAGGATGTGGAAATAGGCGTCCTGCAAGTCCAACGCTACCAACCAGTCTCCGGGGTCGAGGGCAGTCAAGACCTGAGCTAGGGTGAGCATCTTGAACTTCTCCTTCCGGAGGAAGCGATTGACGTTCCGGAGGTCCAAGATAGGACGCATGTCCTCCTTGTCCTTTTTGGGCACCAGAAAGTAGTGGGAGTAGCAACCACGCCCTACTTCTGGGGTCGGAACATGCTCGATGGCCCTCTTGGCCAAGAGGGCCGTGACTTCCTTCTGTAGAAGCACCAAGTGATCCCCTGACATGCGGTGGAATTGAGGTGGCATGGCTGGGGGGTGGTCTCGAAGGGGAGGGAGTAGCCCCTTCGGACAATGTCCAAGACCCACTTGTCCGAGGTGATGGGACGCCAGTGGTGAAGGTGATGGCGGACCCTGCCCCCGACTGGCGTGCTGTGCACCTGAAAGGAGGGACTAGGAGGGCTTGGAGGCCGCGGACGGGTTGGAGGTGGTGGCCTGACCCGCACGCTGGTTGCCCGAACCGCCACGGCGGTATCCACGTCCTCGGCCACGCGAAGGCGCTTGCTGCGCGGGCCGTTGGCCGGGCTGTGGACGTGACTGGCGCCCCTTCCGTGGCCACGAAAGGGGCGAAAAGCAGACGTTTGCGGAGGGCGCACAACAGCAAGGCCCAGGGACTTAGCAGTAGCCCGTGAATCCTTGAAACGCTCCAGCGCATGGTCCGCCTTTGAACCAAAGAGACCGACTCCATCAAAGGGCATGTCCATGAGAGTATTCTGGACATCCCCTGAAAAACCAGTGGTTCTCAGCCAGGCGTGGCGACGCAGCGCCACCGTCGTTGCAAGCGATCTGCCCAGCGAGTCGGCGGTATCAAGGCCACAGCGGATGGTATACTTAGCCGCATCACGCCCTTCCGCAATAGCGCGGGTAAGCAGTGTCTGGACCTCCTCAGAACACTGCGGCAAAACATCAGCCACCGAATCCCACAGGGAGTGGGTGTATCGGCCCAAGAGGCAAGCGGTATTAACAGACCGCAAGCCAGCACTGGAGGAGAGAAAGCCTTCTTCCCAAAGTGATCCAGGCGCTTGGATTCCCTATCCGGAGGGCGGTAGGGAAGGCTGTTTGGGAGGCAGAGGCTTGGACAACCAAGCTCTCAGGGTGGGGTGTTGGGAGAGAAACAGGGGGTCGCCCGGAGCCGAGGCGATGGCGTCGGGCCACGTTCCTATCCACAGGAGCCCCTGTGGTGGGTTTGGACCAGGCACCCAAAGAACGTCAGTGAGTGCATCGTTGAACGGCAGCACAGGCTCCGAAGAGGAGGCCGCCGGCTGAAGCACTTCAGTCAGGAGGTTAGTCCTGGCGGCCACTGTAGGCAACTGGAGATTTAAGGCTCCAGCAGCTCTACGCAACACCGTTGCAAAATTAGCCCCCTCCTCCGTTGCCACGGGAGGAGACAGCATGCCAGAGTCGGGGAGGTATCCAGCCCACTGGCATCCCCAAGTTCCTCAACCCAGTCCGGGTCAAACTCGCACTGTTGTGTGAGAGGGTCGTCAGACCCCTCCCAGCTCTCCTGGTCCTCCTCAGGTTGAAAAGATGGAGGAGGAGGGACATAAGGGACCCAAGGCCTCATCGGCGCCGGAACCGGCGTCGGGCGGCGCCGGTCCGGCTCCATGTCCGGACCCGGGGAGAACCGGGGAGCGACGCCGCCCGGAGCCCCGGACGGCGTCGGAAACGGCACCGGGGACATCGGCGTCGGCGGAGGCGTGGTTAGGTCAACCGGCGTCGATGGAGGTTGCGGCACCACCGGAACCGGGGTCGAGGCCGGGGCCGGAGCCGAGGCCGGGACGAAGGCTGGTGGGACAGGCGACGCCGGGACCGGAGTCGGCGAGCGGCGCCGGAGCAACCCTATCTGGGCCGCGGGGCCGAAGGCGCACGGAGGGACCTTGAGGCCCGAAGAGGCGGGCCATGGCCGACAGGAATTTCTGTACTCGGCCGGAGTCGCCCCCGAACCCGGGAAGGACGGGTAATGCGGGGGCAACTCGACAGGCACGTCCGGGGCCGCGGGGGCGGGGACGGTGCCGACAGGGACCTCAGCCGAGTCGCGCGACCGGCGAGCGAAGTCTTAGAGCGATGACGCCGCTTAGACTTCTTGTGCTTCGACTTACCGGAGGAGCGCGAAGACTTGGATTCCGACGAACGGCGGGGACTCCGCGTCCGGCCCCTCGACCTCTCCCGGGACCGGGGCTTGCTGCGGCGCGGAGCCGACTGCCGGACTTCAAGGAGCTTTCGAGACCGCTCTCGCAAAGCCTTCGGATGAAGTTTCCGGCAGTCAGGGCACGACTCGTGTCGTGGCCTCGGCCGAGGCAGAAGAGACACTCGAGGTGGGGGTCCGTGATGGACATCATACGACCACATACCTCGCAGGGCTTAAAGCCGGGCATCCCTACGACACCTTAGGAGTCGTGAAGACTCGTTGAAGAGAACAGTGAAAAATTTCACAAAAGATAGTCAAAAAGTGACTAGGGCACTGCTCTTCCCGGATCTGCGCTTACTGGCGCGGAAAAGAAGAACTGACGTCAGCGCGCAGGGGCGGCGCCTAAGTACTGCCCGCGACGTCATCCCGGCGATCACGACGCCGACGACGGACGCGGAGCCGCACGGCGCCGCCTACCGACGCGCAAGGGTACTGCTACGCAAAAAACTTTCCGGATCCAGCCTGACGCCTGGGGATATTCTAAGGTAAGGAATCTGTCACTAACGTGTCTCTTTCAGATAATGGTTCTTATTCCCTGCTACAAGTTGCTGAAATAAATGAGCCACAAAAACATTTGTTTTCATTTGTTCCAATTACATACTTCAAGAGTTCTAAATCTTATGTGGCCAAGACAGTTTCAACTTAGTTTTAAAATAGTAGCCTCACTGTTCTCTCTGATTTACAACACTCATTTTCATTATGTTTTAATTTAGTCATTTGTGCACAATAGAACATTTTTATAGATACATTTATATTTTTTAATGTGCTTTACCATTTCCTTATTTCACTCACTATAAAAATAATTTTGAAGACCGTGCATCTTTAGGCATGGAGATACTACCACTGACAAAAGGAATTGTGGATAAGTAAAAAAGAAAAATTAAATGCCCAAACAGCAAATCATTTGGGGTGTCTCTCTACGCCAAGGAACCCAAATGTATTACCTCTAAAATATCTACCGCTATACATTTAAATGGAAGATTAAAAATCCTTTGATAACTTCCCAAATGTAACTACTGTTAAAATTAAAGAGGTATTAAATGACAGAGAGGATCAATCAATCAGGGGTTTGTTAAAGCGCGACTACTCACCCTTAAGGGTCTCAAGGCGCTAGGGGGTGCAGGTTCCATCCATCAAGGAGGGGGTCTGTCAAAGAGCCAGGTTTTGAGGTTTCTTGCGAAGATGGGGAGCGATGTTGTCTGTCTGAGGTGGAGCGGAAGGCCGTTCCATGCTTTGGCCGCGAGGAAGGAGAAGGAGCGGCCTCCCGATCTGGTCTTTCTGGTGCGGGGGACCACGGCGTAGGAGAGCTGGGCTGATCGTAGGGTCCTTTGGGGTGCGTGGAATTTGAGTCGGCTGTTCAGGTATGCTGGTCCGGTGCCGTGGAGGGCCTTGTGTGCGTGGGTGAGCATCTTGAAGGTGATTCTCGCCTCGACAGGGAGCCAGTGGAGTGTGCGCAGGTGCTGGGAGATGTGGCAGTGTTTTGGCAGGTTGAGGACCAGTCTTGCGGCGGCGTTCTGGATGTTCGGTAGCTTGCGGGTGAGGTTTTTGTTTATTCTGGCGTAGAGTGCGTTGCCGTAGTCGAGTCTGCTGGTGACCAGGGCGTGAGTGACGGTCTTTCGGTGTTCGAGGGGGATCCATTTGAAGGTCTTACGAAGGAGGCGGAGGGTGTGGAAGCAGGAAGACGAGACAGAGTTGATCTGGCGGTCCATTTTGAGCTCGGAGTCCAGGATGATTCCCAGGTTGCGTGCGTGGTCCGTGGGGGTTGGCGGGTTTCCGAGGGCGGGGGGCCACCAGGTGTCGCTCCAGGCATCGGGGTTTGGGCCCATGATGAGTACTTCTGTTTTGTTGGTGTTTAGTTGAATAGTTTAGGATGAATAGCCTAAGGAAACAGATATAGAAAGGGAATGCTCCGCTTGGTAAGGGATCTTCTCAGTAATTATTTTAGCCCATTAAAAATATAATTATGCCATAACTGATTAAATACCTATACGTTCCCTCACATTTTGTAACCAACTGCTATCATATCTGCCCTAACACCTCAGGACTCATTTACCTCAGCCTGCTTGACAGAAAATACTTTAAATCCAACAGCTCATATTCAGCAACCTTGTGTCCTCATTTGCCATATATATTGTTGGTAATTTAGTTGTTCATTAGATTGATGAAGATGCAGTACAACAATGGGGAATCAACAGACAGACTGCTGCTGCTTTTGCTGGTGTGTTTCACTAAGCATGCCAGACTTTTTCTGACATGCATGAGGAAGACATTTAAGAATTTATAGAAAATGTGTCATTTTAGCGTTCTAGAGCACTAATCATAAATTCAATGACGAAATGAATTTACTGCAGTGTCCTCATTAGCAAATGAATTAAATTGTGCAGCTCCCATTCTTGCAACATGGAGTTCCTCAATGTTTTTATGAAAATAGCTTGTTAGCGCTCTAGTTGTTCATAAGAACTCTGTAGGGAAGCTGCAACGTAACACGGTTTAATCAGCTAAGAGACTGCTGCTTTTTTTCCCTCACATGGCTGTGTAACATATTTGTGAACTGATAGATAACGTGTCCTCATTTTAGCTTCTGAAGCTCTTACCATCATTTCCAAGAGAAAATCATGACAAAAAGCTGCTTCCTCTCAAGCATGTTTCATCAAATCCAAGCAGAGGATCATGCGTGTGGCACTGCCAACACATTATTTACATTGTGACATAAATCATCACCCTTTCCATGCCTTTTTGTGGCCCTTAAAACCAGGCTTTCACTACAATACATTTCAATGGGACAAAAGTGGTTGTCCCTTGTCACAAAGTAAAATCAAACAGCTGTGCTTACTATAAGCCTCCACTTAAATAGCTCCATGAAAAACACACTAACAATTTTGTGAATTGCACACCACATTCAAGGACATAATTTATAACCGCAATATTATCCAAAGGGGAGGGTACTCTCATGTAGTGAAACTAGAGAAGAAAATGGCACAGTGAAAAGACACCGGACAGCCACGCAGCCCACAAAGACGCCATCCGCAACCACCATCACTTCATCAGGTCCGCCAAAAGGATCTCCTTCAAAGACCGCCTCGACAACAACACACACAACAGCAAGGAGCTCTTCAACATCGTGAAGGAACTCTCCAACCCCAGCTCCAACACCAACGACATCCCGCCGTCGCAAGCCCTGTGCGATTCCCTCGCCACCTTCTTCCACCGCAAGATCGCCGACATCCACGACAGCTTCAACACCCAGACAGCCCCAACAGTCACCGACACACCAGACCCGCCGCACACCATCGACCACGACCCCTTGCCAGCCTGGGCCAACGTTAGCATCGATGACACCATCAAGACCATGAGCACAATCCACTCCGGCTCCCCGTCAGACCCTTTCCCGCACCACATCTTCAACAAAGCCAGCAGCTGCATCGCACCCCACCTGCCCAACGTCATCAATCTCTCCTTCGAGACCACGACCTTCCCAGAGAGCTGGAAACACGCCGAGATCAATGCCCTACTCAAAAAACCCAAGGCGGACCCGAGAGACCTCAAGAACTTCCGGCCCATCTCCCTGTTTCCGTTCCCAGCCAAGGTCATCGAGAAGATCGTCAACAGACAGCTAACCCGATACCTCGAAGAAAACAGCATCCTGGACCCATCCCAGTCAGGGTTCCGCAGCAACCACAGCACCGAGACTGCCCTCATCGCCGCCACCGACATCAGGACCCTGCTGGACAACGGTGAGACCGCAGCCCTCATCCTGCTGGACCTCTCCGCCGCCTTCGACACTGTCTGCCACCGTACTCTACGCGCACGCCTCCACGACGCAGGGATCCGAGACAAGGCACTGGAATGCACCACCTCCTTCCTCTCCGGCAGAACCCAGAGAGTCCGCCTCCCCCATTCCGATCCGAAGCCTCCGAGATCATCTGCGGCGTACCCCAGGGATCATCCCTCAGCCCGACACTCTTCAACATCTACATGCCCCACTCGCACGCATCGCCAGACAGCACGACCTCAACATAATCTCCTACGCCGACGACACTCAACTGATCCTCTCCCTCACCAAGGACTCCCTCGCCACCAAATCCAACCTCCACGAAGGAATGAAGGCCGTCGCCGATTGGATGAAGAGCAGCCGACTAAAGCTGAACACGGACAAGACGGAGGTCCTCATCCTCGGCTCCAACCCTTCAGCCTGGGACGACTCCTGGCGGCCAACGACACTGGGGGCAGCCCCAACACCCACCGACCACGCACGCAACCTGGGAGTCATCCTCGACTCAACGCTCTCCATGGCCAAGCAAGTCAACGCAGTCTCCTCCTCCTGCTTCAACACCCTCCGTATGCTCCGCAAGATCTACAGGTGGATCCCGACAGATACAAGAAGAACAGTCACCCAGGCCCTCGTCAGTAGCAGACTCGACTATGGGAACGCCCTCTACGCGGGAGCCCCGGCCAAGCTCATCAAGCGACTGCAACGCATTCAAAACGCCTCCGCACGCCTGATCCTCGACGTACCACGCCACAGCCACATCACCCCCCACCTGAGGAACCTGAACTGGCTCCCCGTCGACAGGAGAATCTCCTTCAAACTCCTCATCCACGCACACAAGGCACTCCACAAGACCGGCCCAGCCTACCTCAACAGACGACTCTTCTTCTACGTCCCCAACCACCAGCTCCGCTCCGCCGACCTCTCCCTCGCCACCGTCCCTCGCATTTTAAGAACAACCACCGGCGGCAGATCCTTCTCCCACCTCGCCGCCAAGACCTGGAACTCCCTTCCACTCAGCCTACGACAGACCCAAGACCTGCTGACCTTCAGGAGGCTACTCAAGACCTGGCTGTTCGACCAGTAGCGGCACCCCTCCCCCCCTTTTTTCCCCCTGCGCCTTGAGACCCTCGCGGGTAAGTAGTGTGCTCTACAAATTCTGTGATTGATTAGTTATTGATCAGGTAACAGTAAGGACTCAACCGAGAGTTCCCTTCCCCCTTGATAATACTGCTTATGTCGACAGTGATCAATAGGTGTTGTACACTGTACCTAATACAATGCATAACCATAGCGTGCCAGATGAACAGATAAGGATTAAATATTTGCTTAAAATGGCCTTGAAGAACACGTTACTTACATTTGGTAACACCTTATCTGGTAGAGACAGGATCTAGCTGTAGATTCCTTACCTTTGAATTCTCTCCAGGCACCGGACTAAATCTGGAAAAAAATTCTGCAGTACCTCTGCATGTCGGTAGAGGGTGTTGTGCGACTTGGTAGTGACGTTGACCACCGGATGTGACGTCAACGAAGTCCATACATGCCCCTTCCCTACACACTGATGTCAGTTTCTTCGGTGACTACATTCGCGCCAAAAACGCAGAGCCACTTATAGAAACTAGCCAAGGAAACAGTGTGCCAATAAAGAGATCTCTCTTTCTCTCTGTCAGTACAGACGTATCTGCAAGAAGGAGGATATCCCAATATCGAGCAAGATATGAAAAATGGGAATAAATCAGTTTGCAGAGCAGGGAGGCTGGGAGGGTCGGTAAGGAGTCTGCGGCTAGATCCTGTCTCTACAAGATAAGGCGCTACCGAAGCTAAGTAACTTGTTCATCTGATAGAGACATCTAGCTGCCGATTCCTTACCTTTGAACTAGATACCAAAGCAAAAACATCCCCGGAGTGGGGCCTGCGAACAGATTGGATCAAAATCTCGGATTAGAACGAGCCGGTCGGTGTCCAGCTGGAGCATAAGAAGATAGAAGAGACTAGCTGCTCTAAGGGAGGAAGGCTAGGAAAAAGAGCTCTGCAGCCCAAGAACTTTGGTAGGAACCACAGGTAACGAAAGCAGAAGAAAAAGCATGTATCTTTACTCCTGGCAGAGTAAGAGAATTGCGTCCGAAGACAACATACAATATGGACCAAAAATTAGCGCACAGGCACGGCAGACCCTGAAACAAGGTCGGCTGCAAGTAGGGGAACCCAGGACAGAAGGCAACTCTAGTAAGTTATAGCGTCTCGCCACAGGAAAGCATTATCTTAGCCAAATTGTTTCGTAGAAACGGAAAAAAAGGAAAACAAAAATCCATGCACACGGGAGAGCATGGAGCAAGATCTGAACGAGAAGCCAGCAAAGAAAGACAACAAGTACAACAGTTGTCTTGATGGAAAGCACAAGTTACTAACTTGTGTAACGATATATCTGTAAGAGACAGTAGTTAGTGATAGATTCCTTACCTTAGAATATCCCCAGGCGTCAGGCTGGATCCGGAAAGTTTTGCGTAGCAGTACCCTTGCGCGTCGGTAGGCGGCGTCGTGCGGCTCCGCGTCCGTCGTCGGCGTCGTGATCGCCGGGATGACGTCGCGGGCAGTACTTAGGCGCCGCCCCTGCGCGCTGACGTCAGTTCTGTACACGACTTTCCGCGCCAGGAACGCAGAGCCATGCAAGAAGCTGACACAGGTGTCTGAAAAATACTAGGGCCCTGAAAGGGATGTCCTTAACCCTAGAAATCAGTTCGCAGAACGGGGAGGATGGGTGGGGCGGTAAGGAATCTATCACTAACTACTGTCTCTTACAGATATATCGTTACACAAGTTAGTAACTTGTGCATCTGAAAGAGACACGTTAGTGATAGATTCCTTACCTTAGAATAGATACCCCAGCAATACCAACCCCGGTGGTGGGTCTGCGAACAAAGATCAGACAAGGAAGTCCTGGAGGACAGAACGGCCAAAGAAGCCGTCCCTCCGGACCTGACTGTCAAGGCAGTAATGCTTAGTAAACGTGTGCAGCGAGGCCCACGTAGCTGCCTGACAGATAACCGGCAGCGGAACACCGCGGCCCAAGGCCGTGGTAGCAGCCGTTGCCCTGGTGGAATGGGCACGCAGCCCAACAGGAGGCTCCTTCTTGGCCAAAGAATAGCAGGTCTTGATGCACAAGGTAACCCAGCGGGAGATGGTCCTCTTGTGCACCGCCCGACCTTTTTGGCGCCCACGTAGCCAACAAAGAGCTGGTCATCCACCCGGAAGTGTTTTGTGCGGTCGATATAGAAGGAGAGCGCACGTTTTGGGTCCAGACGGTGGAGCCTCTCTTCCTCTCTGGAAGGATGCGGAGGCGGAAAGAAGGTGGGCAAAGTGATGGTCTGCCCAATGTGGAAAGCAGTAACCACCTTTGGCAAGAAGGACGGACGCGTCCGAAGAACAACCTTGTCTGGATGAACAGACAGAAAGGGAGGTTGGCAAGAAAGAGCCTGGAGCTCACTCACCCGCCGAGCGGAGGTGATGGCCACCAGAAAGGCTGTCTTTAGAGTCAGAAGACGAAGAGGACAGTTATGCAGAGGCTCAAAGGGAGCGCACATTAAAAGGTAAGAACCAAGTTCAAGTCCCACTGAGGCATCACAAACGGAACAGGAGGGAAGAGGTGAGTAATGCCTTTTAAGAACCTGTTAACAACAGGGGACTTGAAAAGGGAGGGCTGATCAGGGAGCCTGAGGAAGGCCGAGATAGCACAAAGATAACCCTTGATGGTACCCAGGGCAGAACCCTGTTGGGCCAGAGAGAGAAGGAACAGAAGGACCTCAGAAAGAGGGGCAGAAAGGGGATCCACAGCCTTTGCTGTGCACCATGCCACAAATTTGTTCCACCTGCAGGCGTATACCACCTTAGTGGAGGGACGCCTGGCTGCCAGAATCACATCACAAACTTCGGGAGGCAAGTCGAAAGGAATCAACTGCCGCCGCTCAATCTCCACGCAAGCAGGTGTAGACTGGACAGGTTCGGGTGGAGGACCGTCCCCTGCTGCTGCGACAGAAGATCCTCCCGAAGAGGCAGACGGATCGGGGATCTATGCTCATATTGAGTAGCTCGGGATACCAAACTCTTCGAGCCCAGTCCGGAGCCACAAGAATGACTTGGGCCCGGTCGTGCCGAATCTTCTTCAACACTCTGGGTAGAAGTGGTATAGGCGGAAAGGCGTACAACAGACCGCAACTCCACTCGCGACGAAAAGCGTCGCCGAGCGAGTGCCGCCTTGGAAATTCCAACGCGCAGAACTGATGACATTGCGCGTTCTCTTCGGTGGCGAATAGATCTAACCAAGGCTCTCCCCACTGTAGAAAGAGTCCTTGCGCCACTTCCGAGTGAAGACGCCATTCGTGATCCATCATGCACCTGCGGCTGAGTTCGTCCGCCCTGGCGTTCAGAGAACCTGCCAGGTGTTGAACCATCAGGAACATGCCCTGATGTTCCAGCCATGTCCAGAGGCGCAGAGCCTCCTGACAAAGGGTCCAAGACCCCACCCCGCCCTGTTTGTTGCAGTACCACATGGCGGTGGTGTTGTCTGTGAACACCTGCACTACCTTCCCTTTGACAGAGGGAAGGAATGCCTTGAGTGCAAGCCGGATCGCCCGGAGCTCCAGAATGTTGATATGGAGCCGGGACTCCGCCGGAGACCAGAGGCCTCTGATCTCCGCCTCTCCCATGTGACCGCCCCATCCCAGAAGGGACGCGTCCGTCACAACTGTATGCTCTGGCTGGGGAAGGGAGAGGGATCTGCCCATGACCCATTGCCGGTTCGAGAGCCACCACTGCAACTGTTTTGCAGTCCCCTCCGAGATCTGGACGTGATCGGACAGGTTGCCCTGGTGCTGCGCCCACTGGAACTTCAGGTCCCACTGCAGAGCCCGCATATGCCATCTGGCATGATTGACCAGCAGGATGCAGGAGGCCATGAGGCCCAGCAGCCTCAGAGTCATCCTTACCGAAACCCAGGATATAGGCCGAAAGATCGGAATCATAGCCTGAATATCCCGGACTCGCCGTTCGGGAGGATAGGCCCGAAACTGCGTCGTGTCCAGAACTGCTCCGATGAAAAGGAGCTGTGGAGAAGGAATCAGATGCGACTTCGGCACATTGATGGAGAACCCCAGCGAGTGCAGGAGTTCGGCCGTAGTCTGGAGGTGGGAGACGACTGCCTGGGACGAGCCCGCCTTCAGCAGCCAGTCGTCGAGGTAGGGGAAGACTGAAACCCCTGCCCGGCGCAGATGAGCTGCGACCACCGCCATCACTTTCGTGAACACCCGAGGGGCACTGGTAAGGCCAAAGGGGAGCACGGTGAACTGAAAATGCTCGGGGCCTACCGTGAACCGAAGGTAACGCCGGTGGGCCGGCAGGACGGGGATGTGGAAATACGCGTCCTGCAAGTCCAACGCTTACCAACCAGTCTCCTGGGTCGAGGGCAGTCAAGACCTGAGCTAGGGTGAGCATCTTGAACTTCTCCTTCCGGAGGAAGCGATTGACGTTCCGGAGGTCCAAGATAGGACGCATGTCCTCCTTGTCCTTTTGGGCACCAGAAAGTAGTGGGAGTAGCAACCACGCCCTACTTCTGGGGTCGGAACATGCTCGATGGCCCTCTTGGTCAAGAGGGCCGTGACTTCCTTCTGTAGAAGCACCAAGTGATCCCCTGACATGCGGTGGAATTGAGGTGGCATGGCTGGGGGGTGGTCTCGAAGGGGAGGAGTAGCCCCTTCGGACAATGTCCAAGACCCACCTGTCCGAGGTGATGGTGCGCCAGTGGGGAAGGTGATGGCGGACCCTGCCCCCTACTGGCGTGCTGTGCACCTGAAAGGAGGGACTAGGAGGGCTTGGAGGCCGCGGACGGGTTGGAGGTGGTGGCCTGACCCGCACGCTGGTTGCCCGATCCGCCACGGCGGAATCCACGTCCTCGGCCACGCGAAGACGCCTGCTGCGCGGGCCGGTGGCTGGGCTGCTGACGTGAAGGGGCGCCCCTACCGTGGCCACGATAGGGGCGAAAAGCAGAAGGCAGCGGAGGGCGTGTAGCAGTAAGGCCCAGGGACTTGGCAGTAGCCCGTGAGTCCTTAAAGCGCTCCAACGCATGGTCTGCTTTGGACCCAAAAGACCGACTCCATCAAAGGGCATGTCCATGAGAGTATTCTGGACATCCCCTGAAAAACCAGTGGTTCTCAGCCAGGCGTGGCGTCGGAGCGCCACCGTCGTTGCAATCGACCTGCCCAGCGAGTCGGCGGTGTCAAGGCCACAACGGATAGTGTATTTGGCCGCATCCCTTCCTTCCGCAATGGCGCGGGAAAGCAGTGCCTGGACCTCCTCAGGGCACTGGGGCAAAACATCCGCCACCGAATCCCACAGGGAGTGGGTATATCGGCCCAAAAGACAAGCGGTGTTAACGGACCGCAAGCCAGCACTGGAGGAAGAAAAACCTTTCTTCCCAAACTGATCCAGGCGTTTGGATTCCCTATCCGGAGGAGCGGTAGGGAAGGCGGTTTGGGAAGCGGAGGCTTGGACGACCAAGCTCTCAGGAGTGGGGTGGACAGAAAGAAACAGGGGGTCGCCCGGAGCAGGGCGATGGCGTCGTGACACGTTCCGATCCACAGGAGCCCCTGTGTTGGGCTTGGACCAGGCGCCCAAAAGAACGTCAGTGAGGGCGTCGTTAAACGGCAGCACAGTCTCCGCAGAGGAGGCTGCCGGCTGAAGCACCTCTGTCAAGATGTTAGGCTTGACCGTCAAAGTAGGGAGCTGGAGACGTAAGGCCCCAGCAGCCCTACGCAACACCGTACCAAAATTGGCCCCCTCCTCCGTAGCCACGGGAGGAGACAGCATGCCAGTGTCAGGGGAAGTATCCAGACCACTGGCCTCCCTAGACTCTCTGTCCAGTCCTCATCAAACTGACAGTTGCGCGTCAGAGGGTCATCAGACCCCTCCCAGTCCTCCTGGTCCTCCTCTGGTGCAAAATAAGGAGGAGGAGGGACATTTGGGACCCAAGGTCCCATCGGCGCCGGAGCCGGCGTCGAGCGACGTCGCTCCGGGTCCATGTCCGGAGCCGGAAGGAACTGGGGGACGACGCCGCCCGGAGCCCAGGGCGGCGTCGAGAACGGCACCGGAGACATCGGCGCCGGCGGAGGCGTGGTTAGGTCGACCGGCGTCGATGGGGGTTGTGGAGCCGGGATCGAGGCCGGGGCCGGAGCCGGGATCGAGGCTGGAGGCACGGGCGACGCCGGGGCCGGAGCCGTCGGCGACGCCGGAGCAACCCCATCAGGGCCCGCGGGGCCCGAAGGCGCACCGGAGGGGCCTGAAGGCCCGAAGAGGCGGGCCATGGCCGACAGGAATTCCTGTATTTTGGCCGGATCCGCCCCGAACCCGGGAAGGGCGGGTATGACGGGGCGACTCCACAGGCATGTCCGGGGCCGCGGGGGCGGGGACGGTGCCGGGAGGGGCCTCAGCCGAGTCGCGAGACCGGCGAGGCGAAGTCCTAGAGCGATGATGCTTTTGGACTTTTTGTGCTTCGACTTACCGGACGAAGAAGACTTCGACGCCGACGACCGGTGTGGACTCCGCGATCGACCCCTGGACCTCTCACGCGACCGGGCCTTCCGCGGAGCCGAATGCCGGGCCTCGAGGAGCTTTCGAGACCGCTCTCGCAAAGCTTTCGGGTGGAGGGCCTGGCAGTCGGTACAGGACGCCGTGTCGTGGCCTCGGCCGAGGCAGAAGAGACACTCCCGATGCGGGTCGGTGACGGACATCATCCGCGCACAGGCGCCGCATCGCTTGAAGCCGGGCATCCCTACGACACCTCGAAAGATGGAAAAACAGTGAAAAAATCACCAAAAAGTATGGTCAAAAAATGACCAGGGCAACTGCTCTTCCCGGATCTGCGCTTGCTGGCGCGGAAAAAGAAGAACTGACGTCAACGCGCAGGGGCGGCGCCTAAGTACTGCCCGCGACGTCATCCCGGCGATCACGACGCCGACGACGGACGCGGAGCCGCACGACGCCGCCTACCGACGCGCAAGGGTACTGCTACGCAAAACTTTCCGGATCCAGCCTGATGCCTGGGGATATTCTAAGGTAAGGAATCTATCACTAACGTGTCTCTTTCAGATAACTACCATAGATAGAGGTAGCACCTCTGGAATCACCTATAACGATAGTCATATGAAAGGAAAAAAGAGAACACTGGTAGTTGAAAGAAAAGAAGGAAATATATATATATTTATAGGGATACATATGTATATAAAATAGATAATATAGACAATGGGCAAGGACCCCAATATTACACAATGATTTCAGAGACAACAAGTGTACCAGGCTGAATGAGCCACGCAACTGGGAAAAAGGAATTGAAGAGTGTGGGAAGCATCACACAGAGGGAAAAGAAACGTCCGCTGGCACAAGAAAACAAGGCCAATAGACTGATGCAGCTGCAAAAAGACCCAGCAGGTGATATCGTGAAGGAAGACTGTAGGGTGAAAATCTCACTAGAGAGAAATCAAGACCTGCATCTGTGTTCATGAAATGCCAACACCCGGAGAAGATAGGAAGGCCTCTGGAACAATCGATAGTAAGTGAGACAGACAGAGGAGGACCGGGCTGGGGCATTGGGCAAGCAAGAGAGGGTACATCCATTGCAACTAATAGCATGCATGAAAACTGAACCCAACAAGGGATGCATAACATAGAAGAGTACAAAATGGAGACCAGAGAAGACAGTCTCTACAGGAGACCGGAAACAGAAAAAGTGCATGCAGTATAAATCTATCGGAAGAAAATCTTGCAGAATAGTATGTTCTGGGAGCACAAAAGCATTCAGTATACACCTATACATGAAGATAAAAACCCCTCCAAAGCTCCCAAAGGGAGATGAAGACATAACAAGAGAAAATAAATCTCAAGAAGAGAGATTGGAAAATCAAAGAAGAACTGGTACAGCTAACCCTGAATGGGCTAGACTAATAATTATGTTCTGTGTAGGAAAAACAGAAAACCTTTCAAGAACAGAACTGTCGAGAAGAGGAACCAAGTTCTTGATGAACCACTCTAGAAGTAAACAAAGGGCCAAAGACACTCCTAGGGAAAGAAAAGTGTGTCAGGAACACGGATTAACGCCATAAGAAAGCAGAAGGAATACTCCATGGAAGAAGGGAGCTGAACGAGTGAAACACTCCAATAGGGCGTAAGTGCAAGGCGAAAAGCTGTGTGCACAAAGTTTCAGGGTACAATAGAAACTCCTCTATAAGGGATACTAAAATACCAGAAGTACACCCACCCAGGAACGCCTATGAGGCATACTGAAGATGTTCCACGAGGAGCATCCGCACAAAATACCATAATAATGATTACTTCCATGAAGTCTGGAAAAAAGAAAAACCCCTATACCATAGGGATTGAAACCCACTGAGGGCCACGAAACAAAAAAAAAAGAAAAACTCGACTCCAATCCCTCGACGGTTAGTAAGAAAAAATAACACCTGCCAAAGGCAGGAACACCTCACTGAGTGCCACCCGAAGGTGGAATGTTTAAAACAAAGAACTGGAAGCCAGAAGCCTACCAATGGCTCAATAGAAAAAGAGCGACCCACGACTAATTAAGTCCATGTGGAGCTAGGGAAGCAAGTCTGCTGGAAAGGCGGACATAGAGAGTAAACAGAATTAAGAGGCCTCACCACCCGACTGTCCCAAAAGCGCTGTAATGCAGAGTCAGCATGGGCACGAATAGACAGGTGCCATCAAAGGGCATGTCAATCAAGATGTTTTGAACAGCCTCCAAAAACCCAGAGGTGCGCAACCAGGAAGGCTGAAGTAGTGCCACCAAGAAGTATTAAGGGATCACAGTACAGAACTGGTGGAGGAGAAAATATGCCTGCAACAAGTGTCTAGCCTTGTGGACTCTGTCTGGAGTGACAGTAGGAAGAGGGTTGATATTTTGGGTGGCCGAAGCGGCCTGGACCACAAAACTGTAATGAGTAGGATGGAGGAGGAGACAGGCTGGATCACTGGGAGCCGGACTGTGTCTGTGAGAAATAGAGTGATCCACAGGGGCCCCTGTATCGGGTTTAGACCAAGTCCCCAACATAATGTCAAACAGAGCCTCACTATAAGAAAGAGCCTCACTTGATGGCCTTGATGGCGTCCTCCATCAAGGCCATCAAGGCTCTACCCCTGTTTGGCCTTGATGGAGGACGCCAAGTAAGGGATCTGTTGTTATTTCCACAGAAGGAAGAGTCATATCCAAAATGAAAGAAACTCATCTGAGTATGTCAGCTAGAGAGGAACTCGCCTTTGTAGCATGCCCTGGAGGGGAAAGGAGGCCCGAGGCTGGGGCAGACTTCAATCCACTAGCTTCACTCAACTCAGTCAGCCAGCTGTCCTCCATAGGAGGATGGGCAGTGTCAGAGATGGGCTGGGGAATCAAATCCTCTCTATAACCTCCATAATCATGTTCCTCAGAAGGAAAAACAAGAGGGGGCTCTATAGAGAGCCAAGGAAAGATGCCTGAGACAGGCGGCTCCATTGGCCCCGCATCCAACGTCGTCCAGCTCCGAAGGGGCGACGCATCTGTATCGGGAAGAGGGAGTGGTGTGGCATCAATCAGCACTGCCGGCGTCGGAGACTGCTGATCAGACCCAGGCGCCGAAGGTGGGAACATCAAAGAGCTGTGCACTGGCGTCGAAATTGATTTGAAATCCGAAGGCTGAACTGAGGCCAAGGGCGAACCCGCCGGCGAGGACCCAGTGATGGCTGCCTGCACCTGCTTGGAGCCCAAGGGCCCTCGAGGGGAAGGTGAAGACCCAAAGCTAGTATGAAGAGATTTGTAATATTCTCGCATCTAGGCCAGAGTCGCCCCAGCTCCAGGATAGGTTGGGATGCGCAGGATAGACTCATGCACAGACTCTTCAATTGAAGATCGGGAACAGGCTTTATGTGGCGAAGACAGGGGCTGGCGCGACTTTGACCGCCTACGTCGTGACTTACCTCAGGACGTTGATGGAAAGTAACGTCCATGGGTATAGCTACTAGAGCGGGCCCGCAGCCTGTTCATGGAGCGCAAAGAGGACAGAGGACGATAAGAAGACTTGGAAGACTGCAATATTCGTCCCGCTAGGAGCCTCATTCGACGTTCCCTCAGTGCCTTCGGGGCGAAGTTGGCGACTCCTCCGAGTCATGATGCTCCCCAAGGCACCACATACAGACAGAGTGAGGGTCTGTGGCAGGACATTTGTCTTCCACAGGACCCAGAAGGCTTGAACTTCGAGGACATGAGAAATTGTTTAAAAGCACACTGTTCATTCGACGAAAATGTTGCAGTAGGCCTAAAAACGGCCTGAGGAACCGCTTACCGGATCCGCGTTGAAAGCGCTGAAAGACAAAACTGACATCAGCGCGTTAGGAAAAGGCATATATGGATTCTGTGAACATCACATCTGGTGGTCAACGTCATTATGCACAGTCGCACAACACCCTCTACTGATGTGCATGGGTGCTGCTGAATTTTTTTTCCGGATCCAGTCTGGTGCCTAGCGAGAATTCAAAGGTTAGGAATCTGCAGCTAGATGTCTCTTATCAGATTGCCAAATTCAATGTTTCTGGTGGTGTGCATCAGTAGTATACTGTATTGAGGTCAGTCAAATTCTGCTGCTACAATCCCTGAATTTTAAAACACTCATCCTCACTATATTTCTTGCCACATGTTGCACCTAACTTAAAAGAAGATGCATGGACTAAATATAATTAAGAGATTAATCACAGAATACATGTATTGAGTTTAACAGGGTTTTTTTCATTTTAAAATTTGTAAAGCTATTACAATTGGACGTTTGCATTTTACGATTAACAAGACATTTGTTGGCATGGTTACATGAAAGCAGTCATTTTCGCTCATCTCTTTGGACCGTGAGACAGCCATTGCCAATCAACAAAGCGATCACAAGTCAGATAGGAAATAGTGACATGTTAGATCAGTGCCTCTGAGAGGCTGGTAGAGCGGGGAAGAGTCATTTACATGCAAGGCTAATCTAGGAAGGGCTATAGGTAAGGAGCACCGTCTGGCCTTTGGACAGGAATGCATGACATAGTCTGGTGCCTGGTGCATGAAGAAGGATGGCAGGGGAGTGATGGAGACACAACTTGAGGCCCTGCAGTACTCCTTCAAAAAGGACATTAAGGCTGGGGTCGAATAAATCACGTGTCAGATCAATATCGCTGGAAGGCGGTTAGGTCAGGGACAATTATATTTTAGGTCATTTTCTGATTAATTCGCCTGCTAATTAAATCCTGATGGTGACTGGTCATTGAGCAACCCCATCATCACACAGGTATAGGAAGCTGAAGGCTAAGGGATGTTATTAAGTTCCAGAATTTAAAGGTGAACTGTAACATCCCAACTGGGTTAGGGGGCATAATTCCTTACATGTACATAACGAAAAATACCCTATAAGCATCCCATGTAGGTTATGGTCCTTTTCTGTCTATAATAACTCTGGATAATATCACATGTTGGTGTCTCCAGTCAGTCGTCTGACAACCATCTAGTGCAAAATGACCTGCACGTCATTTGTCTGCTACTAGTCAGATTACAGACCACACATTGGTGCCTTGCTGGTAACAACAATTTAGAATAACTCTGCCGGTCCTATGACATCAACCGTCAATCTAGTGATGGGCATCTCCCTAGCCTGTATTTGTGCCAAACCATGTGGGCCTTCAATGACCACAAGCCTGAACCTCCCACAGGAGCAGCGCCCTCTTCGCCACTTACCGTAGACGTACATGATGGACATACACATAATGCATGAGATGATGACGAGGGAGAAACTTGCAGCATAGTTATCCATCAGAAGCAGCCAATAGATGCCAGCCTTTCGAGATAGGAGACAAATTGAAGGAAACGGGATCAATGGCAAAATGAGCAGAGACGTTTATTTGTTTAATGTACTTTACAAAATAACCAAAACAGAGAACACTTTAAAGATTTTGTTGTAATTTTAAACCAGATAGTGAAAGGGCTGATCTCTGTCACTACTGTTTACATGACAGCAAATGTGAAATACTTCTTCACAATAGGGTGATTCTAGGTAGTCCTTTTTTGTTTCTGTTCCGCATACCATAGACATGACCACCAGGGCGGAAGTACAGTGATTCAAAATAGTCAGAAGAGCCAATCAGCCCCGGCAGAGCAGACTATGATTTTAAAGGTTCCTCACCCTTCTGGTAGCATGCTTAGAAGAGTGTTCGATCATTGAGAAGCAGGCTCAGCGAAAAAGCAGGGCAATCAAATACCTTCAAACCATTATTTACCTGTGTGGTAAGAGGGATGCCCAACAGAAAGCCCACCACAGCCACACCCAGGGTCACAATAGTCTTCCACCTGATGATCCAGTCATTTCCGATCTCATCCACGATGGCCGTCACCAGCGTCTCAAGAAGACAAAACTGTAGACAGAAAGAAACATCATCCACAGAGACTATGTTAAAACAAACCTTAGATCTTCATTCAAATCGTCTTAGCTCTATCAGAAGAGTAGGTTTGCTTTAGTATCAAAAAGGAGATCGGAAGGATGTCAAGGATTGTGAGTTTTGAAGTCTATGTCTTAATTTAATGATTGTAATAGTTGGGTTGGTTTTTCAGAACTTTAGACTTGGTATAAAATGCATTCAACCTGTACATATCACCTCCGCATTTACCCCAAACTTACTGATGGCATGTTAAAT
The DNA here is from genome assembly GCA_963921515.1 of Calotriton arnoldi. Lineage (NCBI taxonomy): Eukaryota > Metazoa > Chordata > Amphibia > Caudata > Salamandridae > Calotriton > Calotriton arnoldi. The sequence continues at coordinate 2,137,241 of CAWUFW010000655.1, forward strand.
GGACTTTCCTTTTGATATTGGGGAGGAACAGCATTGAAGCAAGACAAATGGAATCATGATAGTCATTCACACCATACTGAGGATTCTGTTACAGACAGGAACGTGGAGAGGCAACAGCTACTGCTGTTCACCTTGATATCCCCGTCCATGATTCCATAAGCCTCTCTAACCGGACCACCATCAGAAAATAAAAGGTGAATTCAAGGGTATTATTTGAAAATTTCTATCATGTACCAAAAAAAACCAAAAAGACAGTCTCAAAAAATTACCACGAAAACCATACCCACAATATATATTTTTGATGGGGATGCGGTGTGAACCAGACATCACCTACCTAGGCATGTAGGGTTGATTGAGAGGGGAATGTGGGCAGTCCCCTCCCCCCCCCCCCAAAATGAAAGGAGCAATAGTGACACACAAACTTTTGCAAACCCAATAGGCCTGGCTTTCATCTTCAGTTAAAAGGCAGACCTCTTGTCTTTGTCCAGGTTAATTTACACAAGCAATATGCAGCAGTAGAGTTGCTGAGCACAATGAGGAGATGAGCTGCTAGGCGCTCTGATAGTTACACGAGCACCCAATGGGTGCAGCTGCATCAAATCAAGGCAGCTGCTGGGCAAACCCAATTTGTGAGCAGAAATCCTGTAGCAGCAGCCTGGGAGCTGCCAGCTGCGCTCAGTGTGTGAGCAGTGGCCCAAGATGCAGTAGTAGAAGAGTCGTCAGGTGCACTGAATATGTGAGCAGTGGCCTGGCAGTAAGAAGAGAAGAGTTGCTCTGTGGTCTGAATATGTGAGCGATAGCAGTTGCGTCATGACGATAAAATAGCGGCCATCTTACAAAAAGATGTAATGCCTCTGAGGGACACCTTTCGTACCAAGTAACCAAATGCAAAATCTATAGCAAAAACCTTGAATATCCACACAATGCCATGTTTATATATTTGAATGTTGATGACATGAGGTTTTTCAGTACCTAATGAATGGCCTTTATATCCAGGGAAATAATTGTTTCTTGGTAATAGGAGTGAGGGAACTCTAGTTGCATTTGTATAGAGCCTCATACTCCTGAAAAGTCTCGCCAAAGCGTAAAATGGGTTTCTAATCTTCACATTGATCCAAATTCAGACACCTCCAACAATTTTAAATCATGTTTGTGAAAGCCAAAACAGGACACTGTTCTTTGACAAGACAAGCACTATGCAAGTGAATAACAGCTGAAGGAAGTCTATAGAGGGCACCGTCTGTTGGAAATTTGTTTGAAACCACACAGACTCAGGGACTTAGAGGCAGACCTCTTGAAAGAGAATTTTCAGAAACAAAATGGAGAGGAAAACACTAAATGCCAGATACAACATCTTTAAAAGTTATAGCTGGGATAGCTAGTTATGGTGGCCTTTAGTGAGGTCATTACAGGTAGGGTGTTGCATGAGCCCACATTTATTTGTCAAGAATTAATGAAACTGCTCACAACGTGGATACATGCAGTGATTCTTTAGGGACTGTACACTGTGTGATGAAAATATTATTAGCCAGAAAATACAATATCAGACACATCATCAGCATACAGATAGAGTAGACATCCACAGTCAACCACAGAAAAAACCTAGCCTCCACCTATGTAGGCCTAGGGAGCAAACTGGTGGCAAAGGCTTGAGATGCAAGTCATAGGTGAGTCCTGCCTCTCACAAAACCATCAAACCCAGATGGTGGCCAACTCATTCACCTGCACTGTTACTCCCCTACAGGTGGGTGAGGGAGACTGGCCCTCGTCCTTACCTTTGATCATTCCACAACCTTCATTGTGGCCTTTACTTGGGATATGAATGGATTGTAGATATTCTCTATCTTTTTAACTCTATGTATCAAGCCTTTTGAAGTTTGCAAACGGGCCGATTCGCAGAATCGGCCCGTTTGCAAACTTAAAGGCTGCTCAAATGTAGCAAACCCAAATTGCGATTCGGTAACCTGTTATCAATTCACAATTTGGGTTTGCGATTCGGTATTAGGAAGGGGCATATTTGGGGCGTCCCTTCCTAATACCAAATCGCATCGGTATGTATGAATGTTTTGTGACCGTAAATGCGGTCGCAAAACATTCGCATATTACCACCTACTTCAAGTAGGTGATAACCCATTCGCAAATGGTAAGGGGTCCCTAAGGGACCCCTTCCCCTTTGTGAATGTTTGTAAATGCATTTTTTAAGAGCAGGCAGTGGTCCCACGGACCACTGCCTACTCTTAAAAAATGAAAAGAAAACTTTTCATTTTTCTTTTTTAAATGCGAATCATTTTCCTTTAAGGAAAACGGGCTGCATTTAAAAAAATGATTGCTTTATTTAAAGGCAATCACGGACATGGTGGTCTGCTGACTCCAGCAGGCCACCATCCCCGTGATTTTAGCGATTCGTAGGGGGTCACAAATTGCGACCTACCTCATTCATATTCATGAGGTAGGTCATTTGGGACCTCTTAGGAATCGCAGAAAGTGCACTACACACTTTCATGCATGTCATTTTGCGATTCCCTAATTGCGAATCGCAAAGATTCGCAATTAGGGAATCGCAAAACATTTTTTTGATACATCTGGCCCTACATGTCTGAGTTCCTTGACCTACTTCAGTTTTATATGACATTTCTAGATTTTTAGACTACTCTGATTGGTTCTTACTTGCCAAACATGCTGCACGTTTAGTTGAAAATAGTTTTTAAACACTCCACATCAACAAAACTAGAACACAATCAAGAGCAACCCTACATGAGTGCGCATGGCATTTAGCTCACATTGAGTTCCATACCTGAGTTCCAAGTCCCAGCAGGATGAGCATGAAGAAGAAGAGCACAGACCACAGTGGTGAAATAGGCAGAAGGGTCAGAGCTTCGGGGTAGGCCACAAAAGCCAGGCCAGGACCATGATCAGCCACCTGGGAAACGTCAACTCCCAGATGGTTGGCCATAAAGCCCAAAATGGAGAATATGACGAAGCCGGCGTAGACACTGGTGGCACAGTTGGTAATGCTGATGATGATGCTGTCCCTGAAAGTGTCGGAAAAGGTAATGATGAAAAGCAAAGCCGTGGCACATTTCCAGAACAAAACAGAAGACAAACCCGGATAACACCCTCAACATCAAGTTATAATGTGTTTTCACAAGATTAGCAAAGTAAAACTGAATTACAGAAATGGAGTAAGATCCTACAGTTTGCTAAGGCCCTTCAACCTCAAATCCTAACGGGTGTAGGTAGTGCGCAGCCTCTGGAAAGGGTGGCAATTGGATACATTTACCCGTGCATGGGTACACCGCCAAATCATATTTCAGTACATTTTAACAGCTGGTGCAGTTCAGGCAATAAATAAATGTCTCTCTTTGCAGAAGTGATACGATTTGAATCATCAGAAGGAATAAGTTATGCTTAATTCTCCAATCTTCATTATGTAAAAGGGCTTTTTAATGAAAATATGTTCCATTGCCTTATGGTGACTGACTTAATCTGCTTCTGTTCAAATCTTACAAAAACAAATCTGTTTGATTGTTGTTCTGCCCGACGAGGAATAAATCTTTCCTTTTATGGGTTTGAACTTTCTCCAGTGCTTCTAAAGTATATTCTATGGAGTATGGAATTTTCACTCATCCAATAATGTCTTGTCACGTCAGAACTTGATTGTAGTAAGTATTAACTGTTGCGTTCTGATGTAATTTCTTTAAAATCGGTGACTGTATGTGTCACACGTTACCGATTATAAAGACATTAGAGACCTGTTTTTATACAGGAATTGCAGAATCCCATGTATCATAGATACCTTCTTAATGAGGACCGTGGATGAAATATGCAATGAACATCAAACAAGTTACATGAACACCATTGCCGCGGCTGCAAAAACACATCCCAGAAGCAGCCACTGTCTTTTATACAATCTGCACATGGCAGTCACAATGGACAGGGGGGTGTCAGAAGTGGCATGGTGCACCAAGTCCAGCACTTTCATGGGCACCATAACCAAGTCTCCTTAATAATGATGTTGTTTACTTGGCCATACCACTAGATGGTGTTGCATACAATCTTTTCTCTTTATTAACACTTGGACCCAGGTACCTATGGCACCTGCCAAAAATTGAAGAAGTGGTCAGAGGGCCCCATACTGCTTTTGTCCCAGGCCTCTCAATAACTTCTAACAAGCCTGAATCTCCATATAAAACTGGCCCAGAGCATTGAACTTCATGGAGCCACTCGCAGATAGCGGGAGAAATTATCTTGTAGCTACTTAATTTTTTTCCAAACAGGAGTGATGCACCCCGATATGATAAAAACACACATTTTACAATTTATTATTGCACTTTCTTTAACTACATGAATGTGCAGGTCGCCATTGCTTACTCTTTCTCCCCCATGCAACACCACTGTTGTCTCCTCTCAACCTCGCGTGTGAAATCTGTGCTCTCTCATGTCATCTTCTTGGGTCATCTATGCCCTCACCACATCTCCGACTTCAGTGCCCTCTCATCCCACTTTTATTTATTGTTTTATATAGCAAGATCCGGGCTCGAAGGGCATCAGATCGCTTTACATGAGTAAATTCAGTAATCAATAATTGTATATGCAACAAGGTTTAACTATATTCTAAATGAATTTCTCAATAGTACAAAAACAGAGTATGAAGCACCAGAGAACACACACAACCGTAAACATTAAACTGAAGGGCATGTGAATAGGAAAATGATGCACAACATTTACAAGAATTACTGGAAGTCACAAGTGCATACTGAACACCTAAAACAGAGAAGTATAAACAAGTGATTTACAACCAAATCTCGATGACAAACTGGAGAAAGAAAAGTGAACAGAGGATAGAAAGCCACGATCTCTAGTGAGATTTAACTGGAAGTCAGGGCTGAAAGTGGCTTCAAATTAGATCCTTCAGATCCTTCTTGAAATGTCTAACAGGAGGCAAAGATATGCAAATTTTGTGACACTACCTGAAACCTGAAAAAAGACTGAGTTAAGGCGCACTTTTGTTTTGAAGGCAGGAGGTTCTGTAAGACTTTTAGAGCTTTGAGTAAACAAATGTAATGTAATATAAGTGCATTGCCACCTCATTTAGTTTAACTTGGTTCCTCTCCACCCCACTTCTATCAGTTCTTTGTTACTCCATTTCTACAGAATGTTCTTCTCTTGTGTCATTAGTGCCCTCTTCTTCCTACTTCTCTTGTCAAATCAATGTAACCAGTCTTAACTTCTCAGTTTAAATTAGTGTTCACTCACACATTTCTCATGCACCATTGGTACTCACTCCTCCCCTTCCTTTCAGCACTCTCTGCAACCAACCTCTCCTGTGATATCTGTGATCACTACTTCTGATGTGATAAAGAGCCCTCAAATCCCTTGTTTTCTTTCGATATCATTGCTCACTACTCCCAACTTCACTTGTGCTAACTAATCCCCAAGTATCTTGTGACATCACTGCCTTTTCAAACTGACATCTCTTAAGCTATCAGTGCTCACTACTGCCCACTTCTCTTGTGACATTGGTGGCTCACTATAGCCCACTTGTATTGTAATGAATTAATCCACTAATGCCAAAATTAGGATGACCACCTCATTATGGACACAGTCTCCAGTCCTGAACTTTTCACTTGCAAATCATTGTTTTCAGGTGTTAGTCTAATTCAATGGATGCAAAGCAAGACTACAATGCCCAGAGTGCATTAGGTGATGACAAGAAAGCTCAGGACTGGAAACATTGTTTGTAATAATCTGGAAGAAGGTGGTAACCCGATCAACTAAGCTTGTGGCAACTATGCTCTGCAATCGCCACTTTCCTTGTGATAGCAGTGCTCACACTGCTTGCTTCTCTTGTGGCATTGGTGTTAACTGCTCTCTCCCCGTGTGATTAAAGAGTATACTAATCCTACGACTTTTGAGATAGTGATGCACTTTAAACCCCACTTTTTTACATCAGTATTCACTACTACCCACTTCTCATGTCAATTGTGTCCGCTAATCAACACTTCCTTTGTCACTTCAGCCCCCTTTACAACCCATGTCGCTTGAGACATCGCGGCTCATTGCTGCTCACTTCTTGTGACACTGGTTCTCACTATTATCTACTTCCCATGTGCCATCTGTGCCCTCTTCACTTCAATTCTCTTGTTCTTTCTGGTACTTTCTCTCGTTCTAGTGCTTTTAGAGTATATTCTATGGAGTATGGAATTTTCACACATCAAATAATGTCTGTTGGTGCTTTCTACTCTACATGTCCCCATGTGACGTAAGTTCCTCTCCACCTCTCGTGTGACATTAGGTCTTCTCCTGACCACCTCTCCTGCGACAATGCATGCTGGTAATATCCAAAGAACCTTACAAGGGACTGCCAGGGAATCATTTGAGTACTTGAAATCCTTTCACAAGGAGGAAGCGTGAGATTTCACAGTAAATGGTACAGTGCCACATTGAGTTGGAACAAGTACCATGCCTCAGCGGACTGTAGACCTAGTGTAAACATTTACACATTTATGTACAATTTAAGTGCATCCACTTGTTTGTGAAATTGTGAATAAGACACACTGGTTGGCTGCTCTGTAAGAGCCATGGTAGGAGTGGCCACTCTAGGCTGTCTATCGCTCAGCTCAACTGATAGCCTCTAAAAGGGCTAAAACAACCTTGTGACTGTGACCTTTTGTTAACTGAGTAGTTCTTTGAGAATCCCTCGGTGTGCTGATGGGGAGCCTAGCTCCCCATCAGCAAAGGGGTGTTGGGTGTCAAAGGGGTGTTGGGTGTCAAAGGTTTCAAAGTTCAGCTGTACTCTGCAGTGCCAAGTACTTATCGGCATCCTCTGGCTACACTGCTGAGTGAGTAGGTGTGTACTTCAAGAATGGCTGGAAGAAGAACACAAGGATAATTTTCAGGTATGAGTTATAAAGTCAAATAAACACTGTCAATCTTCACTGCTTTCTTTAAAAATATTGTCATAAGCTATGGCGTCCAGAGATTTGGCCTTGTTGGTCCAACAAAGAATAAAGTATCGCTGAGGACGAGACTCAAGCGTTCCCTGAAAACATGAATTTATTGTTGCTGTACTATTATTCAGGTCAAATGCAAGTGTCGGTACCAACAACATGTAAATAAGGGAGGAGCGCACAGTCTGTGAACACACATACTCCCCATATCTGTAAGCGGGGCCAGATCTAGCCGGACTCACCTGTAACAGTTGTTGTGGAACTTGTTGTAAGAAGCCATTGTAATAAGGCCTCCCCAGGCACAGCCTAGAGAGTAAAATATCTGTGAGGCGGCGTCTCCCCAAACCTGCAATGAAGCAACAACAGGTTAACTAAAGTAAATTATAACAACAACAAAAAAATCACAGAGGAGTGCCTGTGTGCACACACCGGCAGCTATCTTAAAAAGGTGCTTAAAATTATTGTTAAAAAAATAGACTAGACAAAGCCCATTTCAAGATGGCCACCTCTAGCAGTGACTTTGCTAAATGCAGGATACTGCAAGTGGCAGCAAGGGTCTGGTAGCAGCGTTTGGGGAGGTGCTGAGCCGCCCCCAAGAAAAAAAAAAAGACATGTTCCCAAGGAATCAAAAATATTTTTAGAAAATATACATGGACACAAGGACGGCCACCTTACAATGGTTTTGCCATCATGTATAACAAAACGCATTCAATGATGGCTGCTCATGAATCTTTTTGATGTTTTATTATTCTTTACTGTTCCATCATGGCGGACATGTTGCTTCTACAGCCATCTTGGAAGGGAAAAACAAAATAGCATTGGCAAAGCTAATAAATAGCTTTGTGCCCTTATAATAAAGACCAAAGCTTTTTATGTATTCCACTCAACACTGTTGTTGAATGTTTCCAACACCTAGGTGAGGTGGTGGAAATGGAGATGGACCGAGTGCTAATGACGAAGATGCAACAAACCTTGGCATCGAGAATCTTGTCCCACTGAGGTGTCAGGTAATACAAGATCCCAGTCACGGCTCCTTCCAGGGTGATCCCACGGATGAACAGGATGGTGAGCACCACATATGGGAATGTGGCTGTGAAGTACACCACCTGGGAAGAAGAACGAGTGGGTAAAAAAGGCATAGAATAGGGAGGGGAAGAACGAAGACATGTCAGGAGGAAGGAAGAGGATAGTAGAGAAGACATGGATGAGGGTAAAGTAAAAGGAAGGCATGTCAGGAGGAAGAGGCATTTGGTAGACAAGGCATGGAACGGAGAGGAAAAAGGAAGACATGTCAGAAGAAAAGGAGAGAGTCACAGAGATGGCATGGAAGAGGCAGGTGAGCAAGGCATGTTGTAAGAGCAGACAAAAAGCATTGGGAGATATACAGAGAAGAAGCGAGTAAGGGATGCATAGAGACACAGAGAAAGGGGATGGGCAAATATGTGTGAGGGAAGAAATACAACAGAATTGCAGATGGGAGGAATATACATTGTAGGAGAGGGGAAGAGGAGTGATCAAGAAGATGGGAAGAAGAGAATAGGATTGTGAGCTATGGAGAGGAGAAACAATCATAGAGAAATGTGAGGTGCAGACAAAAGACACAAGGAGAAGGGGCAGAGAGATGGTGAATACCCATGGTGACAGAGAAGGGTCAAATGGAAAAAGGCAAGAGAGAAGTTGAGGAGCAGAAAATGAGAAAGGCAAGATGTGTAAAGAAGAAATCGAAGCAGAATCAAGAAATATGTAAAAGCAGGAAATGTGAAAGAGAAGCGAGATATATGAGGAAGAAGTTATGTCAGGCTCACGAAATATTGAAAGGGATGGTGGGTGAAAAAGACAGCAGCAGAGAGGAGAGGTGGCAAGAAGAAATAGTGAGATTTGGAAGAAGACCCAGAACAGGAAAAGAGAAGGTAAAGATAGAAAGGAGGCAACAATCCAGAAAAAGAGCAATTCATTGTTTGATTGACTAGGACCAAAGTGTGCAAATCTGTGGCCTATTGTGAGAGAAATAGACTTACTAGAGGGGGAAGCCGAAAAATGTACTAAAAATGACATTTGTAATCAACTTATGTAGGAAGCTGGCTCAGTATATACTATACCAAAGTGAGGTATAGTGTGCACAGAGTCCAGTGTAACCCCAAAGGTAGGCAGAGGTAAAAGGAGATAGCACCTTACTCTCTATTTGTGGTAGTGTGGTCGAGCAGTAAGGCTTTATCAGAGGGTAGTGTTAAGCATTTGTTGTACACACTCAATCAGCAAATTATATCACACACTCAAAGACTGAAGTTCAGACCAATTGGTTTTGTATAAAAATATTCTTTTAGTTATTTTATTTCCTAGAACCAAGCAAGCCTGGCACAGGTAAGTAATAAATACTTTGCAGTAATATAACAGTTTTGAATCGCAGTTGTATGTATACTTTGGTTTGGTTACAGTTTGAATTACTGGTAGTGCAATACTGTGGAATACTGTACATATACTTTGTATTGGCTTTTCAGTTGAATATCATGTAAATTACTTTTCAGATTACTTTTCTTACACAGTGCAGTATACCTGGATACTGCACAGGGACATTTCCTGTAAACAGGTATGTAAAAGCGTTTTAGTTATTCGGTTACAGTTTCAAAGAGTTTCATAGATTTTCCAACTCCACACTTAAAAACTTTTCACAGAAAAACAGTCAATGTTATCCTATGGAGGAAAATAGTGTTATCGGTTCAAAGGTAAGTATTCGGTTGTGGGAGTTGGTATTCTGGGGGTAGACTCAGGGGTCCCCCAGGGTCAAGGATGCACTCTTGTTACACCCTCAGCGGCACTAGGGCGGCCGGGTGCAGAGTGCTGAGGCCCAATGTTATCCAATGGGGGATAGAGGGCCTCCGGTTTCTGAGCAGGCCACAAGGTTGTGGGAGCAAAGCTCCTGGACTTAAGCTCAGGGCAAATGGGGGTTCAAGACAGCACCAAAGGTGCACCCTCAGCGGCACTTGGGCGGCCAGGTACAGAGTGCTGTTTTGGCGTCGGATGCCCTGTTACTTTCAATGGGATTTCTCCGGTTTGCAAACACACTGCAGGCTCGGGGACGAAGGTCTTCTGGGTGCGACCACCACTTGGAGAGGTAAGTTGGGATGCTGGGGGTCTTTTAGGGTTGGATCTTCCTACCAGCTCCTGGTCACGGTTGGGGGGGACCTTCCGGACTTAGGCTGCAGGCGTTGGCTGGAGGCTTGAGGCAGGTCAGGGATCGCTGGATCTCGGGTCAGGATCGCCGGGGAGACCTCCTCGTGGTGTTGGGCCACTCGAACTCGGGCCGTGGGCGACGGGTGCAGAGTGGTGCAGACTCGCGGATCTCGCCGGAGCTGGAGTCTGTGGGTGTACAAATCCGGTGTTCACAGGAGACAAAGTCTTTGGTTTGGAAGGCATGGCAGGTCCTCGGGGTTCTTGAGGTTGCTGGCTGCAGGACACACCGGAGTTTCTCTTCTGCAGGTTCGAGGTGGGGAAAGGCCGGTAGTGGGCGTCCTCCTCTTAGCTTCGGCACGGCTGGTCTGTCCTTCTTCTTCTTTTCTTCTTGTAGTTTGTCTGAGGAGGCACGGTTCGGGGGTGCCCCAAAATACTAGATTTAGGGGCGTTACAGGTAAGTAAAGGTTGGGACCAATGGGTCCCTTCCTTGGGGTGGGTACACCCTTTATTATGCCACCCTCCAGTGGGAGGGGGGCACATGCCTCACTCTGGTTGGCTGGGACCCCCCCCATCTACAAGATGGCGGGGACTGAGAGTTGTGCTTCACCTCGCCACCCCCACCTGAGGGGTGGGGTTGGCAAAGGTGGGCACACCTCCCTTCCTCACTTGGTTTTCCTGCCGGTTCTCCCACCCAAAGTGGGGGTCAGAACCGGTGGGGGCCAGTTCCTGAAAGCAGCAAAAGGCCTGGGGAAGCTCACAAAGGCGGCAGGCCTTTGAAGCTTCCCCTTCGTGGACCCTGCCCATCCTGGGGAGGAGGCTTAGCACCTCGTCCCAGTTTGTGCATTGTTTTAGGCCCCCGAGAGCAGCAGGCTCTCAACCCAGGGGTCCAGACACATGTCTGGTGGTGGCAGCTGAAAGCAGCCACTCAGCCTGGACACTAGTGTTAGGTCGTTTTTCAGGGGGCATCTCTAAGATGCCCTCTGTGTGCATTTTTCATTAAATCCCATACTGGCATCAGTGTGGGTTTAATGTGCTGAGAAGTTTGATACCAAACTTCTTAGTTTTCAGTGCAGCCATTATGGTACTGTGGAGTTTGTAATGACAAACTCCCAGCACCATATACTCTTAATGGCAGCACTGCACTTACAATGTCTAAGACTTGACTTAAGACACTGTAGGGGTACAGGTCTCATGCACCTGTACCCACACCACTGGTATAGTGCACCCAGCTAGAGGGGTGACTGATCTATGCCAGGGCAGTGGGTTGTAGGCATGGCACACAGGGATGTGTGCCATGTCTACTCTTCACTTTGTTCTGCACCAAAACACCCAGCCTGCAAAGGCAGTGTGTGAGTGTAAAGGTACAGGACCGCTAAGGGTGGCACAATAAGTGCTGCAGACCTTAGAGGCCTTCCCTGGTCACAGTGCCCTGGGTACCTGTGGTACCATTTACCAGGGGCTGACCTGTGGCCAGAGAGTGCCAATTGGGTTTTGTCTTCAATGCAGTTTTAGGGAAAGAACATAGGCCCTGGGTACCTGATTAGCAGGCGCCCAGGGCACACTCAGTCAAAGTACATCAGCAGTTCAGCAAACAGTGGGGGCAACCATGCAGAAAGAGGGCACTTTCTCACACAACCCCCTTCCCCCCCAAACGAAAGAGGATGGGACTAACCTTTCCTAGGAGAGTCTTCATTGTCTAAGTGGAAGAACCTGGAAAGCCCATCTGCATTGGCATGGCCAGTCCCAGGTCTGTGTTCCACTACAAAGTCCATTCCCTGAAGGGAGATGGACCACCGCAACAGTTTAGGATTTTCACCTTTCATCTGCATTAGCCATTTGAGAGGTCTGTGATCAGTTTGAACTAGGAAGTGAGTACCAAACAAGTATGGTCTCAGCTTCTTCAGGGACCAAACCATAGCGAAGGCCTCCCTCTCAATGGCACTCCCAACGATGCTCCCTGGGGAGAAGCCTTCTGCTTCTAAAAGCAACAGGTTGGTCTTGGCCTTCATCATTGGTCTAGGATAGGACTGCTCCTATCCCTAGCTCAGAGGCATAGGCCTGCACAATGAACTGCTTGGTATAGTCTGGAGCCTTGAGAATTGGTGCTGAGCACATTGCCTCTTTCAGGGTGTCAAAAGCCTTTTGACAGCTAACTGTCCAGTTTACCTTTTTGGGCATCTTCTTGGAGGTAAGTTCGGTGAGGGGAGTCACAATGGACCCATATCCCTTCACAAACCTCCTGTAGTACCCAGTCAAGCCAAGGAATGCCCTGACTTGGGTCTGGGTTGTTGGAGCTGCCCAGTCTAGGATGGGCTGGATCTTGGGCTGTAAGGGTTGCACTTGGCCTCCACCAAGAATGTGGCCCAAGTATACCACAGTTCCATGCCCTATCTGGCATTTGGATGCCTTGATAGTTAGGCCTGCAGTCTGCAGGGCTTTTAAAATCTTCCCAAGGTGGATCAGGTGATCCTGCCAGGTGGAACTAAAGACAGCAATATCATCTAGATAAGCTGCACTAAAGGATTCCAATCTAGCAAGGACTTGGTTCGCCAACCTTTGGAAGGTGGCAGGGGCATTCTTTAAACCAAAGGGCATTACAGTAAACTGATAATGCCCATCAGGTGTGGAGAATGCAGTCTTTTCTTTTGCTCCTGGTGCCATGCCAATCTGCCAGTACCCTGCAGTTAAGTCCAAGGTACTTAGAAATTTGGCTGCACCCAATTTATCTATCAACTCATCTGCTCTTGGGATAGGGTGAGCATCTGTCTTGGTGACAGAGTTGAGCCTTCTATAGTCCACACAAAACCTCATTTCTCTCTTTCCACCCTGTGGATGAGGTTTGGGGACTAGAACCACTGGGTTGGCCCAGGGGCTCTCAGAGGGTTCAGTAACCCCTAACTCCAGCATCTTGCTGACTTCAGCTCTGATGCTTTCCTTGACTTGATCAGACTGTCGATAGATTTTGTTCTTGACAGGTGCACTGTCACCAGTGTCCACATCATGGGTACACCAGTTTGTCTGACCCGGGATCAAGGAAAAGAGCTTAGCATACTGCAAGACTAGCTTGCAGTCTGCTGTTCGGCAGTGAGGGTGTCTGAGAAGACAACTCCATCCACTTTCCCATCTTTGGGGCTGTATGAGAGGAGGTCAGGGAGAGGTTCACTCTCTGTCTCCTGATCCTCATCAGTCACCATCAGCATGGTGATGTCAGCCCTGTCAAGGAAAAGCTTTAGGCGGTTCAGATGGATCACCCTTTTGGGTGTCCTGCTTGTGCCCAGGTCAACCAAGTAGGTGACCTCCCTTTTCTTCTCTAAGATGGGGTAAGGGCCACTCCATCTGTCCTGGAGAGCCCCTAGTGCCACTGACTCCAAAACCCACACCTTTTGCCCTGGTTGAAATTCTACCAGTGCAGCTTTTTGGTCATACCAGTGCTTCGGAAACTCCTGGCTGGCCTCAAGATTCTTGGATGCCTTTTCCATGTACTCAGCCATTCTGGACCTTAGGCCTAGTACATAGTCCACAATATCTTGTTTTGGTTCTTGGGGAGGCTTCTCCCAACCCTCTTTTACAAGACAGAGTGGTCTCCTGACAGGATGGCCAAACAGAAGTTCAAAGGGAGAAAACCCTACTCCCTTCTGTGGCACCTCTCTGTAAGCGAAAAGCAAGCATAGTAAGAGGACATCCCATCTCCTTTTGAGTTTTTCAGGGAGCCCCATAATCATGCCTTTCAATGTCTTGTTAAACCTCTCAACAAGAATTGAATTAATTGAATTGAATTAAAAACGTATATAGTGCAAAACTGCCACCCTACGGGTATTCTGGCGCTTAGATTGAAAATAGCCACTGTAACAGCAGAACCAATTGTCAGTGGGGGGATCTAGTGTTCACCCCTTGGAAATAGCCAAGTTTTCAGACTCTTGCTAAAACAGGTCAGAGAACTGGCCTGTCTAAGGTTCTGAGGCAGCTCGTTCCATAGGCGGCGGCGGCCACACCAAAAGCTCTGCCCCCCATCCTGGATCTCTTAAATCTGGTGGTTGTTATCAGATTTGCACTCGAAGAGCGAAGCTGCCTCCTGGGATTATACCAGGTGAACATCTCCTGCAGGGGAACTGGACCCAGGTCATGTACTGCTCTGTGTACAATACAGAGGGATTTAAAGCAAATTCTTTCCTTAATAGGCAGCCAATGCAGGTCTCTCAAGGCCAATGCCGTGGAAGACCTACGCTGTCTATTTAGCACCAGCTTAGCTGCCATGGACTGGACTCTCTGAAACCCCTGCAGAATATATTGCGGTGCTCCCAAATACAGGAAGTTGCAGTAGTCCAATCTACTCAAAATTATGCTCCTCGCTAAAAGAGATCGAGTATCTTTTGGTAGTAGCGGAAGAACCTTCCGTAACACGCGTAGCAGAGAGAGACAGACACTAGCAGTTTTGTTAGCCTGTGATTCCATTTAGAGGTTATCATCCATCATGACCCCCAAATTACGCACCATTTTAACAGGAGTCAAGGGTTCATCCTCGGGGTAAGCTTGAACTCCACCGGTAGATGTCGGGACATTCTGGTAGCAGGACAATACACCACCTCTGTTTTCCCCCATTAAACTGTAAGGAATTTTTCCTGAGCCAACCAGCAGTCTGGCGCATACACTCCTGGAAGGTATCCATAGATACCGCTTGTTTCCCTCCAGGGAAAACACCAGTTGGGTATCATCTGCATAGTTGACCAGGTCAATTCCATAAGATTTAATAATGGGGAATAGAGGGCGTAAATAGATATTGAAAAGAACAGGGCTGATCGCCGAGCCCTGCGGCACCCCGTGGTATACTAGGGACTTGCCAGAGGTGAACGGTGTCATAGACACAGCCTGTTGTCTTCCTGACAGATACGATTGTAACCACTGCAAGGCCCGTCCTTTAACCCCTATACTTTTCAATCTTTCCACTAGCACTGTGTGGCTCACCGTATCGAATGCGGCTGACATGTCCAATAGCACTAGGACAGAGGAATTCCCATTGTCAGCACGCATTCGTAGATTATCCATTACGGTTGCCAAGGCGGTCTCAGTGCCGTGTCCTGGGCGGAAACCAAATTGGTCCCTATCCAGCAAGAAATTACCCTCAAGATAGCATGATACAATTTTGCTAACTGCCTTTTCTAAAATTTTGATCGGATATGGCAGGAGGGAGATTGGTCTACAATTTGCTGGAATTGTAGGGTCCAAAGATGTTTTTTTGAGCAAGGGGGTCACCACTGCCTGCTTCCATACCTCTGGTACCTCTCCTTCCTCCAAAGACTGGCAGCAAATCTGTCGTAGCCAAGGGAGGGTTTCTTGCCCAAATATTTTCCAGATTTTATGTGGAAGGGGGTCTAAGGGGGATCCCGAGGACACACTTTGGGCAAGATGATTAAAAGAGTCCTCCGTAGGGACTTGAAAGTATTCCAGGGAGGTGTCTACCTGGGGTTCTGCGTCTAACTTCCAGGGTGAATCATCCTGACCACTGGTGTCAGTGGGGTGAAGATCTCCAACGATTTTAATTATTTTTTCTTCAAAATAAAAGGCAATCTCATCGCAGAGTTTCTGCGATGCGACCAACTTATTGCTCGTGCAAGCTGGCTAGAGAGATCCCTAAAAATATTAAAGAGTGCTTTTGTGCTATTTAGTGCCTGCAGAATAGATTTAGCATAAAAATCTGCTTTGGCCCTGGAGATGGACTCCTTGTATTGGGACTGTACTAATTTCAAATCTTTCTTATCTGACTCTAAATAGGCCCTCTTCCATTTTCTCTCAGCCTTTTTACATGCTACTCGTAGCTGTTTCAACTCATCATTATACCAGGGGGCAGATGTTTTTTTCCTGTTTTTGAGTCGTTTTACTGGAACTATTGAATCAAGGGTTCCAGCTATGTAATTGCAGTAAGTTTGATAATTTTCGCCTACAGAGACAGAAGAAGCAAAAAGATTCTGATTCGGAAAGGTCAGGTATGTCCTATTTTTCACTAACTTAGCCCATTCTCTTCCCTTTCTATAAATCACCGGCCGATTATTATTATCCTCTAAACTAGGTGTCGTGATACAAAAGTGGATTAGAGAATGGTCGGTCCAGCTTTGAGGCAGTATATCAACCACCTCAGTCTCGGCCTGGTTTGCAAACAAAAGATCTAAAACAAGACCATTGGTTTGTGGGTGATAGGGTGTAGTAAACTTGTGCTGCACTCCACACTCTTTCCACATGTGTTTAAGGTAAGCAGACATGAAGTTTGACCCTCTGTCTGAAACCACCTCCTTAGGGACCCCTACCCTGGTGAAGACACCAATGAGGTCCTAGGCTACTGCAGGAGCTGTAGTAGTCCTAAGGGGAATTGCCTCAGGATACCTAGTGGCATGATCCACTACCACTAGAATACATTTGTTTCCTGATGCTGTGGGAGGTTCAAGTGGACCCACTATGTCCACACCTACCCTTTCAAAGAGAACCCCAACCACTGGTAGTGGAATCAAGGGGGCCTTTGGGTGTCCACCTGTTTTGCCACTGGCTTGACAGGTGACACAGGAGCTGACAAACTCCATTACCTTCGGAGACATCTGGGGCCAGTAAAAGTGGCTAACTAGCCTTTCCCAGGTTTTGGTTTGGCCCAGATGTCCAGCTAGGGGGATGTCATGAGCTAAAGTTAGTAGGAACTCCCTGTACTTCTGAGGCACTACCACTCTCCTAGTGGCTCCAGGGTTGGGGTCTCTGGCCTCAGTGTACAGTAGTCCCTCCTCCCAATAAACTCTGTGGGTACCACTGACATCTCCCTTTTCCTGGGTAGCAGCTTGCTGCTCAGGCTTTCAAGAGTTGGACAGTCCTGCTGTCCAAGGCACAGCTCTTCCCTAGAGGGCCCTCCTGGGCCAAAGAGTTCAACCTGGTAAGGGTCAAGCTCCATGGGCTCAGTTCCCTGTTGGGTGTCCAAGTCCTCTCCCTGAGGAGAGGGGTCCCGATCCTGTTGCTGTACAGAAGCTGGTTTCCCAGTCTTCGTACCTTTTCTATTGGAAGGTTAGGCCATACTTTCAGGCTCCAACACTTCTTTTTCACCCTACTTTCTGCTCTGTGCTCTTGTTTTCACACACACCATCTCATGGATATCCAGCATTGCTGCTTGGGTTTTTAATTCTACCTCAGCCCATGCTGAGGTTTCCAGGTCATTACCAAGCAGACATGCAGCTGGAAGCTTTGAAGCTTTGGAGAGACCACTCCCTGTTTCAGGCCAGTAATACCCCCCCCCCCCCCCCAGTCTAATGTCACCATAGCCATTGCATGGTTAGTGGTAACATTGTCAGCATTGGTGACTGGGTAAGTTCTCCCAATCAAGTATTGCTCTGGGGAAACCAGTGTATCTCTCACCATAGTGACACTGGCACCTGTATCCCTCAGGGCTTCTATCCTAGTCCCATTGATCCAAGGGTATTGCAAATATTTCTTTAGGTTGGGTGGCCACACAGCTAAAGTGGCAAACTCAACTTCCCCTTCTGCGACTAGAACTGCTTCAGTGTGCAACCCGATTTGCTCTTGGCACATTGCTGATCCCATCTGGAGACTGGCTATACCAGGAGTAGCTGTAGTAGGACTAGGGTGGCTTCTTGTTAGGACAAGTAGCATCTCCAGTTAAGTGTCGCAACTTCTTACAGTTGTTACACCAGGCCTTTGCAGGATCAAAGCTCTTTTCCCTGTACCTATTATTGGACTGGGAAGAGTTTAGGGACCCACCCCCCTGTGCAGGTTTTTGGGGCCCTTTGGAAGACTCGGGCTTTTTATCTTGGGGATTCTCACCACCTTTCCCCTGGGGAGGTTTTGTAACCTCTTTCGTTTGGTCACCCCCAGTAGTTATCTTAGTCACCCTTGTCTTGACCCAATGGTCTGCCTTCTTTCCCAATTCTTGGGAAGAATTTAGACCTAGGTCTACCAAATGCTGATGTAACTTTTCATTAGTGCAATTACTTAAAATATTTTCTTTCATAAACAAATTGTAAAGACCATTGAAATCATGCACATTGTGTCCAGTTAACCAACCATCTAATGTCTTACCTGAGTAATCAACAAAGTCAATCCAGGATTGGTTTTGGGTTTTGTGAGCCCCCCTGAATCTAATTCTGTATTCCTCAGTTGTGAGTCCAAATCCCTCAATCAGAGTTCTCTTCATGAGGTCATGAGACCCAGCATCTGCTCCTGGAAGGGCCAGGAGTCTGTCTCTGCAGTTACCAGAGAACAGTTCCCAAAGGAGTGCCCCCAGTGTGACTTCTTCACTTTTCTCATTTCACAAGCCCTCTCAAAGGCTGTGAACCATTTTGTGATATCATCACTCTTTATAATTAGGGACAATCCCTTTGGGGATTTTAGGGTCATAAGATTGCTCTTTATCCTTATTAAGTAAATTGCTGCCACCATTGATGGGTGCTAGGCTCATCTCTGCTCTCTCTCTCTCTAGAGCCAGGAGTCTAGTCTCTAGGTCCAAACTTCTGGTCAACCTGGCTAGCAGGTTGTCCTCCTCATTGAGGCTGTCCTCAATGTCCTCAGTAGTACCTGATCCACCTGTGTAGGCTCTAGGTACTGACAGGTTTATTCTTGGATTCAGGGCACTGGGGCCATTCTCTCCATATGAAGTGAGGAGGGGTGGGGGGGTTTGGAAGGTATCCTCATCCCCTCCATCTTCTTCCACATCTGAGAGTTCTTCACCATTCTCAGAGGGATGGTCCTTAGCATACCCAGCCAACAGCTCCTGGAGCTTTTGTTTGGTGGGATGCGGCCCCAAGGTTATGTTTTTAATTTTGCATAGGGATCTTACTTTCTTGAAAGACAAGTGGAGGTAAGGGGTGAGGTCGAGCTCCTCAACCTGGTCCTCTATGCCATTGTGGTTATCTTCACTAAGAGCTGGGTTCTTGTTAAGAGACATGGTTAAAAAAGCTTCTAACCCCTCTTATCCCTAGCTAAAGTGACTTTTTATTTTTCTAAAATTCTAAAGGGACTTAACCAAGGCCCTAACGACTTTTTTTTATGAACAGTTGACTGTTCATAAAGTTTGCTTGTTTTAAAAAAAATGTATCTATTATTAATTTCTAATGTATATGGACTGTAATTTCTCTGAGAGAACATGTTTTTAACTTATTGAGAATTCATATTCTCTACTAGTGCGATTTCTTTTTTTAAAAATAAATATATTTTCAGATATATAGACATCATTGTTTTTGTTTCTAAAGCATGGTAACAAGGTTGTGGTACACGTTATAGTGTTGTTTGTTGGAGACTATACATAACACATGATCCATACTGAGGCAAGATCTTTCATACGGAGTTCCTTTGCCCAATATTTAAGACCATTGAAAGGGGACATTTTGTGTTGTTTTTCAGTCTGCTTATGAGCAGGCCACAAGGTTGTGGGAGCAAAGCTCCAGGACTTAAGCTCAGGGCAAATGGGGGTTCAAGACAGCACCAAAGGTGCACCCTCTGCGGCACGGACGCCCTGTTACTTTCAATGGGATTTCTATGGTTTGCAAACACACTGCAGGCTCGGGGACAAAGGTCTTCTGGGTGCGACCACCACTTGGAGAGGTAAGTTGGGATGCTGGGGTTTGTCTAGACACCGTCGGTTGGGCCACCCAAGGCCGTGGGGCGTCGGGTGCAGGGGTGTCTTTTAGGGTCGGATCTTCTTACCAGCTCCTGGTCGCGGTTGGGGGGGGGGACCTTCCGGATTTAGGCTGCAGGCGTCGGCTGGAGGCTTGAGGCAGGTCAGGGATCGCTGGATCTCGAGTTAGGATCATCAGGGAGACCTCCTCGTGGTGTTGGGCCACTCGAACTCGGGCCGTGGGCGACGGGTGCAGAGTGGTGCAGACTCGTGGATCTCGCCAGAGGTGGATTCTGTGGGTGAACAAATCCGGTGTTCACGGGAGACAAAGTCTTTGGTTTGGAAGGCAGGGCAGGTCCTCGGGGTTCTTGAGGTTGCTGGCTGCAGAACACACCGAAGTTTCGCTTCTGCAGGTTCGAGGTGGGGACAGGCTGGTAGGGCTGGGGCCAAGTCAGTGGGCGTCCTTCTTTTCTTCTTGTAGTTTCTTGCTGAGGAGGCAAGGTTCGGGGGTGCCCCTAAATACTAGATTTAGGGGTGTTACAGGTAAGTAAAGGTTGGGACCAATGGGTCTCTTCCTTGGGGTGTGTACACCCCCTATTATGCCACCCTCCAGTGGGTGGGGGGCATATGCCTCACTCTGGTTGGCTGGGTCCCCCCATCTGCAAGATGGCAGGGACTGAGTTGTGCTTCACCTCGCCTCCCCCACCTGAGGGGTGGGGTTGGCAAAGGTGGGCGCACCTCCCTTCCTCACTTGGTTTTCCCGCCGGTTCTCCCGCCCAAAGTGGGGGTCAGAACCGGCGGGGGCCAGTTCCTGAAAGCAGCAACAGGCCTGGGGAAGCTCACAAAGGCGGCAGGCCTTTGAAGCTTCCCCTTTGTGGACCCTGCCTATCCTGGGGGAGGAGGCTTAGCACCTCGTCCCAGGATGCGCATTGTTTCAGGCCCCCCGAGATCAGCAGGCTCTCGACCCAGGGGTCCAGAAACATGTCTGGTGGTGGCAGCTGAAAGCAGATACTCAGCCTGGACACTAGTGTTGCCATGAGGCACAGGGTCAGACTGATTTGCATATGGCCATGTCTGAACTGGGGTGGTGGAGTGAGCTAAAGAATGATGATGGATTAAACCCAGATCAGTTGACTGGTGGTGAGTGTTTGATTAGCTCAAACGCTCCGTCCATCATCCCCTTTAGTATCGCTTTGGACACTAGTGTTAGGTCGTTTTTCAGGGGGCATCTTTAAGATGCCCTCTGTATGCATTTTTCATTAAATCCCATACTGGCATCAGTGTGGGTTTAATGTGCTGAGAAATTTGATACCAAACTTTTCAGTTTTCAGTGCAGCCATTATGGTACTGTGGAGTTCGTAATGACAAACTCCCAGCACCATATACTCTTAATTGCAGCACTGCACTTACAATGTCTAAGAATGGACTTAGACACTGTAGGGGTACAGGGCTCATGCACCTGTACCTTCACCACTGGTATAGTGCACCCAGCTAGAGGGGTGACTGATCTATGCCAGGGCAGTGGGTTGTAGGCACAGCACACGGATGTGTGCCATGTCGACCCTTCACTTTCTTCTGCACCAAAACACGCAGCCTGCAAAGGCAGTGTGTGAGTGTAAAGGTACAGGACCTCTAAGGGTGGCACAATAAGTGCTGCAGCCCTTAGAGACCTTCCCTGGCCACAGTGCCCTAGGTACCTGGGGTACCATTTACCAGGGCTGGCCTGTGGCCAGAGAGTGCCAATTGGATTTTGTCTTCAATGCAGTTTTAGGGAAAGTACATAGGCCCTGGGTACCTGATTAGCAGGAGCTCAGGGCACACTCAGTCAAAGTACTTAAGCAGTTCTTCAAAAAGTGGGTTCAACCATGCAGAAAAAGGGCACTTTCTCACAACTTGGAGAACCGTGCCTTTTCAAGGACCGCTTTCTGAAGGTAGAGTCTTTAATCAACTTTTTGACACAACGGCCACCCATAGCTCGATATATGCGCGGGTGTGATCACCAAGGCGCATCACTATAGGTGTTTGTGAGTATTTGACAAGGAGATATACATATAGGTAGAGCATGAAGTCCCCCTAATAATCGATCTGACCCTACCTAATTATCAGCTCACCAATGGTGGGAAAGCTCTTGACTGATGAATCGGATATACCACTAGCATGGAAGGAAATGAGGAGCTTTCCATTTGTGGCATGTCCTAGAGGGCTGGAAATAACAGAAGGAGAGCAGTGAAGGGCCTGGTCAAGGGTCATTGAAGGTTAAGAGTGAGATCATTTCTCATTGTACAGAACAATGAGGGAGCAGAAGGGTAAGGCTGTCAGGGACGAAGAGATATCAGCGGAGTGGTGAGTTGCCATCAGGCAAATGCTAAGGTCCACACCGCCGCCGCACTGCCAATCCCATTGTGCCCCCCTGCATGCACCCCAGAGGCACATCCTCTCTGTCACGGTTTTCATGGAGGAGGAACTCCCATGAAAACCATGGCAGAGAGGAAACTTGTAATATGCTTGGTCGGATTGCAGCAGTCCCGCCATGCATATTGCTGCCTCTACAGCGCCGCACCACCACCAGCGAATGGCGGTTCCCTGGCAGCTGTGGCAGGGCAATGGCGGTCCGACCACCCAAATTGTAATAGGTCAGTCGATCGCAGCCATGCCACCGCGGGTCTGGCGGTCCATGGACCGCCAGACTCATACTAAGCCCTTAGTGAGGCCTTTAGGAGGGTGAAGTCAAACGAACTGTGAGGGGTTGATTATGGTGGTAAGTGACACTGAAGAAGCTGGAAGGAGCCACATAAAGAAATTAAAAGAGGAGCACAGATTGGCCTCAAAAAGCACCAGACAAATAGTGTGTAGGAAAAAGGGAAATCAAAGTAATGGGTTCCAAAAAAATCAAAAAACTAGCTATTTACTGAAATTAGCAGAAATGAAGAGGCAAGGGATGGGAGAGCTGGGTTTATGGTGCTGTTTCAGCCTTATCTACATTGACTGCAGCTACGAGACAGCACCCTATTAATTTGAGCATACATTAGCGGGTTTCTGTGTGTGCCAAAAACATACAAGAAAGAGAGAGAGAAAGTGTGTGGGTGCGTGACCATTTTAACTGTGTGTGATGGTGCAAATTATGTAAAAGGCTTCACTGGCATCAAGATGGTTTGTGTGCATAACCGCATCATATGGACAGATTTGTGGTGGATATCCTTCGCATACAAGGGATAGAGTGTCCTTAAAGAAATGGGACAAATGAGTGACAATAAAGTTAATCTTGATACACAAGGATCACATCACATGTGAGAAACAGATACTCCTGATTCTCGGGGACCACACGAAAAAGGAAGATACTCCTGATACACTATTGATCAGAGAAGAAGATACTTCATCACATTGAGGATCAAATGAGGAGTGACAAAGCTACTCACGATACATTGGCATGACATCAACCGGACGGAACCTCCGATACGTTGAGGATCACATCAAATACTTTGGAGCTTACATCACAGGGGCAAAGGCTCCCGATACTCTGGTGATCACATCAGGGGTGCGTATACCTCCTAATACTTTGGGGATCACTTCACAGGACCAAATGCTCCTGATACATTAGGGGTCACATCACAGGAGCAGAAGCTCCTTATACCTTGGGGCTCACATCAGCAGCATCAAGGATGTAAATGTTGATGAACTAAATCAGAATTGCATATGATCCTGATACACTGGGGATCACGAGAGCGAAGTAATAGCCTTGAGAAGAAAATGTGGTGATGTCAGCAGGATTTTGCACAGTATCACAGATACAACATGGTTGATAGCAGATGACAGAATGGAACTCCTGACACATTAAAAATCAAGTGGGCACGAATGAAAGATGGAGATTCCAAAGTAGTTCCGAGACTAAGTCCAAAAGGGTTCAGGAAGGTGTTTGAGACGTTTGCGGCCAGAGTGGGGAAAACCTTTGCCACAACATATAAGAAGTAATGGTTCACTTTTACTTTTTAGAAAACTTCTTACAACCGCTCTCTACCTAGAGATGCATCCCTGAACCTCAGCACTCTGCTGACTAGTCCTCAGGTTTATTTGTGCATGATGATGCCGATGATACTAGCTACAACTGAACTTATAAGAACAGTGACGAGAGCAAAGCAAGCCAAAGAATAACGATAGAGAAAATACTTGCCTTTCCTGATGACTTGACTCCTCTAATGAGACAGAGAAAGACCACGATCCAGGAGACCCCGAGGCAGCCCAGCAATGGTAGGCGGACTTCCCCAAAATTCCCGATGCCATCAGAGAGCTTCAGCACATAGTGTCTTCAGCATGCAACAAGAAAGAGAGAGAAAAGTGCAGGGATAAGACTCTCACCATTCAACAGTTCACGTACATCGCACATGGTCAAACCAAAAATACAGTACAGGTGGACACAATGCGATGAAAGGCTATTTTGTGAATAATAGTGAGCGCACTTGGAATGCGCCATCCATTAAGGATGGGCTTGTCGTCTCACTGAACAGTAAAGTCCAGTCAGGATTTCAGGAAAGCAGCTAGAAACAAGCAAGAGAAAATGACAATGAATTTCAATCGAGTTTATTAATTATGAAAACTACTGCATTTCACTATGTAGTCAGTCAACGAGACCAGCCCTAGTGGGCATGGACTGTCTTTACTTCACTCCCCACCACCTAAGTGGTCTAACATCTCCGACAAGATGAAAGAAAAAGTTACTTACCTGTAACAGTTTTTTTCTCTGGATAGGCATGTTCTTAAAAACCAAATTATTCAGAATAATTTGTGTGACAGATTAAGGACCATAGGGCACTTTCAGTAAGTGTAATCTACTACATTCATTACAACCGAAGTAAATATTTTTAAGCTTCCAGAATGTAAAGAAACACGCACAACCACTAGCACCATCCTGGATTGTGAATACGAAGTCATTCGATGTGTGGACCTTTGCGCCGTTTGAAATTTAAGCCCTGTACAAGTGCAATTTAAGGCCTGGTGCTTGGAGAACACGTGTGTATGGGTTCTCCCACCTTGTGCACATATGTAAAGGGTCCCTAGTGTTAAGACCCCGACACCTTTTGGGTTTATGAATGGTCCCTAGAAGTAGAGTTCCTCACACCCTCTCTCTGTGCTTGAGTATCGTAAGCACAGAGGAGCAAGGGACCCTAATAAGTTATGTACTTAATCATTGTGAATTAAATGGACCAGGGACCTTGTGTTCCATACCTTTGCATTGACAGTTCCAAAATGTAGAGACCCTCAGACCTTCTGTACATTTGTAAAATAGGTGAACATATACTGCAAAGGTCCTCAAATATCATGTAAACCTATACAGTAAGGTGCTAAGGGAGGGGTCTTCTTAACTCCTGTATTTGCATATAATAAGACCCCTTACTCCTCTTGCTTCTTTACAGGGTAAGAGCTCAAGGCTGTGGCCATTACACCTCTTTTGTCTGTGTGTGGTAAGACCCAAGGCAAGTATTGCCTCAGTTAAATCTTCTGTGTGTGGTAAGACACCAATGCAAGTAACTGCCTCTGCCGGGACGTCTTTTGGCAGCTGTGCGCTTTTATAAGTGGCATATTCATATTTATTCATTCAATCTTCCAGGGGTCTTCCCAGTGCACAAAACCACTCCGAGTCCCAGTTCATAGCCAGATTTCCTCATGTGCAGCGCAGGTATTTGCACCAATGGTGCCAGATACATGTAACTGTCTCCAACAATGATGTCACACCTGTAGAATGGCAACTGGCTTCTATGTGAGTCCTGCCTACTTATTCTCCTTGACCTCTCTGCTGCCTTTGATACAGTTAACCATTCTTCCTTACTTAACTCACTTAAAGCTCGATTTGGCCTTAATGGTCTGGTCCTCAAATGGTTCTCCTCCGATCTCCAACACAGAACACAACAAATCAAAATCCATGACTGCCTCTCGAACCCTACACCTGTCTCCCTAGGCGTCCCTCAGGGCTCTATTCTCTCCCCCTCTCTCTTTAACCTCTTTATGGAACCCCATACCCTTATTCTGAAACAAGTAGGAATCAACTACCAACTCTATGCTGATGACACCCAACTGTACTACAAGATTAGATCCCACTCGGATGTTCTCCATCTTAACAATTCCTTGAATAAGATCCAATCCTGGTTCTTCTCCAACAACCTCAAACTTAACCCTAAAAAAACAGAAATCATTCTCTTCTCTCCTAACAACAACCAGTTCCCCATCCAAAGCTGGCTCCCTGACCTTAATGCTCTTAACTGCTCGCTCTCCTTATCAAACTCAGTGAAATCACTTGGTTTCACTATTGACAACAAACTTACTCTTAACGACCACATAAAAAACTTGGCTAAAGGAGCTCTCTTCACTCTCCGACATCTTAAAAAAATCAAACCCTTCATTCCAGCTGACGACTTTAAATGGGTTGTCCAATAACTAGTTCTCTCCAAAATTGACTACGGTAACGCTATCCTCTCCGGAACCCCCAAAGTACACCTTGCCCCCCTTAGATCTGTGCTCAACCTAGCTGCCAGGCTAATCACTGACTGTAAACGTTTTTACCACATCTCCCCAGCCCTCAAAGCCCTCAATTGGCTACCCTTTGAAGGAAGATCCTCCTATAAGACTGCATGCATAACACACAAAGCCCTTCACCAACAAACCCCGTTGTACCTTACGAACAAACTCAAAAAAGCGGGTTGCTCCCGACCGATGAGAAGCACTAATGCCCTACTCCTTGTCCCCCCCCCTGTTAAAAAAGAAAACCACACAATCTCGTTCCTTCTCCGGGAATGCCCCGATTATCTGGAATGCTCTCCCTAGGGACTTGCGCTGTAACCCCTCCTACCTCAGCTTTATAAAAAGACCTCAAATTTCACCTTCTCAACAAATATTGGGGTCCTTAACCTCGCCTTTGACCCCTCATTCAAGACTCCACCAATCCAGTTCCACTCCTCCATCCTCCTGACTCTCTCCCACTGGCGTAGCAAGGGGGGGGGCGGAGGGGGCGATGCGCCCCGGGCGGCACGAGTTTCGGGGGCGGGAGCGGCGGCAAAAATCATCGCCAGCACCCCGCTCCCCCCTCAGCGCGGCGGCAAAAGGCAGGAAGGCAGGGACCGCCACGGGCGGCAGAGTGCCTAGCTACGCCACTGCTCTCTCCCACCCTCCCCCCCTACTTTCCTTCGAATATGCACCCTCTAATCCCCTCCCCCCCCTTCTATGGCCACTACCCCCAGCCCCTCCTTGAATCTCCCTCTGACGTTACTTCCTTTCTCCCCAAACTGTTCTCCCTCAACTATATTTATACATTTTTTTCTTCTTCCCGCCAACCAGCCTCGAACTTTGGTTCCCCCCTGCACTCAACTAGGAGGTGTATACTGTGTTTTTGTCATCGTACTAAAACAGCTTCTCTTGATATCCTCTACTCATGTAAATTGCCTTTTTGTTAGTTTAATATTGTTTTTATGTAAAATAGTCTTTCTTGATAACCCCATCTCATGTAAATAGCTTTTTGCCCATTTGTCAATTTAATAATGTTTTTATCCTGACGTCTATGTTTTTATCCTATTGAAACAACTGTTTTTACTGTAACGATCAATGCTCATGTAAAGCGCTCTGATACCCATGGGTCCAGCCAGCGCTATATAAAACCTTTCAAATAAATAAATGCGGCATACACCCCGGACGCCGAGCTCGGCCGAAGTAAATAAATAAAAGGGTTGCGGACTGGTCGAGGCCACACCCATACAAGTTATGCATGTGTGCTGTGCATTCACTACCACCGCAAAGTGCTGGGCCTGGGCCATAGGGGCCCCCTCACTCTACAGTGGCGATGAGGATTGCATGTTTCTTGCACTCCCTGGAGATGCCTCATCGGTGCCCCTGCAGCCACAGTCCGCTGCCTGTAACCTGCCTGCCTCCCAGCTGCTGAATCAGCATGCCCGCACACCTCCCAGACACGGCACAAATCGTAAAAAAAGCAGTAGGGGGACTGACCTAGTCTGGCAGAATGCAAGTGACATCAGGGCGCGCGACATCACGGCGCACGACATCACACATGGCATCACAGGAATTGACACCATAGAAAGTGGCATCACAAGCCACGACTTTACAGGAAGTGGCATCACAAGAAGTGACATCCGATCTAAAGCCCTCACATATATGTTTAGCAGGTCTATCATGTGTACGTTTGAGCGCATTGCGAGGACAATAGCACAGTGAGCTATGGAAGATATGTGACTTCTACACCTTGCAATCCCCCAGTTTTATGTAACACATCCTGTACATTCATTTACAAACTCATATAATTTATTGTACATGTAATATGCACGTGTTGATGTAAAGCGCTCTGACACCCTGCATTCATATGAGTATGGCTATACAAGAAAGAATAGTGGTACTTAAACTATTTCAACGTTTCCTCAGGGAAAGTAAGCTCTATATAAATGCAATTTGCTTTGTGTAAATACTGGGAAAGACCAACACATCTGATATTCGTACAGTGCATGCATATCTCCTAAACAGGGACTGAACAAAGTGAAAAGTTGCCTCTCAAGTATGTGTGAAGTGCTAACAAGGTTTGAGCCTTTGTTTCTCCTCCGCTTCATTTGCATCAGGTGTGAGGCTCTTGACTGCTCCCAGCCAAGAGACTGAACAAAAGGAGGCCTGATGACCCCTCAAATTCGGCCTTTGTTATGGGCCCAGCAGGAGTCTTAAATAAGAAAGCCCCGTCCCCGCCTGCAGTTTGTTGCTTGTTGCAGATGGAAAGCAGACAAGGTGCAGGCGCTGCTGAAAGTGTCCCGGTGTTTGGAAATTACACCGGGACGAGGTTAGCACATTATTCAGTGGGGCACAAATTCTTGGCAGGGTGGACGGTGTTCACCCTGTGAAAAAAGTGGGTGGACGCCGTCCACCCGCGTGTACCCCCGACTCGTGCCCTGCTCCCAGATGAAATGACTGTCAACCGAAACCAAAGCCTACGTGGAGGCCTCGTTGCTAACAGCTCTCCTGCCATCCGCCTCCCAGCTGAGAGATCGGCTCACCCGCCCGCCTCTCACTCACTGTTCTCAGCGGCACAGCCCTGCATTCTACAGGAGGCCCCTCCGGTGGCTGGTTCTTCCCTGCAGTGCCCGGCCTTGCCCCTGACAGCCCTCTGTCCCAGTCGATGCACACAAGAATACTGCCAGCAGCTGTCCAGCCGGGCCTAGGGCTCCTTGATGTGCTGCCTCGGAGGCTGCTGCAAAAAGAACAATGGATGGACAGAATGCAGAACAATGTCATACATTCACCCCAGTACAGAGATCTGGGCCTAAATCCATCGTTTTTTTGCTCCCCATGCCATTCCAGTTTGACCCCAGCCATATACAAATCAGTCTTGACCCTGTGCCCAATGGGAACAGTCCAGCCCGAACTGCCAGGCCAGGTCCTCTCTGGACTGGAAACAAACATCCTAGGACCGGTTTCGGGGTTTCACCCCTAATCAGCCAGGATAGCTTGACTCCAGTGGCATGGAGAGCACGGGACCCACGTCTGGGCATACCCGTCCCACTCCGGGTGACAAATGCAAAAAGAACAATTGATGGACAGAATGTAGAACAATGTCATACATTCACCCCAATACAGAGATCTGGGCCTAAATCCATCGTTTTTTTGCTCCCCATGCCATTCCTGTTTGAACCCAGCCATATGCAAATCAGTCTTGATCCTGTGCCCAATGGGAACAGTCCAGCCCGAACTGCCAGGCCAGGTCCTCTCTGGACTGGAAACAAGCATCCTAGGACCGGTTTCGGGGTTTCACCCCTCATCAGCCAGGATAGCTTGACTCCAGTGGCATGGAGAGCACAGGACCCACGTCTGAAGGCTACAGCATAGCCAACTCCTCCCTGGCCTGCACCAACTGGACGCCATCTGGAGTATTGCTGAGGTTATGCACACGGCCTCTCCCCTCTCCAGGCCCACTGCTCGCAGCTTCATCTGGTGGCCATTCAGGTAATTTGCACCTGCTACTCAGCCCAGTATCTTCTGCCTCTCCTGGCCCATCAGACACCATCCGCCGCTGCCACACCAGCATGCCGCAATCGACCACACCAGTGCCCTTGTCCACACCTGGCCCTCCTTGGCCACCTCGAGCAGAGCAGCAACTACACGACGAACCACCTGCTAGCTTCTGGGGCAGTGACACAATGGCAGATGGTCAACAAGCATGGGCTGCAGCCCCTCCAGCGATGCCAGGCTACAGCGTCCAAACATCTCTGATGGCGCGTCTGCCTTTCAGCGCCCTCACCGACCCAGCCACTGCTGCATCCCAATGGCAGACATGGACGGGGCGGCTCAACAACTACTTCCACGCCACGGGGGAAACTGACAGCACAGTAAAGAGGTCCCTTCTCCTACACTTTAGCGGAGAAGAAATTTACAAGCTATTTGAGACCCTACCTGGAACATGCATGGATGAAGATTACAACTCAGCGTTGCAGGTCCTCAATGCATACTTCGACCAGCAACTTAACCCAGACTTTGAGAGATTCGAGCTGAGACAGGCTTGACAGAAAGATGATGAGAACATCAATGCCTTCCATGCCCACCTGCGGTGCATTGCCAGCACCAGTGTGGATGACGACTATCCCAAGGAAGTATGGGCCCAACTGATCCAGGGCTGTAGGTCTTCCACCCTCAGACGCCTCATTCTTGCCCAAACCGGCATCAACTTCGACACCATCCTGGTTCTGGCTCATTCCTATGAACTCTCCAACAGTCTTGTGGAGGAAATGGAGCTCGCCCTCAACAGACTGCCCAGAACATCTGGACCCCCTGAATCCAGCTCTGCCTGGGTCAAAATTGAGAGGGTCGACGCAGTCTACCGGCGGCCTGGGAGGCCTTAAACAATGCGACACACTGTCACTACGACACCCAAGTGTGGAAATTGTGGCATGGAACCACACCAAGGCGATCCCTGGTTGGCTAAAGGCAAGACCTGCTCCAGGTGCGGAAAAGGCAACCACTCTGCCCGCGTCTGCCAGAGCGCAGAACAAGGACCGAGGTCCCAAGGAAGAGTGCGACCGCAACCTTCAATTAAACACCTCACACTCAACGACAAACACTCTGAAGCTGATAACACTGCCTCACACTTTGTCAAGGACTCCCTGACAGTAAGGAAGATGATATCTTCACCGTCTTCGTAGCAAAGCCAGAGGGAGGGAGGAAGAAGCTAGCCCCATGTGCACCGTAATTGTCTGCAAGATATTGATCCCAGTCCAGATCTATACAGGGGCATCCGTCAACATTATGGCCATTGACCAATTTGAAAAACTACAACCCCGCCCTCGGCTGGAGGCCGCCAATGTCGAAATCTTTACATATGGAAGCAAGTGACCACTACAGCTGGCTGGCACCATCGAGGTGTCAGTATCATGTGGAAGCTGAAGAGTAAGTACTTGCTTCCACATTACCAAGGAGGGCACGAGCACCCTCCTAAGCTGCAACACTGCAGAAGATTTGGGACTAGTCTTCTTTCTCCAGCACATCCACGACAGCCACGTGGGAGACATCTTGAGAGACTTGCCAAGCCTATTTTAAGACCTCGGCCGCCTGCCAGACAGGCAGATGAAACTCCACATTGACCGAACTGTCCATCCTGTGGCGCTACACCACCGCCGCGTACTCTTCCATCTGAGGCCCTAGGTTGATGAAGAACTGAGAAAGTTGGAGCAACTGGACATTATAGAGAAAGTCTCTGAACCCACCCCGTGGGTGTCCCCGCTCGTGGTAGCACCAAAACTAAGACAACCTGGTGCTGTCTGCCTCTGCATGGACATGTGCCTACCAAACACAGCAATACGCGAACGTCATCTAATGCCCACCATGAATGAAATCATATTGAACTTAAACGGGGCACAATCGTTTTCTAAGCTAGACCTCAACGCAGGGTACCACCAGCTCGAACTGGATCCTGAATGTCTGTATATCACCACCTTCTCAACCCATCTCGGCTTCAGAAGGTACAAGGGCCTCAACTTCAGCATCTCATTAGCGGCCGAGGTGTTTTAGAACACCATCAGGGAGGTGCTGTTTGGACTTACTGGAGTCACCAACATCAGTAATGGCATCCTGATTTACTCCCACACTATGGAAGAACATCACAGGTGCCTCTGCATCACCCTCACCACATGGTGGAACAGGGCTGACTCTGCATAGAGAGAAATGCTAGTTCTTCACACAAACAATCAAATTCTTTGGATACATATTTTCCAAAGAAGGGGTGCGAGTTGACTCGAAGAAGGCTGAGGCCATCCGCACAGCACAGATGCCCCAAAACGCAGGAGAAGTGAGGAGCTTTCTTGCCATCGCCACGTACTGCAGGAGGTTTATCCCGAACCTGGCAATTCTACTGGAACCCTTGCGGGCCCTATAAAAGATGGATACAAAGGGGGAGTTGTAGGAAGCTGGCTCTGTATATACTATACCAAATTGAGGTATAGTGTGCACAGAGTTCAGTGGATCCCCAAAGGTAGGCAGAGGTAAAGTTAGATAGCACCTCACGCTCTATTTGTGGTAGTGTGGTCGAGCAGTAAGGCAGTATCAGAGGACAGTGTTAAGCATTTGTTGTAAACACTCAGTCAGCAAATGCATTCACACACTCAAAGACTGAACTTCAGACCAATTGTTTTTGTATAAAAATATTCTTTTAGTTATTTTATTTTCTAGAACCAAGCAAGCCTGGCACAGGTAAGTGATAAATACTTTACAGTAGTAATGCAATTGTAATACAGTTTGAATGATAATTGTATATGCACTTTGGTTTGATTTACAGTATGGATGCAGAGAAATGCAATACTTAGTAAATGCAGTACACAGTCTTGAATAGGCTTTTTAGTAAAATAGCAGGTAAGTAACTTTTGAGATTACTAGGCTTACACAGAGTAGTATACCTAGATACTACTCTGGGACATTTCCTGAAAACAGGTAAGTAAAATCGCTTTTGTTAGATTATGCAATTTTAAAGAATTTCTTTAGTTTCTCAAACTCCACACTTAGAAACTTTTCACAGAAAAACAGTCAATGTTATCCTATGGAGGAAAATAGTGTTATGTGTTTTGAGGGAAGTATTTGGTAGTGGGAGCTGAGGTTCTGGGGGTAGACTCAGGGGTCCCCCAGGGTCAAGGATGCACTCTAGTTACACCCTCAGCGGCACTAGGGCGGCCGGGTGCAGAGTGCTATCCAATGGGGGATAGGGGGCCTCCGGTTGGTGGCTGCTGGCAAGCAGGCCACTTGGTTGTGGGAGCAAAGCTCCTGGACTTTAGCTCAGGGCAAATGGAGAAACAAAGTAGCACCAAAGGTGCACCCTCAGCGGCACTAGGGCGGCCGGGTGCAGGGTGCTGTTTCGACGTCGGGCGCCCTGTTGTTTTCAATGAGGAACCTCCGGTTTGCAAAGGCACTGCAGGCTTGGGGACGAAGGTCTCCTGGGTGCGTCCACCACTTCGAGAGGTAAGTTGGGAAGTTAGCGGTTGGTTAGGCACTGTCGGTTTGGGCACGCAAGGCCGTGGGGCGTTGGGTGCAGGAGTGCCTTTTGGGGTCGGATCTTCTTACCAGCTCCTGGTCGCGGTTGGGGGGACTTTCTGAATTTAGGCTGCAAGCATCGGCTGGAGGCTTGAGGCAGGTCAGGAGTCGCCGGATCTCGGGTTAGGATCGCCAGGGAGACCTCCTCGTGGTGTTTGCCCACTTGAGCTCGGGCCGTGGACGGCGGGTGCAGAGTGTGGCGGATTCACGGTGTCCGGCCGGAGCCAGAGGTTGCAGATGAACAAATCCGGTGTTCACGGGAGACAAAGTCTTTGTGCTTGAAGGCAGGCAGGTCCTCTGGGGTTTTCGAGGTTGCTGGCTGCAGGACACACCGGGATTTTGCAGGAGCAGGTTCGAGGGGGAGACAGGCCGGTAGGGCTGGGGCCAAGTCAGTGGGCGTCTTCCTCTTGTTAGCTGCTGCATGGCTGTTCAGTCCTTCTTCTTCTTCTTGTAGTTTCTTCTTGTCTGAGGAAGCAAGGTTCAGGGGTGCCCCTAAATACTAGATTTAGGGGCGTTACAGGTAGGTAAAAGGCAGGGACCAATGGGTCCCTTCCCTGGGGTGGGTACACCCCTTATTATGCCACCCTCCAGTGGGAGGGGGGCATGAGCCTGTCCCTGGTTGGCTGAGTCCCCCCATCTGCAAGATGGCGGGGACTGAGAGTTGTGCTTCACCTCGCCTCCCCCACCTGAGGGGTGGAGTTGGCAGAGATGGGCACACCTCTCTTCCTCACTTGTTTTCCCCGCCGGTTCTCCCACCCAAAGTGGGGGTCAGAACCAGTGGGGACCAGTTGCTGAAAGCAGCAAGTGGCCTAGGGAAGCTCACAAAGGCGGCAAGCCTTTGAAGCTTCCCCTTCGTGAACCCTGCCCATCCTGGGGGGAGGCTTGGCACCTCGTCCCAGGATGTGCATTGTTTCAGGCCCCAGAGAGCAGCAGGCTCTCGACCCAGGGGTCCAGAAACATGTCTGGTGGTGGCAGCTGAAAGCAGCCACTCAGCCTGGACACTAGTGGTAGGTTAGTTTTCAGGGGGCATCTCTAAGATGCCCTCTGTGTGCATTTTTCATTAAATCCCACACTGGCATCAGTGTGGGTTTAATGTGCGGAGAAGTTTGATACAAAACTTCTCAGTTTTCAGTGTAGCCATTATGGTGCAGTGGAGTTCATAATGACAAACTCCCAGCACCATATACTCTTAATTGCAGCACTGCACTTACAATGTCTAAGAATGGATTTAGACACTGTAGGGGTACAGGGCTCATGCACCTGTACCCTCACCACTGGTATAGTGCACCCAGCTAGAGGGGTGACTGATCTATGCCAGGCCAGTGGGTTGTAGGCATGGCACACAGAGGTGTGTGCCATGTCGACTCTTCACTTTGTTTGGCACCAAATCATGCAGCCTGCAAAGGCAGTGTGTGTGTGTAGAGGTACAGGGCCTCTAAGGGTGGCACAATAAGTGCTGCAGCCCTTAGAGGTCTTCCCTGGTCACAGTGCCCTGGGTACCTGTGGTACCATTTACCAGGGGCTGACCTGTGGCCAGAGATGCCAATTGGGTTAATTTTGGGGAAAGAACACAGGCCCTGGGAACCTGATTGGCAGGGACCCGGGGCACATCAAGTGAAAGTGCATCAGTAGTCTGGCAAAAAGTGGGTGGTTACTGCAACAGAAACCCACTTTCCTACAGGAGTGGAATGAGAGAGCTAAGGAAAAGGGGCGTTCATGAACGAAACGACAATGGTGTACTATGACCACCACAGTAAAGCAAAATTGGTGGTCAACGCCAGCCCCGTGGGGCATGGGGCAGTACTGATGCAAGAGGCAAGCCAGAGAACAAGGGTCCCCATCGCGTACGCCAGCAGGACCCTCCAGGGACAGAGTCCAGGTACCTCAAATCGAAAGAGAGGTCCTAGCCATATGATGGAGATACCGTCAGTTCCACCTCTTCCTGTGCAGCCAACGATTCAAAGTCATCAAGGACCACAAGCCTCTTTGCAGGCACAGCCCGGAACCCACCACCCAGAATCAAATGGTGGGCAGTACAACTACAAATGTAAGACTTTGAAGTTACCTACCAGCCAGGTAGCCTTCCTGTCACACCACGCCACACCACGCAGAATCAAATGGTGGGCAGTACAACTAAAATGTAAGACTTTGAAGTCACCTTCCTGTCACGCCACCCACAGACAGAAGAAACCAACGTCAAGGAATTTGATGAGTGGGCAAAAGACTTCATCAACATGGTGGTACAGGGGCATGCCCCATGGCACGGACAGCGGAACATATACTGGAGGCAAGTAGCTCAGACCCCTGCCTCCAAAAAACAATGGAGGCTCTCCGTGTCCGAACGTGGTGCCACTTCCTGGAGTGGGCTTGAGGGTGGAATGCTGAAGAAAAGACGTCCTCACCCAGCTCTGGCGCGTTCGCCACAAACTTAGCCATACCATGTATGGACTTCTGCTAGAAGGCTCTCACATTGGGATCCCAAAAGAACTGTGGACCTCAGTAGTGACCATATGCATCAGGGGCACCAAGGAAAAGCCAAAACCAAGGCCCGGTTGCAGATGAAAGTATGGTTTCCTACAATGGATGAGCTTGTGGATAACACGGTAAGTAAGTGTGTCCCCTGTCAGATCATGGGGGAGGAACAGCACCCATTCCTGTAGCCACATGGCGAGTCGCCTGGGTACAAGGGACCATGATCACTGCAGAGCGCTTGGGCTAGACCATAGCTAAGAATGTATCCTGGTTCAAAAGGGCACGCGGCGCACCAAGCCTGAATATGGGCGAAACACACTCACTCTGCCCTGACGAGGAGTGGGGACAAACGGGGGGGGGTTGTCACCTGGGCCCCTGAATCAAAGTAGCGGAGGGCCTGACACAACGAATACACCTCCACAATTGGCAATAAGCAAACCACCATCAGGCAATCATGCCGAAAGTTCAGAGGCTGCACCCGAACCCAGCTGGGTCCTCAAAGACTATGTGTGGAGCCTAGGTGACCGTGGAGGATGCTCCCAAGAAGAAGGCCCTAGCTGAGGACTAATGTGGGGATGGATGTAGAGTGCCACCCGGTCTCTACATTAGTAAAGTCACGCTGCACACACCCCAGAAGCCGGGCTCGACCTAAGGGTATACATAAAAGGGTTGTGGACCATCGAGGCTACACCCATGCAAGTTATGTGTATCTGTCTGCTCTGCATTCATTACCGCCACAAAGTGCGGTGCTTGGCCGTAGGGGCTCCGCACTATATAACACCCAGGCCAGGTATTCTAGCTTCTCCGTTTGCAGCGTGCTTGCAGCATTGCTGGACTTCTCCATGGGCAGAAATATGCCTTGGTTGCTGTGTGTGCCATACCATCTCTCGGTCTGCCACTTTGATCATTGCCCTATTTCTGGAACACAGTTACCACAGATTTCTGCTGCCGTGTTATTGAAACACGAAATACTGGAAAGATTCAAGCTTCAGTTGCCTTGGCTGGAAATGTTCATTGGCTCGAGAAGCCAAAAGCAGCAATTTGATTAATCTCCTTTTGTAGATGGGGCATTTACACAAACGGTGCGGCCATGCCAGTCATACGGTAATCCCCCATCGCAGACAAACATCTCCAGCGATAGCTGTGCAGTAAAGCCCTCAGTATTGTTCCTTAATACAAACAATTCGTGTCCACTCGCCCCCTACTCTGATGACATCACCACGTAAGCAACAATGGTTTTTCTCCCAGGGATTGTGTTCGTTTTCCTCCTTGCCAGGCGCCCTCGAGGTCCTTATCGGCTCGTCTCTTTGTGAGGGGATGATAGAGCGCGGGGGCTGGCTGGCAGCGTGCCCCCACCACTGTCGTAGGAATGCACCCCAGCCTGCCCAGCGACTCTATGGGCGCGCGCGAGGCCTCGAATTCTTCCGACAGGCGGCTTCATTCCAGGAAGTCGTCTGCATTCAGACCACTTCCTGGTAAAGAAAATGGCCGGAGGAGCTGCCTTTCAGAGTGGCCTGTCAGAGTCGATGAGGGACTTCCTTCCTCTGTGGACTCATGAGGGCCTTCAAAGCGCCACCATCCCACCTCCTCAGGAAAACAGAAACTAATGTATGTGGCACAAAGTAAAAGTTATATTGCCAGCACCCCACGAGTGATGAAGCACGAACTCCACCGGCTCGGAGTGTGCAGACTGGCTTACATGATTTGCATGAGGCTGATGTACAAGCAGCGCCACTTTTGTTAATTAATATCTTTCCCTCCCATTGAAATGCAATGCAAAAGTGTTTATTTTACATCAGGAAAGTTATTTGTGGCGCAAAACATTGAGGGAGACCTACGTGTCACCATGGAGAGCTGACAGGACACTTGTAGGGCATTATCAGTGACCGTAAAAGCAACTCACTGTTTGTGGAATTGTTTAATTCAAGGAGGGACACATTAAAAATGATGTGAAACCCTTTTCTGTACGAGTCTAGTGGCCAGGCACACGGGGGTAGAACCTGTGCAAAGCTGGAGGCCAAAGTAAGATGTGTGCTGTTAAAGTACCATGCTTCTTGGTCTGCTGCAAGTATATATGTCATATTTAGGGTGAACACATTGCTCCATGTTACTCGGATATCACATTTTCATTCCTGGACTTTGCTTTTACATATCAGTGTTATCAGGTGTGTTGGTCCAATTGGCTCAATTAAAATGAATCAAGACTACAACACCCAGAATGCACTGATGGGTTAAATCAAAACCTAGCACTGGGAAAGTTGTGTTTCGGACACATGGAGTCAACGGCTCACCCTAGTTATGCTACCAACATTTGTGTAGCACACTTTGACATTTTTCTTTGCCATGCAGATGGACATTAAAAGTGCTCCGTGCAGTAATCAGCAGCCAAGGGGCACAGTTATCAATGGTGCAGCAGGTGCACTGCCACCGACGCCCAGTGGTATGATGGGGCACACTGCACCCATATTATCTCATTTTCATATCCAACCGAGGGCGGTGGGAGCATTTCCCACGCTTGCATTAGGGTCCCTGGCATCCTTGCTGTACCACTGCAGCTGCCTGGCCCCTGGCACAGAATATTAGAAATGCTCTATTACTTACCGGTAACCTTCATTACTCCGGGTCCCGTTGTCCTCGTCCCATTCATTACAAAGTGGAGATAACCATCTCCCGACAGAAAAAAACAAGAGGAATGCTGGGACCCTAATACTGCCCCTCCCACCGGGAGTACATAAGCAGTACTTACCCAGCATCCCTCCTGTACAACCAAGCCCAGACACGAAGGCCGGCCGTCCGGGAGGGAGGGAGGGGCGTATGAATGGGACGAGGACAACGGGACCCGGAGTAATGAAGATTACCGGTAAGTAATAGAGCATTACCACCAGGTCCCTTATGTCCTCGTCCCATTCATTACAAAGTGGAGAATACCAAAGCAGAAAACCGGCCTTCCGAACCCACAAGCACACCCAGGAAACCACAACAAAAGCAGCAACCCCAGGGAGCACCGAGAAGGAGGGAAAGGGGGACCGCAGGAAGCAACCGGCCCGCAACGCAGAACAGGACAGCAGGGACCAAACAAGGACCGGAGACAAACAGAAGGCCAGGGCCCCAACCAGGAGGCCGCCAACCAGAGAAACCGGAGACAGGGCAACCAGGACCAAGACCCAAAGGACACGGCCAAGGAACCCACCAGACAAGGCCGCCCAGCCCAGAACCCAAACCAAACGACCCGGCCCCAGAGAGCCCAGAGGAGAAAGCCAGCCAAACGCCGCCGAGGAGGCCCAGGAAAGAAAAACCAGCACCCCCAGGGCCACCAAACGACAACCACCAAGCACCCAGCCCAGAGGGAGAAGCCGCAGAAAGAGCCCAGGGGCCGAACAGGAGCGAGACCCCAACCAAACCGAAAAGGACAGGGAAGGAGACAGAGACCCAGAACCCACAGGGAAGGAGACCGCAAACCAAACCAGGAAAGCAACCAAACCCAGAACAGAAAGGGCAGAGGAGGCCAACCCAAAGACCACAGGCCAGAGACGCCCCCAGAAAGAACCAGCCGAAAGCCGACCAACAACGGGGAGGTCAACAAAGACCGGAAACCAACAACGAACAAGCCCAGCAAGGGCGGGGACAGGGCCACCGGCCACAACCCCCAAAAACCCCCAACCCCAAAAGGGAGGGGAAACAAGGCAGGACGGGAGTCCAGGGCATCCGGGAACCCACGGCAACCCCCAAACCAGGAAACAACCAGGCACGAACCCGCCGAACCACAGAGCCAGGAAGCCAGGACCGGAGCCAAGCAACCAGCCGTGGCAGGAGGACCCGCAGGCCCAACCAACCCCCGGAAGGAGCCCACGCAGCGCCCAGGCCAAAGAAAAAAGGGCAGGGAGGAACAGAGACCTCCAGCACACCACAGCCGGACCACATAGAAGGCCGGAAAAAGAAACAGAGGAAACCGCCAAAGCGGAAACCAGAGGAAAACCGCCAAAGCGGAAACCAGAGGAAGCCGAGAAGGCAGAGGGCCAAGCAGCAGCAAAAAACCCCAGACAACCCGCAGCCAGGAGGGAGGACCCCACAGAGGCAAGAGGAACACCACAGAACCGCACCCCAACCAGAGAAGGGGGGGGGCACCCAAACAGACACACCGGGACAGAGCCCGGGGAAGCAAGGGAAGACAGGAGCGAGCCAGGACACCAGAACCAGGAAAGAACCAGGAACGCCCAGCAAAACACACCCCAAAACCGGCCTAAAAGAGACAGCACAGCCAGCAAGCCAAGGAGGCAGAGTCCGAGGCCACCCCGAACCAGCAGGAAGCCGGCAGACCCGGAGCAACAGGAGGCAACCCAGAACATGCCAACCCAGAAGCCCCGAACACCAGGACCCCACACAGGCCCGAAAAGGGGAACCGCAACCCAGGAGGACCAACAAAGAAGGAGCACCGAGGCGGAGGGGGAAACCCGAAGCCCAACAGTAGCCAGCGGAAACCCCAGGACCAGCCAGAAAAACGGACACCCAACCACAGGCGAACCAAGCCCGGGAAGAGAACCGCCGGCAGGAGCAGGCCCAGAAGGACCCACCAGGACACGGTCACAAAACCGCACAGCGCCCCGCCAGGACACACAAAGAGAGGACAGGCAAGGAAGCAGAGCCGAAAAAGGCGACCAGCAGGCGCCCAAAACCCACAGGAGCGGAAACGCCCCAGCAGACACCCAGCCAGGCACCCATGACGGGAGGCAGACGAGACCAGGACCCCCCAGGTAAACGCACCCAGAGCCCAGACGGACCCCCAACTGGGAGAACCGCAGAACAGAAGAGGGGAAACAGGCGCCACGCCAAGGACACGGCAGCAGCGAAAGACAGCCAGGCCCAAACAGCAGCAGCACGAACCCCAGGGACCAAAGGCGAACCGCCACCGGAAACACACCCCGGGGGGAGACGCAAAGGAAAGGAAGGGCAGGCGCCCAACCATACCAGCCAGAGAAGCCCACACCAGGCACCCCCAGGCGGCCGCAACCAGGAACAAATCAGGCCTGACCAAGCCGAACCCCATAGACCAGACGAGAGTGTCGGCAGAACCAGGAGGGACAGCCAGGACCACCGAAGCAAGCCAAAGGCAAGCACAGCGAGCGCAAGGGCAGGAACCCAGAACACAGAGAGGCCAACCCACAGAACGGGACGGAATCCGGAAAACAAAAACGCAAACCGGACCCGCAGGCAGAGGGGGAGAGTGCCGCAGAGAGCACCAGGCCTGACACCAGGAAGCCCCAAGGGGAACCAGGCGCAGCCCAAGGGACGGGAGGACCAAAGCCAGGAACCAGGAGCCCCCGAGCACCAACCCCGACCAACCAGGCAGAAGCCAGGAAGCGGAGGGGAACACCCAGCACACCCAAGCGGAGCAGAAGCCACAACCAAACAGGCTGCCCGCAGCGGAGGCACGGCCCCCCAGAAAGGGCGGGCAGACAGACGGACCCAGCACACCCAAGGTCTGGCCACAACACCCGCACCCGCGACACCCCGAGAGGGACGCACAGGGGCAGCAAAGAAAAGTGGGGCAGCAAAGAAAAGCGGGGCAGACCCCGGCAAGACAACAGGAACCCAGGGGAGCCAACAGGACCCCAGCCAAAGGAGCAGGAACACCGGCCCACCACCAGCCGGGGGCAGGGAGCCGCGGAGGAGCCCGGAGCAGGGAGGACCAGAAGCGCACCTCAACAGACTGGAACCGAGGAAGCGAGAGGAGACCCCAACCCGCAGAGCAAGCAGCAGGGGGCAGAACGCAAGCAAGCAGGCAGGAGGCCCCGGGACAAAACCGGCACCCCACACGAGCCACAGCCGCCAAAGGGAGCAGCAGAGCCCACAACACTAGGACCCCTGCACAGCGCACAGCCCCCGGAGCACCCCAAAGAAAACACCCACAAGGCCCGAGAGCCCAATGTGACACATCCATGCCAGGAGACGGCGATACCAACCCCCCCCCGCAGGAAACAAGGGAGGACTGGACACCAGAGCAGGACCCCAACAGCAGAGAAAGCGGTGCACCCCGCCTCGCCACGGAGTGCCACAACCAGGGCAACCCAACGCCGCAGACAAAAGAGCGAGGGAAGGCACCAGAGCCCGCGCACCAAAAGGGGCAAAACTCCACAGCAGGCGGGAACAGTGCCCGACTGCTTGCACCAGCAGGGGCTCGTCGAACGGGCCAGAGGAACCCCAAGGAACACTCCCAGAAGGCACGCCCGGGGAGAGTACCAACCGCGAGCCACAGCACTGAGGCATCCTGAGACATGAACCGGGCACCCCAGCACCAAAGACAGACGCCCCCATATTCGGAAAAAAAAGGCAGCAACGGCCACCACAGGCCGGGGAAGGAAGCCGCCAATCGGAAGCGGGGGCCACCAGACAACAAGGCCCCCACCTCCAGTGTACAGCCACGTCCACGTCCGGAAAGCAGACGGAAGGAAGCCCCACGGTGCAGAGGGACGCGAATCTACCCCTGAACCGGGCAGGCTGCAGCCCAAAAATCTCACACTGAAGCCAGCCCACCACCGGACCCGACATCTCCATAGTTCCCGTGTCCGACGCTATGCCTCAAAGCCGGAAGAGGGTGGCAGCAACGGCATGCGCCGAGAGCTAGCGTCTCGGAACCTGGGCGCCAGCAGCAGCCCCGAGCCAGGAGAACAGAACACTGCATCTGCGCAAGAGCACACATACTCGCAGAGAAGCACAGCACAGGCAGCAGCAAAGGAAATCAATACTCCAACCCAACGTATGGGAGAGGAGGAAGAGAGAAACATGCACGAGAGGGAGCATGCAACCAGGGCACAATGTCAGTGGAGTGAGCACGCCCCAGCACGCCGGGTGCCAAAAGCCCAGCAGCCAAACACACCAGCAGCGCCGAAGCACCGCATGGCAGCGCACATGGAGGAAAGAAACATGAACATCCAGCAAAGCAAGGAAACCGGCAAGCTGCACTCCTCCCGGAGGGGGGGCCAACTCCAGGAACAAGGCCCCCACCCCAAACTCCATCACACCAGGAGACCGGCAGGAGCCCATCCAACGCGGCACGTCTCACCCGGCCAAGCTCGGGAAGACGAGCCCGTGACCTGGAAGAAACCGGGAACTCCAGCCCCAGCCGCAAAGGGCCGGGAGGGCCATGCAGAGCAAGCAGGACACCGGCTCCAACAGCGACTGACTCCCAGCAAGCCCGGCAGGCCAGGAGACAGACCAGGGAACCCCACGCCCGCACAGCCAGGCAGCCGAGCGGGGGGAGAAGAGAAACACCGCCACTCCAGCCCAGCAGGAGCAGCACCAGCACAGTCAACTCCATTCTGTCGACAGACAGAAAAAAGAACAGGAGGGATGCTGGGTAAGTACTGCTTATGTACTCCCGGTGGGAGGGGCAGTATTAGGGTCCCAGCATTCCTCTTGTTTTTTTCTGTCGGGAGATGGTTATCTCTACTTTGTAATGAATGGGACAAGGACATAAGGGACCTGGTGGTAATGCCATGGCTTCTTCACTTCTGGAAAGAGCTGGAGACCACCCTTCTCAAACAAACTCTTTTCCAAAGCTTATTGTGAGGTAGTGGTTATAGATGGTGGGCCCCACACGGATTTTAGGGGAACTAGGCTAAACTGCATCATCAGATTTTGAGCAAGAAGAAGGCAGAAAACTGAGAAAGAAAAACAAGACAAAGTGAGAAACGTAGGAATGATAAGGCGCCCTGACGAGGGACATAAAGCGACAGGAAGCGTAGAGGGGTAGAAGAGGCCTGGGTGGAATCAAGACTGGGTATTAAGCAACCAGTGATGGGCGCCGAATAAAATCTTTGACCCTCTGCACTTATTTACATATTGGCTGCTGCTAGTTGTATTAGAACCACCCTGCTCTGTACTTCCGGGAAGACGCCCCTCATCTCCTGCTGGAAGCCCCAGCATGTTTCTCACTCGACTACCCTCTTCTGCCTTCTCCTTTTCTATGTTGAACCGATGCTTTATGGGAAGCCCGACTCTGCCTCCCCTTCTCAGTGAATGCTCCATCCCCTTCCACCTCAATCTTAGTCACCCCTCACTTCATCCCTCCAACCTCCTGTGCAAACTCTGCTCGCATATAGAGCTGTGCGGCTAAGGTAAAACTACATGTCTCATACATGCATATATTTATTTATGCTTCTTTACTCATTCTCCTTATTTCTAGAAAATTAACCAATATTGACCATGTGTTTAGCAACTGATTTACAACAACCTTCCGTCTTCTTAGGAAATCAATAACGCATTATCGGTGTAATCTCTTTGCTCGTTAGGCATCCTCCGATTCATTTCGATTGAGAGGTGTTGCTCGTTGTGACGTTTCTCACCTCTCGTGCTGTTTTCTCAATCATTTGAATTAGCAGTAGTATCGATATTTGGCTGATTACATCATTCATGCTTCATACTTGGTTGCATCTCAGTGTGGCTAACCATGCATGGCTATGGGCACGAAGCAGGCAAGAGTTTCACATCACATGTCATTCTTCATCAAGGCTTCTCTGTATTGCTGAGTTTGGTAATGATTCATGGTCATCGTCTTGTACCTCTCTGAAAAGCTTGCCCTGTGCCATTAAAAGTATGACTGCCAGCAATGATACATACCAGGATGTCTACCTGCTGGTGACAACTGCTGCTTGCTGGGTATTTACCTGCTAGGGGGCAGATGCTGCCTAGCCAATCAGAACAACCATATTTGTGTATTAACAACAAAAAGGAGCTGATGTCTCATGTTCAGTGACAGCCAGTTACAAGAGAAGGCAGCCTGTTAATGCAAAGCTTTAACCTTTTGACCTTCAACGTGAACTAGGGACTTTCAACAAATGAGTTATTATGGACTGAAGAACCAGACCAGGCTGATGACACCAATTTTTCTTTCGATGTCCCAGCCTTAGGGAGGGCAGCCATCAACAGACCCGGCATGCTAACTTGAACAGCATCATTGAAGTGACCATTATCAAGTGAGATGATCCAACTGCATCCATCGAATGGCCTGTATTCTTCTGGGTCGAAGATAAAGCGGAGAGTTGCATTTTGTGTGAGGCAGCCGCCAGGAGTTGGTTCTGGAGGCCAATGGGGAGAGAACTGAGATAGCCGAGCAACACATTCAATGGCGTCTCTACTACAAGTGGTAGCGTGTTGGCATGGTTCGCTTCCAATCAAACAAGTATGGAAGAAGCTGTTCTTGGAAACTGAGCCCATTT
This sequence comes from Calotriton arnoldi, assembly GCA_963921515.1. Lineage (NCBI taxonomy): Eukaryota > Metazoa > Chordata > Amphibia > Caudata > Salamandridae > Calotriton > Calotriton arnoldi. The sequence continues at coordinate 2,182,192 of CAWUFW010000655.1, forward strand.
GCTTCTCCTTGAGACAGATGGAGTCAAAGGGGACACGAAGGTTTTGCATTAATTAAACCACCAACGGAGGTAGAAAGAAGGGCTTTTGGGAACATTAGTAAAGCATACTGCAACATACAGTACTACGACAACATGCAGTACTGCTTTCAATCTCCATTTTCCTCTATAAAAAGGCTATCTAATATTACAAATATATCATAGGTAACATGTTATAGTGCACTGTTAACATTTACTAATGATTTAGCTGCATGGTTGATTATCTTATCTCCAGGCCCTTCAAAGCAGCATATCACACAGGTATGCATTATTTGTCCATGCATTTACAAACACACCAGCATCACAATAGTCTAGGGTAATTCCACAGGAAATTGAAAATCAAGTATTTGGCTCAAAGATTTAACATTTTTGACTAAAGTTTACCAGATTTCGAATTGCATCTCGGGATGCACATACACTTACTACTGTTCGGGCAACTTTTCAATTATGCTTGCAACGGCGGGTGTATTCGGGGAATCGTAAACAAGTGTGAAGTTCCCGGAGTTTGCCATATGTGGTGTAGTTAAAATTAAGCAAGTTCCTGCAGACTGATGTTCAATCCAACATGGATTAGGGATTGGAGAAGAAGCCACGACTAAAAGAAAGTAACCTGCTGCTGTTCTAGACCCTGCACCACACACACCAGGAAGTTTCCACCACTGTACAGTGCCGCTATTTTTCATTTTTTAAAAGTACTTCCCCAGACTTTTATTTAGCGAATCTGGCAATTTTTTTTTTTTTTAAACTGTGCAAATTGGCGAGCGATCAAACTTCACACAGCTCTACAGCTTACACGGGCGAAAATTGGTTAAGATTAATCAAGAAATTCATAGCTTGAAAGAAGAGTTTTGAAAGTCAATTTTGAGCACGGATTTAACGATCTGAAATCAGCAGGCAAGAAAGTCCACATATGGCTTACATTAGACTTGACCACTTAAGAAACAAGTACTGACAAAGCCCATAGGTGTGAGCTTTATAGCCAATCTATGCAGCATTATCACATTAGCATGAGACAGGAGGGAACGAGCAGCGAGGACAGAGGGGGCAACAGCTGTAAAGAAGTCCCTGATGCAGTTCAATGCAGGCAGCAGCAGCTCCCCCACTAAGGTGCAGGAGCGCCGCCTCAAAAAGGAAAAATAAAATGATAATAACACAATGTTATTATCATTTTGAGGAAGTTTTGCGGGGTGGGGCTGGGCTGTCGTCACAGCCAGCAGGGGGAGGAGTGTTTGGTGCACTTAAATGCGCATAACAGTTTGGCCGGCTGTCTTGAGCCATCCAAACAGTCATAAACAGGCATGCTCACTTAGCATGTTCTCCACCCAGCTGGTATGGTACAGCCTGGGCGGAGAACATGCACAGACTCTCAGTCAGTGGCATAGCTAGGGCTTTTGACGCCTGGGGCGATTATTTAGTTTGCCACCCAGTGCCGGTAAGAGCGGGAGGGGGGTGCTGGCGAAAGACCACAACGAGCGTGGGCGGGGGGATGCGGGTGACAGATGACAAGGAGATGGGGTGTTTAGAGACACCGACGAGGGAGAATAAATAAAAAACAAAAAAATTACCTTATGCTCGCAGCTTCCCGCCGCCCCCCAAAAAGTGACCCCTGAGGTGGACCGCACCCCACCCGCCTTTAGCTTCGCCACTGCTCTCAGTCCCTCTCTGAAAGCCGAACAAGGGTGCTCAGACCAATCACAACGCTGCTGTCATGCTGGTGACAGTAGCGTCGTGATTGGTTTAGTGGACTCTGGGAGTCTGTGTGCGTCCCTGCATCAATTGAAGAGCAGAAGAAGACGGAGGTGAGGCGGCGGCAGGAACAGAGGTAAGATTTTATTTCCTACCTCTCCGCCCCACATGTACTATTCTGTGGCAGCCGCCACTTAATGCAGGCACTCGAGTGGAGGTAGGAGGTAACGCCCAAACAGACAGTAGCATTAGATGATAGATGAATACTCCACTGGGCTGAGCCAATACATGGTTGACAAAGTCTCAAGCCAATGGCTAAAGGTGGCCAGTTGAAAAAAAGCCAACAGCTGAAAGGGATGCATCCAAAGTCCACTCTATGTATCATGTCAGCAATAGGTAGGTTTGACGCTGCTCTGTTAAAACCCACTCCTGAAAACCCATTAGACATGTTGTAGGCTTATCTACAATTTTCATAAAGTCGTACCGAATGCAGTGCTTAATTTGAGCCGGTGGTTTCCGGGGCTCAGCACCGGCACTTAATTGTCAACACCGGTGCTTGTTACAGTCTGCCACCAGGTGGCACTGTATGGCTAATTTAGAGATGACCTCAACAACTGTTAATTATTAATTAGATCAACATTAAAAATTACTATTACCTGCTGCCCAAGCCGTTCTTATTGCTTTGGGGGCCATAAATAGTCCTAATTGTCACACTTGCAGTAGCGTGGTGGTTAGTAGTTGTGTCGTTACTATCATTGGCAGCGTGGCAGGGGCAATGTGTGATGCAAGATGCAGTGGCTTCTTAACGAGAGCCCTGGCACTTATTATTATTATTATTTTTTTTACAAATTAAGCACTAAACGAATTAGTATTAAAAAATTATGAGCACAGTACTCCGCAAAGCCCTTACCAATTCACAATTTGCAAGCCTGGATACTCTCTGACCAAAATGAAATAGGAGCTGCATAACTCAGTTGGTACAAGGTGCACTTCAAAGACGTTCTGTAAAACGCGTTAAAAATGCCATTCGCTGTACTGAAGGTATACTCAGACAAACACATTTAAATTCTTTTCAAGTCAGGTATATTTGAACATACAAATACATTGAAGCTAGGAATCTACAACTGCACCAAATAATTTCAATTCAGACCAACAAATCTACGTTTATAGAAACAAATGTATATTCATCCCGGATATACACAATCCGTTTGCCAGGGTCAAAAACACAAGAAACAGGTGACAAGACCATAAGAGAATCCATATTTACTTAGGAAAAGTATAATAATCCATGCACATGCGCTGGACTACACAGATATGGAGGACAAAAAACCAGAATGAACATCTCCAACTTTGCTTACTCGATCCCTGTCGTTCACTTAATATAACGTTTTCAATCACAACAAACTTAACAGTGGGTGCAAACTAAGGTATCCAAATGCACTGACACATATCAGTTAAGGGATGCTTAGAAAACAAAACCACATAGCGGCATTATACAACACCCTTAAATTAGCCTAAATAATCACCAATAATCCACGGAACACAACATGCACCATTTAGGAAGATTTAAAGTATTTGTGAAACGCTATGAAGAGATATTTAAAAAAACACAAGACAAATGAGCCTCAACACTTCTGCAACTTTTTTGTAGGTACTGTAGTCTGCATAACCTGTGACCTTTGCCTTTTTATACCTCTCGTTTTATTCATCAAATAAATAAACTGGTTTTGTATAACGTGCTTCTACAGCAGATTTCAGTTTCTATGACTTAACTCGGTGATAACCACTTTATTAATCGGAGAAGGAGGAATGCCTAAAATGCCCCTCCTGGGAATTAAACCAGCCAGTGGCGGCTCCTCCGCTAAGGAGGAGGAGGAGCGTTGCCCCACTGCTTCAACTGCAAGCTGAATACAAAAAATAATATGAGAATAACGCTCGTTATTTTGTTTTTTTTAATTCAGCTTGCAGCTGAAGCCAAGCGGGCGGGTCTGGGCTCCCTGCGCCACAGGGGGGAGGAGTGGTGGCAGCACCTAAAGTATGCATGAAGCTTTGGCCGGCCGTCTTGGGCTGGCCAATGCGTCATGCGCACTGTGCATGTTCTCCACCCAGGCTGCATTACAGCCTGGGTGGAGAACATGCATAGCCTGCCAGACCCTTAGTGCCAATATCGGCAACACTCCCCATCCCCCCCACAGCAATATCCTGGAGAAATAAACAGATAAGACACCTTCTTTGTGGAGAAAATTGCTGCATGTTTATTTGCATAACAAATATGCCAACATGGTGGGTTATCTTACGGGCGATTCCAGGGCAGGCAGCCCCTCGCCGCATGCCCACCTGATGAGCCAAATTACACCGTGGCCATAGCCAATCGGTGTTTGCCAGATTTGGGGGAGGGGATAACCCCTCCCACCAGTGGACCGCCAGTCCACCCCATTACTCATGCCCCCAGAAGGGGGGCGGAGCGTTCCAGGCAACCCCCGGTTGCTCAGGTCCACAACCGCCCGTAGGACTAACGGGGCGCCGTCGCTCCTCCAGGGTCCAACGCGAGGACCTCCCTGGGGATATTTGGCCTTTGCACTCTTGTTGTGCTCGTGCAGAGGGTACCCCTCTGTACCTTACAGCCTCTGGATCGCCCTGTAACTCCGCCACAGCTCTGGGTGTGGCCACCATCACCCCAGGGCACCCCACCAAGATAGGCCTAGTTACCTACACCCTGCTGATTCCAAGGCCTCCCCCAGATCAAGCAAGAACAGGTCGATTCCCACTCTGGACAGGTGTATCCCATCTTCTTCAAAACACCCTATGGACTTAGCGTGCAGCAAACCATGCCTGATCAAGCCAAGCCCCCTTTGCTCGGTGAATTTACGCATGGCACTGTTAACTCTCCTGTGAGAGGCTTCTACGGCCTCCCCTGACCGGGCCCCTCGCCACTCTAAACGAGGGGTTATCTCCGACCACCATAACTCACATGCCCCCAATTGGTTGCTTAACTTACACATGGAGATTTCATTTTTAGCAGCAGGGCCTTCCTACCCATGAAAGTCAAATCATTGCCTCCCAGGTGTATGACCAGAATGTAGGGAGAGGAGACAACCCCCCCTAGTCTATGCCGCAGCTTTTTAAAGTAAAGCAATGCAAGGTTGCTAAACACAATTGTAGAGCACTGCACACCCTTCTATACAACTAACCAAGCTAGCACATAAACCACCATAACACTGCACCCCACCAAACATCCGGTGCCACACCGGGGTGCCTTCGGTATACTCACAATTCGCCTGTACCTAATACGCTTAACCTGTCTTCCGGCCACTCCCCTGGGTGGCTTACGGTCGGATGTACCTCTTAAAACCGTGGGATTCCCATCGTCCCACCTGCAAGCTGTGATCCGCTGACAAGCCAGCCCTGACCGCTGTGGTTGCTGTCCCTATCCTAACGGAGTGACTGCACCAGCGCTTGCCTGGACCCGCATTGCCCGACATATTTAAGCATGCCTTAAGAGTGGAGAGGTGTGGTGCAGCGGCCAGGGCAGCTGACTTCGGAACACAGGGTTCACGGTTCGATCCCCGGCTCCGGCGGCAGCTCAGCTCAGCACCATGTGACTCTGGGCAATAGCTCACTTAATTTCCCCAACGGCCCCCAGCGCCTTGAGACCCGTAAGGGTGAGTAGCTGCGCTATATAAAAACGGACTTACTACTTACATGCCTACATTACCTGTACAACCTGAAAATCGGAAAGGGACATGCCAAGTATTCTTAATACATTGTAGCCTCTATGTGCTTTTTACCCCTTGTTACCAGAGTGCCGGGGGGAGGGGGTAAGTAAATGCTGTGGATTTGAGGATGGAGAACATAAGAGCAAATTTACTCGCCCCATCTAAATATGACTGCTAATGTGTTCTGGTAGTAGTCCGCCTTGGTGCTCCAAACCCATATTTTCAACACCCTTGCAGCAACAGCACCTATCTTTGGCGTGACAATCTAAAGCAACCCCCCTGGCTGACATGGTGGATCTAACGAATGTAGCCCATAAGCCAGCGTTAGCTAGAGGTATACAAGTGTGTCACACAGGGCCAGTGCTTTGGCTAGTGGAGCCCTAGAGTAAATCATACGCATAACTTGCCTGCCCTTTATTTTTCGATTGCCTGCAAGTCCAACACCGTCTGAAAGCGATCTATAGATGCTGAGTCACCTTGCTACTGTCCCCACCCTGGCGTGAGTAGCCCCGTGCCAAACTTCTTGTAATGTAAACCAGGAAGCAGACAAGTGGATGGTGAGACCGGGAGGACAGTCTGCACAGAATCCAAACCCAGTCTTACTGCGGACTTTTGACGGATGTCCTGTAGCCGTACCGGTGCACCCACCCTGGTGTGGATTACCCAGCACTCAGATTGGAAGATTGCTGGGATGCAGGAGAGGAAATGTAGGAGCTTTAATACACTTTATCAGCCAGAGTCCTCCAACACTTGAGGACCCTGCCCCCTGCAAAGGGGAACCACTCCTACCCCACCTCACCGAGTCAGTCAGTCCCCTGCTCGTTTACCATATTAAAATTCTTGCAGTAAATACATACTTTTGGATGATAGGTTGGTAGACCCAACAGGGTTTGATCCTGTGACCATGAGATTGAGCCCTTGATAACCGCCTTGCAAACACCCTTCCAGCTGGTATCACTCTAGCAGCGCAATCCAACTACCCCAGCAAGCTCTGTATGAAACCCAGTGAGGCCTTGTCCTGTCCCCTGGCTATCTGGATGTGAAGAGCCAACTCCTGATCCTTGTCTGACGGCAGCCTGGCCTCGCCCGCAATGGCGTCCAGTTCTATCCTGGAGCCCCCTGTGCTCCCTCCTTTTACTGGTTGGTCCCAAATATAGCCTGACCCATATCCCGCTCTATCGACGATCTATCAGATACATCTGACCTACCTCCTGCCCTGCCCCGTGCCTAAAGCAATTATTAGTAGGAGCATACCCCCAAAGGGGCGATAACTTCTCACACAGCATCAAGAACACTTCCAAGTCAGATGGAATTCCTGTAAAACGGTGTTCCTGGAACTTGTTAATGGTAGCACTATCAAATTACTGGTTACTAGCGTACTGCCAGCGTTTGCCGGGGCACGGCAGGCGGACAGCTACCATTGGGAATCCCAAACCCTCTACACAATCCCTTCGCTTAGCCTTGGGATGAATACGCAGGAGATGCATACTACCTAGGATTCAAAATTGGCTTCGGTTGGTGAAATCACTTTGCGCCTGACCGAAAGCTAAGAGCCAATGTAGCTGCACTAAATAATAGCTTATGGTGCCATAACATGGTGGACGGGCAATCATGGTAATTTACAGGGGGGGGCCTAGAAAGGGTGCCCCCTGAGATCTATCATAGGCGTCACCAACAACTGGGGAACTGTGCCCCCTCCGCTATTTGAAGGGGGTGGGGCAGCTAGCCAAGAATACAATGGTAGGTTGTGTGTCGCCTTCTGACTGTGTCTACCCACTTGCTTCCAGATTTCCTGCGGGAGAACCCATTTCCCTGAGCAACCCCATATCTGTGCAGCTTCCCTGCGACGGCAACTGCGTGTACTAAGGATGCCAGATACAGCTGCTTAACAACCAACAGTTTAAAAGGCCGCCAGGCGCCGTAGCTATGTGCGGCCCCCATGCTTATGGGTCATGAGTGCGAGAAAAATATCCTCGAGTGCGGGGCTTACTGAATACCTTTCCGCTAACATGCAAGTTCCGGCTGCCTTACCCATACCAACCGAAAGGCAAAGCGTGACCCAATAGCCTTTCCCCCTTGTATGCTGGCACCTCAGTCTTCCTCCTAGCGCTCACACCATACTTGGCGCCGCTGCCGGCCAAATTCCCCTCTGGATTCTCTGGTCCATCTTCCTGCGACAATATTCCACCATCATAGCACGGTTCACTCCCCGTTGTCGGCGACATGGATACCATGCAAAATAAAGACAAAGATGAATAGTGCACACTTCAATTGCCATAAACAACGAGCTCACGCCAGCTTGAGTCTTGTGCTATGCCGTTCCTTCGTAAAACATGCATTGGATTAACCCGCTGCTTGCAGCAAAGAGTACTGCCCATCTAACTGCCCACCTATTTGATACCCGAGCAGGAAAGGACATGCGACATGCCCACATATCGTTGACCTAACAGCGGCCCAGCTGTGCCGTTATCATGACCTCACAGAGGCCCAACTGTTCAACTGGTGCTAAATTATCCTGCCTCATTGTGTAGCGACCACCCAGATGCAAGTACCTAGCCACCCACGAGTTAATGTAGGATATCCGCACCCCTTAGTGGTAAACCTTAATGAACCATTCTGAAACCGAATTTCCAACTAATAATAATGTGCCACCCACTACTGGAGTCATGTCCCGATAGTCCCCCCTTAAGGATGCGAACCTGTCTGCATTGCTGTAGACTTTACCTTGCGCTGCATGGGCAGCCCAATAGGCGCATCCCCTTGGAAATTCGCTCCTAAATATCATCGGGTTAAGCCTTCATGAATTCTACCTTATGCTTTCTCCCGGTCATCGTGTGCCTCGCGAGAAGATGGTATTTATTGTAATGGGTACAGAGGCTGAGCTGTATTCTGCCGGTTTCGGGTAGTGTGTATGTTTTCCCTAAACATGCCTCTAATTCACATGCTGATTGCAGCAGTGGGCCCTGACAATGAATGTTTACCTATTTAGAAGGCAAAAGGACATAAGATAAGGCCCAGAGATCTGTGACCTTCAAACTAGCTAGACGCTGACTATCAATGACAAACCAAATCCTTCCACAGGTAAGCTCCCGTTTAATGCGATTGTCAGATTCCGCCAGCCCCTACTAGTCTGTCAGTGTTCAAGTTGAAAAGAATGTTGTGCCCCTCTGCTGTCTATACTTCTAGAATCATGCTGCGTATTAGCGGAACCCGGAACCACTCACAGCCCCACAGGCACAAAGGAAAACAGCAGGTCCCGCAAGCAGCCCAGTTCGGCGGAGCCTCAGCAGGCAGAGAAGGAATGGCCTTTAAAACTGCGAGTAGTGCTTAGTTCCGTCCGTGCTCAGTCCGGAGCAAGCAGAAAACATAGGGAAATTCTGATTCCTTATTTCTGGATCTAGAATTGTTCTGCACTCCGTTTCATTCGTCCGTACCAGGTCTCCCTATCTCTCTACTCCCAAGCAATAACATACCCTAAAGAGCGCGCGTACACCCGTAGGTATCTCGGCGCTAAATAACAGATGGTTCTTGTTACCCAACTCACTGGTACTCAATTTATCGACCTCAGGTGGATGAAAGGCTGAGTGTACCCACCAGGAATTGGACCAGTGACCGTGAGGTCGAACACCGTGCCCTGCAGTGGAGGGTTTAGTCCACTGAGCCACCCGACCCAGTCATATATCCTGCTTATTGACCAGCTTTCTTTGAAACGCAGATATTGCCTCATTCAGTAATATGTTGCCTATCCCATAAATAATGTAATTTAAAAGATGAACATTTCTTTACCCTATATAATCCATCAATGTTTAAATAGGAGCAAGACTCTCATGCATGTTCTCCCATGTTTATCCTCTGAGGGCTGTAGTCTGTCAGATGGTGAGCCCAACTGACCCCCATGCTTCGACCCGCTCCTCTTGCTTAGTTTTAGAAGTTGATGCTCTTCAGCTTGACTGGAGGAATATTCTAACTTGAAAGACTGCAACTCCTGAGTGGAAAGCGGAGATATCCCCGCTGTTCCAAACTTGGGATACCTACTCCTGACTTGGCCGTACCTCACTGCCGGCCGGTCTTGGAGGCTAGAAGCAGGCAAGGCACCAGTAACTGTATCAGTCGTGAATACGGTAAAGGTGGAGATAGGCACATTTGGGTAGTATAATAGTACCTGAACCGTCTGGTATGCCATGGCACTCGACCATGCTGACACTAGTAATATACGGTATCCCCAGTGCTTCAAATGGCGGCCCAGTAACTGCTGCTTGGGTACTGGCAACCTACATGCCAGACCTGGACCATGCGTTTGTGTAGTCCTCTCTCCACTATAACCTTGAACCCGGCTTACAAAGGGTTAAACCACACAGACCACCCCTTGTGAGTGCATGGGTACTATGTAACGGGCACAGGTATTCACAATGCTAGCAGGGCTTTCATGTGTAGTGGCATTTCATACACATACACGCTATAGGCGGTGTCTGCTCAGGGGTTAACATCTTTACTCATTAACAGTGCTCCGACCAGGCTGCTTGCCTCCTTTCACGGCAGGAAAAATTTGCCTCCGGTCACAGGTTAAAGGGGACGAGTCTATTTTGGTTCACAAATAACGCCTGTTATGGTAACAGCTTCTAATATGACGCCTAAACACCGGCGCTGCCTGCCGTCTGCATAATATACGTAAGCAGCACTCGAGATACCAGTCGGGACTGAGGCTTAGACAATGGTCGCTAGTTGCATAAGATAACTAAACAGCACTCGAGCTAGACTCGAGCTGCTCCTTTGTGTTGACGACTCTAACCCAAATGTCCAGAGCAGAGATGGCAGTGGGGAGAAAAATTCCCCATGCGCAGATCCCATCATTAACAAGAACAAATGAAACCTTCGGTGCCTTTCGCAGTTTTGTTTTGCGCAAATTCGACCAGAAAGTATTGGAGAGTTATACATGACCACCAGTTACATTACAGTTGGTCACATTCATTTTCTTTTTAAGGCAAAGCATGATTACGTGATGTGTCCATTATCACAGGAAGTTAAGCCGACGCCGAGACTAATAGCACCGAAAGCGTTGTAAAGAAAGCAAGCATTGAAAAGCAGTGCTTGTTTATAAGCTAAGCCCTGTTGTCCTGAGGGGTCTTATCAGTAGAAACCTAACGTGTAACAACGCAACAGCGCTTGATGTAAGTGCAGCTTTGTGCAGCTTACAGTGTGTGTGGGTGAGAATTATGTAATCTTCTGAGTGCCCCCACTTCTGCTCCTTTGTGTTGACGACCCGAACACAAATGTCCAGAGCAGAGATGGCAGTGAGAGAAAAAGTCCCAGTGCGCAGATCCCACCATTAACAAGAAGAAACAAAACCGTTGGTGCCTTTATTGCTATGGACAACCAAAAGGAACCCTGAGGCTGCGATGTCCAGACGGGAGGCGGGGCCATCACTCACTGTAACAGGAGGAAGCGTGAACATGCGTGAATGCGGTGCAATGGCCAACAAAAAGGTTCACTTTGTGAAATCGCCTGGGAGAATTTACGTTTCATATTCATCAATAATACTTAAAACTCCATGTAAAATACAATTCCATAGATGAAAGCAGTATTTTCATTTAAAAATACTAAACCATCGTAAACATCACTACTCAATCTAAATTGAAAGGCAGGGGGAGCAGCTGTGCGAGAGGAGAGCCTTCCCATGCCACCAACTATTAAAAAAAAAAAAATACTATGCAGGACGGGAAAAAGAGTGGCAGCGGGTAAGCAAGAAACAATGCAGGATCATTCAATGAATGAAAAGAAAAAAAAAAAAAGGAGTGTGCCTAACAAACGATAAATAAATCCAAAAGTAAGGGGACATGTAACAGGGGCAGTTGCCACAAAAGTGAAAACCCACCCAAAGGTGGGATAAAGAGCAACATTTCACCAATGAAAAGAAAGCAATTTAGAAAGGCATACGAGGGAACAAATGGAAAGAGCTGGGCGTGGTCTAAGCCTAGAGAGGAGATACAGCATGCCTCGCAGAGCAGCGCACGTGAGCTGCTAGGCTTGACCTAAAAAAGCAATAACCCACTGAGCTAGCAAAAATAAATACAAATCTGTGATCTTCACATCACAAATTGTGCTTTGCAGCAGGAACATTAACCCTCTATTCTACTATAGCACAAGTAGAAAACGGTGACTAGACAAATGGCAGATCCCTCCCTCAAGTGCATTAACCACAAGTGTTATTATGCCATTGAAATTTTCCCATGAAAAATGCCATGCATATAAAAATCTCTTCAGGCTACTGTTATATCAGTTCAGCCCGGCACGCAGAGGGCGCCCCCTGAACCTTGGCACCCAGTTTAACAGCACCAGCCCCACCACCTGAAGCCGGTACTGTGGACTTAAAGCAATTGGCTAGTTATGGAACCCAGTGTTGATCCCATAGTGCCTTACACATGTCATGAATTGCAAAGGCTCATACAAATTATCACATATGGGTCAATCGTGAGTGGTCCATATTCCGAAGCCTAATTTGAAGCAGTAATTGATGCTGCTCCACCCCCTTTTGCCTGCATCCCAATTTTGCAATGGTGCATTTACAGGACCCAGAAGAAGGCCCCAGATTTGCAGCCTTTCTGTCATTAGGGCCACAATTAATCACCTCTATGCTTAGCTTTAAGTATTTGAAATGAGTAAAAGCAGGACCTTGGGTCACACAAAGGAGGATGGGTTTAATTCAAGGATACATGTTGAAATGCACATGTTTGGCATTGATGCTTTTCACCCCCATGTTAAACCTTTTGTGCACCCTTTCAAGTTCCCTGGTACTTATAATGTATATTTAATAAAAAATAAATACTAATGGGGAGGTGGAGTCACACCATGGAGAGCCTCCCTAGATAGAGCTAAATTGGTAATCATGGGCAGGCAGCAGCGGCAATATGGTGTGCGTACAAGAGACTTTTACTCTATGCCACATGACACCCTGGCACACAGACAAGTCTTCTACACAGGGGAGAGGAAGGAAAAACCAGGCCCATCTCAATGATACCCAGCACCACCTGAAGAAATCCACAGGTGTGAAGAATTGAAAAGCGCTGGTGCTACCAGCACTTTTCATCTAGGTAAGCTGCCTCTCATGACTCTGATTGTGATTCACCACAGCTCCCTTGCAGGTGAGGCTTGTGGGAAGTTGGTCGACACTCCTGGAGTGGGTGTTTTATGATGCAACGTTTGGGAAATGGACTCAATAGATGCTCTGAAACCACAATCTTCCTTTAGGAACATCACAGGCAAAAGAAGTGTGAGGACAATGTGGTGGCAATGTTGTTTATCATGTACACAATGTTTGGGAAGAGCCCGCCACCTACTGGTAAAAACCACAACTTCAGCCTGTAACTCCAACTCAACAATAACTATGCTTCACCTTGCGACTGAAATTGGCCTCTGAGCCCTCACCTAGTTGCAAATGGAGTCTCATTGATCCTATATTCATTAAACATCTCCTTGGAACATAACCTATCGAAGCATATATCCTCAGCACTTCAACAGTGTCTATACCTGCATTAGACCTTATGGTCTTTATTGATACATGGTGATTCTGAGGAGATTACACACTATGCTACCAACATCAGGTGCCAGAGCTTTTCAATAGCTACTATTCTCAGAAGCCCTGACTAATACCAAACATAGCATACCAACCAAGGACACAACATTGATAGCGTAACACTGAAGACCATTATGACGAGCTACAAAGTATTAGGATCTTGATATCGACGGTGGAGCAATCTAGTTCAGAAACTAAAAAGAACATAAATCCATACATGGAGAACTGAACTCATTACGAACTCAGCTCAACTGTGTAAATTAAACTGCTGGAGAATCGAGACTTGGGAGCCGAGGTATGACATATTTAGAAAAGGGTGACAGAACTACAGGACTGGAGCCGGAGAGAAAACATTAGAATTTTTGGAGTGCCAGAATCAGAAAGAGGGAGTTGACATGTTGATCTTTCTTTCTTCATTCTTACCCAAGTTGGATTTGAACATCTCTCCTCCCCTCGACTTCCAAAGGGCTTATAGGATTTAGAGACATTGACAGATTACAAATGATTCATGCAGGACTTTATTAACGTAACTTTTGAGACCTCAGCATTCAAGATTGATCTTACATAGCTTTAAAAACATTGGCTGAATAATTATAGAGGACACAAAGTCAAGTTTGAAGTTGATTTTTCCCCAAAAACTAATGTCCTCTAAAGGAAATTTCTTGCATTGCTTCTGGCTCTCAAGGAAAAAGACCTTGCATATTGTCTACGAGATCCATCACTGATGTTGGTGACCATCAATGGCAAAACAAGACAATTCACGAACCCAGAAGAACTAGAACAAACACTGGAATGTTTGGGGTCAAAGCCTGAAACATCCTTGCTCATAGACACAACATACCATAAAGGACGAAAGACCACTGATAAAAACTGATACAGACGACGCCACACCGCGAGAAAGATACACATCTAGATCCCGTTTGAAAGTGTAGACAGTGCAGTCAAGAATTGAAGCTGCATTTGACAAATATTTGGAGAAATTGTTGTCTATTGAATGTAGTTGAAATAATGGAATTTTGTTTTGTAAAGCTAATTGTCGATGCCCAGTCCTGTGTGCCCTGCATCTGAGGGGATGGGGCCGACAGACAGAAGATTGTGACGTTTAGGGAATCTGTTCAGGAACCCCTTTGCTCATCCAGTTTATTTAAAGATAGTCTCCCATTGCTACCCATTTTGGCAACCACACCTGATTCCCAGGGGGCTCTACCAAATCAGTCTATCCCGCCTTGTGTACAGGGGCCAGTAAGGTCGGTGGGTTAGCAGAGTCCCTACTTTGAAACAAGCGGGCAGAGAAGATTACCCCAGTCTAAGAAATAAGTTGGTTGTGGCAACTGGGTGGTGAAGGGCGAAACTTGGTCAACAGGTTCATCATGGCTCGGATCATGGTGGGTCGGGTTAGACCAACTCCCAAAACCCTTCATGGGGATTGCATAGTTATTAATTTTAACTGTCTCAGAGCTGTTCAAATGGTCTTGAATCTAGCTAGGAGACCCATCCGTATGTCAAACATTCAGCCTTTTCCCTTTGGATATTTCTATCGCCCGCTGGCAGCCCAAACCTATTCATGGGCTAGTGACCGTAGTGAGGGCACTGGCCACAGGGGCCCGCAGTCTCTTGTTGCCAGTGGTTTTGCCATACCCATCTATAACAGATATGAGGCTCTGGGGGCAGATTCACTAGACTGACTGTATAGCCTCAATTATACTAGTAAGCTTAACAGGGAGGGAAGAGGGAACAGGGTTTGTGGGGTGCTAAGACAGCTGGCAGACATGGGTGCCTTGCAGACTGGAGCTTGTTTCAGTCCAGAAGTTGTTATTCCCCCCATTATGCCCGACACACCCGTCCGATTCTCGTAACAAAGGGGACATTGCCGGTGACCAGCCTGTGTTTCATATTAGTAAGGGGACACGTACGGAGGCATTTGTCACCGGAAATCCAGAGCAGTTAGTGGAATGGGGGAGGGGCATACAGAAAGGAGTGCCTACCATGACAGTAGGGGGCGACTCTCTTAGTACAAACGATACCCCTGGAAGTCACATGAGTAAAGGGGATCCTACTGCCAGGCACCCCATGTTAGCCTCCTGGAATGTAGCAGGCATACATAATTAAAACAATGACCCTGATTGGCTGACTTAGCTGAGATCATTTGCCATAATATGTCTACAGGAGACGTGGGATGGAGAGGGATCCTTATTTTTGGAAGGGTACACATCATACTCCAACCCCTCTGTGCCTTCAAGGGGGGGTTTGTTGATTTTGGTTTCTCTTCTTCTTTAAATTCTAGTATCAAGGATTTGGCAATAAGGTCCGCCAGTCTACAGGTAATTCTCTTCGGTTCCCCTGTGGTCGGTGATGTATTTTTATTGAATTTTTATAATGCAACCACTGGCCTGACAATTTGTGATACACTTTTTTACCCTTAGGTAACAAATGTTACATACTGACACCTGTACTAACATAAGAACTGGATTTATTCTAGTTGGGGATTTTTACATACACCCATGCTCACAATCTTTAACCTCATGTGACCACGGAAGTAATGAAGGTTTTTTGCATGTGGAACTTAGCCATGCTGGCTCCTTTCTAAATCATCTTCTTGAAGAATTTAATTTGGAGTGTGTAATGACTAAACAGCTTCAATGCCTGAAAGGAAGCTTTCCTCCCACTTTTTCTGGTTGGGACAATTTTCTACACTAGATTATATTTTTGTTTCAGTCTGCTTATGGAACCTTTTAAAATAGTTTCAGATTAAGGTTTCTGGTTTTAGCGACCATTATTGTATTACCATTAACATCGCGGATCTGTTTGCTTAGACCCCAGTTCGGGGTAGGTCTCTTCATATGGCTGGTGTAGTGACAGATCAGCATAGAAGATTAAGGTGGTTGAAGGTAATTCTGGAGAACTTTAAGATCTCTTGTGGCGACCAAGCAGGGAGAGTTTGAAGCATGTCTGAAGGACTTGTGTGCTGATACTGCCTTTTTAAATGCATATTCTGGGATTAGGAAGGAAATTAAGGTAATGTTATCACTCCCTCACTAACTGGTAATGATGGAGCAGGGAAAATAAAAAAATTTAACCCCTAACAAATTTTATAAATTATTAATAAAATGTTCGTTTAAATGTATTAATCAACACTGTATGTGTGGGAATGGTAATATGCCAATGTGTGTGCTAAATAATCTATTAATAAATGTCCGTGTGTCTAAATTATAACGTAAAAATAAATGCGTACTAATAAAAATAAATGCATGTTATTGGGCTTCATAGAAATAAAACGTGTCGTTGCAAAAACAAATAGTGATGGTAAGTAAGGAACAGCTTAAATGTTGCTTTCTGCTAGGTAACAACTAATTGGGGTACGTAGACGGGAGGGAAACGAAAGGGATATTTTTCTCTATTTTAATTATGTTTTGTTTGCCTCAAATTAGTGCTTCTAAAGTAGAACCGAGTGGCGAGATAAAATGGCCGCCAATGGGAAGATGTGCGCAGGCGCAAGGGAACACATGACACGGGATGAAATTGGAGAAAGCTCAACCTCGTGATGTTTCTGAGAGGCTAGGATGCAAGAAATGGTCAAGGCTGGTGTGACCTAATTGAACTGATAGTGTGCCATGATGATCAGCAGAGAGCCCGTGGGAAACAAGTCTAAGAGAAAGGACAATGACTGCGGAGTTCTCGAATGTGTCGAAAGAAGTTACAAATGAACTGATCGAATCGGATGGAAATGTTTAAGCGTATGGGAAAGGAAATGATCCAAGGACCCTTGAATCCAAGAGAACTTGATTAAAGAATGAATAAGCTGACATGCATGGACCAATGAAAGAAAAGCGTGATATTAATGTTGCAACAGTTAGTTAGCAAAGTTAGAATTAGGGTATAAGAGGGCCTACTCTTAGTGGGAGGGGGTCAGTTGATGTCAGTCGTGGTTGCAGGCACAGTCAGGAGAGGAGTTGAAGAGTCGTATTGGTGGCTTCCAGTGCTGGGTGGTCCTGATCGATCCCTTACTGAGCGGGAGATGCTGAAAGACTGTTAGAGGAGACGGGTTGCAGGTAGCTGATGCTGACGAGCTGAAGTTGCTGTTGCTGTCTTTATTTTACAGTTGAGTATGAGAATCAGGCTATTTCTAATTCCTAACTTAGGTTAGAAATCATTAGGCTAAATTAGGAAGCTAGGCAGGTAATTAGGGTTTTGGCTTCATGACAAATTTTTCTTTCTGCAATAAATTGATTATGCTTAATAAAAATTGTGAATTTAAGAATGAATAATTGAATAAAGTATTAAAATTCTTTTCATGCTTTTTAAATTATATAAAATTTAAGATTCTTTAAACACAAAATGACTTAGTGGTTATTTTCCTAAATGATTGTGACATAAGTAATTGGTTATTGTGATTCAGCTGGTCTTAATCACTATGAACTAATTTCTTAAATGAATGATTCATCGACAAACAATAAGCAGGAATATCTTAAGAAATAACTAAAAGAAAGGGACAAAATAAGGTAATAAGATATCCTGGCTCTTCCAGCGGTACATAAAATGGTGTTCTCCATTTAGTTCTCATGCTTCTCCTAGGAGTACAGAATTTCACAAAGGTGTAAAGGAAATCCAGGAGTGTGCGTGTGTGTTAGAAATATAGTTTGCCCCTGGATGACCTATAAGTAACCTAGGAGGAGGATAGTTTTTATTGTACGCGCTGCATCAGATTTTATGGTAGCAGAGTTATGGTTTTCTATAGATTAGTTTAGTGATTATTGTTTATTGATTATTGATTATTTTTGATGACTAACACTATGTTGAGTCGCGTTATGTTATATGTAAGTTTTCACGCTTCTGGGATGTAGGAAGTGGAACACGTGTGGCAAGAGAAGTCACATGGAATTTGGTACATGGTCTGAATTCATTTTTGGTTATAACGCAGGTTGTGTTATGTTAGGGATTTCTGTGTGAAAAGTGTGTAAACGAAATAGCAAATCACGTTTACTTGTGAAACTTTGGCCTTAATTCTCAGGAGCCTAGTCTCCACATGTGTCTTATCCCCAGAGAAACGAGTAAATTGTTTGTTTGAAAGAAGGGTAAGGTAGAGGGAAGTGCTACTTTATCGGTGAGAGTAAATAATTCTGTGGTAGGGTAGAGGTAAGCGCTGCCTACTGGAAAAACAGGATTCTTGTGTAAAAGGACAAGGCTGTCACTTTGTTTAGCGAATCAGACTATGGAATTGTTTATTTGTTGTAACTAACAAAGAAAACAGTGAAAAGAAAATTGCCGATAAATTTTGTAAAGGAGGGGTAAAGAGTAGAAGTGACGTGGAAAAGTGCAGCGCTAGGATTGGATAGTGCGCTAGTCACGTGAACACAGAGCAGGAGTGACGTAGAAAAGTGCCGCGCTAGGATTGGTTGGTTCGCGGACGGTGGGAATTGTTCTGATTGGTACTTTAGTGTGAGTCGCGCTGTAATTGGTCGAAGTTCGGTACACAGAAACAGCGTTAGAGTAAAGAGAAAACAAATAGAAAACATGCCGTATTACGAGTATGAAAGGGAGAGAACGTCATGGACGACGAAATTGAAGAATTTCTTTAAGAAAGACAAAAAGGTTGTGACTAGAGAGGGACAAGTAATTCCTCCGCCGAAATCAGCAGCTTCACACAGGATGCTGAAATATGGATATCATACGTGCATATGGTTGGACAATTGGGTAAAATATACAAAGAATGATGGAGCATTGGCTTTCCCTGAAAATGGTTCTTTTAATGTAGCGGTTTTACGGAATTTAAGAGAAAAGATGTTTAAATTGGAACCTAGACCGACACAGTTTGAGGCTTTAACAGAATGGGAAGATGAGATGTACGAGCGAGAAAGATTCAGAGGAATGAAAGGTTATGAGTTTGTGCCCGGAAGATTGTGGGGAATGAATCATGAGGACAGAATAAAACGATGGAGATGTGCTAACATGACAGGAGGTTTGTTTCCAGCTTTTACAGTTGAGGAGGGGACTAAGAAAAACGGACTGAGAAAAAGAAACATATAGAGAGAGAAAAGTATATGCATGAGAGCGAAACGGATGACGAATTGCTGGAAGATATATTAAATAGAAATCCACCTCCGTATCAGCAGAGTTCTACAGTGGTGACACCAAATGCGCCACCAATAGAGACTATGCGAAATAAAAGTCCGGAAAAGAGGAATGAGGTAAATAGGTCACAAGAACAAATGAGAACTTCTCAAAATGAGGGAATAGAAAGCGAAAATGCAAGCGAATTGGCAAGGACAACAATAGAACTAACTGAGAAAATTAGAGAATTAACGAAAAATATGGAAGCAGTTACTGTGCCTGTAACAATAGGTCCAGTAATACCAGTTTTTGAGAATCAGAAAATTGATGAACGATCTTTGGTGATTCCCTTGAGTTCACAATTTCAGAGAGAAAAGGAAAGAATGGAAACAAGTCCAGGTACAAGCAATTTGGCTAGTGCTTACAGACCAAGTCCACCTGAAAATTTGACAATAAATGAGTGTAACGGTAGAAAAATACCTATGGTAACTGAATCTGCAACAGTGACACCTGAAAAGAGTGGAAATTGGACAGAAATAAATAGTACTCCCATAGGTCCGACTCCTGATGAGTTAAATGAGTGGATGAAAGCTTTTAAAATAAAAGAAACAGAAGAAAAACCATTAGATGTGATCAGATTGAAAATAGATATGGAAGAATTAATTCTAGGAACGATTGGTACTGAAAAGATAAAAAATTATCAGGATGATGAAATAATGTTTCTGTGCAAAAGTATAACATGGAGGGCAAAGAATTTACATGACAAATTAGAAGAAGTGGCTAGTGAGATCGGGATAGATTTTGCAAAAGTAAAAACATTGCAGAAACCATACAGAGTAGACTTTTGTGAAAAAGATATTGAAAATTTGAATACAGCAGGAAGGCTGACACAGATAAAGGAGTTGATTGTGTTGTTGAGAAAATGGGGTGATGTGGACAGGTGGAAGGTTAGATGGACAAAGAAGAATGAGAAAAGTATAGACAAAGGTTCATTGGCTTTTATGATAACAGAAAAAGAACCTGTTGTTAAAGAATACCCTATGAGAGAAACTCCAGGTGGTAGTTACGTGCATGTTCCCTGGACTAGGCAGGACATCCTGTCATTTACAAATGATTTTCCAAAGTTAAGAGAGAAGCCAGTTGAGTGGTACCGACAAGTAGAAAGGTTTGTAAAGGTCTCAAAAGTGTTGTGGATAGATTTGGATGGATTGTTTGACATAGTGGTACCAACGGATCTGTGGTCAGAATGTAAGATTACGGTTGACTGGCCAACTACAGAATATCCAAGAGATCCTAAGACAGGAGCTCCAGGACCAGATGTGATGAAGAAATACGACAAGGTGATTACCTTTTTGAAGAATAAGATTCCTCCCAAAGAGACAGATTGGGTTAAGATTGATAGAACTACACAGGAAAGTAAGGAGTCTGTACATGCATATTATGAGCGATTGTTATTGGTTTTCAAGCAGTATAGTGGTTATGAGGAATTGAGTGAAAAGGACATGAGTCATTTTGTATACCGATTTGTGTTTGGCCTGAAACAAGAAATAAGCGCTATGATTAAGCAACATATGATAAACTGGCAGAATGGAAGTGTAGATGAGGTGCTGAGGTATGCTAAGTATTGTAGTGATGAAATAGAGAGTAAACAGCGTAAGTTGAAAGAAAAGGCAATGTGGGCACAAGTGAAAGTGGCAGAAAAACAAGAAGCCCAATTGGACAATAATAATGGAAACGATTCAGGACAGAATAAGATGCGACCAAACATAGGTAAAGGAAAAGGTCCAGTTAGTCTAGAAGAGGCAAAGAAGAAATGGCCATGTCATAATTGCGGAAAATTAGGGCATTGGAGAAATGAGTGTAAGTTCCCACCTAAACCTAATCCGGAACATCAATCATTAACTCCACAGGTGCAGAATGAGGTAGTTGTTCAACAAAGTCAGGTGCCACAACCACCACTTCCCAACACTGTTAACCAGCAAAGATACAGTACAGAAACAGGATTCTACGGAGGAGAGCAGGTAACACAGTTGCCGCGAGCAGCTAACATTTCTCAGTATTGGTTGCGTCAGAGTGAGGATGACCCGGGTGAAAGTTTCTGACGGTGCGCAGGAGAGGGGAAAGAGTGCGTGCTTGGCGCAACTCTAGAGGTAGATCAGTCTGGTCCCTTTGTGGATGGAGAAGTGAATGGTGCAAACGTAACATTCCTTGTCGATACTGGAGCTACCCGTTCTACTGTTAGATCAGTGGAAATTCCAAACCTTCCTCTCTCAGGTGAATACATCCAAGTGGTAGGAGTAGCCAATCAGCAGATTAAAACCCCACTTACTGAATTGGTGGAAGTAAAAATTGGTTCTTTTAGCAAAATGCATAAATTTGTAGTGTGCGATTGTAGTCCTGTAAATCTTTTAGGTCGTGACCTTTTGGGCAAAATGAATTGCACAATTTATTGTACGCCAGATGGAATAGGTTTCCAGACTTCAGATGAAGATGTTTTGTATAAAGTAACTTTGATGAATCAAGAACCTGAAACGAATGGTTTATTTCCTGCATTTGATGCAGAAAAACTTCCAAAAGAACTGAAAAGTACAGTAAAAGAAAGTGTGTGGGATTTTACAGGAGAGGACATTGGATTAATGAGAGAAGTTGATCCCGTAAAAGTAACAGTGAAAGAAGGGATAATTTATCCAAACACGCCACAGTACAAATTAACTCCAGAAATAATTGAAGGAATAACTCCTGTGATAAATAAGATGATTGAACAGGGGATTCTGAAAGAAATCATGAGCAGTCCATGTAATTCACCTATTATGGGACTGAAAAAGCCAAATGGAACATATAGAATAGTACAGGATTTGAGAAAGATCAACACAATAGTTGTACCATGTTGTCCAATAGTGCCAAAACCTGCAGTAATTCTATATCAAATCCCACATGAAGCTGAGTGGTACACTGTGATAGATTTGTGTCACGCATTTTTCTCTATTCCTTTGCATCCAGATAGCCAGCCATTATTTGCATTCCGGTTCGGAGAGCGTATTTTGGCATGGTGCCGAATTCCACAGGGGTATACAGAAAGCCCCTCAATTTTTAATCAGATTCTAAAGAAATCTCTGGAAGATTTAAAAATGCCAGAAAAATCAGTGATGGTGCAGTATATCGATGACCTATTGGTGGCATCGAAAACTAAAGAAGCATGTGTAAGTGACACAATTGCTTTACTGAACCATTTGGAGAAAAGAGGACATAAAGTGTCCCCTTCAAAATTGCAGTTTTGTCAGAAAGAAGTCCAGTATTTAGGGCATAAAATTGAGAAAGGAGTGCGGAAAATAGCGACAGAAAGAGTAAGAATGATTCAAGGAATGAGAGCACCAATGACTCAAAGAGAGGTAAGAATGTTTTTGGGAATGGTTGGATATTGTCGACAGTGGATAAGTGGATTTTCTTTGATTGCAAAACCCTTACAAAAATTGACAAAGAAAGATGTAAAGGACCCTTTTGAGTTAAACAAAGAAGAAATGAAATCTTTCAAAGAATTGAAAAAGAAACTGTGTGAGGCCCCTGCTTTAGGCATGCCTGATTATGAGAAGGTTTTTGAGTTGTACTGCAGTGAAAGAGATGGATGTGCTTTTTCAGTACTGGTACAAAAACACGGGACCATGAAAAGGCCAATCGCTTACTTTTCAGCTGTTTTAGATCCTATAGCAAAAGCATTGCCTGGGTGTCTGAAAGCAGTTGCTGCTACTTGTGTAAGTCTGGAACAAAGTGAAGGTATAGTGATGGGGTATCCACTGAGAGTGTATGTTCCCCATTCAGTAGAAATTCTTTTGACAAGAACAAAAACACAGTACATGACACATAGTCGGCTGACTAAGTACGAAAAAGTCATCTTGAGTGCTGAAAATGTGACCATAGACAGATGCATAAATGTAAATCCTTCTACATCATTGCCAGATGAAGAGAGTATAATTGAACAAGACGAAGTAGATCATGATTGTCTGAATGTGCTGGAATATTGCACAAAACCAAGAGCTGACATAAAAGATGAACCGTTAAAGGAATCGGATTATGTCATGTTTGTAGATGGTTCATGTTTACGCACAAAAGAAGGAGTGTTAAGCGCAGCTTACGCAGTATGCACAGTGGCAACTGTGATGGAAGCGTCTTGTCTGAAAGGAGTTAGGTCTGCCCAAGTTGCAGAACTAATTGCTTTGATTCAAGCATGTAAATTGGGGAAAAATGTACGAATCACGATTGTGACCGATAGCCAATATGGTTTCGGCATCGTACACGATTTCGGACAGATTTGGTCACAAAGAGGATTTCTGACATCTGCAGGAACACCTATTAGAAACGGAGATTATGTTAAAAAACTGCTTGAGGCGATACAGTTGCCTAAACAAATAGCTGTAGTGAAGTGCAAGGCGCATAAGAAAAACGAAGACTACATAGCGGTCGGCAATAATTATGCTGATGAGATCGCTAGATATTGTGCGGAAAACATGGCGTCACTGAACAAAAATAGAGAAAGGGAACATGTCTCTTGTCCTTTGCTTTTCACTAATACAGTCGAAACATGGGATGAAGTAAGGCAGTTACAAGAAACAGCAAGAGATGAGGAAAAAGATTACTGGATAAAAGCAGGATGTAGAAGACAGGAAAATAATGGTGTGTGGGTATACAGAGATGAAAGACCAGTTATGCCTGATAGCATGATTGCAGACATGGCACGGATGTACCATGGACAAGCTCATATTGGGAGAGATGCAATGATTAGACTTTTTAGACAAACCTGGTATAACCCAAAATTCAGAGCCATTGCTGAAAGTCTTTGTCAAAGATGTCTTATTTGTCAACAGTTTAACCCAGGAAGAAAAACAGTAGTGAGTCTAGGAACAATAGGACGAGAAGGAGGTCCATTCACAAGAATGCAGTTGGACTTTATTGAGATGCCCCCTAGTAACAGATTAAGATATGTTCTAGTGGTTGTCTGTTTGTTCTCTCGTTGGGTGGAGGCATACCCCACAAGAAGGAATGATGGAACAACAGTGGCAAAACTTATGCTGCGAGAGTTCATTCCAAGGTATGGTTTTCCAGTCACGGTTGAGACAGATAGAGGAACACATTTCCAAAATGAGTTGATCCAATTGATTTGTGAAGCACTGAGTATTAAACAAAAACTACATTGTGCTTACAGACCAGAGGCTTCTGGGGTAGTAGAGCAGATTAATGGAACAATTAAAAACAGGTTAGGAAAAATGTGTCAAGCTACAGGACTCAAATGGCCAGATGCACTGCCTCTTGTTCTGATGACAATCAGAAGCATCCCTGAAAAGAAAACTGGACTCAGTCCCCACGAGATGATTATGGGACGAGCAATGAGACAAGCACACGTACCCGTCAACAAGTTATTAACTATAACTGATGATCTAGTACTGGATTATTGCAAGGGACTGGCTGATGTGGTGCGTTCTGTGTTTCATCAGGTTGGACCGGATGCGACCACTCTTGAAAGAAAACCAGCTCACGACTTGAATCCAGGAGACTGGGTCCGCATAAAAGTCCACAGGAGAAGAAACTGTCTAGTTCCGCGTTGGGACGAGCCAAGACAGGTAATCCTAGTGACAACGACTGCCGTCAAGTGTGCAGGAGTGAAGAACTGGGTTCATGCCAGCCACACAATCAGAGTTCCAGAACCTACAGATCGACATGTGAGTCGGCGTCTGGAAGTGTGGGATAAAAGTTTAATGGCTGGGACAACAAAGATAAAGGAAAGGGTGCCAGAACTTGAAGATCGACCTGAAAGTCGACATCTGGAAACCCCAACGGCAAACACCTCTAGAGAAGAAGAGGAAGAAGAAGAAGAAGAAGAAGAAAGAAATTCAGAAATTCCAGAACTTGAAGATCGACCTGTAAGTCGACATCTGGAAATATCTGACACAACTTCAGGATCTGATGATTCAGCTGCAAACTGGGAAGAATTCCGAAAGAGAACTTGGGGTTATAAACCAATTAGAGAAGAAACTGAGCAAGAAATTGAGTTAGATGAACAACCAGGTACAAGTTATGGTGGAACTCCTTCAGAAACAATATTAATAGATGAAGTAGGGAAAGAAGTACACAAAAGATTAGAAAATCGAGAAGAACCCCGAGGAGCAATAGGGACAGATAGAGAAATAGAAGAACAGGGAAATTTAGAAACAGAAAAGGAGGAAAACACCAAATCGGAAAAACACCGAGGAGGGACAGTAATAAGGGAAAACCAAAAGGAGAAGACAGATCCACCAGTAGGAGATGACGAGATTATAAGTTTCAAAATAAGAGACAATAGTGAGACAGTTGAAACAGAAACAGAAGAAAGTGGAGGAGAGGAAAAAGCAAAGACTGAATCAAGAAAAAGAAATTGGAAATCAGAAAGAGAAGAAAGAGAAGGTGAAGCCAAAAGGCCAAGAAAATGAGATAATTGGCCCAACAGCTATGTAAGAAAATTGAGATATAGAATAATAAGAGCGGAAGACGAAGGTGCTGAACAAGTAAATGAAGTAACAAGTCAAAAGGGACAAGAAAAACCCAGTGGAAAAAGATTACAAAAGTCCAAAAGGACAAAGAAAGTGAATTCAAAATTTAAGTCACCTGAGTGGCTGTATATTGCACTAACTGATTACAAAGAAGAAGAAGAAAACACTCACGGAAACCAGAGACTGAGAAGTCGGATGGGCAAAGGTGAGATGCAACAAAACTGAAGTGAAAACTTATAGTGCTTCTGCCGGACATGACAATTTTACTGGATGTGACAAATCACCGGATGTGACAACGAAAGAATTCTGGAGAGAATTAAAAGAAAGTACCAAGCAAAGACTTTTTGAAAGCAGAGTGGCATCTAAGTCATTTCTGAGGTGTAGTGACACAATTTTCTGAAACTTAACAAATAGAAAAAGAAAAATGGAAAATAATAGGGATAGAAGAGATAAATGTGAATTTATAAAGAGATGGTGCAAAATGTGCTGCTTTTGTACAGGGTTATTAATGACCATATGGATAGTTTTAGCAATCACAATCCCTATTAGTGTAGCTGTGATAGAAGCAAAAAATGATACTAAACTAGAAAAAGAAACTAGTATTAAAGAACCAGTTATTTTAAGAAGTAGTGCAGAGTTGCATAAGGATAGGTCAGTAACAGATTTTTCAAAGAATGTTTTTACAAAGTTGTTGTATGAGTACGTAGAAACAATGGACGTAAGAGATTGTTATGTTTGTATGCAATTGCCTGCATCAGTATCAGAAGGTGTGACTTATCATCACCTACCTCTGACTTATGGAATAACATGTAGTGTAATAGCGAGCTTATTTTATAAAACAGGTAGATTAGAATCTTATTATACTGATATAGATAAGATTTTTGCAAACATTCCAGTAGTACCAGAACTTAACAAAGTAAAACCAGCAAAAGTTTTAGGAGAATTCTTTTTAGAACATAGAAAATTAACGTTAGAAGAAATAATTAGTAACAACCTTACCTGTGAGTTAAAGAAAGAAGAAAAAGTATTTTTAGAAATGGTTGAAGAAAGAAGAATGAAATTTCAAAAAGAAGCAATAAAGAGGAAGGAAAACGCTTATGGACGTTTGAGGAAGGAAATCATGAAGGGAAAAAGATAAATGCAGCAATGACATTAGACTGGCCGCAAACAGGAAAGTTGTGCATTAGGAGAAATAAGACAGTCTATGACAATTACTTTGTAGGTTCCAGTATCTGCCATGACAATTATCAAATTCTGGGAGGTTGGGGATTCAAAGGTGGAAAGGACCCAATATTTCCAGGTATCTATTATATTTGTGGGAATAGAGCTTATTACAGGTTACCGGACCATTGGTATGGAACTTGCTATGTAGGCCTGGTCTTTCCAAAAAAATTTCACATGGACAGAGAAGAAAAGGGAACATACAAGATGATTAATAGATTTACACGTAGAAAGAGGGAAAGTTTTTCAGAAATTGTAGGTGATATTTTTGGAGCATTGATACCAGCAGTGGGAATATCTTTGAATGCATTTAAAATTCGGAAGTTATCCACAGTAGTAGATCGTTTGTCTACAGATACTGCGGGAGGGTTCTTAATGGTAAATACCGAAATGGTTGCCATGAGAGCTATGGTGATGCAAAATCGGCTTGCCCTTGATATTCTTTTGGCAAAAGAGGGTGGAGTCTGTGGAATGTTGAAAGTCCAACATTGTTGTACTTACATTCCTGATAACAGTGAAAATATACAGAACTATATTACAAATATTACAAGTTTGCACAAAGAATTAGTTCCACTGGAGGTTGAAAGTGTTTTGGGAAAACTTGGTAGAGGGTTTTCCTCAGTAGCGAATTGGTTAACTAGGATGAGTAGACTAGTGATAGGGAAAGTTATAATAGTAGCAACAATAGTAATATTGTTAGCCATGATATTGAAAATAGTAATAACATGTATAAAGAGAAAAGTAAGACAGAATAAGATAAGAAGAAATAACAGATTAATGAGAGAAAGAGAGAGAGAAATGGGTGAAATTGAGTTGGAGAAAATGAAAGAAAGCATGTACAAAGAGACTAAAAGGCAAGATGAAGAAGAAACAGATGTATAAATAACAGAAAGCAAAGGATGAAAGACATGCTGCCTGAAAAGAAGTATGACTTGGGTTTTATGTGGTGATTTAAAAATCACCAAAGGGGGATTGATGGAGCAGGGAAAATAAAAAAATTTAACCCCTAACAAATTTGATAAATTATTAATAAAATGTTCGTTTAAATGTATTAATCAACACTGTATGTGTGGGAATGGTAATATACCAATGTGTGTGCTAAATAATCTATTAATAAATGTCCGTGTGTCTAAATTATAACGTAAAAATAAATGCGTACTAATAAAAATAAATGCATGTTATTGGGCTTCATAGAAATAAAACGTGTCGTTGCAAAAACAAATAGTGATGGTAAGTAAGGAACAGCTTAAATGTTGCTTTCTGCTAGGTAACAACTAATTGGGGTACGTAGACGGGAGGGAAACGAAAGGGATATTTTTCTCTATTTTAATTATGTTTTGTTTGCCTCAAATTAGTGCTTCTAAAGTATAACCGAGTGGCGAGATAAAATGGCCGCCAATGGGAAGATGTGCGCAGGCGCAAGGGAACACATGACACGGGATGAAATTGGAGAAAGCTCAACCTCGTGATGTTTCTGAGAGGCTAGGATGCAAGAAATGGTCAAGGCTGGTGTGACCTAATTGAACTGATAGTGTGCCATGATGATCAGCAGAGAGCCCGTGGGAAACAAGTCTAAGAGAAAGGACAATGACTGCGGAGTTCTCGAATGTGTCGAAAGAAGTTACAAATGAACTGATCGAATCGGATGGAAATGTTTAAGCGTATGGGAAAGGAAATGATCCAAGGACCCTTGAATCCAAGAGAACTTGATTAAAGAATGAATAAGCTGACATGCATGGACCAATGAAAGAAAAGCGTGATATTAATGTTGCAACAGTTAGTTAGCAAAGTTAGAATTAGGGTATAAGAGGGCCTACTCTTAGTGGGAGGGGGTCAGTTGATGTCAGTCGTGGTTGCAGGCACAGTCAGGAGAGGAGTTGAAGAGTCGTATTGGTGGCTTCCAGTGCTGGGTGGTCCTGATCGATCCCTTACTGAGCGGGAGATGCTGAAAGACTGTTAGAGGAGACGGGTTGCAGGTAGCTGATGCTGACGAGCTGAAGTTGCTGTTGCTGTCTTTATTTTACAGTTGAGTATGAGAATCAGGCTATTTCTAATTCCTAACTTAGGTTAGAAATCATTAGGCTAAATTAGGAAGCTAGGCAGGTAATTAGGGTTTTGGCTTCATGACAAATTTTCCTTTCTGCAATAAATTGATTATGCTTAAATAAAAATTGTGAATTTAAGAATGAATAATTGAATAAAGTATTAAAATTCTTTTCATGCTTTTTAAATTATATAAAATTTAAGATTCTTTAAACACAAAATGACTTAGTGGTTATTTTCCTAAATGATTGTGACATAAGTAATTGGTTATTGTGATTCAGCTGGTCTTGATCACTATGAACTAATTTCTTAAATGAATGATTCATCGACAAACAATAAGCAGGAATATCTTAAGAAATAACTAAAAGAAAGGGACAAAATAAGGTAATAAGATATCCTGGCTCTTCCAGCGGTACATAAAATGGTGTTCTCCATTTAGTTCTCATGCTTCTCCTAGGAGTACAGAATTTCACAAAGGTGTAAAGGAAATCCAGGAGTGTGCGTGTGTGTTAGACGATGTTTATGGGCCCCATCGTCATGTGGATATGAGAAATATAGTTTGCCCCTGGATGACCTATAAGTAACCTAGGAGGAGGATAGTTTTTATTGTACGCGCTGCATCAGTAACGAGCGGTAACCCACAATAGTTTAAAAAACACTGCTTGAGAGCACACAAATTATTAATGAATGCCCTTAAAACAACACCCAAAGATCGCTGTTTAATAGCTAGCAGACGCACTGCATACAAGAAGATGTTAGACATAAGAAAGTTGGCACTCAAAGAGGAAGCTTGGGAAGAACTGATCGAGGCCTCATCCAGGGCTGACAATAGTAAATTCTGGGCGGTGGTAAACCAACCATTATTTAATGGTAAAGAGGCTCATTCCACTGCATCAGAGAAATGGATAGAGCACTTTGAGTGCATTTATAATGCCCTAATTTAATGAGGGTCAACATGAGCCTTTCCTGCTATCCACTCACCAATGCAACTTAACTTTTACTGTTGAGGAGGTACAATTAGCCATTGAGGAGGTACAATTAGCCATAGGCCATATGACTACCCATAAGGCCCCTGGTCCTGACGGGATTCCCGTAGACATATTTAAGGTGTGGGCTCCGATTTTAACCCACATGCTTAGTCTGACTATACGCTTGGGCCTCACTGACTCATGGCCTCAATCGATTGTTATCCCTGTGTACAAGAAGGGCTCAAGATGCCTACCGAGATCCTACAGACAGACAGGTGATGGGTAGGATCATCCTGGAGAGGGCTTTGTCATGGGCAGAGGGCAGTTCCATTCTTTCAGCTCTGCAGTTCGGGTTTCGCCCGGGTCTCTGCACATGTGATCAATGTTTAAATATTTTCTAGTTAATTACCAAGTACACTGTGGCAAGGCCTAGGTCCCTGTTCATTGCATTTACTGACCTGTCCTCTGCCTTTGACAGGTTGAACAGATCCAAACTGTGGCGCACCTTGCTGGACTTGGGAATGGATATAAAGGTCGTCTCTTTTCCTAGTGAGCTACACAGGGATAGTTGTCTGGTATATGGCTGGCTCCAGTTCTAACCCCTTCCCTTTAAAGCGTGGAGTCAAACAGGGATGTATATTGGCCCCATTTTTTGTTCACTTTGTATGTGAATAATCTGGGGCCCAGGTTATTAGACAAACAAACAGGTGGACTGCCTTGAGTAGGTAGTCACCAGATCCCTGCACTGTTATACGCGGACGACACCGTTTTGCTTGCAAGAAGTGCCTTGGGTCTTCAGACACTGCTCAATGGTTTGTCACTTATATTAATAGCCTCGATCTGTCAACCAACCACGGAAAATCCCAGGTGATGGTCTTGGGCCCAAGGGGGACCAAGTCTAGATCTTTTCATGTTCAGGATCATCAGCTATCTAAGGTTCACAAATATATACATACTTAGGTGTGGATTGTGAGGACTGTTCCTCTTGGGGACTGTCCCTGTCTCTTTCTATAGTGGCAGTCTTTCCTTTTCCTCCAGAATTGGTAGTAAGCCAATGCCTATGGTGCACTGACCAAGATATACCAGGCAAAATCAGTCTCCGTAGCCACATATGTCAGTGATGTTTGGGGTATATAGAGTCCTCTGAGCTCCAGGTGAAGGAAAATGGTTTCTGTAGATGCCTTTGGTGGTTCCGCGCACTCACGGTTCATAAGGAGCTGGGTTTGTCCTACTTGTCGGACCTCATAGCATTGCATTCCCCCTGCACAGGTGGCTCTCTATCGGGGTAAGACCCGAGAGTCACCTTAATAGGGAGATAGTTATGGATTGCATGCAGCTCCATTGGTGGAGGTCTATTAAATGGCTAGTGTACATACGGGATACCTTTGTTAAATTAGGAAGACTAGCTCTGTTTGACTCACCACGAAATATTGTAAAGGCAGACATTTTCTGGACACGTAAGAACTTTCTGTTATGAGGGGAAGTAATGAGAGAGGATTTAGAACTCAAGAAGACCTCGGAGCCTGTCCACGCACAGATCTTAAAAGAGCCTGCCATTAAACCCTAGTTGCTCAAATTACATAATGGTTTTCAACATTTTTCCTCACCAGATTACAGTTTAATCAGATACCCCTGTTGCTGGCATAACCTGGGCCTAATAAGGGGTTCAGACTTTTGGGTCCCTGTACATGTGATTACTTCTCTGCCCAGGATCTTGTTAATTTTATGTTTTTTAATGGCTTTTATGATGCTCCCCGTAAGACCTTTTTGTTACCTCTGTTGAAAC
Organism: Calotriton arnoldi; assembly: GCA_963921515.1. Classification (NCBI taxonomy): domain Eukaryota; kingdom Metazoa; phylum Chordata; class Amphibia; order Caudata; family Salamandridae; genus Calotriton; species Calotriton arnoldi. Next base: position 2,213,784 of record CAWUFW010000655.1, read on the forward strand.
CCCTGAAGTTTGTCCAGGTCAAGCCTGCTCTCATGTACCTCCAGCTACTCCCAGATGTTCAAATAATTTATGTGGTTGCCTGCTTCTTGGCATCGTCCTTGAAGCTGAGAAAGTTGTTTGACGCGGATACTGGATGAGAACATCCCAGTTTGTGCCCTGTTTTTAAATGTACCACTGGATTTGCCTTAAGCCCAAGAGGTTTAACCTAGTATAATGGTTCGGTGACCTGAGATTCCCTGTCCCATAGCTCAATACTTTTTTTTACTGTATGTCGTATGCCAAATGTGAGGATGGTCTGATTTTACACGTTATGCACTTTACTGTTATATATTTCATTTTACATATCTGTTAATGTGCTATGTTGGGTAACCATATGTTATACACTTTATCATTGTTTCGCTGCCTTCATGAAATTGTCTTAAAGGCTGCAGCCTAAGCTCGAACTGTTTTGGTTTATGACTGGTGCTTACTGTGTTTATAATTGATTGCCTGGTTTTTTAACTTTCTTCGTATTTTTATGATGTTTTTGTTATGTCAGGACAGTTCAACTCATATTTCAGGTATTTTTTATGATGCTTTGCCCCCACTTTGAGATTGTTTTTCTATGTATAGTCTAAGTCTGAGCTGTTTTTGACTTGTGATTAGTGTGTATTATTCTATATTTGGTTATTTATCATAGCATATTGGTTTTGTTTTAAAAATCCTGGTGTATTTTATTTATGTCTTGTCTATTGTATGCTATTGATTTCAATCACAGATTGTACTATATGTTCATGTGTGCATTTTGAGTTAATATCTTTACATATTACTGTATGTTCTGTTGTTTTATGTACTTTTATAGTTTTACCAAGACCGAATAAAGTTTTTTATGATGATGAGAAACATGCACAGGACCAAACACTTATACCCACTGACAGAACCAGGGTATACTATAAAAACAATACTGCTGTTCTGTGGGACTCTTTTCCACAAATCACCAAGAAAATGTCTAACAATAAGCTCTCTCTCATCAAAAACAACTTCATTTGCTTATTCTCCAAACAGTTGTTTCATATTACATCTAATTTCTCAGTGGTGCAGGTGGCAAAGTGTTTATTGGTGCAGTGAATATAAAATAATGAAAACGATACATATATATAAGCAGGATGTCTCACAATGTTTGCATATATATACAGTTCAGTACATATTCTGACTCTTGTTTAAAGCTCATTGAACTTCAGACAGTGCCAGTTATAATGTCGATGTTTCGACCCACACCTCAGTTTATGTGGGTCTACTCAGGACAAAAACATGCGGTCTGGCACAATACAGCGAAACTGTGTACACTCTTCGCATGTTGGCTAATATAGTTGTGATGCCTCTAAAGTCGGCCTCCGGATGTCAACGGTTTGCAAAAGCTGTCCCACCGTAATCCAAGACCGTCTAAGCAGCACGACTCGTCAGCACGTCCGCTCTTCAGCTACTGTCAGAGTGGATTAAGTAGTAGAACATGCTCGATGAACGACACCTGCCTCTTAATGCAAACATTTTGAGATCTTTGGAGATCTATAGGCCAATAGGAGCTCATTCTCGGGTTAGGAAACTTTAGAACACCTGACCAAGTTGTTCGATTGCCTCAGTACAACGTCAAAAAATATTGAGACTATCATTATGGCAGTTTCTTAGTGCCCTTATATTTCTGGTACATTAATGTTGGAATAGTAAAGAAGGCAACCTCTACGCTATTAGCTACTACATGCATATACAATACCATCTGCTCACAACGGACACTCACTGTTGGTAGTTTACCTGAAACACAACAGAAAGCATCTTTTACCGCATTATACACTGACCTCATCCCTAAACCAGATTATGGCTCACACTAAACATCTTGCTTTATGGTTGCCTAACATGAATAGGCTTTCTCATTATGTTAAATGAAAAAAGACTTTGACCCAGCTGGCTACTTAAAACCTGACATTGCTCTCCAGGAGGAGACCTATCTGTATAAGGCCGAATCCAATACCTTAAAGCGAGATTTGGTAGGTAAAGTTATTTCTTTCTCAGACTCAAAATGCTCTGCTGTTGTATCCCTAAAGAATACTACAAATTAGAGTAAATGTGAGGTGGCTATTTTAATACATAAAAGGACCCCAGCCAAAATACTAAAAACATTGACTGACCTTCAAGGCCAATAGGTCTTGCTATCAATCCAATAAAATTTCTTCATTGTTGGATCAATCTTTTGACCCTAAAATTTGACGAGACTTCATATCTATGCTGAGTAGATTATTTTCAGAATTTAGAAAAGCTAAATTTATTGGGCAAGCTAAATTTATTAGGCAAGCTAAATTTATTGAAGGGGAGACTGGCGCATTATGCTTGACCCAGTCATGAACAAATCAAGCATTCCTGAACTTAGAAATAACAATGACCAAGGCCTTGTTTAAAGATCTTATGGAAGACCACTTGATACTAGACCTTTAGCATCTTCTACATTCTTTGACCAGAGATTATACATTCCTCTGCCACCAACATGGAACTGAATCAAGGATTGCTTGCTTTCTACTGAATGGAGCTGTGTTTCCCAACGTCTTTGATTGTGGGATTGGACTCAATGGCATATTGAACAAAGCACCAATCTCTGCCCTAATAGACATGTAACTAGTGGTCCCTAAATAGAAAACCTGGCAGATGAACATAGCGGCATACAATCTGCAGAAACAAAAACAAAAAAACGGTGAAGAAACATTAAAGACTACTTAGACCTCAACACACAGATCTCCCCACAGCGTATCTGGGCAGCTGCAAAATCATATGTAAGAGGAATTACGATGAAGGCATTAGAAGCACGCAAAAGTGTGAAAGACAAAAGAAATGCACTTGTGATGAAGATTGCAGCGCTTCTAAAGCAGTATCAAAAACATCCATCCAATGTTGCCTTGGGACCTTAAACCAATAAACACGTAACTTGAACTCTATGTTTTCAACCCTGGTGGAGAAATCTTTGTCCCGTATTAAAGGGAGGAGTTACAAACAAGGAGGAAAAGCAGGCTGCCTACTGGCCGTCCAGTTAAAAAAAGAGAGTGGTGCAGTTGCCCATTTCTGTGATTTATAATTTGGAGAAGAGCTTGCGGTTACATTCCACTGAGATTGTAAAGAAATTAGCATCCTTCTCTATGAAGTTTACACTTCTGAAACGTCCTTAGATACCACTCAAGGTGATAAGATGACATTTGAATGTCCTACATTGATATACGCACTCCCGAGCAGAACAATGTCGGAAATGTGTTTAGGACACTTGGAGGCCTTCTGAGCACTTTCCATGAGGCGGTCATAGTCTCATTTCTGAAAAAAGATAAAGACTAACCCTGGGCGTAGTACTACGCTACGCTACGCTCACGGAGCATGCGTAGTTTGTGCTACTACGCACTACGCAAATTGCACGTAGCACAGTGCAAAAACTGTGCAAATTGACGTAGCGTAGCAGCAAAACCATCAACACCTACAAATGCTTTGACAAAGCAATTTTACATGCTAAAAAGCATATAACCAATTCACAAAAATGAACTTTGAGAATGAAAATATCAGGCAATGAGAGAGGTGATGATTTTGGGGTCCCCAAAATCCTTACCTCTCTCATTGCTTGATATTTTATTGTCAAAGTTCACTTTTGTGAATTGGTTATATGCATTTTAGCATAGAAAATTGCTTTATCAAAGCATTTGTAGGTGTTTATTATACTGCTGCTATGCTATGTCAATTAGCACAGTTTTTCACTCTGCTACGTGCAATTTGTGTAGTGCGTAGTAGCACAAACTTTGCATGCTCCGTGAGCGTAGCGAAGTATTATGCCCAGGGTTAGTTAATACTGTTTGCAGACAACATCCTACTTATGCTTAGTACACCGGAGATGTCATTGTCAAGCACTGATAAGACCCATCTCAGAATTTTCCACCTTTACAGGGCTATAAAGTCAATCGGACTAAGAGAGAAGCTATGCCTATGACACCACAACATCAAAAAGTGTTTTGGCTGGTCTGCCTTTTGAATGGATAACACTACAACTAAAGTACTTAAGTGTTTTGGTCAGCAGAGGTATAGAGACAATGGTGAATGAGAATGGAATGGGTCTATTTGACCAAATGAAAAGGAATTTTGCTAAATGGTGTGTTTTGTCTCTGTCTGTGTATACATCTGTTATGACTACTATGTGTGTTACAAAACTTATACTGTTTTGACCACTCATTTGTCTCAGTTTGGGAGCGCACTAGAAGTGCCACCTATAGCCACTAGTTTGTAGATAAGCAAGTCACAATATAGTTTGTTTTCACCCTGAAGGTGCACACGGAAGGCACATGGTATATAAGACATTGGGACCGCTCATTTAAAGCTATGACCCTGAATCAGGAAAGTTTATTTCTTTTTCTCCTTTTTTGTATTTTACAGAATCAAAAAAGTACAAACAAGGTTCAGATGGTATTAAGTATGTATGCACATGCCTAATTTATATGTAGTTTCGATGTTGTGGTTAGTATACAACAGCAGGAGGGGAACTAGGCATTACATAACAAAAAATGCTAGGTCCTGAAAAATAGCCGAGAGGGGTAGGCTAGAAACATGTCGACCATTAGGAGGTAGGAACATTATTTCCCTATGTCCTATTATTTCCCCTGTTTTTAACCATACCGACTAGGGGTCGGAAACTAATAGTCAATACCCACTAGCCAGGTATTTTTAAAGTTTCTCTTCCTTTTCCCCCACTCCTCCCTCACAGACCAACTTGTCTCTCATAGTCAAAAGAAAGTGCTCCCGCGTAGTTTGTTTGGTTGCAGCACGCTCCGTTCTGCAGCGGAACAGGAAGGACCCTATGATGAAGCATGCCACCAAGGGGTAACCCTGGTGGGTGAGGGTTTCACAGAAAACTTTGTGTTTTCTCCTGAGCATGAACTCAACTTTCCTAAAGTTGGGTTGGGTGCCTTTTTTTCTGTGTTATGAATCAGTTTTGGAGGACAGCCCCAGCTCCTATCCTCCAACTCCCTCTATATTTTTTGCATGATTAGGCAGCGCACAGCTGTGGGAGGAATAAACAATTACGTACACTCCACAGTTTATCCCACCATATAATTTTCTTTCGATCAATTTTCAACCATGCTTTTCCCTGGCGAAACAACCAGCCTTCCCACCACCAGGAATGGCGGAAATCACGGGTCTCACTTTCTCTGATGACGAGGTAGGCAGAATTTTAGCCACCATTTCACCTTTTGAAAGAGCACATGCCCCTGAAACAGGTGCAGACAGTACAAACTGGGATGAGCTAACCGAACTGAAATGAACCCAGATAAAAACAATGCTACACGGCCTAATGATGACCAAATATCTTAGGGTTAATTCAGCTCCACGCGGACTCATAGTCCACAATGAACCCTTTATCTTTCAAGATGACAAAGCTTTCAAGAAAGATTGGTCCTTAATCTCATGGCACTGCACGAGGGATTGGTTGGTTTTAATTATTAAAACGGCAGCACGCCTGTCACAGGAACTCAAAACAGAGATTCACACAATTGAGGTCCGTCTAAAAACAAACTAGTCAGCACCGAGCCTGCAGAAAAGACTAGACGAGTTAAATCAAACAATGAATGAATTTGAAGCGACACTCAAACAGACCAAATTCCAGAAATTTAAGAAGGATTCAGGCAACTTCTCTCACGAACGAGTAAACCCATACATCAGGGATGACTATGTCATGTCAGGCAGAAACCCTGGGTACAACACAGACACTGATGGTTCAGATACAGGATCTAATAGCTCCGACTCGAGCCCAGGCCCACATGAATACCGCAGAGACAAAAGGAATTTTAGGAGAAACCAAGGACAGAGTTACGGACAAGGTTGGAGACAATACAATGGCCCACCTGCGTACCCCATGCCTTACTACTACGGTCCACCACCTCCACATATACATCAGTAAGCACCTGAGTTTTGGGGTCCCCCCCTAGGGCCAATATCACAACTACACACAGAACCAACAAAGACCTTTTTTAGGATAAGGCCAGGGACGCCCACAAGGACGAATGAAGAAAGGCACCCAGGTCCATTGGGCATAAGCAGCAGAACAAGTGAGAATGACCACACACAGCATGAGTACGGAGGGGTTGAACCAAGCAAGAACGAGCAACCGACCAGTCTAGTTGTGAACCTTAAAGAAAGGGATCTGACAAACATCCAAATGGCAGTACTAGAAAAAGGACTGGGTTTTGTCACTACAGCTAGCCTTGATAAATTCCGACTTTGCAGTGAAGTCAATGAATTCATCAGGAAAATCAAACTAAGGGCTTTTTTCGAAGGGAAGCCGACACAAGAGTATAAGGGCGACACCGGACTTTGGGGAAAATCATCCTTCACCCCGCCCCCCAATGCCATTCCAGTTGAGATTCTAGCCTTTGAGAAGGTGGTTTTGAAAGACATTGAGGATGTTGACCCTAGAACCATACAGGTTTTTCATAACACTACAAAAGAAGAGGAGAAGGCTATACAGGATCTGGCCAGCGATAACAGCAGAGTGATCAAGCCAGCAGATAAAGGAGGTGCAACAGTAATACAAACAACAGAAGCATACAGAAAAGAGTGTCTATGACTCCTTGGAGACAGGAGGAACTACACACCCCTTACCGCCGATCCTACAGAATTCCTCAGGATCAGAATCACTAGCATGGTAGAGGAGGCATTGGCACATGACTGGATTACAGTCAAAGAGGGGGAGTATCTCAACAACAAGAACCCTGTGACCCCCTATTTCTACACTATCCCTAAGATCCATAAGACCCTGGAAAATCCCCCAGGACGCCCTGTTGTGTCGGGGACTGGTTCCATCTTGGAACCACTATCAAGATTCGCGGATGCATTCCTCAGAACGATTGTGAAGAAGACAGGGACATATTTGAAAGACACAAAGGCAGTGCTGAACCTACTCAGGGATCTACAGTACAAACCAGACATACATCTTCTGATGGGTTTGGACGTCGAGAGCTTATACACCAGTCTCCCGCATACAGAAACCCTCAATATAATAGAGGAAGAACTCTTTGAGGAGGATTGGACCTATCAAACAGCAAGGAACCTGGTTATGGAGTGTTGTAAGTGGGCACTCACTCAGAACTTTTTCCAATTCAAGGACACTGTATATCTTCAACAACATGGGACCAGCATGGGCAGCACTTTTGCCCCAAGTATAGCCAGTCTTTATGTGCATCACCTGGAAACACACAAGATACTCTGACCTCCCAACCCCTTTCGGAACCATATCAAATTATGGAAGAGATATATTGACGTCTTGGTGGTTTGGGAGGGAAACGTAGATACAGCAACGAAGTTCCTATCCTGGCTCAACACACAGAATGAGTTCCTGAAATTCACTAGTACTGTGAGCAAGAAAGAACTGGTCTTCTTGAACCTCAACATTATAGTGGATCAGCACAGAGGCGTGAGAACTACAATGCATGAGAAAGCCACAGCGAAGAGCTGCCTCCTGCTTTACGACAGCTTCCATCCCAGTCACCTTAGGGAGAACCTTCCATTTGGACAGTTCTTAAGGCTCAGGAGGAACTGCTCTGAACTAAGACTATAAAACTCAAGCGAACCATTTGGCGAATAAACTGATAGCAAGGAAATATCCAAGGAAAATGGTGTCACAAGCGAAGATGAGGGCACAGAATAATAACAGAGTCTCTCCTGGAACCACCAGTTATGAAAGAGAAGGAAGACAGACCCATCTGCATAACGACCTATAACTTAGCAGCTAATGCAGTCTCCAAAATCATTAACAAACATTGGCGCATTCTTAACAGTGGCTCCCTGTCAATACCGCGCCCGATGTTCTCTCACAGGAAAGGCAAAAACCTAAAAGACATACTGGTACACACACGTCCTAACAAGAACCTGAATACTAGGTTGACCACCCAAGGGACTATCACCGGTCATGGGTCATTACCCCTGTTGTAATTGCAGTGTTTGCCATTTGACGAAACCAACCAAGACACTGACATTGAGCAACAAAATATCCTGGCAGCTGAGAAAATTTACAAATTGCAACACAGAGAGTAGTGTACATGATTACATGTCCCTGTGGTCTCAAATACATTGGGATGACTGCAAGAAAGGTAAAAACCCGAATTTGTGAGCATCGCAACAATCTACGCTGTGAAGGTTAACCACAAAAATGTCAGTGCACTATATTGAAAAGAAGCATACAAGTCCAGGATTTCAAATGGGTCATTCCGGAATCTATGGAGAGTCAGGATGCAGTTGAGACCAAATTGTTTGAGAAAGAGCAACAGAGGGTGTTTAAACTTAAAACACATATTGAGGGTTTGAACGACAATATTCCATGAGGCAACTTTGTAAGATGACCAAGAGGTCACCCTCACCCCATGCGGCTGATCATTTTCACCCCAAAAACATGAATGGCCTATCCATATCAACCACCACACTAGTTAAAAGGGTGCCTATAAAGTGTTTTTTGAAACTATATAGGTGGATAACACCCATAAGGAACATCAGGAATACATTTCTGTTACATGAACCCCCATAATGGTGACCATGGTAACACACACAAAGATATGGTCATCAACACACCATCATAGAAAGTGCCCCTTGATGGTGTATTTTGTCGACACAAAGTACAGCAGTACGTGTTTTTTCATAGCAATTTCCCCATAATGATGAAAATTGTCCCACACGAGGGGGTGTATCTGCACACACCATATACTCCATCTTCCTTGTGCTTTTCATGATTGTATACTTTCTATAATAGCCAAACCAATTTTATAAAAGTAGGCGACCCTGGAAAGAATGCGGCCAATACGAAGTGCTAATTACTGTCATGGAGACTGAGCCAAGCAGCTTTGTCCTTTCATGATTATGTATTTTCTAAAATAGTCGACCCATTTTGGTAAACATAGGCGAACCGGGAAATGATGCGGCCAATAAGGAGTGCAAATTACTTCCATGGAGTCTGAATTGCTCCATTACGCGACCGCCATCTTCTTTTCCGCTTACGCTCTAGTCTTCAACGTAGCGAGGATGCAACGTACGTACTCGCATTGTATTAAACCGGCAGAAGCCCCAGGCACTGGCAAGATGCGGTTCCCGAGTGGCTCCCTAGTAGGTGTGAGAAGCGAAGTGAAGTCTTGATGAGGTAAGCGCCCGCTGGCTGCCCATTTTCACAAGCAACCATTAACGAAGGGGGCTTAAAGTACCCCACGCTGTGGCACATTATGAACCCTGCGCTCAGCTTTATCCAGCATTCTGCTAAATTGGAATATGCTCTTTTTTAACAGAGCGTGACTACAGACTTCACTTTTCCGCCGAAACCATGAAGTAATGGCTGAAAATATAATATGTACGTGGTGTGTTTTGTCTCTGTCTGTGTATACATCTGTTATGACTATGTGTGTTACAAAACGTATACTGTTTTGACCACTTGTTTGTCTCAGTTTGGGAGCTCACTAGATGTGCCACTGATAGCCACTAGTTTGTAGATAAGCAAGTCACAATATGGTTTGTTTTCACCCCGAAGGTGCACACGGAAGGCACAGGGTATAGAAGACATTTAAAGCTGTGACCCTGAATCAGGAAAGTTTAATTCTTTTTCTCCTTTTTGTATTTTACAGAATCAAAAAAGTACGAACAAGGTTCGGGTGGTATTAAGTATATATGCACCTGCCTAATGTATATGTTGTTTTTAGGTCTCGCCTGAGCCAGCGCATGCGCTGGTCTGGCGAGACGTTTTGTAGTGTGGGCTTGCAGAAATGCGACCACAGCTTTTTGGCTGGCATCGAGTGTGCGGTTACGCGCACAATGACGAGCAGAGGCGCCATATGGCTTTCCTCTCTCGTCATGGTGCGCGCACATCGCACACCATTTGCCAGCCTGCTTTCACTTTTGCCTTGTAGCCGTGCACGTGCACAGCTGCTGCTCGCACTCCCTCCTCCCTTCTCCCCCTCCCTTCTCGCCCAGCCCTTCTTGTCACCTCGGCTTGCACTCACCCCTCCTTTCTCCCCTTTCGGCCGCTTTGATGTTCTCAGTGAGCCGCGCGGCCAATGCTTGTTAAACTTTTCTTCGGTGTTGGGTTGGTTTTTCCTATGTTCGTATTACTGGTTGCCTGGAAGCACTTCTTTCCATAAAGAAACAGCTCTACGTAACAGTATAGCACATACATATTTATGATTTATGTAGCTCGCTAGCAGGCTCTGTGAGGTTTAAAACACCAGTCCTTAAGAAGATGCAACACGGTTGGCATTATTCTGAACTCTGAGTGAAGTCTTAAAATAACTCCTGCTTTAAGGAAATTACCTGTGATGTACACAAGAATAGCAAAACATGTTTACTGCCGTTTCCATTTGCATTCCTAATTAAATTGAAATAGTTAAAGGTTTTCCATCCAATTGTTATGTGATCTGAGCCAAATTGTTACCTTTTGAAATGGCTTACTACAGCTGAGCAGGAGCAGTTACCATTTGTAAAGTGTCTGGTGTGCCATTGCACCCTGCACACAGCAGCTTTTATGACTTTGGGTCTGATGTATAAATGCTTTTTGTGCCCAAAATGCTTTCACAAAATCAAACGTTCCAACCTCAAAAAGCTGTGTTGCAGTGTACTAAAAAACACTGAGACAAAGGGATTTTCTACTTGTAAATCCACCTTTGTTACCCATATGAATTGCATTAGGGAAGGGGGTGAAAGGGACTTCTCACGTCCACTTGTGATTCAGAAATCAACCTATCAATGGTTTATGATGGCAAATCTGATGGCGAATAGATCCTTCGCAGATATCGTACTTAGGGTGAAAAGGGATGCGCTCTGGACAGCTTCCCTTGGCATCATTACGGCGGCGGCCTCGTGGCATGGGGGAGCAGACAGAGGTCCAGAGGCTACTGCATGCCCAGCACCCCCATTTATTTTAAAGCAGCGACTGTCTTTTTACGGGGCATTGGCTATTTTTTTTTTTTTATACAAGAAATGTGGTGGAGGGCAGCTGCCTCTCACAGGTTTCCATACATATGCTGGCAGCCAGGTGTAAGGGTTTGCAAAATGCCTCCTGCTTCATGAATATTAATGAAGCAGGAGGTTTTGCAGCTTCTCCCGAACATGCATTTTCAGTGGGATATGTTAGTACATCAGTTGCATCGCAGAATACAGGGCGCAGCTGCACGACCCATAGGCGCGGTGAGCTTAACTTTTAGTTGAAGCAAATATGTTCATGTCGAAGATTGCACAGCATGAGACAGCATCTTTCAGCGGCCCTTCCATTGTATGCCGCAATGATGGCAAGAGAGGGCTCCGGAATTAGAATATGGAAGTGCATTTTCAACAGGACTAACGGGTCAGCTGTAGGGACAGAATTAAGACAAGCATTGAAAATGCAATAGGTCTCGCCTTTTATTAAGTTAAAGCCATTTGCTTTGCTATACAATACCATTAGCAAAGCAAATGGCTTTAACTTAATCAAAGGCGAGACCTATTGCATTTTCAATGATTGTTGATGTTGTGGTTAGTATTCAACAGCAGGAGTGGAACTAGGCATTACATAACAAAATACGCTAGATCCTGAAGAATAGCCGAGAGGGGTAGGCTAGAAACATGTCGACCAGTAGGAGGTAGGAACATTATTTCCCTATGTCCTATTATTTCCCCTGTTTTTAACCATACCGACTAGGGGTCGGAATAAAATAGTCATTACCCACTAGCCAAGTATTTTTAAAGTTTCTCCTTTTTTCCCACTCCTCCCTCACAGACCAACTTGTCTCTCATAGTCAAAAGAAAGTGCTCCCGCGTAGTTCGTTTGGTCGCAGCACACCCAGTTCTGCAGCGGAACGAGGCGTAAAGCATGCCTCCAAGGGGTAACCCTGGTGGGTGAGGGTTTCACAGAAAACTTTGTGTTTTCTCCAGAGCATGAACTAAACTTTCTTAAAGTTGGGTTGGGTGCCCTTTTTTTTCTGTGTTATGAATCAGTTTTGGAGGATGGCCTCAGCTCCCATCCTCTAACTCCCTCTATATTTTTTGCATAAATGGGAGAAACTACAACTTTCCTGTGGGGAAGAGTTCAAACCTAACAAGCATTTGCAATGCAATAGGTCTCGCATTTACGCAAGTTTAAGCTATTGGCATTTTAAATGACAATGCCTTTTATTTATGTTTTAAAAACCAAAACATAAAAAAAGGCATTGTCATTTACAATGCCAATAGCTCAAACTCGCATAAATGCGAGACCTATTGCATTGCAAATGCTTGTTTTACCTAGCCATGTTGCAGGGTGCAGTACCATATGTGGCCACAAGAGGTCCCATGGGCCCTCTTTTGGCCACATATAGTACTGCACCCTGCAAAGTTGGAGTTATTGGCATTATAAATGCCAATGTTTTTTACCTAGCCATGTTACAGGGTGCAGCACCATATGTGGCCAAAAGGGGTACCATGGGACCTCTTTTGGCCACTTATGGTACTGCACCCTGCAGAAGATATGATAAATCCACTCTACCCATAATGCATTGCATGCAAGACAGTACCATGAGTACATTCAACTAACTATGTCCATATATAAAATTAGTAGCTTCGAAATGTGACAAAAGAATTATTATATTCATTCCGGATTAGGTGCTACTCTGTGGAGCAGATGAAGGGAAATTAATAGAAGGTCTCATATAAATGTGAGATGTTATTGTGAGTGAAGTAAGCACTGCCAGCTTAGCTTAAGACTAAGTGTGTGTCTTGCCTGAAGCCTTTAAAGAAAATAGTCCCTTGGGGCTGTAATTAAGACCTAGGGGGTAACAACACATGTAACAGGGAGTGTCCTCATAGGAGGTTACAAGAAGAGACAAGGCGGTTACTAAGGAGGGACTACTAAGCCTATTGACCAATGAAAAGCCACCAATTACAAAGGACAGGGACAGGAGCCAATTAAAAAGATGAGCGGGTAGTGGGCGGAGCTTTATGCACATATCCTGAATACAGCATGTCTCGAAGAGACAGCGCAAGCGCTGCCTAGGCGAGACCTAAAAATGGTAATGGCCCCACATTTTAGTTGTCTTCGGAATGTTGCTACTGAAAATCCCCACCCATACCCTGACCGTAATAGAAAGAATGGTAAAAGACTACAAAAGGGATTGTCCCCTCTCAGACTTCTGATGTCAAACCTCAATGCCAACACTACTTCTGGGTTACTGAGACTACCCCATAGGTATTATAAGGAACACCATCTCATGCAAGTGGCATATCATTTAAACATGGAAATGCTAGATTAGATTATACTGGAAAATGTAATACAAAGCATTACTGGGGGAACCAAAGTGATTTATAAACAACTCAAGCAAACAAAGGACCCACATAAACCAGTTTTGACAGCCATGCTACCTTGTGTGACGATCTACACACAAACAGAATGATGTCTACATCCCACTGTGCCTACCTGGATCAATGCAGAGCTAACAATCATCACGGTGGTGGTGTGCTGGCCCAACTGGATCTCTAAGAGGAGTCATAATCTTGCCCATATCCTTATAAATGATCATATTAAATATTTTACAGAGTTGTCACAAGAGTTTCATTTGGAAAAGGTTCAATACTGGAAATAATCCTAATTACAAAATAGCTTGATGACAAAAACTAAGCAATATATATTGGGGCCTAACATCACCCCCTTACAGGACTATAATTAAATGAGGCCACTATAACAAAAAAAAAATTGGGATTATATGTAACTATGATTATAGAACTATACTTGAAACCCACTTAGAACTTTCTTAAACATAAATGGCAAGGGAGACTTCACAATCTTACACAGATGAAGAAAGGTCAGAACTTCTAAGAACTTGTGATAAAAGTTCAAGGCAAGCACGTCCTAAGTTCAGTTTTATAAAGTCTTGAAAAACTGTCACTGTTCTCCATGTAAGTTGCATACAGTTGGACACAATGCTGGCACTGTTATCAACCGGATGGTGATATGATACATATCTTATGGCACTGTGCAAACTATGAAGCCACATTGGCAACAGATACGACACACCATTATGACTAAGAGTGACATAAATCTTATACCCTCAATGGAATTGGCTCTTCTGCGTGACTTCCAGGATATAGCCGGTGTGAACAATCACAAGAAAAGATGGTTGGGCACTGCTGTGATCCTGGCTGAGTTGTGTATCCTCAGACACTGGAGAAGGCTAGATATCCGGCCCAGAGGAATGAGTACTATCGCTATCAACTATGGCAAACTATGAACAGATGAGCGACAGGATTAACAATCAGCTCTCTGTGGTCTATGAGATTTGGGATGCTTTTCTTGGAAGAAGATAACAGAGAATGGTACCTTACTGTTATTCTTTACTAAGGAGTGCAGTGTACAAACACTTGCAGAGAATTATTTTGGTATGATGACTGATCCTGAATTCGGCACTATGTCCAGATTACTGTCATCACCTATGTGTAGAAATTAAACTCCTTTAAAAGTTTTTCCTGTGAGCTGGTCACAATGTAATATATTTGTATTGCAACTTACTGCCTTTACATATGTAGGAGGAACAGAGATTCGGGCTTGAACTTTTTGCATGTATATACAGTATTATGGAGATTGTTGTTCCATTCTTCTTTTCTTATGTTGCATATCTATTGCAGTTAACATCTGCACAATGTTTCTGAAAGAATAATTGCTTTCTCGTATTTTTGAAAAACTCAATAAAAGAATATATATGTTTAAGGGGCGTTATTGTTATCTTAAGTAAGATTTGTATGGCATTTTATATTTTGCAAAATGCCACACTATTCTTCCTTAAGACAACAATGACCTCCCACAGGCATATATCTTATTTAAAAGACATTATCTGCACCAGGGAAGAAGGTCAGAAGGTGGGACGCTAATACTGTCATTTTCTGGATCATTGGGGAAGTTACAAAAAGTTACAAAAGTTACATTAAATGCAAGTCATAACTACAGATTTAATGTAATAAATACAATGGTAAATTAATGATGGCGGCTACAGACACAATTGGTGTTCTTCACAAGATCAGAAGATGGCTCGGTGCAAGACAAAATGGCTGCCCTACCAATGAATGAAAAATTAGCACTGCATAACACTGGAAGATGGTTTGACAAGATGAATTATGGAAGGATAAATATATTCACCTCCAGTACTCTTCACTGGGACTGGTCCTCTTCAAGGTCTGGTTCACTAAGCTGGTAAGGTTAAAATCTGGCAAAGCTGAATGGTAGAGGCTGGATGCATTGGTTGCATTGAATGGAGAATTTAGAACACCAGCACAGTCTGGCGTGTTCCAGGGATTTCCACAGTACGTCCATGGTAGCACCCGCGTCATGGAGGTGAAGAAGTAGTAGAAAGCAATGCAGATGACCACATTATAGTAGATGCCGATGTATGTGGAGACCACCATCATCCCGTAACCAACTCCTGTTTTATAAGAGAAAAAAAAAGGATGTAGAATGCATTAAAAGTGCAAACTGTACCATTTCCCAGACATTGCATGGTAGAATCTTAGAGGCACATGACGTTTCCAGCAGAGAGGTTTTCCCATCCGTATCAATTTTTAGGAACCTTTTATCAACACTCCCTCTTTGGGATACATCCTCTTCCCTTACTGCTTTGAACAATTACATTGACCGGCTTTTGCTCACATGATGCTTTCTTACGTGATTCCCAGTCACTGCTAACATCTTTCTGGTATACATCAGAAGGATGAAAGCCTAACAGGATTCAGATTTGTAACCCGCAGCTTGGACACCTCTGCAGTGGGCGTTGATGAGGCTAGGAAAGTAACTTTGATCATGGGGGGGGCTCTCTTCTTGCACAAAATTTTGTTAATTCAAACTACAATCTAAACTACTCAGAAAAGGCCTGTGCTCTTCCAGGGGATAGGAAAGTTAAGGAAAGAGGGGGCGATTGATAAAAATAGACCCTACTTCATCCTACTTTAACCCAAACACCCAGAAAATTAGCACACACACCCAACGCTAGGGGAAAGGCTAAGATTTCCTCTTTATGCCTCCTCAAGTCACCCTGCCTGAGAATTTCTTGAAAGCTGAACAAACAGCCACCTTCTTGGGAGCCATTGGGTTTGCTGCTGAGTGGGTGAATATGAAGACATTGATTCTGTGACTAGTTGGACGGCCCCTACTCCATCTATGGGGCACTCTGGGGTCCAATTCAGTGTCCATTAATGTCACCACTGTTATATTATTTTTTGTGGTAATAGGGGACACCCTGCATTATTTCAGCTGTGCTTCAAAGTACTGTAATAGACTTTGACAATCCTAGTGTAAATTAACATGTCTAACAAAAAGGAAATCGAAATGGTATCTATTCAGAATCAAATTTCCTCTTGCTTGTCCTTTTCCGCCCTCACTCCACGAATGAGCACCAGTTTGAGTTCCCCATCGATGTGGGTGAACTTTAGATTATTGTCAGTTTGGTCTCTGAAATGGTTCAATAAGATCCCTTCTGAACACAACAGGTGGTTCAAAAACGTAAAGAGAGCCCAACATTTTCTTGGGTACTTGCCCATAGGGCACTCATGGGACACCTTAAATCCACCTGCTATCCTTTGTTCTACCACATTTTTAAATTCATTTTTTTACTTTGGCCTCCGTTATGTCTGGGTGTTTCATAACAGGTCTTCTTGCTCCTTTCAGGGCCAAGTCCTGTGTCGAGCAGCTGCACACCCAGATGCAGTTGTCTCAAAGGAGTTTCAATCTTTCTGTTCAAACCTTCCATCCTTTGTTTGTTAGCATGCCCTTAGCTCCATATCCTCTGTCGCCATTCCTACCACCCTCCCCAGTGATATCGCACTGGTCTGAACTCCCCGCCCAATGTCCATCTAAGGCCACTGCTTTACACATTCTTCCCTTTGCCAGATCTCATGACTTTGATTTGGGCCTAAGGAACTGTAATTCACCTTGTGTGGTTCTCTCCCATAACACTCTTCTGGACCCCTCATTCAACTTGGATATGAAAACAAGGGCTGGCACCCATGCTGATGCAGCCCACCCCATCAGGCACTCTTATGCTACATGGCCTGGTGATGCCACACCTGAGGGCAGAATTGTAATTTAAAATACCCTTTAATGGTAAAGTCAGATTTTAAGTCACAATTCTGACTTTTAGAACGTTGGTATTTTCTTGTCCTATGCATTTGGTGACTGCAGCTTGTGTCCTGGGTCACATGACTGGGTGTAATTGGCAGTTGGCCTTTGTGTATTCCTTATTTATTTATTTACGAAACTTATAATGCGCGCAGCTACCCCGAGGGGTTTCCCGGCGCAGGGCGGGAGTAGGGAAGAGTAGAAGTGATCTGCATAGCCAGTTAGAAAAAGCCAGGTTTTTAGACCCTTACAGAAAAGCAAGAAGGGATGTCTAATCTCTCAAGGCAGCTGGCAGGGAGTTCCACAATAGCAGCCCTAAGTAGGAAAAAGATTGGCCTTTCATACAAGCCAGCTGAGTTTTTGGCACAACAAACTGAGTCTGCAGAGAGGATCTCATGGGGCGGGAGGGATGGTATAGGTGAACTAAGTCCAGGAGATATTTAGGGGCCAATCCCACTTTGACCCTGAACATATAGCAGAGTGCTTTGAACTTGATACGGTTCGGCACAGTCAGCCAATGTAGATCATGAAGAAGGCTGGAGACTAAGGTAAACTTGGGAAGGTGGTAGAAAAGCCTGGCGGCTGCATGCTGCCCAAGCTGCAGTCTATGGATAGTCGATTTATGGTCTCCTAAGTACAGCACATTGCCATAATCCAGTCTAGAAACAAGGGCCTGGATCACTGTCCTCTGTGCTGAGAAAGGAATCAGCCACAGGATCTTTTTTAACCACTTAAGAACTGCAAAACAGGTGGACGTCATCTTGGCCACTTGTTGTTTCATGGATAGTGACTCGTCCACAATGAACCCCAGATTTTTAACACTACTAGACGGGGTAGGATGAGCTCCCAATTCGGCGGGCCAGTGATGCAGTCCCCAGAGATTGGATCTTTTGCCTAGAATCATAACTGCGGTTTTGTCCCCGTTGAGCTTGAGCAAATTATTCTGCATCCAGAGAGAGATCTTGCTCAAGCCCAAACTGAGATCAGAGGGTTCGTGTCCCTGCATTGGTGAAATGGAGAAAATGATCTGGGTATCGTCGATGTAGAAGAAAAGGGACAACCCAGCATTTTCGACCACCTCTGCTAGAGGTCGAAGATATATGTTAAATAGCAAGGGGCTCAGCACCGAGGCCTGTGGGACTCCGCAGGGAAAGGGGGTGGGAGTTTGACTTGGTAGAGGAAGAGGAATCTGGAAGGTACGGTCCTTAAGGAAGGAGCGAAACCATTCCAGGGCCATTCCATTTGGACCCAGTGTCTGTAGTTCACCCAGAAAGATATTGTGAGACACCGTATCAAAGGCAGCACTTAGATCCAACAGGATAAGTGACACAGTTTCTCCCTCATCCATGCGATGCCTTAGCATCTCTGTGACCCCCAGAAGGGTAGATTCAGTAGAGAAAAATCGCTCTAAATCTGGACTGGGAGGGATGCAGAAAATTCTGGGTTTCCACAAAGGAGGACAGTTGACCATTGATGTGTTTCTCCAGAATTTTCGAAGCAGAGCGATGGGGCGGAATTTTGAGGGGTTAGAAGGGTCCAGGTTCGCTTTCTGGAGGGGAAGGACCATTGCGTGTTTCCGTCTCTGGGGGACTATCCCTTCCTTCAGAGAGGCATTAAGAAGATCATTAACATTGATAGTATGGAAGGATCCACCTGGCACATCAAGTGAGGAGGAAGAGGGTCATGGGGGGAACCAGGTTTAGTGGCATGAAGAATGCGGTTGAAGGATACGGTATTTAGAGGGAGCCAGGTATCCAATTTAGGTGAAGGGCTGGCGTTGTGTAGGAAGTCAGCTGCATGAGTAGACCTGAGGTTCTGCCTGGATGTAGGTGGATCAGCCTCGTACAATTGCACTTCCTGTGAGCGTTTGCTTGACAGCTGTGAATGTATATTAGCAACTTGATAAAGAAGATGGCGAGTTCCTCACATTGATTGTGGGGGGGGGGGCCGGTTGCCAACTTCCCAGGGTCAGATAGTTCCTTTACCACCCTAAAGAGAGTTTTGGCACTGTTTTGGGCCTTTAGAATCTTTTGAGAATAAAACTCGGCCCGAGCAGATTTACAGACTGTGGAATTTTTTTAGAGCGGTTTTGTAGTTAGTTTTAGCATCTTCTGTATAAAGATTCCTCCAGCTCCTTTCAAGAGCCTTGCATTGTTTTTTCTCAAGTTTTAGCATTTCATTGAACCAAGGAGCAGGAGGCAGGCGATGTCCCGAACATTTAACTGAGGTCGGGAGACATTTATCCACAGCTTCCATAAGCCAGTTGTGAACAAGCTCCTGGTCAGCGGTTGAAATTTGTATAAGATCAGGTCTGGTGTCGCAAAGTAACTTGTTAAGAGTTGGGACACTCAACTTAGTCCAACTCCTGTTTTTTTCCTCCGGGGCCAAGTAGGAGAGAGGAAGGGGGGGGGACACCGTTTTCAACGTGATGGGCACTCAAGAATGGTCTGACTAGGATAAAGGACAAGGGGGGCACTGATTAGGTCAGGCAGGTTGGAAAAACATTGGATCCAGCAAATGCCCTGCCACATGTGTAGGGTAATCGTTACATAATCTCAGGTTAAGAGCCCCCAGATCCGCAATAAGTGAGTTACGTTTGGTGCATTTTGGTCTGCCAGATGGAGGTTCAGGTCACCCAGAAAAGTGAAGTTAGCAGCTTTCAGGATGTGGGGGGCAGTTAAGTCTGGGAAGGAGAGGCCCCATTTCCCAGCTAGGCCTGGGGGGCGGTACACCAAGATGCCAGAGAGTGTAAATTTAGGAGTAAGTGCAAATCTGAAGAGTAAAGCTTTGCAGTCGGGTGCCGTGAAATCTTCAATTTTACAATCAATAGTATTTTTGTAAATAATTGTCACACCACAACCTGTCTTGTGCTGCCTGTCCTTCCCGACTATAAAATAATGGGGCGGAAGGGCTGCCACTACATCAGGGGCCGAGCCCTCCTGGAGCCAGGTCTCTGTCGCAAAGACAGCATCAGGCTGCATGTCCACTAGGAAATCAAAAATGTGCAGTTGGTGTTTAGGCACAGACCACAGTTAATGTTATAAAAAAGGAACTCAGTGGTGGCCTCCCGAGGGCTCAGAGAAGTCTTACAGATACCTCTGTTACAGGAAGAAATTGGGCCACTAACTTCATCCCAGGCCCCCACGCTGTGCGCATCATGTTTTGGAAAAGATGTACAACAAAACTCACATCTCTTGCAATCGAACAGTCCAGCCTCAATCTCAATGAGTCTGCAGTAAGGTGAGGACTCCTGACGTAGCGCTATAAGTTGTTGCGTGAAAAAAACGCATCTCTCCATTGTAAAAGGACCAGGAGTTGTGGTCCCGGACAGACGCGCCCATGGTGCGTCAGCGGAGCGCCCGCTGCGCGTCCGCTCCCTTGCCGTCTTATGAAGGGCCATAGCATGGGAGCTGGACCGTGACTGCAGAGAGGGAGCGGCATCACCAAAATGGCCGCCAAGTGCAGGAAAAAAGTACAAGAGCACGTACTTTTTATAAGATTAAGAAGAACCCCCCCAAGGTCCAACTGGGACCTAGATTATAATTAAAAAACAGTGCAGATCTCGAACCACGGTTAATAGCAGGAATATTAAAATGATAAAAACAGTTCAAATTCATACAGTATATAAAAACGAGGGAAGGAGAGATAGAGCAAGCCTACTAGCCTACTATTCCTTCCAGACAAAGGGGGACTAGGTAATGGAGGATGGGTCATCCTGCCAGGATGGGAGGAACAAAGTTGTTCCCTGCCCCACTTACATCTGAAAGGGGCTGCCTCCAGCACACTCACAAAGAACTTGACACCAGTCCTTTGCCACTCTAGACCTCTTGGACCCTGGGCAGAAAGGAAGGAAAATTCCTGAACCACATGTGGGAGAAGCCTAGAAGTTTCTCCCACTTCAAAGTCTGCCATCAGGTATAAATATACGACCCTCAAACCAACTCTTCAGTACACTCCTAGACTTGTGGGCATTACAGATGAAGGACTGCCTTGTTCCTTAGAGGAATGCCCTGCTGCTCGAGGCCTGCCTTGTTCTTTAGAGGACTGCCCTGCTGCTTGAGGCCTGCCCTGCTCTCTAAGTAGAAAGACTGGTCCTGCTCCCTTCATCACAAGCTAACCTGAGTGGCTCCAAGGGTCAGTTGGCTGACCTCCTGTTCTGAGCAACAGGGACACAACAAGTTCCAGAAGCCACCCTGCAACTGCCCAACTGACCTGCTGCAACTGACCCTACCTGGACCTGCAACTGGACCTGCCTGAGCCCTGCGGGACTATGCTGGAGTGAATTTCTGATCCCCAAGAGGTGCCTCCCCAGGTGCTGGACCCTTGGCTGACATCAGTTGAGCACCTACTTAGAAATCCTGATGTTTTGAACTCTGCGCACCAGACTTTGATAAGGTAATTTTTTCCAGAGGGACTAACCTGATCCTCGTCTCCAGCCTGAACTTGTGGCTTTGTCCCATTCTAGCAGGACCAGATAACCACAGTTCGCGCTTTCTGCTGCTTCGCACTATTTTTATTTAAACCTTTAAAATTGCATATCTCCGGTTCTGATTGGATGTTGTCGTTTTGGTATCATTTTATTTATTAAAATTGACTCGGTTTCTCTAAATTGGGGTTGGATTTTACTGGAGGTAACAGGAGGGGTAGTTGGCCCCCAAGGATGTCCTTGGGGGCCAACTACCCCTCCTGTTACCTCCAGTAAGTCCCACACAGCGGGATTACTAATAGGTTTTCGGTGGCCATGCCCCCTTTCTCCACCACTCTGCAAACTCGCCTACTGGTGCACTACTAGTTGGTGGATGAAGTACCCTTGGCTATTGAGGGCCCTTGGGGGCCAACTACCCCTCCTGTTACCTCCAGTAAGACCCACACAGCTGGATTGCTAAGAGGTCATCAGAGGCCCGCCCCCTTTTTCCACCACTAGGCAAACACGCCTCTTGGCGCACTACTTTCCTTTCTTTATTTTTGACTTTTTTCTGGGACTTGGCTTCAAACCGAGTCCCAAGATGGCTGCCAACACTTCCTGGTTGAAGTGTTGGCAGCCAATCAAATTTTTTTTTTTTTTTTAACATTTTATTAAAATTTCATAAAACATCAAGTACAGCAACGACAGGAGCACATGCATTACACAAGTTACACCCACACATTGACACATTTACAGTACATTTCGGTAATACAGTAGAGATCGTCCTACCCTATACTCATCTACAGTGATAATGATACATTGACCACATTGTAAAGTATTCTGCATCAATAAAAAAGCAAGAATAAACTTCATGTCTATCATCTCCAATTGCAATATCCTGTCTTTTACAACTTTGGGCAACTCATTACGCATTTTATAGTTTACTGCCAATAGAGGGGTCTGGTCGTATCTCACTACCCCCTCCCTCCTTAATCTCATGTGCTATTCTCACTTCAGTTCCCCAAAGCCACAGGTTCAGCATTTGCCAAGTATGTTCGTAAGGGGTCCCAGATATCCCTAGGTCTGGGCGCAATTGGCAATATTTCGGCATATGTTAGCAACTGCTCTTCCCAGAATGATAGATCCTGTAGCCATTCCTTAAACTTCGGCGACCGTCCCCTTCCTCATTGACACGCCACTGTGCGTTTGGCCACGAACAGCACCAATGCCATGTATTTCCTAAATTCCACTGTTATGCCTGCTGTATAACCCAGTAGGGCCATTAATGGGTCTGCCTGCATGGGAGTCTCTATCATTTTTGACAATGCACTAAAGACATGCTGCCAGTATTTGCGGACTGCTCCACAGTCCCATGCCAGGTGCAGAAAATCAGCAGCTGCGCAACCACAACGGGCACAGTGATCATTGTTTTGCATCTGGAACCCATGCATTTTGGCTGGAGTATAATATAATCGATGTAAAAATTTAAAATGTATGATATGTAACCGACTGCTGGATGTTATTTGACCAGTTTGATGGCAGCAGTATCCCATTGCTCATCAGTCAGAGGCGCGCCTAGCTCCTCCTCCCATTTTGTACATGCACTTAAGTGCCACCCTTCAATTGAGGTTTGTGTGCTATGGTATAAAAGAGACCCCACGTGCTTGGGAGAAGTCGACTGCAGCAATCTATGTAGAGGGGGTAGTATCTCTGGTTCACCTGGGAACGTCGATGTGACAGCCCGCACATTCTGTCTTAGCCTCACATATAAGAACAGTTCTAGGGACGTGTGCTCAATCCCTTGAAAAAATTGCTCCCGTGGGCGAAACGGACCTTCCTCATAAAGATCTCCCCATGTCTGTACCTGAACCCTTTGTAGCATTTGTCGGCAGCTTGCCTCTGCAGTTACTTGCAAGTCAGGGTGGCGCTGAAGTGGCAGCAAAGGTGAGTACAACTTTGGTATATTTAACTTTTTTGCTATACTCCGCCATGACATCACAGTACATTCCACAGTAGTGGGATCAGCCTTCAGAGTCTTGGGTTTAACCGCAATGAACCCCGACAGTGGAGTCGGTTCCATATATCCCAGCTCCACCGCTAAGTGCAGCATGAAAGGGGGGGGATAGAACCAGTATGCCGCATAAGTGTGCTTGTGCACACAAATAGTAAAGCTCTAAATCTGGGACCTCAAAACCACCCTGTCCAAATGGTCTTGTTAGTATTTCCCATTTTAGTGTGGGTTGTTTTCCAACCCAAAGCAAACGTATCATCTGTGTTTTGAGAGCAGCGAAGAACGGTTTCCCAGGATTGTACGGAATATTAATAAATAAATAAAGGAGTTTGGGTAGAACCACCATTTTGATTAACGAGATTCTGCCTGCTATAGAAAGTGGCAAGGATATTCACCTCGCAATAGAATCTGTCAAAGGTGCCAGCGTCTTACTGTAATTTAACCGTATTAGCTCTGTTTTGTCCCTGGTAATCCATATTCCCAGGTATTTAACTGTGTCTGAGCACCACTCTATAGGGTTGTCCGGAGGAAATAGAGTTACAGTCTCGCTGAGCGGGAAGAGTTGGGATTCACCTGTGGGTTTCTGAGATATAATGTGACGTCATCTGCGTACAGAGACACTAAAATATGCCTAGTGGGGTAGCACAATGCACAATCCTGGTGGTATTGCCGTAGTTTGGCTGTCAATGGTTCAATGGCAAGCGCAAAGAGAAGAGGGGATAATGGGCATCCCTGCCTCATGCCTCTAGAGACAGGGAAAGGAGACGAGCTTATACCATTTATGAGGACCCGCACTTGTGGTTGGCAGTAAAGAATTTCAATCCACGACAGGAAGCCTACTGGCACTCCCATTCGTCTCAGTTCTCTGAAGAGATAATCCCATTCCACCGAGTCAAAAGCCTTAGAGGCATCTAGAAACACAGCGACTGTCGCCAACTCTGGATCAATATCCTGCAGAACGGTAAAAATAGTACGAAGGTTATCGGATGTAGCCCGACTCGGAACGAAGCCCGCCTGATCTGGGAGTACCATTGATTCCATGAGTAGGCTTAACCTATTAGCTAATACCGTGGCCAAAATCTTTACGTCACAGTTTATTAGAGAAAAAGGCCTATAGGATTCACATTGATTTGCAGGTTTACCAGGTTTCACCACCTCGCGTATAGTATAGGGAAGGACACCAATCTCTTTGGCTTCATCATTCAGCTTTTTGAGTATGGGAACTAAACTGTCCACGTACGTTTTGTAAAATTCGACCTGGAGTCCGTCCAGGCCTGGAGCTTTCCCTGATCGCATCTGCATGATCGCTGCACAAATCTCATCCTCCTCTAGCGGAGCGGATAGAAACTCTCTCTGCGCCGTCCCCAGCCACACCAAAGCAATGTCTTCAAGGTATGGGGTCAGTACAACCGGCTGTCGCTTCTGCGAGGGATACAGTGAGGAGTAGTATGTCTTGAACACCCGGAGCAGGTCCGGAGTGTCTTTATATAACCCTCCGTCTGCCCCCGTATCTCCAGTACATGATTGGAGAAACGAGGTTTGCGGACTTGCTCTGACAGAACCCTACCCGGCCTTTCGCCTTTGCCATATCTACGGGCCTTAAAGTATTTGCCTCAGAGCAGACTTTCCCGCTCGGCTGTGGCGGTGTATTCAGTCACCCTCTCTCTAAGGTCCGCGTGCTTGTCGCCGCTAGGGGATGCGTCAATTTCCCATTCTAGCTGTTTCCAGCCGCCTGAGCGTGGTGCCTATATCTCTAAACACTCCTCCCCCTTTTGCAATGTAGTACCCTCTTCATGGTTACCTTAAAAGGCCTCTCATACCGTAGAAATAAGAGTTGCTGAGCCTATATTTTGGTGAAAAAATTCCTGAATATTTTGCCCAATTTCCTCTTTAAACATAGCGTCCAATAACATAGTCGGGACAAGACGCCAGGTCACATTCGGCCTCATGTAGGCCGGTGGAGCCAGTACCATCTTCACAGGGGAATGATCAGAATATGTTCTAGCCATATGTTCGACCTTGCTGATCCAAGGCCCTAACCCCCTAGAGATGATCCAATAGTCAAGCCTGGACCAGGTCGAATGTACAGTTGAGTAATGTGTGCCCTCTTTCATATTCGGGTGAAGGTATCTCTATGCGTCCAGAAGGTAGCTATCTTGGATAAGGCACTTCATCTGTTTCTGGGATGTTGTGTAGTGATGGGGCAAAGGATGTGACCCGTCTTTGTGTGGTTCTATTGTGATATTAACCCCCCCCCACCAAATAACATATGTACTTCCGACAGTCAGGACTTTGCCCCACAGTGTAGTAAAATATTTGAGGTCATCTGTATTAGGCCCATATGAGTTTACTAATGTGATAGTGTAAGTCCCCAACCTACCCCACATGGTGCAGTATCGACCCTGTGTGTCCTAAATGGAGCCCATGGCTTTATATGGTATATTTTTATTAATAAGGATCACTGTACCCCTGGTGTACGTGGAGTATGAGGAGAAGCAGCTATGTCCTGCCCATCGGGCTGCGAAGGTAGAAGTACCATGAGGATTTAGGTGCGTCTCCTGTAAGAAGACAACCTGAATGTTGTGCCTATCCAAGTATGCAAGGATATGTCTGCATTTGCGGGGATTGTTCAAACCTCGGATATTCCAAGACCTAAACTGAATTTCAGTGCGATTAAGTGTGTTGGTCATGAGTTCCACAAAAAGTATACTGTTGATGATGTGTAATCTAGCAACATAAGCAACCGCTTACCTACCAATGACTGTAATAAGCCAATTGTCAGAGTGTGCCTCCTGTGCTCCTGAAAAAACACCCCCCCACATCCCACCTCCCACACCGACTGCCCCAACTTGTTGGAGACCATTCTCCCACCCTTATCAAACAATAAGATGTAGCTTCCCCTTACACCGCTTATCATGCATGGGAACCTTTTACCTTCCACAGTATATAAGCATGAGAACTCTTCTCAAACATTCCATCTACTAGCCCTATAAGAATGCGTCAGGAATGGCTCCCCAACTGATCTCTTCCCCAGTAAGATACAGGTGAGTCGGAGGATAAAAGAACGAACAATTAGCTGCATATAGCAGCACCTTAAGCTAAACAAAGTGCAATACTAAAATACAACTAAACTTAAGCTAGGTACGGGGTTCTCCCTAGGAGGTACCACCAGAGGGCGCTACAACTCTCCTCCCACCTACCGTATTGGCCCTGGAGTGAAACAGAAGGGGGAAAGGGTGCCCGGGAATACTGCGTGCATAAGCCCCAGAGGGCTAACTCTGTACTTTACCCTTGTCCGATTACCCCACTTAGGAGGCGGTTGAGGTACTGATCCGCCCCAATGCGTTGCACAACAACCTGTCACAGTATTGCTGGAGTCCATGATAAACAATTACTTTAAAGTTCGCCACATACCACCTATCTGCGGTCTGATTCCACATCCCTAAGTCCTCCACCTGCTGCAGGTTATTGAAAATATGCTGCTTTCCTTGAGAAGTGACTCAGAGGCGCGAGGGTATAAAATAGCGTAATCCATTTGGGCCTGCTGCAGTTTCTTCTTCACAGGCACAGATTTTTCCTGGCCTCCTGTAACATGAGCGTAAAGTCTGGGTAGATCGACAGCGTATTTCCCTCAAATCGGAGCTGCCGTTTCTCTCTAGCCAACCGGAAGATGGCGTCACGATCCCTATAATTAAGAAGACTCGCAATTATGGGTCTGGGGTTCGCACCCGGAGGGGGGCGTGGTCCAAGAGATCGGTGTGCCCTCTCAATCACCAGACATGGAGAGAACACATCAGATCCAAACATGGCCTGCAGCATCCATTCTATGTAGTCCTCCATGGGACCGGTGTTCGTACTTTCTGGAATCCCAAGTCTACGAATGTTATTGCGCCTAGAGCGCGCTTCGAGATCTTCATTTTTAGCCGCAATCACCCTCAACAACCAGTCCATTTGTTGCAGCTGCTCCTTCCTGCCATCTGATGCATCCTTCAACTCTGATATCCTATGCTCTGTCTCAGCAATGCGTGAATTGTGTTTTTCAAGTTTCTGGGCAATAGAGTCCATGCGAGCTGACAGAGTCCATTTTAGTCTCAATGGAGGTAAGACTGTATTTCATGGTGAGCAGCAATGATTTTAAGTCTGTATCCATATTCTGAGCCGCATCTGAGGTGTGGTTTAGGTCGGGATTTCCCGTTTCCTCATGTGGTACACGTGAGCTTTTACGGGACTCAAAAGGCAGCTTGGTCTGTTTGCCCTCGGTTCTGCCCATTGTTGGCACCCCAAAGGTATTGCTACAGGGATCTGGGTTGCGTTCTTGCTGTATTTAGTGGCGACCTATCCTTGCAGGACAAGCTATATATGTGGAAAAATCACCAATCAGACAATGCAGCCAGCTGTGTTGTGTCGTTTCCACACGGGCACTGGGGTGCATTCACTTAGTGCTCTTGTTAACAAAGGGCTATATGAAGTCAATGCTCTCCCACTTATCAGGGTCGGTTCGTGGCTTCAGACCACGGGTGCCAATCTGAAAGACTTTGCCTTAATCCCTATTTGGAATGCAGCGTCCCTCAATTACAGGCCTCCATTTCAGTGCGCACTCCTTGCGCTAGAGGAGCCCGTCTCCCTCTCATGGGCCAGCAGGGGGCCAGGAGGCACTCCGAATCCCAGGCATCGGCAGGCTCACAGGCCGCGACCCACCGCCACGCCCGCCAGTCAGGAGTGCCCTTCCCAGTCCCCCCTCCGTTACTCCGCCTCTCACCTCCAGCCTTCTGTCGCTGCTTCCCGGGTGTCCGAGCAGCCACTCATGCTCTTCGTTCTGGCGCTGATGCGCCCTCCGATCGTCGGCGGTCACCACCACGGAGCCAGGGCCACCGGTCTCAGTCAGCGGCGGTACCCTTCCTAGCCCCCTGCAGCTGCAGTCATCGGAGGTCAGCTCGGAAGCAGCAGCGGTGGAGGCTTTGCGGAGCAGCGGCCCCAAGGTAGGCACTCCACGGTAACAGACTCTGCAGTCAGTGCGCTCAATACATCAAGCTGCCGCCATCTTCTCGAATGCTAAGCGGCAGCGTGGCTCCAGGGCGCCACCCCCATGAATAGCTCACCTCCGGGGGGGGGCGTAAGGAGATGCCCAGGATCTTTGCCAGCTATGTGCGCGGAGAGCTTTCAAGAGCAGCGGTACCAGGGCAGGCAATCCCTGACAGCCAACACCACGATCTATGCTCTCAGCATCTCAGGCGACCACCATCTTGTCCGTTATTGGGCCGCAGAGCAGTCTCAGTGCGTCTCACCCATTGATTCTCTGCTACCGGAGACGGTTATATAATGGATTGCATATTGGGTTGAGTGATCGATGGCACCCATTGGGACAGGATTACTGTTGATGATCGTCCCAGGCCGCAGGAGCCTCACACCGGCGCGGCCATCTTGCGTGCGCGCCCTCTAGCCCCCCGCCATCGCAGCCAATCAAATTTTAGTAGGATCTGCGAGTCCACTGCAAGGACTTGCGTCCCCAGATATCTATATTTTTTAAACTTTAATTTCTCTGAAAATACTGAACGGATTTACACCAAATCACGCTTTCTGGACCAACATCTAGCTTTCTGCCAAATTTGGTCACCCCGAAACTTTCAACACAGCAGCTGAACCAAAAAGGGGAAAAGTTTGTGAAGATTCGTCAAGCGGCACCTAAGTTAGTGGTAAAACAAAAAATGCTTTTCCTATGGAATTTTTGGTCTTAACTATAACTACCTACAGGCGATCGCCAGTAGGTAATTAATATATATATACACATATATACACACACACACACACACACACACACACACACACACACAACCCCACACACACAACCCAGTGGTGATTGCCGCTGGATAGTTATAGTTAGGATTGCTTTTCCATAGACAAGGTTTTTTTTCGTTTGCTTATAACTTTAGTGCCGTTTGATGGATCTTCACGAGGCTTCACAAAGAAAAAAACAAATTCACTTGAGCTCCTTCCTGGAAAGTTGTGGGGTGATTGGTCTAGCGAGGCTGAGAAAAAAGGGGGGTCCCAAAAGCAAATTTCCCCATGCATTTTACATAGACTTTTTTAGGCAGGGCTACCGCAAAAACTGCTAAGCGGAAAAACACCAAATTTGGCAGGAAGCTAGATCTTGGCCCACAGATTGAGCTTTTTGTGATTTGGTGTAAATCCGTTCAATAGTTTTTGAGAAATGAAGGTACAATAATATTTGCACATCTCGACCTTTGGGTCAGAGAAGCTCCTGCGAGAGTCTCGCGGGAGCCCCAATTTAAAAATAGAGAGTTCTGATTGGCCTAGGTAAATTTTTCTTCCATTGGGTCATCTTGCTCCTATGGGAGCGAGTGCTCTGATTAGCCGCCAGCAACATGAGAAAGTTGTTGCTAGCAGACATTACAGGACTTGGGGACTTAGTCCCCTGTCCTGAAGTAAAAAAACAAAAAAAACAATCATATAAAGGGGCAGGGTAGGAATACTCTGCCTCCCTAGGAACCGAAGGAGGAACCCAGAGTGACCCCCCCCCCACCTCCGGCCAAAGGACCAAAATAAAAATAAATTGGCATGTTTTGCTGCAAACCCGCTGGATCGCAGCAGAAAAAACAAAAAAACTAAATGGCTGCTGTTATTTTAATATATACATATATGGGGATGGGGCGTCAGTAGGGCCCCCCTCCCAAGCCCATTTAGGGCTTTGTGGACCCCATCCCCCAGGGCCGGGTATATTTGGGGAGGGGGGCCTATGGACCCCTTTCCTGAGTCGTTTTCGGCCCCGGGCACCCCAGCCCCGGTGCTCAAAGAATTTTTTAAGGGAAGAGGGCACATGGCTCCCCCCTCCATGAGCCGTTTTTGGCCCTGGGGACCCCAACCCCATGGCCCAAAGTATTTTTTAAGGGGATGGGGGCTGTGTGTCCCCCAACACGAGCCTTAAAAAGGCCCTGGGGACCCCATCCCCCAGGGCTATAACAACTTTAAAGGGAGGGGGACATGCAGCCCCCCCCTTCCCTGAGCCTTTAATGGCCCCATGTATCCCATCCCCCGGGGCCAGCTCACTTGCTGGGCCAGGAAACGTGTTTGCTCCCGTCTGGCAGGAGCATTTTCAAATCTCCTGCCAAACGGGAGAAAACACAAAGTCTGTTCCCAGTGGGCGGGAGCTTTAAAATTGCTCCCACTGTTTGGGAGCAGATTTGAGATCCGTTTCCCTGCCCGCACTGATGGGTGTAGTGAAACATAGCACATATTGCTCCCACCTGGAAGGACCAGCATAAATAGCTGCTTCCCCCGGGTGGGAGCAATGCTGGCTTCCGCACCATGCAGGGAGCCGGCTGGGGCCAGGTGGCACCCGGGCTTGGCCCCCAATGTGTGCTTGGTGGGTGCCCCAGGTGGGCACCCATCTATTTAAAATGGAGGCCCAGGAGGATGCAGTCCCCGGAGCCAAAATAGACTGTGGGAGGAGGGGGCCGCATTTGAAAAAAAATAAAATACGGCACCATGGGATGGGTTAATTGGGGCCTAATTAGGCTTGAGGAGGGGGCGTGCGGCCCCCCTCACCATTTAAAACAAGCATTTGCAATGTAATCGGTCTCGCCTTTGGGACCTTATATGTATTTAGCTATGCAGCACATTAGCCTGGGTGCTGAAACATCTACTGTTCTTTAACATGGAGGGAAAGTAAGCACCAAACTGCGTGACACGTCAGGTATGGGAACACATGGAGAGAAATATTGCCTTTCAGCGGGAAATGGTATAGTCCAAAGCTCAGTTTTTAATATAAAATCAGGGCCTTCAGTGGTCATATCACTGAAAATACAAGATTTGAAAAAAATATTGTCTACGGGTGCTCGTGGAAGACAATTTCTATGTACTGGAATCTAGAGGAGAGGAGGAGAATCTCGGGAGAGGAGTTGGCCTAACGGCTAGGGCGTCCGACCTCGAATCTGGGGAACTGGGTTCGAGTCTCGGCAATGACGCTGAACATCCTGTGATTCTGGGCAAATCACTTAATCTCCCCGTGCCTAACAAAAATGAATGTGTCCCCTAATGTAACGTAACTGGTGCTATGTAAAGCGCTCTGATACCCGATTTGGGTCAAGTTCGTGCTATGTAAAACTCTGCAAAAAAAAGAGAATGCTAAAGTGATTCTGGTATTTTACTGACCTCTGCTGGTCGTTTTCTATCAAGAAAGTTAAATAGAGGCAGTTGCCAGAAAAATAAAAAAAAGAAAGTCCCTCAGCAGAAAGCAATTCTGGTATTTTACTGACCTCTGCTGGTTGTTTTCTATCAAGACAGTTAAATAGAGGCAGTTGAACAGGAAAAAAAAAGTCCCTAAGCGAAAGCAGACAAGTCCTAGGGCTGATCTCCAGAGCCCACAAAGTACATACACCTATAAGTATATACTAAAGAATATAAGTATATACTAAAGTATATACGAGAGGTCTCGAATGCTCGACCTAAAAACTAAAGGAACCCTTTTGTACGAAGAAGGTGCAGCTCAGAGCGCTCTGACTGGCTGGCATCAAGAAAAAAAATTCTCTTGTGGCTACCATTTCAGGAAGCAGGGCACAGTCCCTGCGCCCTAAATCAAATTTCAAAGGCCATATAAAGGGACAGGGTGAGCACACCCTGCTCCCCAGGCCATAGTGGCGGGACCATCATGGGGCTTCCTAATGTTTAAATTTAAAAAAAAAACTAAAAGCGTTTGCACCCACAGATTCTTTCCCAGATTCGAGGTACCTAGACATATAAAATGGCAGCCAGAGTCCTCGGTACCTGTCTCGGAACCATGGATTTCATACTCCACTGTAGGGTTCAAGGTACTGCAAATACCGAAAGGGTCTGCGGACAGGACAAGCTTCATGCCTGAGTACCGTGCGAAATTCATGGCAAGCTTCACCACCTCCTTCGTCGCCATTTAGGGATTCAGGGTTATGGATTCGGAACCACAGACACCAGAAGGAAAGGCATAGGTCAGAGAAACGTGCCCTGGGTATGAAGCTTGCCATAACTTAAGTTTGAGCTACAAAATCAGGGTCCAATAATCAAAACAAAAAAATAGGTCCTGGCTAAAAGTCAAGCTTTGTGGGTCAACACAATTATTTGCATCATACTAACACCCCTAAAATTCACTGAAAAAAAACACAGTAAAAAATGAGTTATGGCTTTGACTCAAATATGAAAAGTCAGTGAAATTCCCCAATTATGGTATACAGTGCACACCCTACCACACGTGCCCGCCATGTAGAAAACAAAACACCCGTGTCAAAATGGGATAGGAAAAAAAGACTGGCCACCAACTGCAAAACATGACGAGTGACGTAAATTAAGGGATGTGTGTGTTGTGTGAGAATAAATTCATAAAGTGCAGATGAATGTTCAAAATGAGCAGATATTTGTTCGAACGGGGCATTGAATGCTCCAGAAAATGTACAGAATTGTTGAAAAAGTTTGGAAAATTCGTCCAAAAGTTGCAGTTGCTCGAAAATAGCACATAATTGTTCGAAAATTGTTCAGAATTGTTCGAAACGTGTAGAGAACTCTTTAGCAAGTATACAGAATTATCCAAAAGTTCTCACAGTTATCTAAAGAAGTGTGCCGATTGTTCGAGGAGTGAGTCAAATTCTTCAAAAGGTGCACAGAATTCCATCTCTCATCTGCTCTGTGACCAAGCAGTATCCACTTGTGAAAGACGTATGCAAATAGAAACTAGAAAACATAATATACAATTGAAGTATCCTAATAAAAACCAGAATTAACACCAAAAATGTGTTCTAGTTTTGTTGTTTATGCAAGGAAGGGGGCAGTGGGGGGAGTGGAGGTGTAGGGAGGGAGTGTTGCCGTTGCCAGTAACCTGGTACAAGGCTCAATCCACAGGAACGAAGATGAATTCCCCCACACTCCCCAAGACAGCACCAAGATGGTGATACTAGAACAACCATACAAGAGAACTGTTCCAAGGAGATGTGGGGAATAAACTCAAAGAAGCGACCACTTCTAAATTCCCCCAGCCGTTTCCACAGAGTCAGGATAAAACAGGAGGCAAGAAGTGTGGAATATCTAAAGAAAGAAAAAACAAACAAACTATGAAAAACTACCCCTCCCTCAGATGGCAACAATGAGAAGGTATTACTCCCCCCCCCCCCAATGCCTGTTCCGCAAAAACAAAGTAATCATCTACCAGCTAGACATCTCTTTGGGAGTTGTAGGGGATCCAAACTGCTTATAGGAAATGCGGGTAAATACTCCTTTACTTGCAACAGCAGCCGTGTTCAAGATCCAACAAAGGAGGTAAAATTTCTTTACACAACTCAGGGAATCATCGCTGCATCAAATGTCCAAAAACAATTGGAGGGGAAAAGACTATCAAGGGCTGAATGGTTTCTCTAGCCCAGGCAATTCAAACTCGCACCGCGCGTATGAGCAGAACCAAAGCAACAAGAGATTCAAACGCGCTCTGCGCGTATATAGAGATACAATGTAATCAAAAAAAAAAAAGGACGTCTAGAATGCAGTCAAGAACGCGACCGCGAAGTACAGACAACAGAACGCGGCTGCGCGTTAGTTACATAAAGCGTCAGGCACACGGGGTGGGGGGGAGGGGGGAGTTAGCTAGGAGGGGCCAAGCGAGTCTCGGAGGAAAGCGCTACGTAACAAATAACAGCGCTAAGGGGACAGGGTCAAGTGAAGAAAATAGAGCGATAAGCGTTTCAAATGCCAACGCTACTGCGAGTACAAGGATCCTTGAGAGTGCGTCCAACGCTAGGGAAAGTCAGGACAGGGCCACAAGAAACAAGAGAGGAGCGGGGGCGAGCGAGCGCGGCAGCCTGCTGAGCTGACCAGACGCTCGTGCGTCATGGCCTTTTCCCCGCACGGCCAGCATGTGTTTCCAATTATCGCGCCCGCGTGTGGGCACGATAATTGGAAACACATGTCTGCCACGCGCGTAACCGCAGGAAAAAGGCCATGACGCACGAGCGTCTGGTCAGCTTTTCAAACCCCACTACATAAAGTCTTCGCCAGAAGCAGCGCTTGCGCGCTACTCTAGGCTCGACCTAAAAATGCACAGCGCCAGGGGATGGGGTCCTTGGGGCCAAACGAGGCTCATGAAAGGGGGGGGGGGCACCACCCCTTTCCCTTTTTTTTTATATTTTGCCCGGGGGGTGGTGGTGTCCCTGGGGATTAATAAGGCTGAGGGATGGGGGGCAGTACCGCCTCCTCCCCTTTTTTATTATATTTGGGCCCAGGAGATGAGGTCTTTCAGGGCCTAATAAGGCTCGGGAGGAGGGGCACACGACCCGTCCCCTTTTAAATAAGGTACAGCCCCTGGGGATGGGGTCTCTGGGGCCTATAAAGGCTCGAGGAGGGTTCTCCCCCTCCCCTTTTATTTACATTTTGGCCCCGGGGATAGGGTCCCTGGGGCCTAATAAGGCTCGAGGAGGGGGGGGGGGGGGGTGCATGCCCCTTCCCCTTTTTTGTTAAATTTGTCCTCCCAGACCTCAGGTCTGAAAAAGGCTCTGGGAGGGGGGCCACACCGCCCTCCCCTTTTTTATTATATTTGGGCCTGGGGATGGGGTCCCCAGCGCCTAATAAAGCTCGGGGAGGGGTGGCACGCAGCCCCCCTCCCCTTTTAAATAAGGCACGTCCCCGGGGGATGGGGTCTCCGGGGCCTACAAAGGTTCGGGCACCGGGCTGTGTGTCTCCCCTCTATTTATTAATTTATCTGCCCTGGGGGATGGGGTCCCCGGGGCCCAAAAAGGCTTGGGGAGGGGGCCATATGTCCCTGCCCTTTTAAATTGGCTTTGCCCCGGGGGATGGGGTCACCAGGGCCTGGAAAGGCTTGGGGAGGGGGACCATGTAGCCCCCCCTCCCCTTTTAAACAAAACACAGCCCCGGTCGGATGGGGTCCCTGGGGCCTATGAAGGCGTGGGAGGGCTCCCTTCCCATTTTTTTTATTGGTTTGGCCCTGGGGCCTAATAAGGCTCGGGGATGGGGCCGCATGCCCTCCTCCCCATATATTTTGGCTGCAGGGGATGGGGTCACCAGGGCCCAACAAGGCTTGGGGAGGGGGGGCTGCACACCCTCCTCCCCTGTTTAATTGTATCTGGCCAAGAGGGATATGTTCCCTGGGGCCTTTTAAGGCTTGGGGATGGAGGCCAGACACAGCTCCCCTCCCAGTTTTTATTGGAACTTGCCCTGGAGGATGGGGTTCCCGGGGCCAATTAAGGGTTGGGGAGGGGGCTGCATGCCCCTCTCCCCTTAATATATATGTTTTGGCCCCAGGGGATAGGGTCCCTGGGGCAGGAAGGCCAACCCTACGCTGCACATGCCAAAGGCTGTGCGCAGTGTGGGGCTGGCATCCTGCTGGGGGTTTGACTACAGGGCCTGGTGGCAGGCCTAGGCCTATGGCCAAGTCCCTGCTAGGCACGGCCAAAGGCTGTGTACAATATGGGGTTGGCTGCCTGCAGGGAGTTGGACGCAGGGCCTGGCTAATTTAAGATGTCATTAGTGATGTCATTAATGAGGTCATAGAACATGTCATGAGTGATGTCATACGTGAGGTTATAAGGAGTGCATGACGGGGGTGCAAGTTATAGTTAGCGTTGCTAACTATAACTTGTGAAATTCTGTGGGTTTTTTTCTTCAAAACTTGAAAGTTGTCACTGACTAATTCACCTAACTATAATGTTACTTTAACCTTTGCTTTTTTCATTGAAGGGGAAAAAAAATATAAATATATAAATATATATATATATATATATATATATATATATATATATACACACACACACAAATATATATTATAAAAAATATTACTACTGTGCAAAGGTCAAATTCCAGTCTACCACAGTACAGCAAAACTACAATGAAGAAAACCTTTTACTTCCTCACATATTACATGCAACAATTATTTGACACTGGGAAACAACTCTCTTAATGATCACGAAGTCTCAATGGGATTTGACCATTTTTACCATCGTGCACAAATATAACCCTTTGCAACCTGGCTTTGATGATATATCTTTTTTTTAAACAAATACATATGGAAAACATGCCTTCGCATAAACCATAAATTAACCACATATGCAGGTATACAGAGTCTAATATGTTTTTATTACCATTGCTTTGGGGTGGTGGGGGGAATGCATCGTGACCCACATGAGGCTTCGCTGCAGCAAAGTTTTATATATATATATATATATATATATATATATATATACACACATATATATATATATATGTATGTATATATATATATAATACGTTGCTGCAGTCTGTGGTCAGCCCTCTACGTTTGCTAGGGCAATCCCAGAAGTGCCTCCCACCTTCTCTAGGGGAAGAGGACAATAAGTAGCGAGGTGTTAGTTGGAGCATGCGAGGCTCTGTGAGAGGCTCATTATACCGCGTCACCTAAGGGTGCACCAATGATAGGCCTTCTTAGAATCCCATGGTATGAATAATGTTGTACGTGTTGAATCGTTGGGTCATCCACGGTTCTCAGAAGGTTTTCTGTAGCTAGGAACAAGTCTTGGCTCAGAGGACGTGCCTTACCGGTATGTGGCAGATCTAAAAACGACTTAAAGAATCCTGAATTGGGAACCACATTATGTAGGTTTACTTATGAGGGAGATGTGAACTAAAGACTAAACCGTGGTAGCAAAATTAAATGACCCGAGTTTTAATTCAGGGTTCACGGATTTACCACATTGACTGATGCTATGCAAATCACTTTATCGACACAGGTCTCAATTTTCTTTTCTGCCAAAATAGGAAGGTTCAGTAAAAAGCACTATGAAAAACTCAGACATATGCATATAGCTGCTGTACAACATGCCTAAAAAAACACTGATAAAGCCCAAAGATCTCATGTAGGTTTGAGCACCTGGCTTTGCCAATGCTTGTTATTATGGTACCTATGCTGCGTTCTATTCTGCCTATCTTGAGTGTTGCGTCAGTACTGTGTTCTACTGTAGCCATTTTCAGTATGGTATCTTTACTGTGCTTTAATATAACAATTATCAGTACAGAATCTGCTCTCTACACAACTTCTGCTGGTTTCGACATGGTATCTGCACTGCATTTCATTAATGTCCTCACTGTGCTCTCATGCAGCTATTTTCAGTACTGTAGCTGTACTATATGTATTTTAATTACTGTATCTACATCGTTCTCTAGCGTACATATTTTCAGTACTGTGTATCGATTATATGTTTTATTTACTATATCCACCCCGTGCCCTATGGTACCTATGTTCAGTACTGCTTCTATACTCTGATGTGTCCAGCCCATCTCCAGTACCGTCTGTGCGATGCCCTGGCCAGCACTGGTTAATACACTCTCGCTGTTTCCTCCTGGCTGCCTCTGTGGTCTTCAAGATGCAGCGAAGGCCCTCTCCGCCCTACAGACTCCTGCCTTGTCCATACAAGGCATGATAGCTGAACAGACATGATGCAGCATGACAGCAAGCTTCAAGCACACTCTTCCACTGAACAGCACCAGTCACTCCTCTGTCAGGTTTCATGGTGCGATGTGCCCGTGGCTAGAGGAGCATCAGGGTATCAAGACGAGTAACTCAAGATGTCTACTGAGCTGAGCAACTAGGACTGAGCCGGATAGCACTGCCGCAATGAACAGGGAGAACCGAAGAAGGGTTCCAAATGAAAAGCGCAAACCCAGCCACGAATAACCAGCACACCATAAAAAGAAATTCCAGTTTAACTAGTGGTTCTAAAGCGTAAACTCCTGCATCTGCCGTGAACTGTGTATGATTGACATGTGGTTCCAGCAAGGGAAGGAGGTTCAGGAGGGACAGAGATTTCAGCAATGCCAAGGAGGTCCAGAAATGACAAGCGCAATGAGAAGGGACTCAGCAATCCTTAGTGATTCGAGTGATAAACAAGCATTGGCCAAGCCAATAGGTCTCGCCTATGCAAGAGCTATTGGCTTTGCCAATGTGTTTTAGCCAAGTTATACGCTAGTGCGGATTATGTTCAGCATAAACAAAAGTTAGTGGCATAAAGGAGAGTGGCGTACAGTGGTGTAGAGTAGATTGTCGTGGATTGTCAGAGTGGCATAGAGTGAAGTGGAGTGTCATGGAGTGAAGTGGAGTGTCATGGAGTGAAGTGGAGTGGCAAAGAGTGTTGTGGAGTGGCAAAGAGTGTTGTGGAGTGGCAAAGAGTGTTGTGGAGTGGCAAAGAGTGTTGTGGATGGAGCAGAGTGTCAGAGTGGAAGGGTATGGAGTGGAGTAGAGTGTCATAGACAGTAGCGGCTGGTGCTGTGGAAGAGTGGCGGGCGGGGGAGTGGGATGGGGTAGGGGGGACAAAATTAAAAAAGAATATATATATTTTTTTTAAACGTACCTGCAGCCGGCAGCGTCGCTCTCTTCTGCTCCTCTTCTTGCAGGCACAGGCTCCCCTGACGCCACTACGGCTAATCCTGACGCTGCTCTCATGCCATGAGAGCAGCATCAGAATTGGCCTGAGCGCCGAGGATTTGCGCTCCCTGGGAAACTGGGAGCTGTGTCTGCTATCTCCAACCCAGCAACGCAGCTGAGTTGGAGAAAGCTTCATTGCGCATGACGGTATCGATGGCCTGAGACGGCCGGCCAAACCGTCATGCCATCACAGTGCACTACCACTCCTGCGCCTGTCTTCCCCCATGGCCCCGTCCCCAATGACACAGCAGAAAAGGAAAAATAAAACGATAATAAAACATGCTTATTGTCATTTTATTTTTCCATTCCTGCCGTTTTGAGGCAGCTGGCGGGGCGGGGGGAGGGTGACGCTCTTCCGCCATAGCAGAGGAGCCGTGGCTGGTCATAGAGTTCAGTGGAGTTGAATAGAGTAGAATGTCAGAGTAGAGTGACGTAGGGCGAAGTATATTGTCAGAGAGGAATGGCATAGAGTGGTGTAGTGTCGTTGAGTGGAGTGGCATAGAGTGGGGCAAAGTAGCATGGAGTGGCATAGAGGGAGTTGAGTGGAGTAGCGTATCATGGAGTAGACTGGCATAGCTTGTCATAGTGTGGAGTGGCATTGAGCGGTGTTGTGTAGGAGAGTGGAAAGGCATATTGTGGAGTAGTGTGTTTTGGAGTGGCATACAGTGTTGTAGAGTGGCATAGCGTGGCGTGGTGTGGAATAGAGTGGCATGGAGGGAGTTGAGTGGTGTAGAGCGGAATCTCGTTGACTGTCATTTAGTGGAGTGAAGTGATGTAGTGGAGTGGTGCACCATAGACTGCAGTGGCTCAGAGTGCAGTGGCATAGATTAGCGCGGTGCAGAGTGTAGTGGCATAGAGTAGATTGTTTCACAGTAGAGTGAAGTGGCATAGAGTGAAATGGTTCAGGGTAGAGTGAAGTGGCGTAGATTGACAGAGTAAAGTGGCGTCGAATAAAGTGGCAGAGGGTGCAGTGGTGTAGAGTGCAGTGGTGCCGAGTAGATTAGAGTGGCATAGATTTGATTTGTGCATTTATAAAGCGCACGAATGCTCGGGGGGCGTCTAGGAGCAGAGGTCAGAGAGACCAAATAAGGTTGCCGATGTAGCTGTAGATGACATGTTAGTTGGTGAAGAGCCAAGTTTTTAGCGCTTTCCTGAACGATAGCAGCATAGGGCTATTCTTTACACTGACCGGGAGTAGGTTCCATGTTTTGACTGTCCCTAACAGAAAGCTTCTTCCGCCCCAGCATGCTTTCTTGAACCTAGGCGTTTGTAGGAGTCTACTATGTGCAGATCTTAGACTTCTGGAAGGCACATACCAATTCAGATGAGACCTCAAGAATTGAGGACCGGCACCGTGCAGTGCTTTGAAGGTTAGGCATTGGGATTTAAACTTAATCCTCTTGTCCACTGGGAGCCAGTGCAGGGCTCTTAGACAGTGGGAGACAGGCTGGAACCTAGGGATATCCAATAATAATCTAGCTGCCGCGTTTTGAAGACGCTGCAACCTCTGTAGATGCTGTGATTGAATCCCCATGTACAGAGCATTACCATAGTCCAGCCTGGACAAGGTTAATGCTGTAACCAGTGTGTTAGACCTGGCATTTGTTGGCATGGTTACCCCTGACTTTTTGCCTCTACCTCCTCTATTTTTTGATGCTGTGATGGATTTCGTTTTACTGGCTTAGATGCTTTGGGCACTTTGCCACTGCTGATCATTGTCAAAGTGCAAGTGCTCCCTGTATAAAGTGCTATGGTAATTGGTTGCCCATAATTGGTGTGTTTGCCTTACTAGTAAAGTCCCTAGTAAAGTGCACTATGTGTGCCAGGGCTGGTAATGCAAATGCTACTAGTGGGCCTGCAGCACTAATTGTGCCACCCACACAAGTAGCCCTAAAAAGAGATCTCAGGCCTGCCACTGCAGTGCCTGCGTGCAGTTGATAACTGCCTTGTTGTCCTGACAAGTGCACCCACTTGCCAGACCTTACCCTTCCCTTTTTATGCACATCAGACACCCCTATAGTAGGCCCAAGGTAACCCCCTGGGCAGGGTGCAGTGTATGTGAAAGGTAGGACATGTACTGAGGTGTGTACCATGTCCTGACAGTGAAAGACTGCCAAATTCGTTTTTCACTGTTGCAAGGCCATCTTGCCCATAGGACAGAATGGGGAATGCTGGGTCCCATGTTTCCAGCACATCTTCCCATAGGCATAAGATGGAGGGATGAAGTTTAGTGTGCCTGAATTTAGAATTTGATAACACATCTTTCTATGAAGATGGTTTTTAAATTGTGTGTTTAGAAACCACACTTTTAGAAGTGGCTGGTTTCTTGTCCTTACCATCCTGTGTGTTTCTGCCTGGTTGTGTATTGCCTGTCTGGGTTTGGATGTGACAGGGTCTGGGGAGTGTCCTGACCCCAGAGAGGGGTAGGTGAGATAGCACAGGCTGGCCTGCATTTGGTGTAGGGGGAGAAGTAGCCCCTTTGATGCAAAGAGGCCTGTGCTGCTGCCACAAAGGAATGGCTCCACCTCCTGCAGAGTGTCTGAGGCCCAGACCCCCAATATCAAAGAAAGAAGAGGTGCACTGGCAGGAAGGCACCCAGAACTGGTTTGGACCGGGCTCAGAGCCGCCCTGAACACAAAGACTTCAAAGGCATTTGGGGGTATAAATGTAAGAGCTGAAACTCCTGAACTCAAGACTGCAATCCAGACTGAAAAAGGATTGAAACTACTTCGTGATCAAGAGGAACCTCTGCCAAGGAAGAACAGCTGAAGAGACTGAAGAGAAGGACTGCCCTTGCTGTGTGTTCTGGGGGGGGCCTGCAGTTTGCTGAATTGACTAAGGAGAGGACAAGGGACTTTGCTGTGTGCCGTGTCCCCCTGCTTGAAAGGACTTTGCTGTGTCCTAAAGTAACTTGTCTCCAAGGGCCCGAGAGGAGCTGACTCCCTGTTGTGGAAACTCAGGAACATAAAAGTTTCCAAGTGTGTCTCAGCGACGCGGTGTGCGTGTGCTTTTTGCAGCCTGAGACCTTCGTGAGACTTGCCCCGTGACTGTGTGCCCCGGAGCAGTCTTGCGCCCTGCTTAGATCGACAGCGTGACCAGAAGTGCTGTGATCGTTATCACCATCGGCCCAGACCGTCGTCCCAAGGGGGAGCCGTGAGGTGAAAGTTTCCAAGTGTGTCTCAGCGACGCTGCGTGCGTGTGCTATTTGCAGCCTGAGACCTTCGTGAGACTTGCCCCGTGACTGTGTGCCCCGGAGCAGTCTTGCGCCCTGCTTAGATCGACAGCGTGACCAGAAATGCTGTGATCGTTATCGCCATCGCCATCATCCCGGACCGTCGTCCCAAGGGGGAGCCGTGAGGAATCACCGCCGCCGGCCCGAGCCTGCGTTTGCCCAAGATCAACGGAGCCACGCCGGGAGCCGATCAGCTGCGAGGCCGTCGCCTGGTAGCCCGACTCTCACTGCGAGGAGCAGCCGCCGCCAACCCGAAGCCGCACAGCGTGACGCCCAAGCCGCGAGGAGAGAGAGACTGCACCCCCCCAGGTAACGCTCAGCGAGCGTGCGTGTGTCGCCGCCTGGTGCGGAGTGCGTGCTACGAGAGACCGCTCTTGGCCTTGCCCATCTTTGCAGCGCAAGCCTCCGCTCAAGTCAGTATCGCGGCCTGTACTCGCCGAGGAGTGGCAGTACCGGGGTCGGATTGTGGAGCTGCACATTGTTTCCTTCGTAACAGTAGTGGGGGCATATTTTGGCAGCCGCTGACAGCGAGTCAGCCAAGAGTGGCATAGAGACCTTCACAAGCACCGCAATCGGTGCCGAACTGCATTGTTACTTGTTTTACGATTCGCATTAGTACTTGCATTACGAACTGCATTATTTCCTGCTTTACGATCCGCATTAGTACTTGCATTATGAACTGCATTATTACGTGCTAATACGATTCGCATTAGTACTTGCATTAAGGACTGCCTTATTTCTACATTACGAACTGCATTACGAACTGCTAGCATTGCATTAGGACTGCATTAGATCATCGTGAACTGCTCATTAATACCGCAAGAACTTACAAGTGATTGTTG
The DNA here is from genome assembly GCA_963921515.1 of Calotriton arnoldi. Classification (NCBI taxonomy): domain Eukaryota; kingdom Metazoa; phylum Chordata; class Amphibia; order Caudata; family Salamandridae; genus Calotriton; species Calotriton arnoldi. The sequence continues at coordinate 2,256,841 of CAWUFW010000655.1, forward strand.
GCCTAATAACCGGCCTAATGAAATATTACGAATACGCATATGTTGGATTTTCTATTGTTTGGTCTCATCGTATTTCTTTTTGATAAAGATACCGCTATTTTTATAAATCCAGTGTGGTGTCCATTTGTGGTGTTATCACTGTGTTACTGGGAGTGTGGTTGCAAATACTTTACACATTGCCTTGGAGATAAGCCTGGCTGCTCGTGCCAAGCTACCGGGGGGTGAGCAGAGGTTATCTAAGAGGGTGTCCCTCCTTTCCCAGACTAGAAGCAAGGGTCCCTATTTGGACTAAGGTACCTACCTCAGCCAACTAGAGACCCCCAGTTCTAACATTGGTGGTCAGCGGTTGGGGATTTGAACTTGTATTTGCAATTGACTCACAGTGACTGGTGTACATCACTAGTTTTAGCGCAGACCACGACACAACCACATATTGTGTTTCTGATTTTTGGTTCTATTTTTGAGCGACCTTTAAGCCACACATCATGTCTCAAAGGAGTCAAGTAGCCAGTGAGGTTGCAGAATTGGAATTCGACATTGAGGCATTGCTTACCTACAAAGTTGATCAATTGAGACAATTCTGCAGAGCTTTGGGATGTCCCATGAAAAGTAGCGCCAAGAAGGAGGAGCTGCAAACGGCCTTGAGGGCCTGGTGGGAAGCCAAAGAGGCTCAGGAGACCGGTGATGCTGAGGTGGATGAGGATGACCCAGGGAATGGATTTGGTCCACAGGATTTGCCAGTGGGAGGACCAGCCTCAGGGGCTGGTAGTAACCATTCCGGGAGGAGCTTTTCCCCAGTGGAGCTGGAGGAAAACCAAAGGGTCAGAGAGCATGAGTTGGAGGTTTTAAAACTTAAGTCTCATGCAGAGGAGAAAAAGCTGCTCATTGAAAGTGAAAAGCGAGCAGAGGAGAGCAAGAACGCTCTCACCTTGGAAGAGAAGAAGATTCTCTTAGCTCATGAGTTAAGCATGAGGGAACTGGACATTAAGGCTAAACAGGTGGAGTCCAGTTCAAATGGTGGCAGCGCACAGCCAGTGCCAGCGGGTAAAGTGTACATTCCCAAAGACTTAGTGCGAGATTACCAAAGGGGTGATGATATTTATGCGTGGTTCACGGCATATGAGATCGCACTGAGGATGAATGAGGTGCCTGAGAAGCATTGGGGGGCGGGCCTGTGGAAACACTTTGAGGCTTCTGGGAGGGATGTTTTACCACCCTTAGAGAGGGCGGGAACCCTGACCTACGCCAACATGAAGGAGGCTTTATGCCTCAGGTATGGGCTCACTCCTGAACAGTACAGGCAGAAATTCAGGAACTTCAAGAAACTGGAATCCAGTACTTGGGTGGAGTGTGTGAATGCGTACATGTGGGCACTGGATGGTTGGATGACGGGCAGCAAGGTAACTGATTTTAAGGGCTATGCAATTTAATTAGTTGGGAGCACTTGAGTAGTCTGTGTGTTCCAGAGCTGCACCAGCATCTTTTAGACAGTAAGCTGACTGATCCCGGTAAGCTTGTTGAGGAGGCGGACCGCTGGACCAGCACCAGGGTCCACAAGGGGATTGGGGGTACCACTGCCAGAAGTGTACCAAGTCCCCAGCAGAAGGTGGGGGAGGACAAGGGTAACCACAAGGAGTTCTCTAAAGGGCCCCAAAGTAGTTCCCAGGTAAAGGAGTCCCAGTCCCCCAAGGCTAAGAGGTCCTGGCCCCCTAAGGGCAAGCGGGACCCCCGAGGTCCTCCTACCTGTTATTTTTGTAAGGAGGTGGGTCACATTGCCCCTAAGTGCCCCAAGAAACCACCTGCACCCACTGGTGCTCCAACACCGGGTTTAGTGAGTGTAGCGTTGGGGGAGGAATTGAGTCCTTGGAATGGGGAGGAGCAAGCAGTTATGACCCTGGTCTCATTAGATCGAGAGATAGTCCAAGAAGCCTCTCTGCCAGAGAACACTAAGAAGTACAGGCAGTGGGTGACCATCAATGGAAGGAGGGTGGAGGCTCTTAGAGACACAGGAGCCAGTGTGACATCTGTCAGGTGTCAGTGGGTGTCTGAGGAGCAGGTAATTCCCAATGTACTTCACCCTGTAGTTGCAGCAGACAACTACGTGCGCCTCTGCAAGGTAGCACTAGTTCCCTTTGAGTGGGGGGGTCTCAGGTTCCTTGAAGGTCGTTGTAAGTCCGTCCATGCCTGTAGACTGTCTGCTGGGGAATGACCTGGAGAGTTCCGCCTGGAAGGAGGTGGAGCACCAGGTACATTTGGAGATGTTGGGTCTGCCTGAGTGGGCTTGTGTGACCACTCGGTCTATGGCAGCCAGTAAGGGTGTTCAAGAGGACCTGGAGCCTGAAACAGTGGACCAGGTGCCTGCCTTAAAGAGAGGAGGCAGGGGGCGCGGGAAACCGGCCCCCAAAGTTCCCACGGTCCAGGAGGAGTCAAACCTTGAGGGGGATGCCCTGGAGCCTACGGGGGAGCAAGTAGCTGAACTGGGGGACCTACCTGAGCTGACCCAATGGCAGCAGGAGGGAGGGCCCTCCAGGGAGGAATTCTGCGAGGAGCAGAAAAAGTGCCCTTCTCTTGTAGGTTTCCGGCAACAGGCAGCAAACCAGGCAGCCGGTGATCAGTCCGGGTCACATTTGACTTACTGGGAGAATGATCTCCTATATAGCGAGCCTAAGGTTGCTGAGCCTGGGTCAGACCATGTGCTGGTGGTACCCCAGCGCTTCAGAGCCTTCTTATTGGGGTTGGCTCATGATGTACCTTTAGCAGGACATTTGGGGCAGGACAAGACCTTTGAGAGGCTTGTCACCCACTTCTACTGGCCTCAAATGTGCAAGAGTTCTGATACTCATTGCAGGACCTGTCAGACTTGCCAGGCAAGTGGTAAGAGTGGGAGGAAGCACAAGGCTCCTCTCCAACCTTTCCCTGTAGTCAGCACCCCCTTTGAGAGGGTGGGTATTGACATTGTGGGGCTTCTGGATCCCAAGACAGCCATGGGCAACAGGTTCATCCTGGTGTTGGTGGACTATGCCACCCGGTACCTGGAAGCCATCCCTCTCCGGACGGTGACAGCCCCCGTGGTGGGTCGTGCACTGATGGGGATTTTCTCCCGCGTGGGATTCCCCAGAGAGGTGGTGTCCGACCGGGGTACTAATTTCATATCGAGGTATATGAAATCTCTGTGGAAGGAGTGTGGTGTAACCTATACGTTCACCATGCCTTACCACCCCCAAGGTTACGGGCTGGTTGAGAGATTTAACCGGACCCTGAAGGGCATGATTATGGGCCTTGAAGAACCCATGAGGCGTAAGTGGGACGTCCACTTACCATGCCTATTGTTTGCTTACAGAGAGGTGCCACAGAAGTCCCTAGGGTTCAGTCCCTTTGAGCTCCTGTATGGACACCCTGTAAGAGGACCATTGAGTTTGGTGAAGGCGAGCTGGGAGAAGGCTCCTAGTAAACCCCCCCAGGATGTATATAGCTACATGCTGGCCTTCAGGCAACTCGCTCAGGCGAATCTGGAAGCCAGCCAGGAAGAAATGAAACGGTGGTACGACCAGAATGCCACTCTGGTCGAGTTTCAACCTGGGCAAAAAGTATGGGTGATGGCACCAGTGGAGCCCTGCGCACTCCAGGATAAGTGGACTGGGCCTTATGAGGTGGTGGAGCGCAGGAGCGAAGTGACCTACCTGGTTGACTTACAGTCTCCTAGGAACCCTCTGAGGGTCCTCCATGTGAACCGCCTCAAACCCCACTTTGAGAGGTCTGAGGTGACCATGCTCTTGGCTACAGATGACGGGGCGGAAGAGGAGAGTGAACCTCTTCCTGACCTCCTGTCAGCCAGAGAAAAGGATGGGTCAGTGGATGGGGTGAACCTCTCGCCTACCCTGACCCCAGAACAGCAGAGGGACTGTCGCCAGGTGTTGGGTCAGTTCGCCTCCCTGTTCTCTCTGACCCCAGAAGTCACCCAGTGGTGCGTCCATGATGTGGACACTGGAGACAGCCTGCCTGTAAAACAAAAATTTTACAGAGTAGCTGATAAGGTCAGGGCCAGCATCAAGGAGAAGGTTTCCAAGATGCTGGCGCTAGGGGTAATTGAGCCATCCAGCAGCCCCTGGACTAGACCAGTGGTCCTTGTGCCAAAAGCTGCTGCGCGGGGTGCCACCCCAGAACTCAGGTTCTGTGTGGATTACCGGGGGCTCAATGCGGTCACCAAGACTGACGCTCACCCCATCCCCAGAGCTGATGAGCTCGTGGATCAGCTGGGAGCTGCCCGGTACCTCAGTACATTTGACTTGACGTCTGGGTACTGGCAGATTGCCTTGACAAAGGGGGCCAAAGAGAGGTCAGCATTCTCAATGCCAGAGGGGCACTACCAATTCAGGGTTATGCCCTTTGGGTTGAAGAACGCCCCTGCCACCTTCCAGAGACTGGTTAACCAGGTGCTGTGTGGGCTGGAGGAATTCAGCGCCGCCTACCTGGATGGCATTGCTGTGTTCAGCTCCAGTTGGGAGGAACATTTGCAACACCTCTGCGAAGTGTTGAAGGCCCTGTAGAGGGCAGGCCTCACTATCAAAGCAAGTAAGTGCCCCAGGTGGGGAGCGGCCAGGTGGCGCCCCTACAGGCAAAAATTGATACCATTCTGGCTTGGGAACCCCCCCAAGACCCAGACAGAGGTGAAAGCCTTTTTAGGACTCACGGGGTATTACAGACGGTTTGTGAAGGGGTATGGCACCCTTGTTGCCCCCTTGACAGAACTGACTTCAAAGAAACAGCCCAAGAAGGCGATCTGGACTGATGCCTGCCAGACCGCTTTTGATGCCCTGAAAACTGCCATTTGCACGGCGCCGTGCTCAAGGCGCCTGATTTCTCCAAAGAGTTTGTGGTGCAGACAGATGCTTCAGAGCATGGCGTGGGAGCAGTACTCTCACAATTGAATGACGAGGGCTTGGACCAACCCGTAGCTTTCCTTAGCAGGAGGCTACTTCCCAGGGAACAGAGGTGGAGTGCAATTGAAAGGGAAGCTTTTGCTGTTGTCAGGGCACTGAAGAAGCTGAGGCCCTACTTGTTTGGGACTCACTTCCCGGTTCAGACCGACCTCAGGCCCCTCAGATGGTTGATGCAGATGAGGGTTGAGAACCCAAAACTGTTGAGGTGGTCCATCTCCCTACAGGGAATGGACTTCACGGTTAACCCTGGGCGTAGTTTGCGTAGTAGCACTTCATGTAGCTACATGAAGTACATTTTGAACTACACGTAGCTATGCAAATTGCGTAGTGCGTAGCTGTGTGCTTGACTGCACTGTACAATAATTGCCAAAGGCATCTTGCACAGTGCAAGTTAAGATAAAATAAGTATCTCTGTCTTTATATGCTAAAATGCATATAGCATTTCACAAAAGTGAAATCAATAAATTAACAAGCAGTGAGAGAGGTGATGATTTTGGTATCCTCCCTAACCTAGGGAGAGAACCAAGCAGATGCCTTGAAAACAAAAAGCACATCTTTTGAACGATTCAGTGGTGGTCCCATCCTCTTAGGACCACCCCAAGCACAGTTATTGGCAAAAATACAATCCCAACCAAAGGCCCTGCAAAGCATTATGGGACGAGATTAGCAGTGGGCAGTGAATATTATAGTATCCAATATCAAAATAATTCTACAAAGAGCTGCAGTTCCACTAGTCGTTACTAGATGTCCCTCACGAGTCAAATGCAAAAGCTTCATGAAAGGGTTTTTCAATGCTTTTGCATTTGACTCGTGAGAGACATCTAGTAACGACTAGTGGAACTGCAGCTTGATGTATTAATAATTTCAATGCTTTTGCATTTGACTCGTGAGGGACATCTAGTAACGACTAGTTGAACTGCAGCTCTTTGTAGAATTATTTTGATATTGGACACTATAATATTCACTGCCCACTGCTAATCTCGTCCCATAATGCTTTGCAGGGCCTTTGGTTGGGATTGTATTTTTGCCCATAACTGTGCTTGGGGTGGTCCTAGGAGGAAGGGACCACCACTGAATCGTTCACATGATATGCTTTTTGTGTTCAAGGCATCTGCTTGGTCCTCCCCTAGGTTAGGGGGAACCCAAAATCATCACCTCTCTCATTGCTTGATATTTTCATTGTCAAAGTTCACTTTTGTGAATTTGTTATATGCTTTTTAGCATAGAAAATTGCTTTAACAAAGCATTTGTATGTGTTTAATATACTGCTGCTACGTTGATTAGCAGAGTTTTTTACTCTGCTATGTGCAATTTGCGTAGTAACACAAACTTTGCATGCTCCGTGAGCGTAGCAAAGTATTATGCCCAGGGTTATTCATGGTGCAACACCGCCCTGGAACAGAACACGCCAATGCTGATGGTCTGTCCAGATTTTTCCGCCTTAGTGATGAGAACTCTCATGAGGGTGGGTAGTTCTCCCCACTTTTCAGCTGGAGGGGACACGTGTTAGACCTGGCATTTCTTGTCGTGGTTACTCCTGACTTTTTGCCTCTACCTCCTCTATTTTTTGATGCTGTGATGGATTTCGTTTTACTGGCTTAGATGCTTTGGGCACTTGCCACTGCTGATCAGTGTCAAAGTGCAAGTGCTCCCTGTATAAAGTGTTATGGTAATTGGTTGTCCATAATTGGTATGTTTGCCTTACTAGTAAAGTCCCTAGTAAAGTGCACTATGTGTGCCAGGGCTGGTAATGCAAATGCTACTAGTGGGCCTGCAGCACTAATTGTGCCACCCACACAAGTAGCCCTAAAAAGAGATCTCAGGCCTGCCACTGCAGTGCCTGCGCGCAGTTGATAACTGCCTTGTTGTCCTGACAAGTGCACCCACTTGCCAGGCCTTACCCTTCCCTTTTTATGCACATCAGACACCCCTATAGTAGGCCCAAGGTACCCCCCCTGGGCAGGGTGCAGTGTATGTGAAAGGTAGGACATGTACTGAGGTGTGTACCATGTCCTGACAGTGAAAGACTGCCAAATTCGTTTTTCACTGTTGCAAGGCCATCTTGCCCATAGGACAGAATGGGGAATGCTGGGTCCCATGTTTCCAGCATATCTTCCCATAGGCATAAGATGGAGGGATGAAGTTTAGTGTGCCTGAATTCAGAATTTGATAACACATCTTTCTATGAAGATGGTTTTTAAATTGTGTGTTTAGAAACCACACTTTTAGAAGTGGCTGGTTTCTTGTCCTAACCATCCTGTGTGTTTCTGCCTGGTTGTGTATTGCCTGTCTGGGTTTGGATGTGACAGGGTCTGGGGAGTGTCCTGACACCAGAGAGGGGTAGGTGAGATAGCACAGGCTGGCCTGCATTTGGTGTAGGGGGAGAAGTAGCCCCTTTGATGCAAAGAGGCCTGTGCTGCTGCCACAAAGGAATGGCTCCACCTCCTGCAGAGTGTCTGAGGCCCAGACCCCCACTATCAAAGAAAGAAGAGGTGTATTGGCAGGAAGGCACCCAGAACTGGTTTGGACCGGGCTCAGAGCCCCCCTGAACACAAAGACTTCAAAGGCATTTGGGGGTATAAACGTAAGAGCTGAAACTCCTGAACTCAAGACTGCAATCCAGGCTGGAAAAGGATTGAAACTACTTCGTGATCAAGAGGAACCTCTGCCAAGGAAGAACAGCTGAAGAGACTGAAGAGAAGGACTGCCCTTGCTGTGTGTTCTGGGGGGGGCCTGCAGTTTGCTGAATTGACTAAGGAGAGGACAAGGGACTTTGCTGTGTGCTGTGTCCCCCTGCTTGAAAGGACTTTGCTGTGTGCTGTGTCCTGAAGTAACTTGTCTCCAAGGGCCCGAGAGGAGTTGGCTCCCTGTTGTGGAAACTCAGGAACATAAAAGTTTCCAAGTGTGTCTCAGTGACGCTGTGTGCGTGTGCTTTTTGCAGCCTGAGACCTTCGTGAAACTTGCCCCGTGACTGTGTGCCCCGGAGCAGTCTTGCGCCCTGCTTAGATCGACAGCGTGACCAGAAGTGCTGTGATCGTTATCACCATCGGCCTGGACCGTTGTTCCAAGGGGGAGCCGTGAGGAATCACAGCCGCCGGCCCGAGCCTGCCTTTGCACAAGATCAACGGAGCCGCGCCGGGAGCCGATTAGCTGCGAGGCCGTCGCCTGGTAGCCCGACTCTCACTGCGAGGAGCAGCCACCGCCAACCCAAAGCCACACAGCGTGATGCCCAAGCCGCGAGGAGAGGAGAGAGAGACTGCACCCCCCCAGGTAACGCTCAGCGAGCGTGCATGTGTCGCCGCCTGGGGCGGAGTGCGTGCTACAAGAGACCGCTCTCGGCCTTTCCCATCTTTGCAGCGCAAGCCTCCGCTCAAGTCAGTATCGCGGCCTGTACTCGCCGAGGAGTGGCAGTAACGGGGTTGGATTGTGGAGCTGCATGTTGTTTCCTTCGTAACAGTAGTGGGGGCATATTTTGGCAGCCGCTGACCGCGAGTCAGCCAAGAGTGGCATAGAGACCTTCACAAGCACCACGATCGGTGCCGAACTGCATTGTTACTTGTTTTACGATTCGCATTAGTACTTGCATTACGAACTGCATTATTACTTGCTTTACGATCCGCATTAGTACTTGCATTATGAACTGCATTATTACCTGCTTTACGATCCGCATTAGTACTTGCATTACGAACTGCATTATTACGTGCTTCTACGATTCGCATTAGTACTTGCATTAAGGACGGCCTTATTTCTACATTACGAACTGCATTACGAACTGCTAGCATTGCATTAGGACTGCATTAGATCATCGTGCACTGCTCATTAATACCACAAGAACCTACAAGTGATTGTTGGCCTAATAACCGGCCTAGTGAAATATTACGAATACGCATATGTTGGATTCTTATTGTTTGGTCTCATCGTATTTCTTTTTTGATAAAGATACCGCTATTTTTATAAAACCAGTGTGGTGTCCATTTGTGGTGTTATCACTGTGTTACTGGGAGTGTGGTTGCAAATACTTTACACATTGCCTTGGAGATAAGACTGGCTGCTCATGCCAAGCTACCCGGGGGTGAGCAGGGGTTATCTAAGAGGGTGTCCCTCCTTTCCCGGACTAGAAGCAAGGGTCCCTATTTGGACTAAGTTACCTACCTCAGCCAACTAGAGACCCCCAGTTCTAACAGTGTTTTTAGGGAATCTGGGGGAATGGAAGGGCGAACTTTCCTGATTATTTTTAGGATGAAAAAATTGGTTGAGGTGAGGGTATTGATCTGATTTTCGAATGTCAGCTTGTCATCAAAAATGAACCCAAGGTTTTTGACGTTATGCACTGAAACTGGGATGTCGACCAAACTGGAGGGCCACCATCTAGGTGACCAAAAGGATGTATCGTAACCCAGCAGCAAAACCTCCATCTTTCCGCCGTTCAATTTTAGGCAGTTAGACCGCATCCACAGGTTTACCTGCGTGTAGGACTTGGCCTTTTTGGCTAAAGTTCCCTAAAACTTTTTGCTTTCCCCTAGACCGTTTTCCTGACATAGAGTTGCCAATTTAGATGCTTTGGGTACTTTGCCACTGCTGATCAGTGTCAAAGTACAGTAGTTTCCTGTGTAAAGTGTAATGGTAATTGGTTGGCCATGATTGGTATGTTTGCCTTACTAGTAAAGTCCCTAGTGATGTGCACTGTGTGTGCCAGGGCTAGTAATGCAAAGGGTGCGCGGAGAAGGGAACTCAGGCCTGCAGTGTAGGGCCTGCGCGCAGTTTGCCAAGTTAGCATGTGTCCTGACAAGTGCAACCACTTGTCAGGCCTTACTTTCCCTTTTGCGTACACAGTGGGCACTCCGGTGGTAGGTCCCAGGTAACCCCTGGGCAGGGTGCCGTGTAAGTAAAAGGTAGGACATATACTGAGGTGTGTGTTATGTCCTCCTGACAGTGAAAATCACTCCATTTCGTTTTTCACTGGTGAAAGGCCATTCTGCCCATAGGACAGAATGGGGGAGGCTGGGTATTGTGTTTGTTAGCCTAGTTTCCCATAAGTTTAAAATGGAGAGGTGAAGTTTGGTATGTATGAACTCACAGCATCATAACACATCTTTCTATGAAAGTGGTTTTGTCACTGTGTGTTCAGAAGCCGCTCTTTTAGAAAGTGGCTGAGTTTGTGCTTTAACCATTTCTGTGTGTCTCTGCTGAATGTGGATTGACTGTCTGGATCTGAGAGGGGAGGGGTTGAGATGGCACCAGGCTGACCTGCATCTGGAGAGTATGCGAGGAGAAACCTCGGGAGGTGAAGAGGCCTGGGTTGCGGCTATAAAACAATTGACCCATCCCCTGCTGAGTGATTAAGGGTCCAGACCCCCAGCATCAAAGGGAGAAAGGTGACACTGGGCGGGAGACACCCAGAACTGATTTAGGCAGGGGTCAGGGACCCCTGAGCACAACGAACTTCAAAGACATTTAGGGGTATATCTATGAGAGCTGAAACCCCTGAAGGTGGGAATGGAATAGAAATGGATTGAGATTGAAAAGGCTTGGACCCATTTCGTGGTCAAGAGGAACCTCTGCTAAGGAAGGAACAACTGAAGAGACTGCTGGGGAGGACCAATCCTTGCTTCGTGATCTGGAGCTGGTCTGCAGATTGCTGATCTAACCAAGGAAGAGGCTGTTGGGACTGTGCTGTGTGCGCTGGGTCCCCCTGCTTGAAGAAGACTGTACTTTGTGCTGTGTCTTGTTACCCCCAAGGGCCCGAGGTGAGCTGGCTCCCTGTTTGGAAACACAGGATCATAAAAGTTTCCGGAGAAGTTTCAAGCGACGCGGTGGGCGCGTGTTGTGGCAGCTTGAGACCCTCGGAAGGTGTGCCCTGTGATCTTGGACACACGGAGAAGTGAGACTCGGACGCGGTGGGTGCGTGTCGTGGTGCACAGGAGGCGTTGGTGAGTAGCGCCTGGGGAACGTGTGCATCGAAGGAGAAGTGAGTCTCGGACGTGCAGGGTGCGTGTCGTGGTGCACCGCAGGCGCTTGTGAAGAGCACCTGGTCAGCGGGTGCATCGGAGGTGAAGAGAGTCTCGGACGCGCAGGGTGCGTGTCGTGGTGCACAGGAGGCGTTGGCGAGGAGCGCTTGGTCAACGCGTGCATCGGAAGTGGAGTGAGTCTCGGATGCGCAGGGTGCGTGTGAGGGTGCACTGGAGGCGTTGGTGAAGAGCGCCTGGTGATCGAGTGCACCGGAGGAGAAGTGAGGCTCGGACAAGGTGAACGTGTCGAGGTGCGGCCGAAGGCATTGGTGAAGAGCACCTGGATATCGGGGCACCGGAATTGGAGAAAGTCTCAGTAAACTAGTGTGCGTGCTTTGGTGCAACCTGGACTGTGGAGGTGATCGGCTGATCATCGTGTGCACCGGAAGAAAGTGAGTCTCTGCAGCGTGGTGTGTGTGTCTTGGTGCCAACTGAGACTGCAGGAAGGAGTGCCTGGCGAACGTGCACTCGGAGGCGACGTGAAGTCTCATCAACGTTGTGTGTGTGGCTTCGTGCCAGAAGAGACCCAGAGGGTGCTGTGGTGAACGTGCACCCGGTGTAACGTAATCTCAGGGGCGTGGGGTACGTGTGCCCTGCGGCTGCCTGAGACCTTCCTAACAGTCGCGGCCAGGACCGGCAGCCCCGGAGGAGTTGAGCTGCCAGGCCGAGCCGCTGAGGCCCATTGAGAAAATTCTACACGGAAGGCCTAGTTCATTGAAGGAGGAGAGGAGAGTGGGGTCGCGCCCCCCAGTTAACGTGGATCACTGCCTGGGCGGGGTGTGGGCTCGGAGGGACACTCTCTCGGCCTCTCAGTCCTTCTGGCGACGTGAGCCTTTGCTTCGGCTCAGATTGGGGCCCGTACTGACCAAAGGAGTGGCGGTACTGGGGCCCAAGTGGGAAGCTGTACTTTATGTCATCTTGGATACGTGTGGGGGGCAACTGTTATCGAAGAGGCTGACTGTCGTAATACACATTGCCAATATTGCTGCTAACGAACTGCCGGACTGTCTTATGACGCCTGACATTATTTCTGCCTAACGAAGTACACGATTGTAGCGCTACGCATTCCATTATTTCTCCCTTACAAACTACAGGATTGTAGCGGCCCGCATTGCATTATTTCGTCATTGCAAAGTACATGATTGTAGCTACGCATTGCATTATTCCTTGATTGGAAAGTACATGATTGTGGCGGCGCACATTGCATTATCTCTGCATTGCAAAGTACGTGATTGGGGTGTGACGCATTGCATTATTCCTTCATTGCGCAGTACATGATTGTAGCTGTACGCATTGCATTATTTCTTCCATTGCAGGTACCGGGGAGTATCGTTACGCATTGTATTATTTCTCCTGTGCCCAGCACTGGATTGTATCGTTACGCAGTGCACTATTGTTTGTCTATTGCAACGTGTGTGATTCTAGCATTACGACCAGCATAGCATTTTGAAAGCGGTGGTTGGGATTTGAACCTACCAGCCAGCCGGAACGAATATTACCCTTTATTATATGTTGGCTTTTGTATCGTGTGGTCTGATCGTATATCTTTCTATATAAAGTTTAAACTCGTTTTTATCAAACTCGTGTGGAGTCCATTTGTGGTGTCACCAGGGGGTTGCTGTGGGTGTGGTTGCACATACTGTACACTCTTGCCTTGGAGATAGGCCTGGCTGCTCGTGCCAAGCTACTAAGGGGGTGAGCAGGGCTATCTCAAACAGTGTCCTTACTTGGCCTAACGTTGAGTGGGGAGTCCCGGGTCTCGCATTTGTGACAGTGTCGCGTGACGGGGACTCCGGCTTCCAACATTTGGCGGCAGAGCGGTGGGATACGATCCTAACGTAATTGAAACGCGTGTGTGCAAAACCACTCACAGTAATTGGTGTACATCATAAATTGATCGCAGACCACGACGCAACAGCATATTGTTTTGAATTGATTGGTTCTATTGTTGAGTAACCTTTAAACCACACATCATGTCTCAGGAAGGGAGCCAGATAGCCAGTGAGGCTGAGGCTGCAGAATTAGAGTTTAACATTGAGGCATTGTTTTCCTACAAGGTTGTTCAGTTGAGGAAATTCTGCAGAGCTTTGGGATGTCCCATGAAGGGTAGCACCAAGAAGGAGGAGCTGCAAGTGGCCTTGAGGGCCTGGTGGGAAGCCAAAGAAGCTCAGGAGGCGGGTGATGTTGAGGTGGATGAGGATGACCCAGGGAATGGATTTGGTCCACAGGATTTGCCAGTGGAGGGACCAGCCGCAGGGGCTGGTAGTAGCCATTCAGGGAGGAGTTTTTCACCAGAGGAGTTGGAGGAAAACCGAAGGGTCCGGCTGCATGAGTTGGAGGTGTTAAAACTTAAAACTCAAGCAGAGGAGAGCAGGAACGCTCTCGCGTTGGAAGAGAAACGGATTCTCTTCGCTCATGAGTTAAGCATGAGGGAACTGGACATTAAGGGTAAGCAAGTAGAGTCCAGTTCGTATGGTGGCAGCGCACCACCAGTGCCAAGTGCGGATGAGTAGAAGAGTGCACTGGAGGATTGGGTAGTGGTTAGCATGGTAAATGATTTGGAGGTGTTGTCCAATTTGGCCCCAGGGGAGCCTAGGCTCAGAAATTATTTTCCAGGATTGCGCCACCCCGGGTTAAGGTGTGGGCTCCTTGATTCCCGGACCCCTGGTCATGGGTCCAGGGGCCTGAAGAGGCCCCAGAGAGGGAAGAAGGGCCAAGTGGCGCAAGGAGGTCCCAGAGTAGTGAGGAGGGGTTGCTGGCTAGCCCCTTGTCTCAAAAGAGGGGGAGGAAGAGTAAGCAGTACCCCCAGGGATCAGCAGCACCACCCAGGAAACTGGGGGGGGGGCCGTAGGAGAGCCCCCGGGTGGAGGCCTAGTGCCTACTTGCCAGAGGTGTGAGGAAGGACATCTAGCGTCAGGAGGGCGTGGGGAGTCTGTAGCCAGAGCTCCTGCCGTCCTGAAGTTTGTGGGTGCCATTCCTAAGTGGCAGGCCCAGAAAAATAAATGGAAGGTTAAGAGAGGGTTGTGTTCCCCAGGGGGAACACCAGTGGGACAGTGTCCAGCCAGTGGGGCTGGGTCCCCTAGAAATGACCAGGGTGAACCCGCTTTTAACCTGGAGGGCAGGATGACTAGAGGTAGTATCCTGACCGATGGGCCTTCCCCGGGTACCACTCCAGGGTGGGGTTGGCATGGGACCAACACCCCTGGAGGGGTCCCCCCGGCCGGGAGGGATCCATGGAACAGCATTCTTGGCTCAGGGACTAGTGATCAAGAAGACCCCCTGGGGTCAGGAAGGCGTGGAACAGGAGGGTGTCCCTATGGTAGTGGGCCTGCGTCCTGGTTCTATCGCCCGAAGCTGGGAAGTCCATCAAGGTAATGATTGGTCTACCCTGGCTTTTGGCTGGGAGGGGGTTGTGTAGGACTTGGCCTTTTTGGCTAAAGTTCCCTAAAACTTTTTGCTTTCCCCTAGACCGTTTTCCTGACATAGAGTTGCCAATTTAGATGCTTTGGGTACTTTGCCACTGCTGATCAGTGTCAAAGTACAGTAGTTCCCTGTGTAAAGTGTAATGGTAATTGGTTGGCCATGATTGGTATGTTTGCCTTACTAGTAAAGTCCCTAGTGATGTGCACTGTGTGTGCCAGGGCTAGTAATGCAAAGGGTGCGCGGAGAAGGGAACTCAGGCCTGCAGTGTAGGGCCTGCGCACAGTTTGCTAAGTTAGCATGTGTCCTGACAAGTGCAACCACTTGTCAGGCCTAACTTTCCCTTTTGCGTACACAGTGGGCACCCCGGTGGTAGGTCCCAGGTAACCCCTGGGCAGGGTGCTGTGTAAGTAAAAGGCAGGACATATACTGAGGTGTGTGTTATGTCCTGACAGTGAAAAACCCTCCATTTCGTTTTTCACTGGTGAAAGGCCATTCTGCCCATAGGACAGAATGGGGGAGGCTGGGTAGTGTGTTTGTTAGCCTAGCTTCCCATAAGTTTAAAATGGAGAGGTGAAGTTTGGTATGTATGAACTCACAGCATCATAACACATCTTTCTATGAAAGTGGTTTTGTCACTGTGTGTTCAGAAGCCGCTCTTTTAGAAAGTGGCTGAGTTTGTGCTTTAACCATTTCTGTGTGTCTCTGCTGAATGTGGATTGACTGTCTGGGTCTGAGAGGGGAGGGGTTGAGATGGCACCAGGCTGACCTGCATCTGGAGAGTATGCGAGGAGAAACCCCGGGAGGTGAAGAGGCCTGGGTTGCGGCTATAAAACAATTGACCCATCCCCTGCTGAGTGATTAAGGGTCCAGACCCCCAGTATCAAAGGGAGAAAGGTGACACTGGGAGGGAGACACCCAGAACTGATTTAGGCAGGGGTCAGGGATCCCTGAGCACAACGAACTTCAAAGACATTTAGGGGTATATCTATGAGAGCTGAAACCCCTGAAGGTGGGAATGGAATAGAAATGGATTGAGACTGAAAAGGCTTGGACCCATTTCATGGTGAAGAGGAACCTCTGCTAAGGAAGGAACAACTGAAGTGACTGCTGGGGAGGACCAATCCTTGCTTCGTGATCTGGGGCTGGTCTGCAGTTTGCTGTTCTAACCAAGGAAGAGGCTGTTGGGACTGTGCTGTGTGCGCTCGGTCCCCCTGCTTGAAGAAGACTGTGCTTTGTGCTGTGCCCGAGGTGAGCTGGCTCCCTGTTTGGAAACACAGGAACATAAAAGTTTCCGGAGAAGTTTCAAGCGACGCGGTGGGCGCGTGTTGTGGCAGCTTGAGACCCTCGGAAGGTGTGCCCTGTGATCTTGAACACACGGAGGAGAAGTGAGACTCGGACGCGCTGGGTGCGTGTCGTGGTGCACAGGAGGCGTTGGTGAAGAGCACCTGGTGAATGTGTGCATCGAAGGAGAAGTGAGACTCGGACGCGCAGGGTGCGTGTCGTGGTGCACCGCAGGCGTTGGTGAAGAGCGCCTGGTCAGCGGGTGCATCGGAGGTGAAGAGAGTCTCGGACGCGCAGGGTGCGTGTCGTGGTGCACAGGAGGCGTTGGTGAGGAGCGCCTGGTCAATGCGTGCATCGGAAGTGGAGTGAGTCTCGGACGCGCAGGGTGCGTGTCGGGGTGCACTGGAGGCATTGGTGAAGAGCGCCTGGTGATCGAGTGCACCGGAGGAGAAGTGAGGCTCGGACACATTGAACGTGTCGAGGTGCGGCCGAAGGCGTTGGTGAAGAGCGCCTGGATATCGGGGCACCGGAATTGGAGAAAGTCTCAGTAAAGCAGTGTGCGTGCTTTGGTGCAACCTGGGACTGTGGAGGTGATCAGCTGATCATCGTGTGCACCGGAAGAAAGTGAGTCTCTGCAGCGTGGTGTGCGTGTCTCGGTGCCAACTGAGACTGCAGGAAGGAGTGCCTGGCGAACGTGCACTCGGAGGCGGCGTGAAGTCTCATCAGTGTTGTGTGTGTGGCTTCGTGCCAGAAGAGACCCGGAGGGTGCTGTGGTGAACGTGCACCCGGAGTAACGTAATCTCAGGGGCGTGGGGTACGTGTGCCCTGCGGCCGCCTGAGACCTTCCTAACAGTCGCGGCCCGGACCGGCAGCCCCGGAGGAGTTGAGCTGCCAGGCCGAGCCGCTGAGGCCCATTGAGAAAGTTGTACACGGAAGGCCTAGTTCATTGAAGGAGGAGAGGAGAGTGGGGTCGCGCCCCCCAGGTAACGTGGATCACTGACTTGGCGGGGTGCGGGCTCGGAGGGACACTCTCTCGGCCTCTCAGTCCTTCTGGCGACGTGAGCCTTTGCTTCGGCTCAGATTGGGGCCCGTACTGACCAAAGGAGTGGCGGTACTGGGGCCCGAGTGGGAAGCTGTACTTTATGTCCTCATGGATACGTGTGGGGGGCAACTGTTATCGAAGAGGCTGACTGTTGTAATACACATTGCCAATATTGCTGCTAACGAACTGCCGGACTGTCTTATGACGCCTGACATTATTTCTGCCTAACGAAGTACACTATTGTAGCGGCCCGCATTGCATTATTTCGTCATTGCAAAGTACAGGATTGTAGCTACGCATTGCATTATTCCTTGATTGCAAAGTACATGATTGTGGCGGCGCGCATTGCATTATCTCTTCATTGCAAAGTACGTGATTGGGGTGTGACGCATTGCATTATTCCTTCATTGAGCAGTACATGATTGTAGCGGTACGCATTGCATTATTTCTCCCATTGCAGGTACCGGGGTGTATCGTTACGCATTGTATTATTTCTACTGTGCCCAGCACAGGATTGCATCGTTACACAGTGAACTATTGTTTGTCTATTGCAACGTGTGTGATTCTAGCATTAAGACCAGTATAGCATTTTGAAAGCGGTGGTTGGCATTTAAACCTACCAGCCAGCCGGAACGAATATTACCCTTTATTATATGTTGGCTTTTGTATCGTGTGGTCTGATCGTATATCTTTCTATATAAAGTTTATACTTGTTTTTATCAAACTCGTGTGGAGTCCATTTGTGGTGTCACCAGGGGGTTGCTGTGGGTGTGGTTGCACATACTGTACACTCGGACCTTGGAGATAGGCCTGGCTGCTCGTGCCAAACTACTAAGTGGGTGAGCAGGGCTATCTCAAACGGTGTCCTTACTTGGCCTAACGTTGAGTGGGGAGTCCCGGGTCTCGCATTTGTGACAGTGTCGCGTGACGGGGACTCCGGCTTCCAACACTTCGTCATGCAGCTATTAAAACTATCAGCTGTCTCATCAATGTCACTTGAGACTGACACCACTAACTGGGTGTCGTCAGCCTCTGAAACCACTGAGAAGCCCAACTGTTTGATGATTGTGGCCAGCGAGGTCACATATAAATTAAAAAGCGTGGGGCTCAGGGACGAGCCCTGTGTCACACCACAGGGAAGTTTAAAGGGCTCGGATGAAAAGGCTCTGGATTCTACTGAAAGGGTCCTATTGGAGAGAAAAGATGTCAGAAGCATAAGAGCGGTGTCTCTGATCCCCAGTTCAGATAGCCTGTTGGCTAATATTTCGTGGTTTACTGTGTCAAAGGCCACCGATACATAAAACAAAATCAGGGCGGCCTTACCCCCAGTGTCCAGTATTGCTCTTAGTTCTTCTGCAGCCATGACCATAGCTGTCTCAGTTCCATGCCCCTCCCGGAACCCATATTGTGAGGGATCTAGGAGGTCCATGGAAGACCTCCTAGAGCCAAGAGTTGATTGGCATAGAGTAAATAGGTGTAGAGTGGAGTTGTACAGAGTAGAGTGCACATTGGCATAGAGTGCAGTGGCATAGAGTGCAGTGGCATAGAGTGCAGAGTTGCAGAGTAGAGTGGCGTGGTGTAGAGTATAGTGGCAAAGAGTGCAGTGGTGCAGGCTAGAGGGGCGTAGACTCTGCATAATTTGAGCTAGTGGTTTCCGGTGCTCGGCACCAGCACTTAATTATTAACACTGGCACTTATGACAGTGTCACATGGTGGTGCTGTCTATCTAATTTAGAGATGAGCACAACAACAGTTGTTTATTAATTCAATATACATTAAAATGACATATCAGCCACCCAAGCCATTCCTATAGCTTTGGGGGCCTAGAACAGCCTGGATGGTCAAACTTGTAACAGTGTGATTGTTAGTGGTTTTCATTGGCAGTGCTGGCAGGAGCAATGGGTGGTGCAAGTTGCAGTAATCTCCTAATGGGGGTCCTGGCACTTATTTATTTATTTTTTTACAATTTAAGCACTGCACAGACAGCATTGGCATAGGGTAGAGTGGTGTAGAGTAGAGAGGCGTAGAGTGGAGTGGTGCAGAGTAGAGTGCAGTGGAGTGGTGTGGCATGGAGTTGAGTAGAGTTCAGTGGAGTGGAGTGGAGTGGTGCAGAGTGGAGTGGTGCACAAACAATAATATGTGGGAATGTGATCACCTTGTGTATTGATTTGTTTTGATCGTATTAAAATATTTGTCTCCACCGCACTTCAGAATTACCCAAAAATTGCTTCATTTATGATTTCCTAATTCGGATATATTCTGAAATATCTGCACAGTTCATTTACAGACATTTACATTTTGTTGTGCGCTAGAAAAAAAACATTGTACAGCCTCTCTCTAGAACACCCCCAGTAGCCAACATGATTGTCACATAAATCCTCTCAATTTTAGGTCAGAGAAAGAAAAGTAAACACCAAGCTCTCTTGGAAGACAGAGTCCGACATTTGACCTCGGTCTCTGAATGCACAGCAAATGTGACACGATAAGAACAAGATTTAAAGGATTGTTTACAGAAAAGAGCACTAGTGTAAGAATACAAGGGGCCCTTGTAAACAGACTTTGCTCAACAGAAGGGACAAACTCAAACTGGACAGCCTAAAACAAATAAAGCCAGCAAATAGAAAATAAGCAAATGTGAGTTACAAACCGGCAGTAAGCAGTGGGCGGATTACATTCCCAGGGAAGTTTTCAGAATGTCCACAAGATGTCTTTAGAAAACCAGACAGCTGTACTGTCTGGCAGGCTTCGACCTAAAAAGCAATATAAGCAATAACCATGACAATTGATTCCAGCAATGACAAGGGACTCCTGCAAGGATTCCTGAAGTAGCCTTCACAATGACCAATGATTCCATCAAAGACAAACGATTCCAACAGTGACAAGTGATTCCAGTAGTGACAAGTGATTCCAGTATTGACAAACGGTCCCAGAAGTGAGAAGTGGAAAAAAGCAGACATTCCAGCAATGCCAAGTGATTGCAGCAGTGACGAGTGCAATGACATGCAACTTCAGCAAAGACAAGCGATTCCTGTAGTGACAAGTGATTACAGAAATGATAGGCAATTCCAGCAGTGACGAGCAATTCCAGCAGTGATTAGCATCCCCAGCAGTGACAAGCACAATAACAAGCGATTCCAACAATGACAAGCAATTCAAGCAGTGACAGTGATTCCAGGAATGACGAATGCAGTGATAAGGAATTTCAGTAAAGATAACCGATTGCAATTCCAGCAGTGATAAGCTTTTCCAATAAAGACAAGTGCAAAGACAAGTGATTTAATCGTTGACAAAGCACTGACAAGCAACTCCAGCAAATGACAAGCAACTCCTGCAGGGAGAAGGAATTGCACTAATGATATGCAACTCCAGCAATGACAAGCAACTCCTGCAGAGACAAGCAATTTGAACAAAGATAAATGTAATAAGAAGCAATTCCAGCAAAGACAAGGAACTCCAGTAATGACAGCCAATTCCAGCATTGACAAGCAATTCCAACAGAGACAAACAATTTAACAAGGATAATTTCAAAAGCCAGCAATTCCAGCAACGAAAATGAACTCCAGCAACGAAAATGAACTCCAGCAATGACAAGCAACTCCAGCAATGACAAGCAACTCCAGCAATGACAAGCAACTCCAGCAATGACAAGCAACTCCAGCAATGACAAGCAACTCCAGCAATGACAAGCAACTCCAGCAATGACAAGCAACTCCAGCAATGACAAGCAACTCCAGCAATGACAAGCAACTCCAGCAATGACAAGCAACTCCAGCAATGACAAGCAACTCCAGCAATGACAAGCAACTCCAGCAAAGACAAGCAACTCCAGCAAAGACAAGCAACTCCAGCAAAGACAAGCAACTCCAGCAAAGACAAGCAACTCCAGCAAAGACAAGCAACTCCAGCAAAGACAAGCAACTCCAGCAAAGACAAGCAACTCCAGCAAAGACAAGCAACTCCAGCAAAGACAAGCAACTCCAGCAAAGACAAGCAACTCCAGCAAAGACAAGCAACTCCAGCAAAGACAAGCAACTCCAGCAAAGACAAGCAACTCCAGCAAAGACAAGCAACTCCAGCAAAGACATGCAACTCCAGCAAAGACATGCAACTCCAGCAATGACAAGCAACTCCAGCAAAGACCAGCAACTCCAGCAAAGACCAGCAACTCCAGCAAAGACCAGCAACTCCAGCAAAGACCAGCAACTCCAGCAAAGACCAGCAACCCCAGCAAAGACCACCAACTCCAGCAAAGACCACCAACTCCAGCAAAGACCAGCAACTCCAGCAAAGACCAGCAACTCCAGCAAAGACCAGCAACTCCAGCAAAGACCAGCAACTCCAGCAAAGACCAGCAACTCCAGCAAAGACCAGCAACTCCAGCAAAGACCAGCAACTCCAGCAAAGACCAGCAACTCCAGCAAAGACCAGCAACTCCAGCAAAGACCAGCAACTCCAGAAAAGACCAGCAACTCCAGAAAAGACCAGCAACTCCAGAAAAGACCAGCAACTCCAGAAAAGACCAGCAACTCCAGAAAAGACCAGCAACTCCAGAAAAGACCAGCAACTTCAGAAAAGACCAGCAACTGCAGCAATGACAATAGACTATCAATGACAAGCGGTTCCTGGAGTATCATTCACAGTGACAAGCAATCCCAGCAATGACAGGAGCAGTGACAAGCGATTCCAGAGTGACCATAGATTCCAGATGTTACAAGTGGTCCCACCAGTGACAAGTGCAATAACAAACCATTCCCGCACTGACAAACGCAATGACAAGCGACTCCAGTAGGGACAAGGACAAGCGACTCTAGCAGTAACAAGCAATTCCAGTAGTGGCAAGCGCAAAGACAAGAGACTGCAATGGTGATAAGTGATTGCAGAAGTAACAAGGTATTCCAGCAGTGTGAAGTGCAGTGACAAGCAATTTCAGCAGTGACATGTGGTTCCAGCAGTGACAAGCAATTCCACCAATGACATGCCTAATGACAAGTGTCGCTTGGCCAATTTAGAGATGAACACAGTAAATTATTAATTTAATAGACATTAGAAATGACAATTACCTCCCACCTAAGCCATTCTTATACCATACCAAGACATTTATAAAGCGCTCGGCTACCACCAACGGCGGTGTCCCGGCGCTACAAAGAGACAAAGAGAAAAGGAGAAAGGAAAAAAAGACAAACTAAGGTAGATCAATAAGCCAAGTTTTCAAGGCACTCCTAAAAGTGGATTCAGATTCAGCTTTGCGCAAGTAGAGAGGCATAGCATTCCATAGGGCGGCTGTTCTTACTGCAAAGGCGCGCCCTCCAATCCTAGCTTTACGGTAAGAAGGAGAGCAGAGAAGAAGCTGTGAATTCGAGCGCAAGGTCCTGTTCTGATGGTATTTCTGAAGTCTTAGCCTCAGATAACCCGGTCCACTTTCTCTAGTAGCTCTAAAGGCAAGTGACAGGGCCTTGAATTCGATTCTCCTTTTCACCGGAAGCCAGTGAAGACTACGCAAGTGGGGGGAAATGTGATGCCGGAGAGGCACGTTTCTGAGAAACCTAGCAGCAGCATTTTGGACTGTCTGGAGCCTTTGAATGAAATAGGCAGGAAGGCCGAGATACAAGCTGTTAGCATAGTCCAGCTGGGACGTAACCAAAGCATGGACTATGGTGGCCCGACAGTCCATCGGTAGTAAATAAAGAAATCTGCGCAGACTTTTGAGCTTCCAAAAACACGTTTTGGAAACTTGGCTAATCTGGGCCTTCACCGACAGTTCTGAGGCAAATCTAAAACCTAAATTTCTGACAGATATGACCGGGGTGGGAGGGGGATTCAACTGCATTGGCCACCATAGATCAGCCGATGGAGGTGATGGTTGGTTAAAGAACATCACCTCAGTTTTATCGGTGTTCAGCTTAAGGCGATTATCTGTCATCCAAGAAACAATCTTAATTATGCAATGCCTAAAGCTGTCAAATGCAGCCATCTTGGAGTCTTTAAATGAGAGCACCAGCTGCGTGTCATCAGCGTATGAGATTATACGCACGCCACAAAGCTCAACTAGTGCTGCCAGAGGGGCAAGATAGATATTAAACAGGGTCGGGCTTAACGCAGAACCCTGAGGTACTCCACAACCCATGAAACAGGAGGAGGAGACATGTGGGCGAAGGAGGACCTGCTGGGATCGCCCATCCAAGAAGGATTGGAACCAATTTAAGATGGTACCCGAGATACCCAGCTGTGTCAGTCGGTCTAAGAGAATCGAATGAGAGACCGTATCAAAGGCTGCAGATAAATCTAACAGCACGAGCATGGCACAGCTGCCATGGTCTAGGGATTCTCGGATGGTTTCCGCCACTTCCAACAGAGCAGTCTCAGTACTATAGCCCTTCCTAAAGCCCGATTGGGAGTCGTGAAGGAGATTATTAGACTCCAGATAGTTAGAGAGTTGTCTCTGAACCTCCTTCTCCAAGATTTTAGCAGGGGCAGGAAGGAGCGAGATAGGCCTAAAATTCTTAAGTATGCTCGGATCTGCATCTTCCTTTTTGAGAATTGGCAAGACCAGGGCCTTTTTCCACACTGAGGGGAAGCTACCTAGCCTTAGAGAAGTGTTCCAAATAACATTTAACTGGAAGTTAAGGAGGGGAGCCAGCAAGTTAAAAAATCTAGCTGGGCAGGGATCCAAGGGCGAGCCTGACTTAATTCTGACAAGGTCTCTCAAGGACAAAGACAGACAGAAAGGCTGAAATTCAGTCCAGAGACAGGGAGGAGCAGGAGCCGCAGGTGTGGTTAGCCTATCTCCGGACACCAAGAAAGTGGAGTATATAGATTGAATCTTTTCCTGGAAAAAAGTTGACAAATCCCTACATAGGACGGCTGATGGCGTAATCATGCTCAAGGTGGCCTCAGGTTTCATAAAATCTTGAACAATCAAATATTTCTTTAGGAGAATTATCCAATTCTTTAATTTGATTGGCTAGGTGATTCTTAATAGCCAGGCGTTTGAGAGCATGACATTTTTTTGTGCTGCTTTATAAGTGCTCTTCGCATCTGGATTATAAGTTTTCCGCCAGATACGCTCCAGCTTTTTGCATGTGCTTTTTTCTGACTGAAGCTCGGATGAAAACCAAGGAGCGGAAGGCTTTTTCCTAGCAGGTTTCATCATTTTCATGGGAGCGATAGCATCCTGGGAAGCAGTAACCCATTCATTAAACGAGATTGCATCTAAGCTAGGATTGCCTGTTAGCTGGAGAGGGATGTCACGCAAAACAGGACCCATGGCCTCAATAGATACTCTCCTCCAATTTCTCTTCTTCTCAAACTCTGGTCTCATCCTGTGTGTCCCACAGTGCCTGGACAAACTAAATGGGACCAACCAGTGGTCTGACCACGTCAAAGGCAGAGGAGCCTTCACCTTGATGGTGGGGTCATTAGAGAAAATAAGGTCCAACATATGACCAGCGCAGTGTGTGGCGGACATTACCTGCTGAGTCAAGTTTAATCCTCCCAGCATCTCAGTCACTTGGAGCGCCAAGGCACAATCCTGCATGTCCATATGGACGTTAAAATCACCCAAAACCGTAAGGTTAGCATATCTTAGTGAGAGGTCAGCAATAATGTCCCCTAATTTTGAAAGGTGAGCAGCTGCAGGGCTCGGGGGTCGATAAACCAACATACCCGCAAGGGTATGTCCTGGAAAGGTTTGAATAGAAAAAGACATGGCCTCAATGGAGCCAATATTCTCAATTTTTTTACAAGAGATATCCCACTTATCATTAAAAATAATCGCAAGACCCCCTCCTCGCCTGTTGTCTGCCCGATTCACCTTGGAGATCTTAAAACCAGCGGGTAATGCCAGAGCGATATCAGGGTAAGAGGTGTCTGTGAGCCAAGTTTCTGTCAGAAACATAAGGTCCCAGAGATTGAGCTCGAGGGAAAGCCAAATGTCCTCTGAGTGTTTGGGGAGAGATCTACAGTTAACCAGGCAGGCTCTAATAGTAGGCTTATTAGCGTCAGTGTCAGGAATCGAGGACTTGACACCGCCTGCCTCTGCCTCCTGTAACCCCTCCAGTCCCCCAATCACAAAGGAGCAGGAATTGCATTGAAAGCCCTGATCCCAATTTGTCAAGCAGAGGTCAGGGTAAGTGGGATGGGTACATTGCCCCACATTATAGTCCAAGAGCTGCTTTCTAGACCAGATAGTTCTTACCCCAGATCCATTTTGAGCAGTATAACTAACACTGGCCGCGTTCTGGTCGCGGACGGGCGCAGACGGGCTTGCCTTAGGCGCGCCTTCGGCCTAAAATAGTCAGAATTGTCACACTTGTAGGAGTGTGATGGTTAGTAGTTGAGTTGTTACTATAATTGACAGCATGGCAGGCGCAATGTGTGGTGCAAGCTGCAGTGGCCTCCTGACAAGCCCTGGCACTTATGTTTTTTACAAATTAAGCACGGACACCCTTGCCATAACAACTGAGACAAGCAATAACAAGCAACTCCAGCGATAGTGCACAAGTTCGTGGATTACTAATGATTGCAGATATAGGAAGCATTCCATGAAAAAACTAGCAAGTCCCACAATAACAAGCTTCTTCTGCAATAACAAATGAGCAACTACAGTGATAACAAGCATTGGCAAAGCCAATAGGTCTCGCCTTTGGGATTTATTGGCTTTGCCAATAGATTTTAGAGATGTTGTACTGCACCCCCGGTGCTGTGTAAAATGGCTTGAGAGGAATTTTAAGAAAAAGACATGAAAAGACCATGAAAGAGAAGAACAGAGAAAAAACCAAAAGAATTCTGTGGGCTGCTGAGTCTGGTCTCCCATGCACTTGCTCACAGACAGGACACACCTCGTACAAAAATAAAATACGCCTGGTCCATGATGAGAGGAATTTTTGGCTATAGGGGGCAAAATTGCATCCTATCCATCTGCGAAGTTACTACTCCACACAAGAAGTATTTTCTGAATGTAGCTGGGTGTCCCTGCTTGTGTCCGAACACAGCCAATGTAGGGGGGCAAGTAAACATACACAACAATTATCTACCACATAATTATTAAAGGCATCGGTTTTGGGTACTCAACAATAATGGTTTACTACTGCACAATAGAACCAATTTCATCAACCTTAGAATAATGACAGTCTGAATTAAAACCTGTATGGACTAACTTTTTTTGCAGTTTTATATAGCGCGAATTCGGCCCAAAGGTATTGGAGCGCTTTACTTGAGCACCAGTTACATTAAACATGAATTTTTTTTGTAGGCACAGGGAGATTAAGGTATTTGCCCAGAATCACAGGATGTTGAGCCGACGCGGAGACTCAAACACAGTTCCCAAGCTACAAAGTCGGTAGCTCTGGAAGTTACTCCATAGCCTCTCACCACTTGAGCCTTCTAGGTCAGAAGCAGCTGTTTGCAGATGGAGCAAAACCCACTGAGACACTTTACAAAGATTGTAACCTGCAAGTTGAAGTATGATTTCTTCCAGAAATGCAGTAGGTTATGGGATTAGTGAATCGCCCCAGCTGTTCTAGCTCAACCCGTAAACTGCGACTAAACAGATTGCATGCGTGCCCTCTGTAATTATGTGAGAAGGTTATTTCTCATGTTGTGTTTCACAAAGAGAGACAAAGTTCTGTCATATAAATGTGCATACATTTGCCCACACAGGCTTTCTTTGTTATCAAAATATGAAAAGGAAACATATTGTAGAGCAACATGACCCCCCTTTCTTTTAATCTGTTTGACAAATAAATGTATTTTGTACTAGCACCACATTACAGTTTTTTTAAAGTGGACAGAAAGCAGAATTCTGGTGCTTGAACAAAAGAAATGTTCATGTTTTAATAACGAAGAAATCCTTTGGGGGATAATGTGTGCACGTTTATATGGCAGCACTTTGTCTCTGTCCGTGAAAAACAGCATAAGAAATAACGTTCGCACATAATGATGGAGTGCACGCACACAGTCAGTTTGGTCGCAGGTTTACGGGTTGCGCTAGAACAGCTGAGGTGATTTGATTCCTTTGTTCAGCACATGACTAATCCCCTGACCTAGAGAGAGAAATAGGGGCACTGGTGGGTGCAAAAATGTCTGCGTGGGTCAAAATTGAGAAAACATGCCGATCGGAAAGAAAAGTGAAATGCAGATTCATGCTGATCGTAAACAAAACACACATTGACAAATGCCGAATGCCGAGACAAAACAAAAATAAGCATTGGCATAGCCAATAGGTCTCGCTTTTGGAACCTTATAAGTATTTAGTTATGCAGCACAATATCCTTGGTGCAACAACATCAACTGTTGCATGGCTAAACCCTTATAAGGTCCCAAAGGCGAGACCTATTGGCTATGCCAATGATTGTTTAAATGGAAGTAAAGGAAGAAATTACATTGCGTGCCATGTTGAGTCTCGAAATCCACGAGCAAAATGTTCAGGTCCTCAGGGGTGGCTATCAAAAAACATCAGCCAGGGGCACATTTCCGACCTGATCTCCAGATCTGACAGTTGTTTCCCCCAAAATGTAAGACTCAGCTGCATGCGCGTTAAAGGTACATCCACTCACACTTCATGTAGCGCCCGGACTGAGTCAGACCTCCTGCTCGGGCGCTCCTCCTAGTATGGCTTTCCTGTGTGCATCACCATGCGTGTGTACCTGCTCCAGTGTTGGCGGAGGGAGCTGGTCGGCGCTCCTTAACTTCACGCAGCAGAGATGGATAACGGGCACACGTCACAGCACACAGTGTTGCGAGCTCTGTCGGTGCTCAGATGACCTTAGGGGGTGAGTTCCGGGTCACATCTGAGCATCCTATCCTGGGGGTCGATGTGCAGGGGAGGAGAAAGGTGTAGTTTCGTTGCTTGCAGCCTTTCTCACTTCAGCCTTCCAGTGTTTGGAATTCTCGCTGGTGTTTCCTGTTTTAAGATCCGGCCAAGACATAAACACGTGTGTTCGAGCAGACCAGGGAGCTCATAAATCAGGACCAGTTGTCATATTTTGGATGCAAAATGTGGAGGATTTTTCGGGCCTCAGCAAAGACACATTTCATTTGTTTATGTACGACCCCGTTTTTGGAAGTTTAGGGTATAATTCAATTTTGTTTGGGTCCAAACCGGGTGCCTGAAAATATGTATTGCCCTGACCCTCAAAATCCTTAAGTTGGCCCTGAGCTTGGTGAGTAGTACGTACAAGTCGTAACTTAAAAATGAACCGGTTATGGGTTTCTTGCACCAGTTCCACCATAATTATTATTTTTTAAACATTCTTATGCTTTAGCTCGCATTAAAATCATCCTTGCAAATAAGGGCCCCAGCTGTTTTCCTCTTTAAAGTTCCTAACATGACATCTGTGAAGCAGGAAGCCCCCCTTTCTGAAGTGTGAGATTGATATGATGAGAACATGGGATTTGTCCATTGCACTGTAAACAAGCACAGAAACACAAGTGCGGCCCGCGGCCGCGAAAGTGAAACAGTACTCCGGGACCCGGGTTAAAGAAGTGGGAGGGGTGGGGGGAGAGCGATTCCCTTGCGGGAGCGAGCGGCGCCAGGAGCGATAATTGCTACCATATGACACCAGCTGCTCGCTCCCGCAAGTGAATCGCCAAACGTGCACGCGTTGCCATTGAAGGCAATGGAACGCGTGCACGTTTTTGGCTGAAAAGCCGAATCGATTGCAAAAGGTCTTTTTGCCTATGCAGCGCGCTGCGTAGGCGAGACCTAAAAAAATATGATGTAGAAAAAAATGTTCTCGTAAGTACAGCGCGTGCTGTTCGTAAACAAAATAAAACGATGCCTAAACAAATAAGCATGCCAAACGGAAAAAAATATACTACAAGGGAAAACAAGCATTGGCCGCGCGGCCGTGAAAGTAACGCGGCCGCGCGGCCGTGAAAGCGAACGTGATGGCAGGGACGCGCGCTGTGGTGGGGGAGGGGCAGAGCGAGGCGCTTGGGACAGAATGGCTTAATGAGCCATGAAAGCCACATGGCGGCTGCGCGCGTGCACGCGCTCGTGAACGCAAGCTGGAGGCCAGCAAAAGCCTCTGGCAGCACTTTGAAAAGCACACTTACTAAATGTCTCGCAGAGCAGCGCATGCGCTGGCTCAGACGAGACCTAAAAAGCAATTCCAGAAATTAGAAGACATTCCTGCGATAAAACATAGCAAGCTACCCACTCATTAATAAACTACAAATTTGCAGAGTAAAGACTGTATGAAGGACCACTTTCATCAAAGAGGATGAAAGTTTTGTCAAGACCTGTTTCCCGACAAGCTAAACATCTTTCAATGATGGACCTGGAAGAATCGGGCATCATAAGATCCAACTGGCTACAATGGAAAGAGAAATAGAAGGCATATGTCTTTTGGAGGAAAATGTTGCAGGTAAGATGACAGCTATCTTTCAAAGATGCATGCAATCTTATCAGTGGTGGATGAGGATGAATTTAAGAGTTATCAGAGTTAGCATGATTTAGGGAATTGGGGGAAGGTAGCATAGATGTCGGAGTTCTCCAGCAACCTCATGTTGGTGAATTGGAATATACACAGCTTTGCACGCTTAAAGAAAAGTGGGATTGGTTGAAATCCTTCAGAAATACCGAATAGTGCTTACGCAAGAAACATGGTTGCAGGAGAACACTAATGTAGAGGGTTTTGTAACTATATCTAGCCCGGGTCTGTTTGAGACAGAGGCAGATTATCGGTAGGTCTAATGTCCCTCATCATCTCCACTAAAGTAGCAACAACATTGTTAGAATCATCATGGGGCACAAAGGTCGTAATAGTGGAAGTCTGCCTAAAGAACAAAGAAAGAAAGGTTTTTCTGTTAGTGAATGTGTACATTCATAAAGAGGTGTTTGATATTTGGGGTATATGGACTGGTGAATTGGAAACTGTCATAAATAATGCTTTGTTGAAATATCTGCATGCAATTCTGAAAAAGGCTGGAGATTTTAACTCAAACCTTTTTCCAACTCAGACTGATACTGTATTTCAAGATTTGCTTGATCAATACAATGTACCGGTAGCTATTTTCTCAGTGGGATCCCCTTCAAGGAGGGGTAAGTTGCTGGGAAACTGGCTGCCCAGAATGGGCCTATTTCTTTACATAGGTGCATGGGTAAGGAACCCCTGCCACACAGACTTTTCGGGCCGGCAATCAGGGGTGTCTGATTGATGACATTTTTTTTATTGGGCTGGCAATTTGGTGTGATTGACTGCTGTAATGTATTACTCTGTGGGGGGATTAGTCATTGGGCTCTTGCGGTTACTTTCAACTATGGGGAAGCACAGGTTTCTAAAAAAGTTCTACCATAGCTATGAGTTTTCCAGGCAGATTAACCACACGATTCGATTCAGAACACCTGGGCGTTTATCCAATTTGCATGTAACATGGAGTATAAATTGTGTCCCGGAAAAGGGAGAGGATTTATTAGGGTGGTGTAAGGAATTGATGGATAATGTTCTTTCGTGTTTAAGAGTTAACATACTGTCAGATTTGATAATGCAAAAGTTTACACAAAATGCGCAAACAATACTTGGTTTGACGCCCTCTGCCAGAAATTTAAAAGTCAGCTGAGAAAGGCTGTTAAGAACTACAGCCACCGTCAATTAGGTGTCACTAAACAAGCAGTTATCCTCCCTACAAAGAAGTACAAGCAGTTCATTGGGGAAAAGACAATTTTATTATACTCGGTGGGAGCAAATGGCAGAGGTTATAAGGTCTGGGGACCAAAACCAATTCTGGAAATTGCTACCTAGGTGCAGTCCAATGTTCAATTGAGGAGGACTCCTGGAAAGCATTTTTGGAAAATTTACATGGTCAACCAGATGAGCGGGCGGGTACACAGACCGCATCTCCCCAAATCATTAGCTCGCCTCAGGTAGACTCTAGGGAATCTGAATCAGATCTAGTAGATAGACAGCTGTCTGATTGGTTCTCAGTGAAGGATATCAGGCCAGTTATAGCATCCCTAAAGCGGAGTCCAGCAGCAGGACCAAACAATATTCCAGCAGTAATAATTAAAACTAATAGCGACTGGTGGGCCCACGTGTATGCAAGTCTGTTTAAAGGGATATTCTTGACTAGTATGTATCCTGAATCCTGGAAAGGGTCTATAATAAAGCCAATTTTGAAGAAAGGGTATGCAAGCTGTCTAGCCGACTATAGATTAATTCGTTTGTTGGACACCTCGCAGGAGGTTTTCTAAAAAAATTCTCCTGAGCCAATTAGGAAAATGGGTTAGGGCCAATTACATTCTCCCTCTTGAACAAGGGGGTGGGAGGGGGGGGGGTGTCTGGGAAGGGCTCTCTATTGCTTCGTATTATGGGAAATTGTTAGCAAATCCCTGGCTATTTATCAGAGGCTGTGCTGTTGTTTTATTGATTTCCACACAGCTTTTCATATGGTGGATAGAGGTAGTATGTGGTCAAAGCTGAGTGCCTGGAGTATTCCCCCTGACCCGCTTTCTGCACTTCAGGAACTCCACATGTGTAATTGGGCACGGGTGGAACTGGCTAAATCAGGGAGATTATCGGAAAAAATTCATACTAAAAGGGGGGGTTGAGGCAAGGCTGTGTCCTTGCACCAACCCATTTCAGCCTTTATGTGGTGATATGCCTGCTGCATTACGAGGAATTAATCATTTCTCCACCAAAATAGAAGCACCCGCATCCCATGTTTATTATATGCGGACAACTTGATTGTTCTCGATTATACAGCCATGGGGCTCCAGATTAAATTAGGTGCCTTAGGTCTTTATTGTACCGATACTCAATTAACTATTCATTTGGAGAAAACATAGATTCTGGTTTTTGGAAGACAAGTAAAGAGTTTTAAATGGTACTTTCAATCCAATCAGATTGAGATTGTGATCCCTTACAAATATTTGGGTCTCACATTCTCAAGTGATCTGAGATGGGGGTCACATATGGACTACACAAAGACTAGAATCTTGCTCTAGGCGGGCTCGCTTATTAAATTTAACAAACATTATGGTGGTTTTTCATTGGCTCCCCTCATGAAAACTTACAGTATCAAAATCCCTTCAATAGCCCTGTATGGGGCGGAGATTTTTTGCCTGGACCGAAGGTATCCTTGAGATGCCCTCAAAGGGGCAGCCCTAAAAAGATTATTGCATCTACCAAAATGCTCAATGATCCAAGGGATCCAGCGAGAATTCAATTTAACATCCTGGTATCTTATGGCTGGTATCCGTTTACTTAGGTTTTTGAACCAACTAACTCAGAGGGATCAGCCTCCCAAAATTTCGAGGTTGTGTTGTGAGAAGATTCTCGTTAGTGAAAGGGAATGGGCCAGAGCAGTTGTCAATAGATGTAATGAGTTAAAAATGCTGTTTACTTCCTCCGGCCAATTATCAAAATGGGATCCCTTCACCTCTAAATGCCTATTGAAAGGGTCTGCAGCCATTGTTTCCACAAATCTTGATGCCAACTACTTGTCAAAGAAGTCTTCTATTAACTTTACATATAAATCCCAGGGCATGTGGATCTTTTTCCATATATGTTGAGTCTGTGATCAGAATTACCAATTAGAATTGCTCAAATTTCGACTGGGGGGTAATGCTGTATATTCTATTGAACAGTAGTATTAAAGTCAGCAAATCCATAATGGGGAGTGTCTATGTGGCCTAAAGAAAAAGTAGTCCATATGCCATATTTTGGTAGAATTTTTGCATTTTAAATCAGTGCGAATTAGATATTGAATACCCTTGTTTATCAAATATCGGACACTGTATAGGTTAGAAAGGGACTGCACTTTTGTCAAATATGAATTTCTTTGACATAGCTATAGGCCTTGCACATTTTTTTATCCTCCAATAAATATTAGGGTGGAATTGTTTTTGATAATTTTGTTGTATCTTATGAAATTATAAGGTCCGGTTTTATAGGGTTGACGATTTTGTTAATTTTACTGGTTTTTATTGAGTTGTATTGTAGGTCTCTGTTGTAAGGGCATGTGCACTAAAACTAAATTTTACTACAACTAGAAAAAAAACGGCCCCACTAGGTCTTCTTTCATTTGTTTTTTCTCCTGACCGAATACAGAAATTAAAAATTGACTGGAGACCCAATGGATTTCTCTATATGCCGGCTTCCTCAAGCTTCCTTTACGCAGATGATTGCAATTCATGATGCTCTTTCAGACTATTAGAGTAAGGCAGTTTGGGTGTTGTGTGATTAGCAGGAGTCTCAAAGGGAGCACTCGTTGATTATTTTGGCTAAGAGAAAGATTGCCGTGATGAAAGGAGATATTTTATTGAATATTAATTGCAAATTATGCAAAACTTCATTTCAGATAAACTCCCATTTTTTTCTCAATGGAAGAAAGAACTAACTGGTATGATGCAACAGGATTTGGACAATCTGATTTATGAAGAGGAAAGAGGGTTCTAGTAAACTAGTTTAAGGAAGCGTCAAGCTACAAGTTAACATCGAGAATTAAATAAGAATGTGCTATGTGTAACATAGATATCCACACCTTTCCAGGCACATATCAGAACATTCCAATACATTAGATGATTAATAAATGAAACCTCGACTGTAATAAGACAGATTAAGTAAATATTATACGTAAATAGTTGTCTCTGTTCTATAAAGTCCCCTAGGTTTAGAAACGTTTTGGGTCAGGACTGGAACCAATTGACAAAACGAGTGCCTAAGGCTAGTAAGGCGGGTGGGCCTGAAAGCTAAATGCCAACTCCTGCGACATCACTATGAGGAGTAAAACAAATGAGCAAATAATCGATTCCAGCCATAAAGAGAAATTCCAGCTATAATAAGCAGTGTTAGTGGTAAGACTCGATTTCACGGATTAAGAATGCTTGCTGCAACTAGAAGCAGTTGCAGCATTAACAAGCAATTACTACAATAAGAAGCATTTTAAAATAATTAATAATTCATGTCCAACTAAAAACGCAAATAATGACTAAATCCAGTGACAACGTGTGACTTGAGAGATAAGTGCAATAACAAGACATTCCGGTAAGAATAATCCCTTTCTGCATGAAAAAGCAAGCAAATACGATTTTTCCCTATTTTAAAGAGTGTATCCTACCATAACGAGCTAGTCTATTAAAAGCAAGAGATGTAAGCAAGAATAAGCCATTTAGGCTCATTATCAAAAGGCAAACGAGCCAATTATGGAGCAAAATGGTAGCTGGCTGATGACTAGAGTGCTAAGCTCTCCAGACTCCTGGGAAACCATGTTTTTTTTTTCCACTACCCACATCCCAGTGAGTTTGAAGAAATGTGGTCTCGAAGCCTATTCCCAGCCTCCCCACTTCTGAAGTAAATCCATGTAACATTCTTCTGGACTTGCACCACGCTGAATTTAACTTCAAGCAAAGACCATAGCCTGAAAAACTATTTATGAAGACTCCTGAATGCTCTTCTTTGTGCATCTGACAAAGGGTAAAAAAATTAATTCTGGCTTCCATGAATCGTGGCAAGCTGTTTTGATTCCTGGATAGCTTTTGCAGCTTTCTGCTTTGTCTGCTACCAACTCATCCACTGTTAGCCAGTGACTGCAAGTTTGACTATTTCTCGCACACGCACTTACAAGGTGAGCAAGGAAAGTGGAGAGAATGGGAATGGCAGATGGCTAGATAAGGCCTCACCATAATTCTATAACTTGAGTGGTACTTCGGATCCTGGTGGTGCTGGAGCTAATTTACTGTATACCTTCATACGAAAGAGCTCTTTTTCCTGAAGATGTTGAAATCAACACCATTTATGAGGCCCTGTAAATGCAAGTGACTGCCAGTGCAGCAAGCGATAAAAGGCTGTCACACATGTCTCCTGGTTCATGTAGAACAAGTGGACAGGTATGTAAGAAGCAAGTTGGATACTGCTACCCGGTGGGAAGATTGGAGCATGTTGATGCAGATCTTACCGCTACTGCTTATGCTGCCACTAGGTGCAGGTCTAATGAATTAGGAAGAGGTGAACCTCCTACACCCTGGGACTCAACAGGCGAGAAGGCTGAGGGCAGCAGCACGTTTGAAAAAGGATTACACAGTTTATGAAAACTGAAAAACCTAAGATCTGAAGAAGCATATACACATTCTTCTAAAACTCTCACTGAAGCAGTATCTATTACTTCATAAAAGTAGGAAATAGGAGAGGCAGGGTCTGTACAAGTCTTGATGAAGCAAAAGGGAAAGAAACATTTGCAGGAATGTGTGAGAGGAGATGTCAAAATGTACAAATTTCCAAGCTTATCAAGTTCCCATTATACAGGATCAAAGAACAGACCAAAAGGAGCATGTGGCAATAATTACACTGCATAGCTCCTTCTTTCTTTGTTTAGACCATTTCTATTATTGTGATGTAAGAGTTCTGAACATGAGCGGGAACAAGTGCCTGTCCTTACAGCAGAGGGAGTGTAAACATGACAAGACACTCTGCAAGATCATAAAGTGAGCAACCTACCCACCCATGTGGATGCAGGGCAAGTTCATCTCAAATAACGTTTTATCCAGATAGCACAAAAACATTGCAAACATATTTAATGTGATATGGAATTGGGAAAATCACTGGCTTACTTAACAGACACATTGTCTCATCCTTACTCGTGAAGCACATTTCCATAAACCAGCCTGCAACATAAACTTCCAAGTCATTTCTCAAGTCATACTTGCACCACTAAACGGGCTGAGTTCCCATATAAATGATAGATCGTGTGCTATATAAATTCCAAATAAGAGATGAAGCAATATGAGTTGGGAGCCGTGAGACACTCCAGAAAAAGGGTGGTGGAGGGTGAAACATCTGCCCCAGCCTTGGAGCATGCACATAGATTATGCCACACGGGAGCTGCAATTAAATATGACTTTTTTCTCAGCATTCTCAGCATTCACTCGCACACTGCACATTACATCATACTTCCCATAACCACACCCTAACACCTCCCCACAATTCATGTAGTTCCGGTTCAGAGTCCGCCCAGAACCACGAGGGTCTTAGTGTGTATAACATCAATATGCTACATCTCCTCCTTTGCTGAATAAGAAGAGGCAGACATCATTGAAAATCACATCTCCTCAATTAGTCGGTGAGGCGCTCGCACTTGTCTGCCGGCTCGGGTGATTGAGGTCCACCCTGATCGGGCAACAGTGAGACAGGCTCAGGTGCTTGAGACAGACTTGTGGGCGGGGTCTCCTCAGTCATGGTTTCAGAGAGAGGACAAGTGTTGAGGTAGGTGTTGAAAGTGTGATGTATCTCGAGTGATGGATTTCTCAGTACGATGTGCACCCATCATATATCCCTTGCACGCCACGACCTGTAACGGGTCAGCGGCAAAAAGAGAGCCCAGTTTCTGTTTTTGTCTCCGTTTAACTAACACCCAGTCTCCTTTGTCAAAGACTGTCTCCTGGGCATGGCGGCGCTGATCTGCATACGTTTTCATTTTTCTTTTCCAAATCGCGTTGGTGTCTCGAACTTTGTCAGTATTTACTGATTGATCCAGGGTCCATTGAGGTAGTTTTGTACTGATGACTCTTCCAAATAGCAAGGTGGCTGGAATCTCACCAGTTGCAGAATGAGGAGTTGATCGATAGGCCCGAAGGGCCTGGCACATGGCTTGGTTCAGATCGATTCCCTCCAGGGACACTCGTTGAGACCTTTTTGAGTGTGCCCATGAATTGTTCAACACCACCATTGGCTTGGGGCTACAGAGGTGTACTCTTTTGGTGTTTGATGTTGAGTCAGACAAGAATTTCTTTGAACTCTTTGGTGTTAAAAGGCGGACCATTATCAGATTTGAGGATCTCGGGAATACCCCACGCTGCAAAGATGTCATCATTCGGTTCTATAACTTTGTCATGCGTTGTCGAAGATAGGGTTTCCACCAAATGAAAATGTTCATCGATGACTACCATGAGATAGTGTCCATTTCCTAAAGCCCAAAAAAATCAACTGCAACTCTCTCCCAGGCATGGGCAGGAAGGTCAGACATTGTCACTGGGTGCTGTGTCACCTTGGGGGACAGACGATTGCAAATGAGGCATGCTTTGAGCTCCTTCTCGACTCGCTCATCTAGTTGAGAAAACCACACTCTGGTGGTTATGATGCCATGATGTCCTTCATGGGCCAGCTCGATGACCCACTGCCTTAGGCTCTCAGATATGATGATTTATGAGCCTCTTAATATCACGCCATCTTGAGTGATCGCTAACTCTTCTTGTACATTTTAGAACTTTTGGAACTCAACAGCATCGGCAAGAGGACGGGTGCTTCTTCTACATGATTGTGTTGTGATAAGTTCTTTGATGATCATGTCTTTGTCTGCATTGGTGGCAGCAATGATTTGTTCCACGGACAGAGCCGCTGGTGTGCTGGACCTCACAATGAAATTGAGATATTCCTCAGCCATTCTGCATGTCCAACTGTGATGATGTACGGCACTCATGAAAAGTAATCTGGTGGGTTTTGATCCTTCCCAAGTTTGTGTACAATCTCATAGTTGCCTTAACCCCCACCTCTCGATACGAGGGGGCATCTTGACCTTCGGGTTTCCAAATTCAGTGAGCAACACCTGGTGGTCTGTGATGACGGTGAATTGGCTTTCCATTGAGGATTACATGAAAAGGTTTGCAGGCCTACACCACAGCCAGACTCTCCTTCTCCAACTGAGAGTAGGCACATGTTATTTCAGACAGGCTTTGACTGGCATAGGCCACAATGTGTCTTTGAGCATTCGGGTGGGCGTTGTGTTAGGAAAGAATTGCCCCCAGCCCCACCGGGCTCACATCAACTGTAATTTCGGTATGTAACTTGGGGTCGAAGTAGGCCAATTCCGTTATATTCTCAATCGCATGTTTTATTTCTTTGAAACTCTGGTCACATCTAGGAGACCATTGAAAAGGGACAGTCTGCGTTGTCAAGTCTCTTAACGAGGCACTCATTGTAGCACAGTTGTGAATGTACCTTGATCAATAACTGGCTATGCCTAGAAAGGATCGCTGCATGGTAACATCCTGGGGGTTGGGGGGTAGAGGGGGAAAGTAGATGACAGTACTTGCACCTTTTCTGGGTCTAGAGTCATTCCCCCATCAGAGAAGGTGTGCCCAAAAAATGTAAGTTTGGTTTTGTGAAACTCACACTTTGCTGTATTCAGAGTGAGACCTCCATCACATGAACTTGTCCTCAAGCATTTTTACTCCCTCACCTGCAAGGTTTTTCAAATATTTGATGATCTTCTTGTCATCTTCTTCCTCTAGCGCATCTATGAAGTAATCAAATGTTTTGATCCACGCAGCCCACCTGGCACCAATGTTTTGCTTCTTAGAAGTGACGAATGGCGGTAGTGGTTTCAGGAACACGGCGGCATCTTATATTGCGCTCCCTTCTCCCAACATTGTGATGGCTTGTGTCGTTCAGACTATCATGGTGCAGGCGGCACCGACAACTTCTGCAAGCAGAAGTCACTGCAGAAGCATGTGTCGCAGTATGGTTCAACCGCCCTTGATGGGAAGTTCTCTGTTTCCCGTACCTTGTTGACGTTGTTATTTCTTGCTTTGTCTGACTAATTGCTCTGTACGCGGGGCTCGGTGCAGTGTCTCTGTCAACCACCTCGTCAGCGTTTTTTTTGGGTGGACATTTTGAATATGCTTCTCTGCAGGGACTTCGATTTTTTCTGCGTCCGTATATTGCCTGGAGCATGGCTTTGACTTTACATGTGCCGGTAACTGACACACTTGGATAAGGGCTTTGTCATGTTCCTTCTATGTTCTCCCAAAAACAGTACATCATCACTGTAATTGAAAGCATGTTTAACAGGTTGGATTACTCGCTGAATAACAACATCCTGAAATATCTCAGCAGCCGAAGATACTCCAAAACTCAGTCTCTTATAGCTGAACAAACCAACAAGAGTCGAAAAGGTAGTAATATACCTGCAGTTCTTCTCCAACTCGAGTTGATAGGATCCTTTATTCAGGTTATAATGGGAAAAGACTTTGGCTCCGTTAAATTGCATGATCATGCCCGCTATGTGTGGATCAGGGTGTCTCTCCCTCTCAATTGCTTTTTTTGCTTTGTGCAGATCAACATAAATGCGCACCACTCCACTACTGTCCTTTTTCGGTACCACTACTAAGGGCAAAACCCATGGCGTGGGGCCTAAGGAGAGTACAATAATGTCATGTTTTAAAAATGCTTCTGACTCTTTCTCTACAGCTTCTTGTAGATGAAAAGCAACTCTCCTGTGCTGCTGAGCAACAGGGCAAATGTCTTCATTAATACGAAGCTGCACTTTTATTTTCTTGAGTTTTTCCCTGGCCACGGGTTAGCGATGGGAATCGGCTTGTGATCTCAGACTGAGCACAAAGGTTGTAGTTGAGGGATATCAACCCCATGTCAGGAGCTGTGGCAAAGCTGAGTAAGCATGCATTAGACAAGGTCCCTTGTAGAACGTAAATGGTGGCCTGCACTGATTTCTTTTTGTGTCGCATTGTTGCTATAAACGACCCTTAGCTTTGTAATGGTTCAGAAGCAGCCCCAGTATATACCTTCGTGCCTGGCGGAGTGAGACAGGGCACAGGGGTTTAGGCTGTTAAACTTTTCCACTGGCATAATATTAATCGACGCACCACTGTCTATGATGAAGGTTATCAGGTGACCATTCACTTTCACAGTGATTTTGAGACAGTGTCCGAATGAAGTTTGGCAATTTGTTTGGGGAATTTTCCTTGAACTGTGATTGTCTTTGCAGGCAGCTAACCCCACATGTGCACACCGTCCTTTGGTAGATACCATCAGTGCATACCAATCTTCTTCGCTGGTACTCGATAGTGACATTGATGAGCTTTTGTACGACGAACTTGAAAACGATTGATTTTGTTTGATTTCTACTTATCGGAACTGATGTTGCTTTTTGGTTTTGTGAGCATGGCAAGAGTGCTTCTGGAACGTTCTTGCGTCCATCTTTTCTTTCCTTTGTGACACTTGATTTTTCCTTTGCCCGGCACACAGTTATGAAATGGTTATGTTTCCCACAACCTTTGCAGACTTGTACTATGGCTGGACATTTCCCTTCATGGGGAAACTAAAATCCACATCAGAAGCATAGCTTTGATTTTTTCGAAGATGTCTGCTTATGTGCATCTTGTTTTTGCTTGTACTTGCTTTTCACGGTCAATGCGGATTCATTGTGTGCTGTGCCAGCTTCTATGCCAGCAGCTTGTTGGTCTGCACGTTCTTCTGTTCTCGCAGCCATCAGCATTTTCTCTAGACTGTATGTTTCTCTCAACATGCACCTTCTAAAAGAATCTGAAAGGCAGCCATTGATGACTCTGAGGCAAATAAACAGAAAAATACAGAGGCACTCAAAGAAGTCCAATCATTATGTAGTATGACCAATAAAGAATTGCTGTAGGCTCAGAGTTGTGTTGGTTTCAGTTTATTCTTTTGACGGTTATTCACATTCCTTGAGTAAAAATTCATTACAAACAGGCAACCAACACGCCTTTCGTCATCTACTTTTTCAAGGCTTAGATCTGCGATCAATGCAGATATTTAAATATTGACAAGACGATGTGTGATGACTCTTAGGCGCATAGCTTCTTCATCGGTGAAGTCACAGAACTTGCAATGTTTTATGAGTGCATCAAGTCTTTCAACAAACTTGTCCATTGTTTCACCAACCTGTTGTCGTGCTTGGTTGAATATATACCTTTTATAATCGACATTCAGCATTGAATTGAATTGAACTTGTCCTCAAGCATTTTTACTCACTCACCTGCAAGGTTTTTCAAATATTTGATGATCTTCTTGTCATCTTCTTCCTCTAGCGCATCTATGAAGTAATCAAATGTTTTGATCCACGCAGCCCACCTGGCACCAATGTTTTGCTTCTTAGAAGTGACGAATGGCGGTAGTGGTTTCAGGAACACGGCGGCATCGTATATTGCGCTCCCTTCTCCCAACATTGTGATGGCATGTGTCGTTCAGACTATCATGGTGCAGGCGGCACGACAACTCCTGCAAGCAGAAGTCGCTGCAGAAGCATGTGTCGCAGTATGGTTCAACCGCCCTTGATGGGAAGTTCCCTGTACCATGTTGACGTTGTTATTTCTTGCTTTGTCTGACTAATTGCTCTGTACGCGGGGCTCGGTGCAGTGTCTCTGTCAACCACCTCGTCAGCGTTTTGTTTTGGTGGACATTTTGAATATGCTTCTCTGCAGGGACTTCGATTTTTTCTGCGTCCGTATATTGCCTGGAGCATGGCTTTGACTTTACATGTGCCGGTCGCTGACAGCGTTGCACCAATTCTGGACACATGTGGCACGCACAAGCACTTTGCATACCGTTGCAAACTCTCAGGGAGAGCAGTCTTGGTTTTCTCAGGCATGTATCCCCTACTCGTCTCCAGTTGTAGCATCTTCCCCAGCTTTGGAGCATGCACATAGATTACACCACACGGGAGCTGTGATTAAACATTACTTTATTATTCAGCATTATCTTGCACACTGCCCATTACATCATACTTTCCATAACCACACCCTAACACCTCCCCACATATCATATAGTTCCTGTTCAGAGTCCACCCAGTACCATGAGGGTCCTAGTGTGTATAACATCAATATGCTACAGAGGGAAGTGGGATGGGGTTGAGATGAGTTAGTGATAGTGAGAAGAACTAGTAGAGTAAGGAAGGGAAAATGCTGGCATTTATACCTTCAGGGTTAGCCAATCAGGAATATTAGTACATCATAACAGTGTGTGCTCTTGGTAGTCAGAATCCAAAAGGAAATCAACACTCAACTCAAGTGAAGAGTCAAGCCTTAGCTTTCCAGCATATGAAAGTGGGGAGGAGCAAAGGGCAGTATAGACTAAGAGTCTTATTTAAAGGCCCTTAGTCACAAATGTGGCTCAGTCACAAATGTAGCCGATCCCCTGGCTGCCATATTACAAATGCATTGTAGCCTATGACACTTGTAACACAATGGACTGGATAGCCATCACTTTTTAATGAAGTGCTTCATCCGCCAAACTCTAAATAAGGCCCTAAGTTAGCAGT
Source organism: Calotriton arnoldi (assembly GCA_963921515.1). Classification (NCBI taxonomy): domain Eukaryota; kingdom Metazoa; phylum Chordata; class Amphibia; order Caudata; family Salamandridae; genus Calotriton; species Calotriton arnoldi. The sequence continues at coordinate 2,298,558 of CAWUFW010000655.1, forward strand.
CTAGAACAGCGGTTCTTAGCTTGTGGTCCAGGGACCCCCAAGATCCAGTGTGGTCCGCAACTGCTTACAAACTTAAAAATTGTTATAGTAATAAAGTTTAAAGAAGCAGAATGTAAAACTGAAACATTTCAAGCGTTCTGTAAACGTGAAGGAATTTGAAATTGGAGGCTAAAAATTAAGTTGGTATCATCGAATTACATGTGCTAGCAGTGCAAGTGCATCAAACAGAATATAGTATGGGTGATGGGTGACCTCAATCGAATTTGGAAAAGTTCCAACCTCCCCATTAATTTTTTTTTTTATATTTGTTTGTAAATTAAATTAAATTAAATATTTCCAAATTTGTGTATTTGTTTCATCAATGCTTGTTTCTGTGTATTATTTTGCAGTTCAAAATCATCACAATTGTTTAGCCCAGGGTCCCCTCCTTACAATAATGATTCAGGAGGGGTTCCTGGATTCCAGTAATGATTAAAGGGGGGGGTTGTGCACAGAAGTCAAAAGTCATATCGATGGAAACACCAGCGAGTCATCAAATAAACGATTGCTTGTGTAGTTAGGATCCCGGCCATGCTGGAAGAGGGCATGGATCCCCAATTACCCAAATAGCTGAACAGGTCAGAAATTGAATCAAAGAAGCAACTCCAGCAGAAAGGAAATCATTCTGCACAACAATTATCCCACCCCACTGCTACTGTGAGGGGGTAATCAAACGGGGTTTATGGTCATCAGGGTTCATATCAAAGTCATTCCTTTGGCAGAGGGTCTGATTTGCCTGAGGCCATGGCAACACCCACAGCTTTTGTGGATGCCCTATTACTTTCTAGCATGCTTTCAGAACCTGCTGCCGGGGTTGCCAAGCCTCAGAGTCCTTCTAGTTACAAGAAGCTAGCATTTGTCACAATGCCTCTCCCAGTCAATTTGAAATAAATCATCAGCTCAAGAATCAGTGTGGTCTTTCATGAGAGAGATCCATTGTGGCCCCTTGATTTGAAAGGAAAAGTTGCAAAGTTAGAGACATCCATCTGAAGATACACTTAGTTGTATCAATCTAGAACTCAAAGCAAATTAAGACAAGTTATAGGAAGTTAAACATCAGCCCAGGTAGGCACATAATAAAATGTTTCTAAAAGCTGAACATGGAAAAAGGGACAATCTAAAATGTTTTCTTATTATGCTAAAGTAGAACCTGTTCTCAATTCTATCCAACACAAAATGTTAGTGTTAAGTCTCAAGCATATATCATAATCTCATTAAAAATATTGCCATTCAACTCCTCCCCACCAATTTCTGTTTTTTTCAGGCACCTAACACCTCAGAGGTATCTTGATAAAGATTTCTATACCCTCGCAACCAATTCCTTTGAAATGGTTTGAATATATATTCTCTCACTGGGATTAATAGCTGAGCACAGAGACACATTTCATACTTCAACAGCATCAGTGGGGTGCTATTGACCAACTTTAGGACACTGTTCGTTTGAAGGTTTGCTAATAATATGTTCATGTCCTGGTGTGTAGTCAAAGAAGCCAGCCTGCTGTTGGCTAAACTTCAATTTAAAGTCTCAGAAGAATGAGAGGGCAGGAACTGGCCAAAGAAAGTGGAATTCTGGATGTCACATTGGGCGGGTAATGGGTCCTCATGGACTGCATTATTTTCAATTGCTTAAGATCATTGTGTTCCACTGTTTTTCTTATCATTGTATAATGATACTAATGGTCTTTACAAGAATTAGTTTGACTAGTTTGGGCTCAGAAGTAATGCAGGGACATCATTGATGATTTACTGGCACACACCTGTGACTTTATTGTCCTTCAAGGGTTCCATTCGGGATTGGACACCAAACAAATATAGGTGTGCAATGTACTATTTGATTAGAATATTAATTTGGCTACAGGGGTAGAAATTATTGTGACTGAACAATGTCAAAGGAGTGGTTACAAAAACCTTTGAGGTTGCATGTGGCCATTGTATATTTGTTCCAATACCTGACAGAGACGGCTCGTTCTCTCTGATTAGTGAGTATGACTAGTGTCATAAGAAGGAGTTATGAGTAGGTAGAATGGAATGATTTTAGCTATCCTAATAGCACAGACCTTACATTATTAGAGGGCAATTGAATGTTGTGATGCCCATAAGCTAGATAAAGTGATTAGTGGAAATCACTACAGTTGCAGTCAAACTTGAGCAGAACAAAAGCTTAGCTAAGCAGTTCCTGAAACACTCTTGTTGAACTTTTAGCATTGTTAACATGCAAACAATTTTAGGCTTGGTTAATTCACTTAGCTTGACTGCATGTTTATGTATAATGATATAAACAATACAGAGATGAGAAGCCCCGTTCTCCTAAGAATTTTTTATGTCACATCCAATGTACTTCTTTATCTAAGAACAAGGATATCAAGTTACATTAAGTCAATGCACGTAAACTCACAATTCACCAAATGTATACAATTAATTTGAGCTCTTAGCCAGATCATTCTAATTTTGGGGTCGCACACAAGATTTATAAAGTTTACAAGAAGGTGCTTATGGGATTATCAAGGAAATTAGGAAGATAAGTAACTTCTAAGCCTCACATTGCGATTGATTAATGAAGATCAATTGAATATGGAAGGTAGTTTCAGTCAGAAATTATTTTCAGTAGGAAATTGTAAAGTTTAAATTTGAGTACAGCTGTGTGGAAGCTAGGGCTCAATCAAACCTAGATAAATATTTCAAAGGACCATTTTGAATATGGCAAACTGTACTCCAAGTCTATTGATATGCAACTCAGACATGAAAGATTCAAAATCACTTTAAAAAAATTCACTCTCTGGCAACTGGGAAGAATTTGGTGTTTGGTGCCAAGATTTGAGATGAATTTTAATAGTACTTCCAAGATCTTTACAAATCCAAAATATATAGTGTTTGAGAGTGCTGGCTACACATTGATATATTTTTCAGCGCGACGCAAAAATCATACATCATGCAACTCATACTCCTTGTTCTAACCTTGCTTGCTTGTCGATAGGATGAAGCACGTCTGGATATTTGTTTTAAACAAGGAATTATGTGAGTATAGGAGGCTTTAAGTCTCTACCCTGTGTGGCATGAGACACATCAATATTGTGTGTGCTAGACCACTGAAATATTTTCAAGTGTGATTGCACCGTAAAGGCAATGTTATGCATTCAAGAAACGTATACATGTTCCTTTCTGAGAGCATAAGCCTGTTGCGGTGAGCTAATATACATATATGCCCCGAAGGATGTATAGGCAAGCTCAGTCATGACCTTTGTAATGTCAGTACAGTAATTTTTATTCTTTGTGCTTTTAAAATATTTTTACTCACATGTTTGTCCGATACTGTTTTGAGGTCAAGAGCTAGAAGATTTTGTAACTTGATCATGTTTAGAAAAGTGTGACAACAATTTAAGTTTTTTCTGCTCAGTAACGTGTATAGAAGATCATGTATTTATAGAAAAACTGTAGTTCAGTGATCTTTTAATATTGTACATTATTGCATAATGTACAACAATGTATATTAGTGCACCAAGTAAAAATGATTACTGACAATAAGCCCCTACCGGTTCTTATTTTAATGTTACCAAATTGATCTCTCATGTTCGCATGGTCCATTTTTATTGAAATATATTCCTGATTTTTCTTATATCCTTTTCTGGATTCTGTCCTTTTTTGGGCTTGTACTGTTACTGTGCACTGTCAGAAGAAGCGAACCAAACTGAAAAATTCCACTTGCGTACACAAAACAGCAACAAACATCACATCACCACACATGTATACAGCGTCAAATACAAAAATATTTTTTGTGATCAATTTCACATGTACAAATGCAGTTAATAAGTGGCAAGAAGTCACAATACAGAAGTTGGACACACTAGCAATCAAAGCAATGCAGGACATTCCCAGTCTGAGCCAAAAAAAAGCCAAAGCTTCCAACAACAGTGAGATACATAATAGGCACTAACCTTCTGACTGCAAAAAGTATTAATCCCAACAATAGACAGACATTCCATTGTAACCAGCAACAGTCCGCAAACTGAGAAGCCAACATTAACTGCAAGAGCGATCAAAATTAATCATAACCCCTGATAATTATAATTTTCAGTCATCTCAACGAGAGCTGCATACAAATTCAGATTCCAATTTGTTTTTTTATGCTGCAAAAGGATATATTTATTTCAAGTCACCAGTGCAAATACTTAACACAATGTTTGTTAATGGCTCCCTATTCTGGTTAAATCTACTAATGCAACCTAAAGCGCAGTATGTATAAAAGGGCATACTCAACAAGCTTATTCATGGGATCTTGCAGCATATCCAAGTCATTTTTAGGTCGTGCCTGGGCAGTGCATGCGATGCTCTGCGAGGCATGATGTATTGAGGTATGGCATAGAAGCTACGCCCATTTCCCGCCCATCTTTTCAATTGGCTCATGTTACTGTCCTTTCAAAATCGTTGCTTTTCATTCGTGAATAGGCTTAGTAGTCCCTCCTTGGTACCGCCTTGTCTGCATTTGTAACCTCCCATAACAACTGGACTTTCTACTTGCGTTGTTACACAATCTGCTTTATCTAGTCGGTGAGCACTATTTTCTTTAATGATCTTTTATATTATTAGTCATATTTTTTCATTTCCAGCGCGGTTCGCTTGAACTATAGAGTCCGCGCTTGTTTATTTATTTAATTTACGGCGCAGGTTGCTTTCACTTTAGCGGCTGCACTTTTTTCATTTACAGCGCGACCGCTTTCACTTTAGCGGGTGCGCTACAAAAGCGTTCTTTATTTATTTATTTTTACACTTTGGGCCTCATTACGATGTCGGGCGGAAACGTTCCACCCGACACCGCCTCGGATTGGGGATCCAAACGACTCGCAGTCAGCGGTTCCTCCTGACCGATTACGATGCTTCCGAACACCATTCGGAAGGACTCCCATTGACTTCAATGGGAGCCTTTGTTCCGACCGACAACACAGGCTCCTATGGGGAAAATGGGTGTCTGCGGAAAACCTTACACCCTGTTGCGGGCACCCCATGGTGCCTGCCACACTGTGCATGGTTTTACAGGGGGGTCCCTTGGGTACCCCTCGACCCCAAACCAGAGGACTCAGGATGAAGGGGGGCTGCTAGGGGCCCCCAAACTAAGTTTCTGACAGACTTTTTGTGTCGGACAGACCGAGTCAGAAAGGCTGTTGGAATCAGACAACTTAATCGGTCGGGCGGAAACACTGTCGGCTGAGCTGTATGAATCAGCTTCGACCAACTCGGATTCTCCGAATGCCGCTCGGAACCGATTCGGAATGACCGAACGGTTCCCCTTCCGACCGCGAGCATCGTAATCGGTGGGTCAGAATTGTTTCCGGCCGAGTCGGGCAGATGGGTTTCGACACGGTCTAGGGGAACCAAACTGTCGGTCGGAGGCTTTCCGACCGACATCATAATGCGGCCCTTTGTGTGAAAGCGCCCCATACGCGCTTTCACTTTAATGTTGGCGCACCCTTTTCTTTAGATGCTGCTCACTATAACCTGAATACGGCAAGTAGCGTCTAAAGAAAGGGGCGCGGCCACCATTAAAGTGGTCTCACATTTGCGAGAGTTTGAGCTATTAGCATTAGAAATGACAATGCCTTTTATATATGTGTTGCTTTGAAAAACCCATAAATAAAAGGCATTATCATTTACAATGCCAATAGCTTAAAATCTCGAAATTGTGAGACCTATTGCATTGCTTGTTAAATCAGGCATTGAATTCTTGAAGTCTTTAATTCCATAGCATAAGGAAATAAAAATGCTGGCTTTTAATGGACCTACTCACATGGCATGGGCTTACATACTATGGACACGCATTAAATGGCAATAAGTGGCAATAATAAGACAAACATAATAAAATGGGTTAACATGCTAAAAACCTGATTCCCAATTCGTATACCTTGTTAATATGAAGACAGCTGGTTGAAGCAAGTATTCACCTTCTGGTGATAAGTTCCTAGATTTAGAGGGGTCAGTGGGTCCTGGTGTTAAGTCTTCAAAGTGCCATTTTTGTCATGGCAACCCAATAGTGATGAATTCCATATGTGGAAAAATCAGGTCCAGTTAAATGTAGCATTATGATCTCAGTATTTCAATTCTCCAATTGGACGGCTCCCAAGCCCCCAGTTTATAGTGATAAGTTAGAAACAAAAGCAAAGAGTGTGTAAAATTACCAAAATCAGTCAATAGCTAATGTTAGTGTAATCCCAGAAAGTTTATTTTTATTCTGAGAATCTGTACATTCGCTGATATATCCTACCAGTAACATCAGCAGTGGCCAAAAATCTGAAAAATAGTTAATAACCATCACACTAAGTGGTAGTTCTAACCATAGCCAGCAATCGCAGCAACAGCCTGCAGCCCCGGCATGAGCCATTCATTAACAGGCCATATCCTCTGTAGTAATCAAGGGCTTCTGATGTAGATACAAGAAATAACCAACTCCTCCAGCAATCACAACAGTAACCTGGCACCACAGCAATTACCCGCAACATTACATATAACCAAGAACCACATCATTAACCAGAAGTCACAACAATAACAAGCAACCATAGAGCTAACCAACAACCACAGCAGTAACCAACCACCACAGTAACATGCAATTTTAGAAATCACCTGCAACCATATTCAGGGATCCAACAAATAACTCTATAACAGACAAAGTCAGCCCCCTTACCCCACAATCAGGGAGAGCAATATACAACGGATATCAATGTTCACCCATACTGATCTCTATCTTTGACTCTCTTCTTCAGTCACACTTTTTCGCCCAAGTCCGCCACTTAAAACAGACTAAGGCCCTGATTTAAATACTGGCGGGCAGAGGTAAGTCCATCAGGGCGACAGAGTAAATTACTCCATCGTCCTGCCGGAGTCACTGCCCACCAAATTCAGAAATGACAGCCAAGTCCACTGTCATTTCTGAAGCATTGGCAGAAATAGCCTTCATCGCTGCATTTACCACTTATAGCGCTCCATTTTACCACTGCTCAGAGCAATAAACCAGAGCAACTGAGCTCAAAACTTATAATTGGCCCTGGTGTCAAATTGGTTGAAATCACCATGATGCCCTCTGTGCATTTATTGTACATCCACGCCTGCAAGTAACTGTGGGTGGTATCACTATCTAATCCCTAATCCCTGACTCCTTAACAATATGTCTGCTGGGTATTTAGGTAAAAGTGTGGTGTCACGCACGAGTATGTCAATCAGCACATATATAGTGATGTGCTGAAAAATGTAGCATTGAATATCACATTTAAGGTCAGATCTATGTGAAAACTAAAAAAGTAATAATGACGAAATATCAAAATGATTAATACAAAATGAAGAGTTCATAATGGTTAATTTTATATTAGGTTTATAATAATGAAAAGTTCATAATGTTACCCTAACCCTAATGCTAACCCTACCCCCTCCTCTAAAACTAACTCTGTCGGTAACCCAAAATCTTAACCCTAACTCTCATCCTAACCTTAACTTGATCCCAATCCCTAGCTCTGACCCTAATGCTAGCACTAACCCTAAACATAACTCTATTTTCAACCTTTATACCCTCTTAGTAATTGTCATATTGTTATTAAAAAAAACAATTTATCATCATTTGCTCATAATTATCTTTAAAAGGTTTTATTGTTCACATTCTTTGATTTTGGATTTAATATTTCGGTATTTCTTTAGTTTGGTCTGGGTTATGATCTGGCTGGAGTTACGGAGATACTGCGGGACTGGCATCTCCGATTCTAGCCAGTATCCCTGCACCAAATTCCGGCTAGCCCAAGTTTCCGGCCCAGAATGGAGGACAACTACACCGACCTGGAACCAATAGGTTCTTTGCCATGCACTTTTTCCCATTCTAAGGAGAAAACCACAGACATTTCCGCCTGCTCTGAGCAAGTCGAAAATGGAGGAGGACTAAGAGGTCGGGGTGAGGGGGCTGGGGTGGGGGGAGGTGGCGAACAGAGTCAGGCAGATTTCTGTCTGTCTTGGAGGCTCGTCTGCTCCCCCCGTGCTGCAGGGGTCTGGTAGGGCCATGTTGTGCTGATACCTGCAGACGCTGAAAGGGCAAAATGCGGTCCTGTGTCTCAAGGTCCAGGATTATCTGGTTTTGACTATCTGGACACGATAATTCTGGGCCTGGAGAAACTTGCGATTAAAGGTGGAGTAATCCCAACCAGAGTTATTGCTCCAGGTGATATTGTTCCACTTGTAATGAGGGCCCTAGTGTTGGGTTAACTCACAAGTTGGTTTGCAATAGTTATTGGATGTTACGTGTACTTATTATAACTGTCACAGTGTTGGATAGAACATGAGTCTAAGTCCTTTTGGGTTCTGGAAGCTACCTATAGCTATTACAGGTTACAGAGTTTGGTTAGTCCATAAGTCTATTCTTTAAAGTTATCATCCGCTGTGCTTCTTTAGATCATACTTCTCTTCCTTGTGATTATTTGATGCTGCCTGTTCTTATTACATGGGCCACAATGTTTGTTAAAGAAGCCCTTGAATGGTTTTCTTACATTGTGTGTCCTGGCTGTACACACGTGCAACAGCAGTAGGTCTGACCATATGTCTACTCCTTTGCAATAGTAAAAGCCCTGTTTATGTATTGCAGGGGTCACAGAAATTGGATAAAAAACAAGTATGTTCCTTGTCGGCAAAGGATGTTCTATTCAACTCTGGAGAGAGTTCCCTATGAAAGGCCCTGTTCCGCATCCCGTTGGGCAACAAAGTGTTGAATTTATGTGATAAATATTCTGCAAACATTCTAGTGTTGTACGTCACAATGTGTGCTGCCAAGCGTCACCTTATTCTACTCCATGGTAGCTGGTGTGTTTTAGTTTCACTAAGGCCAGTTGCAGATACATGTTACACATCCTTACTTCCTAGTGCTTTACTAGTTCCTATCCAGCGATAGAGGATGGCCTCTTCAAGGGAAACCCCACAGACGTCTCCTCTGATCTGTTGGTTATTTTAGGACTTTCACTCATTATAAGACCACTCCAGCAGAGGCGGCAAGTGTACTGATGTAACAGACGATTTAGTACCAAGAGCTTCTGCAGAATATGGTGCTAGCTTTCCACCAAGCTCTAATGCCACTGCACCCTTAAAGCGTTATTAACACAATCACCTCTTCCCATACTTTGACTCCAATCGGACAACGGACATTCATAACAGGTTGCATCATTCTCACTCGGTCTATCTTACCTTTAAACATGGGGCTGACACGCCACACTCCCAGGCATCCCTGGCTGGCAAACTGGCCAAAGGAGAGTTCCATGAAGAAGAGGGGGATGCCGCAGAATATAAGCATGATGAAGTACGGGAAGAGGAAGGCACCTGTGAGAGAGAGGTCAGAGAATAAAACAAAGTTACACAAAAGGTCGAGCCCAGAAAGACCCAGGTGAGAAAGGACACCGTCATTGAGTTTCACAATGGGCCTGACTTAGATCTCGGCGGATGGGTTACTATGCCACAACGGTGACGGATATCCCGTCCGCTGAAAAATAAATCCCATAGGGTATAATGGGATTTATATTTCGGCCAACTGGATATCCTTCACCTTTGTGAATGAGTAACCCATCTACCGAGAACTAAATTAGGCCCTATATAGCCTTTTTATAAATAGGTGATGTATTTGTGTGTCTCAAGTTTAAAATGAGGAGGTGTTTTTGCTGTTCTGATGGTCTTTTATAGCCTTGGCAAACATAAAATGGGGACATCAGTCTGACTTTACCATATCATCATACCCGCCACAGAAACGTATGGAAAGCACGATGTCAAGATTAAGTACGCTATAGATTTTGTCACTACATGTTGTAGCAAACTGTTTCAGCTGTCAGAAATGGAAACGAGAAACTTAAAAAACAGTAAATAAAAAATATATAAAAAAAAAAAAAATGGGGGCATCAGTCTGAGCATAAAATGCTAGATAATTATTTAAATTATAGGGCACCTCTTTTTTTTAGAAGCATCAGAAGTGAATATGGCCACTCTTGGCTGTTTCAATATGGAAGCTAACATATGTCAAATGAGCAATCGAATTTTTAGTATCCAATTGCAATTCTTATTTAGCAAGGCTAAGGATCAAATGGGCAAATAGACTTGTTCTCCCTCTTAAAATGCAGATCCATAGTCAAGGGGTAATGGAGACTTATTTATAGTTTTCTAGTCTCTACTGTGGCACCTTAAGTTAGAGTCTAATGTTTGAATGGATGTTTGAAGTCTCTACAATCATAGCCCACCCACCAGGAAAAGACTTCACTCTCCTATCAGTCAGAGACTCCACTACCTCACCATTTACATCCATCACTCCCAAAGAATTAGCAGTCTTCAGTCTCACACAACTATCAGTCGACATATTGCAGCATTTCTAATCCTTCACTCCAGTACCACTCAAAGACTTCACTGCACCAGCACTTACAGACATCCCTTCTCTACCACTCACATGGCTTCATCTATCCATCACTCAAAGCCTTCACATCCTCTCAAATTACAGGCATAATTGTCCCAGCCCTTACAAGCACCCACACATTATTTGCTATCTCTCCACTCATAGCTTTCCCTTAATCACCGCCCAGGCTTCACTCCTTTCCACTCACAACCATTGCTCCTGAACCATTCATAGTGTTGACTCTCCCATCACTACCAGCCTTCATTTCTGTTCCACTGATAACCATCATTCTCCAATATCTCACTCCCTTGTCAATAAGTCTTTCCACCCCAGTTACTCTAAGGGACTTCTTCACAAGGCACCAAATCATAAAGGTATTTAAGTGTATGTAAAGAGTACACAGGAGTACTCTTTTCCGTATTCTTTAATGCCTTTGTGAATGAGCCACACAGTCTTCATTGTATCACCACTGTGGTCTTACTTCCCACCACTTACAGACTTGTTTCTCTCCACACTCACAGAAATAACTCACCTGCCACTCAGACATCACACCCATACTCATAACTTTCCCTCCCCCTCCAGTCACATACATCACTCCTGCACCAGTAACAGCCTTCACTTCCCCATCAATTACAGTATTCAGTGGCCTGCCACACACAACTTTCACTTCCACACCACTCTCAAAATTCAATTCTCCACTCAGCATCTTCACTTCCTCGCCAATCATATTCTTCAAAAGAGGAAGTCTGGCAGTTCATCCATGCCTTTCTGGAACCACTGAAGTGGGAGGGGAGGGGAAGATAATAGGGTAGGATACTACATTTGTATAGCACAATTCAACAGGAGTTGTATTTAGGCATTGGTCTAAAGTGGAACCTTACAAGAGTGGGAGAAGGAAGAGATTGGAATAAGTGACTCTGAAGCTTTTGAAAAAAAACTAACTATTTAAGCCATAAAAATCAGGAGGAACTTTATTCAACTTCATCATTGAAAGAAAACATAGGCATCTTCCTCCCAGAGTCCTGAGTTTGCAAGAGAGCAAAGTGACTGTATTTTTAAACACATTTTATGATTTTAATAGTACATACAGAAAAACACCTTTTATTCATTTTATGAAACACCACATTTGTTAGTTCTCTTAGCTTACTCCAAAAATACTTTCCTAATCATTGACAATCTATCTTGTCCCATACACAGTCATCCAAAGTTCAAGGCTTCCATGTATGTAATCTCTTTCGAGGATATCCCCCCATTTCCCATTTCATTTCCTCTCATTACTGCAAAATTCTAGTTTCCTTCCAAGGGCCCCGTTTTTTTTCAAACTTTCTGGGGCATCTTCATGCACCCATCTCTTGTCACTCATGCACCAATCCATATGTATGACCAAACCCCAATTCCAGTATTTTTTTCCCTCCCCAGTGTCTTGTAATGTCTCTCCTGGCCACTATCATTGTCAAACTGCAAGAATAACTGGGTAGCATGGCACAGAGGCATCTCGCCAGATTCTCAATAATGCCATTTCTACCAGCATATCAAACACCTTATCTATATTATTTTGTATCTGCATTTTCACCCCTTCCCAGAAGGGCGGTATTTGGAAGCATTCCCGCCATGCATATAGGAACATTCCCACAACATAAATAGATGCAAACCCCAACCAACCAATATTTAAGAACTGTGATGTACGAGTATGAAATAGTCTCTTTGTTCTTCGTTCTTTTCTTTTCTTTCTTCTGAACATTTCAATTGATGTTCTTAATACACTTCATAATCACTCAGGTAGCTCCGGTAGCCTCCTGTAGCCAACATGTGTTTCATCAGTTAGGTACATACACCTCTGACTTCATCAGGGCTGTTGTCATAATCATCTCATGATACGTAAACACAGCTGGTCAATACCAGTTCATCAGTATTTCTATAATAAGTTTATAATCAACTCCACTTTTTTATCGTATCGTTATTCCATAAGTCAGATGGTCAATGCCTGTATCTAGCTATCACATCCAAAAGAGAGTACTCAACCTATGCGTGTGTAAAGGCTACAGAAGCTACCCGAGTGATTGTGAAGTGTATTAAGAACATCAATTTAAATGTGAAGAAAGAAAATAAAATAAAAGAACAAAGACTATTTTGAACTCTTACATCACAGATCTTAAATATTGGTTGCTCGGGTTTGCATTTATTTAAGGTGTTTGAGGTTTCCTCAACAAATTGAGAGTGTTGGTGGCCGCTCTTTTTCCCCTTGGAGCACCGTGATTTTTAAGATTAAGTTGAGAATACTTGAGGTTTGCGCTAGCAGTTAAGCATGTCACAATATTTATTATTCCCACAACATGTGGACTACCCTTTATGCACTTGTCATCTCTTGCTATACCATACGCAATATACTTGATGGAGGATTTTAAGTTGGATTATTCTAAAACCTCCCATATGGTAACTTCCTGCTGGTACATACTGGCCTCAACTAATATCCCTCTTCTAGTGTCCATATTGCTTTTTCCCATATTCTGAAGTTTTATAAGTGGAGTCTGCATATAATTCATCAGGGTTGTATAGACTTTGGAAATTGTGTGCCTTTGCAGTGGGGAAGAGAGCACCCTACATTTCCAGTGCAGATTCTTCTCTAATCTTCTGTGTATGTAGCGTGTGCTTCATTTGCAGGTATCTAAATGATTGGGAATGTAGGAGATCATATTCTATCTGAGGTTCGTTGAATGTCACCAGAGATCCCCCCCAACTTGGAGATATGAATTAAATACCATTTCTAGGGTTCGCAGTTCATCTAGAATTCTGGGATCCCATAACTGGGTTTCTGGAGTGATCACCCTTTCTCATCTCATTTTAGGATTAACCTGTTGCCAGATTTTAATCACTGTACTCGAGTGGTATGGCCATATTTCCAGTGGTCTGCCACTGTAAAGTGTTCCGGAGTGTTTACCATAGCCCTATGCCCAACAATATGCTTTTGATGCACCATATATCCAATCAATTAATATCAACTAAGCAGGCCAGAAGTATTTGAGTATGTCAGGCAAGGCATGGCAATTACCCCTCCTCTAGAAGCATTGTCATGGCTTCCCGAGCAGTTCTCCAAGTGATAATATTTTTATCACCCACTCTAAGGTTTCATCTCATGGTCCTGAAACAATTTCTATTGCTCCCTATTGCCAGAGAGCAAATTTTATTGGAACCAATTTCTATTCTCAGATGAACTATGGACAGGTTGTTTATGTGGATATCATCAAAAATAAAACAAATTCAGATGACAGGCAGAACACAATTAAAATCCTGCCTATTACTTGAAGATGTAGACATGTCTTGCTCCAGAAACATCTACAGAGAATTGTCTAGACTTAACAGGCAGTATCGAACTTGTTGGTACTACTATGAATTACAGAGGGGACATGGTGTGGGCAAATTTTCCTATCTCCAAGAAGAAACTGAGGTTCAGATATTGGGGTAACAAGAGAGACAAGTCGGTCCATTTATTCAGGGAAGGATTGGATAGAACTATTGAGCTGATATTTGACTACGGTTGTGGAACATAAATGTAAGAACTCAAAGCACACGTGAATCACACTTTCTGCAGAAAGCCTTGAAGTTTGAGATCTCTGTTGACTAAAGTTTAGATCACAAAAAGAACATAAAATATTTTGCACCAAACAAACGTGAACTCTAATGTAGAAGGTATGGCCAGAATGCTTGAGCTGTATCATTTGTACCCTGCCCGTAATATGTCCCTTGGCCATGGACCACATCTGAAAAGAAATATTACTGAAACTAGGTCCACCAGGCTTCCATACCATACAGTGTGCAAAGATTCACTATCACATACCCTTCACATATTTTATCTTATCCTTCCACATGTGAGTCAAAAGACCAAGTGGATTATAGCAAGGAGAAATGGGGCAATTTAAATCTATATTGAGTAACCAGTGGAACATTTGGTTCTTCTTTATGTTCTCACTCAATCACTCACTCACTCATTCAGAGATCTTCTAGGGATTTAATAATCTTCACATGTTACAGAGAATGTCACTACACTCACAAACACTTTCTGCCTCCCGACATTGCCTATTTAACTGTACTACCTGGTACTCTATGTGTAACAATATAGATCCAACTGGAAAAAACACGGACATGAAAAAAGATATTTTTCTTTGCAATATTTATTCTCTTTTGCATAAGTTGGCAGCATCACCAGTGGGAATGCAAACATTCTGTAGAGGCAGCAGGGGAATTACAAGTTTAGCAGGTAGATCGGTTTGACCAATCAGATGTCAGTACCTGAATGTACCATGAATGTTATCATTCATTGTTGAGTCCTCAGTGGGCAAGGTTGGCATACTCTAAGAGATGACCACACAGTACCATCCACTCAATTGCTTGCGATTCAAACGTAAGTGGCTCCCAGAACCTCAGGATCTGAGTGTGCCTTTATTGTATGGTTATGCGTTAGCAGCATTCAGCAAAACCCTAGATTTGGCATATTTCTTTTTTAATTGTCAAATTCTAGATATTCCATGGTCTATGCCACAGGTGCTCAATGTTGATACGTGAGGGCCAGACCCATGCCACATTTTCAGGATAATCCATGACTATGTAAATGTTTAATATTTACATTGCATGTAATTATATCCCTTGTGGAGAGCCTATAATCTGTGGGCTAATGGTTGCAGTCCCTGGAATCCTGTGCTCTCTCCCTAGATGTTCCCATTAAAAAACATTGAAATAAGACCCTTTGCTAATAACACTGGACAAGAATCTTCAAAGTATTATTTAATGAGACATCTTACCAGTTTTCTTCAGAGTACATGTATGTTTTGTGCAGCAAAACATTTGTGCTGTCAGAAGTGCTTGCCACCTGCAGGAGCACCGGTGTGTACACTTTTTTTTTTTTTTTACTGATTTAGCAATATTTGGGAAATTCTACAACGTTCAACATCTTTGTGATTAAGTAGCAATCCTCCAGAATTGTATATGCCATCATGTTCGGCTGGAATGCAATTCTAACTGAGCCCTACTCATCCATGCTAAAAATTACATATACTGGTTTGCTCGTGCACCAAATTATGAAATTCTGCCCATGCTATCCAAAATCTATCCTGTACAACACTGCATAATATGTTTGCATGTTCTGTAATGCTCATCATACAATTTGGCTGCTAAGATGAACTGCCTTAAATGCAATCTTTATTTATGTTCAGTGCACCATTTTTGCATTCTTGTTGTACTTTGAGTGTACATGACTAATCCACTTAGAGTGGTAGAATTTAAAATCCAGCCAATCTTCTTTTGCCACAGAATATCTGCACAATTGTACAAAGCAGGACTCACCTCCGCCATTCCTGTAGCAAAGGTATGGAAAGCGCCAGACATTGCCCAGTCCCACAGCATAGCCAACGCTGGTTAACACAAACTCAATCTGGTTGCCCCAATTTCCTCGCTTCACGTTCTCGTCCCTCTTCACCGGCTCTCCAGGAACAGCACCATTCTAGGACAAACGCAAAACCAAAAGATCCAAAATTAATTACTGACAGTTCTGTACACTCAGCAATACTCTTACCATAGAAACTGATATCAGATAAGGACATCCTGGCCCAATCTGCCTCTCTAAACCCTAGGGTCTCCTGTATTCTTCACTCCCCACCTTTAAAGGATGCTCAGCCTTTTCTAAATCTAGATAGTGTCCTATCTCTAAAATTTGGGAACCCATCTGCGAATGTACCAACCTTCTTTGCATTGCTCCTAAGTCTTAATATCAACTCCCATTCTGTCGCTCATACGGGATGTGCGCATCAGAGGATGTAGTATGCCCATCTACCACAATGTCCCTCTTCGTGCTTCCTAGATCACCTTCAACAATATAAGCATCCCTCTATCATTCTTCATAAAAATCCTCTTGTATCCATCCATTCTTTTCTCATTCTCTCGGATGTCATCTTTCACGCTTTCTCTGATCTCATGTGCTCTTTTTGTGACCTTCCCAAATGTCTACATTTACCACATTTTTAATACCGTTTACTTCAACCATTCCGCTCCCCTTCCTAAATTCATATCTGACCAAACCTTACCCTACCTATCCAAATCGCTAAAAGTATAATTCTATCATCCCAACCATAGAAAACCATTTTTTGCGTGCCCAGTACAAAAAGATAGTGACTGTCATATATACTAATTTCAGTAATTATTCATCAAGGAAGCAGACATTTACCTTACCAAAGAATGATTAGTAGATAACCAAAGCCATGCTGGTGGGTTTTGTCTAAGATGTTAAGGGAGGGGGCACCTAGGTATCGTGATACCTCTGAGCTGTACATTTCAAACTACAGATGGCAGCCAGGTCAGCAAACACTAAGGCACAGGTCTTAGAATCCAGGAGAGAGGACTTTGTGAAGATGGGGGGTTGTCTTAAGAAAGGTCCTAGTGAGTGAATATTAATCTCCTAAAAAATGTTTGTGCCACACGAGAAAACATTGTTCATAGAAGCTTCCAACTTTATGGCACCGAAGAGAGAAAATGAAAGAGCAAAGTAGTATGTTTTTAGAGGGACGATGAACCACAGCAGAAAATTAGCAGGTGGTCTGAAAAGTCTATTTGTCAAAGCATACAGAAGCAACACAAGTCATCCATGACAGCAAAGCACAGGGGAGAAGAGCTAAATCTATGCAGTGGAGAAGCAAGGGTGTCTAAGGACGAGCTCCCCGATAGTGTAACAAAAGAAAGCTATAATTAGGGTGCACTGGGTTCCTGACACACCTGGACTCTAGTGCCTAGGGATAACTACACCCTACATCTGTGCAGCATGAAGGCACAGCTGGCGGGCACAAGCAAATGTGGAAACAGAAAAGGAAATTGTTGAGCAAATACTGTTCAGCATTATCACCTCAGAGAGAAGACCATTACAAACGAATGAATGGAGAGGAAGGGGACGCCAGCTCGTTTACAATCGAATGAATGCACCCAGACAGTGAACACTTTATTAATTATTATCGTTTTAAATTATAGCGAACATACAACATAAGACCTACCATCTGAAAAGTAGAAATCCTTTATTAAAATAGGTTTCTGATATCAAGTATCTTAAGATAGTAAAACAAATGGTAAGCTAAAATAAAAAATGTTTTACAATGTTTCAGATTGAAAATTTCTGTTCATGCAATGTATCTTTGTTCTTATGAATTGATTGAATACATTGTAACACAAGCAAAACTTGACAGAGGACACACCATGGTGGGAGATGTTCTATAAGAAACAAGACTTCCATTACAGAAAAAAAAACAGAAAAGAAGTTCAGCAGGCCTCCATCTTTTTTCCGCTGGTTTAGCTGACATTTTCTGCTCAGGTGGTTCCCTTGTCCGTGCAAGAACTGCTTTTTTGGTTAAAATGAACTGCTGTCGCAGATCCGCGATGTCAAACCGTCATGGCAGATCTGTCAGCGCCTATGTTAGTTCATAAGATAGACCCTCCTGAAGCAGGGGTTCAATTTTAGAAATACCATAACAAATGCTCCCTTGCACCAGGCGCTTTCTCCCAGTACAAAGTGAGCTTTTTCTGACTTTATCAGGTCAGAACCTGTATAGCTCTTATGGCGAGCCAGTGCAAAAATCTATTGTTTGCGCCATATCAGGTCTGTTGCAGAGGTTCTAAGGGAGGCAGGGCAACACACACAATTATTAACAGCATGATCATTTTTTTAACGATGTTATTCTTCCCCGAAAGAACAATTTGACATGCCTGTGCCTCCTGACCCACACGGTAACTAGTCTGAGCTGAGATAAGCAGGTATACTTCTCTGCAATCTGGTTAGAAATGTACACCTTAATATTTACGACTCTTCTTTACTCATCAAGATCCCATTTAATAAAATTAGGCCTCATGTAAGATTGTGAAATAAAGAACGACTATGCTTTTAAAAAGAACTGTATAACCCACTAATTTCGCTAAAGTTTCTAAGAGATCAAAACTCTTAGAAATATTCCTATGACTCCATTTAATGTTTTAAAAATCAACTCAACTTCTCGCATTCAACTAGAATTTTCATTGAATCATGTTCCTATTCCAAATGGCTTTAGTGCAAATCAAATAAGGTGATAATGGAAATTTCTGCCTCATTCCCCGCCCACCCCCTCGCAGACGAGATGAATGGCTGCCTCACTATCATCCTGCTTTAAATAAAAACAGATGATGTAAACGATGAACCTCTAGTCAGAATAATGGAAATTGTTCAATTTAAGCGGAGAGCTTCTCTACTACTTCCAGTTCCCTCTTTTCATATGTACCAACCTTGCATTGTATAGGTTGACAGCTTAGAAATAATGTTGATGAAGTATACTTTTGTATTTTGTTATATTCAACACAATTACAAATTACTGATTTAAGAATATCATACGGTGCAGTGATCATCTCACTGAGGCATCTTCAGAAGCTTTCCAGAGCTTCACTGTTCCGCTTACTCCAACTGGCAATGCCTTCTTGTACTTCTGCGTATTCTTGCACTTTGTCTAATTATTGTAAAGTGCTCAGATACCTGGCTGGGTCGGGTTTGGGCTATATAAAAACAACTCCTAAATAAACAATTATAGATGATTACAGGAGTTTATTTAGTTGATGTACTTGGTGAAATGTTAAATTGAGGTAAGAAAATATTTATCTGTGTAAAACCGACGTTTGTCTTTTTTAAACCAATGGATTCTTGCACACACTAAAGAAGAGCAAGCGCTGCGTTTCCCGGTAACGCAGAGAAGCAGATCTCAAAGCATTTCTCTCCAAACCCATCACTTAATCCACTCAAATGCTTGACCATCAATAACACTACAGAATGAAATTGTGGCTTCCTTATCTTTATTTACATTGATTATTTTTTTCATTTTGCCTTCACTCTATTCCCTTTTCAGAGAGGCGCTGTGATGATCTGACGACTGGTAGACATTGGAATCAGAAGATTGGCATGTTGAGAGCTTCATGAAGGACCACTGAGCAGCAGAGGGAGGACCCAATGCTTATCTTTCTGTTTCAGAATATCTTACCATCCACAAGTTGAATTTGTAATAGTAGGATACCCCTTCTGCATTGGGCTATTCCCATCGTTAGAGGCCTATAACTTTGGGAGAGGGCCATTAGCAACTGGTATAGACCTTGGCAAAGACCTCTAATGCTATATAGCGAGACCTGGGAGTGATGCGACAATGGATCCATAGGAAATATGCTCTATGTTCTTGTTCTTAAAGGAACTGCTGTGAGTGGTGGCATTAAAGCAGGCTGCAATAATATTAGCCTCTGTCTTTAATAACAGAGACCATTCAAAGTGAAGTGGGGTGTCACAAGCAGCGGTCCATTGCCTGGTGCGCTCCATTCAAAAACTACAGTTGTAGTCAGTGCATGCTTGCAAATTGCAAAAGTGGTTTGCATTTTGAACTTTTTTTTTTTGTTTCTCCAGGTGGGCAATATATTTCTCCAGGGATAAACCCCTTTCCCTACAACCCCATTAAATATAGAGGCGTTCCCTTCCATTTCCCATCCTGAAAATAGATTTAAAACAAATGTTTTCAAGATGGAAAACTAACTGAAAAGGTTTGGAAAATGCCCACAAAGTTGTGAGGCTTGCAGATACCTCCCCATGAATGCAAAGAATCCTTCCCACGTCACAGATTCTCACGTGAAAATTGTGCCATACTGGTGGGAATTCCATGTGAGCAAGCCCCATCTGAGGAGGCAAACACCCACCGCCCCTGATTCTGTGGATCAGAAATGGCATTTAACCTTTCCAGATGCCTATATTTGTGCACCTAGGCTAAATTTAGATGTGCATATAGGTTGTAGCTCATTGAGGACGGAGATTCTGCTATACTAAGCCGCCTATGATTGTGGGCGAGCGCTCGTGCATCTATAATGCCTCGTGCATGCCCCAGCTCGCGACAGTGACATCATGCCAGATGCTTGTTAAGGGCACAGGAATTCGAGCGGATTGCTCGTTAGGCACTCATCACCCAGGTTCATCCAGGCATGGGACACCGAAACGCACTGTTTTCGTCCTGGGCACATTAATTGGCATGCTGTTAGCTGTCATAATTTGCTTTTTTTAGTTCTGCCCGTGCACCGCACAGAGGATGCTCACATACCAATAAGTCAAGAAAATTTTTAAAAAAAGGCACAACCCTTATTTTTTCTCATTAATGAATAAAAAATGCTTTGTAAATTATTTTTGCAAATCATACCAGGATTAGCCCAACATTCATGGCATCCTGCTTGATTTATTTATTTTTTAATCAATCCTTCAGAACGATGTACTTGTTTACATTCTAAAATGGCAGTGATCAGGCGCGCTGCCTGTTAGCATACAAAACCCTACTCTGTTTGAGCAGATGTTCAGCTTTTTGATGACAGAAATAACCCCAGGAGTCTTCCCCTGAATCGAAGTCATAGATTTCTTTGCCCGCAGGGGCAAATATATATTTGTTCGGAGATAAACGTTCTCTTAAATCTCCCATTAAACAAGGGGGTGTGTTCCTTTCCATTTCCTGTCTCAGAAGGACACCAACTAACAGAAGACGTGTATATGCATTTCTAGTGTGGGAAACTACTCACAAATGCTTGTGAATAACCACAAACTTCACGTTTCTGAGCAGTGAGTGCCTCTTGTAAGGCCACCACCCACAGACCATCTGTATAACTCCTTTTACTCCCCAGGGCACATAATTTAACCAAGTGAAACATCCACACTATTGGTAGATTTTCCCGACAGTTGTAGGGCACTTTAGGATTCAAAAATGCCACTCATTTTAAGATTGAAGATGTGGAATTAAAATTCAAGATACATTATTTTTTTTTACACTATTTTGCTTTTAGATGCTAGAAACCCTTTGTGAAAAGAGCAACAAAATTATTTTTAGAGCAGTTTTCCAAATATATTTGCCGAAGAGCAATAGACTTTACCAGCAGTTTTGATGCAAAGCCTGTGAAATATTCCAGTACTTTATGGTCTGGTACAGTACTGGAGTATTACTTATCCAGTGTTGCATTATTGCAGCTCTGTAGCGCTTACTACCCCTATGTGGGGAGCTGAACAGCAGCGGCTCCTCCGCTAAGGTGGAGGAATTCCACTCCCCCCTCCAGCCTCAAAATTTGAAAAATAAAACAATAATAAAACGTGTTTATTATCATTTTATTTTTCTCCCATCGAATGAGTCTTGGGGGCGTGACCATCGTGGGGCAAGTTACGAGGGGGAGTGATGGGCGCTGCCTTCAGTGCACATGTCGGTATGGCCGGCCATCTCAGGACGGCCAAACCAACATGTGCACTAAAGCTGCCTCTAACCGAGCTGCGTTGCCTAGTTGGAGACAGCAAGCAGAGGCTCCCAGACTCCCTGGAAGCGCAGATCGAGGGCGCTCAGGCCAATCCGGACGCTGTTCTCATGCATGAGAGCAGCATCAGGATTTGCCGCCTGGGCTGCAGCGAGGAAGAAGCAGAAGAGCAGCGCTTCGGCAGACGACGAAGCGTCAGGTAAGTTTTCTTTTTTGTGTTTTCTTCTTCCATTCACCCCCCCACACAGCTGGCACACTAGCCGCTACTGGAGCTAAAGCGCTTGTCTACGCGGGTAGCACACTAAGCTGTATGGTTGTGTGGTTGGAAGAATATCATCTTTCTTTGGGCTTATGTGGGAAGTATTTCCATGTCCTACATGATGACCGAAGTGCGGTTATAGTGTTATGGAATGCAGTGCTTAGCGCTGTGGGGATGAGGAAGTTAGGGATGAGGAAGTGTGAGAGATGAACATGCATTTTTTTTTATAATAATTGTTAAGATGGCAGCTCGGATTAGCTCTGCAGGTCCCTTTATTATGCTAGTAGTTTATCTCTTATGTTCTCGATTTGATGCTGCACTATCAGTTTTTAAGATTATTTGAACATGCACAATTTATGAACCAGAGAGCTCTGGCTTAGCTTTCCCAGCTGGCTGGCTGCATCTGAAAAGCACAGTTCTATTAAAGACACAGAAGCATACAGTATTCCTAAATTTTTTATTTCACACATGTGCATTGATTTTATAAAAACAAGTGACAAAATACAATACAGCATGAACAGATGTCATCTAGAGATAGTCGTTTGTAGTTGTCTTTTGAATTTCTGATCATAGAGAAAGATGCAGTTTATATGGTAAGTGAACAACAGCTAGGGTGTCATGTTGTGCTGAGTCAGCAATATTGCAGTGTGCATAGGTAAGTAAGATTAGTTAGATGGCTTTGATGGCTCTACATACATACATGCATATTAAGGAGACTACCCCAAAGTTAATCTTCGTAACCCAATAATACAAATCAATAGAAAAAATACACCAGTAATGAACGAATGAAATCATGAACAATTCAAGGAATTTCAATATGATATTTAAAGCACAAGGTAGTCATTGTATAGAAAAGCTTTATTCAGGAAGATAATTTGTAGGCACTGGTGTCTATCTTAGTAGATTTATATAGCGTGGCTTATCACCCACGAGGGTACCCAGGCACTGTCCGTTGGCAGGTGGATAGTAAGTGATTTGCCCAGAATCACAGGATGTTGCGATGACGCCAAGACTCTAACCCAAGTCCACGGCTCTGGCTGCTGCGCCACATCCTCTCCCCGTCATCAGTGTTATTGGCAACAAAGAATGTCATGACGGTTTAACTTTCTGGAAGTCGATGTCGAGTTTGACCCACACTGCTCTCCTCCTGGAGCTGGTGTCCGATTGTTTCACTGCAATTGTACTTTTTGTGTAACACGCCCAAGCCCACCCACCACGTGTGTTACTGAGATATTCTGGGAAGATTTTCAATTAGAGAAGATTATTTTTAATACTGATAGTAAAGAGAAGATCAATGTGGGATTTAACCAAAGTTTAAATAAGACCCTAAGTGTACTTCCTGTATATGAATATTCCCCAAATATTGTTGTAAATTAATAGATGTGAGATGCCCTAAGTTCTGTACATTTACATATTCCCCAAATATTCCCGTTTTAGATGTGTTGGAGCCAATTCACAAAGCCTTGGAAGAGTATGTTAAAGGAATAGGAGTAGTACTTGACACAAGAAGAACAGTCACCCAGGCCCTCGTCAGCAGCAGACTTGACTATGGGAACGCCCTCTACGCGGGAGCCCCGGCCAAGCTCATCAAGCGACTGCAACGCATACAAAACGCCTCCGCACGCCTGATCCTCGATGTACCACGCCACAGCCACATCACCCCCACCTGAGGAACCTGCACTGGCTCCCCGTCGACAGGAGAATCTCCTTCAAACTCCTCATCCACGCACACAAGGCACTCCACAAGACTGGCCCAGCCTACCTCAACAGACGACTCCTCTTCTACGTCCCCAACCGCCAACTCCGCTCCGCCGACCTCTCCCTCGCCACCGTCCCTCGCATTCGAAGAACTACCACCGGCGGCAGATCCTTCTCCCACCTCGCCGCCAAGACCTGGAACACCCTTCCACTAAGCCTACGACAGACCCAAGACCTGCTGACCTTCAGGAGGCTACTCAAGACCTGGTTGTTCGACCAGTAGCAGCACCCCCCCCCTCTTTTCCCCAGCGCCTTGAGACCCTCGCGGGTAAGTAGTGCGCTTTACAAATTCTGTGATTGATTGATTGAGTACTTTACGCACTTCAGGATACCTCTGGAAATAGGTTCCCGGATGTACTTAATGTTGAGAAGAAGCACTGAGTGCCCTTCACTAAGATGCTGCTAAAAAGCAGAAAGGTATGCAAGATGCAGCAGCACAGAGGTAAAGAGGGCCAGCTGATGGAAGCTGCAAACATAGCAACTTTCTTAAAACAAGAAAACTGTGACTTGTGCACGTAAATAGCAGAGCACAGGACTTGGGCTTTTATCGCACAGTACACTACATAAAAGCGGAGGATTGAAAAGCACTGGATTGACCAAGCCTTTACGTAGTAAATTGTTTCTGTGGCAGTTGAACATCTTTGAGAGACCGTCATTGCCTAGCAAATTCACATTTGAAAAGAAAATCCTTCAGAATATAACGTAATTCTGTATTTTTGATCGGAATTTTTGCTGCTAGATTTTTCTCAGTGGGAAGTTGCATAACCACCGCTTTTGCGTTTGCCTTGATTCTGGCGTAAAAGCCTTTGATTAGTGACTGCCAGAGGTGCATGATGTGTTCAATGCCATTTGGAGAAAAACTTTTCTAGTATATATATATCTAGAGACAGGATCAGGCTGGCCTATTGGCAGTGCCTGGAGGGAGGTCAGACAGTGTGTGGTCCGGTTTTGTGTATGTTTGTGAGCCTGTTGTATGGTCTGGTGGGCCTTTTGTACAGTTGATTTCCCTGCCATTACCACAAAGTGCCTGCAGCAAGCACATATGCATGAAGTCTCCAATACCTTACAAAACACCTATGTAGCATGTTCGCACAAGTTCAAAACAGCCTAGCTTGTGTAGTTTGCTCTTGATTCAAGCTGAAGAGACACCTCTTCAAAGAACATTACATTATGACACAGTAGATAGTGTCTCAGAGCGTAGCACGGTAGTCTAGATTTACTCTCCGACTATATCTCTATCTTGACCCTGTGTACAGCTTCCGACCCTGTATAGCTCTCCACTGCCTTTCAGCTGGTTTCGAACTATGGAAATACCACACAGATACAAACATACATTTGGTATCGCAGCAACAAAGCAGTGGCAGAGTCTTACTCTCAGGGCCCACTCTGAAAAGGTATTAACTGGGAAAGAACATGTGCGATTTCAGAAGACCAGTACAGTAAGTGTAGTAATGTTGAAAGAACTCTACATAACATTAAAGAGTAGGCGCTCAGTGTCTATCTCAGCACAGCCATACTGGAGAAGGCGTCCTTCTCCCTCACTTCCAAGACAACATTCACTAGGCTTCTAGTAGATCTAGTAGTGGAACCTGCACTACTCAAACTTCCTGTTGTGCCAGTCCAACCAGAACCAAGAGCTCCCAAGATGCATTGCGCTGAAGAATCTGCATTTTCAAACATGTCCATGCTGAGGAAGCACCCGGCCAGGCCCCTAAGGTTGGAGGTGGTAACTCCGGCCTCCAGTTGGAAGACAGACACTCGCCGTTGTCTCGTTAGGGCTGTGTGAAGCTACAACCAGTGTTTAAAAGTAGTTCTTAGAGTCCATCCTTCGGAACATGCATCGTTGTGCATGAAGCAAGGACTTATCCCCTGCAGAGGTTTCATGGTGCTTTGGCTCTGCTGTCACAGCAGGTCCATAATCCATTTGTCCATGGCACCTGTGTGCCAGGTTCCTGAACAAAGTAACTCTAGGAGGGAGAGAGTGCTTATCCGTGACCTTGGGGAACAAGCACGACAGCAGTGCTGGCTTCTCCAGGTGGATTGGACTGGGTCTTTTCTTCCTAGAACATTTTTCCTGCCTTGTGTAGGTCCTGGACTGGAGACTGCCTTTTGTTTTTTTCCACCAAACATCCTCAAGATCCTTTGCAGTACGCATTTGCCTGGTTCCCATGGTTGATGCTTCTTTTTTACATGTAGGAGTATTTCTTCAGTGGTACCTGCTGATCTTTGCACGGTCCTTCATGAGTATTCCTTGCTCCCCTGGAATCTAGATCGATGCATTTAAAAACAATTTGCATTCCCTCTGGGCTCCAGCGCAAGTCTCTGCTTTAGCGCTCCTTCCCAGCTCATCTGCAGTTATCAGGCTGGATTGCATGCAGTGATTACCTTCTCTGTGTAGTGATAGTTTGGGATTATCCTATCTAGTGAGGTTTCTTGGTTGTGTATTCTTCTGGTTGTATTCTTGCTTTTTTATGTTATGCTTTATTGAGGCAGATGAACCTGTCAGTAGCAGCTGAACTCAGTCATCACCTCAGGTTACAGCACTCCTAGCCGTGCTTCTCATAGTACATTCATTTATTTTCTGTATCTTAATGTCTGTTTATGCTAAACGTTGTGCTTTCTGTCTCTCCTAAAGGTGCCTAGGTGGTCCTGATGAGAGAACAGTGTGATCACATACTTGCCTACCAGATTCTTATATTGCTAGTTTTACCCCATTGAACACACCTTATTTTCTCAGAACTGTGATGCCCGTCAGCAACATAAACTTTGTAGTTAGGTTCAGATGCACTTTCCAATAAAAAATAATTTTTTGGTTTGCTGATGAGTATGGTTCAATGTCATAACTTGACAAAATTAGACACTCCTTTAGTGTATCTGTGCAAGTTTCTGAATGCCTTGTTTTATGCAGCTCTGTCAAGCAGGGATAAGTGTATTGGGTGTGGGGGTCAACAAAGTATTTTCCATTTAGTTCACATACAAAATGTTAGTCGAAAACAAAAAATGAGGAACAAATTTGCACCAAACTTGGCATGAAAGTAGAACTTAACTCACAGAACTTTTTGTGGTTTGGACTGAATCTACTCACTTTTTTAAATATTTAAATTTGAAAACTGTGTCAAAGAAGCTGCAAAGGGTTAGTTAAAGTAGATATCC
Source organism: Calotriton arnoldi (assembly GCA_963921515.1). NCBI lineage: Eukaryota > Metazoa > Chordata > Amphibia > Caudata > Salamandridae > Calotriton > Calotriton arnoldi. The sequence goes on from CAWUFW010000655.1 coordinate 2,325,455, forward strand.
AGGCCCATGGACCTGAGCAATTTCATTGGCTAGCAGTAACCGCAACGTTTTATAACAGCAGTCATTACAAGATAACAGGCATCAAAGCATGCATCCTAAAAGTATATATCTGGTGGCGTGGGCGGGAGGAGTTTGATAAAGCAGTTAGGGGAGCAAACCATGACCCGAGGGAGGATGTGGAGAGGAGTACCAAAGGGCCAGATATTGTTTTATTACCAATTTTTGTTAAAGTTTATATTTTGTAATGACAATCCTGAAAAAAACTTGAGAAAAAAAGTGTGACTATGCATGTCAATGACTGTCTGCAGTGAGTACTGTACGACTAGACCCTGTGCTTAGAGCCCACAATTTGGGGCCATAAGTTAAGGAGTCAAAAAGTGGGAGTAGAGCGGTCTAGAGGGAAGGTGGTCTCTAGTTGTGGGGGAGAGATCTGAAGTTGAGAAGTGTAGGGGGGTTTAGAGTCAAAGAGTGCGAGTACTTTAGAAGAAAGATTTACAGCCCCGACAGGGAGCTTCGTCTTCCCACTCATCTTCCCTTAGTTCTATTCAGTTCTGGGCATTTTCAGACAAAACATGGTCTAAGAGGCCTCTTGCAGCGACGGCCAATGAGGATTGGCGATTCGTTCAGTGTGGCCAGCAGCTTAACGCATCCTGATGGGCAGCTCTACTCTTCCTGATCTGCAAGGTTACTCTTGTGTAGCTAGTACTACAGCTCACTTACAACTTGTTTGAATGAGTTTGTTGCTTTTGCTTCAAGCTTTTCATGGTGAATATGAGAACCACAGTCCTATCACATTACTACAATTATTAGTGTCACCACATGCCTCCTTGCTAGTGTGAACAACATACACCACGGTTGCGTGAATGCACGGTAGGGTGCTAAATCCACAGCATTGTCATGAAAACTGAAAGGACTTTGGCAGTCCCACATAACTGCCTAAGGGATACTGAATGATGCGGTGAAATTAAAAGCATTCTATAAACACTGACAGCTAGTGTGCCAGGTCCATGGCACTGTTATGTAAACAGGGAAAGACAGAGATAGCATGCAAAGTTCATGACACCATCACATACATTTTGAAAACTAGTTTGCCAAATCTGTGTAATTGTCATAGAAATACTGAAAGATTGTGTGCCAAAACCATGAGATTGGCACTTAATTACTGAATGATATTTTGACGAATTCATTTAAGTATTATAGAATTACCATGGGGCAATGCGTCAATTCTCCACTACATGAAAGATGCCCAGTAGTGTGTCTCAGCTGCATCACCAGGAGGCACGCAGCTGAGTATCTGTTTGTCACGTGGCACTGATGGTATGGGCAGAGGGATGCAATCAGCATCAACAATGAAACGTAATCATGGACAAACTTTATCCGTAGGTTCAGTTAAGGAACTTAAAACACAGCTAGAAAGAGGACAGGACCACGCTACACCAGGTCATTGGATACCCTGACTATCCATTAGATATTTGTGCAGGAATGCTTTGTATATTACCTAGTAGTAAGCAAGTTATTTTCTAGTCTGTAATAGAGCAGCAACTTAATGAAGGTGCATGTCATCGCTTTGGAGACTCTTGTTATGAAGATCAAGACAGTGTCGCAGACACATCGCACTGTAGTAATTCTACTGAGAAGACAGAGGTTTTAAGACAAAGCCTAGTGCTTCCAAAACAGATCGGCTGCTTTCTACCCTCTGCTTATGGTTAAAAAAGCTTTGACCCAATCATCATTTTGTGTTGCCCTCTTCTAGTTCCTGTATCCCACATGTAAAAGGGTAGCACTGCACATCCAGACATGGACCATGATTGATGCCATGACTGGAAGGAATGCTTCTAAATGGAGGTGTTGTATTCCAAGTTATATTTTCAACTAGCTCCTCTGAAACTAAAAAAAAAAACAGGAGCATTCCATCCAGATCATGGTTTACCACTGACATCAATGACGAAAGAAGACAACTAAGAGCCACAGAAAGACTCTGAAGGAACAACCCCTCCGGCAGCAGCCACGATCAACTCCAAGCAGCCCGGAGGAAGTACAAAAAGCACATTAAGAATAAAAAAACAGCGTTTTTCTGCACCGCACTAGACAACGCAAAAAACAGACCCAAGAGCTCTTTATATCATCAGGAAACAAACCGCCAAGCCCGCTGCCTCACCAACTCAGACATCCAAAGAACTGTGCGACAACTTCGCCAACTTTTTTAATGACAAAATCTCCAAGATCGAACTCTCACTAGTCACCAATCACATCTCCTCCACCGAGAACCTGACGCTTGGAATTAATGACAGCGCTTCCAGGAACCCTCCAAAACACTGGACTTCCTTCAATCCAATTCAGGAAGCAGAGATAGTCAAACTAATCTCCAGCGCTAAGCCTTCATCACACGCCCTCGATCAGTTACCCCCTCAACTGACCAAGGAACTGAAACTCGCCCTAGCCCCACTTTGGTGCAAGATCATAAACAGCACCCTGAGATCCGGAGTTGTTCCAGACTGCCTCAAAGTAACCCTGGGCGTAGTTTGCGTAGTAGCACTACACGTAGCTACGCCAAGTACACTTTGAACTACGCGTAGCAATGCAAATTGCATAGCTGTGTGCTTGTCTGCACTGTGCAATAATTGCCAACGGCATCTTGCACAGTGCAAGTTAAGATAAAATAAGTATCTCTGTCTTTATATGCTAAAATGCATATAGTCATTTCACAAAAGTGAAAACGAAAAATTAACAAGCAGTGAGAGAGGTGATGATTTTAGGGCCCCCCTAACCTAGGGGGAGGACCAAGCAGATGCATTGAACACAAAGAGCATATCATGCTGAATGATTCAGTGGTGGTCCTTCCTCCTAGGATCACCCCAAGCACAGTTATGGGCAAAAATACAATCCCAACCAAAGGCCCTGCAAAGCATTATGGGACGAGATTAGCAGTGGGCAGTGAATATTATAGTGTCCAATATCAAAATAATTCTACAAAGAGCTGCAGTTCAACTAGTCGTTACTAGATGTCCCTCACGAGTCAAATGCAAAAGCTTCATGAAAGGGTTTCAATGCTTTTGCATTTGACTCGTGAGGGACATCTAGTAACGACTAGTGGAACTGCAGCTCTTTGTAGAATTATTTTGATATTGGACACTATAATATTCACTGCCCACTGCTAATCTCGTCCCATAATGCTTTGCATGGCCTTTGGTTGGGATTGTATTTTTGCCCATAACTGTGCTTGGGGTGGTCCTAGGAGGAAGGGACCACCACTGAATCATTCAGCATGATATGCTCTTTGTGTTCAAGGCATCTGCTTGGTCCTCCCCCTAGGTTAGGGTGGACCCCAAAATCCTCACCTCTCTCATTGCCTGATATTTTCATTCTCAAAGTTCATTTTTGTGAACTGGTTATATGCTTTTTAGCATGTAAAATTGCTTTATCAAAGCATTTGTAGGTGTTGATGGTTATGCTGCTACGCTACGTCTATTAGCACAGTTTTTGCACTGTGCTACGTGCAATTTGCGTAGTGCGTAGTGGCACAAACTACAAATGCTCCGTGAGCGTAGCGTGGTACTATGCCCAGGGTTACCTCAAAGTCAGACAAGTCACGCCACTGTTGAAAAAACCTGGCCTAGACACAAAGGATCTGAATAACTTCAGACCTGTCTCGAACCTTCCTCTCCTATCCAAAATCCTGGAAAGATGCGTACTCCCGCAACTGACCCAACACTTGGACAGCATCAATATTCTCGATCCCCACCAATCGGGTTTCAGAAAAGGCTGCAGCACCGAAACCGCGATCCTCAATGTCATAGATGATATACACAAGTCACTTGACTCGGACCAATGCTGCCTTCTCATTTTCCTTGACCTATCAGCAGCCTTCGACACGGTCGACCACAAACTTCTCATCAAGGTTCTCCAAGAAAGGGCAGGTCTTGAAGAGACGGTCCTTCACTGGTTCTCCTCCTTCCTCCACAACCGCTCCCAAAAAATAAAAAATAAAAACTTTGAGTCCGACCTACACCCCGTAAACAGGGGGGTTCCACAAGGGTCAGTGCTCTCCCCACAACTTTTCAACATCTACATTGAACCCCTTACTACCCTAAACAAAAAATCCAACATCCCCTTCCACCTTTATGCTGATGACACGCAGATCTATCTGGAAACCTCCTCCATTGATGACATCCAAAGACTCAACGCCACGCTTAAAGAGGTCCAACACTGGCTCTCTAGTAATCATCTAAAACTCAATCAAGAGAAAACGGAAATACTCCTCATCTCCAACAAACAAGAGAACCCCTAAATTGCGGAATGGCTCAAAGCTATTGATGCACTCAATGGCAACCTCACCACCCTGGCGGACTCTGTAAAATCTCTAGGTATCACCCTTGACCCGAAACTAGATATGAACAATCACATTAAAAACTCTGCAAAAAGCGCCTTCCTCAACTTGAAGCTACTGCACAAAATAAAACCCTTCCTCCCGCCCAAGGACCTTCAACAAGCAACTCAAGCACTGGTGCTGTCCAGACTAGACTAGACTACGGAAATGCGGTCCTCTCTGGTACAGCAAAATCCCACCTCGCCCCCCTCAAAACAACCCTCAATGCAGCAGCAAGAATGGTCACTGGAACTAAGAAATTCGACCACATCTCACCCGCACTCAGAGAACTAAAATGGCTCCCAATTGAAATGTGGGCCAGCTTCAGAACAGCCTGCCTCACGCACAAAGCCCTACACACAGGCAAACCAGAATACCTGGCTTCCAAACTCATAAAGGCCGGCCAGACCAGGAACCTCAGGAGCTCCAACACTCTGCTACTCATCCCGCTGAAAACACTCAAACAAAAAACCGCGGCCAGGTCGTTTGCTGGTAACGCGCCCACAATCTGGAACTCCATTCCCCCCCACATCAGAACGATCCCCTCTTTTGCAAAATTCAAAAGACTGCTCAAAGCCCTCTTCCTCGATCGCTCCCTAGCGAACCGTTAGGATCCACTGAAGTGCCTTAGCTGGCACCCCACCTGACTTCGACTCCGTGTCCTGTGACTTCGACCTCCTCTACCCCCTGGACCCACACCCCGTTCCACCCACCCCGAAGAAGATATCGTATCGGCTACTCGCTTTGTGTGACCTGTGCGCATCATGTTTTTTTTTTTTTTTTCTCGTTCTACTTATGTTTGAACTCTACTCGTCACGAATCTTTATGTCCAATTATGATCTCTGCCTTGCTTGATTGCATATAAGATACTTGTTGTAAAGCGCTCTGATGCCCTTGGGTCCAGCTAGCGCTATATAAAACTCCTAAAATAAATAAATAAATACATTTTATTGTGTTATTTTTACCTTTATTGTTCTAAGTATATTTTGGATCTGATAATTTGTTTGTATATGTATCTCATCATTTTCTTTGCCTTGACTAGTCTGATTGCTCTGGTTCTGAACTGTTGACTCGCTAACAGCACACGAACAGCAGATGTCGATTCAGATCCAGAGAAGGCACAACGTTGGTCAGAGGGATTCATTTCTCTGGACTTAGATAATAAAATCAAGTTGGTAGTAATTTTGATTGCCTCCTTCATCAATTATATTTGAGGGAGGAACTTACCCCCAGAGCCCGTGACCACAGTAGCATCTTGTAGTGGTGCAGTTCGTTTTCAGCTTTGCCTCTCTCTCTGCAATGATTTTACGTCCCAGGAGGAGGATGATTTCTCTTGAACATGGTACTCACATTTGGCAACTTGCTGGGTGTTGTCGAGATTTCAAAGGAGGTTACGAGTGACGTCAAGGTTAGACAGCTTGAATTGCGAGTCCATGAATGGAGAGTGACATCAGGTCACATGGCCATGTAACATCAGCCCATCTTGGACTGGTCATACGGAACGTGAGGTAACCGAAACGTCCATGTAATCATCCATGTAATCACGTAATGTCGGAACACCTATCTTGGATTGATCAGATCATTATCAAACCATCAGCAGATTTCATCGGGCACGATTAAGCTGTGTATGCCCTTAACAGGTGATCAGTGTGGTTGGTTCACAGGATATTATCGCAACCGCTACGGTAAGACTTACCATATAGTTTTAAAAGGATATCGCTGGTGTCAATTTTGATATCCACTGTATTTACTTTAAAGTGTAGTTGGATATTATCTACAACATCAACCATAAGTTCCTTGAACTTTGTTATTCATTTGAGTTGCACTGTAACAAGGAGATAGAAGCAACCCTACAAACTATCACACTATGGCAATAGGAGGACATCTGCAATAGCCTTCTAACTTTTTACAAAATCCTGGCAGACCTTAACAGCAGTGGAAATACTAGATAAGGGTTTTTCAGAACTACCTCTTAACCATCGATGGGGTGAACATCTCTCCACCCAAGAAGCTAGCACTGTTATTTAATTGTCTTGGAGCTGAAGGTCAAAAAATATTTGGTCATCTACCTGAAATACAACCAGACAAGATTGAAATGGATGGATGGAATGTATAAATTAAAGCTCCAAAAAGGCTTTCCTTACAGTTTTCTGATAAATTAAGTGTGGTAGTTGAGAGATTACATTTTTATTCAAGAAAATAATCTAATAGTGGCACTATTGACCAGTATGTTGCTTCTTTAAGGATTCTAGCTAGCACTTACAACTTTGAAAATTGTGTTGCCCAATACATAAGGGTTCAAATTGTATTAAACTGTGCTTCAAAAAACAGTTCAAGAGCATCTTTTGCGTTGTACAAATTCAACACTAATAGAGACAATCAAAATTACTAAGGGCAATGAACGTTCTGCCAATCTGTACACGAGATATCTAGGGAAATTAATTAAATGGACCATATGAGTGTCAGTGCTCTTAACAAAATGCAAGATAAGGTACCTGGAAATAGTATAATTGTTTCACGGAGTACAGATTGTTACAGGTGTGGTTCAAGTAACCATGTAGGTAACAGTGTTAACTGTCCAGCAGTTGGAAAAAGTGTAAGAAGTTTGGTCACTTCATGAGAGTTTGTAAGAGTACCAGTAACTCTACGAAAATAAGTAGGGTCCAAAAAGAGGAGGTTCAAGAGCTAACAGAAAATATTGTAAGTGTTATTTTAACCGTACAAGTGGAAAATAAAAAAAGGGAGTGTAATGAAGAAGAAAGGCTCATTTTGCATTGTGTATAGGAAATGTTGAAATGAATATTACGGCTGACTTGAGTTCACCAGTTACTATGTTAGAGGTTGACAATTTTAAAAGGTTTTGGGGCAATAAGATTTTATGCAGGTCTGATATTAGAGCTGTTGCATATGGCAACAAAGAAATCAAGACATTAAGATTCTTTGAAGACTCTAAACATTTCATGGGTGGAGAGATTATGACAAAAATATAAGTAGCAGTAGATGGCAGAGTCATTATCTGTTAGGTAGACAAAGGTAGATTAGGTATGGTACTAAAACCTGGTACTGACATGCCTGTAATGCTGGTTACAGAAAAATCTGACTATTTAACAGACATTTTGGAAAGATATGAAAAGGAATTTCCTAGAGGTATTGGTATGGTTATCCGCTTTGGACATTAAATAATATTGAAGGAGAGTGCTGTAGCAGTGATTCACAAAGTATGTGATGGTTCCCTTAGCACAAGAGAGGATTTAAAAGTTGCATCTTGATGAATTGTGTAAAACCTTGATCATTCAGCCACTGAATGCGTCAGATTGGGTCAGTGCAATTGTAATTGCAAAAAAAAAAATGGGAAGATCTTAGATCTTTAAACAAGAACATCTTGGTTTTTATCCAAGGTTCAGGAATTATTTAAACTTAATGGGGGTGCTAACTTCTTAAGTTCCATTGAATTGTATGCTGCTTATTATCACCAGGCTGCTCTTGAAAGGAATCTGCAATTGCTAACCACTTTAATAACACCTTTTGGGGCATACAAATACTGGAGGTTGCCTTTGCCTCAGTGGCCAGTGTTTTCCAAAACTGATGTATCATCTTTTTAAGGATGTCCCTGGGGTGCAAGCATTCCAGGACAATATTCTTATATTTGCAAAGGATGTTAATGAGCACAACTGAATATTAGACAAAGTGTTAAGTATCTTACAAGAATATGGTATGGCGGTAGCAAGAGAAAAGTGCAAGTTCATACTTGATTCAGTTGATTACAAAGGTCACAGAATCACTGCTGATGGTATTAAGCTCAGGGATGATTTAATCAGAGCATTAAGAGATGTCCAGCATCCAAAAGATAAAGATGAGCTTAAATTATTTATTTATTGGGCTTAGTGATTTTTACTTATGATTTGTTCAAGGTTGCTCTACCATCGTGGAATCTTTAAAAATAAATTGAGAAAAAATGAAACATTTGTCAGGACAGGTAAGGAACATGACATTTTGGAAATATAAAAGAAATCTGATCTTTTCTCCCCCAAGTGGCAGCACTGCCTCAATAAGTGCACTCACCATATCAGTTTCTGGAGGATAGGTAGTTGTCCCCCCTGGGTTGATTACAATGGAGGCTTTCCCAGATTGTAACACTTTTAAGATAGGACGACCTACCCGTGAGGCAGAATGCGTTGACACCAGTGTATCTATTTCTCCGGAAGAAATAGCAGCAATAGGTGACATAGTAGCCTCAAGGGAGAATCTGACTGTGCCTGCCCCACATCCCTTCATCTCAAATTCTGAGGTCTCTTACGTTAGTCAGCTGTCACAGCCTCCACACCCCTCACAGCCTTCACAGAACCAGCTAGTGACAGCATCTCTATCCGCTGACGGTAACTGTGAGGACCCTAAGAAATATGTAGAAACACCCGAGGGTGAGGACTCCGGTGCTGCTAAAATTGGTATGGATAATAAGACAGCTGCTCCGCAAAATCTGGGGCACAGTATCAGCCCTATACTTGCTGGGGAAGCCGATATGCTAGAAATCAACTCTGGGATCAAGGAAGGCTTTCATGACACAGATACTGCCAGCAATGAATGGATAACAGTCAGCTGTGAAGAGCGCATTATGGAGCATAGCGAGGAGGGAACCCGGACGAACAAACATAATAAAGGGGTCGCTAAACCCAGAGCTCAGAAACAATACAAAAAGAAGGCTCTCGATAAACAATGTGATATCTCCATTAACTCAGCTAAAACTGTAGCAACCAACAGCCCGCTTCGAAAGTGGGTTACAAAGAAGGGCGAAGTGAAGAGAATAATTTCGTGTCTCTCTGGCTCAGGCTCTGATTCATGCTCTCAAACTATTCAGGCTCTTTCAGATCCTCCGGCAGTAGATAGGGGGCAAGGCAATGACTGTATCAGTGCCGGCAGCAGGGATATTAGCAGTCAGAGACGATCTTTGACGCCCCCTTCTTTAACACCCTCACCGGCTACTATGGCAATACAAGGGGATCAAACGGATTTGCAGCCAGTTTCTAGTCAGCCATCTGAACAAATATCGCTGCTAGAAATCCTCCAGGCACTACAAGCGCAGAGAGCAGAAGCTCAGGATTATTATGCTCAGGCTAGAGCGGATAGCTCTGCTATTAGGCTTACTCTCTCAGAGGTTAAAAACCAGATAGCTTCTATTACTTCTGATATTATTGAGCTCCAGCAGAGGGTAGCTGACACTGAAGACCATATGAGCAGAACATTGAAACGTACAGACATACATGAAACTCAAATAAGATCTATGCAGCTGAAGGTCGAAGATCTGGAAAATCGACAACGACGCAATAACTTGCGAGTGTTTGGGGTACCAGAAGGATCGGAAGGAGCGGACTGCCGAACATACATGGTTAATCTATTTCAGAAATCTTTTCCAGATCTGGCTGACTGGGAGTGTGATAGCCAAATCCAACGGGCTCATAGACTACCATTGATTACTAATAAACCCCCTGGCCGTTTTCCTAGACCTATTTTAATCTGTCTAGGTAATTTTTTATTACGGCAAGCGGTTTCCATTAAAGCCAGGCCTACTACCCCAATACCCATGGACTCTTTTTCAATGTTTGTTAGATCTGACTTCTGTAAGGATCGGCGCTGGAAACTGCGGCAACTTATTGATCCCCTGAAGGCTGCTGGTGCGCAGGTGTATCTTCAGGAGCCTGGCTCCTAAAAATAATAAAGGATGGCTATACTAAGGTAGCATTTACGGAACAGGAGGCTCAGGAAGTATTGAATTCTTGACAACAGGAAGCTGAGAAATAATCTGAAAGCTTTTGTGTACTTTTTCTTTTCTGGTGTTGCTAACCAGAGATTGTTTATTTTGTTTTGTTTCTCTTTTTCCTACATGCCTTTGAAAAATTATTGTTTTCTCTAATTGGGGGCACTCTGCATTTGAACTTCCTTAAATGCTGTCTTGTAGACAGTAATAAGGGGGGGTGATTCCTTTCTTGAGACATAGGGTGGGTGAGAGGTGGGGTTTGTTTGTTGCAGGGTAAAAGCAAGGGAGCTAAACACAATATTTTTTTTACTTGGGGGAGTGGTTTTTGGACGCGCTTTAGGAAAATTTGTTCTAAATGAGGTATTTGTTATATTATGGCAGTGATTAAATTTCTATGTTGGAATGTATCTGGGCTGAATGCTACTCGTAAACGCCAACTTGTACGCGAAGAGTTAAAGATGTATCGCCCTCATTTGGTCTTGGTAACAAACTCATATAGCGTACAAGGATCGGACATTGCTTAATCAACTTGGCTATAACACTGTCGCCTGCTCATCTCAAGCAGTTTCAATAAGGGGTGTGGCTAAACTAGTTAGTAGATTCTTGGATTATAAAACTGATCGGGTTATGGTTGATGTCAGGGGAAGATGGGCTATTGCTCAACTGGTAGTCCATGGTATTAAATATGTCTTAGTTGTGATTTATGGACCGAATACAGACGATCCAGCGGTCTTTAACACGCTCATGCTAACTCTACTCGAATTCCAGGGAACTTTAATAGTCATGGGAGACTTCAACTGCGTTATGAATAAAACTCTAGACTCAACCTCTCGGCGCCCTTCTTTAAGGATGTCGAAAGTACGGATCTCAATTTTGGAATTCGCAAGGTTGCATGATATACAAGATGCCTGGCAGGTTTTGTATCCAGAATCCCCGGGGTTTACATTTTATTCTTGTCCAAATAGGCAATATTCAAGGCTGGATATGGCTTGGGTCAGTAATTCAGTCCTGAGCACAGCTAAGATGGAGGTTTGTCCTAAGATCACCTCAGACCACAATCCAATTTTATTAACAATTCAGCCGACACCTGCTGTTAAGACAGGACAGCCTTTTTCTTTTCCATGTTATTTGTTATCTGATGATGAGTATACTTTGCACATGGGGAAACTTTTGGCTGAATTCCTGGATTTTAATACTGGCACTGCATCTCCTCATATGATATGGGATTCCATGAAGGCATTCATAAGAGGCATTACTCAGCAATTTAAACTGTCTAAAAATAAAACTAAGGAGGCTTTTGTCAAAGCGGCTCTTATGACTAACTAGTCTAGAGCTTTCTCATGCACAATCTGTTAGAGGACAGGATGAGGATCAATCATCAATTTATTTTAAACTAATAGAAGCGAAGGAAGAGGCATTAGGGATTATCAAGGAAAGAGCGGCAGCTGTTTTTAATAAATTTTGCTCTGAACAATATGAATACAGTGAACAAGTGGGCAGAGTACTAGCCTATAAAATTGCTGATAAAAGGTCTAAAAGTAAGATTGCTGAGATTAAAGGAGCGGATAATGTTTTACACACCGGAGCTCGGGCGATCTTGGAGCAATTTCGCTCTTTTATGAAGATCTTTATGCTCCTTCAAACCCAGTAGAACTAGAGGAAGTTTCTCGATATTTAGGCAAAGCTCGAATATCACTGCTAACAGCTCAGGATGTTGCCCAATTGGAACGAGAGATATCGGCTGAGGATATCTGGCTGGCTTTGGCATCTCTCCCCTTGGGTAAGGCTGCGGGTGAAGACCAGATTCCGATCGAATTCTACAAAGTTTTAAAAAATATCCTAACTCCATTGTTTGCCAAAGTTATTCATGAAATAGGGGAATTAGGTGTGGTACCACCCTCTTGGGATAACACAAAAAAGTGTTTTTTTCTAAAGAAGAAGCCACCAGCAGCTTGCGGATCGTACCGTCCGATTTCACTTATCAATGCTGATGCCAAATTGTTTGCAAAGATTTTGGCTAATCGCCTTTCTCCATTAATGGTGAAATTGGTTTCAGGGCAACAACATGGCTTTATTAAGGGAAGAGATACGCAAATTAGCAAATTGAGCAAATTAATGTCAAATTAGGCATGATACTTCTGGACGCTGAGAAAGCGTTCAATCGGGTGGCATGGGACTATCTTTAGCCCACTCTTTCTGCAATGGGAGTCTCTGATCGCTTTTTGATATGGGTAAAGGCGCTTTATCGCTCACCCCAGGCTAAACTAAGCTATGAGGGTCTACAGTCCAGGGCCTTTCGGATAAACAGGGGTACACGACAGGGGTGCCCTCTGTCTCCCCTGTTGTTTGCTCTATATCTTGAACCTTTTGTTCGAGTACTTGTGATGAATCAAGGCATTCGGCCATTATCTCACGGACCTAATGAACTAAAACTTAACGCCTATGCGGATGATATCGCAGTTTTTTCGATAGATCCAACCCGGTCTTTAGGATTAATTACTCAAGAGGCTAATAGATTTGGTACCTTTTCTGGATACAAATTGAATATTGATAAGACTCAGATCTTACTGAATTATAAACCAGAAATCCCTATAATGGGACATTGTCCAGAAGCCACATATCTTGGCGTTTGTATTACTCCTCAGATCCAAAATATTATTAAATTAAATAATGAAGCGCTGCCGATCGAGACTGCCAAGAACTCAAGAACTGGCACAAGCTTCCTATTAGTGTTATTGGACGATGCAATATTGTTAAAATGACAATTCTTCCTAAGTTTCTTTATTTATTTAGGTCCATTCCTTTGAAACTGCTGAATCTGTTTTTTAAGAAACTAGACAGGATAGTAGGCAGCTTCATCTGGGGTTACAGGCGTGCACGTCGGGCCATTAAGTTTTTAAAATATCCATTTAACCAAGGCGGTCTTACAATTTAAAATCAGGAAGTGCACTATTGGGCCTCTCTGACTAGTAGATTTCGTAGCCCTCTTTCTAATAAGGACCAAGATTTTAGCCATAAACTTTTGTTAAACCAGGATAGCTGTAGGTTTCTTTACCGAATACATGATCCTAACTACTTTAAGAGGGTACGCTTCAAGACTCTGAGGGGCTTAGCTACTGTTTGGCGAGAAATAGCTACTACGTATTCCCTACCGACTTACTTTACCAAGTTACCGCTGTGGGATAATCCATCCCTTCCAGACATATTCCAGGATAGTATCTCTAAACAGTGGGCTGGCCTTGGGGTAGATAAACTAGCGGATCTCTATGATGGTGATGGCTTCCGTACTTTTCAAGATTTGAAAGATTCTTTTCTTATACCACTATTATAAGTATTTTCAATTTAGGGACTATTTTGTGAGATCACAAGGGCTTAAGGCGGTGGAACCCCATCAACTATTGGCTTTTTTTCACGAACCTTTTCAGGGAAAACTAATCTGTGCTGCGTATCGACTATTTAGTCAGGAAAGATTGGATCCTCTTGGTCTCTTAGCTGGGAAATGGAGTGTAACTCTTGCTGAGGAAATATCGGTTACGACTTTAGAGGCTGCACTCTCTACAGTAAAAGACGCAGTATGGTCCATTAATTTAAGACTTCAACAATTTAAAACTATATGTATGTTGTACTATACACCTGACAAGGTTGTTAGATGGGGGCAAACAACGACCCAGTATTTAAGTAACAGGACGAACTGTCCTAAATATGGGGAATATGGTGTTAATATTGCCCATATGTTTGCTATGTGCCCTATGGGAGGTCACGTCTGTTTTAAGAAACCGGCTTGGATTGGATGTGGCCCTCACCACCACAGAGATAATGATGGGTTACAGCGATAACTCTAATCGAGCGAAGGGGGCATTAATAGCTATAGTGATAGTTGCTGCTAGACTGGCTATAGCCCGGGCATGGATTTCTCCAAAGCCATGTAATGTAATGGAGTGGTGGAGTATCTTTATTGAAATTTTTGAACGAGAAAAAGCTTTGGCTAAGGTTAGAGGTCTTAAGGCACTACAGAAATTCAATGCTATTTGGCACGGTATGAATCAGGATTGATGTATTAATTATTCCTCTATTTGTTTTCACGGTCTATTATTTAGCGATTTCTCTTATTATTCCTTTTCCTTTTCTTTTCTATTACTATTCCCCTCGAAAATGAAATGTATACGAAAAAGTATGTAACAGGGTATTTGTTTTTTGTATTTTTTCTGTTTGACTCCTTTGCAGAAATAAAAATATTAAAAAAATAAAAAGAAATAAAAGAAATCTGATCAAAAGTTCCTGCATTGAAAACTTTTGTATCAGGGTGTTCGTGCACAGTCACTGTGGATGCTAGTGGAATTTGTATTGGAGTTGTTTTGTGTCCAGAGGGAGTAAATATGATAACACTATAGCAATTGCGTTGAGGGCTTTCAGAGAAATTGAGCCGCGATATAGCACTATTGAAAGAGAAGATATTGCTTGTGCTTCGGCTACTGAGACATTTAAAACTCACATTTGGGGAATAAAATGTATTTTATACATGGACCAGTAACCATTGATTTACCTGTTGGGTAATAAGTGTACAGGCTCTACTTTTCCTATACTAATTCGTATTTTATCCAAGTTTCAAGAGTTTCATTTCGATGTACACTATATTGCTGGTGGTACCAATGTATGTGCTGACTGTTTATTTAGATTACCTTACAATGATGATTTGGAGTAGAGTGAGATGTTTGGAAAGGAATATGTTGTTGCAGTTTTGGATGTGGTTAAATCTGGTCAGGAGAGCATTCCTGAGAAAGAGTGGCTAGACCAATGTGATGTTTATTTTTCAATGGTTAAAGTATTCCAGATGGTCATCATTAAAATGTCTTAGAGGCAACTTGTCCTGGATAGTTATCTGTAGAGAATGGTGTTTAAGAGGTTGTATGTTTGTTCCTCCTCTGGGCTTGAGGCAGAGAATAGCCAATTTAGCACATTCTGGTCATTTAGGAGCAAAATCAGGGAGCACAGAACTGACTATTTTCATGATAGAAGATCATTTCTGCCTAATAGAGTGGCACTATATTAATGCATCCATTTAGAACTTCTGAAGTCATTCATTCCTTATTTAACACACTGTTGGGATCTTAAACTTTGATAGAAGATGTTCATATTCTTAGGTTTTTATGACCACTTTATGCATCTTTCTATATACAGTTGCTATACTTTTGGTGGCTCAGAAGTAGTCATTGCACATAGAATGGTGATCAAGGTATGGGTTTATTTAAAGAGTGATACTTCATGTCTAACCAGTGCAAAGGCAGCGACTCAGATATGGTCATGGTTGACATTCCACCAGGATCGTAATGTTCTTTGCGTACCCATGGTTGCGCAAACCCCCCCACACTGCCCAAGCAACTAAACTAAGTGAAAAAAATCCTCTAACACACAGAGCTTTCCATATAAGATTTTATACACTTTAGGCACCCATCTTCAAACAAACACAACAAAAAAGATAGATATAAGAAACAACACGCTCAAAGAACTCCCCCTGACCCAAAGTTCAAAGCGCCCTTTAAAAAGACTTGGGTGGCTCTCTGACTCAGGGGCTGTATGCTGCCTACTGCCCATGTGATTTCAGTGAACTGACATCAGTGGCTGTTAGCAGCCGTTCTTGTTACTGCCATAAAACACTAAAATGTGAGCAGACACAACAAGTTATAGAAAATCTGTTCTTTAAACCTTCGATCTGCCGGTTTCTGCCTAAAGTGAGGATAAGCAAACATTTCATAAAGTAATATTCTACAGTATAAAACATCCTCCCTGAAAATCTCCTCACTGAAAAAGCACCAGCGAGATTATTCTATGCAAACCCTCCAAAGTAATGGGTGGGCCATGTCTGAACTGCAGGAGTTAAATGAAGACCTTCCTAATGAGGGCTCTTGCACCCACAGGGGACAGCCCCCTTCTATCAACCTAATAGCCAACAGGAAGACTGACTTGTTTTCTGGGGCCACCTTCCTCCCCAGGAACCCCTGGGGAGCAGGGAGGGCGTTTCTCCATCTTCCAAAGCATTTTTATGCTGCCATTGCTTTTTCTGAGAAGTTCCCCCCTACTTTCACTGCCACTTTTGTGATCAAATAAAATTTTTGTACAGTGGAAATGTAAACTTGGAATCAGGAGCGACAAAACAAAGGTTGAGAGGAGGAGCGGGGAAAACAGCAGTGCTGCATGTCGCGAGTTGAAGCCAGGGCATGACGAGGTTGGATACCCCATTTAATGAATGTGAGAACACGGGCATTTCTAGCTGCCAACATCTCGAGGGCCCAAATTGAATCTCACAGCACGCACAGGAGAACAAAAACCAAAAGGAAGAACAGCAGGATCCAGCAGGCAGGCCCGCTCTCTCTCTTTCTCAAGACACTTCCAGGTTAAAGGTCACCCCCACAGCCCCAGGAAGTTCCCGTTCATGGAGAAGTGCTACAGCATGGTCAAAATAATTAGTCAAGATTAGAAACAAGGGGGTACAGCAGCCAGACCGCATCACACTAATCCATTTTGATTTGAATGTTTTCATAACATGCACCAAGTATTTAAACATTTCTATGTGATTAACAAAAAGCCCTCACAGCAAGTTCCCCAATAAGGCTTGAGGGTTCCTATTCTGAATCTATCGTGGGCACCAAACACACCCCTTTACTTTCGTTATTTTCTTATTCTAGAATTTTTTTGATAAATACCACACATTTCGGAAAATGTTGTTATTTAGAAAAAATACCATACTTGAAACAATATTTAAATTACCATAAAATTACAATACTCCTTTGGGGTGCATTAATGATTGTAATACTGGGGTTCCATGTAAAGACTACATACACCACACAGATGACTACTATGGTATTTTGAAATGGGGTACAAGATATTCCTTTCTTCGGCCACATACAGTCTTACCCATTATCTGCAACGTACCCCAACACTGCCCACACTCCCTGCTCCCGGGCTTATGGAAAGGTCAGTCGGGTCTGGGCTTCTGGGGGACTCGGGATCTTCTGTCTGCTCCTGTACCATGGTAGTGTCCTGGAGAAGACCCTTCTGTGGCCCATCATGGTGGCTCATGGACATCAAAACACATCAACCCATCAATGAACCAGGAGCTAAGAAGGCTGAGGAAGCCTTTTGGCGAGGAGATCAGGGAAGAAGCCGTGGTGATGTCAGATAAGGTGCGATGAACACATCTCTGGTGGCGGGCCACGTGATGAGGGCCCGCTGTGGGCAACAGAGAGTGTTGCAGGAGGGCGCGATGGCTGTGTGGCATTTTATTGCCACACTGAACCACAGGACAGCATTCTGACTGCTCTCTCCTCACCATGGCAACGTGCTATGATGTCACAGGGAGTGGAAGGGTAAGAGGAGGGGAAGCAGTGTGGTGTACTCATCCTAGCACTCAGTGCATGAAGGTTAGTATTAGCTCTGTATTGACACAATCTGGGGTTTTAGGCAGGAAAATGTATCTACACGGGAGACTATAAAATAAACTACAGTTGGTTTAACCTGTTATAAGCTCATATCAATTACATTATATAAGTATGCTGATTATTTGATACACAAATTCATAACCGTTCAGCTAATGCAATATTTGCTTGTTTAAAAGGGCTCAGTAGCCTGGGAATACCATGAGACTCGAATTTGGAAAAGCATAAAAAAATGTATCCAGGTGAAAAGAAACTTTAATCAGATGAAAGAAAACTAAAGAATCACCCCAGTCTTCCCACAACGCACCAACATGAAAATGACAGGCTCTAGATTGGCTGCTAACACATGCTAGGGCATTGTGCAGGTAGCACATATTACTCCAGAATGCTACTTTTTCTAGGTGTTTGCAGCTCAAAGTGATGCAATATGCGTGAAGTAGATAGAGTCTTACTCTCTGCTTGCCATATACTACTGAAAAAGTTCTTTTAACCTTCTAGAGACAACGCTGCCTCTCTGATACTGGAATGACCTGCCATGAACGCATCGGTCCATTTAGTCTGAACTTAGCTTTATTCACCCATAATTCACAGGATACAAATATATTGTATGGATACAGAGGCACAGAGTGTATTATCCTATTCATTACCTTTATTGAGTGTGTGGAGGGCCCAAGATTCTCGAGCCGCAAAGCCTTGTGTGCCATGCTGCCTCCAAATGCAGGAATCTCTTAAACAAGCTACCTACATAAAGCCTAGGCTGGCTTGTTTGACCTTAGTGGACATCTTCTCACCCAGACACAAAAGATTTGGTGCCAGATCCGTTTGTGTTCTAGATGTTCCTGTGAAATGCTTAGTATCTCCCTAGAAACTTGAATTATATTTCAGAGTGTTACAGAAAAGGTTTTAAGGCACATTTCTTCCACTTTCCTTATGGTCGGGACACATTGGATTAGACACAGAAGACCAAGGTGGGCCCCTAGGCCAGACCTGATCCACTAACTAAGAGAGAACATCAGGCAGTCATATGCTAAAGACCGCCCCTACTCACTTTGTGGCTTCCACTCACAAGGCACTTCCATTCAACCTGCATTTGCAAGGAGGCAGAGAAAATTATGTACTAACTCACCAGTTCCACATGCGACATATAATACTGTCCTATGTCACCAGACTGTGCAATACACTTTGCCACCTTTCTTGCATCTCCCTCGGACTCTGGTTCTACAAGGCAGCAGAAGAAATGTAGCATCCTCCGACAACCTTAAATAAATGTGGATTCTGGTTTTAAGAATGTTATTAATGTGGGAGCCAGAGGAGGGTTGCTTATTGAATATCAGTCTGGGAGCTCAACTGTGTCAGCTAAGGTGGTTCGGTCTCCTTAGCTCTCTGCCTAACCAGGTCTCTGCTCACCTAGCTATTTCCCTCTTCTGTGATAAGCATATCCTGCTTTCAGCATGTTCTGCTAATGGTGTTTGCAGCAACTGGCCTATCCAGCCCCTCATCAACGGAGGTGGGTGGTTCATTGAAGGCTGGAGCTAGATGCCTGGTCTGGCTCAGCTCGAGGTCCTCTTGGTGCCTTCAGCCCAAAACAAGCCGATCTTTCATGTGGCTCCTGTCTGCCATCCCTCAAGCACCAAGAATTCAAGACAAAACCTTTCATTTACAACATGAGACGGAAAGAAATATCCATCCAGTGGTTGAATGGCACATTGTGAAATAAGAAGCGGGCAATCATTGAAAGCTCGAGTCAGAAGCCTGGCTCTGGCTCATCGTGAGGTCCTCTTGCAACCTCAAGCCCAAGAACGAGCCAATCTTTCACAGGAAGTAATGTGGCCTAGTAGCTAAAGCAGTCCACCATGCAACATGGGGACTTAGGTTTGAATCCTAGCCCCGGCTCAACATCCTGTGAATCCCGGTAAATCTCCCTGCGCCCCAATAAAGGTGCAACATAGTCTTGGTCTGGTGTGAAGAGCTCTAAAATACTTGGGCAAGGTTTGCGCTATGTAAAACTGTCAGAAGATGTGGATTCTGCCTTTTGCCCCCACTCTAATCTCATACCCCAGGACTTAAAGACCAAGCATTGACCTTTGATGGGACAAAGAGATACCCATCTAGCAGCTAAATTGCACAGTACAAAAATGGAAAATCTGGGATCGATCCCACCTTATTTCACAGAGTGTTATATATTTGTATAGATAGGAACTTTACTGTTTATTTAATTCAGGAATGCTGTGGGTATGGAATGTAAATATGTCATGGATTATGACGTTTATATGGAATGTCTTGAGGAATGGTAATGGTGATGGTGGAAATGTTAATAAAAGGGCTAGAGTTCGTTCAATACCTATCAGATTCAGAGATTATGTCATGTAATGTCATTATTATTCTTTTCTGGAGTTTGCATTCGTTTTATATAGTTTGTCTTTTAGACCTTTCTTAGGAATTTTATAATTTGTGTTTTTTTTAATTTTGTTGTGAATAGGGAGTTGGTGTTATATACTTGTATAGATACGAGCTTTACTGTTTGTTCAATTCAGGAATGCTGTGGGTGTGGAATGTAAATATGTCATGGCTTATGACATGGGTATATGGAATGTCTTGATGTAACTGTTATTCAATCTATGAGGCTACTTGCTGTGGAGATTGGTCGTGGGTCCTTCTGAAGAATAAACCTCAATTTATTGGACACGTATCCTGTTTCCTGGTGGTTATTTCAAGAGCACGTGCAGCACAGAGCTCCCTTTTGTTCATTATCACACAAGAGCACCTTATAGTACGTGAGTTCAAGATATGCTCTGTACAACAAACGCTTGTGTTTGATTTAGTAGCCTGTAATATTGCTTCATCTATAATACACTTAACAGCTGACCTGCCTTTTAGTTCACTAATAGCATTGTCATCATGGCGGGGGCAGGGATGTTTCTTAGTGCATGTTAAAAACATTAACTTTAATTAAATATTTCTCAATGCACAGATATAATACGATGTACCTAGGTGAAATGCTTGAGTGTGTTGAATAAAAACACATTGAATTTAGAAGACACCTTATTGTATTCTAACATGCTATTTGATGCATGATTTACATGCCAAATATTTTCAAGGGTCTGCTCGTGCATGGACTCCTCGAGCCTGAACTAACCCTTGGCTCGGCTCTCCCTACTAACTTGTTAACTCAGCCACCTCTATGTGAAACCATAAAACCTGGTATCAATACCAGCTTCCCTTTTGCTGCGGTTCCTTTTTTTTTTTCATTATTGCATATGAGAGCACCTTGAAATATGTGAGTTCAGGATGTGTGCTGTACAAAAACAACTCATTCAACAGATCATAATTATTAGATCATGTTCTTACTTCACCTATAGTAAGAATCTAGGTCACAATAAGGTGCACATGGCAACTTAATTGCCTCTTAGTTCACTAATGGCATTGTTGTCTGTCGTCAGAGCAGTGAGATTCATGGATGTTTCCAAGTTCATGTTTAAAACCATTACTTTTATCTCTTAATACAGTGACATATTGTGATATACTAGGGTGCAACATTTCCGCTTGTGCAAGAAATGCCGTTTTTTGAATTTTGAAGAGACTTCATCATATTTTTATTTTGCACAAGTTACTTGCCAAGCATTTTCATGGTTGGACTTGTACACAGGAATTCAGCATTTGCCTTAGTTTACACTATTTTGAATCTCGCTCTCATTTTCCCCTCACCCCCATCGCCAAGAGCATCACTGTGTCTCTCCCAGGCTAGATTTGTGCTTCAGAAACAGCAATACAGGTATGTATGTATATTGCCTTATCTCTGCAGCCACTCCCTCTCTTCCCCATGCACTCACTGAACTTTCCTATTTAAATGGGTTCCACTCCTTTCCCTCTTCCTCCCATATCTGTTTACACCCCTTGCGCTTATGTTCAGGATGTTAAGGTAGACATGTCATGCTATCTCAGTAATGATCCACTGCTCCTTGGAACCAGGTCTGACCACGCTAAATTAAATAAAATGACTGTGTACCTCAAATCCCATGGCCCAGTCACCCCTGCCACAACCCTGCCAACTCAAGCGGTGCAACCGCTGAGATCTAGACTGACGAGAGCGCCAAGTGAGAAGGTCTGGCAACGGGCCCGGTGCAGCACTGTGCTTGGCGGAGTCTCCAGAGCGCCCTGCAGTCACACCACCATGAGTCAAAAAATGACCTCAGCTATTCTTCCCAGCACAAGGAGCTGGAGCTTTCACTTGGCCCACAGCCCCACAAGCTGATGTTTTCCTCCAGCTCCTCAACCCTCTTGTCACTTGCTGTGCACGAAACAGCCCTTTCTTGGGCACAATAGAGCCTTTCTAAAAACACATTAAGAAATGGAAGCTAGGTTAAGAAAAGCAGCTGAAGCCGCAGGCTTTGTGGATGTAGCCCCTGGAATGCAATAGACAAGTGTACGCTTTAATTTCAAGGCGTGTCGGGCAATATAACTTGTGGGTGCACAGAAATTGAAGCATTCTAATCTGAGAAACTTTACACATGATGATTGGTATGGTAGTGCCAAGCCCGTCCAGCAGGGGGACACCATGCTGCCACTTCCTCTTCATCAGGGCCTCTTTTCAGATGCCATATCCTTATTTATTTCTGCCCACTCTGGTTGGCTTCCTTCTGAATTAATTTCCTGCTTTTTGACTCCTCCCTAAAACACTGGAAAGAAACAATCCTACATGGCAATATGTAATATATGAGTATTTTATCCTTGCCTTTGTTCATTTAATCTGGGTCATCCTCCTGCCCTTCAGATGCAAATTGTTAACCCTTATTAGGGGTTGGTAAATAATTGCATATCAGGATGGATGCAATGCAATCTGGCCTTTCATTTAACAACCTAATTCAGTCCCGAATTTGAAGAGTTAGTTCACTTCAATTTAACTCCTTACACCGAATAACCAGATTTTAAGAGTCTGGAAAAGTAAACACAGGAAAGACCAAACTCCTCTTATGCAAGCCATATGATGTCACTTAGACTTATAGGGGGCAGTACAAAATATATACTTAGCCCATCCACTCTGTCCATT
Organism: Calotriton arnoldi; assembly: GCA_963921515.1. Taxonomy (NCBI): domain Eukaryota; kingdom Metazoa; phylum Chordata; class Amphibia; order Caudata; family Salamandridae; genus Calotriton; species Calotriton arnoldi. The sequence continues at coordinate 2,348,053 of CAWUFW010000655.1, forward strand.
TTCATGCCTGCTGTTACTACCAGTAGCGGCTGGTGATTTTTGAAAGACTAATGCCGGGGTGTAGTACTTGCTCCAATTTCCAGTGAGTGGTTCTCACCCCAAAAAGGTTTGATCACAGATGGGATAACATTTTGCATCTTAAGGCATAACCTTTGTTCAAATGCCATTGGTATGCCAAGCCAATGAAGCCTAATGTTCCCCATGTGTTATGGTCGCCATTTTGCATTTTGTCCTAGGTGTCCCCCCATATGCCATTGTTACCACCTTATGCCAAGACTCATGGGTGACCCTCAGGCACAGAAGCAGAAAACTGAAGACTGTACAGTGAACACACTATTCATTATGCAGGCTTCAGTTTTCAGTCTCTTTCATTTTACATTTATTCTCTCCCATCTCGTCACAGGGTAAGGGGGAGCAGCAAAGCTCCCCCCCCCCTCCCTCGTGACAAGATGAGAGAGGATAAGGGGCAGCAATTGACAAAAAGCTTGTAGTGCTTAAGCAGAAGTGCTCAAGCTACCCGTGTGGGTGATGCTACAGCGCATCACTAACATGGTGGCAAAACCATGGACATGCAAAACCTCTGAAGCAAGGCCTGAGACTTCACCACCCTGGAGAGTCTATCACACAGCCGGAACAGGCGTTTCGATGCCCCTGCCCTGCCATCAGACAGATTCACTACCTGAGGGAGATGCTTGACCCTCACTTTTAGCAAGGGTCAGCATTTTTTTTTTAATCATACCAATAGTCAATAACAAATTATTATTCACTATAAGTATAATTGAATGAGGCAGAAAACAAGACGGATTAAGTCCCAATGCCCATAAGTGTGAGCCACCACTGGTTACTACACAGACTCTGCATGGTCTCCAGATTTACCATTACTCATCGAGTATTTACTACCTTGTGTTGTAATGTACATGGTTTGTTCCTTCATTTCTTCCTCCACTCCCTTTTCCCTATCGTGTCCCTCAGTGTATTCCTGTTATACAACCTCTGAAATGGACTTGTTAAGCTTTCAGGTTTTCTTCTCATAAACTTGACAATTCGAGTTATGACTGGAAATGTGAGGCTGCGAGGAGGGTTTTTCCTCCTGAATAAAGTCAAGACTTCTATTATCAGCGGACTACTCATTTCTAACATCTTGTTGTCATAGAGCTGCATGAGCTGATAAATCGAGCCAACTGATATATTGCATTGGTAGATTAAACCAACTTCAGTAATTGAATGCAAAACTAATAATTAATTTACCTTTTCCTGTTTAAACATGTGTGAGATATTACATTTTCCGTTTCATCCAATTGCAAAAACAATATACTATACTGAATGTGGGGGTCATGTATTAAGTCAATTATACAAAAACTGCAACATAGGGAGAATGATTGGGGCCATGGAATCAAGAGAAAGCTAGATATCAGAAAATGTCAGAGTCAGTAATCTAAAAATGTTGGAGTCAGTAATGAAATTTGGTTTACAGCAACATTTGCAAAAACTTTACTACTATTCAATGCCAGTGACACCATTATATGATGTTATATCAGAAATATTATACACCAGAAACAATTGCCTAAAATACATCTAGATTCAAGGCAAAGATGCCCTAGAAGCTAGGAATCAAATTTGGATTATGTACACAACTTCAATCAGTGTTTTGTTTTATATGTATTCTGGTCGCAGAGAGCAATTCTTGAATATAATCACACGGATGAGATGGAACTTTGTCCGACTTTGGCTTTATTTGGTGTGGGTGGAAAACCTATTAAGTGATTTACTAAAGTTTGAACAATGTTATACCTGGCTTCTGCAGTTGCTGCTTTGATGACAGCAAACTTAAAGGGTACCTTCCTTTGGAAATTGGTTTGAACAATTGAAATTCATATTCACTATGAAACCTGTAATTGTATTAAAAAGGGAATCAAATGAAAATCACAATATTGACAAATATAAGATCATTGCTGAATGATGAGGAAGTGCTTTATAGCTGGCACTTTAATATACATCATGTTTTAAATCCTATAATATTAAGCTCAGCCTTTTTTATTTTGTAACTTGCTGGAATTACTATTGTAACATGTTGGTAACATAATCGAGTATGGAGTCTCTTATTTACAAACACTGAAATAGCTAATCTTTTTTTTAAATCACATTTAGTAGCTTGATCTTAAGTTTATAGCATTTAGAGACTGCTTAAATCTTTGAGAAGGGAGCCCAGTGAGTCATGAATTGAATTATGAGGATTAGGCTGTGAAACGTTTGGGGCAAGGTCTCTGAAACTGCTGGGACATTACATTTCCAGGATTTGATTTAAAATATAATTTAGGAGGACTTCAAAAAGTGCATTAAGAAAAGACTAAGAAAATTAATCGATAGAGGTTAAGAGGAACTTTAGATAGTTATGTCATGTAAACAAACACCTGCTACCAGAGACCCAGGTCTCAATCCTCGATTATTAGTATGCACTTTTTAAATATTTCTATTAAATAGTGACTTTATTTAAGTCAATGGAGGCAAATCAAAATCAGGTTTCGAAAGTCTTGCACTTCACTTTGCTGGGAAAAGGATCTGCTGCCAAAGCAACATTTAAAAAAACAAGATTAAACTATTCCGTGTAAAGAACTTTTTTCTAAATATTTGGATGTAAACAACTGCTTATAGAGATGTGAATCTAAAGTAGAATACAAACTGCAAAAATACATTTGCCAGTCAAAAACAAGGGATGCAATGTAGGAAGTATTAGGTGCAAAATTAGAAAAGTGCTCATCTGATGCATCAGTTACTTTCTGGATACCATTGAATGGTGGTGGGTGTGCATACTATCCACATCTGTGCTTTCACAGAGAGACTAAAGATCAGTCCATTTGAAAGTTGTGATATTTCAGTGTTGCATGAGTAGCTACAAGGAAGGGGAGGGAGGTAACAAGATTATAATTTAGAGAAAATGAGTACCATTAAGATGGTTTATGTTAGCATCTATTAAGCACCAAGAAATCACTTTTGTTTGTGGCGCATTGCAAGTAGTCAAAATTATTTTCCCTCTAAAAAGCCCAGTCTCCAACCCATTCTTGGGCTTCAATGTGTACGCACTCACACAAATTGACTGAGAACAACTGTTCTGAATATTTGTGCGAATGCAGATATGTCGACTCGCATTGTAATCAGCCCGCCGGGGCCTGGCATCAGGCGCTCAGTGCACCTGACCGTGTGATTCAATTAGATGTGAGCGCAGAACGGATGTGATGGGCAGTTATTTTGGTACATATTTTCCAGACAGAACAATCTGCTGAGATCTAATCCTCCAAAACAGTCCGGTTCAAAGAAGGCAAGACCTGGTGAAGAATGAGACCGCGGTAGTGGATGTTACCAACTTACTCATTTCCGCAAGAAGAAACATGTCCTTCAAGTAAATCGTCACAGCTAAGAGTAAATGATTTTCCTTGAACCATCTGCTACAGACTTTATCATATCCCTGAGTTGCATGCACACATTCTCCTTCCATCAGGTCTCAATTTTCTTTCATCCATAGGCTCCAGAGCAACACCCCACATACACCCAGTCACCACACATTATCTCTTCTGCAAAACAGAAATTCCCTCAACCTTTCAACCATTGTGTCTTTCTAGCATGCAAGTTTCTTCTTGATCTTGTGCTTCTTTCATAAAAACACATTTTGCAAATTTTCTTAGATCATTACCTTCTTCTTCTTCAGCACCACTCTTCTACACAGCCCATCCACTCACCTTCCAGGCTTCTACAGGCACTACTCATGCCACACAACTCAACATTGACCTCATCACACTCATTTGGATATTCCGGATTTTCTTTTCTAGCTCCCTCAAATGTGCTAATCCCTGAATGTTACACCTACTTCAATATTCTAATAAAACTGAGACACCATCCAACTCACCTCTATCAATCAATAATCAATAAGACAGAGTGATGCCTTTCTAAACCATCCATGTCACCTTGACATGACCATTCTTACCAACTCATAGTTTCTTCCTATACTACTTGTTGTTCTGTGCTTGAATGTGGTTAACCTTCTCTTGATCTGTTGCGCTACCTCTTCCGGGAAATGCACTTCCTTTTTCTGAAGACAATGTCGCTCTGGATATCTCTCACTCATGAGCAGCCTTACACCCACAAAATTGTGACACACCAGAAATATTAATATGCCTTGTTTGGAGTGCCCATTAGGCTTGGTAGAGATTTTAATTATGTCAGCGAAAACTACAGAATTTCACTTTATGCAAGCTCAGTGAAATTTCTCAAAAATTCTGCTTTACATGATTTCACATAATTTGTTTTACCAAAGCGCGCATCTCATGTAAAAAAAAAGTGTTATTTCATACCAGTGGGAGACTGGTTCACATGTAATATGCCTTGCTGAGAGATTTTTTACTTAAACGAGTTTCCTGCTGGTATTTTTACAGATTATTTTTTTTACTTGGGTAAAAAAGTGAAATTCGACAACAATAAATCATATTTGGTAATGAAAGCATCATTTTGCGAAATTTTCATGATTGCCACGGAAACTCGCAAGAAAAATGATGTGATTTCGTCCAACCCTAATGCCTGTTAGCATGTGAATGGGACTACTCAGGGCCATTCCAATGTTCAAAGCCACTGCAAAGTATTCCCAACAATCCAATTGATTCTTTTCATTTACCAGTATACAGCAGGTGGTACAATGAAATTAATGTTTTCTTGAGGTACCATTCATCCAAGAATCTTCTCATTTCACCTGACACAAATTTCAATACCATAGTCATTAACTAACTCCATAGTAAAACCTTTTCTCGCTAATACAAAATAATGAAATGCTGGACATCATTGTTAACATCTCCATAACCCTCACTTCAAGCCATTAATGATACAAATCCACACTACTACTGCCATGCTTGACTGTGCAATAACAAGTGTTAGTCTTAAGTGTTAGTCTGGTTGAAATATTGTTTTACTCACCATTATGTGTTACAATAAAGTTTTTTGTCAGTGTGCAACACACAACTGATGCTCCAAGAGAACATTTTATAAGTTTGCAACACTCCTGCATGCACTAGTATCGCACACTCAAGTAGCATGATGCTCCTGTAATGTATGTGCTGCAAATGAAATGTGCTTTCCATTGTCTCTGTAGGAGAGTGCCAGCCCATCTCTGAGCAGGAGTGTTTGCTGATACACTACACTACCTTCCAGCAACAAATTGGTGTAATTCTCCAATGGTTCTACCATTGCTCTCCCACCCCTCCCCAACACATTCTTTCAATGAAATTATGATATATATATATATATATATTTATTTTTGCGAGGGCCTGGCAGCTACAATTTGCTGCCATGCAGCTCCTTTCTTAAAATGCATTTAAGCACACATTGTTCTCCCTAATTTACCACTCCAAGGCCAGAACCTACCATCTTGGACCAATAATGAAAAATAAAATCCGGGTTTCATCATGACATGTGGGTACGTTTCATGATGCATGGCTGCCATCTAAGAATGCATTTCCTTTAATAGGAACTCTTTGCAAGACCCTCTCAAAGGAAACCCATTCCAAGATTTCCAGGCATGCGTACGCATGTGTCTTCATGCATACATTTGCATGCTGGTGCAAACAAGCACTGGCAAAGTAAATAGCTTAGCCATTTAAAGCAGAGACCTGTAGCTTTGCCAGTGTTTGTAGGGAGTGCCTAACAGTCCATCCCTAAGCAATTATTCAAGTTCTCAGAGCCATATGAATTCTGAGCTCCCCATTGTGCTCCTTGTCTTTTACAGCACATGACAAGCATGATGATATTTCAATCAGCCTGACCACCATTTTGTCATACAAATCCTGTAAGTGATTCTTAAAATCTCATTTCTCGCACCCAGTGCCATACTATGCAACCAACCTATGCCCCACAGGTCTCAGACTATGTTTGAGTTTTCTCTTTGCTTGGAACTTTTCTGTTCTCTCAGTTCATTCCAGCACATCCGTTCGAACCTTGCTCAACACTGTCATTCGTTGCTGCCGCTGGAGTCTGTCCTTCCAGGCATACGTAATTCCTTCAGACAAGGCCATCCTGGAAACTCTAGACCCAACGTGCAACAAGCATCTTACTCTATGTTGTTCTCCTCATGTAAGGCATCTCCACCATACAAAAACCTCTTGCAAATCTATCTTTCTACCCACGAGGTGATCAAGCCAAATATTGCTTGCTCCTCAGACATTCACTTGAGTAGGTACTGACTGTGCATCCACCAGAAGCATCACTATTTATTCAGCTGCTTCTGCTTTACAGACCAATGGTCTTTCTCTTTTCCATTTATCAATCATCAAGTAAACACAATTTCTCATGGCCACACTAACTCTTCCTTTTCTCCCCTTACCAAATGACCTTTACTTTTCTTCTTCATTTTATAAGTTCTTGCAAAATGGCTGCTTTTTGCACTCTTCTCTATTCAGAGCGCAACAGTTGTACCTCTTTTCCATAGGTTTACGAAACAATGACAATTACCCTCTTCTATTTTGTCTTCAATTTTGGACATCAGAGATTCCCTGCGTTGCCTCACTTTGCATACTGGTGCCTTCTTCTTTTCTCTTGATTGCAGGAGCACTCTATTGTTTTTCAGGCACCTATTTACTAAGGAACTTAACACACAACTCTAACAATTCTATTATTTTACAGAGTAATAATGCATTGCAGTGTATGACCCTCATAGAACATGCTTTTTCTGTACCCTACACAGTGGCACAGGAATGTCCCCTACATGGTGTACAGTTGTGTTCCCCCTGCTCTGAGCACACAACTGCACAGCTTTGGATATCCTGGCTTTTGATTTTTGGCCATAGCCTGACACTAATCTACTGTAACATGTGCAGAAGCCTAGGTCTATCTGTCCCCTGACATGAGTGAAGTTCTGGGCCTGTCCTGCGACCTGGAGGGGTGCACCAATCGTGCCCTCATTGAACTGCCAGAGTACTACTGTCCCTCTCTTGGGTTTAGTACAGAGGGCAGTTGAGGCAGCATTCTGTATTTGTGAATCCATAGCTGTGACCAGACCTTATTATCTGGGACACTGGAGAGGAGCGTACTGCCACGTTTGTAAAGTCCTGCTTCCATGTGTTAATGCAGATCCTAGTGCTAAAATCTCAAGAGTGTGTTGTTCATGTCTGTGTATGAGGCCTGCATGGTGCATGCATTGTGTGTATGAGTGGGCCAGAGTAATGGAAGCCTGTGGGATGGATTTAAGATGCATTTAGGATGCCCCTGCTCCGGCCTTGTGCACAAGAAAGTGAAGTTGTTTTTCCAGACAGTGTAAGTGTAGTGCTGACATTCCTGAAGCTGGAGGGAGAAGACCTAGACAGTGGGTTGTAGAGAGAGGAGACATTATGGTATGACCTGTGCAATCTCATTTTACTTCCACACTCCGTTATGCTTCCACGTTGTCACCAGCCCCTTCCTCCTCACATATGTGGGCTCCACCTGTGGTGCATAATAAACATGTGCTGTCCTTGCACATCCCATGAACCATACAACAGTGTCGGATCCCCTCCACTGGGAATATATATCCACTGACATAAAATATATCATTTTTGAACTATTTCCCTACCACTTCCATTGCACAAGTGGATCGCCCGATTCTTGTAAAAATAGGGGGTGGCATCAAACAGGGCATTCTAATTCAAACTGTGTAGTGTTGATCTAACTGCACAAATACTAGCTTGAGGGATGCACTAATATGCAAACAGCGTGTTCCACGTGCATTGTAATGATCCCACAATGCTTTGCCAGCACAACCCTATACCACACTTCAGTACACACTTCAGTACAGCACGTCTTCTCTAATTAGACCATGCTGTCTTCTCCGCTGCTAGAAGCTGCTGTGTTAAAAGGGTGAGGGAAAGGAGCATTCTGCAGATGTAGAGCCGGGTACTCAGAGTGTTTAGCTACAAGACTTAAAAAAGTGGAGGAGGACGTCTAAGGTCATGGCGCAAACATCAAGCAAGGGCATGTTCACCATTGCCAACCTGGAGAAACAAATCTTCTGCCCAAAGCAGGGCACCTTCATGGAAATCTAAAAAGGCAGCACTGCTGCTTGAGGCACGAGCCGATAAGACTTCAAGGATACACCAGATAGGCATGGGGCGAGTTTCAAAAATGAGACTAGAAATGTTGACATCACATGATTTTATACTCAGTACATGACTCCCTAGTTATCCAAGAGCGCTTTTGCCCAGGGCACCGATCTGTACTGCTTGTAGACCTAGCACTGCCACCAGTATCTCCCAAACCCCAACATCACACCACCATGGGAAACCACTCGTCTTCCAAGTCACAACACTCACTCAGACCACAGATGACTCCTCTCCACCTCCTACGTAGGTTCTCCTTGGGTAAAATCCACAGCTGCAGACCCACAATGTGTAATAAGAAGCGCTATACAAAAACTGCATAACATAACACAGCATGATACTGTAATATGTGCAGATATTGGTCTGCAATGTATTATGATCTCAGAAGATCAGCAGAGGTAGTTAAAAAAACATGATTCATAAGCTCTGCTATTAATAGCAAATTCTTGCGATATCTGCAAGTACTTAAAACATGCTCATGTGATACCTGGATAGTTCTGCTGCTTATAAAATGATCCTGTGTTGATAAGCTACTTAAAACATGGTACTCTAGCTCTGCTACTTATATGTGATATCTGCAAGCACCACTATGTTACTCATAGCATGATGCTGTATTATCCGATGGCCCAGCGCTGCTACATCCAGCGCAATCCCAAAAATCTACATGGATATTACTTCTACCTAAAACATGAACTTGTACTATCTAAAGGCATATCATTGCTGCTTAGAACATGATATGGGGAATAACATGAAATCTGCAGAAATAGCTCTTCATATATAAGGTATAAAGCTAGAGATACCTTTCTTAAGAGATTAACCTGTAGTGTCTGAAGAGACAGCTCTACAAACGTGTGAATAGGTGTTGCCTTTATAGATAGGTTTCCAAATGTATTATTTTGCATTGTCTCTAGATTCAATGCTCCTTTGTATAAAGATCAACACTGCACACAGATAATTTTAAATGGTATGAACTTGAAATGTCTGGAGAGGTAGATGTAATTTGTATAAATCTAATCTCGGAAGTCCTTGCCCACAAAGATGTCCTTTGTGGGGCATGGCTTCTGAGATGGATCTCGTAAGGAATTAACCAGTCATGATTGTTTTGACTCTGGAAATATGCAGGGACTCCAGAGACAGATCTCAAGACACGGATATGCCTGCAATGTTTGTAAAGATGGCTCTCTTAAGTTATGAACTTGTAACGTCCTACAGTACGATTCTACCATGTCTACAGTCCTAGCACCCTTTCTAAAGTATAAATGTATGTCTGTAGAGATAGTCCCCGTTCTCAAAGTATGAACCTTTAATTCCTGCCGAGATGACTTTGTTCTGTGATACAAACCTCTAATAACTGCAGAGATACATTTCAACCTCATACATACTCTGGAAGGAGAAATAGCCAGGTTAAACCTAAAATATTGGCCGAACAAGGAACGATTGCTGAAGTATTGGAAAGATTACGTTCATTAACACACAGGGAATATATAGTCTTGACTAATGGTGAAGCAGGAAAAGCAGGCAGGATACTGGGTTGGCTGATGCAGGTTGTAAACATATATAAGCCTATCACACAAATTAAAGATGCAGCTAGTTCACTTGTTTACCCCCTACAGGGATTCATGAAGTCCTCTCACATCACTATAGGGATCTGTATTGTACACTGGTGATGGCCACACCTGAGGAGAAAGACATTTCTAGATAGGGCAGCCTTCCGATCGCTTCAGAATGAGGATAGGGCGACACTGAGGAGGGCTAATAACAGAGGAAGACGTGAAGCAGGTCCTTAAAGATCTGGCCTGCGTTAAGACACCAGGTCCTCATCCCTCACTTACTTGAAATGTACACAGAAGCGCTAGAGAGATGCCACATTCCAGCAACAACTAGAGATGCCTTAATAGTATCAATCTCTAGACCTGGTATATCTACCCTAGACACCGGACATTAGCAGTGTTAAACTTGGACTACAAAATTCTTAGTAAAGTTTTGGCAAGAGGTTCACAACCCTACCTGCATACACGAGTACATAAAGTACAGAAAGATCAAAATGACTTCATACTGGGGCGTAATACATCAGTGAATGTTTGCAAAGTGTTCTGAATTGTAGATGAAACACCCCTCTTGTGCTTCCCTGAGGCATCCATCCTCTCCGTTGACCCACACAAAGCATTTGATACTCTACTGTGGATCTATGTGAAAACTGTAATGAATGGTATGGGCCTGGGAAATGAGTGGGATAAGTGGGTTACACTACTATATACGGATGCTCAGGCAAGGGTGCAAACTGGTCACAGTATTTTTCGGAGCACATTGGATCAGCTGTGGCACCAGATGAGGATATCCCCTCTTTCCAATGGGATTCACTGTAGTGATAGAGACATTTTCTAGTAATCTAAGAGTAGACATTAGGGAGGAGTGAACTCACCTACACGAAAAGGAACATATTTTCCTTTATGTAAATCCTGATGGACTTGCGCAGAGCCTCTGGGCTACATAACAATTTGGGTAAGACTTGCACATTCCCTGTGTCCCCGTATTGGCTGCAGGCCCCGATGAACACCCTCCATTTTGGTATCAAACAGGAGGCACATACATTTAAGTACTTGGGGGTTAGAATCTATCATAAAAACACACAGATATTTGAGATGGCTCTCTGGGCAGTGCACGGAGGACCTTTAAGAGAAATGTGACGTTTTGGCATACTTGCCTATTATGGCGAAAATCGCCCCATCTAAAATGGTGAACCTGTACTATTTCGTGAACCTCCCCATATGGCTCTGTTGGAGGTGGCTCAAAGATATGAGCACGGTACGTAAGGAGTAGGTTTGGGATGGAGAAAGAAAGGCTGGCATTGCAAATTCTCTATACAGTAAACACCTAAAAAATGGCATTAAGATGCTGGAAATGGGTTGTTACAGAAACAGGCAGACTCCATTGTATGCACCTGCACTACCATTGTTTGGGCTTTCCACAGCAAGAGGAGGATTCTTTACAGAACGGCGAATAGAGCACCGGACGGCTGTGGGTATAAACAGTGTGGGGGACTTCTACTTGAACAGGAAGTTCAGAAGTTTGGACTCTAGGGTGGATGAGGAGGGCCTTCCACGAACCCCAATTTCTAATCTATGGGGCATTGACAACAGCGATGAGGCAAATATGGGGGGACACTCAGAAGGAACCACAAGCCCATGATACCTTGCAGGCCCTTCTTACATCGGGAACTGATTGCCAGCTTATATCTTGGCTATATCAGGCTTTCTTATTAAAATCTGACTATAAGTTATTTACGCTTTGCACCAGATGTAAGACCATACTGGATAGACAGCCTTTGTAACAAGGAGTGGGATCAGAGTTTAGAGCACACTCACAGAGTGTGAAGAAGCAGTTGTTTTAAGTACATACAGTTTAACTATAAACACAACATGTACCTTACACCCCACAGATTGAACAGCATAGCTGGCACAGATAAGAAATGCCATCGATGCCAGCACTTAATGCAGATATCATGCAGATGACGTGGGCTTGCCCGATAGAAGTTTCTGGACAATGGTAAGAATGGATCTGGATACGTTATTGCATAGAGGCAATCTACTCAATATAGAAATATGTCCGCTGGGTCTATATATACACGTCAGAAACCAAAAAACGTGGGCAATAGGTTTTTGGACTTTGCACTTGTATTGGCGACAATTGCGATGCTGCACTGGTGATCCCCAGAAGACTGTCCCCACATAACCGTTGGAAAAGCGAAGTCGAAAAATGGGCAACAGTGGAAGGTGCTGCTCTGGGAATGGAAGAGCGCCGAGGGTTATGCAAGAAAAACCATGGCAGAGCAATGGGAGGATACAATGTCTACTTTTACAACAATAGAAAAGTAGATCTAGAAATCATTCTCGGTAGGCGGGGGAATCAACTCAGGTGATCTCTTCTATAAATCAATGTAAAGAATTAAAGCAACAATTGATATAATCACTGTAAGAATTACTATTTTAATAACAAAAGAAAAAGAAGAAACAACAAATACTGTTTTTATCAAAGAAGTACAAAATATATTTTTATTATTGATATACAGGAAAATAAAATAGCCCATTCATACTGTCCCAATCGTATCAACAATCATACCTCACCCAGAGTTAAACTCAATTAAAAACGTTATCACAAAATTGATAGCAACAGTAATGTGTTGATCAATTTTTACATATATAGTCAGACAAAACAATGTGGCACAAATTCAATTGACTTTAGTAATATTCTCTACGCGCGTTTCGGCACTATAAAGTGCCTTCGTCAGGAAAAGGCCACAGCTAAATCAACGATGATATCCCATATTTATCATTGATAATGACCATACTGCGTCTAATGGTGGTGTAGCTGGATCACTTGCTAGAGACAATGATCAAGCTCGATGGACCGTACACTACTGTAGAAAGGATGTTCCACGACTAAAGGAAGCACTATAGTATTGATGCTAAGTGCTTAATTAAGTTCATCCATGGAAGGATAACCACAATAAGAGAACTGATTTACGATGAGATGATTATGTTTGGTGATCGAAAGTCGCAGGATTGAAAATTCCACCTCACGCTGTCAGGTCTGCGTACGGTCTCTTCTATAAAGACTGAAATAAACTATGACCAGGGGTTACACGAGAAAACTAAATACGGATTGCAACTTGGTTTGCACTAAACAATGGTCAAATATTGGGACATCACTAGGCATTGTTTAAGTTTGGAATTCGTTGTTGTTGACTGAAATGGCTTTTGTAGGTTAAAAGTAGCTAACCTGCTGTCAACTAGCATCAGAAACAAGACATTGGTGATTGTAAACATGCACTTTACACAGTGGACTTAGAGAGTTTTATGACATTTGTATCTGAATGATCCTGATGTGCACATATTTAATGCAAAAACAATAAAACCAACTTTAAACAATGCACAGATAAGTTTCTAAATCTTGGCGCGTGTAATGTTCCACATGTAACAAATTTTCAAATGCATGAAATTGTAACATCGCTAGAAAGAGGTCTCCAGTGTATGATCCTGTAATGTCTATATAGGTCGCTCTACAATGTCCGAATGTACATTGGCTGGAGATGTAGCTCTCCGATATATGAACATGTAACATCGATAGAAATGGGTCTTCAGTGTACGACGCTGCAATGTCTGTAAAGATGGCTCTTCAACGCATCAACCTGCTCTCCAATGTACGACTGAACGTCTGTAGATGTAGCACCATGCTATATGAACTTGTAACATCAATTGAGAGTTCTCCAGTGTATGCCCCTATAATGTCTGTAGAGATGGCTCTTCACTGCATCTACCTGTAGTGTCAGTATATGTAGCTCTCTAGTGTACAAGAGTAAAATGTCTGTAGATGCAGCTCTCTAATATAATATGAACTCGTAACGTCGATAGAAATGTATGACCATGTAAAGCCTGTAAAGGTATTTCATGCATCAACCTGTATTGTTTCTGAAAGTATAATCTAGCAGCAATAAGGTGTATTTGGAGAGAGCCCTCCTTTCTAATGTGCGATACTAAGCAGTGTTGAGTACAAACCTGCGCTTTCTGTAGAGATACATTTTAAAATGCAGAGACAACCTGCCGAAGATATGAAAAAACGTAATGACTGCAAGTCTAGCACCTTTACTTAGGGTGTTCACCTGTAAAGCCTGTAGAGCTAGTCCTCTTATCTAAGGTACTAGCTTGTAAAGCCTGCAGAGAGAGCTCTCCACATGGAAGAACCTCTAATATCCAAACAGACAGACATAGAAGCTGTGATGTGTAGTGAACCGGTCATGTCTCCAAGGATAGCTCTATTTACGACAATATTGTCCTAGTAGAAAGCACATCTGTGTAAGGTATGCACCTTTAATATCTGCAGAACTAGCTCTCCTATGCAAGATATTCACCTACAAAGGTTTTAATTCTATCAAACCTTAAATGTTAACCTGTAATGTCCTTTGAGCCAGATCTCCTGTATGAACCATTTCTGTCTGGAAGAAACACCCGCCTTCAACGCGCGAGTCGGCGGCACCTGCAAGAACATCTCTGCCAATGAAGGCACCTTGCAGCCATGATTTATAGATGTAAAGTGAAAGGTGAGAAGTCAGTACTGGAGCTATGTCTCTCTGTATCTGAGGTGCTTCTGTCCCTATAGATGGGGTCTACTCTCAGAATGTTCTAGGGTTGTGAAATGCCTCAAGTAGAGTAAATTGTGATTCCAGTAGCAATGCACTGTGATGCTGTAGCACTTGCTGCAGGCCCTGACCGGCACAGTGCGCTCAGGTAAGATGAGTGTAGAAAGAGGCTGTAATCCCCAGCAGTCACCCGTTACCTAGAGATCAGCTTCTTATAGGTGGGCTAAAAGGCATGTGCTCAGCGTGGATCACCCACAAAGCAGAGTGAGCCAAGGGGCAGGCCATGATTTTCTGCCCCTCGGCCAGAGGAAAGGGCAGACGCTAAGAACATCCAACTCTTTCTCACTTGAGCGACCCTAATTCTGGAAGAGAGACCTGGCTTGAGGACAGCTCTTTGACACTCCTGTGGGATGGGTATTCTGGTGACCTTAGTCTTTGGTCATAAAAGCAAAGAGAGGTCTACAAAGGCTACGGAGCATTGTCAAACTCAGAGGCTGCCAGAAAAGACAGCAGCCTTCCAAGCAGATGGCTGCTATGAAACAAGATGGAAAATAAGACCCAGATTTCTGCATGACCAAGGACAAGTTTGCAGGAGAATGGCTCGGCAGCTGATAAAACGGATGAGTTTTTCCACCAGCAGTTTCAGCGCATTTCATCCTAAGAGGATGTATTAGTGCGACAGACTCCGCAATGGGATCAGTGCCCAGGTGATATGTGGGGTGCTACATAGTGTCCAAAAGCAGAAATTACACTGGACACCAATGGCCGTGCCAGTTGGGTTTCTGCCATTGGCTGATATACACAGCAAGTGATGCATTATCAGATGTTTACACCCACATGACACTTCCAGGGACGTTCATCGAAGGAGGTGTCCTTGCCTATGTCTTTCCCTACCTCTCGTGCTTAAAGACAACGCTGCAAACGAGCGTGAGAAGAAGGCATCTATCATGGACCAGTCACCTTTCAGATGCTAATCAGGCCTGGGTACCACAATGACTCTTTGACTGGTCTCTGCCATTCCTCACCAGCAACATGCTTTATTCACGCGGCCGGATGAATGGGGGGGACCGGCAGCGACCCGTCACCCGCACCAAGACGGATTGACCACCCTCCCTCCAACCACCAGATTTATGTTTGGGAAGCTCCTTCGCCAGAAATCCCCTGTTCTTCCATTAGAGCGTTCCCACGGATCCAAAATTACCGCCCAAAAAAAGACAAAAAAAGCATGAAGGTGAACATCTATAGAGCTAATGCACGGAAAGGCGGAATGCAGAGGGACTCGAGGCGAGGCTGTCAGATCAGAATGGGCAAGGTCAGGGTCAAGGTTCAAAATATCAAATTGATTCATTTTCAGCACACTCAGCCCTGTTCACCTAATCTTTCAGAAGCAGAACAATTAAAACATCTCCTTTTCATGGACAGGACATGGACAGTTTCATCCAACAAAAACGTGCACGGGGTGAACCGGAAGAACACAGAACACAACAGGACAGGCCAGGGAAACCTTCAAGGTCACGGGGAGGTCTTGGTTTCTCTCCTCTTCAGTCACCCATCCTGCTGGGACACAGAAGGTTCACCATCATTGTGTCCCAGTGACAAGAGGTCCTTTTGACAGAAGCTACAGCCCCTTCTAGCAATATAAAGTGAAACAGCAGGAGGAAGGCTCTGACGGGGTAAAACTGTGTCAGTTTTGCATCGTCCACGCTAGCACCTTGAACAGTTATGTCCATGTATCATTCAGCTGTATGGGTGTACTTTAACAAATAGGTGGGCAAAATCTTGTGCAATTCTTTTTTTGTGTTATGCCTATTTTTAATACTTTTATACCAAATTCACTGTCACGATTTTTCATGAAAATCTCTCCCGCTGAAGACTGGCTCCATAAGAAAATATCTGAGAAGAACTGCAAACCTGATGTTTCCCTGTGCGAGACATATTTTCTACTACAAGCAACACTCCTGGCCCCTGACATCACGCGTGACTTCTGTACGCCCTTGAGTACAATTTTCACACTCAGAAACGTCGAGATGTATTTCTTGCAGTACGAATAATTTTCAAACAAATTATCCGTATTTAGTTAGGAAATTGTTTTGGGAATTTTACCAAACATTACACATCCCCTCCATCTGCATAGCGCATAATGAAAGATCTCCCCTGCAGCAGTTTTGGTCACGTGCTGTTTTAGGGGTCAGAACCTAAGACTACAGCTTTCAAGGTCAGAAATGTACCCACCGGACGGACCACGGCTCCATCCATCGCTAACACCTTTCTTTTATCCTCTCTCAGTATGTCTTTCGTCCCAGTTGTCTCGGTCATGCTTTGCTTATCACAGATGTTTTCTATTGTGTCCCAAACTGGACTTTACGCTGTCGCTTTGTCTGGAGGATTATCTGACGTTCAAAGGCTCAAAGTCAGAGATCACGTTTTCAGAGTTCAGGGTGATGGGTAGGTGGGTAGGTGGTGATGAATTCCAGACTGTACCTCAAATACCAGATTTGAAACAACCTTGCAAAGGCCCTCGAGAAAAGACTGTTCAGTACATTTCTTCAACAAGTGGTGGCTGGAACCAGCAGACTAACTTATGATTAGGCCTCCCGGTTTTTTTTTTTTTTTTTTTTTTTTTTTTAGCATTTCAGTCTGCATTTATACATATTTATATTTTAGCCATCTTACTGGTATTTATCCATATTTATTTTGTGTTTTGAGAATAAATGGAGTTGTAAAATGGTATATTTCCACATTTATTTTGCTCTTATCCGTGCACTCATACGTGGATGCCTCTTGCGTTTTAGCAAATTAAGCAGCGACGTATAACAAAATGCTACACCCACAGGTGTATATTGGTGTTATACTACAAATATATGTAACATATGCCTGTATTTAAGGAAATCTGATCCTGTTTTTTAACTCTCCATGCTGTCTATCTGCTCAGCTGTTGTCTGGAATTCATGAAAGACGGCATGGAGTGTCTTTCACAAAAACCACAATTTTCAGTATTTTTCCACTTTTAAAAATAAATACAGGCAGGAAACACATTGTTTTCTGTCTGTATTTATATGTAAAAATCAGTAAAAACGTAAAACTGGGAGCCTTACTTATGAGCTTTGGTTGCCCTCGCACATGAAAGGATCAGATGTATGGTGGTGTGCAAGATGCCCAACCTCCCTCTGATGCACCAGACAGGGATTTCTGCATTTTCTTGGACACTTCCAGACTCTGTCGGCCTGTACTGGCTGCATGCTTGTGCTGGACTCCGGAAGGTCCTCATGTCTTTGCTAACATCTCAACTACCAGTTGCATTTCATGGAAGAACTAGAAACGTAGAGTGTTTCGTATATGTCAAAGGATCCTCCGGTCTGCCTTAGGGAAAAAGACGCTCCACCACAAAAAAAAAAAAAAAAAAAACAATCAACCTGTACCCTATTTAACTTCATTGCGGGTCTCGTTTGCCACAACGGCATCTCAACCTAAATAGATTTAGCCAGCGTTTGTCTGCTCAAAGTGTTCTGCTCTTGGATTGGCTCTCTTTTGCCACTAAAGTGTCAGCCATTTTCCCAGAAGTTTTTTCTTTGAAACCAATCCCTGCCTTCTTAGAATGGACAATATCACAAAAGTCATAGGGCGATATCCAAGACTGGTGACATGCACGCACTGGGGGTATACTTTCCTGTGTGATACACCCGGAGCCCTCCGCCAAACTGTCCACTTTCTTTGTTTCAACCTTCAATGACCCTCGACCTCACTCTACCTACCCCCCGATTCTCATGCTCACCCGAAGCCCTCCCCGTCTCATGTAGCTCCCTTTGACCTCGCCTCAACCTAATCTAACACCTCACATAAAGAATACTGAAATGGCAGAATTCCTTATTATGGCTTAATGGTGACCTTTGACCCATGCAATAGATTCATTATCCCATGCCATTAGTGTCTGTAACAAGAGAATGATTTCACTAAAATTACAGGCCGTGATAGCTTTACAATACTCATTGGAGTATCACATTAACAATGATGGTTTATTGATCTTGTCTGCAGTCTATTGTGCAGGGCTTCGACAGCGCAATAGGAACAATGGAAAATAACCCATTTGCAGAGGAGGAACAGGTCTGCACGATGGGACTGAACTGCATCTGCAGAATGGTGGTGAGGAGGCAAGTTTGATGCCCCATCTATAAGTGATACCAGGCTAGGTAGGTGCATTCAAGTCCCCTGGCAGGGCGCAGGTAGGTGCCATTTCACCACTGGGCAGGTTAAGGATGGCATGGTGCAATGAAAGATGGCTGTGGCTCCGTTGCCAGGATATGCAGAGGCACAACCTAACATCGGGCAGGAGATGTCAAAGGTAGACTGAAATATAACAAAGCCAGGAGGCTCTTGGCATGCTGCGGAATCAAATTAAGGCAGGGCCCAGCAGCAGACGCAGACTTTCTAGGGTGTCCACCTCACTGACCAACTTTTTTTGACCAGTCTTTAGTTTTCAAATAGAACCTATGTAATAAAAGGGTGGTTGCAAAATCTCCGGTCACAGGTGGTTGCCGAAAGACCTCCCTAAGCTATATTAATTAGGCAGTTTGCCATTTGTGACCACCTGTGATGGGCTACAAAAACAGGGATGGTGCCCTGTAAGGAAAACCAGGCAACCAGCCCTGTGTATATATTCCTAAAAGAGCTTTTTTTCCCCTAAAGCAGCCAAAATAAATTCTCATTTGGGAACACCATTGAGGAACAGGCAGTGCTTTCCACGAGGTCGCTAGACACAATGTCAAAAGCGGAAAATGTCATACAAGGACAGCTTCCACTTCGAGAATCAGTTACCACCTCCGTTGAGGAGTCAGTAATGTTTCAATGGTTTGTAACTAACCCTGGGCATAATACTTTGCTACGCTCACGGAGCATGCAAAGTTTGTGTTACTACGCACTACGCAAATTGCACATAGCAGAGTAAAAAACTGTGCTAATCGACGTAGTGTAGCAGCAGTATATTAAACACATATAAATGCTTTGTTAAAGCAATTTTCTATGCTAAAAAGCATATAACAAATTCACAAAAGTGAACTTTGACAATGAAAATATCAAGCAATGAGAGAGTGATGATTTTGGGTTCCCCCTAACCTAGGGGAGGACCAAGCAGATGCCTTGAACACAAAAAGCATATCATGTGAACGATTCAGTGGTGGTCCCTTCCTCCTAGGACCACCCCAAGCACAGTTATGGGCAAAAATACAATCCCAACCAAAGGCCCTGCAAAGCATTATGGGACTGAGATTAGCAGTGGGCAGTGAATATTATAGTGTCCAATATCAAAATAATTCTACAAAGAGCTGCAGTTCAACTAGTCGTTACTAGATGTCCTTCACGAGTCAAATGCAAAAGCATTGAAATTATTAATACATCAAGCTGCAGTTCCACTAGTCGTTACTACATGTCCCTCACGAGTCAAATGCAAAAGCATTGAAACCCTTTCATGAAGCTTTTGCATTTGACTCGTGAGGGACATCTAGTAACGACTAGTGGAACTGCAGCTCTTTGTAGAATTATTTTGATATTGGATACTATAATATTCACTGCCCACTGCTAATCTTGTCCCATAATGCTTTGCAGGGCCTTTGGTTGGGATTGTATTTTTGCCAATAACTGTGCTTGGGGTGGTCCTAAGAGGATGGGACCACCACTGAATCGTTCAAAAGATGTGCTTTTTGTTTTCAAGGCATCTGCTTGGTTCTCTCCCTAGGTTAGGGAGGATACCAAAATCATCACCTCTCTCACTGCTTGTTAATTTATTGATTTCACTTTTGTGAAATGCTATATGCATTTTAGCATATAAAGACAGAGATACTTATTTTATCTTAACTTGCACTGTGCAAGATGCCTTTGGCAATTATTGTACAGTGCAGTCAAGCACACAGCTACACACTACGCAATTTGCATAGCTATGTGTAGTTCAAAATGTACTTCACGTAGCTACGTGAAGTGCTACTACGCAAACTACGCCCAGGGTTATTTGTAACCCCAAATGCAATCCCAAACCATTGAGGGAGCATGCTCCCTGTGTACTGCATTCTTTATTTTCCACTTGGTCCAGACGCCTACACTCAGATGTGAGATGGATTGAATAAGAGAGAAATGCCACTTTCGTGGTCTATGACCATCTTTATGACTTGTCACGACTCAACAGTGATAAACGTATGAAAATGACAACACTTGTTTAGGCAGAAAATAGTTTCACTGTTGGTAAAATAACTCATCGCACATGGTGTTTTGACCCACACTTCCTGTGCTAGATCTTCAAGGTCCACAGGTATGGTACATTACATTTTTATATGATGACAGCTCCAAGACTTACTATTAAATCCCACTTTTACCAGAACTTCAGTCCAAAGATAACTTTGACGAGGCCTATTTTTTGGTGTAGTAGTATCCTTACGCCAGGATGGATTTCACATCTGTGCAGTAGTCTGTATGATGATTTCAACACTAATTTCTTCGAAAGTGAATTAAAATTCCTGTCAATCAGTGAATGTGAATTATATTTTCTATATGATTTTGATCTTTCATGATCCCTCATGGAAGGAGATGTCAGATGCCCAACTATAAGCCTCGAGATCTAACTGAAGCTGAGCAACTGATCCATCTTGTGCAAATCAATTCATTACTCTGTGCCTAAGTTCCCTAAAGTGACCATCTTAGGAGCCAGGTAAAAAAAATCACATTTCTGCATTTATGTGCTTGTGTATTGAAGGAACCGGATTTAGATGGATATGAAGTATTTTGCTAAACTCAGAGATGCTTAAATCAAATTCTCTTTGGGCGATCCTCTTCAAAGATGACCTGGTAAATCCCTTTAATATGTTTTATAGTTAGTAAGCTCACTGTTTGTGAGTGTAGACCTACTGCCCAGTACCCCCTTCTAACAGCTACGCAAGGGCAGTCTCCTTGGGCCTCTGATAAAACACACCACGAGCTTTGTGTGGTAGATACACATATTACTACAAATGTCCAGGTGTGGCGTTATCAGTGATTCGAAGGTTCTCAGGTTGAGCAACGATGTATCAGTCACAATGAATACAACTATTTAAGAAGAACACTGACTCGCAAGTTTAATCCAATGTTTTGTTTTCAGACAAACTTTGTTCCATAAATGACCATTGTTGTCCATGCTATCAGAACTACATTGGTGCATGAATTGGTATAGACTTGCATGATCATGGTGTCTGGCATTGTAGAAGCACAAGCTCAAAGGTTGTTGTTACTATGTCCCTGCCTCTATAGACTCATAAACGTTACTGAGAACGTTCAGTATTTAATTGACCACAAGTCCATATACAATTCTGAAATGGCCAGGTATGATCAAACATCTTGAACTGATGCTCCTTGGTAAGGAGATGGGAAGATTCAGCCGTTGCCAGCAGACCATCACTGCTTCGCATAATGCAAGCA
This sequence comes from Calotriton arnoldi, assembly GCA_963921515.1. Classification (NCBI taxonomy): domain Eukaryota; kingdom Metazoa; phylum Chordata; class Amphibia; order Caudata; family Salamandridae; genus Calotriton; species Calotriton arnoldi. Next base: position 2,369,731 of record CAWUFW010000655.1, read on the forward strand.
GAGTGAGACAGTGATTCTCCACATTTATTCCTCCGATCCAAGGCCGGTTTACAGATTTCTGTTCATTCCGATTTCAGAAATCATTACTCCTCACAAAACTATGAATTTCTCTGGTATTCATTTAACACTGACCAACAGCTGTAAAGTTTACTCAGAAAGCATGCTTTGGAGTAAATATGGTCAGCTTTTTAAAGAAAATTAGTGTTTAAAGAGGGGCTCTGGTTGGGTGTGAAGGAAAATGTTAGAGATATCTGGAACGTGCATTTGCGGGACTACCATGGTACCAGTACAATGGTACTTCAGCAGTTCCAGAATTAAAAAAATACTCAATCTTTATTGGTCAAGGGAGTTTTTTTTCTCATCCGCCAATATGGTACTGTGGTCTCGTCTGCAACCGGGGTAACAGATGTTTCAGATTGGCTGGCTGCAATATCAGGGCAAAAGGTGTTGGCCTCCATTACCAGACATGGGGACCTGGTCCCGGACTCCTGCAAAGAGTCACATGACCAGCGGGCCAGTAGGGTGGGGGGGATGATAAGGGGACCCCCCCTCAGATTTTTTTTAATAGTATTATGTTCAACTTATAATATGATCAAAAAAACATAGAAAATCAATACAAAATAATAAAGGTTAAAGTGACAGTATAGTTAGGAATGGTAATAAGATCTTAACATCAGTTAAAAGAAAACAGAAATTCATAGAAAAAATAAGTTACAGTGACGTTATATTTAAGTGCTGAAATGAGATAAGAAATCACATTTAAAAGACCAAAAAAACTAACATTCGCTAGTTACAGTTTAGTAAACTATCTATAAATTGTGCCTCCCATCATCCACTCCTTATGACCTCACAAATTACACCACTCATACATGTTAAACATCATTGATGACATCTCCAAATGCATCAAAGGTGACATCATTCATGGTACTGCTAAATACATTACTCCATAAACTCTTACTTATTTTAAAAAAGAACATTGATAGTAAAACCCACAGTCATATACAGCATAGAATGTGTACACGTGTTTGTGCATAGAATGGAAATAGTGTGGACCCTGGTGTGCCCTGGCTGTGGTTGGAAAACGTTATATGGTGCACGATTAACTACCAGTAAAGTGCCGGGTGCAAGCAGCACTCCATGTTAAACAAGGTAAACGCTGACAGCATCTGGTGAGGGTTGCAGAGGCATATTTCAAAGTAGGTTATGACTTAATACTAATTACATTTGCCAAAAATCAGTTCAAATAGCCTAAATGTGTGCTTAGAACAGATTGTCCACCTGTGGAGGACTGAGCACATGCTCAAGGTAAATAGTTGTCATACAGTGCAACAGACACATTCAATGTAAAGTGGGGGTTTATGAGGGGTGGATGCTTATTTGCAGACTTCCCTGAAAATGTTAATGCCTTGGACATTGTGAACTAATGTAGAATGTAGGAATGACCCACTTGGGAATGTTTTAACTCAGTGTGGTTGTAAGATTGGTTCCAATTGGTGCCGTTCTGCTCATCTCAGTCCATAAGCTTGGTGCCATTCGCCTCATCCAAGGAATGTGTGAAGTGTATTTCACCAAACTACGGCGAGCTGCCCTTAGGGCCTGGCTGACGGTGTCTTACCAGTGGTTAATGCATAATTGTCAATCTATTGACTTATTATTGTAGGTCATGTCAAGTCTTTAATAGGGTGACCGCATTAATGAGAATAGAGAACAAACTCTTTTTGGAGGCTTGTCAAGATTTAAAAAGTGGGTGACGCCATCAAACCTATGGACGCATTTTGCTTGTTAGGGGGGTGAACGCCTGTCAAAAGAGAGTGAAATCCACCAAATGTGGGAAAGGGATATGCTATTTACACAGCATGTTAACAAAGGTTATGCAAACACAAGGAGATAATGGACGGAGTGCTGAAACTTTTCAGACACTCACCCCCCAGACACAGATCTGGGTTGAATCCATCATCATTCTTTAGCTCACTTTGCCACCTCAGTTCAGACCCAGATATATGCAAATCAGTCTTGACCCTGTGCCTCATGGGAACAGTCCAGCCCGAACTGCCAAGCCATGTCTTCCCTGGACCGGAAACAAGCATCCTGGGACCGGTTTCGGGCTAACAGCCCTCATCAGCCAGGCTAGCTTGAATCCAGTGGCAAAGTGAGCAAGGGACCCACGTCTGGGCATACCCTGCCAACTTAGGGCAAACAAAGCAAACACAAGGAGCTGATGGACGAGGCGCTGAAACTTTTCAGACACTCACCCCCAGTCACAGATATGGGTGGAGTCCATCATCATTCTTTAGCTCACTTTGCCACCTCAGTTCAGACCCAGCTATATGCAAATCAGTTTTGACCCTGTGCTTCATGGGAACAGTCCAGCCCGAACTGCCAAGCCAGGTCTAGCCCATTATCAATTGTTTGGTGATAGAAAATGAGTCACAGTTGTAGCTTGTTGAATTACTTCCAGTCCACAGTGCTTAATGCATGCTGCCAGAGTCATTGGATGATGTAATCAGTGATGTCATCAATGTCATTTTAGATGCCATCAGTGATGTTATCAAAGATGTTTCTTAACGTGCCATGAGTGATGTAATAGATGTTATGTTATGTTATTTTATTCTTATATAGCGCATGTATACCGACAGGTCTCTTAGCGCTTCGGAAGAAGAGAACAGCGTCAGGGCCGGGTGGTCACCATGGTACTAGGAAGAATTAGGTCATGTCTAGAGCCTCTCTGAAAAGGATGGTTTTAAGCTGCTTCCGGAAAGGGAGCAGACCATGTTCTTTACGGAGAGTATCGGGCAGCCGGTTCCAGAGTTGTGGCAGGAGGACCGAGAAAGCTCGTCCTCCTTTGGAAGCACAGTTACCCCGCGGGCAGACCATCTGGGCGGCTTCTGCTGAGCGGAACGCCCGTCTAGGCACATATTTAATTAAACGTTCCCTTATGTACCCTGGGGCGTGTCCGTAAAAGGCTTTATGGGCAATACAGAGTCCCTTAAACTTCGCTCTTTGCCTAACCGGCATGTCCTAAGCGGGGCATAACTGGGGTGAAAGTTAAGTCACTAAACTATATCTGGTGAATCTGGTCTCATCGCAACACCTACCTAGAACATCTCTTAAACGCTTGCTTTTTTCAGTGACTTTCTGGGTTTATTAACACATGTTAAGATTTTATCACCATGCTTAACTAAAACATCCCTTTAACCTTCAGTGTTTCTAAATAATGCAGTGGTGCAATTACAAGACACAGCTCGAATGGAACACTAGAGGTCTTTGCTTCTTGCCTGAACTTCAAGTCTTGTTTCACTGCGGAAATGTATGTAGCAGTTGAGTTCCAAAGTGTGCAGATTTATGAAGATGGGATTCTACACTCAAAACATTTGTACCTCAGAAGTTTAAGGGACAAATTATTTCGGGAGCGTTACATTAATCCTCTCAAGACAAATTTGAAGGATGAAGATGAGGCTGAAAGATGCTAAACAAACAAGACATGATGCAGTGAAAGAACCACAGAGATACTCCAAGCTGGTTGTAGACATACCATAGGGCTATTTATTTACAGGAACCCTTCACTGAGTGAAATACTGGATAAGAAGGTGGCTGCAACTGATCATAAGGCAGCAAACAAAGGTGAGGTGCTCTAGGGAGATTTTGGTGAAAACACCTCAGAGGCACCTACTTGGTAGAAGCAGAGACACCACGGACTATCCAAGGCAAATAGCAACGAATGGAAACACTCAAACATGAGGGCAACTGAGTACCTCAGCTCTACATACTGCCACATAGTGAGTTTTAGTAGAAATAGTTAGAGTGAGACAGTCCTTTCAAGGAAATGACTATGGGTTCTAGGCAAGCAATATTTGTGAATGAGAAGAGAGAGCCTGGATGGAATCAAGGCATAGAGAAAGGTAACACAGCTCAGTGTTAGGACATCCTAGGTTTGCTAAACCATGAATCTAGGCATAAAATACCAGGATACATCAGTCCACTGTAGCACTGAATGAATGAGGCAGAAGTAGCATTGGGCAAAAAACATTGGCTTTGGAACATTACACAGTATAGTAGCAGAAGGAGGTCAGGGAAGTCATTTTTCAAATGCAAAGGGATGCAGGGAAGTCAGCTAAGAATGTAAAGGCCCACAAGGAAGAAAGCCACATTTCTAAGGACTGTGACAAGGGGACTCGTCAGAATTAAGATGGCAGTATCTGTGCGTAAGAGGCTGAGAGGATGTAAAGTTATTGAGAAAGTCTATTTCCAAGTGATTGTAATGGATGAATGTTCATTGTTAAATTAAGAAAGCATAAAGGAAGGCATAACTGCAAGCACTTTTATTTGAGTTATGATGAGGGCATAGATCACAGTGTAAAGAAAAAGGCAAATGAGGCAGTGTGTTGCTTTCCTCCTTCAAGAACTGTACTGAGGAAGAGGATGACCCAGGTGAAACCATCACTTGACTCAGTCTTCCTTAGCTTTAATTATGATTAGGCCTACTACTTTTTGGCAATCGTTGGTGCATCACACAGAGTGTTGTATGGATAAAGAAAGGGACATCTTGGTGCAGAAATCTTAGGTATATGTTCCAAACTGCATTTGCTTAAAATCCTTAAAGTGACATCATCAGGTAATGATCCCGGCAAACCTAAAGAATTACTTTATTTTTGTTTTCTCTCTAATCCATTCCCATTGGTACACGTTTCGGCAAAGCATTCAAGGGTTTTTATAATGTGCAACTTTTACCAAGATCCAGATAAATTGGATTTTGAATATTTTGGGTCTGCATGATGAATATCATAAGGTGTGGGCAGGATCATTTGCTATTTAATCATAATTACACATAATGCTTGTTTAATACGATCATTGAATATACCATTGGTTGCTATAAAATTGAGCAAAATAGAGATGCCACAGGATTTGATAGTGCTTCATACGCAATAATGAAGAAAAAGAGTTTTGGCGAAATAAAATATTTCCTCACATCACACAATTTAAGCAGGGCAGCTGCGATCATCCAGATTTTCTGGTTTCACATTGTACAAATCAGCCAGTTTATAGGTATTATTTGTCTTTCCTTAAGCTGAAGCTTTGTTTTTACCTCTTAGTTTATTTTTTAAACATAGCACAAACTCTACCTGAATGCTACTGAACTCAAAGAGGATTGCTGGCAATAACCCCAGATCTTTTAAGGACACGCCTGCTTCCAAAATTCACTGAAATGGATACACATGCTGTGAATTAGAGGAAAATCGCGTTATCGGATGTACTCCCTGTACAAATACTTCTGGGAAAAACCACTTCAACGTTTGTGTTCCTTCTCAAAAGGGTGTTGTGAAATAACCATTTGTTTTTGGATTCCTGCTCTCAATGAGGTTGTGCCGACTCACATGAGACTTTTTGTAGGGTGCTGGGAAGGCAACTGTTGGGTAAGTGGAGCGGGACCAGACTGGGTATGGGGCAGACGCTTGTTGCATAAGGGACAGCCGAAGGCTGAGTATGGGGCAAGGACTGGCCGAGTATGGGGCAAGGACTGGCCGAGTATGGGGCAAGGACTGGCCGAGTATGGGGCAAGGGCTGGCCGAGTATGGGGCAAGGGCTGGCCGAGTATGGGGCAAGGGCTGGCCGAGTATGGGGCAAGGGCTGGCCGAGTATGGGGCAAGGGCTGGCCGAGTATGGGGCAAGGGCTGGCCGAGTATGGGGCAAGGGCTGGCCGAGTATGGGGCAAGGGCTGGCCGAGTATGGGGCAAGGGCTGGCCGAGTATGGGGCAAGGGCTGGCCGAGTATGGGGCAAGGGCTGGCCGAGTATGGGGCAAGGGCTGGCCGAGTATGGGGCAAGGGCTGGCCGAGTATGGGGCAAGGGCTGGCCGAGTATGGGGCAAGGGCTGGCCGAGTATGGGGCAAGGGCTGGCCGAGTATGGGGCAGGGCTGGCCGAGTATGGGGCAAGGGCTGGCCGAGTATGGGGCAGGCGCTGGCCGAGTATGGGGCAGGCGCTGGCCGAGTATGGGGCAGGCGCTGGCCGAGTATGGGGCAGGCGCTGGCCGAGTATGGGGCAGGCGCTGGCCGAGTATGGGGCAGGCGCTGGCCGAGTATGGGGCAGGCGCTGGCCGAGTATGGGGCAGGCGCTGGCCGAGTATGGGGCAAGGACTGGCCGAGTATGGGGCAAGGACTGGCCGAGTATGGGGCAAGGACTGGCCGAGTATGGGGCAAGGACTGGCCGAGTATGGGGCAAGGACTGGCCGAGTATGGGGCAAGGACTGGCCGAGTATGGGGCAAGGACTGGCCGAGTATGGGGCAAGGACTGGCCGAGTATGGGGCAAGGACTGTGCCGAGTATGGGAGCAAGGACTGGCCGAGTATGGGGCAAGGACTGGCCGAGTATGGGGCAAGGACTGGCCGAGTATGGGGCAAGGACTGGCCGAGTATGGGGCAAGGACTGGCCGAGTATGGGGCAAGGACTGGCCGAGTATGGGGCAAGGACTGGCCGAGTATGGGGCAAGGACTGGCCGAGTATGGAGGCAAGGACTGGCCGAGTATGGGGCAAGGACTGGCCGAGTATGGGGCAAGGACTGGCCGAGTATGGGGCAAGGACTGGCCGAGTATGGGGCAAGGACTGGCCGAGTATGGGGCAAGGACTGGCCGAGTATGGGGCAGGCGCTGGCCGAGTATGGGGCAGGCGCTGGCCGAGTATGGGGCAGGCGCTGGCCGAGTATGGGGCAGGCGCTGGCCGAGTATGGGGCAGGCGCTGGCCGAGTATGGGGCAGGCGCTGGCCGAGTATGGGGCAGGCGCTGGCCGAGTATGGGGCAGGCGCTGGTTGAGTATGGGGCAGGCGCTGGCCGAGTATGGGGCAGGCGCTGGCCGAGTATGGGGCAGGCGCTGGCCCGAGTATGGGGCAGGCGCTGGCCCGAGTATGGGGCAGGCGCTGGCCCGAGTATGGGGCAGGCGCTGGCCCGAGTATGGGGCAGGCGCTGGCCCGAGTATGGGGCAGGCGCTGGCCCGAGTATGGGGCAGGCGCTGGCCGAGTATGGGGCAAGGACTGGCAGAGTATGGGGCAAGGACTGGCCGAGTATGGGGCAAGGACTGGCCGAGTATGGGGCAAGGACTGGCCGAGTATGGGGGCAAGGACTGGCCGAGTATGGGGCAAGGACTGGCCGAGTATGGGGCAAGGACTGGCCGAGTATGGGGCAAGGACTGGCCGAGTATGGGGCAAGGACTGGCCGAGTATGGGGCAAGGACTGGCCGAGTATGGGGCAAGGACTGGCCGAGTATGGGGCAAGGACTGGCCGAGTATGGGGCAAGGACTGGCCGAGTATGGGGCAAGGACTGGCCGAGTATGGGGCAGGACTGGCCGAGTATGGGGCAGACGCTGGCCGAGTATGGGGCAGACGCTGGCCGAGTATGGGGGCAGGCGCTGGCCGAGTATGGGGCAGGCGCTGGCCGAGTATGGGGCAGGCGCTGGCCGAGTATGGGGCAGGCGCTGGCCGAGTATGGGGCAGGCGCTGGCCGAGGTATGGGGCAGGCGCTGGCCGAGTATGGGGCAGGCGCTGGCCGAGTATGGGGCAGGCGCTGGCCGAGTATGGGGCAGGCGCTGGCCGAGTATGGGGCAGGCGCTGGCCGAGTATGGGGCAGGCGCTGGCCGAGTATGGGGCAGGCGCTGGCCGAGTATGGGGCAGGCGCTGGCCGAGTATGGGGCAAGGCCTGGCCGAGTATGGGGCAAGGACTGGCCGAGTATGGGGCAAGGACTGGCCGAGTATGGGGCAAGGACTGGCCGAGTATGGGAGCAAGGACTGGCCGAGTATGGGGCAAGGACTGGCCGAGTATGGGGCAAGCGCTGGCCGAGTATGGGGCAAGCGCTGGCCGAGTATGGGGCAAGGACTGGCCGAGTATGGGGCAAGGACTGGCCGAGTATGGGGCAAGGACTGGCCGAGTATGGGGCAGGCGCTGGCCGAGAATGGGGCAGACGCTGGCCGAGAATGGGGCAGACGCTGGCCGAGTATGGGGCAGACGCTGGCCGAGTATGGGGCAGACGCTGGCCGAGTATGGGGCAGACGCTGGCCGAGTATGGGGCAGACGCTGGCCGAGTATGGGGCAGACGCTGGCCGAGTATGGGGCAGACGCTGGCCGAGTATGGGGCAGACGCTGGCCGAGTATGGGGCAGACGCTGGCCGAGTATGGGGCAGACGCTGGCCGAGTATGGGGCAGACGCTGGCCGAGTATGGGGCAGACGCTGGCCGAGTATGGGGCAGACGCTGGCCGAGTATGGGGCAGACGCTGGCCGAGTATGGGGCAGACGCTGGCCGAGTATGGGGCAAGGACTGGCCGAGTATGGGGCAAGGACTGGCCGAGTATGGGGCAAGGACTGGCCGAGTATGGGGCAAGGACTGGCCGAGTATGGGGCAAGCACTGGCCGAGTATGGGGCAAGGACTGGCCGAGTATGGGGCAAGGACTGGCCGAGTATGGGGCAGACGCTGGCCGAGTATGGGGCAGACGCTGGCCGAGTATGGGGCAGGCGCTTGCCGAGTATGGGGCAGGCGCTTGCCGAGTATGGGGCAGGCGCTGGCCGAGTATGGGGCAGGCGCTGGCCGAGTATGGGGCAGGCGCTGGCCGAGAATGGGGCAGGCGCTGGCCGAGAATGGGGCAGGCGCTGGCCGAGTATGGGGCAGGCGCTGGCCGAGTATGGGGCAGGCGCTGGCCGAGTATGGGGCAGGCGCTGGCCGAGTATGAGGCAGGCGCTGGCCGAGTATGGGGCAGGCGCTGGCCGAGTATGGGGCAGGCGCTGGCCGAGTATGGGGCAGGCGCTGGCCGAGTATGGGGCAGGCGCTGGCCGAGTATGGGGCAGGCGCTGGCCGAGTATGGGGCAGGCGCTGGCCGAGTATGGGGCAGACGCTGGCCGAGTATGGGGCAAGGACTGGCCGAGTATGGGGCAAGGACTGGCCGAGTATGGGGCAAGGACTGGCCGAGTATGGGGCAAGGACTGGCCGAGTATGGGGCAAGGACTGGCCGAGTATGGGGCAAGGACTGGCCGAGTATGGGGCAGACGCTGGCCGAGTATGGGGCAGACGCTGGCCGAGTATGGGGCAGACGCTGGCCGAGTATGGGGCAGACGCTGGCCGAGTATGGGGCAGACGCTGGCCGAGAATGGGGCAGGCGCTGGCCGAGAATGGGGCAGGCGCTGGCCGAGAATGGGCAGGCGCTGGCCGAGAATGGGCAGGCGCTGGCCGAGAATGGGGCAGGCGCTGGCCGAGTATGGGGCAGGCGCTGGCCGAGTATGGGGCAGGCGCTGGCCGAGTATGGGGCAGGCGCTGGCCGAGTATGGGGCAGGCGCTGGCCGAGTATGGGGCAGGCGCTGGCCGAGTATGGGGCAGGCGCTGGCCGAGTATGGGGCAGACGCTGGCCGAGTATGGGGCAGACGCTGGCCGAGTATGGGGCAGACGCTGGCCGAGTATGGGGCAAGGACTGGCCGAGTATGGGGCAAGGACTGGCCGAGTATGGGGCAAGGACTGGCCGAGTATGGGGCAAGGACTGGCCGAGTATGGGGCAAGGACTGGCCGAGTATGGGGCAAGGACTGGCCGAGTATGGGGCAAGGACTGGCCGAGTATGGGGCAGGCGCTGGCGCGAGTATGGGGCAGGCGCTGGCCGAGTATGGGCAAGCGCTGGCCGAGTATGGGGCAGGCGCTGGCCGAGTATGGGGCAGGCGCTGGCCGAGTATGGGGCAGGCGCTGGCCGAGTATGGGGCAGGCGCTGGCCGAGTAAGGGGCAGGCGCTGGCCGAGTATGGGGCAGGCGCTGGCCGAGTAAGGGGCAGACGCTGGCCGAGTAAGGGGCAGACGCTGGCCGAGTAAGGGGCAGACGCTGGCCGAGTAAGGGGCAGACGCTGGCCGAGTAAGGGGCAGACGCTGGCCGAGTAAGGGGCAGGCGCTGGCCGAGTAAGGGGCAGGCGCTGGCCGAGTAAGGGGCAGGCGCTGGCCGAGTAAGGGGCAGGCGCTGGCCGAGTAAGGGGCAGGCGCTGGCCGAGTAAGGGGCAGGCGCTGGCCGAGTACGGGGCAGGCGCTGGCCGAGTACGGGGCAGGCGCTGGCCGAGTACGGGGCAGGCGCTGGCCGAGTACGGAGCAGACGCTGGCCGAGGTACGGGGCAGGCGCTGGCCGAGCACGGGGCAGACGCTGGCCGAGTACGGGGCAGACGCTGGCCGAGTACGGGGCAGACGCTGGCCGAGTACGGGGCAGACGCTGGCCGAGTACGGGGCAGACGCTGGCCGAGTACGGGGCAGACGCTGGCCGAGTACGGGGCAGACGCTGGCCGAGTACGGGGCTGACGCTGGCCGAATACGGGGCAGACACTGGCCGAATACGGGGCAGGCCCTGGCCGAATACGGGGCAGGCCCTGGCCGAATACGGGGCAGGCCCTGGCCGAATATCGGGCAGGCTCTGGCCGAGTATGGAGAGTATTGGGCAGGCCGATTATGGGGAGAATGGGGCAGGTGCTGGCCAAGTATGGGGCAGCTGCTGACTGAGTATGGGACAGGCACTGGCTGAGTATGGGTCAGGCCCTAACCGTGGTATTTGGAGGGCGTGCAGGAGCCTATGTGAAGTGAATACCCCCTCTTCATTTTAGTTAAAGCAGTCTTTCTCTTTCCCCCACTCCCGCAGCCACCAACAGCGGAGATAGCCTCTGAGTACGGCGATGAACACAAAAGAGGACAACTTTGCAACGCTTGCTCACAGATGGCTTTTCCATTCAGAGCCGCTCAGCCCGAAGTAACAACATTACAAGCTTCCATTTTGAATCCAGCAGAAATCACCACCTCCTATACAGCCCTCTCAGCGCCTGCACTTGAAGGGGCGGAAGCTGTAGCAAACAACAACGTTGACACTCTTTGTACAGAAACCATTCATGTCGTTACAACTTTTCTGCATTCTATAAAATTCTCAGGCATCCCAAGTCTTTCTCCTGAACCCCTCTATCCGTTGAACGACATTACCTTTCCTGAACCCCATTATATCTCTTCTGAGCCCCTTCATCTCTTTTCAGTATTTGCACCCTACCTCACGTCTCTTGATTGTCCCTCGTAGTTCACATACTACCTTCATCTCGCTCTCATGCACCCTCTTTAGATCCTTTTTCACCACCTTCTCACCTTGCTGCTTTCGGCTCACCAAAGGACTTTGCATGGTTTAGCAGTCCTGCATCTAGCATCTTCCTGCCCCAATTTGGGTTCCATTGATTAAAGCCATTTTAGACACTTTGCTCACGTGGCCTCTCCCGCACGAGGAACAGCAAAGCTTGGCGGTAAGCCCTCCCCAAGTGGAGGCAGATCAGAAGATAGTCTAGAGATTCGAATCCACCACCATTCCTTGCAGAATTACCTCAAGGAAAGGCCACCATGCTTTCAGCAGAGTATAACTAACATGCCACGGGGCACCCGCAACGTGTTAGGGAGATAAGATGTCGGGACACTGACAACATTCCACGACTTTGGAAGGGCATTTCGAGTGCTCTCATTCGGTGGAAGACATTCCGTCATTAGAGAAAGACGCTGGTGGGTTTTCAGCCCCACGTTCGCCCCAAACATTGCTTCTCCCATCTTGAGGGAAGGCACTTTGGTGATGAATACATGTCCGTGGCGGCAGAGATCTGTAAATGTAGTAGATTTTCCAGCATGGGAGAGGAGCTTAGTCAACCCAAAAAAAACCTCTAAATCTGGCTATATGTCTATTTTTGCAGTTACCTTCTATTCTTCATCTCTCCGACCACCTCTCAGTATGCCCTGACCACAGACCTCTGCCTGCCACAGTCAAAACACTTGTCATTTGGTGAACCGCCCTCTATAGTATTTTCCTGCCATTCGTCCCGTAGACGTAACCAGCATAAGAGTCCACAGAGGTTTTCTTGCTACAAAGAAAAGTGCTACAAATCATTCCCACTTACCAACTTTTCACAATTAAAAGCTGAAGGCCTAAAAGCGGCTGAGATTGGTCTCAGGAGATATATATATATATATATATATATATATATATATATATATATATATATATATATCGAAGCTCCTCTGTTACCACTCTCTAAACACAGGTAATGTGATATATATGATGGCAATATTATATGAGGCAAAATCGTCTACAAAACTGTGTGTCAAAAGAACGACAAGTAACGCTATATTGACTAGACCATCATGGCGCCCATAGGCAAGGGCTGTATTAGCATGATAGTCCTCTTTTTATGACCATGGTAAATATCTTTTTTAAACACTGCTGCGGCGCGTACGTCAGTAACACCGACGAAGGCGCTACGCCGAAACGCGTTTGTTTTGTTGCTTTGCAATAAAGTTTCCTGCAACGATCCCCCGTGAGTGCTGGCTTCCGTTTAGAGAGTGGTAACAGAGGAGCTTCGTTATATATCGCGGCGCACTTCCGCGACGCCAGCACCCGTTTGTGAGTGCTTCCTGACTAAAAGGTGCAGTTGGAGCGTGATATATATATATATATAAAACTAGAGACGCGATATATTCTCAATATGGATAGTAAGGCCCCAGGAGGGTTAAACAATACTGAGGATTTATACACTTGCTTATAAAATATGCCCCACTTATCCCCAACTACTCCGCGCCCTTTTTCCTGAAAGAAAAAAAGAAAAAAAGAGAGAAAAAAACTACAGCATTTTTTACTTTTTATAGATCTGTATAGTTTTATTAACTTTACTATGTCTTCCCATATTTATTCTATTTAAAAATTTATTTTAGAAATAGAATAGTACCACAGGGGAAACATATTAGTGACTTAAATTGGAAGCTGCCAAATCACCAGAACCAGTAAACATAATGGTTTTTTAATAAGCTACATCTAGATGCACTATATTGTTCAGCACTGAAATCTTGTATTCGTTGAAATCTAAATGAGTAAGATGATTGGGGAATTGTTTTAATCACTTTAGGTAGCACATAGCACTTTATATTGATTTTATATAGAACGGAGAACCTCTGCGTTCAGTTACAATCCAAGATACATTAAAGCGCATTTATGCAAATATTTTAGTAATGTCGAATCAAGGATTGATCCCATAATCTTTTATATAATAATACTATTTTATGTCTTTTACTGAAAATGTCACTTTTTAGAAAGATTTTAAAATCTGATATGTATTTTTACATTGTACGTATGGTTCAATTAATATAATTATTAATTTGTTGGTTATTTATTTGAACGTTTCTACAGGCTATTTATATAATATTATCAACTGTGACTATTCCTTTTGATTTTAAATGCATTTGAGACATTTTATTAACAGAGATAGATGGTATTGGTTTCCCTTCTCTGGTTTATAGAAAGTGAAGATTCGACTCATGTATCGAATGTTAGGAGTGTTTCTTTTAGTTCTATTGCAAATCATTAATCACGTGTCAGAAGGTAGCACTTTAAATGGTCTTTGAAAATTCTACAGCGTTGTCATGTGATCAAGGTCCGTTCTGGACTGAAACGCGTAATGGCCGACATTAAACCGCAACTTTAAGCACTCAATTGTGGGTCCGTGTCTGCTTTGCTGAGGAAATACCTGCGGGAAGCGAGAAGCAGCCTTTTGGATATATATAGATATATATATATATATATATATATAGATATATTTATATATATAGATATATATATTTATAGATATATCATTACACTAATGCCCATAACTATTCGTGCTTTTGCTAGACTTGCCTCCTACTTGCCATCAGGATTGCCTGCTCCTGCTGCAGGCTGCTGGGTCTCCTATAGCACTGGGAAAGTGCTGAAACATGTAGACTGAGAATGCTGCCCCGGCTCACCGAGTCTACCTCCCTGTCAGCTGGTTTCAGCTCTTTAAAACCTTTTTCTACCACCTATGTTCCATATTGTCTTTCTTCACCAGGGGCCACTGATTCTAAAAGAGTAGTTTAAATGTGCGACTAGGCTCCTGTGACGAGTATTCTAAGGTTTTAATCACCAGCGAAGTTTCAGAGTTTTGCCTTTCACCAAGCTTGCAAAGTTTCACAGTTTACCTCTACCCATGCAAAGTTTTTTATATTCTTTTGTGAGAATATTTCCTCTCTATTCGAACCCAACCAAGAGACTCTCTCTCCAAGTTTATAATTTGTGTCACTTTTCTATGCATAATGGTAATGTGCTGAAGAGAATAGCATATGCAAAAACAACAGTTGATGAACAGAATGCAGAACAATGTCATACATTCACCCCAGTACAGAGATCTGGGCCTAAATCCATCGTTTTTTTGCTCACCATGCCATTCCAGTTTGAACACAGCCATATGCAAATCAGTCTTGACCCTGTGCCTCATGGGAACAGTCCAGCCCGAACTGCCAAGCCAGGTCCTCCCTGGACTGGAAACAAGCATCCTAGGACCGTTTTCGGGGTTTCACCCCTCTTCAGCCAGGATAGCTTGATTCCAGTGGCATGGAGAGCACGGGACCCACGTCTGGGCATACCCGTCCCACTTGGGGTGACAAATGCAAAAACAACAGTTGATGGACAGAAGAGAATAGCATGGCCCTCATTACATATAACGTGGGACTTCTGATGAGATAATATGGCTTTCGCAATCCTTGCTTGTTGGTATTAACACGCGATTCCAACCGTGCCAGCGGCGAAGAACACTCTCTTCCAGAATCCAAGGTGCATTGTTAATCCAGTGGTCATTGTTGGTTACTGGGATCAGTTTTGTGCTCTCAAGGAAACCATTCCTTGCATTTACTCCAGTTTCTTTGTGGTAGATTCAATTAATGGGAGTTAGGCGTGATCATTATAGAGACAATGCAAGTTCTTGCAGGGGTGAGAGGCATGAATAGGTAAGGTGGAGAAGATTAAGAGTTGTTAGGTTTCAGGGATATGGATTTAAAGATGAGGTTGAGATCTATTATATGAAGTGTGGGCAAACTGCAGATAAAATAACTTAGATAAAAAAAAAATAAAGTCTGAGCAACTTGATCTAAGCAACGCAGCATTTTCATTTCAGAATTTTTTAAGGTAGGCACGATGCACGCTGTTGTAAAATGTCACTGTCACAGTGACCACGGATGATGTGAACGTACATAAAAGGTGCTGCAGAACGCTAAACATGGCATTGCACGGCAGGCAGTATGTGGTGGTACTTAAAGACCCCAAACCTAGTGGTATTTATTTAAAACTCTGATAGTTGGTCTGGGATTGGATAAGGGGAAGACTGGATATATATATATGGGTAAGATGGGAAGTCCAGCTAGATGCTCTTTGAGTGATTTTTTTTAGCTGATGAACAGATGAATAACCAGGAAAAGATGTCAAGATCGTTTCCCTGACTACTACAACAACCTGTGGCATTATGTTCTTTGAGTTCTATATTGAGCCCCCAAAGAGAGAGTGCACAACTTTTGATACAAAACTAAACAAAAGCCGGCGAGTCGAAGCAGAAAGATTGAAAAAAAGGTAAGCACGTTGGTAAATGCTGTACCTTAGGAGCATGAGGTGTTAGAGTTATTTTGAAAGTAGGAGAATTACACCCCACCCACGTGGAAACCTCCTCTGCCAGGAAGTGCTGACCCTTAGTATGTGTTTCCCAATGTGTGCATTGATCAGCCTGGCACATTCTTACCCAATGTGTGACGATGGGCGATTGGCTGGAGCATGAGGCGGCAGAGGTTACATACAGCCGGCCAGACTACTGACCGAGTGTCAACAACGGCAGTGTTTATCCCCGGACAGGACAGTACAGACTGTTGCCAAACAAGAGATGTTCCCTCTTTGTCACACAGTGCATGGAGATCACCGGGATTTAAAACGTGATGCGTCACTCCCAGGCCAAGAGGCCAGGTCTATGAGCAGAGGATGGATTCAACCTTCTTAGAGAGACCAGGAAGAAACGCCTGCATCACGCCTAGCCTCATTTCTTCTGCGTCTCACTCATCCCCGAACAAATAAAGGACCCTAGAAAGGACTTCCTTATGTCTAATGAGGGGAGACTCATAACAGAAGCAACAACAGATGCAGACCGGTCTGACCACTTTCTCGTCCCTTTTCCTTTCGGCAGCCCAGGACACCAAAGCAATGGGTAAAATATCTGAATAACACTAATGCTCGTATGCTATATGTAGTAGTAGCATACATGGTGCAATACATCCCACCTGAATAGGAGGTTGATGGATTCACAACTCGGTACAATGACACAATGTTAGAATAATGGATAATATCACCCGAAAACGACAAAGACAAAACAAGCAAAACCATTGATGCAAAAGAGAGGGACAAGGATAGAAATTCTTTAAGAGCATCTGAGCAAATGCAACATTAATAGGACTCTCAGAGCATCCTGGAGCAGCTTCGAAATTAAAGAAGCAAATTCAAAAACAGGTCCTCAAAGCCAAATCTACCCATATATAGAAAGTGAGATAGTGACATAAAAACTATTTGAGATTGTGAAACAATCAACCCACCAAAACCAGAGGGGATCACCACTTTCTCCAAAGAAATATGTGGGGTGTTCTCCCCCTTGTTTGTGAAGAATGTGACGGAGACCAAACTCTCCATCACACTGCTTGGTCCTACCTTAGAGACGACATCCTGAATGAACAGCCCAAATAGACTAAGATGCTCTCAGCATACTAGGAGTGTCTTCTGTTTGTCCAAGTTCTTCTGTAATCCTGTCAATGATCCAGCAAGGGGTTCCACAAGGTTCCATTCACTCTTCAATCTCATACAACTTTTATGCAGATGACAACCTAAAACCTAACTCACTAAAAACAGCTCCTCCTCCAATCCCCTGCTATCTCCCCTAACTTGATTCAAACATTGCTCAATGCACTCAAGGAATTAAAACGTAACCCTGCAATTGCGCGTTCTACTAAATCCATCAGCTTGCTCTTAGACAAAATACCCAACCTCCGAGCACACACTAATGCCAAAGCAAAGGGAGCTCAATTTTAACTCTGACTCCTCCAAGGACTCAACCATTTATCTAAAATCCAGTTTTTACGCCAGTAATTCACTACCTCGTTCTGTTGAATCTAGACTACGGTATCTCCCTGCTCTTAGGTATTCTCAAACCACATCTCGCCCTCCTCAAAGTGGTCCTCCATGCATCTGCCAGATTGGCCATGGGTACAGAATGTTAAACCAAATCTCACCAATTCTGGTGGCGGTGAACTGGTTCCCCATGGAGCATCTTTAAAGTTGCCTGCATCACGCTGAAGACTTATTTATGAGAAAGAAAGAAAGTGACCATCTCTGGTGGACAATGTCTATTTCAGAGCAAAGGCAACCTTCTGACACAGCAGGGTTTAAGAAGGCAATACAACAATCCTTCTCTGAAAATAATTCTAGAGTGTGAAGATACCCCAACAAATATTAAAACAATCCATTCGTAAAATAATTTTAAAAAGAAGCTGAATCTAAAAAAAAACATGTTCTTCCAGGGACTTTTACAAATGTAAATAATTGTCTCCTTTCTGCAATAATAATTGAAACAGGACTATAATGACAATGCTGCGGTGATAATGTAAGCTCTCTACCCTGCATATCATTCCTAATGTAAGCAGTTTAGCCCATATCTTTATTACCAACCCTCGGTAGCTGTATCTATATCATTAAATTAAAATGTTTGTTATTATAAATTACTGTTTAACAGCTCATACGAGATATTTTGTTTACTGTCTTTTTGAAACTGCTGCTCTGTAAAGTGATGTGCCACTCTCTAGGGTTTGGTTGCGCAGATTAAAAAAGCTAATGAGTAAATTAAAGATAGTGGTAAGTTTATCAGGACGGTCACTAGCAGATTCCCTTACCTCTTTGCTTCTACAGACCATGTTTTCACTGGACATAGATTGGTTTATGGTTATTTCAAAATAATATCAACATGCTAATGCCACTGGGGAGTCAACAAGGCCAGAACAGAGCCATCCACATCTCAGAAACATATAGAAATAGTGTGTCTGAGGCCCTGAACTGTGACCTCTGATATCCTTCTTGGTATCCCTAGTGGCTGTTCCATCTCAGCTCTGCATTTGGCCTGCGGTATCACACCGCTCAGCCTAGGCCAAGCTTGTGCATTTTTACCCACACCCCTACCGACAGGACATCTATGTCTCTGTACAGAACAGTCAAGAGTTTGGATGCTCCATCTCCACTCTCCACTCCCTTTATCTGTCCCTTCATTGCTGCACTCTACTTTCTGTGCCATTTCTCAAATCTCCATGGGAGAATTTACTTCACAATCCCTTCTGCGCATCTCTTCTGCCCCCTTCCTATCTCTTTGCTCACCTCATCTTCACACCCTACAGTTGTTCTACACCACCTGTCTTGGGCAAACTACTGTCCCCTCTTGATGAATAACTATCATTCCTGCTTCTCATCGGCCAAATTCACAAGCCAGCCAAATCCCAGGTTATTTACTTCCATTAATCAACAGCACCAACACTCATCTCTATTCCCCAGACAGTTACACGTGCCCCTGTACCCATAACATAACATCTCCAAATTCATTTTAGCTCCATAAGCGAAAATGCTTAAGAAAAGTTGAAACAACCCTCATTAAACACTGATTGGAAAAAAGAATTACAAAAAACGGATTGTTCGCCAAAGTTTGGAGTGTAGCGGTCTGTAAAATCATCCAGCAGATACCTCTTGGACATTGAAAGCGGATTAATTGCGGGAAGGCTGAAGCATGGGAAACTATGCAGTTACTGTCCTGTGAGATCTTGTTTTGGTGGAGGTCAGCCAGGAGGAAACGGAAGTGGGCAGACATGGATTAGGACTGAAAAAAATGGATTATGAGACACAAAAGAGGGATAATGCTGTTTTTCATGACATCCCACATGATATGATCGACAGAGAAATTTAGGCCATCCAGCAGTAACTAGTTAGGGGTCAACAGAGGAACAGACAAAAAAATGGACAATGGCATTAAAGGTGCCAAAGAAATCGGTGAGGTTGGAATTGAACAATATGTTTACGCTACTCTCAACTTTAGAAACTTAAATATACTGAAAGAGTTCTTGTGTAGTGAAGTACAGCTTCTATTAATTACTGTGCCTACGTTCAGTTTATTCATCTTCAGGCGGATTTCTGATTAATATGAAGCTTGGATAAGTATTAATGGAAATCTAATTTCAGATTTTTTTTTTTTTTTAAATCACTTTAATTCAGAAGATAGAATGTAAGAAAATTCAAACATTTTTGCGTACTTATAATTTATTGTATTCTAACTTTAATTACATCAATTGTGCTTTAGAATATAAAATAATAAAAGATAAAGAAAAAAATTGTGAGACTGGTTTTAATTATTTTTAGAATGTGCTTTTATTAGATTACTTATTAGGGACAATGTCAGATAGCAGATTAAATTCGGGATGAATACTAGACCAATTATTCAGTATTCTGTCAACAAATAAACCCAAAATTTGGTACACTAGCCTAAAGCCAAATGAGACTGGGTTGATTTGAGATTAGAGAAATGTATACGGTAGCACTACACTCTCCTGCACCTGTGGCCCTGCTGTCTGCTTCAAACCACTAGATTTATAACCCTATCAAATAAACTAGTTTCATGAAATGTAGCTAGAAGAAATACTTCCAATTATAAGTGGGACGCCTACATCAAGAAACAGTCACTCTATGATAGTATGATGTCTAACATTAAATATTTTGATACAAAAAATTAGGTTGCAAAGCTTTCATTTATTAAACTATGCAATTTCTAAACTGTTTTGTTCAATAAAGCCTGACAAATCTGCCTTTACATTACATGTGCATCAAACAACGACTTCAATTCTGAAAGTCAATCTGCCAAATTATTTCTAATGGTTTTTTTTGTTTTTCAATTTGTTGTCATCAATGAAGTAAATATCCACAATGATTGTAAGGTTGTTGCAAAAATTTAAGATATAATTGCACTAAAGACAAAGACAAAACAGTTATCCAGAGCTCAGCTAACATGTTTCGCGGGTATCATATGCCCCTTCTTCAGGGCTTTATGTTCAATCAAGAATATTTCCAGCTGCTATAGGTTCCAGCAGCAGTCAACTTCAAGTGTAAAAAATATTTTCACTCTTCATTCTTAATAAACTTACAAATGGCTAACTAATTAGTAAAAGCTACATAGAGTAATAAGTAAATCATGATTCTATTCTGTTCCTTGTCGTTATCACCGGGTGTGCGCTTCACATAGCCTGTGAGGCGGCCCACCAGAATAAAGAGGATCAATGGAACCGTTCTCTTGCCGTGCAGCGTTCTGCAGGAGCGCCGACTGAATCTCCGCTGACATGGTAACAATAAAGCAAGGGATACTTTTAAACAGAGGAGGGTACTGTCGAGCCTAGGGATGTGAGATGTATGTCAGCATCCGAGTAGGAGGGGACAGACGCTGGACAACCCTTCCAAAGTGGACAGAGGGTTAGAGGCAAACTGGCCTACAAGGATATTAGGAGATTTAACAGCAGTGTCAGTGCTTCTGGCAAGGCTGGTTCGGCTGGGGCCTAGTCACATATATGTCGGTCTTACATGATGTGACTAACTCTGGCTCAGCTTGAACTGCCCGTCAGTAAATCTCCTAGATTTTCCATCACCTTTGCAAAGTTACTGCGGTTGAGATGGCACCAGCCGCAACAAGCTTTTGCCTCTGCTGGGAATAAAGGCATAAAGTATATAGTGAGTTTTATACAGAATGAGCAGCCTCTATCAGAGATTTCATATTCCAACACATCCTGCAGGATGTGCCAGTCTAGATCACATTGATCGAAAGGCAATTAGTGATTTCTTTGAGATGAACATTGCACATAGGCTGCCAAGGACGTTAGTGTTTAAGTTAAGATGCATTTTTCTCCATACATTGCGAAATACTTTCCTGTCTGAGACAACAATTGGTATATAGGTTAATAAGGACATCTATGTTACGAAAACTGACGTCTAGCTTACAATTGATGGCGCTGAAATAAACACAGGTCCATACATTGCTGCTAATGTCCTCATTTCAGATGGACATTAGTCCAGATATTTAAATGCAAATGGCAATATGTTACTGTGAAGTTCCTGTTTAAGATGCACATTGGTGCATCGATTACTGTGGAGGTCTCTTAGATGAGCATGTCGAAGGTCACTATGGAAGCTCCTTTGTGAGCTGACCACTGGTTCATATTACTAAGGAAGGCCCTCTGAGAGAAAGATTGCCCTTTTGGATACAGTGGATATACCTGTGAGATGAGCATTGGTCTATGGGTTACAATGGATGTTTAGGATAAGCTTTTGCATAGAGGTTGCTATGGAAGGCACTGTTTGTGACAAGCACTGGTCTATGGAATGCCCTCGGGATATACCAACTTGAGATCGGCTTTGGTCTATGGGTTACCATGGGTGTTTGAGATAAGCTTTGGTTCATAGGATACAACAGTGGTTTCAAAGATGCACAATGGTCCCAGATCATTTCATGTGTCCACACTGGAGACAACATGAGTCAATGCATTACTATGGAGGGCGCGGTCTGTGTTGAACATTGGTCAATATTATGTTACCACAGATGCCGTAGTCTGTGATGAACAACTGCACATACTTTACTTTGGAAGTCCCTGTTCAAGAAGAAAGTGGCCTATTGGAACCATGGCTATCCTACTAGACATGAGTATTGGTCGATGGTTTATCGGGGATGCTTAAGATGAGCACTGGACCATAGGTTAGAATAGATAAGCATTTTCCAAAGTCACAATGGATGTACTTGTCTGAGACTAGTATTGGTGCACACATTGCTACGTATGGTGCTCACTGTGATATACATTTGCCTGTTAGGTTACTGTGCATGTCCTTGTTAAAGACAAACATTGATCTATGAGGTACTAAGAATGTTGCTTTTTTATGACAAACAATGGCATACAGTTTACTATGGAAGTCCCTCTCGGATTGAAAATTGGTCCATAGTTTACAGGGACGCATATGTCCGGGAGCGACATAAGTCCAGCTCCAAAAATTCCAGCGGTGATACGGGACTATGACATCCCAGTTTGAGATGAGCACTGGCTCATATGAAGTTCCAGTTCGAGATAAGCATTGGCCCACAGGTTACCATGGAGGTCTCTTAGATGAACATTGGTACAAAGGTTACTAAGAATGTGCTGCTTCGGGGTGGCATATATGTTACTATGGCCATCCTGGTTTATAATTTACATTGGCATATGTGGTACTAAAAAGTGCCTTTTTTATAGATGCCTGCTGGTCTATGTTCATCAATGGAAGCCCCTGTTTCAGATAAACGTAGGCTATTATGGATGTCTTTGTTTGAATTTACACGGATGTGTAGATTGCTAAAGATATCCCTGCTTGATATGAACATTGGTCTGCGGGCTATTATTTAAGTCCCAATCTGAGAAACATAAAGGTTACTATGAATTCTCCAATTTGGGAGGAATGAGTGGATATAGGCCACTGGATCCAGAGGGCAGTATGTGACCAAATTATATAGAAAGGTTGCCACAATTATGGCACAAGGCAGCCAAATTGTGCAGCAATATGTCGCAAATTCTTGCTATTTCGTCATTTTAACACAAGTTATACAAAAAGGATCAAAATACTATGCAAAACACAAAGATTTCTTACAAAAAACCGTGTACACATTTTATTTATCACGTCCTGCTGAAAATATTATTCACTAACAAATCATGAATTTGTGTTGCGTGGAATCACAGGATCGCTATGTCATCATCTCCGTCCCTCCTAAATTCCGATTATATTGATTTGTGTAAATTGCACAATGTTGCTTTCAGCAGAAATTAAGCCTACGTGTGCACACTTCATGTAATAAATGTGTGCCTGTATTATTCTGCACATCCCACGTGTCCCTCAGAACTGGGTTTGATTTTACTCTATCTCCACACTAACTATTAACTATATTACTGTAGGAAGTCTTTCTTTTCTGTGTGATCATTCCAGATTTTTAGCCTTTCCTAAACCCTCTATTTTTGTTGGCTTTAGACCTTTGTACACTTTACTCCTGCAAATCAGTAGTAAAGTGCCCCTCTACATGGCCGAATTCGTATATTCTGATTGTTATATTGAACTTCAACAGCCTCATTGACTACCAAAGCCATTTAATAATAACTTATTGTAAGCCCTAGTCCCAACGTTCATAAGGCCCCATGGGCTGGAAGGACATTTATGGACATTGCATAATCTCCAAAATGTTTTACATTGTTTTGTCAGTCTCTTGTACCACCAGACAGTGGGCCTAAGAAAACCTCTGTGGGCTTAGCTTCACCTCTGTAACCATTGCTTGGTTTTGCACCAGCCCTGGAATGATCGATGCCCCTTCTGTGCCTTTGCCAGCTTCCCCTCCAGCTGCCCTGTCAGAGAAATCCCTTCAACATTTATAAGTACGACGACAAATATAAAAAAACACAGAAAACATGGATTATTGAACAAACAGGCACCAATAAGCCTCCCCTGGCAAAAGAAATGCAGCCACATTAAAAATATCAAGGTCACTTGTAATCTCATTATTCAACATATAATCCTCAATTTAAATGTAAATCTAAAAAAATATTTAAGTACAACCTATTTAAATACGTAGTCGCAAATCCCTAATCTCGCAAACTAAAAATAGCCCTGAATCGGAATCTGGTTTCCATGGAGCGCGTTAACAAAACTCCTTTTGTGCCGTCAGGTCCATCAAATGGACTTTCCGTGCCATTGTCCTGCAATCAGAGCCACACATCAGGCTTTAAGTTCTGAAATAATAGGCACTAAAATAATGTGTGAGCACTATTCAAGCCGGCCAGAGGGCCGCCTTCACTATCCGGCACTTTTGCAATATCAACGTGTGGTCCAGGATAGGAAAGCTTTGGAGTAAACCCCAAATCTGTATGTCCAGTAAAACCCTTCAAGTGTATGAGCTAAATCCGGCAAACTGGTTAGTGTTAACGCTGGAAAAATGATAGCCTTGTAAATTATATGGGTGGGAGAAAATTGTGTAATTTACTTTTTGAATAACTACTTGAAATTATGCAAAAAATTATGTGAAACTGCGTGAAATGCAAAAATGCTATTAAGCAGTATATGTTACTGCAAGATGCGTCCTTGCGTCAATTTAGGCTGCATTTTGTGCTAAAAAAAAAAATAGTGTAAAAAATTCAAGCACCTCTAACAATTGGCGCTCACATTCTGGTTGCTGCTTTGTTCCTTTGTTACCAAGCTAAAGTGTTGCCGCTAATACCACATAATTACACCATGAGGTGTGATGGTGTAATTTTGGAAATTTCCTGCAACAAGTATAACATGAAATGTCAAAAGTAACACGACGTTACGCCAGGATAATCGAAATTCCACCCAAGTCTAGTAAATTAGATAATTTTTTTTTAAAGTTTGCCAGCTTTACAGCTTATCTGTGGTGAAATGATTCTGGCTGTTGTGCACTGCATGCCTCCCAAGGCCTAAAGATGGGATGTAGGACAGTGAAGATTGTAAGACACCCAGCTGTCGAGCAGTGGTTGTTGTGTTATCCCGCTGCTACTAACTGCTAGGGCAGTCACAGTGCAGAAACAAAATCTGTAGCCGGAAGTCCCGATCCATCTTGGGTGGGACATCTGACTGCAGGGAATGAATCAGGTGGAGTCAAGAATCATTGCCTTGTTTCATGTTGCGACTTCACCTAGCTTCCACACATTGCTACAGCAGACCAGACAACACCTGCAAACTAACCTCACCACTGCCCAACAACAGTGAGAGCATCCTCAAGGAATGTGGAGATACTGACGTCACGCCATGATTCAATGGCAGGCATTCATCTCCTGTTCCACATACTTGCAGTGGTTGGTGGTAACTCCCAGGAGGTAAGAGACAGGAGGCACCTGGAACACGAAGATATGATGTAGGAATGCCTAGGACCACAGAGCGCCAAGAAGTCCTTGGGTAGTCCCAAGAGGCTTGTGTTGCACTTACAAATATTTCACTCACTCTCTCGCCTACAGGGCCAAAAGTGAGAGCAGGGAAAGTAACAGTGTTAAAAAGCCCTGAGGAGCCAGGCAGCTGAACTGGGGCAGGTGTGGTGGGGGCCACAGGACCTAACCCCCAAAGGAGCTCCCTCCGCCCAGACATCACCATGCTTTCAAACATATAACAGCATCAGAGGGTCACTTAGGAGGGGGCTGCTGCCTGGTCTGAACACATTGTAATAGTAGGGAACTTTAGTAGCACCATTGAAACATCATGCACACAATGAGTAGGCATCTGCCAATGGTCCGCGCCCGGCCTGCAGCCGC
The DNA here is from genome assembly GCA_963921515.1 of Calotriton arnoldi. NCBI lineage: Eukaryota > Metazoa > Chordata > Amphibia > Caudata > Salamandridae > Calotriton > Calotriton arnoldi. Next base: position 2,394,953 of record CAWUFW010000655.1, read on the forward strand.
CCTTTAAATATCCACTAAGCTGCAGCAAACGTGCCAATGCATCTCGTCCCCAGGTCTGAAATATCCCTAAACAGAGCACTGCGTGTGGAAAATTAATTTGTATCGATAAACATTGTCTGCGCCATCTTGCCCTTTTTCCCAATGCCACACTTTCGTCGTCCGCGGCGGCCATTTTAGCTACCTTGATCAGACCCACTCTCTGCACACCGCTAATCCCCAGCGCGGCTCCACATCCTCGCAAGCCCCCCCGCACTGGTCACCCTCTCTCTCTCTCTCTCATGCACGGGCCATTAACCCCCTCCAACTGCGCTGCACTTCCCTGGGAATCTCACCCCGGGCCTGCCCGACACCTCCCTTTCCTCCTATACACTATCACACCCTCTGACACCCCTCTTCCTCCGTATCCGATTGTCCAGGCCGGTCCCAGGCTATCACCTAGCCCTGCGGATACAGTTTATGGCCCCGACTGTAAGGAATCGCCCCTCTTCAAAGGAGTTACAGTAGATCAAGGCCCCCACCCCATGAGATCCGTCACACCACATGCATTCCGGGAACCGGCGGAATGCCCTGCTGATCCTGCCGTCTGATGACGATTCTGTATGGTGAATGGGGAGGGGATTCTCACTGTAAGGGTGCGTGGGAACGGGTCTGAAGCAGAAGATCCCAGGGATGTCTTTCATACTTCAAAGTATCTTTACTGTAATAAAGAATGTCTTCCTGCCATAAATGCGTGTATAAGAGGCCAGGCCTCAGAGATGCAGTAGAGCACCTCGTGAAGATTCCCTGTTCGTCTGATCTGACGTGTTCTCCTCCGGAGAGAATAAACCTTTGTTTCCTGCCTTCCAGTCTCCAGCGCCTGCCTCTTCATTGATTCATATTTTGGGGAATAGAGGCGACATCGCCGGGCAATACTTAAGGTTATTCCATTCGTCGATTGCCTTCCTGTTTTACAATTGGCGTCCCAAGCGTGGGGCCCATCAGCGACACGTGGATCCAGTGGGAGAGGTCCTGATGACAGAGTGAACGACTGCAACGATCGGGAGAGCTCCTGTCCGATAGACCCTCGTCTGACAGCCGATCATCCGAACTTCACTGGTTCCGAACAGACCTCTCTCGAGTGATCTACGGTCCTGACTGGGAACCATCAGGAGTGCCGCGATAGAAGATAGAGGACGATCGGGCGCTGGATTCGGAGGACAGGAAACAGCCCATGCGGTCCGGGTAAGGTCGTACAAAACGACAAATTGTGAAACGATAACGGTTCTTTGAGACATTTGCTGCTTACAAACGAGGAAGAGTACAAATACTCTATCTTCCTTTGTGAACAGTGAAGGGTGGAGTAACGCGGACTTTTGTCCCCTTTTGTAATCTGTCGTACCTATCTTTTCTCCCCACTGATTGTTTGTTTGATTGATTGTCAAGGGTAGCTCCCTTTTTCTTTGAGTATCAGAGTAGCTCCTTTTGAGGCATTCCCTGTCTACAAACGGCGAGGGATAGGAATATTCTCTCTCCTTTACAGATAGTGAAGGATGGGTAACGCGGACCTTTGTCCCCCTTTGTAATCTGTCGTGCCTATCTTCTCCCCACTGATTATTTATTTGGATCTAGTTCTCTTGAAACATTTATTGTCTGCAAACAACCTGGAATAGCAATATTCTGCCTAGTCTTTTGCAGGTAGTGAAGGAGTAGGTAACGCGGACTTGTGTCCCCCTTTGTAATCTGTCATGCCTATCTTCTCCCCACTGAGTGGTAGCTGGTTCAGCCCGGACCGCTTGTTAGAGGTGGATCATCCAGTCCCACTGGAAGGCACCCCTAACAAAGACATGTTCACAAAGCATGGACTAGTCGCTATAGCATATTGCAAATTATGGCACAGGTATACGAAGAAGGAACCCCAGAGTCAGTGGCCACTGATAGGATCCTTTGAAGAAAGCAAACTAGATGCACTAGATGAAGCCCTAAAAACTCGTAGAACGACACCGACCATGCTAGACAGCGTTGGCCTGTGGCGCAAAGAAACTGTACAGCGAAAGAAGAAAGAGGAAGCTAGGTTAGACAAAGAGCTACGTAAAGCAGCCCACCTAGCTGCAAAGAAACTAGAGGAAGAAATAAAGAAGAGAGAGGAGGCTAAGCGAAAACAAGAGATCGAAACACCGAGCCAGTGTCCTGTTAGAACACCCTCTGCGCTCTACCCTGAATTACCTTCGAAACAGCGAACCAACGATGATCTCTTATTAGGTCCTCCGATCATCTACATGCCCCCTCCATATGCCCCTTCCCAACCTTCAGCGCAACACTCGCGACTCCCAAGCACAGACGAGAGTAGCGCCAGGGCCTCGGCCCCCAAGGCCTCCGCACCGGCGGAATCCCTCGCACCAGATACAAAACAAGCAGCAATATTAGATGACCATGAGGCCCGAAACACAGAACCCACAAGGACGAACAGGTTGGGCAAAAACGAGCAAGAGAGGATTGACAAGGTAGTCAGGACACTAGTAGAACGAAAGGAGAAGGAGGAACACGTTATGGATATATTCAACTCATATGCGGGAAGCCACAGACGACACTTTGTCGTACGATTATGTTATCATGTCCTAAACGCTTATGAGGACCGATATCGAGATAGAGGTCCCGAGAGCCTAACGACTCTGTATAGAAAAATTGATATCGGGGATGAGGGCGAGTGTGACGTGACGGACCTCCTTGCGCGTACACTTAGGGTTTTCTGCCACCTCACTGAATCAGAGGTGGAAGCTAAACCTACGACATCCGTAGCGGCCGAACCACGAATAGAGCAACCTAGCACCATGATGCCGATAAGAGAGGCCGCCCCTATTGGGTCCCCCACGAGGTCAGGGAACACACGATGATGTTAACCATACGGATGCAAAAGGGAGGATAGTGTACAACTGGGTCTACCAACCATGGGATCGACAGGATATTCTGACGTTCCGAAAATCTCTGCCCGATTTACGAAAAACCCCACCGCCTTCTACACTGAACTAGGTACAGCCTTAGGTTCCACTATCATGACCCTAACGGACCTCGATTTGTTCTTCGGGTTATGTCTGCCAGCTGATGTGTGGAAGCAGATCCGCAAGGTCGACCACCTTGAGCTGTTCGGACATACCTGGAAACAACTCGATGAGTTCGACAAGCAACGAGGAGCCGGGCAGAAACCCGTAACGGCCATCCTTGAACTCCCGGACAAGATCGTCCAGAAACTCAAGCCCCTGATTCCCGAGAAGAAAATAGACTGGTCAATAGTGACGGCCTGTAGACAGAAACCACAAGAAGACGCTTCGGAATACTTCTCTAGGTTCGAAACGGTGTTCTCCGACTACAGCGGCCAAGATATGGCCACTGCAACCGGACACCACTTGTTCGTTCAGAATTTCGTGAAAGGCCTGGTGCAAGAAGTTTCTCAAAAATTGCAGGCGGCGAAAGCAGTTGGGCAGCCTCTAAACCCACGGCTATCCTCCAGATGGCCCAATACTATGAACATCAGAAGAATGAGAATGATAGGGCATCCGAACGTAAAAGAAGGAGTTGAAAGAGCGGGTCATGATAGCTCAACTGCAGGGGGTGACGATAGGTAGGGAACCCTCCAAGGGGAACTACCAGCCGACAGCCCCTAAAAATACACCCTCCAGAGAACGAATGCCCGTACCCTATACAAGCCGAAGGGACTTAGATGAAAACCAATGCGCGTTTTGTAAAGGATACGGTCACTGGAAGTCGCAGTGCCCGGTCCTTCATGAAGCAAACAAGAACCGAGAGGCTAGGGATGGGACAAACGGACAAAAGAACAGGGACCAGGGACGGGGACACACCAATGATGCTAACTATGACAGACCAAGCCGACCTAACACATTTGACCGCCCACGACAGAATCAGTATCAGCAGTCCGATTGCGAGAACGTCCGCGATTTCGCATAGGACAGCCAGGGACAAGGGAGGGATCCAGTCGAGCTTTGTGTTGACCAGCAAGGTCCTTATGTCACTGCTAAGGTCCTGGGTACGAAGTCCCCATTTTTGGTGGACACTGGGGCAACACGTAGTGCATTATCCAAACGACTGATTCCAAGGGCACCCTTGTCTGGCTCACACGTGACATCAATAGGCTTTGATGGAACGCCCTCTACTAATCCCTTATCTACACCGATTCCCTTTGACTTAGAGAACAACATCACGGACACGACCTTCCTGCTATCTTCCAACACCCCCGACGCCATTATGGGTCTTGACCTCCTGAAGCACTTTCGAGCCACCATTCGATGTTCCCCAGACGGAGTACGAGTCATACTGTACGATAACCAGAATCCGTTCAGACCTTGTCCCACCCGACGCATGTTTTCCATCACTGACGCTGACTTGTCCTTACTAGACACTTTACCCCCGTACCTTTGGGCCAAGACCGACTCAGACGTAGGACGCATGATGATAGACCCTGTGCACATCACTGTACGGTCAGACGCTATGCTCCCAAAGCTCCCACAGTATCGGATATCGCCCGAGGGCGAGAAGGCATTGGTAGGAATCATTCAGTCCTTAGTCGATGCAGGAGTGGTAGAGGAAGTAGTCAGTAATATCTGTAACAGCCCTATCCTACCCATTGTCAAGAAGCAAGGCGAGGGAGATGAGAAGGCTTATCGCTTCATCATTGACCTCCGCGAAGTAAACAAAGTAGTCGTACCTCAGTACCCAGTAGTCTCTGACATCACCACCATCTTGACCCTGATCCCCTCCACTGCCACTGTTTTCACCGTCATAGATCTCAAAAATGCTTTCTTTTCTATCCCCATCCATCCAGACAGCCGATACCTCTTCGACTTCACCCTAAAAGCCCGTTCATATAGATTCTGTAGAGCACCCCAGGGCTACACTGAGAGCCCCAGCATCTACAGCCAGGCTCTCAAGAGACAGCTGGACGCAGTCCAGCTCCCGGACGGAGTGGTGTTAATCCAGTATGTCGACGACATTCTCCTGGCTGCCGACACTACGCCACTTGCCACCACAGCCACCATCCAACTCCTGCACTTCCTCGCGGAGAATGGTCACAAGGTCTCCAAGAAGAAGCTGCAGTTCTGCCAACCACAGGTGACATACTTAGGCCACCTCCTGTCCAAGGACGGGAGAAAGCTCACACCCGATCGGATCCGGACCATCCTAGAGACCCCCGTTCCCAAGACTCAAAAGCAGGTTCGCTCCTTAGTAGGCCTCACGTCCTTCTGTCGGCAGTGGTTGCCAAACCTTAGTCTCATAGTCAGACCTCTACTCTCTCTGTTAGCGAAAGACGTTCCCTTCCCACTCCCTTGGACCCCTGAATGCCAATCCTCCTTTCAAGAACTACGAGATGCCCTCTGCTCAGCCCCTGTTCTAGGGACCCCTGACTACACCAAGCCCTTCTCCCTCTTCACCCACGAGAGGGAGGGGTGCGCTTGTCTGTCCTAACGCAACCCATAGGTCCCAAACAACGCCCTTGTGCCTACTTCTCTGCCACTCTTGACCCTGTAGCCAGAGCTCTGCCCGCCTGCCTTCGAGCGGTAGCTGCCGCTGCCGTCTCTATCCGACAAAGTGAGGGGATCGTACTTTCGAATTCCCTCACTGTGCTGGTCCCCCATGCTGTCGACACACTCCTGAACCAGACCAAGACTCAGCACCTGACTAGCGCACGACTGACTGGTTACGAGTTAACTCTGCTTACACCCCACATCACGTTGAAACGATGTACCACTCTGAACCCTGCCACTCTGTTGCCCCTCCCCGATGACGACCCCAATGTGTCCCCTATGCATGACTGTGTGACCCTCACGGATGAGCAAACTAGAAGTAGAGCTGACCTCCGTGACACTGCCATCCCAGACCCTGATGGAGAGCTATGGGTAGACGGCTAGTGCATTAAACTCCCCGACGGCACGACCTCGGCTGCCTATGCAGTCACCACAGCCCGGACGGTAGTTGAGACGGCCCGCATCACCCAACGGTCCGCACAAGCGGCAGAACTAATTGCCCTCACACGTGCATGCGTCCTAGCAACAGGCAAAGTCGCAAACATCTACACCGACAGCCAGTATGCCTTCGGGGTGGTTCATCATTTTGGGCTCTTATGGAAGGAAAGGGATTCCTGACTTCGCATGGTACACCCATCCTTCACGGAGATCTAGTCTCTACCTTGACCGAAGCAGTCCTCCTCCCCGAACGACTTGCAGTCATCAAATGCCAGGCACACAAGAAAGTGACAGACATCATTGGACAAGGAAATGCACTAGCCGACATCACTGCTCGAACCACAGCTGAGAATAGGACGACGACACGCATGTACGTGACTAGGTCACAGACGGAAAAATGGAAGGATGCTAGAGAGCACATTAGAGACATACAAATGGCCTGCTCCCCCAAGAACTGACTGAATGGGCACGGGTGGGACTGAAAGATGATGAAGGCTGCTGGTTGACAAAAGACACGAACAAATGGCTGCTACCCAATTCCTACTTGATCCCCATACTGACTATGGCACACTCCCCAGCACACATAGGATCTGCCCCCATGATAGAACTCATCACCCGAGTCTGGCACAACGACAAGATTCCCGACTCTGCTAGACGCCTAGTTCAACAATGCTTAATCTGCTTGCAACACAACCCAGGGAAAGGAACTGTTGTCCCTCGGGGTGGGTTCGGAGTCCCCGACCATCCCTTTGAAGTCCTACAGATGGATTACATTCAGCTAGACCGTTGCCTGGGTTTGAAGTACGTCCTTGTTGTCGTGTGCGCCTTCAGCAAATGGGTGGAGGCCTATCCCACACGCGACAACACTGCCATGACCACTGCCAAAGTCCTGTTAAAAGAGTTTTCCCCCGATATGGCCTTTGTCGGATTTTATGGAGTGGCAACGGCCCCCACTTCATAGCTGAAGTCATCCAACTTATCTTAAAGGGATTGGGTGTAAAACAGAAATTTCACGCAGTCTTCCACCCCCAATCTGCAGGCCTGGTCGAGCGACACAACGCCACACTCAAGCTAAAAATCTCTAAGATTGTTGCCTCCACCGGACTGAAGTGGCCTGATGCCCTCCCATTGGCATTGCTATCAATGCGCTCCACCCCCACTAAGCACCACTTGACCCCTTACGAAGTAGTATTCGGGCGGCCAATGAATATTTGGGCCGCGCCTAGGCCAACTTCGATCCATGACGTCCCAGACGTCCTAATGTCTGACTATCTGTGCACCCTCACTAAAACCTTAACTGTCATCCATCAACAGGTGCTACAAGCCATCCCAGACGCTTCCAGGGGCCCAGGACACGACATTCACCCAGGGGATCACGTCTTGATCCGCAACTTCCAGCGTGCCAAAAGCTTGGAACCTCGGTGGACGGGCCCCTGGCAAGTCCTGATCACTACACGGACGGCCCTTCGAGTGGAAGGCAAGCGTCACTGGGTGCATGCGCACCATTGTAAACGCGCCCCCAACTCTGACGACGGAAGAAGACATCGCGACTCAGGAAGAGCTCCTGACAAAAGACAAACCATCGTTGAGCTGTCACACCGACACAGAAACGCTCGAACTGGCAGAGTTTCCCGATCCCACCGTACCATCCAGGGAAGGGTACAACCTACGTAAAAGGGAGGAGCTTCGGCAAAGCAGACCACTGACTGGGTAAAATCTCAGAACGGTAGCCTAACACACTCAAGGTTGCCCGAAGAGAAGTCAGAGAAAGTCGGTGGTTCTGCCCGCTACCGAGCACTCTGAAGATGATGGAAGCGCCCGACTCCCCAATGATGGAAGCAACTGGATATCCAAAGAGGACCTACCGAAACCCAAAGACTAACAAACTGCACAGCTCAAAGACTATAGCCGTTTTCAGTACCCTTCTCTTTTGCCTCCTCCTCATGACAACCTTCTGGATCATCGAAGAAAGCACACCCGCTCACAAAACATTGCTCCCCACTGAACTGCCGATAACTACCAAGGAACACTTCCTGATTGCCCTTTCTCCACCGCTCCGAGAGAGACGCAGGGAGTTCTGGAATAACTCTTTTGTGCAACTGCTGCACCAACACAACCTTGCCGCTAATGCCACTAATTGCTGGATCTGCGGGCTGCTGCCCCATGCAGCCGGACACTCCATCCCGTTCATTCCTTCGCCCTTTTCCATCCACGGCTCCTGTCTTGCCTGGCTGATTCTTCTGCAAGAAAGCTTTAAAGACAATGCCACATCAGAAAGAACTGTTTCGCATTTCTACCACGAGGCATGGCTGAATAAGACTGGGCGAACCGCTACTCCTTTTACCCTCTGACCTCTGGTACCTCTATTCACATGGACATCCCTGCCAAAGAACGAGTGGAAATGCAAGTTTTCCATAACCCAGCCAGACCCACTTTCTCCTACCTCCGGAAACGAACAGCCACCACTCTGACAGTGGCCTTGTCTGTTGTCAACGTCTCGGGCCTTGTGTGCATCGAAGGCCTGGGGACGCAACTGGTGGGCCGCAGCGCCTGCGTCATCACCAGAACACTGGATTCATCCGACCCTCCCTCCTTTGTTGCTTCTCCAAATATGTACTTTGTTTGTGGCACCAAAGCATACACACCTGGCTCCCCAAAGGTTGGGGGGCACATGCTACATTGCCTTCATCCTCCCACCTACGTATGTGGCCCCAGCAAGCCATCACCGGCAAAAGCGTGCAAGGGACATCGACCAGGCCGACTCGACAGGAGCACAGTTCTTGGATGCCGCGAAAGGACTTGTGCCATTCTGGGGTCCGATGACGAACAGCCGCGCCATCCGACACTTGACCCAGGCAGTTGAAACCACCATGAACATCACAGCTGGCATCTTGACCAATAACACCGCAGAGCTTCAGGCAGTCCGCCTGGTGGCTCTGCAGAACCGCCTTGTTCTAGACGTGGTTCTGGCAGACCGAGGAGGAGCATGCCGCATCATTGGGTCCAGCTGTTGCACCTACGTGCCAGACAATTCACCTTCTGTTTACAAAGCCATCGAACACCTCCATAGACTGTCCTCTGAAGTACACCGGGAGCAAGAAGGATGGTCGCTTGGGAGCTGGTTCTGGGACTTACTGAAAGCCTGGGGGTGGAGGTTGTTCACATTCATTCTGATTCCGATTGTGGTGCTATGCGGGTGTTGCTTAAGTATCCAATGTCTGCCTCCTCTGTGTTCATTATTTTCAAATTGCATTTGCCCAAAGACTTTGGACTTACAGGCTGAACACATGAAAACTTTGTATGAGACAGAAATACGTGGCATTATGGGGATCGACCCGAATTAACAAGTTGGCGAGAAATGTTAAAAGGGGGACTGTGGAAAATTAATTTGTATCGATAAACATTGTCTGCGCCATCTTGCCCTTTTTCCCAATGCCACACTTTCGTCGTCCGCGGCGGCCATTTTAGCTACCTTGATCAGACCCACTCTCTGCACACCGCTAATCCCCAGCGCGGCTCCACATCCTCGCAAGCCCCCCCGCACTGGTCACCCTCTCTCTCTCTCTCTCATGCACGGGCCATTAACCCCCTCCAACTGCGCTGCACTTCCCTGGGAATCTCACCCCGGGCCTGCCCGACACCTCCCCTTTCCTCCTATACACTATCACACCCTCTGACACCCCTCTTCCTCCGTATCCGATTGTCCAGGCCGGTCCCAGGCTATCACCTAGCCCTGCGGATACAGTTTATGGCCCCGACTGTAAGGAATCGCCCCTCTTCAAAGGAGTTACAGTAGATCAAGGCCCCCACCCCATGAGATCCGTCACACCACATGCATTCCGGGAACCGGCGGAATGCCCTGCTGATCCTGCCGTCTGATGACGATTCTGTATGGTGAATGGGGAGGGGATTCTCACTGTAAGGGTGCGTGGGAACGGGTCTGAAGCAGAAGATCCCAGGGATGTCTTTCATACTTCAAAGTATCTTTACTGTAATAAAGAATGTCTTCCTGCCATAAATGCGTGTATAAGAGGCCAGGCCTCAGAGATGCAGTAGAGCACCTCGTGAAGATTCCCTGTTCGTCTGATCTGACGTGTTCTCCTCCGGAGAGAATAAACCTTTGTTTCCTGCCTTCCAGTCTCCAGCGCCTGCCTCTTCATTGATTCATATTTTGGGGAATAGAGGCGACATCGCCGGGCAATACTTAAGGTTATTCCATTCGTCGATTGCCTTCCTGTTTTACATGCGCGTGCACCTCCATCCTAATGCCTAAACCTCACCTGCTCTCGTGTTAAGGTCACACCCTGCTCAGCCTATGTTCCTCCATCCTGAAATATATGTCCTTTCAGGGCAGCTGTGGGGTCCTCGCTCTGCTCCATCGATAGGTCTTATTCCATATCTGGACATCTCTCCCTATAATGTGACTACACCCCTCCCAAGCCCTGCAGGCAGGCACCAGTTCAACAGCCCCTCACAACCCCCCCCACCACCACCCCCTCCTTCCCCACCGGTCTCCTCTCTCAAGGCAGTGCAAGTGGACGCACATGCGCAGTGTCTTCCCGGGGCTTGGATCTGATTGTTTTTAACTTTTCATACCTCCGGGGTCTTGGGAAGGAAATTAAGGACCTGCTGGGGAGATGGCTCGTGCTCTCTCTCTGTGGCTGCCCGCGGCCCCCGCAGGGGGCCACCTAAAAGGGCGGCCCTTTAGTGCCATTTGGGCACAAACACCACCCCTCCTAGTCTAGTGGCTGGACTCAGGGAAGGAGTCCTTTCGCCTTGGCGCGCTAGGCGCGTCACTTCCGGCGCACAGAGGTCGGTGGAGGGTACTTATACCTCCCCCCGCCTTTCTGGCATCCTCTTTTCGCCGGACACGCCATCTCCCACCCTACCACTTACCCGGCGTGGGGCTGGCAGGCAAAGTACGTAGAACGTTGTAATGTTTTCTTTTGTCGTTGCAGGCGGAGTAACAGGGCGATCTGGAAGCAGATGGGTACAGAAGGGTACCTCTGCTCGAGCACAATAGGGGTGCCAAAGCCAAATCCCAGGAGCCTCAGGGCAGGTTCCTGGAAAACCGCGTTGGCGCCCCGTTAGTCCTTCGGGCGGTTGGGGGCCTGACCAACCGGGGGCTTGCCTTGCTACGCTCCGCCCTGAAAGGTGCGTGAGTAATATGGGACCAATGTGTCACGTGATCCGGGAAGAGGATCACCCAAAAGGTGTAGCACTGATTGGGTTACCCACAGTGCTGGTTCATCAGGCGGGCAGGGCAGCATAGGTTGGTTACAGCTGCCTGCCCTTGGATCGCCCGTAAGATAACCCACCATATTGCATACTTTTGTATGGAATAAACCTGCAGCAACATTTTCCCATAACAAAAGTTGTGTTGTGTATTTATTTATTCATGCATGCTCAGACTGTGGGTGGGGATGTTGCCAATAATGACACTTTTTAATACGAACCATTCTTGCGTCACATGTATGACACGGGCTTCTCCAGCAGGACTACCATGGGCTATTGGCAGAAACGTGAGCAGCTGGGTTGGCACTGGTGCATGATGTGGATAGAGTCGTGTAAATGTTTTGTTTTGTCAATGGGTGTGAAGATCCTAAACTTTGCCATTTCCAAACCGTGCAAACGTGTCTAGTTTACCAACGTCATCGCGCTGCAAAGTTTTTCTCCGGAGTGATCAAACCCAGCAAAGCTAGAAAACGCAGGTAGTCATTTTCATACAATTTTAACTTGCGGAGAGCTCGTGTTTGCTTAGTGTACTGTGCTTTTGGTTAGCATTTAATACGAATATCTTAAACATAACATGAATATTTTCACGCATATGCAGCGACTAACAAAGTATGCACACTTCGCGAAGCTGTAAAGTTTCCCACTGACCTTCGCAAATGGTGTAAACAAAGTTTACATATTTGCACATAACTAAAAGTGGCCCTGAAGTACTGACAGGGCCGACTACAGTGGCCCCGTTGTACTCCGGGATGTCACTTACGCAAGAAGTCACTGATTCCCAGAGGCCCAGGCTGATGAGTGACACGATCGGCCACCATCTCAACCAGTATACCCATTTCACACTGCACCTGCCCACCCAATTTGCCCATTTCGCAGAGCACCTGCCTATCTAGTTTGTCAATTTCACACAGCACAACCCCACCCAATTTGCCCATGTCACACAGCACCTGCCCACCCACTTTGCCCTTTTCACCAGCACCTGCCTGACCAATTTGCCCTTTTCACCAGCACCTGCCCACCCAATTTGCCCTTTTCACCAGCACCTGCCCACCCAATTTGCCCATTTCACACAGCACCAGCCTCCCTCAATTTGTCCATTTCACACAGCACAAACCCACCCAGTTTGCACATTTCAAACAGACACAAGCCCACCTTGTTTGTCCATTTCATACAACACAATCCCATCCAGTTCAGTTTCACACAGCACAGACCCGCCCAGTTTGGCTATTTCAAGCAGCTCAAGCCCATCCAGTTTATCCATTTTCGATGGCACCTGCCCACCCAATTTGCCCATTTCACACAGCACAATCCCACCCAGTTCAGTTTCACGCAGCACAAGCCCACCCAGTTGACCCATTTCATATAGCACAAGCTCATCTAGTTCAGTTTCACACAGCACAAGACCACCCAGTTTGGCTATTTCACACAGTAGAGGCCCACCCAATTTGCACATTTCACACCACACAAGCCCATTCAGTTTGTCCATTTCACACAGCACGTGCCATCCCAGTTTGGCTATTTCACACAGCACAAGCCCACCCACTTTGCACAATTCACACCACACAAGCCACCCAGTTTGTCCATTTCACACAGCACAAGCCCATCCAGTTCCGTTTCACACAGCACAAGCTCACTCAGTTTGGTTATTTCATGCAGCACAAGCCCATCTAATTTGCACATTTTACACCACACAAGCCCACCGAGTTCAGTTTCACACAGCACGCATCCATTCAATTCGGTTATTAAACACAGCCCAAGCCCACCCAGTTTGACCATTTCCCACAGCCCCAGCCCTTCTAGCTGGCCCATACAATGCAGCCAGTGATGGCAGAATAAGAGCAGCAGAGCCTTCTCCCTGCTCACCTGCCTCCAACCTCCTTGTTTCTTGGCCAGAATGCTCCTGCGTGCCCACCACCAGTAAACACTGAGCTACGTGTGGTGCAGATTTAAGATGGTGGCATAACTAAAGCAAGGGCGCTGATCTGGAACCCGTTTGAGATGGGGGTCTCCCCTGCCTGCGGCCAACCTTGAGCAGTATCTGCATAGACTCGAGAAACCGGCGGAAAGTGGAACTCGATGGGCCTTGGGTCTACTTTAACTTCGGCTGTGCGAGCGCGTGGTGATTTCCTGTGTGTAAAGATCTGTGGTGGTCTCCTCAGTGCAAAGATACAACCGTGTGCGGTTGAGAAGGACTCGCCAACAGCTGCAACAGGGCCTAGCACGTGCCATGGACTTATGTTTTGATAAGAACTTTACCCAGCTAAACCAGAATATCTTGAGCGGGTCTAGTGGCTTTGAATGGCAAAGGCATTCAACAGGGCCTTTTCCTGCCAAGAACCCTTACATAAAACACATTGTTCAAAGACCCCAAAAAAGCCATCTTCTCCCAATTAAAATGTTAACTATCGGGAAGCAGATAAAAAAAAGTGAATGCATTTATAGAAAGACTTTTAAAGTGACATCGGTGGAGCGGCCACTGAAAGTCTGAAAACTTTGCTCTGTGTTGCTTTCTAGCCTACAATAAATCCAGCATTGGGATTAAAAAGATATAATGCAAACGAGGGAGCCAATATTCAGGGCTGAGCCACCCAGCGCCCGGAAATGTTCCCAATAATGGTCTTCTCTGTGCACTTCTCTTTCTCACTTCAGCCTTGTAGACAGCGCTATGATGGTTCAGGGATCTCTTTTCAAGGCACACTTGGCCAAGTACATTGGAGCATCCTATTGGTTCTCAGAGGCCCTTGTGTAGTGAACGAGGAAGCTTTGGTCTTCCTTTTTGTTTCAATCTTGAGCCTCTCTGAACCTCCCTTTGTGCGCCCTTAAGTTATATCCTGATTCACTGGAATTATGCGATTCTGCAGCAGTGGCTTTTTTCACACAATTAAGAGTTTTCTGCATTTGTCACAATCATTTGCTGCATAATCTGACGATTTTTAACAAAAACATCGTTTCTAGCTCAAACGGATCAAAAGTTACTAAAAGCATGGTGATATGAGTTACTTCTTCTTCAATTTGAGCAGGCCTTTGTTGCTGGAAAGCCTGACGGAAATATCGAAGACATTAGGCGTGATTGCTGCGCAGTTTAAAGTGCTCCACTGCCCCAGTAGACGGGCAAGAGAAGGATGCGCAGTTTAAAGTGCTCCACTGCCCCAGTAGACGGGCAAGAGCGGTGCTGCGCAGTTTAAAGTGCTCCACTGCCCCAGTAGACGGGCAAGAGCGGTGCTGCTCAGTTTAAAGTGCTCCACCGCCCCAGTAGACGGGCAAGAGCGGTGCTGCTCAGTTTAAAGTGCTCCACCTCCCCAGTAGACGGGCAAGAGCGGTGCTGCTCAGTTTAAAGTGCTCCACTGCCCCAGTAGACGGGCAAGAGCGGTGCTGCTCAGTTTAAAGTGCTCCACTGCCCCAGTAGACGGGCAAGAGCGGTGCTGCGCAGTTTAAAGTGCTCCACTGCCCCAGTAGACGGGCAAGAGCGGTGCTGCGCAGTTTAAAGTGCTCCACTGCCCCAGTAGACGGGCAAGAGCGGTGCTGCTCAGTTTAAAGTGCTCCACTGCCCCAGTAGACGGGCAAGAGCGGTGCTGCTCAGTTTAAAGTGCTCCACCTCCCCAGTAGACGGGCAAGAGCGGTGCTGCTCAGTTTAAAGTGCTCCACTGCCCCAGTAGACGGGCAAGAGCGGTGCTGCTCAGTTTAAAGTGCTCCACTGCCCCAGTAGACGGGCAAGAGCGGTGCTGCGCAGTTTAAAGTGCTCCACTGCCCCAGTAGACGGGCAAGAGCGGTGCTGCTCAGTTTAAAGTGCTCCACTGCCCCAGTAGACGGGCAAGAGCGTTGCTGCTCAGTTTAAAGTGCTCCACCTCCCCAGTAGACGGGCAAGAGCGGTGCTGCTCAGTTTAAAGTGCTCCACTGCCCCAGTAGACGGGCAAGAGCGGTGCTGCGCAGTTTAAAGTGCTCCACTGCCCCAGTAGACGGGCAAGAGCGGTGCTGCTCAGTTTAAAGTGCTCCACTGCCCCAGTAGACGGGCAAGAGCGGTGCTGCTCAGTTTAAAGTGCTCCACTGCCCCAGTAGACGGGCAAGAGCGGTGCTGCTCAGTTTAAAGTGCTCCACTGCCCCAGTAGACGGGCAAGAGCGGTGCTGCTCAGTTTAAAGTGCTCCACTGCCCCAGTAGACGGGCAAGAGCGGTGCTGCGCAGTTTAAAGTGCTCCACTGCCCCAGTAGACGGGCAAGAGCGGTGCTGCTCAGTTTAAAGTGCTCCACTGCCCCAGTAGACAGGCAAGAGCGGTGCTGCTCAGTTTAAAGTGCTCCACTGCCCCAGTAGACGGGCAAGAGCGTCGCATATTGGGGCATTTAATTACACTTGCTTATCCACTGAAATCCCCTAAATGAACTTTGACATCAGCACTCTTGGACGGCCTCGTGTCTGCCTTCCTTATGTGCATTTTCCGTTCATTGTGCGAGGTAGATAAGATAAGCGGTTTGAGATGTGCATAATAAATGAGGTTCTTGCCAGATATACAAGCCAGCACTATGCTACATTGTCTAATAGTTGCAACCACAAGATGGCGACAAAACACTATAAAGAACATTAAGGCACGCCATCAGAGTACTTTTGAAATTCACTACAACATCTTAAATCACAACATTCGCAATTCAAGGTATTTATACAAAATAAAATCCTCTCTGTAGTAAACTTATACATAAATTGCTCCTACTTGCAGGAAATGAGTGTACTGCACCTCAGGGAAAGTCAATGATGGTTTGGGTGCCTATCTCTTGAAATGTGTGACTGTTGAAGCTTTTTTTTGTAGTTTCATATAGTAAGAGCTCGACGCAAAGGTATTGGAGCGCTTTACATGATCACCACTTACATTACATAAGGTCCCATTCGTTTTATTTTATTTTCTAGGCACTTGGGGAATAAGTGATTTGCCTAGAATCAAACGATGTTGAGCCGTCGCCGAGACTCGAACCTGGTCGGTAGCTCTGGCCGTAAGTTACGTCACAAAGACTCCAAGCTTTGTAACGAGAACGGTAAAGTGTCTCAGTATCAGCGGTTTGTGCTCAGTACAATTAACGACATTTGTATTTTACACAGCGCTGCTGCCGTTTCCTGCTGCCTTCTGTTACTGCAGGAAGGTTTGCCCAGGGGGTAGGGGTGGGAGGGCTGGAGAGGGGGGCGGGGGAGTGATGTCATTCCTGCCCAACAGTTTGAAACTCCACATAGAGTTCCCTTATTTACGCTATTCCTAATGTTATATATTTTTGTTCAGTAGTTTTTACGCTGCCCGCTGAGACCAAAGATCACATGGGGACGAATGGGGAAGCGAACCTTTTGGAACACCCTATTCACTTGCCCTAACTTTGACCATTCTTTGAGTAACTTGGCAAAATAAGAATAAAGGTCAAGCAAACTAATTTTGTGCTGTTTGATGCAGATTGGAAAACAGACCAGACTACTGGTTATAGACCGCTAAAAATCAAGTTTCTTATGGATTTTGTTTGGAAACTGAACATATTTCGGGCAGTGTTTAACCAGCAACTCCAAATACATTTTTTCACTCCATATACACATTTTCCTTGAACGTTGCTACAGGGGGATTGCTTAAGGTGCGGGTGCTATAAATCGTAGGCCTTTTTTGATAAATTTGGTAAATAAATCTCATATTTTGCACAGAGGACACATAATAAAAGGCAAGCCCCTGGCCTGCTGACGCGTCTTACTAGGACAGATACCTGTAGGACAGTGATGCCCAGGTTGGGTGTCATCTGTAATCGAGTTGTGAGGCCCTGCACTCTTCATATACGTTGGCAAGTGTCAGGATATATTTCAGGGCAGCCGCTGATGTGTGTCAGTACTTTACACTGTAAAATGTTTTCTGTGGCGCTCAAACATCACTTGCGCACAGCACAGGAAGGAATAGTACACCAAGACCTGCGCCCCCAGCCGGCCTTTCTATTCCCACGCCTGCTGCAGGATTATAAACTCGCCATGCCCCTCATCAGGGGTCCCTCTCACGCCTGCTTCTGCCGGAAGTGAACCTGCAAGTACAAAGAATGCGGGAATGTCGCACTTGCAGTTCACTAATGGCCCCACTGTTAAAATGTGGTGAAATCACAGAGTGTATATAGGACCAAAAATGGGGAATTTCCTTGGGACTCTGGCAAGTACACACTGCACGGTTATTCCGCATTTCTCAAGGGGCCCTTCTATGAGTACATGCAATACTGCTGTATTTTGGAATCCCGGAATGGTACTGGCGATTCTGATTGCGGGAGTTCCTTTTAGATATATTCCCACACCCCTCGTCAGTGTTACCTTTGTCTCCAGTCTGTCTTTTCTCTAATCAAGGAGCCACCGCCCCTCACGTCACTGTTTTCAAGTTTCACAGAACTTTCTGGAGTCTCCGCACAAGATCTCTTCAGCGGGTCGTTAGAGGTTAAAATACTCGTGTGTGGGAGCTGTGGGGTTATAAACCCTCACACCATCCAACAAAAAATGATGCTTGATGTATCCACGCCAGAAGGATGTAAGACCGAGTCAGCCCTGCCAGAATCCAAAACCAGAGGCTCGAAGCAGCAAACACTTGCCCAACAAGTGCTTCACTAGTATTAGTAACCGACAAGAAGTAGTGTTTACTGCATTCTTCTTAGGTGCTGTTAATAACAATAATACCATCTAATAGAAATATGTAATACTAGTAACTGTAACAACAACGATAATAAGAATAGCAATATTATTAACTCATTTTATTATTTCAATTAAAAAATGTTTGTTTACTAGGTATGTTCATTATTTTTATTTAGGTAGCACATCTATTAATATTAGTATTCCACTAATCCTACAACCTCCACTTGCTTGAATAATAAATGCGATTATTAGCCAACACATTGACGCTCACTCGGTCGGCCTCAGAGGGATGAAGAGCGGAGTCGGTCCTGCCATGATTCAAGACGATGACAAACGGTGCACATAACTCATTGAACTGTTTTGCAGTTTATCTTTCACTAACACGCTAATTAAAAAAAGCTCTTTCGAGTTTAGGAGATGTGGTTTAGTGCCCGACAAATTACGGTCACTGCCCCGTCCCTCCCTGCCTCCAGAGACATCGCACTGTCGGGAAACCTCGGAAAGTCTAGGCCGAGCAGCCTCTTTATGCCAGGCTGGTGTGGAGTTCAGCAGTTTGCATTTGACATCCAAAACTTCAGAAAATGCTTTACTATTAAAACTGAATTCATGGAGCACTTGTGGAAAGTTTGCAAAGTACACCGGGAAAAAAGTGTTAAATTAATAAAATCTTATTTTGTGCAGCATTCTAAATCTAAAATCTAAATCCGTATTTGTAAAGCGCGAACTACTCACCCTTACGGGTCTCAAGGCGCTGGGGGCCGTCGTGGAAATTAAGTGAGCTATTGCCCAGAGTCACATGGTGCGGTGCTGAGCTGAGCTGCCGCCGGGATCGAACCATGAACCCTGTGCTCCGAAGTCAGCTGCCCTGGCCGCTGCACCACACCTCTCCACCTTGCATTCAGTGCAAGGGTTAACAAAATCAGGTTCCTCTACTGGGCACATATACAACTGGTTTACTTTGAATTTATATCTGCATTTCATATTGGGTCACATGGCAAACTACTAAGAAAATATTGACTATCGATGGTACTAGGTAGGGATAGTGTGCATGGTGAAAACATGAACACCAGTCATAATGGTAGGGCAAACACCGTCAGACTTGGAGAAAATTAAATGTGGGGGGGAGGCAAAAACATGTGTGTTGGGGGGCGGGGGGAGAAACTGTCCTTTACATATCTACTGGAATTCTTAAACTGGATGCAATAATAACTGGGCAATATTGCTTAAAGTGCTGGGCTATAATGGATGTTAATTGCCCTCTCTAGCATTAAGGGCCAAGGGTGAATCATGTGGCCCAAGGCAACTAAGAGTTATTAATACCCTTATCATAGGGTTATAAGGTGATCAGCATGATTGGGATTCAAGCATGAAGCCTTCTGTGCTCTGCAGTGGGTAACTTATTCCACTGAGCTATCTCACCATGTCTGATCATAACTGTTTCAAAATCAGCTGCGGAAACATGACTACTTTAGGAGGGCAACATCACAATGCCATGCAACTATTTTAAATAGATGTACACATAGGAAAATATAGGCAGCGTTTTTGCGGTCGAGGGCAAGAGGAGGTTGTAAATGTGTAAATAAAGTGAAGACATTTGAGCAGCTAATGTGATTAAGCAAATAAATAAATAAATAAATAAAAAAGTACCAATGAGGCCATTCCCTACATGCCCTTCCAGAAACGGTGGATTTTCGTTAAGCTCTTTTTGAGTTTTTAATTAAGAAAGTTCCCTACGAAGGTGGTTTACTCTACTTTGGAGGGCTCCTTAAAACATGGTTCTCTTGGCTATTCTATCTACACCAAATAAACAAAACGAGTGCATCTTACTTTTTTTTGCAGGAAATTTGGTGTCAATTGGATGGGGACCGTGGGGATACGTAAATTTCCGATGAAGCACGTCAACCTTAATTATTACGTCACAAAGGGCATCCCTTTAATATATCGATCTGAACACACACGTCCTCTAATTTTTGTCCTGCTGCTCCATTTCGGCCTAAACTTGTCGCAAACATTGGCCACATCATTTTGGGGGAACACTTGGTTCAGGCGGATGAACAAGGATTAAAGTTGGAGAACCATGCAAAGCAGTGCTTAATTTGAGCCGGTACCTAATTGTCAACACCATACTTAGAACACTATACCACATCGTGGCGCTGCTCATCTAAATTTGAGATGAGCAGAACGGTTGTTTAGGAATACAATATACATTAAAAAATTGCTAACACCTACCTCCCCAGCCATTCCTTTAGCTTTGGAGACCTGGAATAATCTGAACTGTCGCATTTAAATGCGAGAGAGATGGTTAGTAGTTGTTTTGGCAGCGATGACAAGGGCGATGGGTGGTGCAAGCTGCAATGGCCTCCTGGTCAGAGCCCTGGCACTTAATATTTTACAAATTAAGCACTGATGCAAAGAGCGTTTGTAAATGGAACGAAGAGGGAATCTCAAGTAAGGGTTATACATGTATACAGAGATATGCACTCCATTCACATTTATTGCATGCTTGGCAGTATCAAAACCCATCGTAAGGTTTTTAATCTGCAAGGTTGTTAAACCCCTGCAACCAAAGGAAAAAGTGTATGCTACAATTTCATTGAAGAGTTCTAGTGATGGTAATAAACCTCAAGGCTGAAGGCAAAACGGTTTGTAATCTGGTCACCTCAACCTCAAAATAGCAATATATATGGAATAAAGCACCCGTTCCATACATTATAAGGATATTGTAAGTCACCCAGGAGTTCTTGATCATATAGAGGAAAAAGTTTGAATTCCTTGATAAGTTCACGGAAATCAGAGTTGACTTGGAATGGCCTTTAACCTACGTCAAGGGGTATTTTACTCTGCATTAAAACATGGTCACAGTCTTGCCTTTCCCACAAACCACTTAAATCCTTAGCGTCTTATTCTTTCAAAAGAAAGAGAGAGTATGTTTTCAGACTTGAAGAATTAAAGTAGAATCTAGAGTGCAAACTTAAACACACCAAAAAGCAGTTAGAAATTTGCTGTGAAAAGATATTAGAATCAGTTTAACGTAAGTCCGATCAAAGAAATTCAGTAGCTCAGAATATCTAGAAACACTCGCAGATTCTATCTTTCTTGTAGTGACCTATGTTGTGTAAAAAAACACTTTTGCCATAAATATCTCGATTCTGCTGATCATTGTTCGTTTTAGAAAAACAGATCAGGAGAAAGAAAAGCCTGGTCTTGTTTTTGTGGTTTAAACTGCAGCTATAATAATGCTTCATGGCTTGCCTCTCACCTTGGCTACTGGATATGGATGTCACCACTCAGCTGCTCAATTGAAATAAATTATTACAGCAATTTCATTTTCTTATTACAGCTGGCTAGAGACATCACATCTCGGCTGTAATAAGGTAATTAGAGTCACTTTCACACAGGAATAGTAGGCTTCCATGTATTGTAATGAACCAACTACACAGAGAGCAACCCCTTCAAACCGAGGGGATAGAGGTATTAAAACCAAATGCTGCAATTATTTCCCCTTAGTTCCATATTAAATCAATCCCAAATATTCCACACATATGAAACAAATACACATTCAAATGAGCAAAAAAAGCGGATTAAAATACCAAATGTCTAGAAAAATAATAATTCTAATCACATTAAAAACACATATTACATGGCATAAATTGACACAAATATTTAAAGAAAGAGAAACTGTATCATAAAACAAATCAATATATCTTTAGGCCCATATACCATATATATATATATATATATATATATATATATATATATATATATATATATATATATATATATATATATATATATCTCACAGGTCATTAATTAAATTCATCAATTGTAGGTAAATGTGCAGTTTGGGTGGATTGTAACACAATTACTTGTGGACGCGTTTCGGCGAGATGAACATTTAATTTCCACCTTCTTCAGGACCGAAACAATTTGCTCTTTTCCATAAAGATTAAACTTTGTTTTTTAAAAACCTCTCTACTTAATCCAGTAATAATCGCAATTGTTGTTTGAAATACAGGCAGGATAAGGACCACAGCACTAAGCAGTTAAGACCAGGGGACCAACATCATCTCCGGACTTCACAATCCACCCCAATATCTATGTTATATTGTTTTCAGCAGGAGAATGGTCTCTGGTGTGATCCCTTTAAACAGGTCAGACCCAAAAGACTATTGTGTCGTGTCTAAATCCACTTGAAGTCTCAAAAATTCGCTGTCAGGGGGACCCCTTCAACAATATAGAAACAACAAGCACTCCCAGAATACAGGCAACCTATTCTCCAGGCACCTGGCCTAAGTTTGTGTCCATCCTCGCAGAGTGTCTGGGTGGCTATAGACTGGTGTGTGGAATATTTGGGATTGTTTTTAATAAGAAACTAATAAGGAAATAATTGCAGCTTTTGGCTACATGTATTGTAGGACAGTAATACAAGATCAGCAAAAAGTTCTGGTGACACCATGAACCACAAAGTTGACTATAGAATTCCTTGCAAAAGTCAACAGAATCCAGAAATGGTAATAGAGGGCCATGATAATGAACACGTGGAGATATGCTTTAGAATGGGAAAGAAAGTACCAGAGTATTTGAGCTGAGTCACTTCTTTCTTGGATCTCTATGTAGGTATAACTATATAATTGCATATAGATGAGGAAATACACACAAAACATTATGTATACTTATATTACAAAAAAACATGCATCTACTGCATCATTCCAAAAGTATTTCTGGAAATCCACCAATGAAGACACCCATGGTGACACCACCAGCATCATCAAGGCGCCAGAGACGAACAAACCACCACCCCATAAATACTGCCAAAGCCTCTAACAAGTTCGACGGACCCTTGCGTAGCCACTGCAGGTGAAGAGGGCGTAAACAACACATAAAACAGGTCTACCTCTGAATGCTTACTAGCTCTTTCTACCTTTCAATAGTGGTGCGCACAGATGAAGTTGCATTGCTCCAAATCTCAAAGTCTCAAGTAAGCAACCATGACAAGAACCCCCAAACTGGCTTACATTCACCAGAAGGTGCTTCCACCAACCACCTCATGTAAGTGTGTGCTACAGTGCCAAGGCCAACATCCCAAAACCTTCTGACCACCTGACAAATTAATTGGGGGAAGAGGAGGCGACTAATCCCCCCCCTGCAAAAAACAAAGCATCCAAACCCTTATTCAGTCGGTTCCAGAACCACGGATTACGACTAAAGAGGGGAAACCAAAAACAAATAAAACAGAAACAAAACAGTTTACAAAAAAGCCCTACCATGCATAATCCCATCGCTTGCTGTTGGCACCACGGTCGCAGGGGGTGCGAGCTTCTCTCCCTGTAAAGTGCCCACCTCGACGACGCAGACCCAGGATATCGCTTGCTTTCGTCCTCGCTCGTTATTTTTTCGTCTGGCGGGGAGCGCTGGGGGCGGGCTAGCTGCTGCTTGCGCTTTCCCAGTTCGGTAATTGGTCTCTTATTGTACGAACAAGTTGTGGTGCTTTTCACAGGAGCAGGGGATGAAAAAACAGGCCTACCGCTTCTTGGCCGTCAATATAAATGTGAAAATGGACAACACCCCATTGGGAACATGGTTCCTCCTTCTTTTCAACCAGTTTCCCATTTCCCCCCTTCTTCCTTTTTACAGCTTGTCGACCTGTCAAGCGACGAAAACTTATTGGGACCGGGCTACTGGGCGCCTGAGAACGAGAGCTGTGTGGAGCCCCAAGTTCATTCACGATTTCATTCTCCCCGTACCCCCTACCCTCCCTAGGCCTCTGTTCACCTCCCTTTCACAGAAAAGTGCATTGAACCCCTCCCCCCCCCAGTGCCTCCCATGCCACCTCGTCGGCTCACACACACAAGGCCCAAGCCACCAACCCCACAAGAGGACTTCTGACCCCGCCACCCGGGTGCCACAACTACCCGGGAAGCAAGCAAAATATTTAGCGTCGAAGAGCAGGGATGAATGAAAGGCGGCGCGAGTGCGCACGTGCGCGGATTGAGAACGAGGTGGCCCTCCTCGCGCGCCCCTCCCCGCGCGCCCACCGCGCAGCCTCTCTCTCGCAGCCCCTTCGAGGGAAATATCGAAAGTGTATGTTGGCCCAGCCATAAGACTGGGAGAGCCCGTTCCCTCTGCACCCCCTCCTGTCCCCCCCACCCCGAGTGAATAATCGCCCTGGGGAAACAATAATGCGGCACTGAGCAACACAATTCCACTGGCTCGTTGTATGGTCTCCCCGGGAGCGCCGCACAATGGTTCCTTGATGCATCGGGAAGTTGGTCAGGGCTCTTGTTGGGGGTTCCGTCCTTTCTAGCCACCCCTCACCCCCCCCCCCCCCTTTTTCACGTTCTCAACATTCGCTGCTTCTCACAAGCTCTCTCTTCCTCTGATATAATTACGGTGGCCATTTATTCCCGGTGTCATCACAAACCGAATGGTCTGTTAATCAAGAAAGAATTGGTGTTATTACCCATCTCAATAACACTAAAACCACCGACCTCACAAACATGGAAACCGTGAGTTGGCACTGCCGTGATTTTAGCCTCTAAAGTGCGGATGAGCTCTGTAGCAGTGACATTCACCTGCGTGCCAGTTTTTTTCTCACCTTCTAGCTCTCTCTGCCTCATTGCCTGAGGTGAGGATCACTGCCTCGAAGTGTCCAAACAGCGACTTATGAGCACTAGAAAAATCTTCCTATTAAAATAAACAAAGCATAATTACAGCCATAAGGGGCCAGATTTACGTACATTGAATTGGCTAAACGTGGTAGTAATTTGCACACCAAGTTTGAGCAAATGCAATGGTACTTTGTGAACCAACCTATTCACTAATAAATCAATTCACAAAATACTGAAGTGCAGTGGGTCGTAATTCGACCTACCTCATGAATATGGATAAGTTAGATCACAAATTGTAACCCCCTATGATTCGCTGCCATCACGGGGATGGTGGTCTGCTGGAGTCCGCTGATCACCATCTCTGTGATTGCCTTTAAATAAAGCATTATTTTTTATTTTTAAATGACATCACATTTTCCTTAAAGGAGAACAGGATGCATTTCCAAAAAAGAGAAACGTTTTTAAACTCATGGTCCTCAAAACATAAAACCCAACTGTCAGGTACCACTAGTCTAACAGAAACTAACCCCCATGCCCAGAAACTAGACAAGAGCTAGAACTCCTTATGGCCCTAACAAACATGAAGCAACAGTTAACCAGTTCATTACTTTAGGCCATATCCTACCAGGTCATCACACTGAGCGCCATACACAATGCTGTTCCTCATTGCCCACTTTAATTCAAACTCCCAAAACCCAAGCCTCCCAACCTTCTCAAACACACACAGCCAGTCCAGGCCTAAATTTGCTTTATCCGTGCAGACTAGGCCAGATGCCAAAAAACACTCATCTACCTGTCAGACGCGGTTATCGATGGTCAGCAGCCAGCTGTCGAATAGCTTGCTAAGGACCCTCAAACTGGCCCATCCAATCTCCACAAGCCACCGCAGACCATGCAGGTTCTTAATCTGTGCCACTGCCCAGACTGTTTCCCATTGCAGGGTCTCTTAGGGCCCGATTACGAGTTTGGCAGCGTAGGAGCGGGACAACCACGCAGTCACCCCACTCCCATACTGCTAAACCGGTGCGTGCACTGCCCGCCAGATTATGACTTTTACAGTCACTGGCGGGGGGATCTTTGGCGGTCCCACTGCGGTGTCTATGAAGTAGGCACCACATTGGGAACGTCAAAGACAGTACCTGCATGGCGTGGACTCGTGCAGTGCAGGTACTGGGGTGCATGCACACAGGGGGGCACAACATGTGCCCCCTGCATGCACCCCATGAACCTGAGGCACAAGGGGGCCCTGTTGGGCCCCCTTTGTTTCCTCTCTGCCACTGTTTTCATGGAGTAGGAACCGCCATGAAAACCGTGGCGGAGAGGATACTCGTAATATTCTTGGCGGGACCTGGTGTTCCCGCCAAGCATATTGCGGCCTCAAGACCGCCTCACCACTGGTGGTTGCTTCAGTGCAATGATGGTCCGACCGCCCTAGTTGTAATAGGGCGGTTGGACCATCGGTGCGGTGGTGGCAGGACTGCCACGCCACCGTGAGACTCATAATCAGGCCCTTAGTGTTCATCAAGAGGGGCCATGGCCCATATTACAATCATAACTACTGTCAGGATAAAAGGGAAAATCCTAAACCCAGGGCTGGTATAGAGGGCTTTTCTGTTATCTTCCCAAAAGTACAACATCAAAGTCCTAGACAAACATTTAAGACTTTAAAGTGATCTTCCACAAACGCAAAATGGCCAAATAGAACACGCCATGTTCTACAGTCAACAATAAGACATTCATTTTTTCTAGTAGATTTTCTTTGGAAAAAAAGAGTGATTTATTAAAAATACAATCGAATCCGACGGGATTAAGATCCTATGCATAGGAGTAATTAAATGTAATCTATTGTAATTATTTTCGATATCTGTTCCTCCATATCATATTGTCTTTTGAACATATTTACAGCCCAGAAAGTGGAGGATGATTAGGGCAAACCCCTTATATAATGATGTGTTGGAAAAAAGAGCCAAATCACTATTACATCAGGGTCAATGCAACTAAACTACGACAACAGTATAATACACAACCCATCAACATAAAACTGCAAGCAGGTGCCTCCACCCACTCCCTCACCACTGTCCACAAAGTAGCCTTTGAATTACCTTGTCAGCAGACTCCTGTTCTGACATTCTGCTTCTTGACATCCAAGCAGCAGCCAAAGAGATCTAGCCGAATCAGCAAAACGCCTTCAAACACAAAGCTATGAGGATACCGCCCCAGACATACAAACGAGACCTATCGATACTGTCCACACCCAGATACTGCATGAAGACGCTCGCAACCTAATATCAGTAACCAAATGTCACATATCACGACGAACCAAAACTTGATTTGAGATAATTTGATCACCATCCGCAATGAACTCCTTCCACTGATATTCAAAGTCTTTCACATAAAGAGAGGCCAGGACAGGGAAAGTGCATCCCTGGCACACAATGTAGATCGAATATGGAAATAATGACCTGATATCTCTGTACTTGTCATTCAAGTGCAAGGCCACTTACCGTACCAGCAACCTGAACCGCTCAGTCATCCTCGCAGTGTCCACCAGGAAACAAACTCACATTCCTAGAGTGGGTACACAGCCAAGAAAATCATGCTTATAGGAGACCTCAACCCGACTAAGCGTATGGTATTTTCTACCTCCTGCCATTTTACTTTCGCCCCAATAAGGCGAGATCAAGCGCTTTGCACTCTAGTTGTGTGGATGGTTGCCTCCCACCCGCCAATAATGCTCATTATCTCTGGTGTTAGAGCACACCCGTATGTTGCAAGCGTGCCATTGGCAAGCCCGTCTGTGGCCGTTCACACCCGGTCCGCGCCAAGGGCCCAGTCGCCATTGGCGTCTGACCTAAGCCTCTGATTCCCTACAATTCAGACGTCCTAACAAATCTCAGACATAAAAGTAAGTGCGTTTTCTCTTTTTACAATCTGCAGTCCGATGGCTCCTTCTCATGTAGGGAATGCAAACAAAGTTTTCACTTTTCTACTGAAAAAAACACCCTTCCACTTCCTTTTAAGTGTTACCGTCTTCATGTCTGATCCCTACCTAAACACCACTTTGAATTACATGCTTTTTATTACTTACTACAATAATTCTGACATACTGCTTATTACAGAAAAATGGCTTAAGGAGCTCTCCTTACACTTTATTACGCTAGCATTGCCCAATGAGTACAACATATTTCGCCTTAACTGCCACCATCGACAGGGAGGTGATATTGCGATCATACGTTGCACCATTTTTACCTGTTTGGTCAATCCTATCCCACCTGGCCCTGGAGACTGGACACCTCTTTCTCAATTAACTTAAATCCCTCCGTTAATTGTTCAATGGCTATCATCTATCTCCCGTCTGGGCCTGCAGCGAATTTCATAAGTAACATTGGTGACATTTTGGCCCCCTATGTAATTAAAAGACACACAATTGATGGACGGAATGCAGAACAAATCAAAACATTCACCCCCAGTCAAGAGATCTGGGTTAAATCCATCATTCTTTTGCTCACCATGCCACCCCAGTTTAGACCTGGCCATATGCAAATCAGTCTTGACCCTGTGCCTCATGGGAACAGTCCAGCCCGAACTGCTAAGCCAGGTCCTCCCTGGACCGGAAACAAGCATCCTAGGACCGGTTTCGGGGTGGCATGGTGAGCAAAAGAATGATGGATTTAACCCAGATATCTTGACTGGGGGTGAATGCTTTGATTTGTTCTGCATTCCGTCCATCAATTGTGTGTCTTTTGCTTTCTCGCCCTAAGTGCGCCAGGTATGCCCAGACGTGGGTCCTGGGCTCACTGTGCCACTGGAATCAAGCTATCCTGGCTGAAGAGGGGTGAAACCCCGAAACCGGTCCTAGGATGCTTGTTTCTGGTCCAGGGAGGACCTGGCTTGGCAGTTCGGGCTGGACTGTTCCCATGAGGCACAGGGTCAAGACTGATTTGCATATGGCCAGGTCTAAACTGGGGTGGCATGGTGAGCAAAAGAATGATGGATTTAACCCAGATCTCTTGACTGGGGGTGAATGCTTTGATTTGTTCTGCATTCCGTCCATCAATTGTGTGTCTTTTGCTTTCTCGCCCTATGTAATTAGGCACGCCAACTTCTGTGTAATAGCGGACTCTAACGTACACATGGACAACCTCTCACAACCACTTCCTGCACAGTTCAAGGAGACCATTGATGCATTAAACCTTTCTCAACTCATTAATCTAGACACTCACAGAGGGGGGTCAAACCCTAAACCTAGTCTTAGTAGTACACAGGTTGACTAGCATGTGACCAGGGTGATGTCACAACACATGCGACCCAACATGGTCGCGTGACACCCCCTCCCTCCCCCCACCGGAAGTGACATCACTTCCCGGGAGGAGCCCAGAAGTCCAGATAATGGAAGTTAAGTCACTTCTGGGGCGGGACAACTGTCACTTTTTGCTCGATGTGAAAGGTATCCCTGTGTACTACTAATCTTTATCAACACCCTGGCTATGCAATCTCTTTGTCCAATTGAGTTCACTTGGTCCAATTAAGCGGTGATCCCTTTTACTTTCTAATATGCTTCCCCTCATTACAGTCCCCCAAACCCCTTACTTCAAGGCTTTCTAGATCCTGGAGTAGAGTCACTGACGAGGAACAATGTGCTTCTCACTTAATCCTTCTTCTCCCTACCAGAAAATATCTCCAAAGCTGCACACAACTCTAACAAATGGAATTCCCTACTCTGGAAAAAACAGCCCCAATAAACATCCATATTTAACAATGTGCTGTAACTCACCATGGTTAAATGATAAACTTAAAGCTGGAAAATCTAAATGCAAACAACTAGAACATCATTGGTGTCAAAACTATGATCCCCCTGCTAAGTTGACCTATAAATCAGCTGTTAAATACTACTTCAAATTAGTTAGGAAAACATGGCCAGCCTACTTCATCAATGGGAAAGCACCTCAAAGCGATAACTGCTGTGGTTAATTCCTTCTTGCAACAACAGACCTGCAATTAAAGGACTACCCCTTCACAGGAACTTTGCAATAATTTTGTCTTTTTTCCACAACAAAATTGCCACACTTTATGAAAGCTTTTTGGATCAGTCCACCCCTCATTTGGGGACTCCAGATGTTCACCTCTCTGATAAAGGGTCTCTATCTGACATTCCTCCATCACAGAGGAAATATCATCCGGAGCTAAATTAGCACATGCAAGTCTGACTCACCAAGGTATAGATGCAATAGCCCCAACTCACACTCAACTTCCGAACCTGTCGATCGCTGTGTCACAAATGGGGCTGTAGAATTGTACTGGTCTGGATTGTGACTTAAAGGTGTAAAATCAGAAACGAGGGTGATGACAAACCTGCTTGGTGTATCCGACTTGCGCTCCATTGCTGTCAGCATCAAATTGTACCGTGGTCCCTAGCTTCCACGACCATTGACTATCGATGCCACTTTATGCTTCTGTGTGCTATTTCTACTTAAAACTTTACAAATTCATATCTCTAGTTCCCCTTATTGATTTTTTGTCAGTTTGTTTATTACATTTTACTCTATTTTACACAAAAAAGTGACTGTTTTGGTACTGCATAAATACTTTACACATTGCCTTAAGTTAAGCTGGTCTGCTCAATGCCTTAGCTACCAAGGGATTGAGCTCATTAATTGAGTTAATTTGAGTTAAGTTAACTTAGTGAATTTCAGGGTTCACCCCGACAAGAGTTGTGGTTATTCCTGGAGGTGGGTAGTCACCCACACCAAATAATAATCCTGTTTCTTACAATGCCACGGATATAGAACTGATTGAGTTTCTTTTGGATAAGAACACTGAGTTGCAACTCAACTTTAATAATTGTCTAGCAGAAGGATCTAGATGATTTCTGACAAGACTGAGATGCTACTTTATGGACAATCAATCCACGAGGCCCTGGTCCCCTGATTGATGCCCGTAAGAGGTAAGTACCACACCACCACCAAAGTTCAACAACAACCTCTCCTTCTCAGCACAGACTGGGGCAGTCTCAGAGACCAGATTTGCCCTGCTTAAAGCATATAAAAAAATAAGTTTACTCCTGCAGAAATATGCAAAATCGTAGTAAAATCGTAGTCCATGCTCTTATTACCTCCAGATTGGACTACAGTAAAGTCTTGTTGCTTGGCATGTCTAAAGGCATTAGGCATTGGCTCTAGGTGGCTCAGAATGTGGTTAGCAGACACATCTTGAACATCCCAGACGTCTTTCGGCTGCTCCAGCCCCTAAAGCGTTTCGTTGGCTCTGGGCAACCAAGAGAACGTGTTTTAAGACTCTTGTCCTTACCCGCAGAGTAATCCTGGGCATCGCCCCTAAATATCTCCAGTACGTATTAACATGGTACACACCGCCCAGGACATGTAGACCAGGGGGGCAAAGACTCATTTTAGTTCTTCACTTTCATGAAGATCAAACAGGAGGTCGTTCCTTGAAGTATGCAGCCGAAAATCTTTATTTTCCTTTATTCTAATGTCATTGCAACTCCTTACATTCTTTGTACTCTGCTGTATGTGTTCCAATTACCTCAATTCTTATGCATTTCATTACACATCCCTTACACTTCAGTACTCTAAAGTTGTCCATTAATTCAAATGTAGGGCAGCAATTTGTTGCTGACTAATGCAACATAAAAAGCGATGGAAGGAATCCTTGCAATTTGTCTAACCACTGGTAATCGCTTGGGGGAGCATTCCAACCCATCTTTCTTTTGCCCACCAAGTCATCTCAGTTTGCACCCAGCCAAATGCAAATCAGGCTTGACCCTGCTCCAATAGGAAAAGACCAGCCCGAACTGCTAAGCCGGGTCCTCCCTGAAGCAGAACACAGCAACCGAGGACCAGTTTCACTTTGATTGGAGCTTCTGTACCAGCCCCACGAGGTGTAGATTCTTGTAATAAAGTTCTTAGCTCTGTTTAATGGAGTCCTCACTACACCTCCCTATCTCTCGTGTCGTCACTCCCAGTGTTTCTCCATCCTCCTCCCTAACATTCATGTGTCTCCATCATACAATACCCCCCTTTTAATCCCTATCCATCACTCGCTCTCGTCACTTACTCTCTGCCCTGTGTTTCCATCATGCAATCTCCTTCCTGTCTCTCTTCCCATCACTTCCTGTCCATCTCCATCATTCCCTCTCTTCGCTCCCTCTCCTCCCTGTGTGTCTGCATCATACAATTGCTGCATTGTCTCTCTCCCTCCATCACTCTGTCTCCATCACACAATTTCCTCGCTGTCTCTCTCCATCACTCATTCTCTATCACTCACTCTCCTCTGTGTCTGTCTCAATCATACAATATTGTCGTTGTCTCTGTATTCATCACTCACTCTGTTCACTCACTCTCCTCCCTGTATCTCCATCATATAATATCAAATGTGTCTCTATCCTCACTCACTCTATCACTCACTCTCTTCCCTGTGTATCTCCATCAGATGATCTCTCCTTCGAGTCTCTCTCCATCACTTCCTCTCTATCACTCACTCTGTTCATTCACTCTCCTCCCTGTGTCTGCATCATATAATATCCTCTTTGTCTCTCTCCTCACTCATTCTCCATCACTCACTCTCCTTCGAGTCTCTCTCCATCCCTTCCTCTTTGTCACTCACTCTCTTCCCTGTTTCTTGCTTTGTCGTTTCCTTCCCTCTTTATCTCTCGCACTCTTTCCTTCCGTTCTCGACCACACAACGGTCTCTTCTCCGTCACTTATGTCCACTCCTGTCCCCATCATTCTCTTTCTCTCTCTGTTGCTGCCTCTCTCTCTCTCCCCCTCTCTGTTCATCACTCCCTCTAGTCTGTCTCCTCCACCCCCCTGTACTCCCTCGTCTTTTTCTCTGATAGGGCAGCGGAGGGAGGGGGTGTCGGCTGGGGGAGTGAAGCTCATCTTCCGCGTTGCGTTTATAAAGCGCCCAAAAGCCAATCAAACGCTTCTTGACAAACACGAAGAGCCGGTAACCAGTTTGACCACGCATTTATCAGGGGCATGGGGGCGACGGCCAAGTTCTGAAGTAGCTAAAGGCAGTCTTGCGCTATAGAAAACGCCACTAATAAATATGGGAACGCGACGGGCACAATTCTGAATAATGGAACGACTAAGGAGTAAAAAAAACTTCCAGGACCGGACCAGAGGGCAAAGAAATAAAAAAAGAACTGGGAGCACCAACCACAGCTGAGAGAGGCTCATTGGTAACACTCTGCCCAAGTCGATCTGTGTGGTGGGTATTCAAGGAGCTGGTGATGCCCCCTGCGCCCCTCCCACACTCATTCCCCGCCCCTCACCCCCTCAACTTTCTCCTCGGTCAGCAGCCGCCAAGAGGCTGCAAGCCGCGCTTTGCGATCCGCTAACTACAAACAATGCACGCGATCTTCCGAAAGTACCAAATAACAACCGCTCCGAGTGACTAATGCCCAAGGCGCATCGATGCTGCGGGCCATGATTGACTCTAACACACCGTGCCGTGAAATGTCTTTACATGCTAGGGGAGGGGGACGCCGGACACCCACCTGCCCCCTGAAGCAGGGCGCGTACTGCAGCGCCTGGGCCATCCTTCGAGGAGCTGGCAGCCGTCCTGAACCCCTGTACACCTGGCGCGGACTCCAGGAGGAAGAGCTGCTCTCTGGCTCCGCCCCCTGCCTGACCTCGGCCCCCTCGCCCTCCCCCCAGCCCGTCCGCACCGCACGCCCTCTGCCTCATTTGCTCTCCTCCTGCAGTCCCTGCCCACAAAGCGCACATTACTCTCGCCTCATTGCCTCTGGCGGCGAGGTCTGCACCCGCGCCAGCCCCAGAGCCCTCATTCCTTGTCCCGCTGACCTCTGCCCCCGCAGCACCATCCACACTGGGAGCAGTGGGTGGTGGTGTCCCTCTGTGCCCGCCAGGCCTCTGTCCTCTCCAAACCAGCCCAGCTCGCCACCGCACACCCTGTTGTTCACTTCTACTCCCATGTCGATCCCTCAGCCAAGCATCATCCATCCGGACCCGCTACCACCTCCTGGCTGAGCAGCCCCCACCCTCCCCCTCCGGGGCACTCTCCTCCTGGGTGAAGGCTGATGTCACACAGGCTCCTGCTCTTACATACTTCCGGTGCATAGAACAGGGCTTTAAATGGGAAGGTGCTGTCCGGTGATGACTTCACTTCTTTAATTTGAAAGAGTATCCGCACTTATCCCTGCTGCAACACATTTAATGGGAGAGTGCTGGCACTTCTCATCCCTGCTGCTGTATATTTAATGGGAGAGTACCCGCACTTCTCACCCCTGCTGCTGTAAATTTAACGGGAGAGTGCCCACACTTCTCATCCCTGCTGCTGTATATTTAACGGAGAGTTCCGGCACTTCTCATTCCTGCTGCAACACATTTAATGAGAGAGTACCTGCACTTCTCATCCCTACTGCTGTATATTTAATGGGAGAGTACCCGCACTTCTCATCCCTGCTGCTGTATAATTAACGGGAGAGTACCGGCACTTCTCATCCCTGCTGCTGTATATTTAATGGGAGAGTACCAGCACTTCTCATCTCTGCTGCAGCACATTTAATGGGAGAGTACCTGCACTTCTCATCCCTGCTGCAACACATTTAACGAGAGAGTACCGGCACTTCTCATCCCTGCTGCAACACATTTAATGGGAGAGTACCTGCACTTCTCATCCCTGCTGCTGTAAATTTAACGGGAGAGTGCCCACACTTCTCATCCCTGCTGCTGCGCATTTAATGTGAGAGTACCGGCACTTCTCATTCCTGCTGCAACACATTTAATGAGAGAGTACCTGCACTTCTCATCCCTACTGCTGTATATTTAATGGGAGAGTGCCCGCACTTCTCATCCCTGCTGCTGTATAGTTAACGGGAGAGTACCGGCACTTCTCATCCCTGCTCTGTATATTTAATGGGAGAGTACCTGCACTTCTCATCCCTGCTGCAACACATTTAACAAGAGAGTGCCGGCATTTCCCATCCCTGCTGCAACACATTTAATGGGAGAGTACCTGCACTTCTCATCCCTGCTGCTGTATATTTAACAGGAAAGTACCCGCACTTCTCATCCCTGCTGCTGTATATTTAACAGGAAAGTGCCTGCACTTCTCATCCTTGCCGCTGTATGTTTAACGGGAGAGTAGTACCCGCACTTCTCATCCCTGCTGCTGTATATTTAACAGGAAAGTGCCTGCACTTCTCATCCTTGCTGCTGTATGTTTAACGAGAGAGTAGTACCCGCACTTCTCATCCCTGCTGCTGTATATTTAACAGGAAAGTGCCTGCACTTCTCATCCTTGCTGCTGTATGTTTAACGAGAGAGTAGTACCCGCACTTCTCATCTCTGCTGCTGTATATTTAACAGGAAAGTGCCTGCACTTCTCATCCTTGCTGCTGTATGTTTAACGAGAGAGTAGTACCCGCACTTCTCATCCCTGCTGCTGTATATTTAACAGGAAAGTGCCTGCACTTCTCATCCTTGCTGCTGTATATTTAACAGGAAAGTGCCTGCACTTCTCATCCTTGCTGCTGTATGTTTAACGAGAGAGTAGTACCCGCACTTCTCATCCCTGCTGCTGTATATTTAACAGGAAAGTGCCTGCACTTCTCATCCTTGCTGCTGTATGTTTAACGAGAGAGTAGTACCCGCACTTCTCATCCCTGCTGCTGTATATTTAACAGGAAAGTGCCTGCACTTCTCATCCTTGCTGCTGTATGTTTAACGGGAGAGTAGTACCCGCACTTCTCATCCCTGCTGCTGTATATTTAACAGGAAAGTGCCTGCACTTCTCATCCTTGCTGCTGTATGTTTAACGGGAGAGTAGTACCTGCACTTCTCATCCCTGCTGCTGTATATTTAACAGGAAAGTACCTGCACTTCTGATCCTTGCTGCTGTATGTTTAACGGGAGAGTAGTACCCGCACTTCTCATCCCTGCTGCTGTATATTTAACAGGAAAGTACCCGCACTTCTCATCCCTGCTGCTGTACATTTAACAGGAAAGTACCTGCACTTCTCGTCCTTGCTGCTGTATGTTTAACGGGAGAGTACCGACACTTCTCATTCCTGCTGCAACACATTTAATGAGAGAGTACCTGCACTTGTCAGGAGGAAATCGGAACTCTGAATAGAGAGTATCAGCTCTTTCGTATTGCCATTTAAATCACTGGTGTGGACCTTTCCATCCTTGGGATCCCTCCGGTAGAGTTTAGGGAGAGTTGTATGATAGCTTTGTAATTATTACCCATGACCCCCTCCTCACACACTGACCAGCTGCAGCATTGCACGTTTCTTTCAATCACACACAAACACACGTAGAACATGGGCAGAAGCAATGCATCCTTCTACCGCGAACACACAAAGCAGGCATTGCATAGGCAGAGGCACACAGGGGCATAGAGCACAGGCAGAGACGTGATAGATGTACAATAACTTAAGCAGCAGTGCAGGCTCCCTGCATAATGTATGGAGGTGGGATTTCAAAAGCACCAACCAGCCAAAAGGCAGTGGAGCACTGTACAGGGTCAAAGGTAAGCACAGGGTCAAAGGCAAGCACAGGGTCAAAGAGCGATAGGAGAGGCAGCCGGTTCGCGGGCTGTTAAGGCATTTTATTATGTTTGTAGGTAGGTCTATGGTATTTCTGTAGCACAAACCTAGTCAGCAGGCAGTACATGGTGAAAGACAAGCACACAGTCAACGAGTGACAGGGGAGGCAGCTGGCTTCTGGGAGATGAAGTTTATGGTCTCTGCATTGTGATGTTCTGTTCTCTGAAGAGGCCTGTCTTTAACTCTTTCGTAAACCAGTGGAGGCCTTGGGCTAAGTCCCTACCTCTCTGGGCCGTCCTAATAAGAAGCCCTGGACCGACAAACTGCCACCTGAGCACACTGAAGCATGTCTCCGACACCAGATTGGAATCGCAGAAACAATAGGTGGGCAGCTCTGATCAGGACGGCCACAGACCCACCCTATACTTTCAGATATCAGCCATCGCCCTCCAGAAGGATGCATACAGAGGATCTAGTTTCCAATGCACAGAGATCCATCACTCTTCACTATGCAGAACATTATAAACCAGGACTGTAATGCAACCAGCTGGCATCTTGAATGACTTTAATTCCGTCCATCCCAGAAGGTGCCAATCAGGACCCATGCCAGTTTCAAGACTGGACACTGGAAAGCCACTGGATTCCAAAAGCAGGTCAGCGTGTGGCACAGATGGCCTCTCATGGAGACCATTCCAGCGGGCCTCTCTCTTCTACTGCTCCAGTCCCTGCTAAGACCATACAAAATGGCTTCCTCTAAGGGCAACGGTTTGGCGTGTCACAAAATGTCAGAGTGGACCCGCAAAGCAACTCATAGAAACCTACTGCTGTAAAGTGCATGGACGCGCTCCTGGTCCTTTCCTGCCATCCCACTCTGTGTGCCGCAATCAAAGACAATGTTAGATCACCACACTTCCCGCATAGGCCACACTGCAAATACATCCTGCCACACAAGCACTCCAACATCAGCAGGGGCGGCTCCTTCGTTGGAGCGGGGGAGCGTTGCACCCCTTAAAACCCCCCCAAACCCCATGAAAAATAAAATCATAATTTATTACCATTTTATTTTCCGTCCCCGTCCTGAGCCAAGTATCAAGATGGGGGCGGGGTCGCTGCTGAGTGAGAGCAGCAGGGAGGAGGGTGGGCTGTCTATGCACTTACGTTTAAAGTGCGCATGTCTTTTTTTGCCAGCCATCTTCAGACGCCCAGCCACACATCCGCACTTTAAACAACACAGCTGGGTTAAAGTCAGTGCAGGCCTCC
Organism: Calotriton arnoldi; assembly: GCA_963921515.1. Taxonomy (NCBI): domain Eukaryota; kingdom Metazoa; phylum Chordata; class Amphibia; order Caudata; family Salamandridae; genus Calotriton; species Calotriton arnoldi. Next base: position 2,432,156 of record CAWUFW010000655.1, read on the forward strand.
AGGGCGCTGTGGAGAGCAGAGTGAGGCTGCTCCTTCCAATCGGGGCGCTGCTCTCACAGCATGAGAGCAGCGCCCTGATTAGTCAAGGGAGTTCCAGCTTCCAGTTCCTGTGGAGGTCTGGAGCGGAGGATGTAGCGTTCGCCTTATAATGTGTTTTTTTTTTTTGGGTGCACACACCCGTCCCCCCCTCTACCTGTAGATGCCAGCCGCAACTGCCAATATGGAGTAGCATACTACCGTGTGACAACGTGCTTCATCACCTCACCAGAGGTAAGAGGAGCTATACAAGTGCAGCTATAGCATTTCCCAGGCGTTTTGCAGAGGATCACAGGGAGTGCTCTTGATCCACCAGGGTCTGCCTTATTTTCTTGTGTCTATAAAACGGAATGGTTAGGTGGCACTTTGGGATTAGGTGAGTTAATCCTCACTACGTTTTAAAGAGGTTTACTTAGTCTGTGGATCTGAATAAGGGGTGCAAAATTGTAAAGCTTATTTGCACCCTCTGTGAAGATCAACAGAAGTCTTTGCAACATCTTCACAAAGGTTGCAAAGTTTTATATGTTGCCCCATTTGAGTGAAAATCGTGTCTGTTCTGACCATCCTTGCTGTATAACTTAAACTTGTGAATAAAGTCCGCAAACAGGTTATATTGTGCAAAGCAATACTTTGTAAAAGGTAAAGTTGCAGGTAAAAAGTAGGCTCACATTCCCATTTTGGCTAAGTTGGATAAGAGTGAAAACTATCTTGCAATACAGTGAACATTTTATTGCAATGCACAGAAAAAGATTGTACGAGCAAAGTTAAAAATGGAACATTTGGCTAAGGGAAGAATATTAGGAACATTGCAAAATTTCGCTGGTGAAAAAATATTTTGCACATTTCAAGCGATGCTATATTTTAAGCCATTCTTGTACACTTTTGATGAAAGGGATCTCACACTCTGTGATAACGTTGTAATATTTTGCCAGTGCCAATCAGCTTAAAAGTTATTCCAAAGTAGAAGAAAGTTGCTTTGTAGAATAACTGTTTTACATTCCAGTGCCTTGATGTAACACATTCTGATTAAGGCACTTCATACTCAGATCTCTGGCTCTTAGGGTAAACAGCTCTTTTCATTACATAGCACCACTAATGTAGCATTGAGAAAGAAACCTTGGTTTATTGGTACCGTCCACCTTTGGAGAACCATGCTAATAAACGTTTAATTTCTTATTAGAAATCACTTCTAAGCATACCATGAACGTAAAATCAGTGAATTAATCCTATTAGAATCCACAGCTAGATACAAATTCAGCCAATGATTCTTTTGATAATATATTTGCAAATAATATGAACCACTCATAAACATTCGACTCATTTCGCAGCTCTCTCTCTTTTGTAAGCAATGCATGTGAATATTTCACTTTAGCAAGAAGAGGGCTCAGTGAGTTAAATGCTCATCGCTGACACCTGCGGTGACATGCAGGAATCGGGTTCGAATCCAGCCAGGCCAATTCAGCGAACTTGCTCCTAGAAGAAAATTATCATAGAACAGCATTTAACTGACTCGTATTCCCAGATACTGTTTAAGGCTTAGTGGATTGTATAGAAATTAGAGAGGAAAGTAAAGATGTGCAAAATCTCAGCCACATTTCTTCCTTCTTATTCGAAAATGACGGCTTCCCCTGCAACCCAACAAGGTGGCTTACAACCAAATCAATGCGATACCAAAGGGGATGATGGACGGAGCGTTAGAGCAAATCAAACACTCACCCCCAGTCAACTGATCTGGGTTTAATCCATCACCATTCTTTAGCTCACTCCACCACCCCAGTTCAGACATGGCCATATGCAAATCAGTCTGACCCTGTGCCTCATGGGAACAGTCCAGCCCGAACTGCCAAGCCATGTCTTCCCTGGACCGGAAACAAGCATCCTGGGACCGGTTTCGGGTTCAAAACCCTCATCAGCCAGGCTATCTTGAATGCAGTGGCAAAGTGAGCAAGGGACCCACGTCTGGGCATACCCTGCCAACTTAGGGCGAACAAAGCGATACCAAAGGGGATGATGGATGGAGCGTTAGAGCAAATCAAACACTCACCCCCAGTCAACTGATCTGGGTTTAATCCATCACCATTCTTTAGCTCACTCCGCCACCCCAGTTCAGACATGGCCATACGCTTTACAACCAAATCAATAACATGATTTAGCACGTATCAGACGTGAAAGATGTCCATACGATGTCTCCCTCAATTTGTTCTGAACTTCAGCCTGACTTCTACCAAAATCAATGAAATAATCCATACTTTTTACATAGCCAGGATTCCAAACTTGCGCATTTTCATACCTCCTAATGTTACTAATAAAATGGTGAATTTTCATCAGCATGGTATGCACGAAGAAGCATCTCCCTGTAGGCCAGCCATGGAGGCCTCCACACTGTTCTGCCATGTTGAATAATGTCACTCATTCACAGTGATTGGCTGGTTTCCTGCATTGCATGTAGGGCATGCAGTTGGTTTAAATTCTATTCTCAAAGACAGGGAGAACCTTCTCTTTTAGATGGTAATGAGGTTCTGCTTCCTGATCATGTTAAAAAACAGTTTCCCTTATTCCTCCAGTGCCTCGGGAAGAATGTCATGGACATCCCACTGCCCCTCAATCAATTAAACCTCATTTTTTTAAACCCGCTCCACTTATTGGCTCTGTGGCATTGGAATTCTCCACGTAGGAGCTTACAATTCTTTATTTTGACCCTTGGAAACTGGAACCAGCGGCTGTTACAGGTTATGTAATCCTGGTTCAAGTCACTTGCACACACAGGGCCCGATTCACAGAACTAACTTAATACAAAATCCTAAACTTACTACCATTTTGGTATTCACAGAAGGCACTTACTCATTTTGGTATTCACAGAAGGCACTTACTTACTCATTTTGAGTAACTTACTCATTTTGTGTAACTTACTCATTTTGGTATTCACAGAAGGCACTTACTCATCAGTGAGTAAGTGCCTTCTGTGAATACAAAATGAGGTTACACAAAATGAGTAAGTTACTCAAAATGAGTAAGTTACTCAAAATGAGTAAGTAAGTGCCTTCTGTGAATACCAAAATGAATAAGTGCCTTCTGTGAATACCAAAATGGTAGTAAGTTTAGGATTTTGTCTTAAGTTAGTTCTGTGAATCGGGCCCACAGAGACCAAAGGCAGCGGTTTCTCGTATTCACTTGGGCCTTGAATCACCAATAGCCAACATGCGTGGTTAAGACTTATGCGTGGTAATGACTGCGTGGTAAAGTTATTGCATGATTTATTTTCGGAGTTTTGTATAGCGTGAACAAGACCCTTTCAGGTGATGGAGCACTTTCCTCTATTAACAAAGGTAGTTAAGATACAGCAATAACGGATATACATAAAGCACATACACAAAATAGGTAAAGTTACACGGGCAAATAAAGGGGTGACAAATAGGAACACAAACTCGTTCGTAAATACTAGTGTGAGCGGAGTAGGATAGGTGATCGAGGTGGTGTTTAGGAAAATCGGAAAACCACGAGAGTCTTGGTGATGTGGATGAAGGCGTGATAAAATAGAGCATTGGACAGGCATGTTGACGACTCAAGTGAGGAGAAAGGGAGTGTGACCTCAGTGTGAGAGAAATCTACTGGATAGTTACATTTTTACTTCATTCCTGCAGATGGAAGTGGAACGGATGCACCTGATCCCCAGAGATAGGGAGTTCCAGATTGTAGGGGCAATTTTGCTGCGTTTTTGTTACAGGGGCGCGATTTTGCAGCACTGCTGCAAAACTGGCCCCTAGTAACAAAAACGGCCCCCACTGGTTTGAAACCGGCCCCCACCCTTCCGGCCCACCGGCAAAACGCCTGGTGCCCGCTATGGCCAGTCCGGCCCTGCTAAGGATTCATTCTCTACCTACTACCATAGTGTGCTGGTCCTTCAGAAATGCCTACTGAGAAAAGGCCCCGCCTTGACCAGGAATATGATGTCAGCCCTCCTCATATGCAGTTTGGGAGACCTTGGATGTTCGAGTGCTTCCAGCCTTGGGGTGTTTCCCCACAGCGTGCTCCCTCTTCTGTGACCATGGGAGGAGATTGATATTCCTCTCTTCCTCTGATGGTTCAGACTGGGAACAGGGTCGGGCTGGGATATAAAACAGGCCCGGGCAGCAAAGTGAAAGTGGCCCCTGTTAGCGAACCAGATAGCTAAAAAAGTAGCCTACAATTGTAAATCAGACCAGTTTTGAACTTATAAAGACACTCTGTATGAGTATTTTGCAAGGTATGGAAGATTGCATGCATTTGGGTTTGCTGCAGGCAATGCTTGTTGTAATATTAGAGAAATCAATAGTAAAAACTGACTGGCCTGGCCATAAAACATGCCCACAAACTGCTAAAAACCGGCCCATGCGCTGATCTGTCAGACCAGCCCTTCCGGTACTGCCTGATTGCTCTATTGACCAGTCCGACCCGGACCGTGAATTGTGTTATGCAGGTGTAAGGCTGCAGCTTTTGCGAGGCCCAAACCTTTGCCAAACATATTTTTTCAATTGTGTCAGCACCATGCTGAACTGGTACCAGAAAACCTCTCGGTTCGCTCTCTATGCCAAATGACGCGAGTGTGAGCACGGAGGCCTATTTGGCTAATGCAAGTCAACCTCTTCCCTTCCCTCGGTGTCAAGGGCATGTACAAGTGCAATCTGGTCAGGTCCACAGTAGTGGTAAAGATGGTGGCAATCCATCGGCCCATCAACTTTCTAACCCTGAGAGCTGGATGCTGGTCATATGAAGCTGCCCGGAGCCAGAGGCAACCCTTTGCATGCGTCAGTTTAGGAGCATTGGCTACTGCAATCGCCCACGGGCCGCTGGAGGGCTCTCACCTGCAGCCTTTCGGAGATTTCAGACTGAACCTCTGACCGGATATAATCCGGAACCTTGGCACGATGCCATGGGCACATCCAGGCACTATTCTTAGAATAGTGCTGACCAGGAGGTTGATGGGTGTTCTGCTAGGATGTTGACACAGATCAAGAGTCTAAATGTAGAAGTGACCTCACCCTTCAGGTGCTCTCTGGGAACAGGGTGTCCCTGGCCGCATCTTCCCCATCTGACAAACCAACGACACCAAGTTCCTATAGTTGTAGGACTTCATCATGTTGACATGGAATGCCCGATAAGCCTGGAAGGCCACCATATAGTTCACCTAAGACATAAGCATAACCATTGTGTAGGGGCCGATCCAATCAGCCTTCATCTGGTTCTGATATGGTACCAACCAAAGCCTATGTTCCGACGTTGTATGAAGTTGCCATGCGATTTTTTACATACAAGATCCACTGTCATGTTCAGTTCCCACGACAGTGACTTCTGGCCAGTCAAATACAACTTTACCCACAATGCCACTCGCTAGGCAGTACAGCAGGAACTGTGGGGTCCTGCAAGGGTCCCCTGGTCTGGGGTGTGCCAGCTCTGATGAAACCCTTAGGGCCCAGTATATCGTTAATGGGCTGTGAACACCAAGGTTTCTACAGGTATCTAGCGACTTACCATCAACACGGGGGGGGGGAAATACCTCTACTCAAATCCCCCCATCATTTTGGGGTAAAGCGCAGCGTCTTCCAAAGTTTGCTTTCTCAACGTCAAGTGACACATTTCAAACTACACAAGCCCCTGGAGGACGGAGGAGGAAAGTGGGCCTTTAGCGACCTGTAAGGCGATTCCTGAGGCTGGCATCCTAGGAGAACATAAGATGTGCAATGACGAACCCTGGGCGTAGTTTGCGTAGTAGCACTTCACGTAGCTACGTGAAGTACATTTTGAACTACACGTTGCGTAGTGCGTAGCTGTGTGCTTGACTGCACTGTACAATAATTGCCAAAGGCATCTTGCACAGTGCAAGTTAAGATAAAATAAGTATCTCTGTCTTTATATGCTAAAATGCATATAGCATTTCACAAAAGTGAAAATAAATAAATTAACAAGCAGTGAGAGAGGTGATGATTTTGGTATCCTCCCTAACCTAGGGAAAGAACCAAGCAGATGCCTTGAAAACAAAAAGCACATCTTTTGAACGATTCAGTGGTGGTCCCATCCTCTTAGGACCACCCCAAGCACAGTTATTGGCAAAAATACAATCCCAACCAAAGGCCCTGCAAAGCATTATGGGACGAGATTAGCAGTGGGCAGTGAATATTATAGTATCCAATATCAAAATAATTCTACAAAGAGCTGCAGTTCCACTAGTCGTTACTAGATGTCCCTCACGAGTCAAATGCAAAAGCTTCATGAAAGGGTTTCAATGCTTTTGACTCGTGAGGGACATCTAGTAACGACTAGTGGAACTGCAGCTTGATGTATTAATAATTTCAATGCTTTTGCATTTGACTCGTGAGGGACATCTAGTAACGACTAGTTGAACTGCAGCTCTTTCTAGAATTATTTTGATATTGGACACTATAATATTCACTGCCCACTGCTAATCTCGTCCCATAATGCTTTGCAGGGCCTTTGGTTGGGATTGTATTTTTGCCCATAACTGTGCTTGGGGTGGTCCTAGGAGGAAGGGACCACCACTGAATCGTTCACATGATATGCTTTTTGTGTTCAAGGCATCTGCTTGGTCCTCCCCTAGGTTAGGGGGAACCCAAAATCATCACCTCTCATTGCTTGATATTTTCATTGTCAAAGTTCACTTTTGTGAATTTGTTATATGCTTTTTAGCATAGAAAATTGCTTTAACAAAGCATTTGTATGTGTTTAATATACTGTTGCTACGCTACGTCAGTTAGCAGAGTTTTTTACTCTGCTACGTGCGTAGTGCGTAGTAACACAAACTTTGCATGCTCCGTGAGCGTAGCAAAGTATTATGCCCAGGGTTAGCAATGACGCAGTGCCACGTAGAAGTCACGCAGTCGCGTCCACGCATCAGAGCACTTTAAACTCTTTTCGTCTTTTTACTTAATTAAGCCTCACGGAGGGAGATCCGGCTGCCTGAAACAGCTCTGCATTCGGAGCACGTGCAGAAATCCCGAACACCGGAGAACGTGCGCGCGGCGAACAAGGCTGAAGGATGGGGCTCACTGTTGGAGCGAACGTTTGTGCAGGACAAGGACATTCGTGTACCGTAGCTCTCACACAGTGTGAGAAAGGGGAAAGGAGTGTCGCAGAGGGCAAACTTTTACTAAACAGCAAACCTTCACAGCGATGGCTCGTGCGACAGCACCTGCTCAAGAAGGCTCCTCAGGGAAACGGGTATATTATCAATGTGCCAATCATAGTGTTGTAAATGCCGAGAGTCCGTAATTATCTAGTTAAAAACGAAAACCGCCAGCTGTCCAGTCGATGTCCAGCGGCATGGATTCAGTGTCGAAAAGCAAAATGATGGTCCCTCTGCAGAATGGGCTCAATGGGGACCCCCCTGAACAGTTGCCCTCCCCCCCCTAAACTGTATAAGCCTGCTCGGTAAAGCAGAGTGGCTTTCCTGAGCGTTTAACTATTTTTTATCCCATACCAATGCACGCATTCTGCAAGGCATGCAATGGCATGGCATAGACAATGGCGGCCGGCATGACTCACGGGTGGCGGGGCATGGGAGGGCGTAAGGTGGGGGTGGCGGGGGGGGGGAAAAGAGGAGAGCGGGAGTTTGCGCAATTTAAAAAATAAAATTAAATAAATTATACACCTACCTTGCCACCGCGTCCCACGTCGCTGCTCCTTGCTCCTGCTATCCTTGCGGGACAGGAAGCCAGGAAGAACAGCTAGGCTCCCCTGACCAATCACAACGCTACAATTCAGCGTTGTGATTGGTAAGCACCCAGGCTCCCCTGACCAATCACAACACTGCAATGCAGCATTGTGATTGGTTTTGAGTGTCCTAGTTCGACGCTCAACCAGGGAATGGGGGCCTGGGCTTGTTCTCCACGCAGGCTTTATTGTAGCCTGCATGGAGAACAGGGAAAGTGCGCATGACTGGTTTGGGCGGCCCGAAAGTTTCGACCAGTCATTGCTCACTTAGAAGCAGACAAACCACTCCTCCTCTGCCCTGTTTCATGAGCAGAGCAGCCCCGCTGTTAGACTTGGCATCTTCTGGAGTGTTTCCCCAGGCTTTTTGCTTTCTGACCACCCGGTTTTGACTCTGTTTTTGCTGGTTTAGTGTGTCTGCGCACTTTCTCACTGCTGTTCAGTGTTAAAGTGCAAGTGCTCCTGTTGTAAATTGTTATTATGGATTGGTGTTTCCATGATTGGCATATTTGATTTACTGGTAAGCCCCTAGTAAAGTGCATTGAGTGTGCCAGGGCCTGTAAAACAAATGCTACATGTGGGCCTGTAGCACTGATTGTGCCACCCACATGAGTAGCCCTGAAAAGGTATATCAGACCTGCCACTGCAGGGTCTGCGCGCAGTTTGTAACTGCCATGTCAACCTGGCAAGTGCACCCACTTGCCAGGCCTTAACCTTCCCTTTTCTTACATACAAGTCACCCATAAGGTAGGCCCAAGGTACCCCTGTGGGCAGGGTGCTGTGTATGTTAAAGGTAGGACATGTACTAGTGTGTGTGACATGTCCTGGTGGTAAATTACAGTGTATTTCGTTTTTCACTACTGCAAGGCTATCTGTCCCATAGGAAAGAAAGGGAGTTTTACTTATAACTTCTTATAAGCATAACGTCCCATTGGGACAAGATAGGGGAATGGAGTTTAGCATGCCTGAACTCAGAATATTAAAATGGATCTTTTAGTGAGGGTGATTTTTACAATCTGTGTTTGAAAATACCACTTTTAGAAAGTAGGTATTTTCTTACTTAGCCATCCAGTGTGCCTCTGCTAGGATGTGAATTGACTGGCTTTGGAGTGACAGGGGCTGGGGATGTGCAGTGGCTCCAGAGAGTCTGGATGAGTCAGGACTGGGCTGAATAGACCTGGGCTGCATTTAGAGTAGTGGGAGGAGATTTCCTTGCACCTGAATGGGACTGGTCTGCCTTGAACAATGCTGTCTCCACCTCCTGCCAGGAAGCTGGGCCAGAGAGGACAGAACTGGTTTGGACTAAGCACAGACACCCTGTGCCTGAGAGAAAAAAATACTTTTGAGTATACATATTGGGGCCCAGACCCCAGAACTTTAGAACTCGCTGGAATCAAGGAACCTGCCAAGAAGAGCTGGAAGAGCTGCCAGGAGGAGTACTGCCCCTTTGCTGTGTTGTTGCTTTGTTGGGTTGGCCTGCAGTTGCTGCTTCTGCCTTGGGCAGTGAAAGGACTGGACTGAACTGTCTTTTACTTGTGCTGAGTATCTCCAAGGGCTTGAGGTAGAGCTTGCCTCCTGTTCTGAAGTCTCCGGGACTGCAAAGACTTCACCAACCTCTGGGTACCGCTTCTGGAACCGCTGTTTCAGTTGCCACAGAGAAGGGAAACGCAACCGACTCAGTCACCGACTCCGTCGCTGGCTCTGTGTCCTGACAGCACCGCAGAAAGCACCGTCCACATCTCGCACAACAACCCTCGTCTCACAGACGACCGCCGCCACCGCCACCAAAACATAGAAAACAATTGGTTCTGTAGGGGAAGGAAATTTCTTTAAAAATCAGAACATTTGTGATGTCAACAATTTTTGGTACAAAGGGAACACAAGAAACAAAACAATTTCTGAAAGTGTCAAACCAAGTTTTTTCCTTTTTATCTTTCAGCAAAACCAATAAATCAAATCAAAAATGCATGCAAGGGCTGTCTAATTATTCAAAACGGCGAAACGACGCAAGTGACATCAATATTTGGTGAATAGAGTGCCCAAGTGAAGGGTGATGACTGGGTGTATATACATATTGAGTGAACATTTGTTGCAGGGAAGAGGGAAAAAGTTTTGTAAGTCCAAACTATCTACATTACAGATTTCTCTTGTCCAAGCACAATATTGCCTTATTATTTGAGGACTAAGAGACCCTAGAGAAATTGGACAATGAAGCCATCGACGTTTCGACCCTAACAAACCCAGCAATGAGGAATGTCGTGGCAGGTCTTCTTCAGGACAGGGAGTGAAAGGAGACAGCCCGATCCAAGATTGTATGGATTCTGATGGCTAAGGTTTCAAAAAGTCATTTTCTTTATGAGGACGTAGAGCCTGGAAAGGCGGATTTCCAGATGGAGAGGTGGTGAGGACGCCGTGGTCGTAAGTACCTTAATGGGTAGAGGATCGTCCCAGAAAGATGTCTTTTGATGATCGTGATATCAATCGAGATTACTGGAGTGAAGCGTCAAATCATTCTGGGGGCACCGTCTATTTCTTTGAGGTGAGCCGTGTAATGGCATTTCATTGGTCGAAGCCGCTGCTTGCACCATGACCTGTGGGCACCGCACTGCCTCGCTTCACTTCGCCATCCTGGTCTCACCGACGCCGTCGCTGCTGCTGACTTCGACACCCGTGACCACATCGTGGCTGGGGGCACCGCTCGTAAGTTTCACGACACACCGCCTCCTCCCACACAGCAGTCTGGGCCAACCGACACCAGCTCCCGCTAACTGGCTCCGTCGCTTGCACCGCAGCCTGCCAGCACCGCATCGAGCACCGCCTCACCCTGCACCATAAGCCTTGGTCTCACCGGTGCCGTCTAGACTATTGTCTCCGAGCCGCTGTCTGCACAGCATTGAGAGGGCACCGCACCCTGCACTGCTTCCATTTTGCAATGCAATCGCGACGGTTGCCACGACCGGCTCACACCAACGTGCCCGCCGCAACGAGAAAGGTACTGTTACCGAGTCTGTCAACGCTTTCGCTGGCCTGTACCGACGCAGTCGGCTGGAACTGTTGGACTCTGTTTTCAGCATTGAGGTAGCCCCGGACAGAGCTACTGACTTGTACGAACTGAATTTTTGAGGTATTTCTGCAATTTTGAGGATATCTTGCAAAGTATATATTTAAAGTACTGTATGTCGGATTTTTATAGTTCTTGGTCTTGTTTTGGATGTATAAAAATATTGGATATTTTTTTTAACTGGTGTGGTGTCCATTTGTAGTGTTTTCACTGTATTACTGTTTGTTGTGTGCAAATGCTTTACACACTGCCTCGGAGATAAGCCTGACTGCTCGTGCCAAGCTACCAAGGGGGTGAGCTTGGATTATTTTAGGAGTGTAACTCCCTTACCCTGACTAGGAAGAAGGGTCCCTACTTGGACAAAGGTTCGAACCCTTGCCAACTAGAGACCCCCATTTATAACACCCGCCCACCCTCAAACTAAACATAAAATGATAATAACTCAAAGTTATTATCAGTTTATATTTCCTTTCCTTTACACTGCTCAAAAGTAGTGGGGCAATGCTCCTCCGCTATAGCGGAGGAGCCGCCACTGGGCATGGAGGGTAAGGGGGCCCCCTCCAAAACAATAGACCCTAGGGGAGGCACACCGCAGGGGCCTCCCTTACGCCCAGACTTGGGGCCTCGTGACGTGTGTTGTGGTAGAAAGATTCTGGAAGAAGCAACATTTTGACAGCAGGTGTGGCATACTGGGAAACGGGAGAAGAGCTATACGTAGTATGTTACTCGCCAAAAAAACGCTTCGATGCCTCGTCAGGGGTAGGAAGCGCTACATAAATGCAATTAGAATACAAAACAATGTGCTTAAGTGGGTTCCATCTGTTGTTGCAATTGGTGTAAAAAGCAGGTCATAGGTACCAGACCTGCCAACTCACACCCACTGTGTCACTCACACACTATCGGGTCCTTCACACCGCCAGTCGTTGAAGAGCTGGCATCACACGGCGTCAGTGAAGGTGCGCAGGAAACCCCTGCACCGAGTGGGTTTCCAGCTCATCTTTAGGCAATCTAAGCAGCCCGGTGTCCGTTAAGGGAGGTGAAAACAAAGCTTTTTTTTTTTGTATTGTTTTTTTTTTTTGAGGAGGGGGTTTGGTTGGAGGCAGGGTACAGAAGTGCCGCAGAAGTGCCTCTCAGGCAGCTCTCCGCATTAAGCCCCAGTCCATCCACTGCCCTGCCCCCACCGCACAGGGTGATTTTTTTTTTTTATGATGCCAGGTCTGAGGTAGAGGTGGGCAACGGTTTGCCAGAGTGGAGGGATTAGTATTCGGAGCAGGGGATGTGGACCTTGAGCGGCCACTCAAGGCAGTGGAAACATTTCCAGCTTTCATGAATTTCAGAAAAGTAGTCACTTAAAAATAAAAAAAACTTTACAAGCCTCTCATCTTGCAACACTTTGCACATCAAACTCATATGAATTTCAGTAGGGCGGACTCAGCCTTTCATTTCTCTGAGGTTGAAAACCCGAGTACCACTGAGGTTTAGATTCCCCACAGACCAGTCTGACTCTGTTGTAACCTCAGTCTCTGCTGGGAGCGGTTATGTTTAGTTAATGCAAGTTCACAATTTGATATTGTGTTCAGAAGCCATTGAAATGGCGTCTTGATACAGAGGTGTATCAGTAACCAAAACTAAAAGTAACTTTCAACTATCATCAGCCTTTTGAAGCAAAAGTCAAAATGTTACCTCCCCGCCTAGTGGACAATTTCTAGAGTACGAGAATAGTCAGTAACCAATCAAATGTTACATGATAGCAGTATTTAATTTGTAAAAAATAAGTTTCTGGGCTCTCGTCAGGAGGCAACTGCAGCTTGCACCACACATTGCCCCTGCCATGCTGCCAATGATAGTAACAACACAACTACTAGCCATACACACCAACAAGTGTGACAATTCGGACGATAAAAGGCCCCCAAAGTTATATGAATGGCTTGGGCAGCAGGTAATAGTCAATTTTAATGCATATTGAATTAAAAATTAACTGTTGTTGTGGTCATCTCTAAATTAGTCAGACAGCACCACCTTGTGGCAGACTGTCACAAGTGATGGTGTTGACAATTAAGTGCCGGTGCCGAGCACTGTAAACCACCAGCTCAAATTAAGCACTGTATGATATTGGCTTTTCTAAAACGTTATTTCACCCCATGCTTGCTTCGGGCTGGGTTAATAACTGTCCAATCGGAGTCATATTAAAGATGTAACATGGATGCGATAATAACTAGTTCTGAAGGGTTTTTGGGCTATGAGATGAGTAGACTTCTTCAGGGCCAGCAGAGGAAAGGTTATCCAGGTCATAAAAGGCACCTTTTCAATAAAGCGTAGGAGTATCCTGGACCCATCCCATATCTCGTATCTGTCCACCTGTCATTTTACCTGCTATCAGGCTGGTTAGAGTGCCAGGACTGGCTATTTCCTTCTCTAGAGTCTAGACCAGCGTCCAGGACTTGTTAGCTCGCCACCCAGAGCTCTCAAGTTTCCCAGTTTCATCAGGACCATTAAGAAATAAATAAGGGAACTGGGATTGGAATTACCAATATTCCCAGTAATATCTCATTTCTCAGGAGTCTTAGGGTCTCACACGTAATTACTGGAAACACCTTCCACCCCGCCCAATGTACCCATGACGCTGGTAATGATTTCTTGAGGGGGAGGGCCTGTTGGGCACATCTCCAGGGATCTCAGTGTTAGGGCTTTAGTTTGGGTGTATGAAGATGCAAACATTTTTGCAACCTTCCTGAAGGACTATTAAAGTTTGAAACTTTGTAGAGATTGCAAAGTTACACTTCTGTATATCCATGTGGAATTTGTGACGCTTCTAATAAATTATGTTGCATTTGTTCTTGTTGAATGATGAACAAATGTTTCTGCTGAAGGCATCTCTGGCAGACAACAAGTTCAGCAAAATATCCATTTGCGGGGGAAAATTCTGCTTCCATTTGGCACCATCAATGTATGGCCCAAATAGTCAGGGAATCGCACACAATTGGTCACATTTCCTTTACAGGGTCCTATCGGCATGAAATATGTGGAGAATAAATTCTTATGCAAGCCTCGGTGAAAGAAAATAGGGAGACTTTGTCACCTTTGCAAAAGGCAAAAGAGGACAACTTTGTGGATGGAATACAAGTTTGCACAGCCTTGTGAACGCTCCCTTGAGCCGCTTCTAATTGAACAATTTTTCAATATTCAATATTTTTCAGGAAGGCATTTCCAGGAAGCAACTAATGTACACCTTTTCACTGGGCTGCCTAATGTATGTCCAGGAAAGCTGGATCCCTGCCAGGTTTCCAGCAAATCCGGATAAGATGCATTACATACAATGAATCTAAATTAGGTAATTTACAAAGTCAACGGTTATCCTGAAAATCTGGCATGGACCTGGCACCCAAACTTTCACTCATAGTGGCTACCTCTACTCTAGCCTTCTAGGAGAAATACAAGTTTACAAGCCAATGAATGTTACTGGGGAAATGTGGAGACCGAGTACGTACAGTCACAGGGAGAGAACCTGGAGCCCTGGAGTAAACAGGCGTGATGAAGCAGCAAAGGTGGTATTGAGTGCTAGGCCCGACAATCTTGCAAGCTTTACTACGGACCTTCAGGGTAGTACCTTGAGCACCATTAGTGAGCCTGCAACAGGAGTCCTTTTTTTTTAGGTCTTGTCTACCATACATCGCAAGCTATCCGTTTGCGAAAATACCCATTGTCAGCTCACAATATACTTAAAGCCCACCCACTGCTAGGTAATATTGTCACTTTCATTTGCTTGCTTTTTATCCATTAGCTGGAGTGGCCCTTACTTCCTCTTCTTGCGTTTATCTCTCCCCTGGTACATGGGGGCCTCATTAATTGTGTCCTTCCACTGCTTGCTTTTCAGGCACTACTTTTTTCTTTTTCGTTAAGCACTCCATGAGAGCGTATGTGTTTTCCAGCTGACGTCCGGTGTACTGCTGTGCACGGTGTTGCTCGCGCGTCCGTGTGCTTCTCCCCCACCCCTTCTGTGTTGTGCTTGCCCTTGTGTTTTTCTCCCCCGTATTGCTTTCTCACTCATGTGCTTCCCCCTTGAGTGGTGCTTCCCCTTCCTATGGGCTCGCTCCCCATTGCTGCCCCCTTCCAACATCCTGTATTAAAAAAAAAAAAAAAAAATTGTATTTATTTAATTTTGCAGAGGACCAAGCAGTAAATTGCTGCAGCCTGTCCACCTTAATATCACTTCTGTGCTACTTCTATTTATTTTATTTACTGATTTTTCTCGGATTTGTAAATAAAAAAAAAATCAACCCGTCTCATTTTGTAGGCATGCATGCATAGTAGAGCATGCACACCCCCACAATGAGGCGTCCATGTCATTGCACCTTTTTTTTCTTTTTACCTTTTCGTCATGCTTCACAGCATCTTGCTGATGCAACACAGCTAAAAGGCATTGACCAAGCCAATAGGTCCCAAAGGCAAGATCTATGGGGTTTGCAAATGCTTGTTTTTCTTTCTTTTCAACAATACTGCCAACAGATGTTTACTACCCACTCCATCAATACTGCAGTTGTATCAAAACACGCCCCCTAGCGACCTTACCCGTCAATACCTCAGTGCACATAAGTAATACATATGATCAGCGCCTCAAACTCGTTCACCATCATCTGTGTTTACAAGCCGGCTCATATCAGATGACTCGATTACACAATCTGCAGCATCCATGCACCATATCCAGCTCTTACCAACATCATCTGCCACATCATTGTCTCTGGTCTAATAACAGCCGCAGATCAATGACAACTACAGCGAAATTACTACACACACCACGGCTGTAGATATCACCTGCTGCATCAATACAGCGAACACTACATACATTCACCTCATTATCAATGTCCTCAGCCTGATCAATACCTCCAGTCCCATCAGTATCCCTGAACCTTGACATACAGTCAACTCAATCAAAATATAAAGCCCTGGTAGGGCGAACGTACGTCGAACACTAGTAGCATCAGCCAGGCTGCAGCCCATGAATTCACAGAAGGATTATACTACTGAATATCGACCCCCATGACATCATGATACAAGAATATAGAGGTCAAAATATTGAGTGATAAAAAAAATCCAACGATACGTGCATATAGGGAAGTACAGATTTACTATTCTCAACTCCACATCTTTGTACCTTGAAGATATATGTACTGCGTAAGTACATATATGTGGAGTTGGTATAGAAAGTCTAGACTCCCTTACCCGTCAATATCTTTTTGTTTTTCAATATTTTGTCCTCTGTCGTGTGTCCCATTGATATTCTGGGGTCGATATTCAGGATGCATTCCTCACCGAAGTAACATCCAGTAAAGGGTAGTGAATGTGCACAACCAACCCCCAGAAGACGGGTGAAGCAGCAGTGGTGAGCGAGGGTAAATGTCAGTGCTTTCATTGGAAATATAGAAGTGCAGGTGCTATTCAGAGTACCTGTTTGGTCCTGAGAAGTGATGGTACTCTCCTATTAAGTGTATTACAGCAGTGCTTAGAAGTGCAGGTTCTCTCACTTTTCAAAATCCAGAAGTGCAGGTACGCAGTGTCAGATGGTACCTGCCCATTTGAAGCCCTGCTAAATTTAGAGACCAATTGGGGTTCTGTCAATCATAAAATGGTTGGAAATCATCAGACTGGATATACCTGGCAGCTTTTAATGTTCACGGACTAGATAAGGTGTTAATGCTCTGCTCGCAGGAATCCGTCTATTGAGTTATCAAAATTGCAGTTCCTCGACGCTTCCATCTCCGACTCAAATCTGCTTCCTACCTGGATGCCTGACATCTACTCACAGCTTGCCAAATGAACAAAACAGTGTGACGTTACACCAATCACTTATCTCCGTGTGCTCCATTTCCCTTCTCTACCAAAACTAGAAGCTCTAAAAAAATTAAGTTAGAAACAGAAAAAAACAAAACAGTATTTAGTGAATCCTGCATATATACATTTTAAACACATGGACTAGACAGGTCACCCAGTCTATCGTGTGCTATTATGCTCCATTCACTATTAAAGATTTTTTTGCTTTTATATTTTTGTGCCTCATTAAAAATGTACGGAATGTAGTTTTACTCTCAGTTACATATTTTCACACTGATATTATGCTAATGCCTTTGAAACAAATTTCCTACAACATATAGAAGTGTGTTTTCCTGACATGTTAACTAGGGCTCAATTGGGCCTGGAAGCCATGTTTGTCAGAATTGATGCCCGCCACCTACACATTTCAATGTTCATTATTTCTGCAGCACACAGTCAAGTAGCGTCATATTTGTTTATTTCCAGGGACGTTGTTCTTGCTGTTATCAATGAAGTCTTTCTAACTGGATCCTAATACTGTATCTTTTTCCAAGGATCTCCCGCTAGCTCACTGTGCTCTATTCCTTCATAATAGTTTGCTGTTATTCACAATGTAGTTTGTCGTGCCATCTACGGATGACATTAGCATAGAGTGGGCAGAATCGACATTCATGTAGTGGGATAGTACTTGGGTGGTACAGCAATATGGCATTTAAAAAAACGTGTTCTGATTTGCTAATTTGATGATACTTATGTTCTCACCATGATGAATCTGCACTTGCTATTCTGTTCTCTGAGAAGATTTCTTAAATAAGCCCTCAATATTGGGGGTGAGCCGGAAGACTTTCCGATTCTACTAGAGATGCTGTCCATTTCTTTATTGGTTTTGCTGCTCACTTGGGACTTAGAATATTTTTGATTTTGCATTTCTCTGTAAAGCTCTATTTGCTGAGAGCCTTCATCACAATATTTTTGTACCGTATCTTTTGAAATTTTGTAATAAAACATTTACATTTATTACGCTTATTTAGAACTTAATTATTGAGCGGGCTCTAATTTAATGAACTGTTTGTTTTGATGTGTTGGGAGGGGACTTACCTTTGGGACACTTTGCCTCATGAAATTGAGGTTTAACACTATCTCTGATTGATCAATCTGTGAGCATTCTGCTGATGTAAAGTTTTGGGTGCTAAAATGTTCAAGGTTCCCCGTGCCAAGATCACCCTGCCCCTTAACACTTGAAATCCGTCGGAGAGAGTGTCAGAATTAGGTCTGTGAAAATACTTTCTGTTGCAACATTTGCAACGTTTTATGAAAAACTTTACAAAAGTTGTCAACTTTTTTGCTTTACCACTTAAGCATGATAATCATGAACTTTGTGAGAATTTGTGTCACACGTATCCTTTTTAAAGACTCAGTCCCCCATTTTGAGTTCACTGTATACTCTGCCGAAGAGAACAGGGCTGGGTATCTTCCCATGTGTAAACAGGGATCATGAGTTAAACCCCAAAAATGGGTAATATTCAGCTGGAGTTTACATTTCTTGGTTATTTCAAACAGGTTTTCCCCCGATTTGAGGGAGTTCAACGCAAATATTTACCACCTGCTCGGAGCAGGTGGTATATATCTGAGGGGAGGCGGGTGCAGGTTGAGGGGTGGTTATATGGGGAAGGGAACTTTACTGGCAAAAAAATAAACTTTGCACACCCCTAGTCAGCATCCATAGTCTATAGATGCGCCCCTGAATACTGACGATAGAATATTGTGGTACAGAAATATCGAGGCCAAAATATTGAAATCAAAGTATTGAAAGGTAAGCTTTTATAGATTATCTGTACCTAACTACACATATATGTAGCTACACAGTACATATATCTTCAAGGTATGTAGATGTGGAGTTAGGAATAGTAAATCTATACTTCTTCTGTATGCACTTACCTTTCAATATTTTGTTCTTTGATATTTTGTCTGTGATATTCTTTGATCACGGTATTCCTCTCTTCAATACTCAGTAATACAATTCGGCCTGTACAATAAGGTTACTTCCTGAACTCCTATTTGCACAGTGTGGTCTTCTCTCACTGTCTGCCCTGATCTGCTGTTGATGTATTCAACTCTCTACTTTGCTTAAGATGCTTCCAGATTCCACTCACCAACCTCCTTCATGCACCCCTCGTTTGGCGGCCAGGGTGTTCTTTCTGCTCTTCGGGCCATAGAAATTTTGCAAAGATCAAACAAACAAGCATTTTCAAGTCAAATCGGTCTCGCTTATGCAAGGGCTATTGCCTTTGCCAATGTGTTTTAGCCCATGTTGTACACCAGCTTGGCTGCTGTTCAGCATGGCTAAAACCTAGTGGTGTAGAGAAGAGTGAAGTGAAGTCTCAGAGTGGAATAGCAAAGAGTAGAGAAGAGGGTTGTACAGTGGAGTGGCATAGAGTGTTGTGTACTGGAGTGCATTGACGTAGGGTGTTGCAGAGTATAGTGGCATAGAGTGCAGCGGCATAGAGTGCAGCGCCATATAATTCAGCGTCTTGGAACAGTGGAAAAGATTAGAGCACTGCATAGTACAGTGGAGTAGGGTGCAGTTTTGCAGAGTGGAGTTGTGCAGAGTACAGTGGCGTATAGTGCAGTGGTGCAGAGTAAAGTGGCAAAGGGTGCAGTGATGTAGAGTAGTGCAGAGTTGAGTGGTGCAGAGTATAGTGACGTAGAGGGGAGTGCTGCAGAGTGCAGTGGTGTAGAGTGGAGTGATGCACAGTAGAGTGGCGTAGAGTGGAGTGGCAGAGTGCATTGGCATAGAATGTAGAGTTAAGTGGTATAGAGTTCAGTGGCGTAAAGTGCAGTGTTGCAGAGTTGAGTGCCAGATAGTGCAGTGGTGTAGAGTGGCGTAGAGTGCAGTGGAGCTGAGCACAGTGGTGCAGAGTAGAGTGCAGTAGTGCAGAGTAGAGTGGGGTAGAGGAGTGGGGTAGGGTGGGGTTGACTTGTGTAGAAATCATTGACGTAGAGTGTTGCAGAGTATAGTGGCATAGAGTGCCGCAGCATAGAGTGTAGCGGCATAGAATTCAGCACCTTAAAACGCAGTGGCATAGATTAGAGCACTGCATAGTAAAGTACAGTGGAAGAGAGTGCAGTGTTGCAGAGTGGAATGGTGCATAGTACAGTGGTGTAGAGTAGAGTGGCGCAGAGTACAGTGGTGTAAAGTGGCACAGAGTGGTGCAGAGTATAGTGCCATAGAGTGCAGTGATGTAGAGGAGAGTGCAGTGATGCATAGTAGAGTGGCGTAGAGTGGAGTGGCATAGACTGCATTGGCATAGAATGTAGTGTAGAGTAAAGTGGCGTAGAGTGCAAGGTTGCAGGGTCGAGTGCCAGAGAGTGCAGTGGTGTAGAGTGGCATAGAGTGCAGTGGAGCGGAGTACAGTGGTGCAGAGTAGAGTGCAGTGGTGTTGAGTGCAGTAGTGCTGAGTAGAGTGGGGTAGAGTGGACTGGGTTAGGGTCCACTGGTGTAGAGTGCATTGGCATATAATGTTGCAGAGTATAGTGGCATAGACTGCAGCAGCAAAGTACTCAGCAGCGTACAGTGCAGCTTCAGAATGCAGTGGCATAGATTAGAGAGGTGCTTAGTAGAGTGCAGTGTTGCAGAGTGGAGTGGTGCAGAGTAGAGTGACATGGAGTGCAGTGGCATAGAGTACAGGGGCGTAGAGTGCAGTAGTGCAGAGTGAAGTGGCGTAGAGTGGTGCAGCGAAGAGTACAGTGGCGTAGAGTAAAGTGACAGAGTGGAGTAGCGTAGAGTTGAGTGCTGCAGAGTACAGTGGTGCAGAGAGCAGTGACGTAGAGTACAATTATGCAATGTAGAGTGGCGTAGAGTGCATTGGCATAAAGTGCAGTAGTGCATAGCAGAGAGGCGTAGAGTTCAGTGTCAGAGAGTGCAGTTTTGCAGAGTAGAGTGTCAGAGTGCAGTGGTATAGAGTGGCGTTGAGTGCAATGGCATATAGAGCAGTGGCTTAGACTACAGTGGTGCAGAGTAGAGAGTAGTGGTATAGTGTACAGTGGTATAGTGTACAGTGGCATAGAGTGGAGTGGCGCAGAGTGGAGCAGAGTGCAGTGGTGTAAATTGTTTCTGAGTATAGTGAAGTGGCGTAGAAACAGAGTGGTGCAGGGTAGCGTGCAGCAGCATAGAGTAGAGTGGTCTAGAGTGTAATGGTGTAGAGTGCAGTGGTGTAGAGTAAAGTGTTGCAGAGTAGATTAGAGTGGTATACAGTGGATTGGCGTAGAGTGCAGGGGCGTAGAGTGGAACGATACAGAGTAAATGGCATTGGCGTAGCGTGTATTAGCATAGAGTGCAGTGTTGCAGAGTGGTGAGAAGAGGCGTAAAGTTGAGTTGTGGAGAGTAGAATTGAGTGCCATAAGCAAGAGTGGTGCAGAGTGCATTAGTATAGAGTAGAGTGGTGCAGAGTAGAGAGGCGTAGAGTGGTGCAGAGTAGAGAGGCATAGAGTGCAGTAGCGTAGAGTGGAGCGGTGCAGAGTGGAGCAGAGTGGAGTAGAGTGGAGTAGAGTGCAGCGGCGCAGAGTGCAGTGGTGTGGAGTAGTGTAAAGTGTAGTGGTGCAGAGTAGAGGGCAGTGACGTGGAGTGGTGCAAAGTAGAGTGGAGTATGCATGGTGTGGTAGCACACTGCCATTACAGACAACACATCTTCAGTTGAAATGACCATTACATTTGCACAGACATACAGTTGTACTAATAAAACTATACAGTGTACAAACGATAATTTGTGCAAATGGCATCACCTAGTGTATTGATTTGTTTTGATCATATTAAAGTATTGGTTTCCAACACATTTCAGAATTTAACAAAACATATGCTTCATTTACGCTTTCCTAATCCTGATATATTCTGAAATACTTGCACAGTTCATTTGAATGTTGTCGTGTGCTAGAAAAAAAAAACTTTTCCTACCACCAGCATCCAGCAAGATCATCACATAAATCCTCTCAC
The DNA here is from genome assembly GCA_963921515.1 of Calotriton arnoldi. Taxonomy (NCBI): domain Eukaryota; kingdom Metazoa; phylum Chordata; class Amphibia; order Caudata; family Salamandridae; genus Calotriton; species Calotriton arnoldi. Next base: position 2,453,752 of record CAWUFW010000655.1, read on the forward strand.
TTTGAAGTCAGAGAAAGAAAAATAAACACCAAGCTCCCTCAAAGTCCGTTTTTTATATAGCGCAGCTACTCACCCTTACGGGTCTCAAGGCGCTGGGGGCCGGAGTGGAAATTAAGTGAGCTATTGCCCAGAGTCACATGGTGCTGAGCTGCCGCCGGGGATCGAACCCTGAACCCTGTGCTCCGAAGTCAGCTGCCCTGGCCGCTGCACCACACCTCTCCACTCAAAGACAGAGCCTGACATCTGCCCTCAGGCTTTGAATGTGCAGCAAATGTGGCAAGTATAAGATTTTCAGGCCTGTTCACAGAAAGGAGCACTCGTTTAAGGATAGAATGAGGGGTAGTGTGCAAAGGCTTTGCTCCTTGTGAGTGACGGACTGCAGTTGGACAGCCGAAAACAAATAGTCAGCAAACAAAGGCAGAAAATGTGAATTACAACCCACAAAGCCAAAAGGTAAGCATCGGGCGGACCAGGGAAGCTTTCTGAATGTCTCCATGATGTCTCTAGCAAACCAGACGGCACAGCTGCCTGGGATCATTCGACCTAAAAACGACCGGTAGAACTTGTAGATTGTGGCTGATTTCTAATCATAACAGTAATTTTTCATTGCAATTGTCATTTTTTATTCACGTTTTTTTCAGTTGTTATAAACAGTTCAGTATCCAAATGTTCACAAGTTAGTAGTGGATCAAAATGAAAGCATTTGTAACTGATCAAATGGGATTTCCACCAGGGCCCTCTTCAGGGCAAAGTAACTTGGAATCCGAACGCCCGATCTTTAGCAAGACCTTCAAACCCGCCATTAGAAGACGCGCTTCCTGGAGCTTGTAGCACGAGCCCTTTGGACAACACTACGGTGCCCCCTAGAGGCTTAACGTAGTAAAGACATTCATCTGACTACAAGGCAGAATAATACTGACGGAGTCCGAGTGACATCTGCAACGCATGAGGAAAATCGGAAACCATCCACCATAACGTCCAGAATAAAATAAACACTCGGCATGAAAATCTACAAACTACACCACCTGATATTAGGGGTTTCATCAGTTATTCAGGAAGACGCTCCGAGCGTGAAACATTCAACTCACTACAACATTAGACTTAACTTTCGCTTGAGATACTTCATAAAATATTAGCAGTGACGCAGCATATAGTGAGTACTGTCCCGAAAGCGCAGCTTCGGAGCACTGTAAACAACAGCTGTTATCATTACCCCTCAATCAACGTTAATCCTTTTATTCGCAAAGAAATTATGAAAATCAAAGTGCATCGGCTGGGATTGCAACCTGCAATTTGTAAACAGACCTTAGCCGCCGGCAGTTCACCCCCTGAGCTACCACAGATGTTTCTTTGAGGTACTGCAGGGGGCGCGCAGACCACGGCTCAGCTGTGGGGGTCGCTGATCCTTATCGAACAGAACTTGAGGGGGTGACCCACCCACCAGGTCGCCTACCAATATTAACCGGATGTAACTCCCCCTATGCTTTCATTTCCTATGCCTCACTCGTCTCCTACAGTCTCTGTGTGACACTGCTATGCTGTGTCACGCTTCACTATGCCATGGACCCATCACACAACACCAAGCCACAGATAACACACGGCTTTACATCACACCCAAACCAAAAGGCCCCTCTCCCCAAGACTGACCTCACACCACCTACCCACAGAGCCCAACTACCTCATACCACGCCATCCAATCCAAAATCATATCTCTTGTCACTGCCTCACACCAAACCGTAGCCACACCACACTGCTGCACACATCCCTTCAAGCATCTGCTCATGAAAAACCACCAAAAGGCAGGGTAATGCACACCACCCACTGCAGCATCTGCAGCTCATTACTCTGGTCCAGTGGTTCTTAACCTGTGGTCAGGGGCCCCTGGGGGTCCGCGAAGCCTAGTCAGGAAGACCGCGACTGCTGAGAAAAATAAATATTTGTAGCAGATTAATAAAATGTATATAAATAAAGAAGCAAAATGCATAATTGGACATTTTAAAACATTTTGTAAATGTGAAGGACTTTGGAATTGGAGGCTAAAAATGAAGTTCGTATCCTCAGATTGATTGGTGGGAGCAGTGCAGGTGCATTAAACAGAATGGACAAAGAATGGCCTCTAATTTAGAAAAGCTTCAGCCTTCCCATTAAAATAAAAATGTATATATTTTTTATATTTGTTTGCAAATGAAATTAAATATTTCATCATTTGTCTATTTGTTTGATGAATGCTTGGTTCTGTATTTTGTTTTGTATTGTTTTTCTGTTCAAATCATTGAAGATGCTTAAGCCGGGCTCCATGGCTTCCAGTAATGACCAAGTGGAAGTCGTCAGATATTAATAATGATTCAGTGGGGGTCCATGGGTTCCAGTAACGATTACGTGGGGGTCCACGGTAGTCAAAAGGTTAAGAACCACTGACCGCATCAGGCCATACAGCAACATATCACATACATCACACAGCACTGAACAGGCCATGCCCCATAAAACTCTGCATCTCACTACTCCCAGCCAAAGCAGACGTTGAAGTATCACACAATGCTCTCACCACAAGACAACACTCACCTTGGTGCACAACCTCCTCAAACCATTCATCCAACCCAAATCCACATCTCATGACAACACATTATACTGGACCACAGCCAAATCACGCCAAATGAAAGCATCCCACACTGTTCTCTTCCGCCTTAACTTAAGCCACTTTAAACAATGACACCGACATACAGTTCCTTCCATCACATTGTTGTATGTTGTAGAAGAAACCCTACGAGCAACAAGTATACCCAGACATGGGTCTCACACTCGCGGTCTCACAGGAATCCAGCTATATCTCACTGAGAAGACATAAGTAGATCAAAACTGGTCTGCAGTTGCTTGGGTTCTGATTTGAAGGGGACCTGGTCTGGCAATTGGGGCGGACAGTTATTGGAGCAGGACCAGGAAGGATTAGTGTACGGACGGTCTCTTTCTAGAGTTGCTTAGTGGGTAGAAAACAATTGTTTGGAGTGTGGCCCAAGCGATAGCTAGTGGTGGAGAGCCATTCAAGCAATCCTTCCATCACCTTCTTGTATGTTGCAGCAGACCACCATATAATGAAATATCTCACCATTTCCCACCACTCATGTCGACCACGTCCAACGGCATATGTTATGTTATACGTCTCTCTCTCTCATCAGTTTCTAGACAGGGTGTCTATGTCTATTTGAAGCAGATATATGAATGCCATTTCACCAAAATTTGGCATTCTTTCATGGTTTTATTTCTAGGTTTTATAAGCGCAATTGCAAGGTCACGATTATTAATGCATGGATCTAGTTTATTTAGAATGTGCTTTACGCAACATCGATTATGTCACATGTTTTATAAGAGTAAAAAGTATTAAGCGTGGTTTTCTCCAAATTTGTAGTTACCCCTGAAGAAGGGCTAAAGTAGCCCGAAATGCATTGGGTTGATATGATGAAGATGACTAAGGATTAAAGTGATTTCCGGCGTGCTTTAGACAAAGGCCTGGAAGGCATAACTTCAGCATGAGAAGAAAAGTGAAATCATGACGCCTTTCATGTGAATGATGAAAAGAATGAAAATATTATGGATTAAATGGAATAAAATGGTTATAAACTGATCACGAAACGAAAATGGAGTCTGTGTGGACATCTCTTGAATCAAGCTATGCATCTGGGATAAGAGCAGAACGGTGCTCTTAACTTTATGGACGGAGGTAGAGGGGGCACATCATATATCCTTTAATCATTGATGACTTCACAGGTTTGATTGATCATGACATCATGGGCAATGAGATACCACTGAGAAGGTTAAAAAAAAATGATGAGGGGTCAGTCTTAGACTGGATTCAACCACCCCCCTCAAACATACCCACCAATGGCGCCAAATAGAACCCCCCCCTCCTCCCCCCCCGAAGGGTCCACCATCCAACCCCTGCCGTTAAACATGCACATGCTCATTGTGCCAACCATACTCTGGGGTCTATCACATTTAGCAAATGACTCCAGTATTAACATCCTTCAGGACAACAAATCGGGAAGCAGACAAACATCCCCGACTGCCTGATCCACACACAACACTAACAATAGCAGAGCAGAACCATGACAAACTTACTTTCTTCTGGTCCAGAAGGAGGGACATTCCCAGCCACAGCACAGCGTCCGAGTCACTCTTGTTACTCTTTTTTCCAAAAGGCAGAATATTTTCTCTGTAGAGAACTCCCTCCCCCAGATCGATGTTAGATAGGAGGGTGTCCCCGTCTCCTTCTCCTACAGGAAACGGAGGTGCTCCACCCTTTTACAGAAGGTGTTTTATGCTACTTTTCAGAGTGGAAAACACTGGGCGTTAATAATGTTCATAACCACAAACCTAAGAGATTGTTGGTGTTCACTTCACTTGTATTTCCACCCCCTCCCCTTCTGCCTCCTTAAGCCCTAACCTCACACTTAACACTGCAGTCAATGCGCCTCATTTCCGCCATATACGGCACAAATGTCCAACCCTACAAATTCTGAGAGTGGGGATCAATGCAGTTTCAAATGCAAATGAGGTTTTCGAGCACCTGATTTGTACCTGAATGTGCAAAAAAAAAAGATCATCAGAACCTGTGTCAAATCAGCTATCACCGTTTACTGGAAACTTCCTCCCACCGGAGAGGTGTGACCATGTTGTTTGTGCAAACTGAAAGTTAGGAACCTGTTTGAAAAGAGTTTAACTGCTGAAAGAGGAGGTCAAACAATAAAAATAAAAAAATAAACCTTTGCAGGAAGTTTATGAGTTCTGCACAGTGAGAAGAACAGGCGCAGAGTATCTTCCCAGATCCAGGTATGCAACTTATACTCATGACCCACAGACCTGGGGTGAAAGGCCCCGTTTCACTCACATGCCACACCCAGAGGGGAGTTGTAGGCAGGATGTCTCATGGGCACCTTTTCAGTCCTGTGTCTTCCTTTTAGAATTCACTGTTATCGGATTCATGAGTTTAATTGATTCAACTGAAGCTAACGAGGGCCACAACTCCCAGAATGCACTGATTTGTTAAATAGAATCAGTCATTACAATCATTAGTTCATTTTGATCAGAACGATCCTAAAAAGAAAGTTAAATAAGTAGACAAAAATAAAAGAAGGACAGTAGAATCGAATAATAAAATGTGATTAATAACCTAATGAGAAGACTGTTCGAGGCATTTTCTTACTCTCAACACAGCCCCAAGATAACAAGAATTAATTAACACAGCAAGGAGTCATTAAAAAAAGATTAATGCAGGGTGACAGTTTCGAAACACCTGATCCTTTAAAACTGGATGTGAATATTTCCTTCTGGGCATCCTCTGGAGATGGCAAAACTGCATAACATGTAGCGCAGCATGGTAGATACGTTATTGCACAGACAAACACGCGTGCTCTTCGTGAGCCGAGCATTCTGGGAAGCTAACTTTTCCAATAAAGTGTCCCAATCTAAATTTAGTCAGAATTGTTCATTCGTTCTGAGAATGCACCCACCCAGAAAATATACCATACCCCTTGCAACTCGTAGTAGCCCTTACCATGAGTTTTACAAGCTTGCTTGAGTCCCTTTTCTAAACTTTCACACCTAAACAGGTGACGAGAAGCAACTTTCCATCTCTGAAAGTGTGCTTGGGGACACAAGATTGCGACACAGCTGTCTGTTTTCTTAAAGAAGCCAATGAGCCAATCACAAAAGTGCCAGTCACAAAGGAGCCAATCACAAAGGAGCCAATCACAAAGGAGCCAATGCTAAGGATACTCCAAGAAATACTCTGCACATCATCCAGGGTAAACATACCCACTAAACAAAAATGTACAAGGATTACAGGTCTGACTTGCATTTTAAGTCCCAACTATTGTTTTAAAACAACCAGCTGCAGTGAATAAACAAAAAAGACTGCCTTCTTTAAACAAAGCGTCTATGAGATAAATAATTTAATGGGTGATGATTTAGAGTAATTTTGAGAGGCAAAATAGTCCCTTTGGCTTTGAATGCATACATTGCATTGGAGGTGGAATGATGCACCAAACAGCCAACAGCATAAGGTGAGATAGAAATGGCCCTCTGAAGCATTTTGCGGTAAGAAGTTTATTTACACTTTCCTAAGAGATATCACCACATGATCGCATTTTAGGTCTGCCCACAGACAACTGTTCATTTCTGTACTTAATTGTTGCGAGTAGTATGTCAGCTATGTCCTACCACGACACTAAGGCGCACCTCGGCAGCCTGTGCGGCGTCTAACAGCATGGGTTAGACCTCCCCTCTACATTGTCGTCATGAATTCCATATTTTTCTTCTCTTATTCAAGCATCCCCTGCCCTCATAGACTTGCGTCTGGAGTAGCATGCATCAGTCCATGTCCTTCTTCCAGCTTTTCAAAGTTCCTTTGTACCACTATTAGCCAAGGCTTACGAAGTGTTCTGAATGTTTGTTTTGAAGCATTGGTAACAACAGGTCAGCAGACAGCTGCGTTGTCAAGTCAGATTTTAAACAATTTAGTCAGAGTGACATGTAGGTTTCTCCATACTGAAAGTCACTGAGGCAGGGGAGCAGGGCTGAATCTATCTCATATAATCTAATATAACATTGGTGACCCAATTCAAAGCAAAGGAAGTATTAAACTGGAAAAGTGGAATACTAGTGACCAGTTCAAGCTACTAACAGTCCTCACATTTCCAGAAGGGCCACCCTATACATATTCTGACAGCGACCGAACAAGTTCTTGGGGGCACCAGCTATTTAACAGTAGGTATCGGCTCCCCTAGGACCATTATCTCAAGTAAACTTGCCAATGCCCAGTGCAGCATCCCAAGATGCTATACCTGTTCCCCATTTACCTATCAACCATCAGTCTGGAACAGCGAACTCTGCTAGGGTGCTGTACAATGCCTCAAAATCATGGTGAATTCATTGAATGAATGAGTAAATAAATCTTTATTGTATCAAATATATTAAACTATTTGTACAATAGAAAAAGACATTAAAATCACAAGCATATCTACAAATATTCCATAAAAGCGGCATCTCAATCACAATTCGTTAAGATTACAATAGACAATCTAAAAATGGTGAATTTATTGAAGCCCACTTCACTGCCACGTCCTGTTCACCCTGTTGAATATTATCTCAGTAGGCGGAAATCCTGCGACCCAGCTGTGTGTGTAATAAGGCACACATTTGAGGGTCACTGTCTCTACACCTCTGTATTCATACAGATGTGATTGTGGTGTGTGTTACGTACATGCTCAATACACAGAATTGAATTCTCTGGACATTTTTCTGACATAACTTGAGAACATAACCACTATTCTCTTTACTTCCAATAAAGATAACTAAGTATGGTCTAAACTTTTACTTTGTGTTTTAAATAAACATTACAAATTACTGTGTGAAAAGATTTTACATGCGCATATAACAAAGGAAACATTATGGCACAAATGTAACTTAGTAAGCAAAGAGGGTATGAAGTTCCTCAGGGTCTGAGTAAAAGAATGTGGGAGTGTAGGTGAAGATGACACCCAGGATTGGTCGTCTCACCTGAAGTGGAAAACAAGGGGGGAATTCCCTTGTCAGAACTTGACAGAGGAGACAGACGATGTTAACGAAATAGACCTACTTGTCACTCTTGACGTGGAGGCTCTTTACACAAACATACCCCAGAGAGCCCCACTATCTGTCATAGAAACTGCGCTCAACGAACAGGAGTGGACCTCACCCACCCCCATATCGTTTATCATGGAATGCGCAACCCTGGCTTTGACTGAAAATTTCTTTGAATACAAGAAACAGTTATACCATCAAAGCCAGGGGACTTCAATGGGCAGTACCTTTGCCCCCAGTCTAGCCTGTTTGTATATGACAGCTTTTGAAAGAGACATCATCCACAATATTAACAACCCATACCTCCATAACTTGAAACTGTGGAGACGTTTTATAGACTATATCCTCATTTTTTGGAGAGGCGATCGCTCTACATGTGAGGAGTTTGTCACTTGGGTCAATAATCAAAATGAATTTTTAACATTTACTCACACCATCTCGGAGACCGACATTCCTTTCCTAGACCTGAAAATCCTACTAACGGGCGGGTCACTCAGCACCACACTTTATAGAAAACCCTCTGACCGCAACAGCCTATTACTATATAATAGTCATCATCCTAGAGCGCTGAGAGACAACCTCCCCTTCGGGCAGTTCTTACGCATCAGGCGTAACTGTACTAAGACCTCTGATTATAAAACAGAAGCCAGCACTCTGGCTGCCAATCTCAAAGCAAGAGGTTACCCAGAACGCAGAATCAGGGATTCCATGAAACGAGCTAGGAACAACCCCAGGGAGGCCCTCCTTGA